>JAGSMS010000022.1:6815000-9215000 GCA_029286595.1 Bhutanitis thaidina
GGGGTGCTTTCTTCGGTCCATGCGAATAGTAAGATTGTTTTGTTTTTTAATCTCACTATTCGACATCGCTGGTTTGCGACTTCTACCTCCGACAGCGCGTCGTATTTTTTGTGCTTCATGCTCGTTCTAAATGTGCTGTCATTCAGCAAATAGGCTAGGCCCGGCGAGATCTTAACAAAGTTTTGGTTTATTGCTGCGCAGAAACCTATTCCCAGTGTCTCCGAGTTGTTATCCATGAAGAAAGCTACTCCTCTTATCCTTAGTCCCGGTTTGCCTCTTTCTGCATGTTCCAGCAGCTGGTGTTCGGTTAGGTTAGGTTAGGTTAGGTTAGGTTAGGTTAGGTTAGGTTAGGTTAGGTTAGGTTAGGTTAGGTTAGGTTAGGTTAGGTTAGGTTAGGTTAGGTTAGGTTAGGTTAGGTTAGGTTAGGTTAGGTTAGGTTAGGTTAGGTTAGGTTAGGTTAGGTAAGGTTAGGTTAGGTTGAGTTAGGTTAGGTTAGGTTGAGTTGGGTTAGGTTAGGTTGAGTTAGGTTGGGTTAGGTTGAGTTAGGTTAGGTTAGGCCAGGCCAGGCCAGGCCAGGCCAGCCAGCCAGGCCAGGCCAGGCCAGGCCAGGCCAGCCAGGCCAGGCTCAGGCCAGGCCAGGCCAGGCCAGGCCAGGCCAGGCCAGGCCAGGCCAGGCCAGGCCAGGCCAGGCCAGGCCAGGCCAGTCAGGCCAGGCCAGCCAGGCCAGGCCAGGCCAGGCCAGCCAGCCAGCCAGCCAGGCCAGGCCAGGTCAGGCCAGGCCAGCCAGCCAGGCCAGGCCACAGGCCAGGCCAGGCTCAGGCCAGGCCAGGCCACAGGCCAGGCCAGGCCACAGGCCAGGCCAGGCTCAGGCCAGGCCAGGTCAGGCCAGGCCAGCCAGGCCAGCCAGCCAGCCAGCCAGCCAGCCAGCCAGGCCAGGCCACAGGCCAGGCCAGCCAGGCCAGGCTCAGGCCAGGCCAGGTCAGGCCAGGCCAGGCTCAGGCCAGGCCAGGTCAGGCCAGGCCAGTCAGGCCAGGCCAGGCTCAGGCCAGGCCAGGCCAGTCAGGCCAGGCCAGGCCAGGCCAGGCCAGGCCAGCCAGGCCAGCCAGGCCAGGCCAGGCCAGGTCAGGCCAGGCCAGGCCAGGCCAGGCCAGGCCAGGCTCAGGCCAGGCCAGGCTCAGGCCAGGCCAGGCTCAGGCCAGGCCAGGCTCAGGCCAGGCCAGGCCAGTCAGGCCAGGCCAGGCCAGGCCAGCCAGGCCAGCCAGGCCAGGCCAGGCCAGGCTCAGGCCAGGCCAGGCCAGGCCAGCCAGGCCAGGCCAGCCAGCCAGGCCAGGCTCAGGCCAGGCCAGGCCAGGCCAGGCTCAGGCCAGGCCAGGCCAGCCAGGCCAGGCTCAGGCCAGGCCAGCCAGGCCAGGCCAGGCCAGCCAGCCAGCCAGGCCAGCCAGGCCAGGCCAGGCTCAGGCCAGGCCAGGCCAGGTCAGGCCAGGCCAGGCCAGCCAGCCAGGCCAGGCCAGGCCAGGTCAGGCCAGGCCAGGCCAGGCCAGGCCAGGCCAGCCAGGCCAGGCCAGCCAGGCCAGGCCAGGCCAGGCCAGGCCAGGCCAGGCCAGGCCAGGCCAGGCCACAGGCCAGGCCAGTCAGGCCAGGCCAGGCCAGGCCAGGCCAGGCCAGGCCAGGTCAGGCCAGGCCAGGCCAGGTCAGGCCAGGCCAGTCAGGCCAGGCCAGGCCAGGCCAGCCAGCCAGGCCAGGCCAGGCCAGGCCAGCCAGCCAGGCCAGGCCAGGCCAGGCCAGGCCAGGCCAGGCCAGGCCAGGCCAGGCCAGGCTCAGGCCAGGCCAGGCCAGGCCAGGCCAGGCCAGGCCAGGCCAGGCCAGGCCAGGCCAGGCCAGCCAGGCCAGGCCAGGCCAGGCCAGGCCAGGCCAGGCCAGCCAGGCCAGGCCAGCCAGGCCAGGCCACAGGCCAGGCCAGGCCAGGCCAGGCCAGGCCAGGCCAGGCCAGGCCAGGCCAGGCCAGGCCAGGCCACAGGCCAGGCCAGGCCAGCCAGCCAGGCCAGGCTCAGGCCAGGCCAGGCCAGGCCAGGCCAGGCCAGGCCAGGCCAGCCAGGCCAGGCCAGGCCAGCCAGCCAGCCAGGCCAGGCCAGCCAGGCCAGGCTCAGGCCAGGCCAGGCCACAGGCCAGGCCAGCCAGGCCAGGCCAGGCTCAGGCCAGGCCAGTCAGGCCAGGCCAGGCCAGGCCAGGCCAGGCCACAGGCCAGGCCAGGCCAGGCCAGGCCACAGGCCAGGCCAGGCTCAGGCCAGGCCAGGCCAGGCCAGGCCAGGCCAGGCCAGGCCAGGCCAGGCCAGGCCAGGCTCAGGCCAGGCTCAGGCCAGGCCAGGCTCAGGCCAGGCCAGGCCAGGCCAGGCCAGGCCAGGCCAGGCCAGGCCAGGCCAGGCCAGGCCAGGCCAGGCCAGGCCAGGCCAGGCCAGGCCAGGCCAGTCAGGCCAGGCCAGTCAGGCCAGGCCAGGCCAGCCAGCCAGGCCAGGCCAGCCAGGCCAGCCAGGCCAGGCCAGGCCAGGCCAGGCCAGGCCAGGCCAGGCCAGGCCAGGCCAGGCCAGGCCAGGCCAGGTCAGGCCAGGCCAGGTCAGGCCAGGCCAGGTCAGGCCAGGCCAGGTCAGGCCAGGCCAGCCAGGCCAGGCCAGGCTAGGTTAGGTTAGGTTGGGTTAGGTTAGGTTAGGTTCGGTTCGGTCTGGTTCGGTTCGGTTCAGTTCAGTTCGGTTCGGTTCGGTCTGGTTCGGTTCGGTCTGGTTCGGTTCGGTTCGGTTCGGTTCGGTTCGGTTCCGGTTCGGTTCGGTTCGGTTCGGTCTGGTTCGGTTCGGTTCGGTCTGGTTCGGTTCGGTTCGGTTCGGTCTGGTTCGGTTCGGTTCGGTTCGGTTCGGTCTGGTTCGGTTCGGTTCGGTTCGGTTCGGTCTGGTTCGGTTCGGTTAGGTTAGGTTAGGTTAGGTTAGGTTAGTTAGGTTAGGTTAGGTTGGGTTAGGTTAGGTTAGGCTAGGTTAGGTTAGGTTGGGTTAGGTTAGGTTAGGTTAGTTAGGTTAGGTTAGTTAGGTTAGGTTAGGCTAGGTTAGGTTAGGTTAGGTTAGGCTAGGTTAGGTTAGGCTAGGTTAGGTTAGGTTAGGCTAGGTTAGGTTAGGTTAGTTAGGTTAGGTTAGTTAGGTTAGGTTAGGTTAGTTAGGTTAGGTTAGGCTAGGTTAGGTTAGGTTAGGCTAGGTTAGGTTAGTTAGGTTAGGTTAGGCTAGGTTAGGTTAGGTTAGGTTAGGCTAGGTTAGGTTAGGTTAGTTAGGTTAGGTTAGTTAGGTTAGGTTAGTTAGGTTAGGTTAGTTAGGTTAGGTTAGTTAGGTTAGGTTAGTTAGGTTAGGTTAGGCTAGGTTAGGTTAGGCTAGGTTAGGTTAGGTTAGGCTAGGTTAGGTTAGTTAGGTTAGGTTAGGCTAGGTTAGGTTAGGTTAGGTTAGGCTAGGTTAGGTTAGGCTAGGTTAGGTTAGGTTAGGCTAGGTTAGGTTAGGCTAGGTTAGGTTAGGCTAGGTTAGGTTAGGCTAGGTTAGGTTAGTTAGGTTAGGTTAGGTTAGGTTAGGTTAGGTTAGGATAGGTTAGGTTAGGCTAGGTTAGGTTAGGTTAGTTAGGTTAGGTTAGGTTAGGCTAGGTTAGGTTAGGCTAGGTTAGGTTAGTTAGGTTAGGTTAGGGTAGGTTAGGTTAGGCTAGGTTAGGTTAGGTTAGGTTAGGTTAGGTTAGGTTAGGTTAGGTTAGTTAGGTTAGGTTAGTTAGGTTAGGTTAGGCTAGGTTAGGTTAGTTAGGTTAGGTTAGTTAGGTTAGGTTAGGCTAGGTTAGGTTAGGCTAGGTTAGGTTAGGTTAGGTTAGGTTAGGTTAGGCTAGGTTAGGTTAGGTTAGGCTAGGTTAGGCTAGGCTAGGTTAGGTTAGGTTAGGTTAGGTTAGGCTAGGTTAGGTTAGGTTAGGTTAGGTTAGGTTAGGTTAGGTTAGGTTAGATTAGGTTAGGTTAGGTTAGGTTAGGTTAGGTTACGTTAGGTTAGGCTAGGTTAGGTTAGGTTAGGTTAGGCTAGGTTAGGTTAGGTTAGGTTAGGCTAGGTTAGGTTAGGCTAGGTTAGGTTAGGCTAGGTTAGGTTAGGCTAGGTTAGGTTAGGCTAGGTTAGGTTAGGTTAGGCTAGGTTAGGTTAGGCTAGGTTAGGTTAGGCTAGGTTAGGTTAGTTAGGTTAGGTTAGGTTAGGTTAGGTTAGGTTAGGCTAGGTTAGGTTAGGCTAGGTTAGGTTAGGCTAGGTTAGGTTAGTTAGGTTAGGTTAGGTTAGGCTAGGTTAGGTTAGTTAGGTTAGGTTAGTTAGGTTAGGTTAGGTTAGGCTAGGTTAGGTTAGTTAGGTTAGGTTAGGTTAGGTTAGTTAGGTTAGGTTAGGCTAGGTTAGGTTAGGTTAGGCTAGGTTAGGTTAGGCTAGGTTAGGTTAGGCTAGGTTAGGTTAGTTAGGTTAGGTTAGGTTAGGCTAGGTTAGGTTAGTTAGGTTAGGTTAGGCTAGGTTAGGTTAGGCTAGGTTAGGTTAGGCTAGGTTAGGTTAGGCTAGGTTAGGTTAGGTTAGGCTAGGTTAGGTTAGGTTAGGTTAGGCTAGGTTAGGTTAGTTAGGTTAGGTTAGGCTAGGTTAGGTTAGGCTAGGTTAGGTTAGGTTAGGCTAGGTTAGGTTAGGCTAGGTTAGGTTAGGCTAGGTTAGGTTAGGCTAGGCTAGGTTAGGTTAGGCTAGGTTAGGTTAGGTTAGGTTAGGCTAGGTTAGGTTAGGTTAGGTTAGGTTAGGTTAGGCTAGGTTAGGTTAGGCTAGGTTAGGTTAGGTTAGGCTAGGTTAGGTTAGGCTAGGTTAGGTTAGGCTAGGTTAGGTTAGTTAGGTTAGGTTAGTTAGGTTAGGTTAGGTTAGTTAGGTTAGGTTAGTTAGGTTAGGTTAGGCTAGGTTAGGTTAGGTTAGGCTAGGTTAGGTTAGGCTAGGTTAGGTTAGGCTAGGTTAGGTTAGGCTAGGTTAGGTTAGGTTAGGCTAGGTTAGGTTAGGCTAGGTTAGGTTAGTTAGGTTAGGTTAGGTTAGGTTAGGTTAGTTAGGTTAGGTTAGGCTAGGTTAGGTTAGGTTAGTTAGGTTAGGTTAGGCTAGGTTAGGTTAGGCTAGGTTAGGTTAGGCTAGGTTAGGTTAGTTAGGTTAGGTTAGGCTAGGTTAGGCTAGGCTAGGTTAGGCTAGGCTAGGCTAGGCTAGGCTAGGTTAGGTTAGGTTAGGTTAGGTTAGGCTAGGTTAGGTTAGGTTAGGTTAGGTTAGGTTAGGCTAGGTTAGGTTAGGTTAGGTTAGGTTAGGTTAGGTTAGGTTAGGTTAGGTTAGGTTAGGTTAGGTTAGGTTAGGTTAGTTAGGTTAGGTTAGGCTAGGTTAGGTTAGGCTAGGTTAGGTTAGGTTAGTTAGGTTAGGTTAGTTAGGTTAGGTTAGTTAGGTTAGGTTAGGTTAGGTTAGGCTAGGTTAGGTTAGGCTAGGTTAGGTTAGGCTAGGTTAGGTTAGTTAGGTTAGGTTAGGTTAGGTTAGGTTAGGTTAGTTAGGTTAGGTTAGGCTAGGTTAGGTTAGGTTAGGTTAGGCTAGGTTAGGTTAGGCTAGGTTAGGTTAGGTTAGGCTAGGTTAGGTTAGGCTAGGTTAGGTTAGTTAGGTTAGGTTAGGTTAGGTTAGGCTAGGTTAGGTTAGGTTAGGCTAGGTGTTGTCTTCGCTCCATGCTAATAGTAAGATTATTTTGTTTCTTAATCTTACTATACGACATCGCTGGTTTGCAATACTACCTCCGCCAGCGCGTCGTATTTTTGCGCTTCATGCTCGTTCTGAACGTGCTGCCATTCAACAAATAGGCTAGGCCCGGCGAGATCTTCACAAAGTTTTGGTTTATTGCTGCGCAGAAACCTATTCCCAGTGTCTCCGAGTTGTTGTCCATAAAGAAAGCTACTCCTCTTGTCCTTACTCCCGGTTTGCCTCGTTCTGCATGTTCCAGCAGCTGGTGTTCGGCTGTCCGGTACGTGGACGTCCATCTCTTGCATGTGCCGACATGGGGTCCGCGGCAGTGCCTTGAAGGGCGGAAATTTGTATGTGTGTGTTTGTCGGTGTATGGGTTGTTTTAGTGTTTGTGCTGTTTCGTTTGGCGGCAATTTGAAAAGCGTGTTCCGCAAAAGCCAAAATGGTTTCCTCTTATCATCGTCTTGTAGGATCGTTGGTAGGTCGGATTTTGTGATTGAGGTCCCTATTTTGAATTCGAGGTCCAGACGGGCCGCTTGAAAGCGAGGGCACTCCAGGATGACGTGCCATACAGACTCATTCACCTCCGCGTCACACTCACACTCAGGGCTGTCTTTCAGCTTGAACTTGTGTAGGTATTCCGCGATTCCACCGTGTCCTGTCAGTACTTGTACTTGCGTGGGCGTCAACTTTGTTTTCCTCACCACTCGGTATGCTTTTTCAACATCCGGGAGGAATTTCTTTGTGACTGACCCCGTGATGGAGGTTTCGTATCTGTCCTGCCATTTGCGGACAGATTCCTCTCTGATCTTTTCTTGACATAGGACAGGGAACTTGGTCGTAGTCCGAGGCAGCATCCTCCCCGAGCGCCGCCGACTTCGCGAGCTCGTCAGCCCTCTCGTTTCCGGTCGTTCCGATGTGTGCTCTCAACCAGAACAGTCGCACCTCTCTTCCACTCCGTCGGATCTCCCCTAAACTTTGTTTGATGGCTTGTGTTAGGGTGGTTCGCTTTTTGGGTTCAGTGCGCTAAGCACTAAGGCCAGTTCCGGTTCTGCAAACAGTGGATCATCATCAGATAGACCTTGTTGTGTTGTTGGTTTGCCTCCAGTCAGTTCTCTTATTTTGGTGTGAAGAGGCTGATCTGTTGCCTCATTATCGTCTGGAAAGAAGGTTTCGGCCAGGAGTTCCGCCGATTCTTTTGGAGTTAGGGTGACACCCTCGGTGTTTCTTAGGAGCATGTCTTCTTGTCTTCTTGAGGTGTTACGTAAGACTCTGTAGATCTTGTCCCACATGCTCTCCTTTCCTGTGTCGTGCAGAACTCCTTCCAGCTCCGTGTTTGTTCCTCGTCAACTCTTGATGTATATAATTTTTTTGCTGTTAAGTACTCGTCAATTACAAAATGCCTTCGAGTTGGCGCTGCGTTTTTTATTCTCCTTTTTTTCCGGAGAACTTCCTTTTTTTCCTGGTTGAGAGACTGTGACCACCATGGGGCACTGCGTTTACCTCCTATTTCCCACTTTCGGAATCGTTTTTTCGCAGGATTCCTGGATGGCGTTTGTGTAGGCTGTTGTTATGGATTCCAGATCCTCCGGGGTTTTCACCTCTTCAATTGAGGCTGAGGTTAAGTTTTTTTGTTTCAGTAGGGAGCTGAGGTGTGTTTTGAAGTCTGTCAATTCGCCTTTTTGGTGTTGTATTTGCGAGTTGTGCACGGTAGTACTTCCGTTAAGGTTGTGCCAGCTCGCAAAGTAAATGTGATAGCGTTGTGGTCCGATGTGACAAGGCTTCTGTTCACCGCCCAGTCTTCAACTTTGCCGAGCAGAGGCAGACTACAAGCTGTTACGTCTACTATGCTTGTGCAAAGTTTTCCCTTCTGTAGGCCTCAAAAGTTGGTGTGTCCCCGGTGTTTAGGATCTGCAGCTCCATGTCATTTAGGAAGGTGCTGTATGCTGCGCCCCTCTCGTCTTCTGTGCTGCTGCCCCACCATTGACTCCAAGCGTTGATATCACCTGCTACAATGATATTTTCGTATTTAGTTTTTCGCAGGCTGCTTGGGTGCGTCTTAGGTAGGGTTCTATGTCTTGCTCCTTCAAAGTAGACCGATACCACGCCTAGCTTCAAGTTTCCCGCAACCAGAAGAACCGCTGCCTCAGTTTCAGTCACGAGCTGTGGGTCATGTACGACCTCCAGCCTGTTTCCAAAATGATGATGGCAGCGGTTAGGTTAGGTTAGGTTAGGTTAGGTTAGGTTAGGTTAGGTTAGGTTAGGTTAGGTTAGGTTAGGTTAGGTTAGGTTAGGTTAGGTTAGGTTAGGTTAGGTTAGGTTAGGTTAGGTTAGGTTAGGTTAGGTTAGGTTAGGTTAGGTTAGGTTAGGTTAGGTTAGGTTAGGTTAGGTTAGGTTAGGTTAGGTTAGGTTAGGTTAGGTTAGGTTAGGTTAGGTTAGGTTAGGTTAGGTTAGGTTAGGTTAGGTTAGGTTAGGTTAGGTTAGGTTAGGTTAGGTTAGGTTAGGTTAGGTTAGGTTAGGTTAGGTTAGGTTAGGTTAGGTTAGGTTAGGTTAGGTTAGGTTAGGTTAGGTTAGGTTAGGTTAGGTTAGGTTAGGTTAGGTTAGGTTAGGTTAGGTTAGGTTAGGTTAGGTTAGGTTAGGTTAGGTTAGGTTAGGTTAGGTTAGGTTAGGTTAGGTTAGGTTAGGTTAGGTTAGGTTAGGTTAGGTTAGGTTAGGTTAGGTTAGGTTAGGTTAGGTTAGGTTAGGTTAGGTTAGGTTAGGTTAGGTTAGGTTAGGTTAGGTTAGGTTAGGTTAGGTTAGGTTAGGTTAGGTTAGGTTAGGTTAGGTTAGGTTAGGTTAGGTTAGGTTAGGTTAGGTTAGGTTAGGTTAGGTTAGGTTAGGTTAGGTTAGGTTAGGTTAGGTTAGGTTAGGTTAGGTTAGGTTAGGTTAGGTTAGGTTAGGTTAGGTTAGGTTAGGTTAGGTTAGGTTAGGTTAGGTTAGGTTAGGTTAGGTTAGGTTAGGTTAGGTTAGGTTAGGTTAGGTTAGGTTAGGTTAGGTTAGGTTAGGTTAGGTTAGGTTAGGTTAGGTTAGGTTAGGTTAGGTTAGGTTAGGTTAGGTTAGGTTAGGTTAGGTTAGGTTAGGTTAGGTTAGGTTAGGTTAGGTTAGGTTAGGTTAGGTTAGGTTAGGTTAGGTTAGGTTAGGTTAGGTTAGGTTAGGTTAGGTTAGGTTAGGTTAGGTTAGGTTAGGTTAGGTTAGGTTAGGTTAGGTTAGGTTAGGTTAGGTTAGGTTAGGTTAGGTTAGGTTAGGTTAGGTTAGGTTAGGTTAGGTTAGGTTAGGTTAGGTTAGGTTAGGTTAGGTTAGGTTAGGTTAGGTTAGGTTAGGTTAGGTTAGTGAGCACCAGGACAACGTCATCCGCAAAGGCTTGGTAGTGTAGCCCTTCGACCGAAAGTCGGTTCAGTAGCGAGTCAAGAATGACATTCCAAAAAGTCGGTCCTCCGATGGAGCCTTGGACGCAACCCTTGGTGGTTTGCCTCTCGCTACACGCTCTAGCGTAATTGACTCCGACCTTCCGGTCTGTGAGGTATGAGCACACCATTTCGTAGAGGTTTTTTGGGCATTTTTTCTTGACGAGTTGTAGTTTCAGCGCTGGCCACCATGCGTTGTCGAAGGCCCCCTCTATGTCTAGTGAAATTATGAGGGCAATTTTTTTGTTGCTTATACCCTCTCTAACGTGTTCTACCAGATCATAGAGGGCGTCCTCGGTGCTGCGCTGGGCATGAAACCATATTGTTTGTTATTTAGAGTTGGGAGAATATGCCACTGGAGTCGGCCCACCATTAACTTTTCGACGCATTTTCCGAACACCGACAGGAGGCCAATTGGTCTGTAGGACTTGGGATGCGTGTAGTCGTCCTTGCCCGGTTTTCTGATGATGACCACATGAGCTGTTTTCCACTGTTTGGGGAAGTGCGCCAACGTTAAGCACTTGTTGGCAATAGCTAGGAACACCTCCGTTTCGCTGTGGATAGCTGCGGAACATATATCGGCTGTAAGCCCGTCAGGTCCAGGGCTTTTGGGTTCAGTGCGCTAAGCACTAAGGCCAGTTCCGGTTCTGCAAACGGTGGATCATCATCAGATAGACCTTGTTGTGTTGTTGATTTGCCTCCAGTCAGTTCTCTTATTTTGGTGTGAAGAGGCTGATCTGTTGCCTCATTATCGTCTGAAAGAAGGTTTCGGCCAGGAGTTCCGCCGATTCTTTGGAGTTAGGGTGACACCCTCGGTGTTTCTTAGAGCATGTCTTCTTGTCTTCTTGAGGTGTTACGTAAGACTCTGTAGATCTTGTCCCACATGCTCTCCCTTTCCTGTGTCGTGCAGAACTCCTTCCAGCTCCGTGTTTGTTCCTCGTCAACTCTTGATGTATATAATTTTTTTGCTGTTAAGTACTCGTCAATTACAAAATGCCTTCGAGTTGGCGCTGCGTTTTTTATTCTCCTTTTTTTCCGGAGAACTTCCTTTTTTTCCTGGTTGAGAGACTGTGACCACCATGGGGCACTGCGTTTACCTCCTATTTCCCACTTTCGGAATCGTTTTTTCGCAGGATTCCTGGATGGCGTTTGTGTAGGCTGTTGTTATGGATTCCAGATCCTCCGGGGTTTTCACCTCTTCAATTGAGGCTGAGGTTAAGTTTTTTTGTTTCAGTAGGGAGCTGAGGTGTGTTTTGAAGTCTGTCCAATTCGCCTTTTTGGTGTTGTATTTGCGAGTTGTGCACGGTAGTACTTCCGTTAAGGTTGTGCCAGCTCGCAAAGTAAATGTGATAGCGTTGTGGTCCGATGTGACAAGGCTTCTGTTCACCGCCCAGTCTTCAACTTTGCCGAGCAGAGGCAGACTACAAGCTGTTACGTCTACTATGCTTGTGCAAAGTTTTCCCCTTCTGTAGGCCTCAAAAGTTGGTGTGTCCCCGGTGTTTAGGATCTGCAGCTCCATGTCATTTAGGAAGGTGCTGTATGCTGCGCCCCTCTCGTCTTCTGTGCTGCTGCCCCACCATTGACTCCAAGCGTTGATATCACCTGCTACAATGATATTTTTCGTATTTAGTTTTTCGCAGGCTGCTTGGGTGCGTCTTAGGTAGGGTTCTATGTCTTGCTCCCCTTCAAAGTAGACCGATACCACGCCTAGCTTCAAGTTTCCCGCAACCAGAAGAACCGCTGCCTCAGTTTCAGTCACGAGCTGTGGGTCATGTACGACCTCCAGCCTGTTTCCAAAAATGATGATGGTTAGGTTAGGTTAGGTTAGGTTAGGTTAGGTTAGGTTAGGTTAGGTTAGGTTAGGTTAGGTTAGGTTAGGTTAGGTTAGGTTAGGTTAGGTTAGGTTAGGTTAGGTTAGGTTAGGCTAGGCCAGGCCAGGCCAGGCCAGGCCAGGCCAGGCCAGGTTGTTCCTCGTCAACTCTTGATGTATATAATTTTTTTTTTTTTTTTTTTTTTTTACCATTACTTAATTAATATCATTAGTTACTTAAAAGGTAAATTGAGGTTTCATTATGCCTATTTTGTGTACATTGGCATTGTCAGGTTTTCCATGACCGCTGAGTCCCTGTTCCTAATTGCCATTTTTAGGTTATATTCTCTGATTTTTGTTGTTGATGCAGCCATTGCTCTCTGAACCAGCCTCCCTGTTGCGTCGTCGCAGTCATCCGCGTAATAGATGCAGCTAACTGTGTGTCTGGACACCGCCACCACAGCATGCTGAACGCTGTCGTGCAGTTTCAGTTTTTCTGCCACAGTTTTCATGACTACGACCGTCCCGGATGTGAGTCCTTGGGCCTCATGAACTGTTAGGAGGCGTGACCCGGCGCCCGACCCGTATCCTAAGTCAGATAGGGATTCCTTTTCGGTTTGGGTGAACACCAGGTACAATGTATCAGGGAGGGTGCTTGGAATATTTGCTCCTGTGTACCTTTCCCTTTTTAGTGAGTGTACCAGAGATTTGGATGAGTATATGCCGCTGTAGATCTCATTGACGGCATACGCTACATCCATTGAGCTCCGGTGCGTACACAGAAGCTCCTGGCGTATCGTGGTTACCAAGTTTGGGCGAGTGTACTGCATCGCGAGAAGGTTCTCTCTTTCGATGAAGGGAAGTTGGTTGATATCACCGATAAGCAGCATTTCTTCCGCATCGCACAGTTTTGTTGCCATCACTATGGCTCCGAAGTGATTCATGAGAGCCTCATCGATGATGAGTCGAGAACATCGAACCCTGTCAGGCTCTCTTACACCGTTTACAAGGACAGAGGCCATAGTGCGTACTTTTGTTTTGGCGTCTGCGCCTATGCGGTTTGCTAATTTTATTTTAGTTCTTTTGCTGCTTCTAATGTAGTTGTGATTATCAAGTCCCTTCCCCTCGAATTGGTTTACCACCCACGTTGTCTTTCCGCATCCGGGGACTCCGTTGATCCATTTTATTTATTTATTTATTTATTTATTTATTTATTTATTTATTTATTTATTTATTTATTTATTTATTTATTTATTTATTTATTTATTTATTTATTTATTTATTTATTTATTTATTTATTTATTTATTTATTTATTTATTTATTTATTTATTTATTTATTTATTTATTTATTTATTTATTTATTTATTTATTTATTTATTTATTTATTTATTTATTTATTTATTTATTTATT
Source organism: Bhutanitis thaidina (assembly GCA_029286595.1). Lineage (NCBI taxonomy): Eukaryota > Metazoa > Arthropoda > Insecta > Lepidoptera > Papilionidae > Bhutanitis > Bhutanitis thaidina. The sequence goes on from JAGSMS010000022.1 coordinate 6,827,425, forward strand.
TATTTATTTATTTATTTATTTATTTATTTATTTATTTATTTATTTATTTATTTATTTATTTATTTATTTATTTATTTATTTATTTATTTATTTATTTATTTATTTATTTATTTATTTATTTATTTATTTATTTATTTATTTATTTATTTATTTATTTATTTATTTATTTTTTTGTGTAAAACAGTTGTATATATATATATATATATATTTTTGCCTTTATTATTATTATTTTTTTATCATTACTTAATTAATATCATTAGTTACTTAAAAGGTAAATTGAGGTTACATTATGCCTATTTTGTGTACATTGGCATTGTCAGGTTTTCCATGACCGCTGAGTCCCTGTTCCTAATTGCCATTTTTAGGTTATATTCTCTGATTTTTGTTGTTGATGCAGCCATTGCTCTCTGAACCAGCCTCCCTGTTGCGTCGTCGCAGTCATCCGCGTAATAGATGCAGCTAACTGTGTGTCTGGACACCGCCACCACAGCATGCTGAACGCTGTCGTGCAGTTTCAGTTTTTCTGCCACAGTTTTCATGACTACGACCGTCCCGGATGTGAGTCCTTGGGCCTCATGAACTGTTAGGAGGCGTGACCCGGCGCCCGACCCGTATCCTAAGTCAGATAGGATTCCTTTCGGTTTGGGTGAACACCAGGTACAATGTATCAGGGAGGGTGCTTGGAATATTTGCCCTGTGTACCTTTCCCTTTTAGTGAGTGTACCAGAGATTTGGATGAGTATATGCCGCTGTAGATCTCATTGACGGCATACGCTACATCCATTGAGCCCGGTGCGTACACAGAAGCTCCTGGCGTATCGTGGTTACCAAGTTTAAGGAGTGTACTGCATCGCGAGAAGGTTCTCTTTCGATGAAGGGAAGTTGGTTGATATCACCGATAAGCAGCATTTCTTCCGCATCGCACAGTTTTGTTGCCATCACTATGGCTCCGAAGTGATTCATGAGAGCCTAATCGATGATGAGTCGAGAACATCGAACCCTGTCAGGCTCTCTTACACCGTTTACAAGGACAGAGGCCATAGTGCGTACTTTTGTTTTGGCGTCTGCGCCTATGCGGTTTGCTAATTTTATTTTAGTTCTTTTGCTGCTTCTAATGTAGTTGTGATTATCAAGTCCCTTCCCCTCGAATTGGTTTACCACCCACGTTGTCTTTCCGCATCCGGGGACTCCGTTGATCCATTTTATTTTTGGTACTTGCCAGGTGTCCCAGGGCGCCCCGACTCCGTCCTCTGTGATGGCTTCAGCCATATTGAGGATCTTGTCGTTTAGCATCACCCTGGTGCACCGTGCAGTTACAACGATATGGTCACCCGGAGGCGTTTTGAATTTGGGTTTTCCGTTGCTGTTCGATTTGTCCTCGTCCAGCATCACGAAGCCTGCCGTTCCACAGTAAGCTGCCATATGGTGTTTGATTTTTCCTCTCAGAACAGTAGATGTTTTATTGTCATATATGGCCGCTTCGTCCTCCTCTAGTAGCACCTTAAGCAGATCGTCACTACCAAGGTGATAAGTTTGTAGAAAGTTTCTGCAGGTGTTGAGGTTCGCCTCTATGGTGGCTTTATTAGTCCTTTAAACTCGAGGAAGGCGTTGATCATGTGATCTTTTGACTCCACTACCGGACGAAGATTTGTGGCTGGCTTCGTGGCGGCAGAGGTTTGGTCATGCTTTAGAGATGTTGATTTGTTGGGTAGCTCTCTTGTGTGCTCTTGTTTTATATTTAGTATTTTCTCTTAGACACTGCGGGTATACTGCGTGCTGCTGCACTTATAGTATATAGGACGGCGTCTAGTTTGCTCTTTGTTCTGATGTTTTGGCCTTTTGTAAAATGTTTGCCTTTTCTGTGGCCGTTTGCAACTGCAGTCTTTCCGATCCGCTACATATCTCAGGTGTCGCTATGGGATGACCCCAGCTGTCAATGGGGTGCTCGCTGTAGTTAAGTCGTAACTTTTGAGGTAACTTAGGTTCTCCTCTGTTTTCGTATACGACTATCATGTGGGTATTGAGGCCTTAATGCACCCAATGCGATCTGCGATTTCCTTGGTCGTGCAGAACCGCCATAGCATCCACACTAATAATGCGGGATGTGACTGCAGTGTCCTTCTCTTGCTTTCCAAGCTCATTTAGAATCGAGCACGCTTTTACGAATGGGGTGCTTTCTTCGGTCCATGCGAATAGTAAGATTGTTTTGTTTTTTAATCTCACTATTCGACATCGCTGGTTCGCGACTTCTACCTCCGACAGCGCGACGTATTTTTTGTGCTTCATGCTCGTTCTAAATGTGCTGTCATTCAGCAAATAGGCTAGGCCCGGCGAGATCTTAACAAAGTTTTGGTTTATTGCTGCGCAGAAACCTATTCCCAGTGTCTCCGAGTTGTTATCCATGAAGAAAGCTACTCCTCCTATCCTTAGTCCCGGTTTGCCTCTTTCTGCATGTTCCAGCAGCTGGTGTTCGGTTAGGTTAGGTAAGGTAAGGTTAGGTTAGGTTAGGTTAGGTTAGGTTAGGTTGGGTTAGGTTAGGTTAGGTTAGGTTGGGTTAGGTTAGGTTGAGTTAGGTTAGGTTAGGTTAGAGTTAGGTTAGGTTAGGTTAGGTTGGGTTGGGTTAGGTTAGGTTGAGTTAGGTTAGGTTAGGTTAGGTTGAGTTGGGTTAGGTTAGGTTAGGTTAGGTTAGGTTAGGTTAGGTTAGGTTGGGTTGGGTTGGGTTAGGTTAGGTTAGGTTAGGTTAGGTTGGGATTAGGTTAGGTTGAGTTGGGTTAGGTTGGGTTGGGTTAGGTTGGGTTGGGTTAGGTTGAGTTAGGTTAGGTTGAGTTAGGTTAGGTTGGGTTGGGTTGGGTTAGGTTAGGTTAGAGTTAGGTTAGGTTGGGTTAGGTTAGGTTGGGTTGGGTTAGGTTAGGTTAAGGTTAGGTTAGGTTGGGTTGGGTTAGGTTAGGTTGAGTTGGGTTAGGTTAGGTTAGGTTAGGTTAGGTTGGGATTAGGTTAGGTTAGGTTGTGCCAGGCCAGGCCAGGCCAGGCCAGGCCAGGCCAGGCCAGGCCAGGCCAGGCCAGGCCAGGCCAGCCAGGCCAGGCCAGGCCAGCCAGGCCAGGCCAGCCAGGCCAGGCCAGCCAGGCCAGGCCAGGCCAGGCCAGGCCAGGCCAGCCAGGCCAGGCCAGGCCAGGCCAGGCCAGGCCAGGCCAGGCCAGGCCAGGCCAGGCCAGCCAGGCCAGGCCAGGCCAGGCCAGCCAGGCCAGGCCAGGCCAGCCAGGCCAGCCAGGCCAGGCCAGGCCAGGCCAGGCCAGGCCAGGCCAGGCCAGGCTGTGCCAGCTGATAATTTGTGTGGTCGGTAAATATCGTCTAATTGTCGTTAACGCAACGAGGCTTTGCTTAAGTCACGTTTTATCTACGGAAGGCGAAGAGGCGAAAAGTGATTTGCGGAAGCCCGTTTGGTTTCTTTTAACAGGTTCGTGCAAAATGATTCTGCCTATCCTTATTGGTGACATGCGTAAGTTCGAGATTAATTCTGTATACTAATTTAATATTGTCTTCAGTCAAGATTTAAACCTAGTTCTGTGGCACCAGAGTCAGTTACGCTGATTACTAAGCCGCTGTTCCCAAAACAAATATTTTCAGGTATGAAAAGTGTATTAAGTTTTCCTACCAACTTTCATCGAAATTTGTTTGTCCGTTTGAACAACAGACACCCAAACACCAAAAGGCTTTCACATTTATAATATGATGCGATTAGATATGGATAAAATTGCCGTGGAAGAAGTGACTGTTAAAGTTAGTTTAGATAACAAAGTAACGAAATAATATAAAAAACTAAAAATGAAATAATGTAATCTTTTATATTATAAAACGTAAAACTTTTATTACTAACAGTTATACCTTTTATTACTGTTAGTAATAAAAGTCAATTATGAAAAACACCTACTGCTATTTATTAAAACTTCTTATTCTTAAAGTTAGTTTAATTCTTAGTATATGGTCTGAACTAAGGTACTATTATTTTAAAAAATTCTTCCAGCAGACCTGCGACATCACGTCATCGTCGTCGTCTTTTTGTGGAGTGTGCTCTGAATAAAATTTTGAAAAGTGAACATGAAAACATGCAACAATGTTATATCAATGCCAAAGGAAAACTTTCTAACGTTGTTTGGCAGAAGAATATTAGAATTTATTAATTCAATATTATTTTTGATTTTTGGAGATTACAATAGATTATAAACTTTAATAGGATCCAATAAAGAAATTTTAGGCAATAACATAGAATATTAGTAGTAATAGAGTGCCATCACCAGTATATTTTGCCACCCATTGTTACTAGCGCCTTTTACTATTACTATTACATATTATTTATATTAATTGAAACATTCATTTATTAACATAATTATCTCCATATTTACTAATATTATAATAAGGTTTAAAATAATTCTTACATTAATACAAAGCTACATTTCCTTTGAATATTTAAAGAAATACTACAAGCTATATTTTATTTTCAATTTGAATATTTGTAAAGCAAGGCTGTGCAAGCAAATTATCGACGTGTGATGACCAAATAGATGAATATCCGTGCACTGATTTACATTTCATATAAACAACGAAATTTCTCAAGAGTAAATGCTGATACCCTCAGTAATAACGCTACCCAAATAGATCTTGGTACTTTGGCGGTAGCTTCCACCATTGATGAAAAAATATATTTTCTTAATAATACATACACTTCTTGATTTTTATAATATACATACTCCAGTAAACAGATTAAAAGTTAAGCATCCACGGTCCAATAATAATTCTTCCATTTTTCTCTAAAGTTCTGGCGGCCTGTGTTTATAAGCAAATCTGCATAAAGAACATTCCATAAGGAGATACGCAATATCTAACAGTGGTGTGCTGGTTGATATTTCAATGCTTTTAACACAGTCCATCATCTCTGTCCTTACCTACCTAAGATTTTCAACCCCTGTTTTTGAGTGATTTTCTCCTATCTCCGCGACCTCCAACAGTTAGCCTCCGTAAGTCTTCTGCATGGACTGAACTTTTATTCGTTATACAAACAAAAACAATCTGACCCGATTTTCAGATTTTATCTCATAAAACGTTACATCAAATACGGGATTACCTTCCCGTTGAGACGAGACACTATATCCTGCGCAGTTGACAGCCAATAGTATTTAGAAGTTGTCACTGTGGTAAAATCGACCAGGAGGAACATCATACAAAGGTTAAGTATTATATTTGCCATTTATTGCCTTCTACTTCACCTGCGGTCACCCCTGTTTAATGTCTCAGATATATTTCTCAGAATACAATGTTGCCGCCTGAAATCTAAAGGCGCAACTAAAACTAAATTGAGGAAGTTAAAAAGTTCACGGAATGGAGTGGTAAGCGAAGGTTGGGGTGGGAATACTCATTTAGTAATAATTTTATGTCTGATAATAACGTAAACGTAACTACAAAGTTTGAGAGTAATTTTTATTGAAATTGCGCTCTCAGAAACAATTCAATCCCAGCTAATGATGAGAATAGAAGTCTGTGCCGATTAACAAGTGACTTACGTGACGATTCAAAACGTGTTGTGCATATAATCTTAAAAACTTAAGACAATGTTATATAGAAATCACAGATAAACACATAAATTTTATTTATATATGAGTTATGGCCGGATATGAGTTTTAGAAGAGAGATTTTAGAATGTATTAAGTGCTGGTCTGATAAGTTTGACCTTACTGTTAACTCATCCGAGTGTCAAGCTACGATAATCGGACGGATAAGCCAACGGATGCTGAAGATACTTGATACTGAAGTGTTACCTCCAGTTGTTTTCAATGTCAGTGTTCTAGAGATGTGTACTTCTGTTAAGGACTGTTAAATACCTTGAACATATACCCTACTCTGAGCTGAGCTAAGTCCAAGTGAAGGAAGAATCTTAGAAAGTCACAGGTATTTTACGTGCTCTCTACCGTGTGATAAACTTTCTGCCATCCAGGTAAAGTCTCCAACGGTCTACAACTTTATTCTTTTGAGATGTAACCTACTTCTCCTTCATATTTATCTCCTTACTTTTAAGTGTTTCGGTTTCATCCATTCATCCTTGCCTATTCAATTTACACTTTGCTTTTACATTTTGCACTTCGCTTGAAATTTGTTTTAATACTTGATCACTTATTAATAATCTAATTTATTCATATACCACTTTCGATAAATGAGACGTAAATGATGTATTTTTCTGAATTTTATCTATTTGTCCTAGAGCTATCCCTCAGACTTTCAGTTGACTAACACAACATGTGAAAAATTGTATATGAATTTAATGCATAAAAACGAGAGAATAGGCTGTCAATGTTGTTCATACAATCGATTTTGAAATTTATTGGCCTTTATATTTTGGACACAGACACAGAGATTGTTGCATCTCTTCACGAAGCCAGTGGATTAAGCCGATCATAGAGAACTTGGTCGCCGACGATTCGAGCCGTTCTACGTTGAATGCGATCAAATGGAAGAAACTGGTACAGTACGAGACTGGTACGGCGAGAGATGAGTACAGTATTCCATGGACGGCCGGATTTGTACCTTATAAAGTTGGAGAAGATGAACCGGCATGAAATGCATGTCCAGCTTTCCTAAACACAATGTCTTTTAGTGGTTCTTCCCTCCAGGTGACGATGTTACTGAACATCACTTGATATGACAACGCCAAGGATTCCGGTACCGGATAGGTTAGGTTAGGTTAGGTTAGGCTAGGCTAGGCTAGGTTAGGTTAGGTTAGGTTAGGTTAGGTTAGGTTGGGATTGGGTTAGGTTGGGTTAGGTTAGGTTGGGTTAGGTTAGGTTGGGTTGGGTTGGGTTGGGTTGGGTTAGGTTAGGTTGGGTTAGGTTAGGTTGGGTTAGGTTAGGTTAGGCTAGGCTAGGCTAAGCTAGGCTAGGCTAGGCTAGGCTAGGTTAGGTTATGTTAGGTTAGGTTGGGTTGGGTTAGGTTGGGTTTTTTTTTAATATAAAACTATTTCTCCACAGACTATTTGTCCGTGCCTTTTTAGATTTGATTATTTTATAATTGTAAGATTGTTTTTTCTTTTATTTTGAACAATACTCCTTACACTATATTGCTATTAATTACAATAAATTAGTTACAGTCCAATTTTCGCAGTGAATTCACTATGTTTAAATTAATATATATTTTTTTATTTATTTTTTTTTTTTGTATAAAACAGTTGTATATATATATATTTTGTTTTCTCTTTATTATTATTATTTTTTTTTTTTAATATAAAACTATTTCTCCACAGACTATTTGTCCGTGCCTTTTTAGATTTGATTATTTTATAATTGTAAGATTGTTTTTTTTTTCTTTTATTTTGAACAATACTCCTTACACTATGTGCTATTAATTACAATAAATTAGTTACAGTCCAATTTTCGCAGTGAATTCACTATGTTTAAATTAATATATATTTTTTTTTATTTATTTTTTTTTTTTTTGTATAAAACAGTTGTATATATATATATTTTGTTTTTTTTTCTCTTTATTATTATTATTTTTTTTTTTATTTTTTTTTTATCATTACTTAATTAATATCATTAGTTACTTAAAAGGTAAATTGAGGTTACATTATGCCTATTTTGTGTCCATTGGCATTGTCAGGTTTTCCATGACCGCTGAGTCCCTGTTCCTAATTGCCATTTTTAGGTTATATTCTCTGATTTTTGTTGTTGATGCAGCCATTGCTCTCTGAACCAGCCTCCCTGTTGCGTCGTCGCAGTCATCCGCGTAATAGATGCAGCTAACTGTGTGTCTGGACACCGCCACCACAGCATGCTGAACGCTGTCGTGCAGTTTCAGTTTTTCTGCCACAGTTTTCATGACTACGACCGTCCCGGATGTGAGTCCTTGGGCCTCATGAACTGTTAGGAGGCGTGACCCGGCGCCCGACCCGTATCCTAAGTCAGATAGGGATTCCCTTTCGGTTTGGGTGAACACCAGGTACAATGTATCAGGGAGGGTGCTTGGAATATTTGCTCCTGTGTACCTTTCCTTTTAGTGAGTGCAAGTTTGGATGAGTATATGCCGCTGTAGATCTCATTGAGGGCATACGCTACATCCATTGAGCTCCGGTGCGTACACAGAAGCTCCTGGCGTATCGTGGTTACCAAGTTTGGGCGAGTGTACTGCATCGCGAAAAGGTTCTCTCTTTCGATGAAGGGAAGTTGGTTGATATCACCGATAAGCAGCATTTCTTCCGCATCGCACAGTTTTGTTGCCATCACTATGGCTTCGAAGTGATCCATGAGAGCCTCATCGATGATGAGTCGAGAACATCGAACCCTGTCAGGCTCTCTTACACCGTTTACAAGGACAGAGGCCATAGTGCGTACTTTTGTTTTGGCGTCTGCGCCTATGCGGTTTGCTAATTTTATTTTTAGTTCTTTTGCTGCTTCTAATGTAGTTGTGATTATCAAGTCCCTTCCCCGCTCGAATTGGTTTACCACCCACGTTGTCTTTCCGCATCCGGGGACTCCGTTGATCCATTTTATTTTTGGTACTTGCCAGGTGTCCCAGGGCGCCCCGACTCCGTCCTCTGTGATGGCTTCAGCCATATTGAGGATCTTGTCGTTTAGCATCACCCTGGTGCACCGTGCAGTTACAACGATATGGTCACCCGTAGGCGTTTTGAATTTGGGTTTTCCGTTGCTGTTCGATTTGTCCTTGTCCAGCATCACGAAGCCTGCCGTTCCACAGTAAGCTGCCATATGGTGTTTGATTTTTCCTCTCAGAACAGTAGATGTTTTATTGTCATATATGGCCGCTTCGTCCTCCTCGGTAGCACGCCAGCAGATCCTCACTACCAAGGTGATAAGTTTGTAGAATGTTTCTGCAGGTGTTGAGGTTCGCCTCTATGGTGGCTTTTATTAGTCCTTTAAACTCGAGGAAGGCGTTGATCATGTGATCTTTTGACTCCACTACCGGACGAAGATTTGGGTGGCCGGGTTTTCTCGTGGCGGCTGAGGTTTGGTCATGCTTTAGAGATGTTGATTTGTTGGGTAGCTCTCTTGTGTGCTCTTGTTTTATATTTAGTATTTTTCTCTTAGACACTGCGGGTATACTGCGTGCTGCTGCACTTATAGTATATAGGAAGGCGTCTAGTTTGCTCTTGTTCTGATGTTTTGGCCTTTTGTAAAATGTTTGCCTTTTCTGTGGCCGTTTGCAACTGCAGTCTTTCCGATCCGCTACATATCTCAGGTGTCGCTATGGGATGACCCCAGCTGTCAATGGGGGTGCTCGCTGTAGTTAAGTCGTAACTTTTGAGGTAACTTAGGTTCTCTCTTCTGTTTTCGTATACGACTATCATGTGGGTATTGGAGGCCTTAATGCACCCAATGCGATCTGCGATTTCCCCTTGGTCGTGCAGAACCGCCATAGCATCCACACTAATAATGCGGGATGTGACTGCAGTGTCCTTCTCTTGCTTTCCAAGCTCATTTAGAATCGAGCACGCCTTTGCGAATGGGGTGCTTTCTTCGGTCCATGCGAATAGTAAGATTGTTTTGTTTTAATCTCACTATTCGACATCGCTGGTTGCGACTTCTACCTCCGACAGCGCGTCGTATTTTTGTGCTTCATGCTCGTTCTAAATGTGCTGTCATTCAGCAAATAGGCTAGGCCCGGCGAGAACTTAACAAAGTTTTGGTTTATTGCTGCGCGAAACCTATTCCCAGTGTCTCCGAGTTGTTATCCATGAAAGCTACTCCTCTTATCCTTAGTCGGTTGCCTCTTTCTGCATGTTCCAGCAGCTGGTGTTCAGTTAGGTTAGGTTAGGTTAGGTTAGGTTAGGTTAGGTTAGGTTAGGTTAGGTTAGGTTTTTTTTTTTTTTTTTAAATAAAACTAAGTCTCCACAGACTTTTTGTCCGTGCCTTTTTTAGATTTGTCGTTATTATTTTTATTATTTTAACATAACTCCTATCACATTGTGCAACTAAAATGAAATAAAATAAATACAGAATTTGTTATTGCAGTGAGTTCACTTACTTCCTTATGTATATATATTTATATATATAATATTTTTTTTTTAATATTTTTTTTTTAATATTTTTTTTTTATTATTATTATTTATTTATTTATTTTTTTTTTTTTCATATTTTTTTTTTCTTTTTCCAGTTGTTAGTCTTATTTTATTATTTTAACATAACTCCTATCACATTGTGCAACTAAAATGAAATAAAATAAATACAGAATTTGTTATTGCAGTGAGTTCACTTACTTCCTTATGTATATATATTTATATATATAATATTTTTTAATATTTTTTTAATATTTTTTTAATATTTTTTTTTTTTTTAATATTTTTTTTTTTTCATATTTTTTTCTTTTCCAGTTGTTAGTCTTATTTTATTAGTATGAACATGCTCATTAATATAATTTTTTTTTTTTAATATTTTTTTAATATTTTTTTTTTTTTTTTAACAATCTTTAACTATGTTTATTGGGTTAACTATGTATTGGGGCCGTTTGCGTTGTCAGGTTTTCCATGACCGCTGAGTCCTATTTCTCGTGCCATTTTAAATTGTACTCTTTTATTTTGGTAGTTGATGCAGCCATGGCACTCTGAATCAGCCTCCCTGTTGCGTCGTCACAGTCATCCGCGTAATAGATGCAGCTAACTGTGTGTCTGGACACCGCCACCACCGCATGCTGAACGCTGTCGTGCAGTTTAGCTTCTCTGCAGCAGTTCTTATAATTATGACAGTTTCGCATGTAAGTCCTTGGGCCTCATGGACTGTTAAGAGGCGTGACCCGGCGCCCGACCCGTACCCTAAGTTCGTCAGGGATTCCTTTTCGGTTTGGGTGAACACCAGGTACAGTGTGTCAGAGAGAGTGCTTGGTATATTTGCTCCGTGTACCTTTCCTTTTCAGTGAGTGCACCAGAGACTTGGATGAGTATATGCCGCTGTAGATCTCGTTGAGGGCATACGGCACATCCATTGGGTTCCAGTGTGTACACAGTAGCTCCTGGCTGATCGTGGTTACCAGGTTTGGGCGAGTGTACTGCATCGTAAAGAGGTTCTCTCTATCGATGAAGGGAAGTTGATTGATATCGCCGATGAGCAGCATTTCTTGCGCTCCGCATAGCTTTGTTGCCATCACTATGGCTCCGAAATGGTTCATGAGAGCCTCGTCGACGATGAGTCGAGAGCATCGACCCCTGTCAGGCTCTCTTACTCCATTTACAAGCACCGAGGCCATAGTGCGTATTTTCGTTTTGGCGTCTGCGCCTATGCGGTTTGCTAGTTTTTCTTTGAGATCTTTTGCTGCTTCCAGCGTCGTTGTTATTATCAAGTCCCTTTCCCCCTCGAACTGGCTTACCACCACGTCGTCTTTCCGCATCCGGGGACTCCGTTGATCCACGTTATTTTGGTTTCTTCCAGGTGTCCCAGGGCGCCCCGACTCCATCCTCTGTGATGGCTTCAACCATCTTGAGGATCTTGTCGTTTAGCATCACCCTGGTGCACCGTGCGGTTACAACAATATGGTCCTCCGGAGGCGTTTTGAACTTGAGTTTTCCGCTCTTTTCCGTTTCGTTTTCATCCAGCATCACGAAGCCTGCCGTTCCACTGTAAGCTGCCATATGGTGTTTAAAACTGCCTCTCAAGACTGTGGACGTTCTGTTGTCATATGGCTGCTTCCGCCTCCTCGAGTAGCACCTTTAGCAGATCCTCACTACCGAGATGGTAAGTTTGTAGAATGTTTCTACATGTGGTGAGGTTCGCTTCTATGAGTAGCTTTGTTAAAGCTTTAAACTCAAGGAACGCGTTTATCATGTGGTCTTTAGGCTCCGCTACCGGACGAAGACTTGGCTGGCCGGATTTTCTCGTGGCGGCTTTAGCTTGGTCATGCTTTTGGGATGGTGATATGTTGGGTAGCTCTCTTATGTGGTGTTGTTTGAGGTTCAGTAATTTCCTCCTTGACACTGCGGGAAGGCTCCGTGCTGCTGCACTTATGGTGTGAAGGAAGGCATCAATCGTGCTCTTTGTTTTAGAGGTTTTGATGTTTTCTTGTTGGATTTTTGCCTTCTCTCTGGCCGTTTGGAGCTGCAGTCGGTCCGATCCGCTGCATGTCTCAGGTTTTGCTATGGGGTGTCCCCAGCTGTCAATGGGGGTGCTCGCTGTAGATGAGTCGTAACTTATGAGGTAGCTTAGGTTTTCTCCTCTGTTCTCGTATACGACTATCTTGTGGTTTCTGGAGGCTTTAATGCACCCAATGCGATCTGCGACTTCACCTTTGTCGTGCAGAACCGCCATAGCATCCACACACTGATAATGCGTGGTGTGACTGTAGTGTCCGCCTCCTGCTTTCCAAGCTCATTCAGAATCGAGCACGCCTTTGCGAATGGGGTGTTGTCTTCGCTCCATGCTAATAGTAAGATTATTTTGTTTCTTAATCTTACTATACGACATCGCTGGTTTGCAAATACTGCCTCCGCCAGCGCGTCGTATTTTTTGCGCTTCATGCTCGTTCTGAACGTGCTGCCATTCAACAAATAGGCTAGGCCCGGCGAGATCTTCACAAAGTTTTGGTTTATTGCTGCACAGAAACCTATTCCCAGTGTCTCGAGTTGTTGTCCATAAAAGCTACTCCTCTTGTCCTTACTCCCGGTTTGCCTCGTTCTGCATGTTCCAGCAGCTGGTGTTCAGCTGTCCGGTACGTGGGACGTCCATCTCTTGCATGTGCCGACATGGGGTCCGCAGCAGTGCCTTGAAGGGCGGAAATTTGTATGTGTGTGTTTGTCGGTGTATGGGTTGTTTTAGTGTTTGTGCTGTTTCGTTTGGCGGCAATTTGAAAAGCGTGTTCCGCAAAAGCCAAAAATGGTTTCCTCTTATCATCGTCTTGTAGGATCGTTGGTAGGTCGGATTTTGTGATTGAGGTCCCTATTTTGAATTCGAGGTCCAGACGGGCCGCTTGAAAGCGAGGGCACTCCAGGATGACGTGCCATACAGACTCATTCACCTCCGCGTCACACTCACACTCAGGGCTGTCTTTCAGCTTGAACTTGTGTAGGTATTCCGCGATTCCACCGTGTCCTGTCAGTACTTGTACTTGCGTGGGCGTCAACTTTGTTTTCCTCACCACTCGGTATGCTTTTCAACATCCGGGAGGAATTTCTTTGTGACTGACCCCGTGATGGAGGTTTCGTATCTGTCCTGCCATTTGCGGACAGATTCCTCTCTGATCTTTTTCTTGACATAGGACAGGGAACTTGGTCGTAGTCCGAGGCAGCATCCTCCCCGAGCGCCGCCGACTTCGCGAGCTCGTCAGCCCTCTCGTTTCCAGTCGTTCCGATGTGTGCTCTCAACCAGAACAGTCGCACCTCTCTTCCACTCCGTCGGATCTCCCCTAAACTTTGTTTGATGGCTTGTGTTAGGGGGTGGTTCGCTTTTGGGTTCGCCAGCAGGTCTAGTGAAGATCTTGAGTCACTAAAAATGTTTACGACTGAGTCAGTCCTCGTTTGGACGAGCTGGATGGCCCTATGAAGCGCGTAGAGTTCTGATTGGAAAACCGTGCAAACTGGGTCCAATTTGAAGGTGGCATAGTTGGACTCACTGCCGCCCTCCCAGCAGGTCAAAGCGGCTCCGACCCTCCCTCAATCTTGCTTCCGTCCGTATATATTTGAGGACCGGTTACTTGGTGGGAGTTTAGGGTTTCGGAATGGCAGTTTTCCAGTAACTCATACGTTGTTGTGATAAGTTTAGAGGGGTGTGGCTGACCCATGTGATCCACTACTTGCTCCAGCTCTCTATCGGGTGGTAAATAGTCAAGAGATTTCTTTTTTTTGACTTTATATAGGCTAGCCGCTTCCTGTATTCTCAGGTCTAGCGGAAGCAAGCCAGAGATAGTGAGTGAGGAGGTGAGTGACACCGTGCGGTACGCTCTGCAGATCTTCTATGCAAATCCCCTCTGCAACGAGTTCAGCTGATCTTGGATCATTTTCATCTCTGTTGCTGAGGACCATGCACTCGAGGCGTACATCACTATGGGCTCCACGACTGCGACGTATATGGTTCTTATGATCTCGCTATTGAGGCCCCAGGTCACCTTAGCTGCGCGCGACAGCTGTTTGTGTATGTCTGCTGCTTTTTTGCACGCAGCTGCTACATGTGCCCTGAAGGTTAGTCTGCTGTCAATAACGAGACCCAGTATTTTCATTTCCTCTACTATTTGTACTCTTTTGCCAGCCATGTATAGGTTTGGAGGGTCAAATTTAAGCTTTTTTGTTAATAGCATCGCATTGGTCTTGTGTGCGGCAAAGTTTAGCTTATTCTGAGCCCCCCATTCCACCACGCTCTCGAGAGTGGCGTTGGCCCGCCGCTCCAGAACACCTGTTGAGTGATCAGTGAGCACCAGGACAACGTCATCCGCAAAGGCTTGGCAGTGTAGCCCTTCGACTGAAAGTCGGTTCAGTAGCGAGTCAAGAATGACATTCCAAAAAGTCGGTCCTCCGATGGAGCCTTGGACGCAACCCTTGGTGGTTTGCCTCTCGCTACACGCTCTAGCGTAATTGACTCCGACCTTCCGGTCTGTGAGGTATGAGCACACCATTTCATAGAGGTTTTTTGGGCATTTTTTCTTGACGAGTTGTAGTTTCAGCGCTGGCCACCATGCGTTGTCGAAGGCCCCCTCTATGTCTAGTGAAATTATGAGGGCAATTTTTTTGTTGCTTATACCCTCTCTAACGTGTTCTACCAGATCATAGAGGGCGTCCTCGGTGCTGCGCGGGGCATGAAACCATATTGTTTGTTATTTAGAGTTGGGAGAATATGCCACTGGAGTCGGCCCACCATTAACTTTTCGACGATCTTTCCGAACACCGACAGGAGGCCAATTGGTCTGTAGGACTTGGGATGCGTGTAGTCGTCCTTGCCCGGTTTTCTGATGATGACCATGAGCTGTTTTCCACTGTTTGGGGAAGTGCGCCATCGTTAAGCACTTGTTGGCAATAGCTAGGAACACCTCCGTTTCGCTGTGGATAGCTGCGGAACATATATCGGCTGTAAGCCCGTCAGGTCAGGGGCTTTTTGGGTTCAGTGCGCTAAGCACTAAGGCCTGTTCAGTTCTGCAAACGGTGGATCATCATCAGATAGACCTTGTTGTGTTGTTGATTTGCCTCCAGTCAGTTCTCTTATTTTGGTGTGAAGAGGCTGATCTGTTGCCTCATTATCGCCTGGAAAGAAGGTTTCGGCCAGGAGTTCCGCCGATTCTTTTGGAGTTAGGGTGACACCCTCGGTGTTTCTTAGGAGCATGTCTTCTTGTCTTCTTGAGGAGTTACGTAAGACTCTGTAGATCTTGTCCCACATGCTCTCCCTTTCCTGTGTCGTGCAGAACTCCTTCCAGCTCCGTGTTTGTTCCTCGTCAACTCTTGATGTATATAATTTTTTTGCTGTTAAGTACTCGTCAATTACAAAATGCCTTCGAGTTGGCGCTGCGTTTTTATTCTCCTTTTTTTCCGGAGAACTTAATTTTTTTCCTGGTTGAGAGACTGTGACCACCATGGGGGCACTGCGTTTGCACTCCTATTTCCCACTTTCGGAATCGTTTTTTCGCAGGATTCCTGGATTTTGGAATTCGCCTTTTTGGTGTTGTATTTGCGAGTTGTGCACGGCAGTACTTCCGTTAAGGTTGTGCCAGCTCGCAAAGTAAATGTGATAGCGTTGTGGTCCGATGTGACAAGGCTTCTGTTCACCGCCCAGTCTTCAACTTTGCCGAGCAGAGGTAGACTACAAGCTGTTACGTCTACTATGCTCGTGCAAAGTTTTCCCCTTCTGTAGGCCTCAAAAGTTGGTGTGTCCCCGGTGTTTAGGATCTGCAGCTCCATGTCATTTAGGAAGGTGCTGTATGCTGCGCCCCTCTCGTCTTCTGTGCTGCTGCCCCACCATTGACTCCAAGCGTTGATATCACCTGCTACAATGATATTTTCGTGTTTAGTTTTCGCAGGCTGCTTGGGTGCGTCTTAGGTAGGGTTCTATGTCTTGCTCCTTCAAAGTAGACCGATACCACGCCTAGCTTCAAGTTTCCCGCAACCAGTAGAACCGCTGCCTCAGTTTCAGTCACGAGCTGTGGGTCATGTACGACCTCCAGCCTGTTTCCAAAATGATGACGGCAGCTTTCACGGGCTTTTGCCGGTTGAGGTGCATTGGATTACTCAGTGCCAGGATATTGTTTTAGGTAGCCATTTCTTCCTACATAGGGCTCTTGAACAATGGCGACTGACACTTTTTTGTCCTTTGCTACTTGAAGAAGTTCGGCTGTTGCCACTTTGGAGCGTTGCAAGTTGGCTTGTATGAAGTTTATGGAGTTGTTCGACCCTGTTGAGCTGTCGCAGTCATCGCTGCCCTTAGCAATAGGATATACGCGATCGTGCTATGGCGTCCCACTTTTGTTTTTCCCTGCACATGCTGCTAAAAGCTTTGTGTGCAAGGTCTGTGCCTACCCCGTGCGCTGTCGAGCAGTTTTTGCAGATCGGTGGCCTCCTCTTTAGTCTGCTTGGGCATTTCTCCCAGGTGTGAGTCTCTCCGCAGTGACTGCAGAGGTCTTCCCTTTCCTGGCAGATGGCCTTGGTGTGGCCAAAGCCCAAGCATTTGGTGCATTGCACTAGGGGTGAGTGATCCATTATGGGTCTCCTCTGGAGACCGATGTAGACTTTCTCTGCCTCGATTAAGCGCCTGTGAATTTGGGGGGAGAGTTCCAGAACAGGATGGCATTCAAGAGGGTTTCTTGCTCTCTTCCTGTATTTCCTCTTATTGCACAGTTTGTGAGTTTTACGCCCTGCAGAAGGTGTTTATTCTGCGCAAGTATGTTTTCTACCATTTCGGTGTCCGTATGGTAGGATAGCACGTCCCTGATTATTGCTAAGGGGTTGCTTGTCTTAGCTACTTCCACTTTTAGCTGTTTGTCCAATTTAACCCTATTTTGGATCAGCTTTGGGTCCTCTTTAGTGCTGCAGCTGAGAACCACCTTTTGGTTTCTGGCCTTCCTTACCCGATCCACTTTGGCTCCGGTCTTCTTGGTGTCAAGGGCCTCTCTTATCCTCTCAATGACTTTGTCCCCTGTGTTTTGGGGTCAGTTGAAGAGATGATGAGAGTGTGATTGAGTTTCGGTGGAGGGTTTGCAGCCACTTTAGCGTAGGTCTGCTTTGGCTTCGGTTTCGTCTCCCCAGCCTGCGCCAGTTCCGTTGCCAGACTAACAGCGGCTGGTGGTGGCGTCCGTTGCCTCTGCTCCCTAATGGTTTTCAGCTCCGAGGACATGGCTTGTAGGTGTTCGGTCAGTGGTTGTAGTTTTTCTGTCAGTTGTGAGTGGTCTTGGCTTGTTGGAGGAGGTTCTGAGAGTGGTTTTTAAGCTTGTGTCCATTTCCCTCAGTGATTCCTCCAACTTTGATAGTTTATTTTCAATCGCGGCGGTGTTTTTGTTTTCGGAGGGGCAGGTTGGTTGTTTCTCCAGGCAGAGCAGGGTTTTTTGGCTTGTGCTCGAGGTTTTTTCTAGACCTCTGCGCAGTTCGTCCAGCTGGGTCTTAATAGTGTCCACGCTGGCTTTAACAGACATGAGGTCCTTGTTTGTTTCCTCTTTAGAGCCAGTCCTTCCTGCCCTGGTTTGGATAAAGTGTCCTGAATTGCCCCTATGCGTTTTCCTAGTTCGTGCAACGATGTTTGAACCTCGTTGATTTTTCGATGTGGTTCTTGGGTCTCAAAATCCAGCCAGCCACGGATTGCTTTTGACTCTTTCAGGGTGTTCTTGACGTCGGCTCTGGTGTGGCCTAGTTCGTTGGCCAGCGCCTTAATCAGCTCCGTCACTACTTTGTTGTGGATGCGCTCCACTCGTACCAGTTCTTGTGCACCTCGCGAGCGCTCCTTCTCTAGATTAAGTTTGTGACGGGATCTTGAGTCTGATAAAGAAAGGACAATCTCGTAGAGGGACTGTAGACACTCGAGTGCTGTTTGCTTGCACTCCCTCTTCATGTTGCCCGCCGACTCTAAGGCCTCCTTCCCTCTAAGGAGCATCTCGTTTGGTTCCTTGGTGGCCATGTCCATCTCCACACCCAGACGCCTGCTGTAGTTCACTAGCAGGCTGGGTCTTCCTCTCGCCGGAATCTCTGATGTCGGCGATTCCGGAAACTGAAGCCACCGACAGTTCCTCATCCGACAATATGGAGTGCGGAGGATTTCATCCCGCCTCCAGTTGACGACCTTCTCTATGCAGTCGTCCACTGGATCCGGGATGGATGACTTTTCGCTTATGTTGGAGGTGTGCGATGTCTTGCCCTCGATGCGGCGTTGAGGAGGCCTTTTTTACTTTTGTGAGTGTTTCTGTCGGAGCGGTGTCCATACCGCGTTTGGTGATGGCCGTTTGAGAGGCAGGCTGCAGCAGTTTGTCGTTTGGTATTGACTTGGGCTTGCTGCTTTTGGTAAGGACCTTCTCTCTCAGCGATCGTGGAGGTCTGGCTGGGAGCGCTGGAGGGCTTTGTGGCCCTGTGGACAAAGTGGTCTCCACCTCCGACAGATTTGCACTGATCTTTTGTGACATGTTTATATATTTTTTTTTTTTACAATTTACTTAAAAGTTATGGTAATGGGTTATATATATATAAGTATATATATATAGATATAAGTATCTAATTTCTAACTAGATGAACTCACTGCTATGAATTAAGGTCTTTAATTTAATAACGTTCGTTGCTGTTGCACGTTGTGTGGAGTACGTTGACGCGAAGAGAGAGTCCGATGTGCTGGATTCTCCGTGATGTTGTGCTGCGAGTTGTTTGTGTAGTGCACCACTTTCTGGTCAGGTGTGGATGTCGAAAACGATTAACTCCTGGTATTGTTGGAGCCAAAAGATAGATCTCGTCTTCCCGGTTCTGATGAGCCACACGGGGGGTCTAGCTTAAGTGCTCCCCGAGATACAGCTCGCGGGGGTGAGGTAGTCTTGAGGGTGGGGAGGGGGGGGTTTGTGGGGGTAAGGTTTCGTGGGGATGAGTTTGAGATATGAAAAAAACAAAGGGGGGGGTTGGGGGTAAAGGGGTCTGACAGGGGGTCGGGGGTTTTCGTTTTAGGGGTAGGGTTTCTGGGTGCCGACTCGATTGAGTCGAGACTCGGGTGATCTGGGATGAAGGGTTTAGGAGTTCCCTCGGGACTTACCGGCTGAGCGTCAGCAGCGTCTTCAGCGGCGTCTTGGAGGCTAGCAGGTCTCCACTTAGACTGTGGGTCTTCACAGAAGCCCGACTTGTGTTGTGTCGTCACCGCCTCGTGTCTGTTTCCGCGTGGTGGCCGCGTGCGCGTGTTGTGCCGAAAACACGTGGTTTGAGAGGTTATAACGTGGATAACTGCGAAGCTTATAACTCCGTCAGTTTCTCGACTTTTCTCAAACTTTTTTTTCGGCTATGTAGATGGTTTTTGCGGCTATCTGGATGTTTTTGTGTTGTTCAAGTAGGCACTGACCTTCTGATCGTCTTACTCCACCAAAGTCCAAGAGCCCCTGCGCCTTTGCCCGACGAGATATCGACTTGCCCACCTAAATCCTGGAAAATTGCACACTATTACACCTTTTCACAGCACTTCCACTTGCGTAGCTCAAAAGTTGCCACTTCTAGCAATTTTTTTGTGTGGAGCTATTGATTATCGTGACGTTATTGGGTGCGTACTCTTGGGTTAGGTTAGGTTAGGTTAGGTTAGAGTTAGGTTGGAGTTGAGTTGGGGTTAGAGTTAGGTTAGGTTAGGTTAGGTTAGGTTGGGTTAGGTTAGGTTGAGTTGAGTTAGGTTGGGTTAGGTTGGGTTAGGTTAGGTTGGGTTGGGTTAGGTTAGGTTAGGTTGGTTGGGTTAGGTTAGGTTGGGATTGGGATTGGGTTAGGTTAGGTTAGGTTGGGGTTGGTTAGGTTAGGTTAGGTTAGGTTAGGTTAGGTTAGGATTGGGATTGGGTTAGGTTAGGTTAGGTTAGGTTAGGTTAGGTTAGGTTGGGTTAGGTTGGGTTAGGTTGGGATTGGGTTAGGTTGGGTTAGGTTAGGTTCAGGTTGGGTTAGGTTAGGTTAGGTTGGAGGTTAGGTTAGGTTGAGTTAGGTTGGGTTGGGTTGGGTTGGGTTAGGTTAGGTTGGGTTGGGTTAGGTTAGAGTTGGGTTGGGTTAGGTTAGGTTAGGTTAGGTTGGGTTAGGTTAGGTTGGGTTGGAGTTGGGTTAGGTTAGGTTAGGTTAGGTTGGGTTGGGTTGGGTTGGGTTAGGTTAGGTTGGGATTAGGTTAGGTTGGTTGGGTTAGGTTAGGTTGGGTTAGGTTGATTGGGTTAGGTTGGGTTGGGTTAGGTTAGGTTAGGTTGGGTTGAGTTAGGTTAGGTTGGAAGTTGGGTTAGGTTGGGTTAGGTTAGGTTGGGTTAGGTTAGGTTAGGATTGGGTTGGGTTGGGTTGGGTTAGGTTGGTTAGGTTAGGTTAGGTTAGGTTAGAGTTGGAGTTGGGGTTAGAGTTAGGTTGGGATTGGGTTAGGTTAGGTTAGGTTAGGTTAGGTTGGGTTAGGTTGGGTTAGGTTAGGTTGGGTTAGGTTGGGTTGGGTTAGGATTGGGTTGGGTTAGGTTAGGTTAGGATTGGGATTGGGTTAGGTTAGGTTAGGTTAGGTTAGGTTAGGTTAGAGTTGGGTTAGGTTAAGGTTGGGTTAGGTTAGGTTAGGTTAGGTTAGAGTTGGGTTGGGTTAGGTTAGGTTAGGTTGGGTTAGGTTGGGTTGGGTTGGGTTAGGTTGGGATTTAGGTTGGGTTGGGTTGGGTTAGGTTAGGTTAGGTTGGGATTGGGTTAGGTTAGGTTGGGTTAGGTTGGGTTAGGTTGGGTTGGGTTGGGTTAGGTTAAGTTAGGTTAGGTTAGGTTAGAGTTAGGTTGGGATTTAGGTTGGGTTAGGTTAGAGTTGGGTTAGGTTAGGTTAGGTTAGGTTGGGTTAGGTTGGGTTGGGTTGGGTTAGGTTGGGATTTAGGTTGGGTTGGGTTGGGTTAGGTTAGGTTAGGTTGGGATTGGGTTAGGTTAGGTTGGGTTAGGTTGGGTTAGGTTGGGTTGGGTTGGGTTGGGTTGGGTTAGGTTGGGTTAGGTTGGGTTAGGTTGGGTTAGGTTAGGTTGGGTTAGGTTAGGTTGGTTAGGTTGGGTTAGGTTGGGTTAGAGTTGGGTTAGGTTAGGTTGGTTAGGTTAGGTTAGGTTGGAGTTAGGTTGGGTTGGGATTGGGTTAGGTTAGGATTGGGTTAGGTTAAGTTAGGTTAGGTTGGAGTTAGGTTAGGTTAGGTTAAGGTTAGGTTAGGTTGGGATTGGGTTAGGTTAAGTTAGGTTAGGTTAAGTTAGGTTAGGTTGGGATTTAGGTTGGGTTGGAGTTGGGTTAGGTTAGAGTTAGGTTAGGTTGGAGTTGGGTTAGGTTGGGTTAGAGTTAGGTTAGGTTAGGATTGGGTTAGGTTAGGTTGGGATTAGGTTAGGTTAGGTTAGAGTTAGGTTAGGTTGAGTTAGGTTAGGTTGAGTTAGGTTAGGTTGAGTTAGGTTAGGTTAGGTTGGGTTAGAGTTAGGTTAGGTTGGGATTTAGGTTGGGTTGGAGTTGGGTTAGGTTAGGATTGGGTTAGGTTAGGATTGGGTTAGGTTGAGTTAGGTTGGGTTGAGTTGGGTTGGGTTAGGTTGAGTTAGGTTAGGTTGGGATTAGGTTAGGTTGGGTTAGGTTGGGTTAGGTTAGGATTGGGTTAGGTTGGAGTTAGGTTGGGATTTAGGTTGGGTTAGGTTAGGTTAGGTTAGAGTTAGGTTGGGATTTAGGTTGGGTTAGGTTGAGTTAGGTTGGGATTTAGGTTGGGTTAGGTTGAGTTAGGTTAGGTTAAGTTAGGTTAGGTTAAGTTAGGTTAGGTTGGGTTGGAGTTGGGTTAGGTTAGGTTAGAGTTGGGTTAGGTTGGGATTAGGTTAGGTTAAGTTGGGTTAGGTTAGAGTTAGGTTAGGTTGAGTTAGGTTGGGTTAGGTTAGGATTGGGTTAGGTTAGGTTAGAGTTAGGTTGGGTTGGGTTAGGTTAGGTTGGAGTTAGGTTGGGATTGGGTTAGGTTAGAGTTAGGTTAGGTTAAGTTAGGTTAGGTTGGAGTTAGGTTAGGTTAGGTTAGGTTGGAGTTAGGTTGGGATTTAGGTTGGGTTAGGTTGGGTTGGGATTGGGTTAGGTTAGAGTTAGGTTGGGTTGGGTTAGGTTAAGTTAGGTTAGGTTAAGTTAGGTTAGGTTGGTTAGGTTAGGTTAAGGTTAGGTTAGGATTGGGTTAGGTTAAGTTAGGTTAGGTTGGGATTGGGTTGGGTTAGGTTAAGTTAGGTTAGGTTAAGTTAGGTTAGGTTAGGTTAGGTTGGGTTGGGTTAGGTTAAGTTAGGTTAGGTTAGGTTAGGTTAAGTTAGGTTAGGTTGGTTAGGTTAGGTTAGGTTAGAGTTAGGTTAGGTTAAGTTAGGTTAGGTTAGGTTGGGATTAGGTTAGGTTAGGTTGGTTAGGTTAGGTTAGGTTAGAGTTAGGTTGGGTTAGGTTAAGTTAGGTTAGGTTAGGTTAAGGTTAGGTTAGGTTAGGTTAAGTTAGGTTAGGTTAGAGTTAGGTTGGGATTAGGTTAGGTTAGGTTAAGTTAGGTTAGGTTAAGTTAGGTTAGGTTAAGTTAGGTTAGGTTAAGTTAGGTTAGGTTAAGTTAGGTTAGGTTAGGTTGGAGTTAGGTTAGGTTAGGTTAGGATTGGGTTAGGTTAGGTTGGAGTTAGGTTAGGTTAAGTTAGGTTAGGTTAAGTTAGGTTAGGTTAAGTTAGGTTAGGTTAGGTTAGGTTGAGTTAGGTTAGGTTAGGTTAAGTTAGGTTAGGTTAGGATTGGGTTAGGTTAAGTTAGGTTAGGTTAAGGTTAGGTTAGGTTAAGTTAGGTTAGGTTGGGATTAGGTTAGGTTGAGTTAGGTTAGGTTAGGTTAGAGTTAGGTTGGGATTTAGGTTGGGTTGGGATTGGGTTAGGTTAGAGTTAGGTTAGGTTAGGATTGGGTTAGGTTAAGTTAGGTTAGGTTAAGTTAGGTTAGGTTGGGATTAGGTTAGGTTAAGTTAGGTTAGGTTAAGTTAGGTTAGGTTAGAGTTAGGTTGGGTTAGAGTTAGGTTAGGTTAAGTTAGGTTAGGTTAAGTTAGGTTAGGTTAGAGTTAGGTTGGGATTAGGTTAGGTTAGGTTGGGTTAGGTTAAGTTAGGTTAGGTTAGGTTGAGTTAGGTTAGGTTGGGATTTAGGTTGGGTTGGGTTAGGTTGGTTAGGTTAGGTTAGAGTTAGGTTGGGATTAGGTTAGGTTAGGTTGAGTTAGGTTGGGTTAGGTTAGGTTAGAGTTGGGTTAGGTTAAGTTAGGTTAGGTTAAGTTAGGTTAGGTTAGAGTTAGGTTAGGTTAAGTTAGGTTAGGTTGGGTTAACGCCTGGACCCGACGGAATACCTCATCATGGACATTTGCAGTTTGTCATTGATATGCAGAAGGAACAGGGTTGGAGACAGCACATACCTTTGTGGAAAACCAGCATTCACGGGTTTGTTGTATGAGAATGCACCGTCGACAACAACCATGGCCCGCGAGGAAGTTTTGGAAGAAACGTTTTGTGCTAAACGTCCAAACTAATTTCAAGGGCTCCCCTGGGACTGTTGTGTAATAATTAAAAGTTTAAAATAGTTTTATTTTATTGTATAATCATTTTTTATCTTAATTCATACCATGGGTGTCAATGTTAAAGTTCTAATAACCTAACTCAATTCTATTGGCAAAAGATGCTACGCTACGCTATGTACAGAATTCCCTTTATTAAATGGTTATTACATAAATGATATTAAGCCATAACAATATGGTTATCCCCGCCATTCTGTATCATAAATTATATTTAAGTCATCATAGCTTAATTATTTACTCTATTTCCGCAAATACTAGACGTTGAAAACAAATTTTACTTTCTAACATTTCGGGTGTGACAGAAGTGTTAAAAAAACGTTAATACAAAAAATATCAAAAGATCATCGATCAAACGTCTACGAATACGAAATACGAAAATTAATAATTAAAAGCCTAGCTAACCAAAATTATCTATGACATCAGGGCGCACAGTCACACCTCATCATAGTCACGTGATCATGGGTGCTGCAAAGCAGATATATCGGGAATTAAAGAGTTATAATTTTCGCGATAATTTTCATACTCGCCTAAATATAAGAAATCACGATGGAAAGTAATAAAAAAGTTGTTTAAATAAAAAAATATTGTATTTTATGTTTGGTCGTACCGTGAAATCCCGTGTCTCTGACATAACATTTGGATCTTCTTTCTTAGATACGATTCATTACGTCAGAAATATGGAATCATTGTGCCTGATTAAGTCGACGTTTAAGTTGAGTTCTCAAATCCAGGAAGCAAGAAAAGAAATGTTAGAATATACTTATTGCCTAAAGTGTATTTGATGTAAACGTTAAATTTCTAATCACATGTCATATTCTTAGTCACTTTTTCTTTTAATCTTGATAAAAGGCATAAACTGCCGATTGTACCGATTTTCGACCGAACATTTAGTTCTTCGTCCGGGCTTAGTTTTCGCCTATTAGAGAACTAATGGCGTGGTAGAGCCCAGCGGCGGCTTTTGTTGCTGCTCGAATGAGCCGGCTTGACCGGCCTCGCAGAATACCGGCGTGAAGTAAAGGCATTTTGTGCTTCTGCGTTTCGTTCGGTGAGTGTAGTAACCGGAGGCCCTCTCCCCCTCCCCATCTCCCTCCTCATTCTCCTTCCCATCTCCAAAATTCTTAAAGATAGGCAACGCGCCTGCATCTCCTCTGGTGTTGCAGATGTACGTGGGCGACGGTCATTACTTACCATCAGGTGAACCGCTTGCTCGTTTGCCGCCTTTCCCACAAAATAAAAAAAAATAAGTAACAAATTTCGGTACAAAATACACCACCATTATCATTACAGCTTATCATATCATTTATCTTGTTCGCTGCTGAACGTAACCCTCTGTTCCTTCCCCTAAATATCGCCGGAAATACAATTAGGACACAGTGTTATGACTATCTTTTTTTTTTTTTTATAGAAGAAGGGGGCAAACGAGCGTGCGGCTCACCTGATGGTAAGTGATCACCGACGCCCACGAACATCCACAACACCAGAGGAGCTACAGATGCGCTGCCGGCCTTTAAGGAAGGAATAAGCTCTTTTCTTGAAGGTCCCTAAGTCGTAACTATTCGGAAATACTGCTGGCGACAGCTGATTCCACAAAGTCGAAGTGCGTGGCAGAAAACTTCGATTAAAACGCACTGTGGTGGAATGCCAACCATCTAGGTGGTATCGATGGAACTTCGAATTCAGTCGCGATGTACGATGGTGAAACTCAGCAGCTGGGATCAATCCGAACAGTTCCTCAGAACATTCCCCGTGGAAAATTTTGTAAAAATGCAAAGAGAAGCAACATCTCTTCGCAAGGCCAAAGGATCAAGCCGATCAGAGAGCTTGGTCGCCGACAATTCGAGCCGCTCGACGTTGGATGCGGTCAAATGGAAGGAGTTGGTACTGGGGTGCCCCTGCCCAGAGATGAGAACAGTATTCCATGTGGGGCCGAACTTGCGCCTTATAAAGTTGCAAACGGTGGACCGGCATGAAATACTGTCCCGCTCTACAGAGCACACCAAGCTTTTGGAGGCCAATTTGGCCTTTCCTCAAGTGACCACGGAACTGAACGTCGCTCGATATGTCAACACCAAGGATCCTGATACTGGCTGAGGCAATAAGGGGAATGTTCTCAAAAGAGGAGAAACGACAAAGTTCTTTTAGCGGTGAACGCGCAAACCTGTGTCTTTTGGGGTTGAATAGGACCAAATTACGTCGACCCCAATCCGAGACTTTGAATAACAAGGTCTCGACTTCAGACACAAGTTTGTTCCGGCACTCTTCGACGTGTTCCCGAGAAATATTCGCACGGCCTGTATATGGGGCATCACCCGTGCTGTCGTCTGCATAGCAATGAATGCTACTGATTTGTAGCATGTCGTTGATATGCAGAAGGAACAAGTGGGAGATAGCACACAGCCTTGTGGAACACCAGCATTCACGGGTTTGGGGTCCGAGCATGCACCGTCGACAACAACCTTGATGCTCCGATCCGTGAGGAAGCTGGTGACCCAGTTGCACAATCTCTCAGGAACCCCGTAAGATGAAAGCTTTGAAAGAAGCGCTTTATGCCAAACCCTATCAAATGCTTTCGCTACGTCCAGACTAACCGCCAAAGCCTCCCCCTTAGACTCAACTGCTTCTGCCCATCGGTGAGTCAGGTAAACTAGAAGATCACCAGCTGATCGTCCGCGACGGAAACCGTACTGTCGGTCACTGATCAGCTGGTGTTCCTCCAGGTACCTCAGGAGCTGGGTGTTGATGAGTGACTCCATTATTTTAGATAACAAAGGGGTGATGGCAATAGGCCTGTAGTTGGACGGATCAGAGCGGTCGCCTTTTTTCGGTATTGGATGCACAAATGCTGTCTTCCAAGATTCCGGGACGACGCCTGAAGAGTAGGAGTGCCGGAAAAGACGCGTGAGAACCGGTGCCAACTCAGGGCACACATCCTCAGCACAATTGGAGGGATTCCGTCCGGCCCACTCGACTTATGAATGTCCAGGGAGCGGGTGCCTTTCGCACTGAGCTCTGCAGAAACTGAATTTCCGGCATGGAGCACTTACACCACGGGATGGTAGGTGGAGAGTTTCCCCGGTCATCAAGAGTCGAGTTGGATGCAAAAAGAGAGCCCAAGAGATCGGCTTTCTCTTTTGCAGTATGGGCCAGCGAATCATCCTCCTTGTGTAGAGATGGGAGAGATGGCTGACAGAAATTCCCTGGACAACCTTGGCGAGAGACCAGAATGCGCGGGATCCCGATGGGAGGCGAACTAGTCTCTCGCCAATTCTGCCAATGTGCTTTAACTTTGCCGCAGCGATAACTCTTTTGAAGGACCTGGAGGCAGAGTTGTACTCGTTTTAAGAGCACTGGTTTTGCATCCCGAGACGCCGATGCATCGGCCCAGGCCTGGTAGCACTTCCGCTTTCGGCGTGACGCTATTTTGCAGGTGCGACCAAACCAAGGCTGAGATTTACCTCCGACAGGCACTGCAGAGAACGGAATAAAAGTTCCATTCCTGAAGTACCACATCGGTGACAGAATCTGCAACGACGTTGGGATCATCCAGCGAGAAGCAAACCTGCCCCCATGGGTAGGAAGCAAAGAAAGACCGCATTCCATCCCAATCTGCCGACCTATAGTGCCACACACGGCGGAACCCCGCAGATCGCGTTCGGGATCGGCGCGCGATAAACACTACACTCCGGATCAGACAGTGGTCCGACGAGCCAAGAGGGCATCGACTGAGACCAAATATCCGTCCGGGTGTGAGGTCAGCAAAAGGTCCAACAGGAAGGTGTATGACCTTCCACGTCTGGGATCCGCGTCGGCGAGGTTACCAGTTGTGTCAGGCCATATGCTAATGCAAAGTCGTGAACAGATCTCCCGCATGATCGGTTATGCGAGAACCGAGCCAATCGGTGTGGTGGGCATTAAAATCGCCGAGAATCACGATCTCTGCGGATGGGATCTGTTGTAGCACGGAATCTGTAGCCATTTGGATGTGGTCGATGAGTCGGTCAGTTACGGTATTACCGCTATGGGACCTGTAAAGGCACGCATAGACGCGCGGATGGTCGTCGCTGTCGATGCGCAGCCAAAGGGTAGAAAGGTCCAAACCTTCAAGACTACTGAGGCGTCGAGAACAGATATCATCTCTGACGTATACGCAAACTCCGGCACGGGGCACAAAGGAGTGTTCCAGTTTGTACCCCGGGTAATGGAGATAAGAGGTATCAGCCGGAGACGATATCTGAGTCTCTGTAAGAAAAAGCAAGGCCGGCTTCGCCGTTTCAAGATGGTAATGAACGGCGCTAAGGTTCGAGTGGAGTCCCCTGATATTGCAGAAATCCACGGCGAGCGTGGTAGGGGATGCCATAGTTTCTTTGCTGCGTTTGCCTCGGTAGGAAGAAGGAAGGTGAGTTCGGTGATGAAGCAAAACATCGAGAGGAAACCTGTAGGTCTGAAAAATGACATGTGACCCCGGCCAGCCCGCACTGAAACAGCACGGTGGACCCGGCTCCAAAATCTTCTCAAACATTGAGAGGGTTTTTTTAGTATATATCGGTGGTTCGGCCAGTGCTTGACGCAGTTTTACTCGAGAGACGACTCGTCGATAAGCTTTCGAACAATGTATACCTTATCCAAATCGGTTTACGTTTTTATTGTTTTATTGCGATTTTTTCCAAATTTGATATAGTACTACATAAATAAATAATATTTTTCCTTGTTTTAAAATGAGTCATAAACATTCTAACAATGCAAACTGCATCAAATTATTTAGCAGTTGCAGCGTCGAACCTTAACAAGTAGATATACAGATAAACACAGAAATTCAAAAAAAGATTAATGGTTGAGTTCAAAGTGAAGTCTTTATCTTATAGCAAGAGGTTTTTTCGGAATATTTTTAATCCACAAACACCGAATTTTTATTGATTTAAAACATCGAATAACTAAAATGTTTTTAAAAAAACTTCTTATTTGTAATACGTTTATAACAAACGTTCATTGAATTGCCACCATTTCAGGCTTTGAAGGCCAAGCCAGAGCCATATGTTTGTCTATGTCACTTCCAATAGGTACACTAACAATTCCTCTGCCAGAGACAATTTCATTTAAATGAAGATTAGGATCGTGTCACAAATTATTAAACAATACTTAAAGCTAGTTGCGAGTTATGCTCTAAATCAATACCTGCAGCTTACGAGAGGTGAGTCGGTCAACATTCTTGGTGCTACGATACGCTGGTGAAAGACACAGAAATGTCCATTAAAACTTTTGTATTATTGAAGAGTACTATAATAGTATAGATTGCCTAAACTATTATCTTCAAAATATTTAAGTGTGAGTGTATAGAGTCATATATTTTGAACCAAATATTGTAAGTTGGAACAGGATTTTTGGAAACCCTAAGCCTAAACCATATAGTGCGTAGGTTGTCACCGCGCCCCGCCACGGCGCCTTCGTCTCCGCGATGACACATCGTTTCTTAGTATTAGACGATAAATGAATCAGATGCATCCGACGATATGTCAGAGAAAATATTAAATGTTCTCTTGGCAAATCAGATACATAAAATATGTGGTGTACACATATTAAGGTGATATATTTGATTCTTATTTATTCGGAGTTGTTTTTTACCTAAATGTAAAATAGGAGAGAAGCAATAAGTTTATTAGATGCTTATGTAAATACCACTCGATGGGGTTTTATAATTCCAATCTTAAAATACTGTATAACAAAAATAAAATTCAGTCTACATTAAATTGAAAAGATCGAATAATCGAAATCTTTAGACATATCTTGTTACCTGAAGCCCAATATGTCGCAATCGTCAAACGCGTCATAGGTCTATGCAGTGTTGTATGGATGGCCCCGACCCCATCCCATCAGTCGTGCTGAGTACGAGCTAGTTATGGTACTACCGGGACTGGTAGCCCAGTCCACCATAGAACGCCGCGCGCGCCGCCGGTATCTAACGCCGGACTCCGGACTGGAGTTCAATTTGTTCCGCTAGAACTCGATGTGACATGACGAATCTCATCGAAAGTGTTTTATTACGGAGATTTCACGCGACGCCGAAGGTCTTTGAAGTACACAGTTGCGTAAACTTATTGCATTAGATAAAC
The DNA here is from genome assembly GCA_029286595.1 of Bhutanitis thaidina. Taxonomy (NCBI): domain Eukaryota; kingdom Metazoa; phylum Arthropoda; class Insecta; order Lepidoptera; family Papilionidae; genus Bhutanitis; species Bhutanitis thaidina. The sequence goes on from JAGSMS010000022.1 coordinate 6,857,186, forward strand.
GTATATCTCGCGCTGAAGTCTCTGAATATTGTTTATAAAAGCGTAAGAAAATTGTCATAAATTTGTATAGGACGAGTAATAGGGTATTTTCTGTCCTTTCTATTACATTTGCGCTATATGATTTGCGTTTCAACACACTAGTGTTGTGTGACAACACACTTCTGTGGAAACCAAAATATGATATTAGGCGATGTTTTATTTTTTCTTGTGGATATAAATGTGATTAATTTCTGTCGTTTTCGTGTATTGGTAACCATGTTTTGGATAAATAAAACCAAGTTAAAATAACTCGGTATAATTTTATACTAGAATGACAACACAAGCAATTGTTGTGAAATTGTTTGTTAAAATCAAACTGAGTAGGTTTTACTGTTTTCCTGGTTATGAAATGTAAATAATGACATTTAGTATGATTTTTTAAAGACTTTATAAAACATCAAAGATATTGTAAGCGAACATTGATGTACAATCTTAAAAAAATATTTTCACTCGTATAATTGTGAAAAGTGAAACTAAATAGGTGTTTGAAAACTTGACGTGGAAAATGTAAACAGTTTCAAATTAATATATAAAAGCTTATAAATCAAAGGTAAAATAACCTTTGCTTTACATATAGAAATCCGTTTAAAATAATCCAAGTTGAACTTTAGTCTCTAAAGTTAAAATTCGTCACGTGATAAACTGATAGTATTAAAAAAGTAAATGTGGGTCAAAAGCCAAATGTATTTACTCCCATAAAATAAGAACTGATGTATGTTTTGTCCTTATTACATATATTTTCACCCTCATAAGGGAGAGACGTCAATATCTCTTAATAATTAGTTAGCACGGCTGTTCTTTCCATTTCAATTCAATTAAGGAACGTCGCGTCCCCTCAGCAATAGTAGGTAATAAAAACATCAAGGACTTTTCAATTAAGTAGGTATGACCGTGTTTTCACACAATGTAAACAATACCTCATAAGTTTCAGTTAACAGTGCATGAAATGTCACGTAAATCGGTAATATTTTGCCGTTTTGACCTTGAGTGTATGACATAATCTCTGTGAATATGATATTGGGTAAATAAGGAACGTATACGATATACGATTACAAGACTAGAGTTGAGCAAAGCGATCACATACTAATACTAATAATTGCTTTTTACAAATGTATAACTTTGAGAGAGTCCCATTTTTTATAATCAACCATCTTCGTTGTCGATGTAAAACGTTTAGTTTTCGAAGATTTCGTTCAAAATAGTTTCTTCATTATTTTGTCATATCTAAAACCATTTACTCATCGTCAGACAAGCCAGCAAAAAATTTTGATAATTTTTCTACGATTTTATTTATAAAAAATGTTGGTGGTATAGCTTTCGGCTATAATTATATAAAATAACTAAACAGTGGTTGTATGGTACTTCATGACAACAACTAATCTCGACAACTGAAAATATATAATTATATCCAAAAATCTCAACTTATGCTGTGATATGTTCACCAGACAACTGGCTGTCAGAATGAGCAAGTAGAGTATGATGAAAAGTTTGAGTAGGATTGATTTGTTTTATCGATTGTATGAAAACAAAATTTATCAGAAACTCAAACACAGATATCACTCTAAACTTTAGGGATTGTTTATAAGTTAAAAATCAGAAAAGTGATGGCACGATGCGTAATTACTGCGTAGCTCATTGAGAAAAATCATAGCACCACTTAATAATTCGTTAAAAAAAGCTATGTACAGTAGCACCCTTCAAAAGCCCACGGCTAGGCAAAGGGCTCCTTAAATATTTGAGAGAGTTTTGGAGCCGGGAAGGTAAGGGTAGAATTTGTTATATTAACTTATTAATGGCAGTGCTACGCAGTTAATGTCGAAAAGAAACTTCGTAAATTTGTTCTTCAAAAAAGTACGTAATGTTTACATAGTACCTTTAATAGTTACTATGTAATCTGTGGTAATGCATTTTGAAGAACTATAAAGCGGACTCTATGTGCTCTTTTCGATAGGCATCACAAATTGGTACAAACCAGATAACTTTTATTTCCCGTTTGGGTGCTCGTTACCTTCCTGTCACTGAAGGTAGTGACCGGCATGTTGACGTTAAAATTTGCATGTATCTTTATACAGTTGTTGCCTCTTCTAAGTTGTTGAGAAGTGGTTATGCCTATTAACAGACATTACATACCCGCGAACTTTTTTGTAAATTCCCAAACTCGCGATGTTTTACTTCAGCATTGAGCACATAACTGGTATTCAGCACTTAAAATATTAATTTCAGTCAATGGCCTCCGAAGGTTTTTTCATTTATTCCTATACGAGCTACAGCCTGCGGCTTCACCCGCGTTCTTAATGTTCCCGAAGCTTTCAAGGGAAATGAAGTAAAAAGTAGTCTATGACTTTTTCAAATTGTGAAATTCAGGCTAAGTAGGATTACATATCGATATAATATCATATAAATGGTTGTTATTTTTATTTAATCTATGTGCACTCTCCCCTTAATGACAACGATCATTTGCGAGTAGTTCAGTAAACATTTCTTTTATTATTGATATATGTTGAACTTTCCAATCGATTTTGGTGATTAATGTTACTAAACGAGGTTAACTTGACAGCCTTCAAGAGCGTACTACTTTTATGTGAAAAAATTGGTTATTGATTTGCTCCCAAAACCAATACATTATTTTTCTGATAACAGCGAACCTAGTGAATAAGTGCAGGCTTCGAAATGTTACTGATACTGGGTAGAAACGTTATGCCAAGGTAAGTAGATATAGATTAAAGCTTATTTAAATCTTACCCGATTCGTTACCCCTTTGACCTTCCTTCTATTTTTGTACACCGTACTGAAATGACATTTTATGGTACTAGGTACAGCGGGTGGAAAACCGATACTTGTTGTCCTTCAGAAGCTGTTTAATTCCGTCATTCATGGCGGTGTTACGCCGAAAGCGTGGAGTAGAAGCGTGGTTGTCCTATTCTTCAAGAAAGGGGATAACTGCCTTTTGAAGAATTATAGACCGATATCGCTTCTAAGCCGCGTCTACGTGCTGTTTTCGAGAGTCATCTCAAATCGTCTAGTGAACAGACTTGACGACTTCCAGCCTCCCGAACAAGCCGGATTCCGAAAAGGCTATAGTACCATAGACCACATACATACTCTTCGCCAGATTGTACAGAAGGCCGAGGAGTACAACTTGCCATTATGTCTGGCGTATGTGGACTATGAGAAAGCCTTCGATTCAGTCGAAATTTGGGCGGTGCTACAGTCTCTCCAGCGGTGCCAGATAGACTCTCGGTATATCGAAGTGCTGAGGTGTTTGTACAATGAGGCTACGATGTCTATCCGAGTACAGAATTAGAGTACAAAACCAATCCAACTGCAGAAAGGTGTAAGACAGGGTGATGTCATATCCCCGAAACTCTTCACCGCTGCATTGGAAGATGTTTTCAAGCAGCTGAACTGGAAAGGATACGGTATCAACATCAATGGCGAATACATCACTCACCTTCGATTTGCCGACGACATAGTTCTTATGGCAGGATCGCTGGAGGAGCTTAGTACAATGCTCAATGACCTCAATAACGTCTCCCAACAGGTTGGTCTTAAGATGAACATGGACAAGACGAAGTTCATGTCAAACGTCCATGTCACACCAATACCGGTTATTGTTGGGAACAATAGGCTCGAAGTTGTAGACGAGTACGTATACCTGGGACAAATTGTCCGATTAGGTAAGTCAAAAGAGGTCAATCGACGAATCCAACTCGGCTGGGCTGCGTTCGGGAAACTACGTCATATCTTCTCGTCGAGTATACCGCAAAGCCTCAAGACGAAAGTATACAATCAGTGCGTGTTGCCAGTGATGACATACGGATCCGAGACTTGGTCCTTCACTGCAGCCCGTATGAGGAAGCTCAAAGTTGCTCAGCGCGCTATGGAAAGGGCTATGCTCGGTGTTTCTCTGCGTGATAGAGTCTGCAACGATAATATCCGCAGCAGAACTAAGGTAACCGACATAGCCGTAAAGATCAGCAAGCTGAAGTGGCAATGGGCCGGCCACATAGCTCGCAGAACTGACAACCGCTGGGGAAAAAAGGTTCTCGAGTGGCAGCCACGTACGGGCAAACGCAGTGTAGGACGACCCCCCACAAGATGGAGTGACGACCTGCGCAGTGTTGCGGGAAGTCGATGGATGCAGGTGGCTCAGGACCGTGCTTCGTGGCAATCTTTGGGGGAGGCCTATGTTCAGCAGTGGACTTCTAATAGGCTGAAATGATGATGAATGATGAGGTACAGTATAGTGGAGAAAATTATAATGTCTGAGAAAAAATATTCCTAAATCATGTAAAATCAAATAATGTGAAGCTCGCTTACCTGCCCCTGAGCCGCGTGGCAAAATCGTACAGCCAAAACCTTACTTTACATATTATATTATGTATGTATTTATTATACATATTACAGAATTCCGTGTGAAGTTATTCCTCAATGTAATCATACCACGTTGTTTTTCAAATCCAATACATGGTTTATTGGAACCTTGGATAAACGAAATCGTGTTAAAAATAACATGCTATGTTATGTTAGGAATGATGTCGCATGGAATTTTCGTGAAGTTGTTGGTGGCATAGCGGGTAAGACCCTAGTTTAATAGTGTACGGTGATGATAATAAACCTATTGCTCAACAATTTAATTGATAAAAAGTCAACCAACCTTTGCACGTATTAAATAATATTTATAATATAATCTTAAATTTATATAGTTACGCTTTGACATTGAAAACGATTATCCATTGTGAATTGACTAGCGATTAAGCTTCTACTCGGAATTACTGAAATAGTTCTTGATTATTATAAATCAGGATATGTCAGTGTCCCTAGGATAAAGTTAAAATATAATAAGATGTTTCATTGTATTATATGTAGTTTTTCACTGTACGTTCAACTATCTAAAGTCTGTTCATTAGACTAACCATGTTATGGAGGGGTGGCAGTCTCTTATACCACAACCACACGGCTTACACATTTACTTGCACTCCTCTCAACCTCCCCGTATACAATGTAGCTTATGCAAAAAGTTTGAAGGAATGGTCTGACAGCCAACACTGCACGCTCTGTTCCGAAAGCCAATAATATCTTAATTAAAGAAAAATAAAAAGCGAAAAAAGTCACTCGCGTAATATGAACCTTAAAGCAAGAGCCATGACCCTTATTTCCACAAATAATGGCTTCGGCTGAAATTTCAGTTAAAATATATGAAAATTTAAAATTGGATTAGACAGTGCGATTTTAACAGAATTAATTTGTTTCAGACGTCGGTTCGTTATGTACACGTAGTATCATGACACAGTTTAATTCTTAACACTTTTAATGTGACGATAATATTTCTTTGTTGAAGAAGATAAAGCACCACTCACAGTTTGAACACCTGGCCCTTATCACATCTACGTAGACTTTATCAGAATTTTAGTAAATTTTCACTGCGATGATTTCGATGTGTTTGTCATGTATGGATGATTCTCCATGTGACGGGAAAGTTGATGGATTCATTTATTAATCTAGTCAACCATTTTTGGAAATTGTTTATCACCATCATTCGAATATCGCGAAGTTTCTTGACATTTTCCGACAATTACACGATTCACAATTTATAACGTATTACCGGTGTAAGAAATAACCCCCACTCCGTCTAAAACATGACTTCTTTCGTCCGGAACTTTGTTGACCCCGACATAACCGGTCACTGCCTTTAGTGACAGATAGGTGTATACATCTTTCGCCCATGAGGCAAAAAAAAATTCTGATAATAGTCCAGTTCGTGAATGGTTTGAGTATGAAACTGAAGACTGGTAACTTTGTTTTCTGTTATTAACAGTATTCAGTTGTTAAATTTATTTAAATAGGGGGGCGCATTTCTAGCAGTTCATTGTGAGAGTTGTGTGAAACTGAATCTACAATCACAGTAAATACTAAACCGAAAATAAATAAACCAATGACGTGCAACAGTGACTGAAGTGAGCGGTATCGGGTACTGGGATCGCCGACCTGCCTGAGGGGCGATTATAACAAATCCTCTCATTAGGAGAGTATTCTGTTTAGTAGAGAACTGACCCTGATTATGAAGATAAAAATATTCTCTGCTATTATCATTGGACTTTTTTATCAGTCACATTCTAAAAAGACTAAATATACCCTAGATATTCTTTCCATACGCCGAAGTAATATAACGATTTTTCGGATTGAGATAATGTTGAATAATGGGTGCAATTTTCATTACAATATTAATTAAAAGTCTTTTTAGGCTTCACAAAAAACACTTTTAATATAATACAACATTATTTATTATACTACAATTAGCAAAAATGTACATAAGGGTATACTACCTCACCTACACATGGAGCACTCTGCTAACCAACAAACGAGGCTCTGATGACCGAATGGTGGTGGAATATCCATCCGAATTTCACGAACTCAAATCCTAAAGACTAGTAGTGGGAAGCAGCATCAGGAGTGCCAGGGGTACCGGCACTCATCGACCCGCTTCAATTTTCCTTATCTCTTTCAATCTTCAATTTCGGTAAGGCAATAAATTACCTTCTCAGATTCGACATAAGTCAGGATTGTTTCTTGGTTATATTGACACATAATTAACGTAAGATTTTATTTTTATTTTGTGAATAAAACTCTGATTTTTTTTAACAAGTAAACCTCAAAATTTTATTACATACATTAGTCTACCTTGGTATTATTTATGGCTTTACATAAAAATAAAAAACTCTACCTTCTCTTTGTTGTGAAAATATGAATTACATATTTTTTCAGTTTGCTTCCAACCATTATCGCTACGTTTTAGTCCTTATTGGATCGGAAGGAAACCTTAAATTAAAACGACATCAAATTGATAATGTAAACAAGAAACAAACAAAATAATTATTTTTTGCCTGGATGACAGACACACTGTGGTGGTTGATGGCACTGCCTAAATCAAACTTCTAAACTATTTGTATCGTTGGCCTGAACACTACCACAAAGACTGGCTCGCCATTATAGCGTTGTTCCAAATAAGCTCTGATTAAAAGTAGATCAAAATTGCTTAAATAAATATCTATTCCTCAGTCCAACTAGGTATTAGGTGTATTATTATGGAAATTATATTTATATTTTATTAACATAATTGCGTCTGTCATAATATGTCATTTTTTGTTTAAATTGTAGTGATTTTTTTATATGTAATTATATTTTGAAACGCAGTGGTGCTCATAAATAATAGTAGGAGTAATAATTTGTTATTTCTTCAGTCAACTTGAATACTGACGGTTACTAGTAGTGCGGTAAACAGAGGCAATTGAAAACAAAATATACTGCGATTATTACCAACTATTTTTAACTAACTGGCAGGCCAGGCAGTTGGCCCAAAACTTTTTTTTTAATGGATTCTTTTGAGATATTAACTGTGTTCATTGTTCTGATTTTAAATACAATGGCTTTCTTGTGTGATAAAAGGGGAAATATAGTAAGGATTCTGTAAATACTGACCTCACCAGCATAACAAGTGTGTGCACCGCACTTATTGATAATAACCTCCACAGGCGCAATCATCCGGTTCTAATCAAGTTCTATGAACATTGTAGAATTGCCAAATATGCCTAACAAGTCTTCTCTATTGAACATTGTGCTATAAGCGTACCATTGGGTTTACAATCTGTCATGTTTTGTTCACATAACTTACTCAAAACAATAACTGGTTTTATCTAGCATTTACTTTTTTACACATGTAATCGATTTCTGTAGAAAATACACGCCAGATCCATGTTGTTATTGTCCACTTTTGGAAGGAAAATGGTGGAGAGAAAATATTTGGGATGTAATGGAATATGAAGGCTGGCTCGGAAGCAAATAGGAGATGATATAACAGACCACTTCGTGAAATGACAGCTACTTTATCAAGCCAATTAAAAAAATTATCGTATCGAGGCCTTTTCCCAACTGTTGGAATAATAAAAATAATAAAAATGAAGTAAAAAGTAAGTTTAAAAGTGCTTTTTACTTTATATTTAGGTTATAAAACATTACGTGGTGGTTTTTAAAATTATTGAGTAGATCATTGTTATAAAGAGAACTTAAAGACAATGTGAGCCTCTTCGTTGAGAGAACTATAGAAATGGCCTGTTTATGGATAATGAAAAAATTAAGAAGTTTTGTTTAAACTTCATAAACAAAACAAATCTATTGACACGTGCGGGAAACTTTAATATTAATCTCCTAGAAGCTTCTTCCGTCAGTAATAGATCGGTCATGGTTAAAATTATTAATCTTTACAACTTGTTTTGAGAGCCTTCACGAAAAACGGAATCGAGTGCAACTTGCATAAACAATATTTTTACAGATGTTAAGCCATTGCTCAGAGTGGACATTAATTTCTGTCCACTATGAGCAGTTGGTCTCTTTTCCTTACGACAGTAAAAAAAGTACTAGGGAAGCTAAAAGGAATTGGAACAAACACTATTCAAGAACAATTTTAGAAGTAGATAATTTAAAAATACTCTCTGTTACTACCGTACTACGACAAAACTTATGTGTTATGTGTTTTTGTCTCTGCTTAGCCTAATGGTTGACGGGGAGAGAATGCCTCCAGGCATAAGTCCGCCATGTGTACCACTTTTTGCATAAAGTTTAAATAAATAAAACTTATAGATTGAATCATTTAATCCCGTAATAATTAATTTAATGTCGTTTACACCTAAAACGTTCTCTTCGAACAGTGGCCAAACTTTTAATGAATGGGTTAAAGTAGGATTTGAGCGAAGTAAGAAAATATTGTATGAACTTTACAACAAAAGGACGTACAACCAAAGTGAGAATATATTAAAAAACATTCAAAATTATTTAAAAAATGTATGTTTTACCGACTTGGCTGCATTTAAGCAAAACACTGAGAACGCGACTAATAGAATAAATAAGGAGTATTATTAATGGTTAAATAGGAAAAGACCAGTTTCACCGACTGAATGTTAAAAACAAAGTTAAAACGAGAAACAATTTTGACTAAAATGTCACAGAGTTTTTCTTCTGTGGCCAAGATATTACTACAGGAAACTGTAAGTGCTTGTACTAATCTTATTAAATTTCACACAATCCACTCTAAAGATATTGTAAAAAAAAAATATTAAAGTTTTCTAAATAGCGGATTTATGTGGAATATCCGTAGAAGTAATTGAATTGCCCCATACCTAACCATCATCTTTAACATAAATTAAATAAATAAATAATTAAATATTTCTTTGACAGTAGTATTACCTGACTTTATGAAACAGTAAAGTCATACCTTGTCAAAGACGCAAAGCCTATATGGGGGTATAAACTTTGGTACAACGAACATTATTAATATATTACATTGAGATCGTCATATGATATACAACTGATAACTTATTTGGCTTAAGGTATGGTAAGTTGGTGAAATCACTGCAATCACTAGAATGGCGCCGGCACAGCAAAACGTAGAAGGGAGCGAAGCAAGCGAAACACAAATAAAAATCAGACTTACACAAAATGGTTTTAAAAACTCAAGTGAACTGGAACTTTCTGAGAACAACAATCCCGTGTTACGGGAAGGTAGTGCTTGCGTGAAAATTAATAGTGATACTGACTTTGACATAAACAAATATGAGTCTATGGACTTTAAGCCTCAAATAAAGTGGCTGGATTTTATTGTGCAAATATCTCTACATTTTGTGTCGTTATACGGTATATTTATTATACTGACGAACAGGGTTAAATTCTACACAACATTATTTGGTAAGTTTTTCATTAAAAATCATTTAATCGTTACTTTAATAACGTACAAAATTATCAGCAAACACAGTGTAGGACTGCGATTTGATTTAATGAATTATTATAAATAGCAAAATTTTATAAATAGACCTTTTCTGGTAAGTATTAATGTATTAATAACATAATCAGTTAATAATTAAATAATGAAATTAACTAGTTAATAATAATTATAATAACATAAAAAAAACATAATTATCTCAATGTTGTATAGACGATCTGATAATATTATTATTTTTTTATTTCTTTTTCTAATAAAACTCCACCTGCATAATACATAAAAAAATATTGCTGTTCGATTTTTCCCTGGGTCATTTTCATGACACTCATTGCACAGTAACATACATCTTTGTCGTCATCATCCTGTGTTTAATCTTCTGTTGGAAAAAGAACTCTCGCAAGTTGTAATGTTTTCCCGTAATAACGATATTAGAAAGGTAGATTGACGACCGCAGGTCCGGATCCCCTTTGTGGATTTAACTATTGCTACAGATAATGATTTAACTTTGCGTATTTAGATAAATTCATTCATTAGTACATAAATAATTTATACTGGTATTATCGCGTTTTATTATAACTTATGATTTCCAACATATCAAGTGGCTTGAAGCAATAGTAATAATTACTTCTTAGACAATGTATATTACTACATAAACTATGTAGTAATATATTACTCACAATTTGTTTAAAAACAAAATGGTTTCCAAAACTTTTGTTTGAATAATTAAATTGTAAAGAAAAGTAAACTCTGTTGTAACAGTTAAAAGCTCATAATCAGTATCGCAAACCCTACACTCGTTACTGGTCAAAAATTTTTAGTGTGACACATTTCAGTATGGTATGGGAACCGAATTTCGGAGACCGGAATTCGAATAACAAATTCGAATTCCGGTGCCGATTTCACCACGTGCTCGTTGGATATGAAAGAAGACGTCGTGAATCCTGCTGAGCGTTTGGTGAATAAATAAAATGTAGAAAGCATGTAAATTGTAAAGTCCGCCAACTCGCATTGTAAAAGCGTGGCGAATTCTTCCCGGTTGCAAAACCCTCTTAAAATAAGAGTACCATTTTTCCCTGCAATGGGACATCTATAGACGCCTTCTTTACTTTATTATACCATAAATAATTTTTTCAAGGCACAGTTTTTAAGCATGTCCTTAACTTTTGTGTAAGCCGCGGGACAAGACTGTGTGGTGGAAAATTACGTCACCTTCATACGGCTTTAAATATCACGTTTTACAAATTTCTGTGTATAAACTGAAAATAGATATTATATTAGATATATGAGAAAGACATAATTATTAAATTTTTTTATACTAAAGATATTGAATTTTACAAGTTAAGCTAAAATTCGTATTTCTTGTTGGTGATTACGATAAATCCTCGCCTCGGTATATCCTGCAGTGAACTGTTTGTACTGAATAATCATCTTTAAGACGCTCCTTAAGATTAATACAAACTTTCAAATTGCTCCTGTCAGCTTTTCAATTGATAAAATATTGGTCAATCATGTTTGATCTTGTATTTTTTTCTGTTGAATGTATTAATAAGGTTAATTATTAATGTGTGGTTTAACGTTAAACCAGATAGTGTACGTATTAGTTGTTATTTAAAAATTATATATGTATTTACAGGGCTTTTTAAACTTCTGGCATTTCGTCTGTTCTTAATCATATTTAAGTTTCATTTATTCGTTTTAGCGTTTGCTACGATATATACATCCGGGTTTGGCATAACTGCCGGCGTGCATAGACTCTGGTCGCATCGAGCCTACCGAGCCCGAACTCCGCTAAGGGCTCTTCTCGCAGTGCTTTTCACAATTACTGGACAGGTTTGGACAAATCTTATTGTAATTATAGTTAACAAAGTTTTTTTTAAAGTATAGTTATCGTTTAAATACACAATCATTTTACCAAATGAATTATAAGTAAGAAAATATTTAATAAATTTAAGTAAAGTATCTCAGTGTGGTATCGGCGCAAGAATCTACAACCCTCTTCCTTCCTGTAGGTGTAGTAAGCTTTGAAAATCGCAATGAATATCGACAGATGGCGGGATATCCATTTCAAATATAGCCAGCTCAAAAATAAGCGGACCGGGATCAGAAGCAGCGTCTAAAGTGCGAGATGTCTCGTACTGTGATCGCCAATCCGCTTCCCAAACATGTCAAATCCTATGTCCTAAAGTCTATTTACAGGCTGGTAAGGTCAAATAAAATAAACAATCATAAATAAATGTACTGTTGAAGAAACTCATATTTTTATTTCACACGCATCTTCCATCCCTTACTACGTTTTTGATTTTCTGTAACTTGGTTGTTAGGTGGTAATAATATAAAATATACATTTACCTAGATGTAATGTCAAACATACATCGATTTAGGTTACCGGGCCGTCCATTTCATTCAAATCCATAATAAACTAATTTCTAGATAAATTATAAAACCTAACTCGAATGAATTAAAAATTAAAAATTACTAATTGTCTAAATGGTCGAAATCAATGCTTGGCTTTTAAAGTAGGCGATTGTATGAGTAAGATTAATTTTAAATGGTTGTCTTGTTCACCAAAAAGCAAACAATGCTTATCAACTGCGATAGCAATATACCGCGTAAGGACTTAAGGTTCATGGAAAAGTATGAGTAAGCAACCTAAAAATTAGATAATTCTTGACGTGTTGAAAAAATAGACATAATAGTTACAGTAATAGTAGTACAATAGTTTTTTTAATCTTTGTTTAATGAAAGGATTGTTTGTATGTAAAGATCATGTCATCCTCATTGTTGCATGCACAGTAGGGATAAGTGATACAAAACATCATCATCATTACCATTATCACATTTCTGGGGTTTAAAATATATTTTAGTTTGTATTATCATTATAAATTTTACCAAGTTTGACATTCTGTGTTACAATAGTCTCTATAATTTAATGCTGATTATAGTATTTCCATCCCTTAATATTATTAGGGAAGATAGTATAGAGCAAGTGAATGAGTTTGTTTACTCGGAAACAATATTTACGAGAGTTGGAAGGTACGAATGTGACATTGAAAGGAGTGCGATGGCAGGTAATATGGTGAACGGGGCATTGCATACATTTATGAACAGCTAGACGATATCTCACAAAGCTCGTTTGTCTGTTCATAGAGGGGTATTGGTACCAACACTAACATATGGAAGCAAAAGCTGGGTATGGCAGAAGAGGAAAGAAAGCAGGATAAATGCAGTAGAAATGAGAGCGTTAAGAAGTATGATTGATGTGAAGATAACTGACAGGGTTCGGAATAATGTGATCAGAAAGCGTTGTGGCGTGAAAGACGATGTAGTGACACGAATTGAGAAAGGGATGCTGAGCTAGTTTGGACATGTGGAGAGGATGAATGAAAGTAGGTTGACGAAACAAATATATGAGGCAAGTTTAAAAAAAAGGTAGAGTCGGGAGAGGAAGACCTAAGCGAACATTCACGATAAAATCGGAGACGTTCTGAAAAAAGGCCAGATCAAGAGTACTCTAAACCAGTATGCATGCGAAGATTGATGAAAGTGGGAGAAGCGAAAGACGTATGTCAGGACCGTAGCAAGTGGAAGAAGATTGTCTCTGCCTACCCCGTTGGGAACAAGGCGTGAATATATACATACATACATTAATATTATTAATTACGTTTCAAATGGCTACGTTACTAATACAACTCCAGAAAACTGTATCTGTTTTATTATTTAAATAATCGTACGAGTTATTTGCGACAAGAATAAAATTATCTACAATAGTGGCTGCCCGCGACGTCGGCAGCGTGGTCACATGTTAACTCTTAATTGTGATAAAAAGTATATTCTGTGTCCTATTTCATAGTATTACTACTAATAATTTATGATTGTTTGAACGACAGATATAAGAGCTATTAAATTTGTTTTATTAAGTAGGATTAAACATGGCCTAAACTACTAAGGTACTTCTGAAATCAAAAATAATATTTATTAAAATAACATCAAAAACCATGTAACTGATTTTAATATAAATTCGTTCAAACCTACTTATATAAATTCAAGAAATTTTACATACTAGTGTAAATACATGTGGCTCCAATCCGCAATAAGGCGGTACAGTTCTTTTTAAAATGCCCTTGATTATACGCAAATATTCCAAGAGTCGGAAGAAATACGCATTTCATTTCTGTTATGCATTTAATGAAGAGACTCATCTGTAAAATAATGTCAATTGTTTCCATTAACCCTCGTAATTGGAAGACGTACGCGACACACATACATATAAAATATATTTGTACGCATATTACACATGTACTTCGTTTTAGGTTACTAGTTCATAGAACAAAGCGTCGCCTTAATGGGAATTGTTAAAAATGAATAAAAATTTAGACATTCGGACAAAATTGAATATCAAATATATTCTGCAAATGATGTCTGTCTGTCTGTCTGTGATGATATTTTTTTTATTTGCAGCGAGACATTTACACATGGGCACTGGACCATCGTGTTCATCACAAATATTCGGAGACAGTTGCAGACCCACATGACGTTCGCAGAGGTTTCTGGTTTGCTCACGTTGGCTGGTTGGTAGTTACTCCACACCCAGCTGTAGAAAACCGTCGGGCTGCTCTGCGGCTCACCTCAGCAGACCTGTTGACCGATCCCGTCGTTACGATTCAAAAAAAGTTTGTCTTAATTAATTCAGTAATTAGTAATTACTTCAATTGTATTTACTTCAAGTTTAAATATTTTTTTTAATATTTACATTTTCTCTTCATATTCAGAGAAACCTTTAAAGTAAACTAAAGTAGCAAACTGTAAATATCCCACAGCTAAACTAACAGAAAAGGCCTATTCTCAAAATGTTAGCAGGGAATGGGCCACCCATCACGCTGCACCGGTGTCTTGGGCGGACTTCATGTCTTAGAAATATTTTAGTTATTATTTCTTAGATCGGCAGGTTTCCTGACGATGTTTTCTTCACCCAAGAGCACGTGGTAAATTCAAAGAGTGCCCTAAACCCGGGTTTACTATATGTATCTATATTATCGCATATAAACTTTTCAGATTCTTCATTCCACTCTTCGCGATACTAAATGTGATACTGCCTGTATGGATTCCTGTATATTACTGGGACGAAACTCTGTTCGACAGCTTTATAGTAAGCTTTGTCACCAGATTCACAATCACGCTGAATATAGCTTACTCTGTCAACAGCTTCGCTCATCTTTGGGGAAACAAGCCTTATAACAGGTATTTTTCATTTAATTTTCCCTTTTATAACCTTTTTATTCTGTAAATGCCCACTGCTGACCAAAGACCTCAATTTTGGAGCTGAATGGTCCGCTATCCTGCTCAAATGCCGTTCATGGTGGAAAAGCCCATGTCCAGCAGTAGACTGACACATGCCTAGACCAGCGCATTTCCCTTTATATAAGCAGTATCTGAGTATTCTAAAATTGCATATTATTCGCATAGATTTATCAACCCTTCGGAGAACAAACTGGTGAGCTTAGCTGCGCTAGGAGAAGGATGGCATAATTATCATCACGTGTTCCCGTGGGATTACAGGACATCAGAATTGGGTCGATTGAACCTATCGACGAACTTCATAGATACTTTTGCAAAAATTGGATGGGCTTACGACTGTATGTTAATTTTTCTTCCTTTATAATTGTATTATATTTTTAAGAATCTTGTCCTTATTTTTTTTTCATTGTCATGGCCACTACAGATTGTCCATAGCTGATATCAGAACCTGTCCTCAGTAATGAGGGTTTCTAATCGCCACGGTTGGTAAGCCGATTTCTTATTTTACAGGGAATACTTAACGGTATTTTTAGGCCACATATTATTTAAGATGGCTATTCCGGCAGTTTGTAGCGAGGAGTTTCGCAATCGCAATCGCTTCGAAAAGTATGATGAAAATTTCTTCTCCTATAGCAGGCGACATATCTGACCCAGTACAGTACCTATGGACCTGCAAATTCTGACCTAATTAATTCAGTGCACTGCCATGATGTTAACTGATATCTTGCTATGCTTTAATTAACAAGCCCTGTGTTCTTATTTTGTAATTCTCTTCTTTTTTAATAGCTTGTAATGAGTACACTGCAAAACATAGTCGAAAGGCCAAGGTAAGAACATAAAAGGATTGGAAATCGCATTTCAGATACCTCTCGCTACTGGCCGTTATGGGTCTGTGTATTTTAGGCCTGGTATTTTAAAAATGTACATTTTGCCGTTAGTCCGCCATTCCCGCAGGTTCTTCGTAAAAAACTAATTACAATTGTAACTTATTCTCTACTCTACTCATATTCCGCAATTATTAATTGCCCTCGCGGACAGATTGTATTTTTGGTCCTTCGCGCCGAATTACGCAATAATGAAGTGACCACACCATATGTTTGGTTACATGTGCCTATTGCCTAATCGCTTGGCCTCATCAAAGTTATATATTTAGGTAATTTAAAATAGAAAAATCCTTATTAGGTGTCCATTCCTACATAAATGTTCGTCTACAGTACGTACTCGTATTTACATTAAATGTCAACACATTTCAGATCATAATCATTGGTTTTGCTGTTAATAATACACTTTCATTCTTTGTTTTTTCGCATTTTTTATTACGAAAAAGTGCAAACACATAAAGAAATTACCTATAATTTACTCAAAGTTATAGGTAATATTTTTTATATTACCAAGGTACCTACATCTTGATTACTCGCCTCTACAGAAGTTTCTCGAACCTTATTCAACACGTATTTTCGTATTACGAACCTGGTTAAATTTTATGAATGCGTTACATTCGTAGTGAAAAGAATAACGTGCGTAATCATTTTATAAAATGAATTATATATTAATTAAAAACCTTATATATAAATTATGCGAGTACAAACTATTGGAGTGGATCCAATAGTTTGTACTGCATAATCTAGTTTAAAGATTTTACTAAGATAATCTTAATATTTGTTGCTCCAAAGGGGCTGTTAAGCTAGAGATTTAATTAAGTTATATAACTCGCCCGTCTAGATGCTTATAAAGGCATACATAGACTAATTGTGAATTTTATATGTTCGTAGCCTTACAATATTACTGTAAACGACGCGCCTTGTTTCTTAATCTAATCTCTGTGTTTACTTTATTAGTGGACCGTGAAAAAACTTGTTCTTGAGTTCTTTGTATCCTTTAGGCCAGGGATGCCTTAACTATTTTGGGCAAGAGAACCTTTTTCCAAAATAAACTATACCTCAGACCCCCATAGCCAAATGACTAAAATCCTATCTCTAGTTTTCTTTCCTATTAATACTAAATACTTACCAATTTAAAAACTTAGCGCTTGGTTAAGTGAATAAACTTGACATCATTTTCTAATCAAAATTTAACAAAATAAATAGACCTAAAATTTAGCTTAAAGCTGTAAATATGAAATAATATTACGTCTTCACTATCCATAACTTTGAAACTTTATTTATTTAAATTTTATTGTTCTGAGTCATATCAGGACTAATGACAATAGAAAAATACTTATACCCACAAGTATTATATTTCTGAAGCAATATTAAAAACAAAAAAGTATCATTGGTCTTTATAACATCTTATTTTTGTCATAACAACACAGAAATAAGAATTACATACATAAATAAAATCGTCTAAGTTAACCAACGGTGTTTACTTACGATTATGGCGTCGGTGGCATTACAAGTATAAACTATGCTTAAATTTATTATACTCGTGAAATTCCAATCAAAATCAATCTACTTATTCAGGAGCTACATTCGCCCTTACATTGTAATATAAGGGCAAATATAGCTCCTATATGTGCACATACAAACACGATTTTCATTCCTTCAAAAAAATTTAGGGTTGACTACTAAAATTTTTTATCTGTATTTAATAAAACCTTATTTTCACGTGCTTTTCAGTAAAAGCTGCTACTCCAGCGATGATCACAAGCAGAATTCTCCGAAGTGGAGACGGTTTGCTAGAAGAAGAAGAGCCTGATCCGAGATTTACACATCAATGTAATCAAAGACAATGAATATAAATTTATTAAAAGAAAAGATACAGGAGAAAAAAGTACACGTTACTGTGGTTAAAAGACTTATTGTCTTATTTATTCTAAATAATGATTCAAAACGTGTGTCTTATCCACATTTACGCTATAAATTGCCTCTATGATAAAAGTGAATAAAACTTTTAAAACGCTGTTTATTTTCTGGTCGAAGTGCAATGTTTAAGTTTAATTTTAATAATCATTGCAAAGTAAGCGTTGCATTTCTTCTTTTAAACTACTTTACATTTTAAAACTTCTTATACGTTGTTTACTTTTACTTAAACTCCACGTTTATTTATACTTTTATTGTAATATAATGATATCAATTCTTTCAAAATGTTAAGCGGATACAGACTGTCTTAAATAGAGTTTTAGTTACATAATAAACGATTTAACTCTATAAGGAAAATTTTGAGGAAAGTTTATTTGTTTATTTAAAACATTTTACGGTTATTTACATAATATTCGATTATAATTTTATGTTCTGATGGTATGACCAAAGTATTGTTTCAATTTAATTAAGTCTTTGATTAAAATATAAGTGAAATAAATGGAGCAAAAATCAAAGCTCACGTAATTTTCCTATTTAATATAACCACTAAGTACGTGTAGAGATGGATAAGTAAATTAATTTGTAAGTTACTTTACTTAATTGTATTATTTTTAGAACATTGTACTTACTAAAATTTGAATCTGTTATAAGTTGTATTACATCATAATCAAATTCTACCACCAAATAGTTTGTCAAATTTTAGCATTTCTTCTTCATCGTCAGCATGATAATAGTCCATTGGACGTGGTCTCTTCCGATTTCACATAATTACCACTTCCAGAAATTGTCGCGTCACACGGACACACATGTGCATAAAAAAATTAAGTTTTACTTCCAAATACTATATACTCCATTATCTTAAAATACAACATATTAGCTACGCTAGATATTGACAGTGTAATGTTCACATAGATCTATTCACAATATACTGAGCTAGATACAGACAGAACTCTCACACAGATAATGACGTTAATCAATCATTAAATGAACTGATTTGTAACCGAATAAACCGTTGTATCCGTAAAGAAAAAAAATTTACTTGAAAGAATTAAATTTAACTAGCTTTTGTACCTAGCGTGGCCTGGGTTAAAAATTAAAAGAAAATATTTAAAAAAATATTTAAAAAACTTGGCCATAAAGAACAAACTTTAAACAACCAATCGAATTCGAATCGATTCGGTCTAAAGGATTTGAAAATTAGCCTGTACAACAAAATACAGTTACATGTCACATCGGTGACCCTACTCACAGCACTGAATTTTGAGTCTTGTTTTTATTTGTGATGCTCTTCCCGATACGTTGACGCAATCTATGTCATTTAGTTGAGCGTATTAGGACTGCGTAATTTTTTGTTATTTATTTATTTATGGGGTAGTAATGGGCAAGTGGGCGTTGCTAATCTCTTCGGAATATACACTTCGTATAATTATGTAAGAACTTCGCTTATGGGATCGATTAATTATTAATTATACTCGAGCATCATCCTCGAGATTAGCAACAAGTAAGAATTATATTTAGTAAAATATAATTAAAGAAATCCACACAATCTATTATTGTAACAAAGAACAAAATTTACCCATTTTTCCTAAATTTATACGTAATTTGTAAATCCAATACACCATACATTATTATACATCAGATTGACTTTTACTTTATAATATTATTAATTAAAGAAATAAATTCTATTATATTTGTCAATTTAGATATGTCATTGCATATTCAATCATTGCTCTCGCCAGAGTTGCTTAATCATATAATATCTTTATTATAAATTATTACCTTTCTCGAATAAGTGGGCTATTTAAGCGGTGGCAACAAAAGCCCGTTGTACCGGAGCGCCTAGAGCGAGTGAAAGTAGAGAAATTTCAAGAGGATGGAATGAAATGTGAATATGAAAAACGGTTGAAAGAGTGATTTACTGATTTAGTCATGTAATTATATGGTACATGAGTTAGAAGAGTTTTAGAAGTCATTTAAAGATGGATTGGTAAACGTTGCGCTTGATGTATGTGATGTTTCTAAAAGGAGGAAAGGTAGATGACATAAGAATGTTTGGGTGGATGAAGAAGTGCAGAAAGTTGTGAGTGAAAAGAAGAAGGCATGGCTGGATTGGTTAGCGACAAAAGCTAATCATAGAAAAATGTCTGCGATTACAAAAAGTTGAAAACGGTGGTGAAAGAGGTTTTTAGGAGAAGAAAAGATGAGAGTAAGGATGAATTTGATAGACCCTTTCTGATAACTTCCGTTCGAACATAAAAATGTGCTGAAAATCGATTAGATTAAGGAAAGACAGCAATCTCAGATCATTCTAAAATTAGAAGTCAGGATGGTAATATTATAAAAGGAGAAGAATGTGTACTAAAGAGATGGAAGGAATATTTTGAAAGTCTATTTGAAAGAGTTGAGGCACCAGCAGATGGAGGAACGCCTCCTCAAGAAACAAATAAAAGTGAATCAGACAGAGAAATAAGTATGGATGAGATTATGAAAGCGTTGAAGAGCATGAAAGCGGATAATGCAGCGGGATATAAGGACCCTATCATATCCCGCTGCTTTCTTTTTTTCTGCGGTCGAAATGCTGAGAGCTGGACAGGGAGTGGTAGCAAGTCAGTTGTGTCGCCTTTTCAACTTGTGTTGGACAATGGGTCTAGTACCGGGAGACTGGCGCAAGGCTGTAATCGTGCCACTGTACAAATGAAAAGGGTCGCAACAAGATTCTAAAAATGACCGAGGTATTAGCCTAATCAGTGTCGTCGGCAAATTGTATGCTGAAGTTTTGGTAAAAAGAGTCATGGATGAAAGTGATGAAAATATATGGGATGTGCAAGCAGGATTTTGAAAGGGGATCAGGCATTGTCCTTAAGGTGCATAGTTGAAAAGTATTTGGCTAAGAACCAAAAAGTCTATTGCGCTTTCATAGATTTGGAGAAAGCCTATGACAAAGTAGTGAGGGATGAATTGTGGTCGGCACTATATTTGCATGGAGTGGGCAATGATCTGATACGAGCACTGAAATCTCTATATGAGGGTTCCCGAGCTTATATCAGAATTAACGGGGTGTACATGGACTGGTTTGATATCCATAAAGGTGTTAGACAGGGCTCTGTAGCATCCCCATGGCTGTTCAATTTATTCATGGATATTTGTTTGACAGATTTGAAGGAGAGTGATTGTGGACTAAGAATGAATACTCATTCATTCTTGCCTGTTAAATGTTTGCTCTACGCCGACGATCAAGTCTTACTTGCGTCATTGGCTGAGGAAGTGCAGGCAATGGTGACAATAATGAATGGGAGTGTACGAAATGAAAGTAAACGTCAATAAGACAAAGGTTATAGTGTTTGAAAGAGAGGAGAGGATGACGGAAGTCTGTATCAAGATTAGGGAAGATAGTTTAGAGCAAGTGAATGATTTTGTACTTGGGAACAATGTTTACGAGAGATGGAAGGTACGAATGTGACATTGAAAGGAGAGCGATGGCAGGTAATATGGTGAACGGGGCATTGCATACATTTATGAACAGCCAGACTATATCTCACAAAGCTTCGTTTGGCTGTGCATAGAGGGTATTGGTACCAACACTAACATATGGCAGCGAAAGCTGGGTATGGCAGAAGAGGCATGAAAGCAGGATAAATGCAGTAGAAATGAGAGCGTTAAGAAGTATGATTGATGTGAAGATAACTAACAGGGTTCGAAATAATGTGATTAGAGAGCGTTGTGGCGTGAAAGACGATGTAGTGAGACGAATCGAGAAAGGGATGCTGAGGTAGTTTGGACATGTGGAGAGGGTGAATGAAACTAGGTTGACGAAACAAATATATGAGGCGAGTTTAAAAAAAGGTAGAGTCGGGAGAGGAAGACCTAAGCGAATATTCACGATCAAATCGGAGACGTTCTGAAAAAAGACCAGGTCAAGAGTACTCTATACCAACGAGTATCCATTCGAAGATTGATGAAAGTGGGAGAAGCGAAAGACGTTTGTCAGGACCGTAGCAACTGGAAGAAGATTGTCTCTGCCTACCCCGTTGAGAACAAGTCATGAATATATATACACTTTCGGACAATGTCAATATTAATACATAATCTGAGAGCTTCGGAGCTAGATGTGTGACTCGTACTGTGAGCAGATAAAATTGATCCGTCGAGTCCACATTCAATTAGAGTTATCTCTACCTTACGTCTTTTTTTCACGTCACGGGGGGAATATACCTAACGTTTACCCACACTCACGGAGGCAAGGAAAGGTTATGTCGGGCTTCCACCGACCAAAATCAGTCGCCTTTTTGTGGCTGCAGTTCAATTCGGATATTAATATTATTTATTTGTATTGTGTTGGATTGTATTATGTTGTATACCATATATTGTACTGTAGCAACGAATAAAACAGTTTTTTCTTTCTTTCAAAATCCGACGATATTCCGCCTTCGCCGCATATCGACTGGGCCATAGGAACGCTTTCGCACATATCCGCTACCACACCAGCGCCGGCCGCTATATGCTTATTTATCGCTTATACCATCTCCGTAAAGAACACTTCCTCTCCCTCGCCCTCCTGACAAGGCTTGCCGGAATACGAACGCGCCTTCCTACTCGCCCTCCAATCTCACATGGGCAGCTGACCTTCCCGAACCCGCCAACCAGAAGCCATGGAGATCAGGAAGGTGAGTGTTAGTAAGCACTAGTCCACCCGGGACCCCGCGGCGGATCTGGTCTATAGCTCCACCGACAACTTTATTCCGGCCGCGGAGGATAGGGAGATTGGATCATCGTAATACTGACTTCTTTTCCCGCAACTCTATCCCGGCTGGAGAGGAAAAGAAGAGCGGTGCAAAACCATGACGCAACCACCAACCCGTCAGGCCACCCATCCCCACTAAATCAGGGCGCCCATATACATGCCTCTTGGTTCTCCATGGGTCACTAAGCTCTCGCCTCGACAAAGCCGGAACCCATTCGGGGGCTTATCCAACGTCCTAGTGATCGTGAATTAACAGAGTTGTGAAGCTTCTTAAAACCAATATAAAAATATCGGAAGTTCTGTTAAGGTAAGCTAGTAGTGTTATAGCTGGACATATTGCAGGCGCAAGAGGCGCTATAATTGAACCCTGGTCTATATTATAATATTCCAGTAAGCATGGCTTTGATGTGGATTCTAGTGTTGGAGTAGCAACATCATCAATCATGTCTGATGTCAAAGGGGCAATGCAGATCTTGCCTGAAAAAGCGGGTAAGAAGAGTAAAAGTATTTTTTTTGTGTGGTGAATTGTATATTATTACGAGTCGAAGTAAAAACAAATCGTGTGTGTCAATTTCTACAGATTGAATGTACCAACAACTGTAATTTATGTACCAATTTATATGAGTTTAAATTCATTATCTTTGTGGTTATACTGGTATATGTGTAAACATTTAGGCATGAATTTTACATACCATATTTGTCAATTATGAAATATGGGGTAATCTACTAAGTTATTATACCATATTTTTTTGGTTTTCCGAATATAGTTTAGAATTCCTTGATAACACCGAATAAGATCTTTCGTGCCTACATAACCACCGTGCGTTCTATTTTTTTTAATCTCTCGACTTATGAAGTAAAATACATCGACGGGCCTTTTTTTACCCATCTAATCTCTTAATTGCTTAATGCTATAAATCAAATTAATATACAAAATAAAATAATATAAAAAATGCAACTTAAGTGGTGAAGCACTTAATCCGAGTGACAGATCGCATCAACGTGGCGGCCACAGTCAAAAGTTGCAGTATTGTAAGTGGCGGTACCTATGTGAGAATACATCTGTTATTATATATAATTATCTCAAGTAACTAATCTCAAGAATGATGCACGAATATTATTAAATGTATGTAACATATGTATGTTGGTAGATGTCAATAAAGTATTCTACAAGTACCCCTGATTTATCAGGCAGTCAATAAATGGTGGTTGTACTGTTCAACGTGTTTTATTAACTGCATTTTCACTATTCACATACAGTTCTACACACAAGTTTTAAAACATTAACTTAGCCAAAAGTAATGATACTTCCTTTGAGGAAAATATGCGCCAGAACTTTTGTTTTTCGCCAAAAAGTATGAAATTCAACTCCATGAAGACCATACATACAGAAGGTCTGGACCCACGTGAGCTCAGAGCACCATAGCTGGACATGGATCGTTTAACAAATATCTGTTTACTATAAGGGTTACAGACAGTCCTCTGTGCCGAGTGTGAATGGAGAAAGAAGAAACAGTGACATAATATAACATAACATAACATAACGTCAGAACGGAAAGTCAACGCGCTTGACGTGAAAGCTCATTCAAACAACACGTATACTCAGAAATATGTTAGGTATGCCAATCAACTGCGACATAACACAGAGTAACAACGCTAACATTATTCGGCGTTTGGCCAGTGTTCGTCTCCACGGCTGATTAATAAATGCTGAACGCTGAATGCTCCACCATCGAGTCTTCTCTTGCACCTGTTTTATGTTGCCCTGTCAGATTTCTAATTATCTAACTATCCACTACCCCTCATATCCTCTATAAGATTTAATAGAAGTAACCTATGCCATGCACATAGATGTTTGGCAGCAAATAAGATTAGTATTGTTAACATAAAATACCGAAAATAACAAAATTCATTGTAATAAATATAAAAGGATCGATTCAAGTAAGCTTTTGACCAGTGAAGTGAATTTAATGTAATGTTTTGAGAACGTCCTTTGAGCTGTGAAGGTAGAATTTATCTCATGTAAACCTATTTACAAAAGAAACGCATATAAATTATGTTTACAGTACTTTTATTGTGTTTGTATTGAAATACTTAATATTGCTTAATACTGAATAATTGTTAAATGAACATCGATTCGGTATATCGTAGCTATAGTAGCACAGCCTATAGCTATACCAGCGGGGAAGTACCAAAGTATTGTAGCTAACTAAATTGCGTTTTGTCTCGTATATAACTATGATGTGTCGTGTGAGCACTCCGGACAGAATATGCACGAGAACTTGTTTATTTGGTATTCCTCATTGCTGAGGGTCGTGACCCCGTAATCCTCTAACGTGATACCCTAATCACATAATGCTTTTCTTGAACTCCAAAATCTTTCAACACCAGTGAATAAGTAATATATCCAACCTAAGAAACAATTACTCCTTACGGTCAAAACCCGACATTGGAAGGTTGGGGTGCGATAAATGGGACAAAATTTTTTGTGCATGTAAGTACGCACCAAAAATTTTGTGTCTTAAGAGCAAGACTTTTTTGACGCAGTCTTACAGAGAGTCACCAGCTTCCCAGCCGGTATAAATAAATAAGAGACTGGTATCTTACGTAGTATAGGTCGGCAGCGCATCTGTAGCTCCTCTGGTGTTGTGGATGTTCGTGGGCGGTGATCACTTACCATCAGGTGAGCCGCATGCTCGTTTGCCCCCTTCTTCTATAAAAAAAAAGTTGACGGTTCTGGGCAGAAAATGATTCGTACCATTTGATAGATGGAAAGTTAAAAAATATTTAGTTTTAGTTGAAGAAGGCAGCGGTGACGTGAAAGAATTAATTTACTTTCATTTGATTGAAGAGATAAGTTCTATTGAAGTGCTTTTAGAATTATCAGAATGTGCTATTCTCTGGATTGTAGCCCATATTTTATATATTATATCCTACGGTTATATATTATAATTTATATTTTATATACTATAATTTTAGTTTTTTCATAATTTCTTTTTATTTTGCTAAGCAGCGAGTTATAAATATTCCTATATCTTTTTTATGTAATTAATAATATATCATCCACTGGATATTTTTTACTTTTTTATGAAGATGGTCTTTATTTCGCATGCATCTCAAAATTCTCACATAACCACACAAATAAACAAATAAAAATAAATAAAAAAAAACCTTTGGTAACAAAGAGGTAATTCAGAACTTTAATACAATTATAGCATAAAAATAAACACTTTAGTTTGCTACATAGAAGTAAATAAATTATAACAAGTACCACATATGTAACTAAATAAATAATCATGCATTTAATAAATAAATTTTCACACATTAAGGAGTATAGTTATGATCAATAAAAACTTTATGTTTATTAATTACTTAACTTTTTTGTTCTGCGCTCACACTTGCATCAATTAGCAGGGCTCCTATTACTTTGACTAATTCCTAACAACTCAACGAGGCTCAACGAGTATGCGATCACAAAATGAGGCATCTGACATCTCCGATGCTGCTACCCTTCGAAGATCGGGAATATTTTAGACTTGGTATATTAGAAATGGCTATTTCACCATCTGTAGGAAGCCACAAGGTTTTAATGGCATTCAATATCTTTAATAAGTTAATCTTCCTTTTAAAATATTGATTATAGGTAGTAAAACCGGTAGAAGTCTAAGTAAGAATATTAATTAATTGAAATAAGTTGAAATTAAAAATAAGTAAACAATGCGTTCGAGATTCATCATTCATCGCTCATTTGTGTTAACTGGCAATAGAAAGTAGTTAGAAGAGAGACGGGTATTTGGTTTGACTAGTTACTGTACCACACACGTTAAGTTGCCATTTTTTCATACATACGTTATAATGCCATGCCTGTCATAAACACTCCGAGTTTGCAATTCAATCTCTAAAGCGTTGTAAGCGTACAAAGCAAAATTACAAAGTACTAGCTAGTTACCGACCTTAGCTTGAGAGGAACGCACGCTCCGAGCGGTAGGGGCCGCGTAACGTGAACGCTCGTATAATGAAGTTATTGTTAATATTGTAAAAAACGATTTAGAACAAAAACTTAACAGAAATATGACAGAGATTGTTTGTTTACTTAGATTTATAATTGTCAGGTGAGTATTTTAATATTTTCAGATACCAATTATATTACCAAATTTAATATGGTCTAGTTTTGGAAAGGAAGTATGATAGGGTTTAAAATTTTAGCATCCTTTGTACAAATGATATTTTATTTGATAATTTTAGAAAATATGGAATACGTCCGCCTGTTTGTAAATTTATTTTTGTATTACATACCTTCAAAAAGGTATTTTAAATACTTACTTATTTCTGCGCCGCTACTTTACGGCACAAACTAATGTGTTTGTCTTTTTTCGTGTATATTTTTTTAACCGGTGTAAGAGAGATCAAGACGTATAAGTGATAACTGTATTATTTGCTGTACGAAAAATCAAAAGTAAAACGTAAGCGTAATAAACTCCATAAAATTGTTTCATTTGAATTATAAATCAATTCCTTTATTTTTATTAAGGTGTACGTTTTTTAACTGATCATTTATAAGATTAATCTTGACAAGCTGTTAAAATATTGATAGAGAGATAAATATTACTACGAATAAATAAATAGGTAATTATAACATTTCGCATAATTAAGCTAACTAGAGTAAGGATCAGGAAGTTATGATCATTGGGGAAGAAGGGTTTTTCAATGGCAACCTCCTAAAGCCATATGTAGCGTCGGAGGAACACAGCTGATGCTTGAATCCACAGCGACAGCCTGTTAATTGTGAATAGTTGGATAATTTTGATGCGTCTAAGTGATAATGAAAACGACTCTTCCGCCTGGGTATTTTATTTAAATAAATTTATGAACCATAACACCGCATAAGACAAAAGTAAAACATGACTGTATGGAAAAGAAAAAAATATAATTACCACATAACTGAAATGATTTCGTACACATTGTATAAAACTTCGCGTTCCAGGTGTGCAATACTATTCCCGTAAGTTCTAGTGATTACGTGACTACATAAAGTACAGATAAGACATAGTTAATAATTGTTTTTTTTAAATTAAATCAGTATGTATGAATTATCAAACAGTAATTAGTACTTATTTTTTGCGATTGTTTTGCCTTACGACAGCATTATGGTACTCGAATAGTGATCGACCTCCGTGCTTTTATATGAGATATTATAGTTCTCCGTCGTGTCTATAATTCTTGACGTGTTGAAGCAATATAAATTCTATTATTATGACACTATAATATGAAGTGAAGTGATAAGAGCAAAAAGTGTTTGATCAAACTTTGTACGGAGGAGGAAAATTGTTCTTTTCAATTATTAATAAAATTTATTTAAAATCAATAACTATTTTAAATTATGGTAATTGTTTCATAGTGAGTCATACGAGTTAACAGTCTACCTGATGGATGCAACTTCAAATAATTTATTTTCGCTTCAAATTCGTTGTCGTCTATGAGGAGTAAGAAGGAATGTCTATTAACCAGTTAGTTACAGTGGCTCTCCGCACCCTATCTCCTACCACCTAGTTAAAAGCTATAATTTTGTAAAACCGTCGAGCTATGTCACAATATTTTGGAACTGACTAAAAATGTGGCTATTATTTTCATGTTATCTATACCAGAAACATGACTCAAGAAATATTTGAAACCCAAAATAGTAAAACAGGTGATCTTAAATTATCATAATTTGAATTTTTTTAGGAAGGATCCTCGGAAACCTTCAAACGAATTTCAAAACGGTACGATTTTTTTTTAATATTTTATATATATATTATAATATTATTTATTATTATAAGTTAATTTTCTAACAAACGGAATGAATATTTTCATAATTTCTGAAAAAATTACTGTGATAGGCTCTTTCTTCCTTGTCAGTCTGTAGTTGTAAGTCTGCTTAGTTTTGCATTGTTACGAGTACTAATATACAAAAGATGGATGAGCGTCACATTGGGCCTGTATCATAATCGATTTTCAGGTTAAATGTTCACAATAAAAACATTCTAACAACGAAAACAGTACTACTATGACCCGAATTCAGTTTAAATTTGTGATTATATGTGAAGTATAATAGTTTAGGTATATTAACACGACTTAGATATTAGAATTCAGTAAGATGATTTGCTTTGATAGTTGATTATTTTTTTAGGTGGGGGCTGTGGTGGTCTGATCAGGGCGCTCGCTTTAGTTTCATAGAGTGCTGGGTTCGTTTTCGATGCCCACAGCACTATTTTAAGTAAGCAAGGTAAATTTAGTTACCACGTGCTCGGCTGTGAAGGAAAACATCGTGAGGAAACCTGCATTTCAGAAATAATTAAAATTATTATTTCGTGGACATTTGAAGCCCGCCAAGCCGCACTGGAGCAGCGTGGCGGACCAGTTGTGGGCATTAACAGGTTCCTACTTTATTTTATTTTAGGTAACATCGTTTCATTAATTCTTTTCTGAGATTCACAAATTATGTAGGTACAAGAATAGATAATAACACACATTTTAACAATTATTTTACAAGAAAAGATATTTATTACTTTTTGTTACAGTAAAAAACCCTGTGGCACGAAGTGGCGGCATAGGCAATGCAGTTACGGGGTTACTTTCAACAAAATTTTATTGTTTTCTTTGGAGTGACCATTGTCGATTATTAAATTTTTATGATGTTCTCCTGGCCAACTTCAACCATCTCGCTCGTTAATGGCTATAACCGGCAACACAGAAATCTAATTTATTTATATTTGTATTTCCCATCAGGAATTCAACAACTTTAGTCTTAACGTTTTAAAAACCAATATTTATTTAATACAAAAATAGTTACTTCGAATTAAATTTTTCTGTGTGAAGCCGAATCATATGAACTAATATAAGTGTGCAGAATAATGAAAGACTTGGGTTATCATAGGTTATTTGGAAGCTGTATGCCAAACTTAGAAGTTTTAGAACAAAAGTAGTTGACGTATTAAAACAATAAAAAATCTTTTTTTTGACGCGAGAAGGGTTGTATGTTCGAGCCCGCCTATTTGATTCAACTATTATATAAACACTCCAGATACAAGCTTCAATGCTTAGTTAACAAGAATATTAGTAATATTGCTTAAATAGAATTGCTGTGAATATTAAAAAAAACTTAAATTAGTTTGGTGATATCTCTGAATAATTTCCAACGAAAAAGTTACATTAATTACGTTATGTTCATTTCAGTAAAAGAAATGAAATTTTAAAATACACACATCAAGTAAGCAACATGTACTAATTTAAATTTTAGGATGGTTTTTCACATTATAACGTTGTATTTTATTTTTAAAATAATATTTTTAGGGTCCTATGATGTAAAAATAACAGCTGTTGTCTTTGTAAGTTCTTTTAATAACAGAAATTAACAATATTACAATATACTGCAGAAACTAAGGTACATAAGCAACTAAACATTTTTTTTACAAAATGAAATTTCTAGAGAAAATGAATTTATTGTTAAAGAATAGGATAATTTAATACAAAGTATGGCCTCCTCTGCTATTCAGAACTTGTCGGCAACGATTATTCATTGAATTAATGAGACTGTTTATGTCATCTTGCGGTATTCGCTCCCAATGGAATTGTAGCAAATCCTTCAGCTGCTGGGTTGTTGTCACTCCGTCCAAGTCCTTCAAAACACGTCTCTGGAGCATGTCCCATGCGTGCTCGATGGGGTTGAGGTCTGGCGATTGTGCAGACCAGGGCAATACCCGTATGTTCTCCGTTGCCAAGTATTGACTGGTTCGCCGAGCTGTATTAGAACGCGCATTGTTATCCATTAACGTAAAATCGGAGCCAAAGGTTTGTGCAAATGGATGGACATAAGGTCTGAGAATATCCTCAACGTAATTTTCAGCGTTCATGTTTGCATTTACAAAAACGAGCTCAGTTCGCCTATTCTTCATAATACCCGCTCATACCATAACTGTTGAGCCGCTGTATGGATGAACTTCCTGAATGCACCTGAGCCTTTCAGTATTTCTGGGCCGACGGTACACTCGCACCCTTCTTGTATCAGGCCTAAACCCGAATCGCGACTCATCGGAAAACATAATTTTATCCCATTGTCCATGTTTTGCGTTATCCACACCATTCATTTCGACGAGCGCGATTCCCGTGACGTATCGGTGGGCACCTAATTGGGCGTCGAGCTCGTAGGCCGTACTCATGCAGTCGATTTCGCACAGTTTGGGGACTTACATCAACACCGTTTGAATTTTGTAGCCTCAAACTGATCTCTCGAGCGGTTAACATCGGCTGGCGTCTTGCAGTCAGTTGTATGTACCGGTCTTACCGAGTGGTTGTACTCCTTTTACGGCCTGAATGCTGTTCAGCGGGTTCCATGGTCTTATTGTAGCGCTGCCAAAGACGACAAATAGCACTTCTATGAATGCCAAAATGCCGAGATACCTGAGATTGATTACTTCCCGCTTGCAACATCCCTACAGCTCTTTGCATTTCATTTGCCGTCAAATGACGTCGCTCCATGACGTAAGGAATATCTAACAATTCAATTTTGTTTAACTTTATTTAAATGGTTGGTAAAATTATAAAATCAAGACTAGACGTAGCAATAAAACGCACTTAAATTCAAACAAATTCCCTTTCATTTAATTTTATGTTATAAAAAGAACTTATAAAGACAACAGCTGTTATTTTTACACCATAGCACCCTAAAAATATTATTTTAAAAATAAAATACAACGTTATAATGTGAAAAACCATCCTAAAATTTAAATTAGTACATGTTGCGTAGACTTTTTTATGTGTATATTTGCCTATTGCCTCCTTCTTGTGTGCGACACATACAGTAATTTAATTTCATTAAAATATAAAATAAAAATTGATCAATGTGTAACACAATGTTAAGCGCACATATTTTGTATGGCCTTTGCTGCTGCTCGAATAAAACGGCTCGGCCGGGGTCCTACCACGGCCTCGTAGAATACCGGCGTGAAGTAGAGGCATCTTCTGTTTCTGCTTTTCATTCGCTGAGTGAGGTAACCGGAGGCCCACTCCCCCCCACACACCCTCACTTACTGTCCACCAGCTCACTTCCTGAGGGGGCTCTCCAAGCTGTGAAAAAACAAACACGGCTTGGATGGCGGAATAATCATCTCCAATATCTTATTTATTGGCATGTTTTGTTTCTCTTCCATCTCAAATACGCCAGACGTCGATTACGTTTCTCGATGACGGGAAGCAGCGTCCGAACTGCCATGTCTCTAGTGCAGCGATCGCCAACCCTGACAACATGCCGATTACGGCAAATCATCCCTATTAGAGAGCAGTTGATTGTTGAGCTGAAGAAAAAGGCATGTAAAAAGTAGCCTCGAAATTATATATATAATGATATGGTTTTCAATCGCAGATATTTATTTGAGCGGTGCCATTGATTACACCCTTACATAGCGTTTTTATTCATGAGAACCAACGATACGTTATATCAACGCTATTTATATTACCCACTTGTGTTATTCGAATCCATTTAAGAAATTACATTAGAATAATGATCTGTTATTGAATATAGTGCGCTATTCAAATCGCTGTTATATCGTATACTAACACCCCTTACAAATACTACTAAGGAAAATTTTACTTAGTTATGTACATTACAATAAATCACCTTGTTTACTTCAAAATGTTGTACAAGCTAGTTATAATGAATGAAGTATGATGTAATCATAGCGAATATGTAATTAAACACTAGTTATGATTTATAATGAACTAACGCTGCCGTCAATTAAGTTCAGAATAATGTAACTCTGAAATGGCAAATGATTAATAGGAACCGTTGACAAAACATAACAGTGATGAAATTAAGTCTGAAGTTAATATATAATCTTAAATTAATTTACGTAAATGTAAAAACGTGCATACATTGCTATGTAAAAAATGTACTTGACAAAGTTAACTGACAATTTATAATTATTGTATCGTTTGCGAACAGTGCTTTTCAACAGGCATGACAACCTAGGCATGTGTGTATAGTTTTATTAAATTCAAGTGGATGCGCGACTTCGTTCGCGTGATATTTGTTACATATTACTAAATAGCAAATCAAAATATACGTGTAATAATATTACATTAGAGTAATTTGGTACAGCAGTAAGTATTTAGGACAGCGGGAATTAGCAGGAAAAAAACCACTCAAATTAGGTTCATTTCGGTCATACAATTAATGAAGCTGTAACGGAGCAGAGCCGTGTATATGATATAAATTTTAAAAATTGTTTTGATTTGGGTACTTAAGGGAACAATAGAGAAAAATCAACAATTTTTACAAACCTAGATGCTACTGGGCTAATAATTTTAGATTTTAGATCTGACATATTGAACATTCTCATCAGAGGACAAAATTTTTTGATTGGCAATAGGTCGATCTTGAATTATCGAGTTATATGATGACATTTTTATACGATCGGGAAATACCTGATGTATACCACAAGAGAGGGCAAGGGCAGATTACGCCCGGTTTGCAGTGACCTAAATTTCTCAGCGTTCCTTATTATATTTACTTTTTATTGCTGGCTACATTGCCGCGAATGCCTCTTCGGTATCGAAACCCACAGTTTCCGCAATCCGCGGCACTTGTAAGCTTCATTCCTTCTGGTTCCCTACCGGCGAATCTTTTTCTTTTATTCAAACGTTACTTTCCATTGTAGGAATTTATCCTGTGTCGCAAAGGAGGACAAAGACCCAACCAGGAATAACTATTTTTAGTCCAGACAAATACGAATATGTCCATACAATATCGAACCCGTGACCCACAGCGCCACACTTAGGTATTACGCCACCGAGCCGTCAAGGTCAAGCCTATCTGGTTCGGTGCATCTCCTCCCAGCGGCCTCACCGCATCAGTGGTGCAGTCCAGCCAAAGTTGTAGAGGACTTGCCACCTTGGTTGCCTGCCAAACGTGGCAATTACAAGCAAAGATAAATTAAAATGTTATTCTAAATTTATCACCGGCGAAAATCATCAAATCGAATGACATCATCGAATAGGCATTATTGCTCCTATTAAATACGTCTAAACATCATATTTTTAATAAATGATATTTTATTACATTTATCAATAATACTTTTATATTTCAGTTTTTCCTCACACCATGAAAAGCGAAACAGATACTTCAATGTATCTTTTTAACCATTCATTTTTTCCGTGTGATAGCGCAATAAGAACATCGCCACTCCCTTTCTATGCTGTAAGAGGTGACTTAGAAAAATATCATCGAAATGTCATGATATCCTCCGGAAGGAAACCCGGCGACAAAGCTCCACACCCATCAGGATCTCTACCTACCCGTATGAGAGGCAGGCGTGAGGCCCTGATTAGCTAATCGTTACCTGAGTGCTTATTTTATATACAAGTAGTGAAATCGCATCTATTGACTGTTTTTGAAGTTATACTTCTTTTGGCGCGTTTGGAGCAAATGATGAGAGTGAACTTTTACAATGCGCGCGCACACAGACACCTAAAAGCGACACCATCAAGTTGGTTAGTAATTGTCAAATTGGTAACCAAATCAAATATATATGAATCTACAACACGTGTTTTATATCACTGAAGATAAAAAAAATATATTCATACTTAAATATACATGTGAATTTGCGTGTGATTTTCAATTATATATGGTGGTGAATAATAATTTATTGTGAGCATTTGTGATAAAAGTGGTTCTTTTAAAAGTACTTTACTACTATTTATATATCTTTTTGGTATCTTTCTTGATTCTGTTTTCAGATATATAGAAAATAATTAATCTTTTGATGTTTTCTTAATGATCATTATATAATTAGTTATTTAAAACGGGCGTTATTTCCATACACAATTGAAATAAATAGTCCAGCACTTTTGGTCAAAGTTGGTAAAAAAAATAACATCTCTTTCCCTTCAAAGTATCTTATTAATTACCATTTTATTGGGTATTCCAGATTTTTACCTGAGCATATTTTGGTATTGGTGCCAATGTATTCCAAGTGGGAAGTGGTCACACCATTAAAGATCATGATATATTAGAGGTTAAAGTATGAGATGTTCGTTTAATATTGAAAAATTCTAACACCTTTAGTCTAATAACAAAGATTTTTATTAAAAATGATATAATAAGTATTTACCCTTGTTATCTATATATTTCTACCAGATAGTTGAAATCGTAATCGAGGGAAGATCATTTATGCCTTTGCGATAGTCCGTACTCGGGATACTTTGGGGATCTGGATGGAGGATCATGAATAGAGTCAATGTTGTGAGTAAACTATCGTCAAACCATTACGCTTATTCCGTGGTTGTTTGATAAAAGTCGCCTGCCCCATTACTTTTAATTTATGGTTATTTATCTTAGTGTCTGGTCTTACTCGTAGTTCATTCATCAAATTTACTCTACGAAATCGATTAAAACAAAAACGCACAGTGCGTTCGTTAGTCGTATTCTCTCTAAACGCAGCATTGATATTGCGAGCAGTATCTGCTGCGCTAGAACCGCGGCGGAACTCCTATTCGAAAAGTACTCTAATGTTTAAGGTCTCCTTGTTTAACTGAAATAGTGAATTTAAAAACAATTGAAAGTGAAACAATAGAATATCATAATTTTTTTGAATTTAGAATGTAATCGTTTTTAAGTAAAAAGGTTTTAATCATGAACCTTGGACCATGCAGGTTCAGTTTTAATTCAGAGTGGCCACTCTATTAAAATAGCAACTTCATATTTTAACCTCTGTTACATCAACACTGACCACTGAACTCCAAGCTGCTACAGATAAAAAGGAATAGTCGAACCAATTTCTGCTGCCATGTCACATGGCTGTATATCACTCATGAAAGTATAGGTATCTAAATTCTGTCTTAATATGAACATATAACTACATACCCTACTATGATCTAAACAAATATGTTTTATTCATTGCCAATCAATACTCCCGGATGCGAATTAAGGTCATAAAAAACAGACTCAATATCTCTATTTGCTACTATAGCTTTTATCTCTTTCATACATACACTAAATACTACTAAATTATCTAAAGATTTGTTTAGCATGTACATACTAAATATGAGAAATTAACGATTTGTAATGTTCACTTTATATGCAGCAATACGATCA
Organism: Bhutanitis thaidina; assembly: GCA_029286595.1. Lineage (NCBI taxonomy): Eukaryota > Metazoa > Arthropoda > Insecta > Lepidoptera > Papilionidae > Bhutanitis > Bhutanitis thaidina. The sequence goes on from JAGSMS010000022.1 coordinate 6,892,960, forward strand.
CTATTACATACCTCTATATAAACTGAGTCAATGAAATCCTTTCTCCACAAAAGCGCTTACCCACCGTAGGCCCACTGTGTAACATTCCGGCTGTCGTGTCCACCTCTGAATTACCGAAAAAACTAAAATCATCATTAAAATTTCGAGTGATAGCAGCCACAGTAGACCTGTGGCTGCTGACCTGGACCGCTATGATAAGAAAGGAAGGACTTAAGACGTCGAACGAAATTGTATAAGGACGTTGTACGAATTTCCAATTGAAGCTAATGAACTTCGTAGCAAAATTCTTCTGTACGATACCTATTGCTTTATATAGGTGTATATATATATCTGTGTATAGATACCAAACCGGGTGCCAACGTGACTATTTGTACGAAACTTATTACAAGTAAAAATTCTCCGGAACAACTCAGCCATATACATAGGTTCTCAATATTTCAATTAAAAACTTGTATGCATCGTATTCTTTATTTTCCTTCATATTTACCCTCTCTTGTTCACTAACTTCTGTTTTGGATTAACTTATATATGTATGCCTCTACAACGCAGGTAGATAATTAAAATTTGTAATTAAGTTCAATTGTAAGACCTTATAATTTACTGCGATCAAGGTCAAATGTTCGGAAGTTCTTCTAAAAATAATTGCCTTGATGTTGAAAAGAGGCAGTGTATAGTTTTTATAAAACTGTTAACACATCAATGATTTACAGGTTTTTTTTATCTAGCAACGAGAATATCTAAGCCTGAGATGATTTTACTTTCATAGAAATTTAAAGAATCTTACTAACATGTTTTATTTGACTTGCTGTTTATTAATTCTAAGAGCTTACGGACTCGGGCAATGAACCTACACAATTAGTAAAAAATCTTCCTAAATCTCAATACATAGTATATAATATTAATCACTAGAACTTATTTCTTTGGATCTTTTGGATTAGATCACTCGATTGTGAACATTACTTGAGTGATCATGTCGCGAACAGTTAAATTATTCGATCAAACAACTTTTTGCCTGTTGCCAGAATAATGGTAAGAACCGTCGGCGGGATGCATACTTTCATTGATGGGCCATCGTTTATGGTGCGACGTGCCTATCTCTCAAAATAACTACGTAGGTTTTTAAATAGCCTCGTAATATCCTATCGATCTATTTCTTGGGACTGCCGGTATTAAAACATCGCAGCAAAGGTGGTAAAACATAATTTACACATTTGTAGTTTTAGTAGGATGAAACAGCTAATAGCACTTGGGGAATCATAAGGTACATTTTAAAAAACTTGTATGTATACATATTAATCGAAGTCAATAGTCAATAAATTAAAAACAGTTTTATTCAAAGTGGTCATTTGGCTTTGATACAAGCCTTTAACTACTGTCTCCATGAGGAATGTAGCCACTGCTAACTCAAATGATTTCTTAAGAGAGTCTAACGTTTTAAGCAGGTCATATCCTCTAGTACTGACCACAATTTGTAATATATCAATTTAGATCTGGACTGATCATTAGCCAAACTTCAGCTCTTTTTAAGCCCGGAGCAGCAGGACCTTGTGACCAGGAGCAGTCTTTCTGGGTAATCTGCGGTACATTTTTAGAAACCTTCTGAGACCCTTCACTACACGATCCAAGACAATCTCTTGATAAATCGTAAAAATATTTTCATCTATAAAGCACATTTCTGTCTTTCACCAGCGCATTGGGACAAAAAGCGATATAATCTATCTCATCTCTTAAAGATCAAAGATTAATCTTGTATATCTACAGTAAGCACTCAGCTTTAGGTCTAATAATTTGCGACAAGGTCCTAGCTGGAATCTTCATTTCACGCGATACTATGTTTGGTATCCTTATAGTGTTTTGTCGAATTCTGGCTTTGACAGCATTCACAGTCTGTCTCATTCTAACAGCACCCTGATATTTAATGATCTTCGACAGAGAATTTTTAGTACCTGTCGATAGTACGATATACAAACATTCGGCTGAAATTTCAATTGTTTGAACAATTTTAGTTTTAAAGAAAATGGCATTTTCTATTTCTCAAAACTGTTTTCGTCGTTTGAAGGATCGGAAAACTACTAAGGTAAATGAATTTGTTAATTTCTTGGTTTGAAAAATCAAATGAGATAAAAACTTGGAATTTATTATCGACATTTCTGAACCTGTGAAGTCAATGCCAAAAATTAAAAAAACCTTTTTTTATTGTTTAAAAAATTATTAAAATATTATGCATTTGTGTGATCTACATCTACAATACTATGGGCGTCGGGTGGAGACTGCCTAGTTAATATTGATTTCGCGTATAATGTTGTCTCAATCAAGCTCTAAACATAATAAAGTCTGTCTTCACTTAGCTCTAAACATAATAAAGTCTGTCTTCACTTAGCTCTAAACATAATAAATATCTATCAGTATACATAGTCAGTATCATAAAAAATTAACTTTGTTCTTTTTCTAGTTTCATATTGTCTTTACTTTATTTGAATACAATGTGATGTGACCTTTCGAACTTTTCAGGTATAAATTTCGATACCTAACATGTACTAATTCTAATTCTTTATATTATCTATTTGAAATACTATACTTAAACTAATATCTAAAATGTTTACTTTTTTTTTCATAAAAATATTAGTATTGTGTATTTTATTAAGCATATAGAAGTGCTTAATGAAATCATAATTTTTTACGAACTTTAATCAATCGATATGTTTGTGAAGTAAGAAGACGGATGACCGCGTGACTTAGTGATTAGCGTTCCTAACTGCTGAGCTGTGGATCCTGGACTCAAACCCGAGCCGAAGCCAATATTGGTGCAAAACACAAATAACTAGTATTCGGGTCCGGTTGTGTTGTGTTGAGTTCCGTGGCTCCAATACTGCATCTTGACCATAGGTAAATACCTAACGTATACCTGCCCTTCCAGGGGCAAGAACTAGTTATCTCGAGCTTGCACCGTTCAAAACCTCTGGTGCTCCACCTTAGCTGCATATTGGCAAAGCCACGGGAACGCTTTCGCAAACATCCGCGACCCCACCAGCGCCGGCTGCTAAGCAGACCCATCTCCGGAAAGAACATTTCTTCTCTCCCTCGCTCCAGGCAAGGCGCACCGGAATACTGACGTTCTTTCCTACTTGGTTTCCAAACCCTCATGGGTAACGGAACCCCCGAGACTTCTTGGCTGTATATATTCAGTATTAATATTATGTACTAACGTACAGAAATAGAGGTGGAAATTCTAAAACATTCTGGTCATCGAAAATAACCTAACATGGAATTTCAATAACAGAGCTTACATTAAATTGAATAGTGACACAAACGTTGGAAGCGGAATTTTTTTTATTTTGGGAATGGGTCAAAACGATCAAGGGGCTCATCTGATGGTAAGTAATTATCGTCGCTCCCGTACATCTGCAAAACTAGAGAAACTGCACGTGCTTTGCCGGCCTTTAAGGCTATTTGGTGGATGAGTGTAAGGATGAGGAGACGGGGTGGGGAGCACTGTATGGAACGCAGAAGCACAAGGTATCCCTCATAGGTTTTCTGTTTTGTTTAGATCCCCGATCGCTTCATTAATATCTGAATGGATATTATATTTAAAATTAAAGTCACCTACATGCTATTTGAGTTATGACTGCAATTTCAGGACTAGATTGTAAATATTTAGTAATTTCTATGATGTAGAGCATCTCTGATTATCATCCATTTGAAAGGACATTTCAGATCCAGACGGCTTGTATTCGGGACATCCACCCAACTTTTAAATAGAATTTTATGATATATTTTTATCGCTGACTGTCATCCATCAATTGAAGCGCCTTCGACCTAAAATAGGTTAGGGTACGGATTGCTGAACATGACGTAGCACGTTCGACGATTGTCGTGACTTAGTTAATTGGAGTAGATGTACTTTAAAAAAGTTATACCTTTTTTTAAAGTACATCTACTACCGACGATGACGTCGACGACGACATCGACAGCGACGACCATCCGCGCGTCTATGCGTGCCTTTACAAGTCCCATAGCGGTAATACCGTAACTGACCGACTCATCGACCACATCCAAATGGCTACAGATTCCGTGCTACAACAGATCCCATCCGCAGAGATCGTGATTCTCGGCGATTTTAATGCCCACCACACCGATTGGCTCGGTTCTCGCATAACCGATCATGCGGGGAGATCTGTTCACGACTTTGCATTAGCATATGGCCTGACACAACTGGTAACCTCGCCGACGCGGATCCCAGACGTGGAAGGTCATACACCTTCCCTGTTGGACCTTTTGCTGACCTCACACCCGGACGGATATTTGGTCTCAGTCGATGCCCCTCTTGGCTCGTCGGACCACTGTCTGATCCGGAGTGTAGTGCCTATCGCGCGCCGATCCCGAACGCGATCTGCGGGCTTCCGCCGTGTGTGGCACTATAGGTCGGCAGATTGGGATGGAATGCGGTCTTTCTTTGCTTCCTACCCATGGGGGCAGGTTTGCTTCTCGCTGGATGATCCCAACGCCGTTGCAGATTCTGTCACCGATGTGGTACTTCAGGAATGGAACTTTTATTCCGTTCTCTGCAGTGCCTGTCGGAGGTAAATCCCAGCCTTGGTTTGGTCGCACCTGCAAAATAGCGTCACGCCGAAAGCGGAAGTGCTACCAGGCCTGGGCCGATGCATCGGCGTCTCGGGATGCAAAAACCAGTGCTCTTAAAAACGAGTACAACTCTGCCTCCAGGTCCTTCAAAAGAGTTATCGCTGCGGCAAAGTTAAAGCACATTGGCAGAATTGGCGAGAGACTAGTTCGCCTCCCATCGGGATCCCGGGCATTCTGGTCTCTCGCCAAGGCTGTCCTGGGGAATTTCTGTCAGCCATCTCTCCCATCTCTACACAAGGAGGATGATTCGCTGGCCCATACTGCAAAAGAGAAAGCCGATCTCTTGGGCTCTCTTTTTGCATCCAACTCGACTCTTAATGACCGGGAAAACTCTCCACCTACCATCCCGTGGTGTAAGTGCTCCATGCCGGAAATTCAGTTTCTGCAGAGCTCAGTGCGAAAGGCACTCCGCTCCCTGGACATTCATAAGTCGAGTGGGCCGGACGGAATCCTCCAATTGTGCTGAGGATGTGTGCCCTGAGTTGGCACCGGTTCTCACGCGTCTTTTCCGGCACTCCTACTCTTCAGGCGTCGTCCCGGAATCTTGGAAGACAGCATTTGTGCATCCAATACCGAAAAAAGGCGACCGCTCTGATCCGTCCAACTACAGGCCTATTGCCATCACCCCCTTGTTATCTAAAATAATGGAGTCACTCATCAACACCCAGCTCCTGAGGTATCTGGAGGAACACCAGCTCATCAGTGACCGACAGTACGGTTTCCGTCGCGGACGATCAGCTAGTGATCTTCTAGTTTACCTGACTCACCGATGGGCAGAAGCAGTCGAGTCTAAGGGGGAGGCTTTGGCGGTTAGTCTGGACGTAGCGAAAGCATTTGATAGGGTTTGGCATAAAGCGCTTCTTTCAAAGCTTTCATCTTACGGGGTTCCTGAGAGATTGGGCAACTGGGTCACCAGCTTCCTCACGGATCGGAGCATCAAGGTTGTTGTCGACGGTGCATGCTCGGACCCCAAACCCGTGAATGCTGGTGTTCCACAAGGCTGTGTGCTATCTCCCACTCTGTTCCTTCTGCATATCAACGACATGCTACAAATCAGTAGCATTCATTGCTATGCAGATGACAGCACGGGTGATGCCCTATATACAGGCCGTGCGAATATTTCTCGGGAACACGTCGACGAGTGCCGGAACAAACTTGTGTCTGAAGTCGAGACCTTGTTATTCAAAGTCTCGGATTGGGGTCGACGTAATTTGGTCCTTTTCAACCCCAAAAGACACAGGTTTGCGCGTTCACCGCTAAAAGAATCCCTTTGTCGTTTCTCCTCTTTTTGAGAACATTCCCTTATTGCCTCAGCCAGTATCAGAATCCTTGGCGTTGACATATCGAGCGACGTTCAGTTCCGTGGTCACTTGGAGGAAAGGCCAAATTGGCCTCCAAAAGCTTGGTGTGCTCTGTAGAGCGGGACAGTATTTCATGCCGGTCCACCGTTTGCAACTTTATAAGGCGCAAGTTCGGCCCCACATGGAATACTGTTCTCATCTCTGGGCAGGGGCACCCCAGTACCAACTCCTTCCATTTGACTGCATCCAACGTCGAGCGGCTCGAATTGTCGGCGACCAAGCTCTCTCTGATCGGCTTGATCCTTTGGCCTTGCGAAGAGATGTTGGTTCTCTTTGCATTTTTTACAAAATTTACCACGGGGAATGTTCTGAGGAACTGTTCGGATTGATTTCAGCTGCTGAGTTTCACCATCGTACATCGCGACTGAATTCGAAGTTCCATTTTTTGTCGAAGTTGTAGTGTTACATCGTCGTAAATTATGGGTAACATGTTCGTTAAGACTATACGTAGTAAAAACATTAATTATATATGAAAAGAATTACCTAAGTCAACTTCACTTCAATAAGAGTGAATATGTTTAGGAATCGTAAAATGTAATTTAAATAAATTAATGTTAAACCAAAATTTAAACCAAATTAATGCATAAGGGCTACCTACAACGAAAGTAATATAAACACATTGAATGTATATCCATTACCATATAAATAAAGATACTGGGTAAATAAAGACTATTTCATTAAAATCAATTGATATTTTTGTATCTATTTTAAATGCTTGCAGATATGATATTATGTGAATAAAATTTAACATTGCTTTGGTAGGCAGCCGGTCGATGATTCACAATTTCTATGTCAATGTGTTGCAATACAACGCACACATCACTCTACGAGACTCATTATATTTTTTCGTACAAATACACATCGGCGATGTGTACCTGTCGGAAAGTTAGTGATATTTACTAACACGCAGCATATCTGTGAAACTAAAGACATTTGCAAAACTGTTTTCGTGTGAAGTTTGAAGAGGTACCAATATCTAAAATAGTAATTGAAAAAGGAATGCAATGAATGCGACCAATCGATCTTCACGAAATTTTGAAATTAAGTATATTATCAAATTTCGTGGCCACTTAATTTTCAAAACAAAATAATAAAAACATGACTATCGTCATATTTTATTCTAATAAACAATAGTGTATAAAAACAAAAACAATTTCCCCTTTTATTTATTTGCAATCCGCCGCAACTTTATTTTGCCACTTTTTGATTTGTATACTCTTGAATCTAATCAGTAAATGTTTACAGAGTAACATAATTGTTTTTTTCAATTTCAATAACATATACGACAAGCTGATACACTAGCAATTTAATTATTTTTTATTGACCTTGAGCTTAAGGTTACAAAGGGCGGAGTTTATGCCAAGTAGCATTTTCTACCAGTCAACCCTTGTCATGGTGAAAGTTAGTTGGTAGGTGCAATACAAAAAATTTAAAAAGTATAGGAAGACTCCAAAAAACGATAATGTAATATATACACTATGTATTTAAATAATAAATAAATATTTATTACATAATATACAAAAATATGTATACAAATATATAAAAGATAACTATACAAATGTATAGTAAAAATATAATAAAATAATAATGGTTTTAACTAACAATATGATTATCGTAATGTAAATTACAACGTCCTTGTAATGCATATGTAATGAATGTTTTAGGAACCTCCATTATTATGCTTATATACGATTTGGACTACGGCGAAAAACGGAAAGGAAGGGAATTGTAGATACTCACGCCGCTGACAAACGGTAATATGGGAGATGCGTACATCATTCTACTGTTGTAGTATAGCATAGTATATTGGTTCCAGGTATATTAGTAGTGTAATGATATAGAAGTACATGACCCTGACAAAACAAATCCTTTACTACTTATAATTCTTTTGCAATCTACTAATTTGGGGATAAGTTTCTAGACCTAGAAATTTACAATATTCAAGACACTCTGTTTTATCTACATTTAACGTTAAAACGTGACTTCTTATAGTTGTAATTGATATAACATCCATTACACGACACATGACTATTTGCACGTGACACAGAATTAAAACCTATACGAAATAAAATTTGCTATAGTTAATTATAATACTATTTGGAATGCTCCTCTCAAATTTCATGGAAGGCAAGCAAAATTAGTATTACAGTGGTGAAGTAAAATATCACAAGAAGTACAAAAAATAATTACATTACTTCATAGACTAATATGTGTGTGATTCAGGGGAGTGAGGAAATATATTATCTCATTCTCCAAATTTTATTTAATTAATAACCCTCTTCATTGAGGTATAACTATTATCACCTCAGCCTTCTTTTCGTAAGTGTGAGTATACATCATCATCATCAATTCAGCCGGTGTCGCTGCAACAGCAGCCACAAAGCACGGTCCTAGGCCATAAATATGGCTGAACACATCTAGCGATATCACTATTACAGATCTTTAAGACGCAGAGAATTACAATGTGGATAATAAGATGGAACAAGTTTTGAAGTTGTAGTTGTAATTTAATTCTCTTTGGATTGGTTATATTAGAGAAGTAAGAGATAAGTCGCTTCGGTCATCTTCTAGTTAGTTCGTATAAGTATTCCAACAACTTGGGGAGCTGAATGTTCTCAATATTCTTCTTTAGTTCTTGAATGTAAAGAAGACAATGGATGTAAGAGAAAAATGTGCAACTTTTTCTCGCAAGTTCTTAGCCAACTTAATAAGCTTAGGCAACCGAATGATTGTGGAAATTCCAATTCCGAATGCAAATCCCACAGATGAAATTTCATTGTCTTGTATGCTCAGCTAGAGAAACATAAGAAGTACATCACTCGCCGCTCAGGCGCAGGCTGAAAACCAACGTTGTAGCCCATCTGCAGCAATAAGCTAAGTGGAGTTTGTTTGTCCAATGCGCCATAGTTGACATGACAATTCTAATCTTTCTTTCTAGGCCAAAGGCGCTGGCATTATATTTATTAACCCGCCTACTCAGGTTGGTGAGTATAAACAAATTTTTCAGGCAATGTGGCAGCTTTTTATCCGGGATAAATTTAGGGTTCCAACGGCGAAAAATCAAACCTTTGATGTGATTTCCCCGACATTTTTCAGGACTCTGTAGGCAAAAGTTGAGGCTCTTTTTTACCACATAAAATACTTGTTTTTCTTGCGAAAAATAAAAAAAAAGAAGACTCCCTCTTTCTCCCTCCAATGGCGCATCGAACGTTTTTGTTCCAAAACTGCACTTTTGTTGGTACTTTTTGTAGTTATATTTTATTAATATTTTAACCTATCGTTAAGTAATTACGGAGCATACGCAAATGGTGTTTTTACACGTATCGTACAAAGCCGATTTACAGACACAAATATTTATGTAAATTATGTAACAAATTCATTCTCCGTCCTACTTTTGTCTGCGACATGGACCCATAATTACATTTTATAAATATTATTTTAAATAAATTTAGCTTTCATTGTGTTTAAATTTTATGTTGTGATGATTGGATTAATGATGTTTTAAAATTTTAGTATAATGTCAGTAAGTTTTATATCCATATAACATACCTACTACCACCAACCAAGATATCGCGTGACTGGTCATACAGAACACATCTATTTCCATATGAATTGTAATACGATATCACGTGATATGTTATTCGCGCTAATAAGTTTATTTACCAATATATATATATATATATATATATAGAAATTCTATAGTCTATAAAGAAATTAAAAAATATGTTTTATTTTATTAATTCCTTCAATAAAGTTCCTATATAATCATATTATATTATATCCTATATACTATACAATATAATCACATTAACTACTTACTGATATTCAAAATAAAAAGAATTATAAATTTTTGTACGTAAAATCATCATTGTAGGAATTAATAAACATGTATCATAAAAAAATTATAAAGGAAAATTTGTTTTCTTTCATAACTTTACATTTACTAAGCCGTTCAATAATGCAAGTCAAAGAATCAGTCATTACGTAATGGGGGACAACAATAACAGTTCTAACATTTTATGGAGGTGTTCACCCTTTTTTTAATAGTTTATCAGTTTATATAATCCTTCGCAGACGTGGCACTTATTGTTTTACCAGTACTTAGAAAACGAGATTTGGCTTTTTCTATTTTCTATTTTAGTCAGTTTTTACTCCTTTTTCAGGAATAATAACACAGGAACATGTAGTTTTTATTAGAATATCTGTTATATAGAATCCTACTATTTATCAAATCATTAGAGTATGTATAAAAAAATCAAGTACTATGGAAGAGTTTTTCTTTTGCAAGTATACTAACTGAGTATTTGGTTTTGGAAATCAACGCCTGATGTGATTTGATTGTAAATCAATTTCAATTTCAAACTTAAACTCATATCTGAATCTTCATCGACATCGTAGACAATATCATCCGCATAACTCCCTGCACAAATGACGTCGTCTGACTACAGTAGTTAATTCTTACTTTCACTACTATTTTAGGGTCTTAGTCACTCATTACAAAAAACAAATCTTATTCAAAATAAACGAAAACAACTTGAAATTCACAAACAATGTATAATATACCTCATACCAAAATAATCCAATTCGAACGCCGTCACGAAGTGAACTGTCTATCAAAAACAAATATGGCTACCCCTACGCTACAGCGACACCTCTTGAAAGGTTATTCCTTCCCTAGTGGCCAGAATAAATATCCCGTGCCGTAACGCTGTGGCTGCAATTTTACCATGCATAGAAATTTGTGAGAGACAACCACGCGGTATCGCAGATTGGGCCATGTGACAATAGGCCGATCAATAGACCCATTTGATAGATAATTTGGTATTGAGGGCAGGTGACTATTATGTTATTATACTGTTCGTAAATTGGTTCATTTAATCACACAAAACCTATCCAACGAATATCTAGAAAATTTTGCAGAATTATAGCTATTACAGCTATAAACCTATTATTAACCTTTAGCAATAATGTTACCGTGTGGCATCGACGTAAGAATCTGCCACCTCTATTCTTCCCGTGGGTGTCGCAAGAGGCGACTAAGGGAAAAGCTTTGAAAGTCGCTATGGCTACTGAGCGGGATAACCTTCTTGAAAACTACCAAACCAAAAATAAGCAGACCCACACAACTCCTAGACTGAGAAGGAGCCTACCTAGTAAATCATTAATATGTCACACGATGTCAGTTATAATTCGCGTTACTATTAACAATCGCCGTCAAGAACAGTTTCTTGGAAATTTGATCAAACGAACCTGTCATCTATTATTAGAAATAAGATAACAGCATTGCTCTATACAAAATGTTTTTTCTCGTTGAATACTTATTATCGAAAATGTGAAATAAAATCAATACGAAAATGGCTTTTAAGCAGAAGCCTTCTAATTTTTAATCAGCCTTTTTCATTTAGATGTACAATATGTTATTTAAATATGCATTTTTTCTTTAATTGATTTGGGGGCTAACGAGCAAGCCGGTCGAGCCGGCCCATTCGAGCAGCAGCAAAAGCTGCCGCTTGACACTACGGCATATTAGATTTCTAATATTAGACGTGACTATGTATGAGATAATACGCTAACAACGAAGCTAATTCCTTGTGTCTTAGTAATTAGATGGTGATAACGTTGATGTATAAATATCCAGGCAGATAAATAATAAAATATTCTTCTTACCCGTGACTCGAATCCAAACATCCATATGTGCTCATAACGTAATTCAAACTCGTGACCGTCACGTTTCGCTTCAGGGCCACTAAGCCAACTAAACTATCAGACCGTCATGTACAATAAATTTTTTATATCTTTTCCAGGTTCCATGCGACTTCAAAATAATAAATGCTACAAAAATACTGAGATGAAGAGTATAACAACGTGAAAAAAACAACAACAGCCACAATGAGTACCCTAATATCTCCGGGTCTATAGATCCTACTCTAGTCTTCGGACCTCGAAGGGATTCCTTGTACATAGTACTACCAATAACAATAATCTATGCACTGATTTTCGTCACAGGGTTAATAGGAAATATTTTCACATGCATAGTTATAGTGCGCAATAAAAGTTTACAAACAGCAACAAATTACTACTTAATCAGTTTAGCGATATCCGATCTCTTGTTGTTAGTGAGTGGTATGCCTCAAGAAGTCTACTCTATTTGGTCGAAATGGCCATATATATTTGGGCAAAGTTTCTGCGTTATTCGAGGGCTGGCCTCGGAAACATCTACAAATGCAAGTGTTTTAACAATAACGCTGTTTACCGTAGAACGATATTTGGCGATATGCCATCCATTTGTATCACATAAAATGTCAAAATTGTCACGAGCAATAAGACATGTCATCCTGCTGTGGATTGCGTCGTTTATACTAGCGTTACCACAAGCCTTGCAATTTGGAATTCGTAATCACGAAGGAGTTATAATGTGTCTACAAACACGTATAATAGTGCCGCACTCTTTCGAAATATCTACCTTCTTCTTCTTTCTTGCTCCAATGCTTGCTATCACCGTCCTGTATTCTCTTATAGGGATAAGATTGAACAGATCTCATATTAATAGAGATAATCAACAATGTCATAATTTAATGAGCCATGTACCCACAATAGACAAAATGCGTCGGAGGAACCATCAATCGACGAAGAGGGTGATCCAAATGCTAGGTAAGTGTTAATTATATGTCTAGCAATTCATTATGAAAGAAAATGAAAATTCTTAAATTTTTTACTTCAGAATCATACATTTCGTCTTTTTATATTATCTACCGCCGTTTCATAATGAGAATCCTCTTCCGGGGAAGAAACGAGTAAAAGAGAATATGCCTTTTCGTGTCATAACTATGAAACAGTTTAAAAAATAAAGAATCATAACAGGACTACTAACTTACACTTAAATACTCTGTCGGTTGAGGAAAATACCAGGTTTTAACCTTATGAAGTTCGACACAATTAATCAAGTTTTTAAGTTATGGAAGTAGGTATTCACTAGGAGCCTTTAAATATAATGTAAATATTAGCAATTCTATACTTTTCGGTAATAGTGTTAAACCGTCCATGTGCGCAGAAGGGATAAAATTATGAGATAAAGAAAGTGGATTTCCTCAGAAACGTTTTAATGGCCGCAGTTTACGGGGATATTTATCCGCGATTGCTGATTCAGCTCTTCAATTGTAAATAACAAAAAGAGTTCAAAAGTAAAATCAATCAAATATTTTAAGAAAAAAATGTGCAGCTAAAATAGTTAAATTTAATTATAACATAATGTCCTATTATGATATTCTGCTGAGGGGATATACTATACTAATGTAGCAACTATATTCTCTTTTGCTAAAAAGGTCATATGAGCTTTTATATCCTAAATTTTAGAGCATCCATTGCCTCACAATTTAAACAGAGTTGAGTTTTTTTCTCAAAAACAAGTAGTTGTCCAAAATCTGTAGGTTTTGATAAGATCGCTTCTTTCTGGCCTGCTTTTTAGAGTACTGAGCCCAAGCTTTGTAAGCCTTTGTTCATAAGGAAGGTTTTACAGCTCCAAAGGCAATTTAGTAGCTCGCCTCTGCACTATTTCTAACAATTGTATATTAATTAACAATAGATTCCTGACCTGAAATGTATATTCCAATAACGGTCTCAAAAGGTTCTCTTGGAGATGTTGTATAATGCTTTTTTGTTTATATACTGTATTGAGTTTGCCTTAATCACAATAGCTACGATATATGCTTCCCATTTCAGATCGCCGCTTGTGATCCGCTAACCTCCGCTTTTGGTTGCCTGTTATCTAAGAAATATAGTAATTGTGGATTCCTTTCGCCAATATATAAAACAGTGCACGTATTGACGTTCAGCCAGCGAAACCATTATTTTGTCCCAATGTTCAAGAATCTTATAGTATGTTATTCCGTTGATGTATCGGGATCCCGAATAATTTTGAGCCATGTGCGAATAGCGAGAATGGGAGGCTTAGAAAAAAACAACTAAGAATAAGGTGAATAATATTCGTCCTATAACAGTCTTGCGGTAGGCCTTTGTATACCGGACGGATACTTAAAATTTTATCCCCAACTCTCACGCAGAATTTCCTTTCGCTTAGGAAGTCGCCTGTCCAGACTAGCAATTTACCACGTATACCAAGGTGTTCTAGTTTGTGAAGTAGACGACAAAAGGGAACCCCGTTGAGAGCTTTCTCGTAATCTTGGTATGTAATATCAGTTAGTTGATGTCTATCCTAACTATCCAGTTTTTTATACGATACTTATCAGGCTAATAGGTCTGTAGATTTTTGCATTCAGCTTGATTTAGTTATAACCACTGCTTCTCTTCAGTCTGTTGGAAGCTTTTTCGTTGCAAAATCAAGATTCACACAAAAGTTGTTCCATTAATGATGGTGCTCAGTTTTAAGAGCTATTATAGCAGGAATATTATTCGAACCTCTTGCTGTTGACTCATCAAACGTTTTAAGAGTCATCAAATCTTTGTCCGATGTATGGTAAATACAATGTATTCTAATGATGCCGGTTCTCTCTGAATATTCACTTCTGGAATAATCTCAAGTGGTTCATATACATATGCATATTCAAATTGATATTTTAGCTAATATTTCAGCTACTGCTACAAACTTTATTACAATTTCATTTGTTTGTGGATTCATACGATTAGGCGGTATATCAACTCATGTCTATATTTGTTTTTATTACGTATGCATAAAAAGCTAACTATGCTAAGCTAACTTCACTATTTTTTAATAGCTACATGATATTAGGATTCATTATCTTGGTCAAGTAGAAATATATTCCAAAGCTACTTTTTCTGATCTGTTAGTTTGCACATCTCCTTGGTAATCCATTAGCTGTAACCATTGCGATAGTAGATGTTAGTAATGCACTGTACCAGCATTACTGGATATAACGAATAATATACTGCAAGCCCAAGATCAGGTATTTTATTAGTACTGTTAACTTTTCTGAGGCATTTGATGCAGTTAATATTTTTCTTCTTTTATCAAAGTTAAGTTGCTACAAGTTTGATACGCAAACAGTAAAATGGTTCAACAGCTTAATAGCAAATCACAATTCGCTCTTCTCTGCGTTCTTAACTTACACCGGTCAAAAGAGGAGTACCCCAAGGATTGATTAAGGCTCCGATTTTATTTATATTGTATTCTGTTGACCTAACAAAATGCATATTGAACTGCAAGTACCACATCTATGCTGACGGTATACAAGTCGTTTAAGGCAGCAAAACATGGATGTGACTATACAAGAACTTAATGTATACTTGCAGTTAATGGCAATGTGGGCTAGAAACAATTAGCTTGTCCTTAACCCAACAAAAACTACATTTACAACTCAGTCGACCACTATGGCTACTAGGAATACCAATAGAACGGGTGTACGAAACTCGAGATTGGAGTTTAAAGGAGGATGCTGAGTTGCGATTTGTGAAGTATGTAGCTGACTGTGTGTAATACTGTTTTTACCGATTAAAAATATTATACCGTACCTTACTTTAGAATTACGTGAACAGCTGGTAGAAGCACTTGTGCTCTCAAAAGTAAACTATGCCGATTCTGTTTTTGAACCTAGATTGCTTGCTCGTACACAGCGTTTTATACAAATGGTTCAAAACGCATGGGCCAAACTCTGCTACACCATTGCCTTACGTAGTCACTTAACACTATTTTTAACTAAACTCTAGGTATTAAAAATGAAAACAAGACGGAAACTCCAGTTAGCATTTCTTCTTTTTCCAGAAGCCAGCGTATCTACACGAAAAGCTGACGTTGTTTTAACAAAACAGACGTTGTAGTAGTAGACGGTGTGGGCAGCAGAATAACATTCCTTAAAACTCGGAACGTGTGTATGAGTATATATATATATATATATATATATATACTCATACACACGTTTACATTAAAACTTAAAAGATTCTTTGAAACACAAAGACAGCACGATAATATTAAACAGGATGTTTATATGGTTTATATTGACAGGATGGCACGCAGTTTCTAGTTACTACCAATATATACTAGTTTATTTTTACCACGATTTAATTTTTGGTTGTATGTATATAAATACTTTTCTGTACTTATTATTTAAATTTTTTGCCGTATTTTATCGTTTTAACAATTTAACAATTATTAACATATTTTGTCATGGATTTCAAATTATTCATATTTTGATTTTATTATTTTTTTAAATGCTAAGCCAACCCCTCCTTTGGCGCACAGACGATGTCCTTTGTTTTTTTTTATTATTACATTAATAAGTTATGGTATAAAGTTGTCAATAGCAATATAAATATTCTATTTCTTTTAAGGAGGATAACCAACGATCGAGTCATATTTTGGTATATTAATTAGTTAAGAGCAAGTAATTGTTAATGAAATCAAAATCATCATATTTAAAGCCCCGTCCTTTAGTACTAGTATAACCTGGCCTTGAAAGGCCAAAAAATTGAAATTTAGTCTGTGCTATAAATCCTTAGGGTAAGGATTATATGTATTGATGACATTTTAAATTAGTGTCATATATCCTATCACGCACTGAGCGAATGAAATATATTCACCAAATTTATTGATAAACTGGAAAATGAAAAATGTCACATGAAGCCTTTTTAGATGAATATATTTTACTATTAGGTGTCGGATGTGGTATATCCAACATTTTTGCATGGATGGAAATCTGCTCTAAAAATCGGATGTGGCAGACTCGACCTCTTCGGTGGAATATGTGATAAAATTATTATGGATCCGCCATATTGTGGGGATAAATAGTTTAAATCAATTAGTATTATAAGTTTAAAATAATGCTCTAATTTACAGTAACGTAATATTATCATATTTAATGCATATGTCGCGAGCAAGTCAAGTAGAATATGAAATAATATACATATGTAACTATATTTTTTGAATTTTTAAGCAGCCTTAATAAATTAAAAAAATATATACTATACTATAGGCAACACAAACTTGTATTATTTGCGTTACCTATAACAAAATGGTCTAGTGGTATGCCCTGTTTAATTACCTACCCCTATAAGAAATCTGTCTTGAGACATTATAGTTTTGTTCAAAAATCTTTGTAAAGGGGGCAAACGTGCAAACGGCTCACCTGATGGTAAGTGATAACCGGCGTCCAAGCACATCTGCAACACCAGAGGAGCTGCAATTGCATTGCCGGTCTTTAAGGATATTTCGGTGATGGGTGAGATGATAGGAGGGAAGAGGCGGGGAAGGGGAAGTGAACCTGAAGCAGAAGATGCCTCTACTTCATGTCGGTATTTCGCGAGGTTGTGGTACTACCCCGATCAAGCCGGCCCTTTTGAGCAGCAGCAAAAGTGCACTTGGCTTTACCACGTAGAGACTAATTACGACTTAGATATAATTATAGTTATTCAGCATCACTAGAATCACAATGGAACTAACAAGGCAGGTTGACATATCCGTGATGTGTTTAATAGCCTTTATTTTAAAAATCGCAAATTTTTTGAATCGAAAATGTATAAAATACAATTCGATTGCGAGTCCTGAATAATTGTCGGACCAGAAACGAAACAAGGTGACACGTGTTTCTTTATATACTTTAATAAAATTATAAAGGCAGCTCGCAACCGCGTTTGACCCTCTTTTAGCTATATCTTCATGACACATTTAACATTATGCTTCTTTGGTATCCATGTCAAAAACAGTAAAATTATATGTGGATTCCTTTTATAATAAAAATAAACTTTTTTTCTCCGTATGGATCAATATTTTTTGATAATCGAATGTAGCTACTAAAATGTAATTGCTTGTTGAAGAGATGAGATGGTGATGGGACGTCCTGGTCCTGGTCGACGTCTAAAACATCGTTTAGTATCATCGTTCGTTTAGTGACATCAAAGACATAAAAGTGTATAGATAATTAAGTGTATATACTTATCTGTATAACGTACTCTATTAAATTAGCCGACAATAGTGTCGGGTATGGTAGTTCGAAGGATATAAATGTTATGGTGAAAGACCATTAACATCGGATATGGCAGATCTGGCAAGATCAATGTCATATTCTACGATTAATATCGTAGGATGTGGCAGATCCTATAATATTTTTTTTCGTCTACGCTGTTGTGACAGATATGTACTTTCTAAATTAAGTATAAAAAAATGTGTTTGTTTAATAATAAAACCAGTAGCATAAGTGTTAAAAAACAATAATAACCACCTTCAACAAAAATAACAAAGATTTGAGTAGCTATTAAAAATATACAGTAACAATTTACCTGCAGCTCAAAGTACTCGCAATATTATTATTTTATTTTATTGGCCTATGACATACGCTATTATCATCCATACAACAAATTTATCACATTATGTTAGAAGATATATGTTAATGTAATATAGCAGTTTATTCTAAAATTTATTGCAGAATTTTAATCATTTTGTTAATAAAAAAACATCTACATAATTCCGATCTTGCATTGTTGATAGGGAGCGGCGATTCAAAATTAAACTATTATTTAAAGATTTTATCCCGTTTACTTAATCCTTTTTTATTCTCGATATTTCGGGTGCTTTACAGCCCGTGGTCAAAATTAAACGCAATAAAATCCGTAAATATTAGTTTCATTTCAAATGTGCGAGTGTGCGTCTGTGAGATTTTTTTATTTTATTCTTCAGAATTCTAAAAGCATTATGTTTGTTCCAGAGTACGACTTTAATTGGCCTGGGTTTCTTAGCTTAGTAGTAGTACTAGTAGTGGGATTTCCAAGACGAATAGTGGTTATGAGCTCCGAAGCTTGGAGCGGGACTTGAGCAAGTATTTAGAAAATTGAAGTTTTATTTTAAATCATGAAAAAAGAGGATAGGAACAGAGTCATTACGAAATGGTGGTAGATTCAAAAAAATATGTTGTATGACAAGTGAAATTTATGTTCCTACGTCGAAGAATAGATATTTGATTTGATTTGAATCTTATCTGTGCTATGCATTGAAAGATAACACCATTACCCTGATCAACCATAAAACTGTTTAATTAATATCCATCTAATTACTAATCATCCTTCATAATTGTCAGTTGCAGTCGTAATCGCATTCTTCGTCTGTTGGGCTCCATTTCATGCACAAAGGCTAGTTGCAATATACGGCACACGAGATGACCACCTTGCAAGATCACAAACACTACTATCCGTCTACTCCTTTCTAACTTACATCTCGGGAGTTTTTTACTACATGTCTACATGTATTAATCCATTTTTTTACCACATCATGTCGAACAAATTCCGGGACGCTTTCAAGGTACGATTATTTCTTAAGTATAATTTATTACAAAGAGCCGTGATAGCTGGTCAGGGCACTCACTTTAGTTTCATAGAGCGCGAATTACCTGGGTTCGATCTCTGGTGCCGGTACCACTAAAATTGTGAATAGCAATTTTAAGCGCAGTATTTACCACGTGCTCAACGGTGAAAGAAAACATCGTGAGAAAACCGGCATGTCTGAGAAATAATAAACATTTCGAGAATATGTGAAGCCCGTCAACCCGCACTGGAGCAGCGTGGCGTGCCATTCCCGGCTCCTAAACCCTCTCTGAGACTCGTATTTGAGAAGGAGGCGGGCATTTACAGTCTGCTACTCTTTACATTCATTTATTACACTGAATTCAATTTGTCCTAGACATTACTACTCTATCAGCTTAGTATACACCTCTCCTAGAAAGCGTCAGTAAAAGCTGGCATACATTTCTAGGATTGTCCATACTCCTCGCCGTTAGCAAAGCCAGGATTTTTTCTTGCGGGAAGGAAGAACTTTACCCTTTTTTTATTTATTATTCGGTCGTCAGACTTATTTGTTTACTAGGTGCAGGTGAAGTTGAAATTTGGAGAAAAAGATCGAAGAGGTATATCCCCTCCACGCTTACTAACTAAATACATCTTAAAAGGCTTGAGTGAATTTAAAATGTACGAAGAATATATAATTTTGTGAGGGTTGCAAATTAAAGCTCTAGTAAAGTAAAGTAAATGTAAATGTAAATGGGATATTTACCTCTTATTCAATATATGACAGGCTTTTGGAGCCGGGAAAGGTCCTCCACGATGCTCCAGTGCGGGTTGGCGGACCTCATATGTCATCGAAATATTTTTTTTCTCAGTCATGCAGGTTTCCCTCCGTTAGTAAAATTTAAAACTTAAACTTCCTATTAACAATTTTAGTGATGCTGGCACCGGGATCGGAACCAGGTCACGCGTACTAAGAAAATGCAACACCAGGCTACCAGTGGTCAAGGCTCGCATTAACTTTATAATACACGAGTGACACCCCCAGTACGCCCAGCATCACAAGTGGTTACTGCTCTGTCTCCACATATTCATATCCTTTCTGCTTGAAACTACCTTAAAATAACGTTTCAATTCTACCCTTTTCTGCTATCGGTTTCTTTACTGTAATTATTTCTCTTAGGACTCCTGAACATTTATTTATTTATTCTTTATTAAACCATACACAATAAAACTATTATCGCATACACTATTACTTACATCGGATATGGGAATGTAAAGACAAAGCGACTGCCCCGTTACGCATACACTTGCCACTATCACGTACCATGGCACTATAGTAATATATATCCTGCGTAGATGAACTCTAGCTATGGTAGCTGAAAATTATTGCCATTACGTTTCATATAAAACTTTATATATGATAAAAATCAACCATACAAACCCCAAAATATCGTTAAGCAAACAACATGCAGAACAAATCATCAAGAAAACGATGATAATCCAAATACACAACAACAAAACCAAAAAATGACAATTCCATCCAGTTGAATTTTAGTGAAGAGTATAGGTGATCTGCACTATGATAAAACTGTTAACGACAATTTCAGAACACGGTGACACAGTGTTGCTGTCGGAAAAACGATGCACCAGGAAATAAGCGAAATTTTTACACAGCAGTTCCTTTTTCACAGAGAACCACTTCCAATGGCACAAAAAATTCAGGTAAAAATTTAATTTTTAAAATATGTCATATAAATATTGTTATGGCTATTATTTTTATATATATGTACTGAATCAAATATTCGCTGACTGCATTTATTTATTCCTTTAATCGTCAGACTCAATGAGCTTGTGCTAAAAAGATTTAGCTTGTAGTAATGGGGTTGTATAATCAAACATGAATTAAATAGGACAGACAAAATAGATAAATCTCTACTACGAATACTAGTCTTGCTTCACTACTGTTACGCGATATCTTAGCAGCTTAAACTGCTCAGCGCGAGAATTTTTGGGTGTTTTTTAATATAACACACAATTGAACTTGGTTGTTATGTACCTAAACTTTTAATAATTTAATTAAATAAATATCTAATACAAATTTGCAGACAGAGAGGCAAAAATGACGAAAACAATGTATCATTAGGTATATTGACAAAAATTTATGTACTTACAGATAAATCAGTCGGTACTCGGTCTTCAAATAAGACAAAAAGTTATGAAACATCAGACAAACCGGTGAATTTCGGTGAAAAGCAGTACTGTGAAATTTGCAACAGATGCAAGTTGAGACTTGCAGCGCCATTACAAGAATTTGAGTTGAAAAACGTCGGTAATCGATTGACAGAAATCGATACGTCGAACCCAGACACAGACAGAGAAATAACGTGAATGTAAAAAGGAGTATAAAGCCTAATTGGTTAGGTTTTCAAGCGGACATTGCAATATACGCAATCTGGTAGTAATAGTCCACATCTGTAGCATTGCATATTGCGATTGGGGCGGATGATTGTAAGTAAAAGTTCTAGGAGCAATATTCTTTTCTTATTATTATCGGAACGAGAAATTTTGCTTATGTTGTAGAGACTCAAAAACAACTGCATAACTATTTATAATAGCAGAACAACACTGACCTTAGGCAATTTAAAAAATATGTATGTAACGGTATAAAGCACATAGGTACTATTACTACGTCAGCCTCTTTTAGTCCTCTGCTGAACATAGGCATCTCCAAGAGAAAGTTTGCCCATACTCACTACGTTGGAACGCGGGGTAAGTGTAAGCGCAGTCACGCTACTCTAACACTAGTGATGCTGCTATCCCATCACTAGTTTGTTCGGTTTAGATTTGGCAAGCACGGATGAATATTATATATTCCGCTATCGTTCGGTCGCCGGAACCACGTTGGCTTACTCGCAGAATGCACCACGTCAGTTGAGGTTGGCATTCGGAGAAAGAAAAAGTTCTTATTTATAAAATATATTCTCCATCACACTCGTACTGGCTTTTTACTATCTTGTTCTGTGTGTTTTCCGGTATAATTAAATCTTAGTTATATTATCTAGTCTATTCTGTTTAATCATTTTACTATGGTAGATAGCAAAAATACAGGCGGAAGAAAACTTGTGGAAAACAATGCTCTTTAAATTGTTCGTATTTAAGAAGAGACAAAGTATCGATAATAATTGAATCTTTGATAATTGTATTAGAAATGTTAAAATCATTTCAAATATTTTTATGTAAAACAGGGATAAATGTATAAAATACCAACTGTCAATCAAATCGCACTAGTATTAATAGTAATAATAATATTGTACATCTAGTATAATAGACTTAATAATACTAAGAACGCCATTTTATAAGATGTATTATATGTTAGTTTTTATTTGTTTACTTTGGACAGACAGGCCCGTCTTTAATTTTTTTGGATAC
This sequence comes from Bhutanitis thaidina, assembly GCA_029286595.1. Classification (NCBI taxonomy): domain Eukaryota; kingdom Metazoa; phylum Arthropoda; class Insecta; order Lepidoptera; family Papilionidae; genus Bhutanitis; species Bhutanitis thaidina. The sequence goes on from JAGSMS010000022.1 coordinate 6,915,633, forward strand.
ATTTCTATATATTTTTTACTTTTGAAATTAAACATAAACTTTAACGGCGAAAACATAAAAACAAAAATTAAACGGTATAAAATCCTTAAATAATAGTTTCATTTCAAATATATATATGTTGAACAAAGAAAACTGGACTTAACTGCATTATGATAAATTTTACACGATTTGCTCAAGGTTTCCAAGACTTGATTAAAAAACTTCTCATAGATTTAAATAAGCTAAGTATTATAAATTCATAGCTTTTTTCTTTTTACACAAATTTAAACGTTATACATTTTTCATAAATAATGAAAATTAATGTTTACATTTGAAACCTTAAAAAGTTTACTGCTCGCGTCTTAGTCTTTAAGATTTATCTCTTGAAAAGTATGATCTGTATAAAGATGCAAAGCACGGTCCCTTTGCTTAAATACCGTATATGTACTTAGTCAACACAGTGTTTTTTTTTAATCTATCGGCCTATGACCATCCGAAATGTTGTGGCTTCAAACTGAAATAATATTGAAAATCAGTTCAGTACATTCGAAGATTACCCCACGCATATTATATACAAACCAAGACTCTCTTTATATTATTATAGTACACAGGGTAGATGTGACCTTATTGACATTTGGGTGGAACTAAATAGTCGAGAGAAATAATAAAACCGTGGCGGAGGTCTTTGACCAGGGTCTCGTAAGCCTAGTTATGAGTGCAAAAATAACTGTATAATGAATCAAAATAACAAAAAACCAAAACAGTATCCTATGATTAAATTCTTTAAAAATCGATTGAAATTTAATGTAATCGTATTGTAACTCCTGACCCATGCGAGACTTTTACAGGTTTGTCCCATCTCTTTTGGTTTTATAGCTAAGTAAAACTTTTAAGAATGATGGTTGGTAATATTTTTTTTTAATTTTGACTCAAAGAATCATGATCTGCTGGGAATTCCTAACCACGACCCTATAACAGTATAATAAAAAGAAATATCTAAAGATATCCGTTATTTTTACAATACAACGAAGTTCAAATAACTAAAATAAATTAACACTGAGCATATGAGCTCATATTTATGATTATATACGTGTCGACATACTTTTAAGTATAAGTTTTGTGGTCTGGTGCGGAGCGGCGTCTTGATTATACTTGATTTATCGTGATTAATCGCGCTTGCGGCCTGACCTTGATTAGCGCCTTTTTCGCATGCCGAGATGTTGTCGTTGTGTGGTATCATATAAAACTTTCTCATAATAAATAGTGGTAACTGTATTGAAATCCATTTAGTTTCTGATAATAGGTAAGTTTATTCGTATATTTGTTAAGTAGAAAACCTCCTACACCTAACAGTTTTTATTTTTTAAATCCCGGTTGTTTTACCAAAACCAAACCAAACTGTGATATAATGAGGTATCAAAAACTATACTCAAGAAACTCTTGATAATTTGCAATAACGTTTTTAAAATCAAAGATATTTTTTTTTAACTGCATAAGGAAGTGTCAACTTGTTAATTTATCTGTGGCATTGCATATTGTTTTGATGTCTTTGGAAACTCCGGCCATCAAGAAACCAACATATGTGTGTACCTGTACTAAAAGAAGGAAGAAATTAGCTAATATTCGTTAGTTGCAAAAGTTAGGAGTTTCGTTTTAGTTTCAATCATTTTATTGAATAAACATTTACAATTGTAACAAGTGTAGGTCAGCTGCTTAAGATAAGTATTTCAATAGAAAAACATTTTTCCTATTGAAATACAGTACATTCAAAAGGGGTTCGCGTAACAGAAACTATTATGCAACTAACATCTGCATCGCTTTGTATCAATGAGATTTGACTTACGGAGGCATATGAATTATGCCATATTAAATTAACGTATGCCATCTATTAAGTACTTTGAATAATGTTTACCTGTGTTGTCGAACGATGCAGTAGATATGTGGAGCCGAAGAGAAATTTAAATATTTGTTATAGCAATGGCCAAAGTGCATTTATACGCAATCAAATTAACTAGTCTGTATAATTATATTTATTTCTGTAAAGAGTGTGTATATAATAGTAAACATTTTTAAGATGTTATTTTTAATGTTGTGTAAAAATCTTGTTAGTGATATTACGTATATATAATTGATACAGTCTTGAGTGATGAAATAATTGTAATCTGGGATAGAGGTATTTTTGAACTGAGAAAACAATTTAATTAAAAGGATAACGCAGAGACGCAAACCCTTTTCATTTGCGCATGCCTTACAAATTCGTCTAATAATTAGGATTACAGATTTATTAAAAAAATAATTAATTTCGCTCTCAAAAGAACCCACCAAACCACATTGGTTTAATCTGTTTTTAATTTAATCTAGATAGATTTTAATATTAACTTGAAGGTTTCAAATGCTTAATGGTCTCAAACGTACAATGGTATCTTGAATCTAATTATATACTTATTTTTTATTCATTACTATAGTAAAATGCAGGCAAATCAGAAATTTTTTAGTGAACATTTCTTACCGATGTATTCGATTGATCTTATCCTGCTGTTGATTTCTGACAAGACTTCAATGAAATTCGCCCACTTATTTAACATATATACGATAACACAAGTAGACGGCTGATAGCGTATCATCTAAATCCAAAGTAATGAGAGCGTTCGCCAAATTTTGTTGCAGACATGAAGCTTCCGACATAGTTATTCATCTGTTAATGCACCTCGATTTTATTCTTGATTACCAGATTTCCTCAAGTAAACAAACTTTTGAATAAGTACACATCGCGCTTATAACCTATTTTCAAAACGCTTAAAATATTGTGTGGTTTTTATTGTTTGTTGTTTTATTGTAAAGTTTGGACTATAATAATACCAAGTTTATTGCTTGTATGTAATACATTTTTTAAAATAGATTAAAACTATTTTCTTTTATTATTTACTAGAATATGGTCCATATTCTGTGAACATTTGAACCGGCTGCCTATTACGGTTCAAATATACAGCCCTTTAAAGGATTGACGCACGGCTTAGTAATGTTATCTAAATTTAAAAAAAAAAGTATTTAAATATTATGCAAACATATGTTAATATTGGAATTTTAGAAAACCATTTAGAAACAAGTAATATGTATACATTACTTACAATTGTATTAAATTAAGAATATAGCTGCGATCGGTAGCAATCGACCAAAGAGATATCACCCCTTCTAGGAGTTGCCCAGTAAATAATAATGTAGTATCTTCAAATATTGTTACAAAAGATTGAGTAGTTAAAAAATTCAATTTTAAAAACAATTTATTTCAATTCTAGTTATTAAATTTTATTACAAATAAATGTCTGTGTTATAACCAAAAATGTTAACTCTGTATATACGAACAATAAATTGAGACAAATTTTATAATTTTTTGTTATTAAATAAATTTTAAAAATATTTTATGACAGTAGATAATATTTTAGTTTTGTGAGTCTCGATCTAAGAAAACAAATATCTTAACAGTTAGTTGAACGTGTAATACGTACATGTTAAAGTAAAGTATGTAGCCTGTAAATGTCCCACAGCGGGGCTAAGAGTTATATATATAATATACGTGTACCAATTGACATTTTATATGGAATCTATACATGAGTGAAGCCATATTTCGATCGATCTCTGATCTATCCATAGATTATGGGAAGACAGTGTTATAATATAGACAATTGAAAAAGTATACAGGGATAAGGAAGCTTCCTTCATTTCGATGTTTCGACACAAAAACTCGTAATGAAATGTGAACTTTAACGTGTAACTGTTAAAGATGTATGTCTGCGTATCTATGGAATCTTATGAAGATGTTTATTAAATTGTTTATCATATATACACGTGTTTTCTTTAAAATCTTATAATTTACTTGAAGAGAATCTGCCGTTGTAGGAGAAGTAAAATTTTACTTTGGAGTATTTTTAATATGCCAGACAAAATAACCCAGACCAGTTACGGACAACATAGTGTAAGGTAATGCTTACAGCCTGTTAAAGGACTATAAAACGATTGATTATGTATTCTGTCTATTTATAGTCTGTTCATTTGTTGGAAGACACAGAAGTGTGTAAGGGAAAATAAAGCACATCTGCACGTAGTACACAACAAGTTCTCATACCATATTAAAGGAAAGTGTATATCACGCAAGCATGACCTACCCAAATCCATCACCAACAATGACAGTTTAATCGCGTGGCCGGAACGTTGTTACGACTTTACTAAACATATTTGTAATTTCTATGAGGCCATTAATATTTTTTTAAATCAAATAAATACTTACACATGATTCAGTTCTAGCTATTCAAAAAATAGAAGCTTCACATTTCAATACTTTGGTAAGGCTCCTTTATGCAATATAAAAATAATATTTGCATCTTCATTCCTATAATAAAAGACGTGTGAAAGTAAATACTTTATTAAAATCAAATAAGACCACTACTTATATATATACAAGTAGTTGCGCCACGCGGATGAAACCCCGATTAAATTTGGATTATAAATGCCAACTTCATACACATGAGTACATGACCAAGGTTACTGCTCCGCTCCTATAGGTCGTAGCGTGATGTTATATAACCTATTACCTTCCACAACAAGCGGGCTATCTAAGCCAGGTAGTTCCGTACAGAGTAAAGAAGAACAGATGCTTGCCAGGGACTTTTCTACTTCTCTTCTTTGATACTATGTATGTATTATAATATTTTGTTTTAGTAATTGTTCACACCTACTATACTATTCTCTATCAACCAGAGTTGACTGAGAAAGCACACCACAAGGCATTGAGTCCGCATATTGTAACTTTTAATATAATGTAGACAATGCAAAATAAATAAATAAAATAACTAAATTAAACTATTGGAACATTGGCTACATCAGACAGCTAAGGTATTTTTCTAACAGCAGAAGCAGCTGAACTGAGTTTATGAATCAAGTTTCTACACAGAGATCCGCTGAAGTGTACAGTTAATTGTGATCTCCAAAATTACTGCCCTATCAATAAACTTTAGCAACAATAAACCGGACATTTTTCAAAATAATCTAAGGAGGTATTCTTCGCTTGGCAATACAAACTTAACGTCAATTTAAACCTTGATAACTTAAGCCGTTCCCGAGAGGAGTTGGTACTTGCGGGCTTCCTGCTCGCGAGTCTCTATCGATGTAGCTGTAAAAGCCAATATGCCAACAGCAGATCTACCGTGGGGGTTTTAGTCGGTCCGGCATCTTCAATGCTGATCCCTACATAACCAATCACCGGAGACGGTGACGGGTAGGTGCGAGCACTTCTCCCCCACGTTAAACTAAAAATAAGAAAAAATAAAAAGAGTTGGTATACAGAGTGGATGCGACAGATATTTAAGTTGATTTAAACATGTTTTAATAATTGAATTTAAAAAATAATTTACACTTTCCTAATTGAACCTGATTAAAAAGTTTTCATTAATTAACAATAAATCCAGGCTGTGTAAAAATAATTTTGATAGAACTTTCTTTTAAATGATTCCAAAAGTGCCATAGGTATGTTTTATTTTACTTTATTTTACAAATGTGAAAGTTTGAAAGATTGTCCTTCAATGGCGCTTAAGTACATGAAAGCAGCCGCAAGCTGTTTATAAAATTATGTTAACTTACAGACTCCGAAATTTTAATAATAGAGTATAACGGCGCATGTATAGCATATTAGAAACGAAATTTATAACTACGAGTATCTCACTCTGTTTACCATCTAACAGCGTCCTGTGAATCTCGCTTGAGGGTGTGTGAACAAATTGTAAATATCCATCCTAAAAATGTTTGATAACATGAAGTGCTACTTAAAAGAAGTATAACTTGAAACTTAAAACACTTAATAGAGTTGGTATAATTCTTGATTACCAAAATTTATATCACATTTACGATAATCAATATAACATAATTATAGCATATAAGTAAAAAGCTACATTGATTTCTGCAAATTTTCGACATTGAAACGATTTACAATATCGATTAACGAACGTATTAAAATGGGTTCAGAGCGTCATCCACCTCATGTATATTAAACTTATGCTAATGACCCTTCTTTATATCGCCCAGTCATTGAAAGGACTACGAAGAAAGTAGAAGTCTCGCATTATCGAGCGGGTAAGTTAGCGGTTTATTACATTTTTTAATTAAACTTATTATCACAACTATGTGCAAATGTTTATACTTAAGAAATATATAAGTGTTTCAGATTAACAACATGTTCATATATTCTATGTATCACCGAAAACTAAATAAAATTAAACAAAAATTTCTTTAAGTTTCTTATGTTTAAATTGTTCTTTTAATTAGGTAAGGTACATAACGTGTACGTACAGTGCATATATATAGGTACTGAGGCAAGCATCAATAGTTAAATAATGCATAGAAACTTTTCAGAGAACCGATCAATCTTTAAGAGTATTTATATACGTCTATTTGTTTTTCAGATTTTTTTTATTGTTACCACTGTTACCATTTTTTCGCAAAATCTTTTATAATTCAAATGCTCTGCGATTTTAAAAAATATGATGTGATAAAACGATGGAAGTAGTGATAGTTAGTGTAGGTATGTGAAATCCGAGATTAAAACAAAAAATAAACTCTCTGACCTATAAAATGTTAACACTAACCTTGTGTCATGTTAAGTAGACATTAATAAAAATAGAATTTCTATTGTTGCTACTAGTCATGTATTTTTAGACACGATCAAATAGTTGCTCTACCTAAAGCTATCTATTTAATTCTTAGTAGATTGATAGTTCAAAGAAAAATTATAATCCACTACGAAAGTTCTTCTTGGACAGCAGACGATGTAAAGAAAGCTACGGCAGTAAATAAATGAGCTGTAAATCGACTGTAAGCAACTAAATGTGTAATATAAATGATAGCGTGTAATATATTTATATATAAGTACTTGGGGATCTAAAATATCTCGGAACCTAATAGGACGGAGGAAAAGTTTATTTTAAATACAAATTCAAGATATTTTTTATCATAATTTATTTACATTTGATTATAACATTTACGTGCTATTTTTTTCGACAATTTGTTGCTATTTTGCAGGTAGTGACGTAATCCCATTGTTGTAGAAATTTTGGGGTTTCTAATAGCTCACACTGCGACGATTAGTTTTGAACCAAGATTTTCCGATTAATCCTCTGTAGCAGGATGAGCCGTTCTGTACGCAGGTTTAAAAGAATGCCCAAGGAAACTTCAAAAATCCAGCAGAGCAAACTCGTCTTCTGGCGACTCCGAAGGAGGAGTCCAGGAATTGGTTCATTGCTTTACCATCGGCCAATTAAGGGCCCTGCTAGATAGGACAACTTTTTCATTAGCCATCAGTCTGAGACTTTGCGCACAAGCTAATGAGCCACATCACTGTCGCTGTGGCAGAATAGTTGTACAAATGGGTCATCACGGACCAAATGTCAGCGCTGGTCGTATTCCTTGCCATGCTGCAATCTATGACGTCACATGACGGGCTAGACAGACCAGTGCCAGCGTACCCGCAGTTTTAGAACCTAATGGAATAGTGGGGGACAATGGCAACTGAATTACACTCATTCCATGGAAAAACGGGCGCTCGTTGGTTTGGGATGTCGACTTGTGTTGACACGTTGACTGGCACCACCATATCTTTCAACCACCGCAATTATACCAGGCGTGGTTGACACAACGGCAAAGGCCAATAAAACAACGCAAATACGCAGCCCTTGGAGAAGGTTACATGTTTGAGTCATTCGTAAAGTAATTTTATGCGTCGAGTGAGTGACCTCCACGCAAAAAGGGTCGTGAGGAACTGCAGCGCGACGTTTATACAGAGAGACTCGTGGCACTGGTCAACATCTTTAGTGACCCAATGGCTGGCGCATTTCATCACTTCACTTCACTGCGCATCAATTCAGGCTGCTGGGTACGCTACTATCAGACGGCGGCGATTTGGCTCGTATTTTCTAATTTTGTACGAGCAATGCACTCCCGAATACTTAAAATATAAGTTTCAGTATTAGGGTTCTCGCAATCTACGATCTTCCTACAATGTAAGTTTGTGTTTCTTCCACGCCGCACAGACCTCACTCTTTCACGGCAGAGACCATAAGGCTATGGAACTACTACTTTCTGTTGTACCTGGGGTTGACTAGGAGAGAATGCCTTAAGGGCATTGAGCTCGACAATTGTACTTTTGTTTGTACGTTTTTAAATAAATTATTAATTAATTATTTAGCTGCATATTCATTAGTATAAATAAATATGAAACAAGTTTTTAAGTAATAATAACGATCTCACGTAGGTATTTTCCACCGAATTTATGTAACATGTATTTTTCATATTTTGTTCTTAAATGCATTTTAATGAACTTACTCACTATGTTTTCTCTTCTATCGCCCTTATCGCGACAACCAAATGGGATTATTAATAGCAATTTGATATGTGTATTTCTGTATCCATGCGGTTAATGATAATTATATTCGATACGCGGATATGTTTTTTCTACATCAACCTATTCTGTCCAGTCCAATGCTGACCATAGATCTCTCCAAGAAAGCGCCAGCTAGAGCTGGTATATATTTCTTGGAAGTTTTGCGCATAGGTATTCGCCTCACGGCTTGCGCGTTGTTGAGTGCATACCCTCGCACTGATGATACTGTTCTTCATCAATAGTCTGTGGGATTTGGCTTCGACAAATTTGTATCAAAACCACGGGACGCAACACAACACTTCAAAACCCGAAAACCAATGAGTTGTATTTACCTAAGCAGTCACGTACACTGAGACTGTCTGACTGTCATCAACGGGACGTAATACGATCCAACCGAAAAAAAATTAATGCCCTTTCTGCAAAAAAAAATTACTTCGATTCGACACATGGTTTTACTGTCCGCTACGATTACTACCAAGTATATAAGTGTATGTAGGTCACCACGTTGTTCATTGCACAGTAATTTGAACATATAGGCTTAATTTATCCCTAGCAATCCCTAGTTATCAACCTAATACTCGATATGTTCTGCAAGTGTGAAAGTTGTCTTTCAGTACAGTGTAAAACAATTACAACTGAAATCATTGAATGTTATATAATTTATGTAACTTTGCGAGAACTAAATATTTAGATATAGAATATTACCATTACGGTTAGATATACACAAAAAAAATAAAAAAATGTTTTGATCAATATTAAAATAAAATTAGTAAATAAAAGTATTTTTTTATTGAAATGAATTATCAAAATAAAACCAAAATTAAAATTGTCGTAAAAATATATTATATCTGAATAGAACCGACGATAAATCTTTTAAATTAACATACAATTGTCTTTGACCTCCAACCTCCTCACATACAAATTAAAATTGCCAACGAAGAAATACACAGCAGACTTTGTATAACAAAGTCTGCTGTGTCGTAAAAAAAAAAGTCAAGCATGATTAAGGTAGAATGGTTCCATATTACAAGTCATGAGTTTTTATCGAATGTAGTATGTAATAAATTAATATATTACTTTCGTATAATCGTAATCGCCATGCCTGGCGATTTCAGAAATGTACCGGATCATTTAGAACTTTATCTTATTTAGAAATAAATTCTTTAGGATCTATATCTTAATAAAATTCTTTCCTACAAAGCTTTATAGGGCCGAGGATATCTATTTATCTATTTAATAGAAGAATAAAATTGGTAGGGAATAATGCGAATATACATTCGTAACACTACGTCAATAATTATACAGTCAATAACAGCAAAAGGTATACTTTATTAATTTTTTTTCAAGAAATGTACTTCGGATTGCGTGATAAGTTGCAACGGTCGCGTGCAATTCTTTTAAGTAACATGAGTACCTTCGGTCTTGGAGTTACTTAGGCATTAATGCAATGTCATCTACTGGCCGGTAGTTGCTTACGTTATCGATTACATTTCGACATATTTGATGTTTACTAAATTTGTTAACGATAATTTTGTGAAGTATTTGTTTGTTTTCAATCGTGTTTTGTAATACTCTGAAAGTGTTACTTTTATCTTCAAATATTTTGATATTACAAGGTATGTAATATATCCTCGAGTTAAAGTGTCAAATTAGTTACATTTGTCCGTACAATAGGGACTTATGTACTATACTTATAATCGTTTATCTTTCGAACTATAAACCATTTCCCAAAAATGTATCTTGAATAACTATATCAACTATGAATTAAATTACCGTAAAATTTCACTAAACCTTTTTTCAAATAAGTTTTTTTTTACCACTTTCTTTTTTTAAATACATTCATTATTTACAATGAAGTATCGATATGAAAGTTATTTCACAGACAAACATAAATTAACATAATTTGATAATCGTCACTTTGCAAGTAAGGGAGACAAATTAAATTTAAAATATAATAAACATGTCAACCTTACCTGAATGAGATGCACCATGTTAACTTTCGAACGAAGATCTGACGACCGACTGATGGTAGAAAATTCATCTGAGTATACCGAATCCAAAATGGATAACAGCATCTCTAGTGCGAGGAAACCGACACAGAGTGGTCAGTATGGTCAAATCTCCTACATGGCGTAACAGCTTTTGTAGGCGTTTTCATGGAGAGGCCAACTGTGGACATGCACCGGCTGATAAAGAAGTTAAGAAATAAACAAAAACTTATTCAGTTTGCAGAAATGACGGACACTAACGAAGTAGCGCAAGACGACATTGGCGCGGAAGTGTTGACAAAAGTGAGCAAAAGTCGGGAATCCAATTGGCCAGCTGTTCTCTTCTTTATACACATTCATCTCCTCTCTGTTTATGGAATATGGCTTCTATTATTTGAAGTAAAATGGATGACAGTATTACTATGTAAGTTATTAAATCGCTAAAACAGTGATTGTTTAAATATTTATACTATCGTAATGTGATAAGCACTATATAAGTTTTTGTGAAACCTACAAATATTTGTTATGTATTTGGGTGTTTGTCCAACACCTCCACGTGAGAAAAAAAAATGCTACAAAAGAGTAAACTTATATTATATTTTCCCAAAGGCAATGTTTGGAAGTGATCATTGGCTGTAGTAGGCACATATTTTTCACTAATTTAGCAAATTTTTCACACCAATCCTAGTTGTACAAACTAATAACTTCATCGTTATCATTAACAACAGGCAATAAATATCTCCACTTGTGAGCTTGAGCACATACATCTCTCGCACAACCATGACGGTTATCCTCCCACATAGGAAGGATAACCGTCATGGTTACTCTTGGTTTGGCGATGACAGAACTAGACATCTCATTAATTCATCTCGGTTCTGGACAATTTCACTCTGGTATATTTGAGATGGTTATTCAGTCATAGATCAATGATCATAAGACTTTTCTGACATTACCTGTAGACATTTCCTGTAGAGATTTGTACAACAACCACGGGAAGCAAGAGGATTGCAGATTTTCACAAGTACTTAAAGTATTGAAAACATTTCAATTTTATTTGAATTGGCCTATCGACTGATGATGGTAATATGATCATCCCCAAATTAAAATTTTCCCCAATTTTTATGTTTCAGTCATAATACTCACGTCGTTTGCGACGTTAGGAGTGAATGTTGGAGCGCACCGACTGTGGGCACATCGCACGTATACCGCAAGCAAGGAATTACGCTTTTTTCTAATGATTGTACAAACTTTAGCTGGACAGGTAAAATTAATAGTATTTGAAAATTTTGAATACCAACTATCTTCTTCGTTATCTTCCTGTCTGATTTTGTGTTGTATCAAATCAGCATTTGTGCATGAACAAATGCTGGCATGCCTTAAATTAAAACTTTGGACATTCTAGTCAGTGCGTGGATAGGCGTGCTTGGGAACTCAGTTTCGGTACGGTCGCCCTCATGATTCTTCCTAATTGTTTCTTAAAACAATTTTTGAAAATGTCGACCTTACTACGTGCAGTGGAGCCTACTGACTTATGAGGTTCAAACGACTGAATAATAACAGAAAAACCAACTAGGAAATATATACATACATGGCGACAGTATAATTCATATTGGCGATGTATATTATCTTATAACTGTATAATAAATAATTAATCTATGTTTTCCCGCGACTTTCCTCGGATAAAAAAAACTTATGTCCCAAGTGTACAAGGTTGGTTTGAAGATAAACCAAATTTCGTTAAATTATTTGTGTACAGTGGTTTAGCCCTGAACTTGACGGATAGACAAAGTTTGGTCTGTATATATGTAGACGGACGGATAGACAGGCTTTAGCATTTATAATTATATTTTTTTACTTTTTTTATAAATTTCGTTTGCTAGTTTAATACCTCAAGTATATACATCACTGTAAAAATTACAAAACAACTAGGACAAGGCGTGTATCTACATACAAAATGTCCACTATTTTTACAAAATTTTTTTAGACGTTGTCTTTTACTTTTTGTGAATGAATAAATGAAAATTCCGTGTTTTTGAATATGTTTCGAACAGTGTTATTAGAATTTTTGCTCTTAAAGATGAGCAAAGAACATTGCATTCAAGTTTTTTTTTATAATTAATTAAACTTTGTAGATATTTCAGAGAATTATGTAATTAGTGAATAAAATAAATATTATAATGGTTGGTTTGTTTAGGTTAGAACATTGTAACACAATGAGCGAGCCGGGTGTTGTTCTTACTATAGGAACTGTCATCGCGAACGTCATTCACGTGACGAAGAAACAAAGCACTATTTTAACCGAAAACATCCGTTTCTTGAACTTTTTTTTATAGACTATATATTTTATACATTATAGTTGTATATACTTTTTTCTTTATCATTTTCCTCTAAACGGTCCACTTTTGGACATAAACCTTTTCCCAAAGGAGAGGATTTGCAACTTTCCAATGTCAAAATGTAAATTAATCCTTATTTTGCATTTGCATTTATTTCTCTTATATTATACTAAGCAACTATGTTTATTTTATACTAATTATATAAGTTATAATATCTTTATTTTTACTACATATCTACTAAACGTTTTCAGGGTTCAATATACAGCTGGGTACAGTATCACAGATTACATCACTCTCTTTTTGGAACAAATCATGACCCATATGATCATAAAAAGGGCTTCCTGTATGCGCACATTCTAACACGGTTAAGCAAACTGAGCCCCTACCAAGAGAAATTGATGGATCAGATTGATATGTCCGATATTGAAAATGATTCTATCGTGATGTTCCAAAAGAAGTAAGATTTCTTTCTTTAATGATTTTTCTCTTAAATGATTATCTTAATTTAAAGATTACAAGGGTGTACGAGGTGAACTTAATTGTCTGCTGCGGCTTTTGTTGCTGCTCGAATAGGCCGACTCAACGTGGTTAGCATCATCTTGTGCTTCTGCGTTTTGCTCAGTGAGTGAAGTAACCGGAGGCCCACTCCCCTCAAATACCCTTACAGGTCATTAACACACCCAAAGCTCCTCTGGTATTGCAGATGCAGATGTACGTGGGCATCGGTAATTTCTTACTAATAGGAAGGCCGCTTTCTCTTTTGCCCCCTTTCCCAAAAAAAACCATATTTTATAGAACCCATCGCATCTCTCCTACACGATGATTGTAGCAACACGTCATGACTTATACGTTTTGTCTTTTATTTAAGCTTCTACTGGTTGCTATACGGAGTTTTATTTCTTTTGCTGCCTCTGAACGCACCCCTCGAATATTGGGACGATACGGTGCTAAGCGCCGTATTTGTAATTGGATTCCTACGATACGCTCTAGTTCTTCACGCCGCTTGGCTCATCGAGAGCGGGTTCTGTATCTGGGGTCTCACGCCAGGAGAAAAGTCAGTAACATTAACATATTTTTTTTTTTTTAAATGGATAGGAAACTATCAAAACCGCCGTAAATAAAAATTTTATTAATTTGAAAATTGACAAGTTGTAAATAATAGACTTACAAATATCTCAAAGACTTTTAAGAATTTGTAATGTTTTAATTTATTGTCTATTATTGTTAAATTATTGTATTGTGTGAAAATTTGAGTAGTTCCTGAAACTAGACTAGTTCTAAACTAGTTTAGAACATATTTCGTTTGTTAAAACCAGTAGCGCCTTAACCAATAAAGGTTAATAAATGGTATGTGTTAAGATATCAATAGTTGAATTAGTTGATTTTTTAAGGGAAACACAATGCAATATTTTTAATTATGTTAATGTTTATATAATTTGTGACTGGTCATTGAAGATGAATCCATGCAAAAGGCTTAAACTTAATGCTAGTTGCGTAACTTTGCCGCAAAAATCGGGAAAATAAATATCGATAAACTCAGAAGCGATGAAGATTTCATCGCGTCAATAAAAAAATAAACAAGTTTATTAATTATTTGTTATATTCACTTCAATTTAACACACAAAAAAATCGTGATTCACTTAGGGAATTTCTTTTAAAGAAATTAACATCTTTGATTTTCCCTGTCGATGCATTAACATAAAGTATAGTGACTGGCATGATTTTCATTTGAGAAATAAACATAAACTAGAAAACCCAAAGATTAGGCTAAGTAAAGTCCAAAAATCTTTTGTTGGTCAAAGTACATGCATCTATAATAAAACTTCCGAAAATATACTAGATCTTACGAAATCAAATTTAAAAATTACATTATGGAGCGATTGTGCTTTAAAGCTTACTATAGTTACGATTATTTTAATTATGAAAAGGCGTGCAGCGTAATACCTAATACAGTTTGATACAAACGTTGCGCTACTATGTTTTAATACGCTTTTTTTTAGTTTTTAATTTTATCTTATAATATGCTTTAATTGCGGGTGACACTAGCCGTTGGTTTTTATTTTATGTTATTACGAAGCGGTGGTAAATTAAAAAAATATATAATTATCAAACAAAAAATCTCTTTCGTCAAATAAAGAATTTTCTTTTAATTTCGTAACTAAGTTTTACAATGGGCGGACTTGTTTAGATCAATTTGTTAATAATATCTGAATTCTCCGCTACACTCTAACAGTCTACAATTGTGTCAAATTAATAAATTCCCTTTTTTTTATAAATAAGGCACAAAATTTATCATGCACCAAATTGTTGCAGGCATTAACTTAACAAGATCGTTAAATTATTGCAATTGATGGATGGCGCTTTATGTATGTGGATGCCAACATATTACAAAATAATATTTAGGATTTGGCAACATTTCGTTGAGGATACAAAATATTATGTTTAAATATGGAACAATTTAATTTGCAGGTACCCGCCGGACTCTAACTTAGTATTCTTCTTGAATAGGTCTTATTGGCCACATTATCACTACCTAAATCCATGTGACTACAAATCAGGAGAGTACGGAACATACGGTGTGTATTAATAAAGTATTTGATTATAATTTTCGAATGTTTCTTAATAACCTCTTGTGTTTGGCGTCTTAATATCTGAAAAAAAAACATAATAATATATTTTAAGTATTGCAGTAATTATTATGCATACCCATAAATTTTAAATAGCATTTAAAAGCCGGAAAGATTCCGCCACTCTGCTTCAGTGCTGGTTGACAGACTTCAAATATTTTTTTTGTTAGGAACAAAAAATTGTTACAATACATAACTAATTACATATATATTAGGTATGTACATATAGTTATTGTTAGTAAACTAGTCCCATTGTTCACAGAATGTTAAGAATATAGTAATAGTATATAACTTATATTTACTACAAACTATTAAAAGTTACGCGATGGGTTACTTACAGAATAAGTACTATCAAAATTACAAATTATAATTATGATTAAATTAAAATATTAACAATATTTTAAATTTATTTTAAATTTTTAAATTTAATTTAAATTAAAATATTGTTAACCCTTGCACGGAACAAGTCAATGTTTAAGAAGTGAGTGTTAAATAATTTCATGTTTCTGTTTAAGTTTCACGTACAGAATAGAGGCAATGCCTAAATGTATGTTCGTTTTGGTTAACAATTTTTATAATCTAATTTATTAGGACAAAAATTGTTGTACAATAGCATTTGATTTTACTTCTAAAACATTCTCCTTGAATAGTTGAAAGACTTTTTTTTTTTTTTTTTTTAGTTTAACGTGGGGGAAAGGTGCTCGCACCTACCCGTCACCGTTTCCGGTGACTGGTTATGTCGGGATCAGCATTGAAGATGCCGGACCGACTAAAACCCCCACGGTAGATCTGCTGTTGGCCCAGTGGCCTTTACAGCTATATCGGTAAGACTCGCGAGCAGGAGGCCCGCAGGTTTAATAAACAAAAAAAAGGAACGACGACGCTGCTGACGCTGTGTCGCGCTCGGACCCCTGTTAACGAAAGAGAGACTCTCGACAAAAACTAGGGGGGGGCTGACGACAACCCAAGGGCCCCTCTTAGGGAGGAAAAACCTCGGCTTGGGTTGCAATCTAATTTGGGCAAAACTTTGATGTTAAAAACGCCTTTGCACACGAGTTATCCTCGTGTATGGCGTGAATCTGTGACCGCGCGTTCGACGGGGAACAGCGCGGTGTGTGTGAGACATGTGAGCTGTCTGTGTAGTCTGTATGGTAATGTGAACGGGTGTTGTGTCCGCGAACGCATTGTTGTGTCTTGTGATAAGGTCGTCCTCGTCGATGAGGACGTTCTTGGGGCGCCTCTTGTCAGGCGGGTCGTTAAGCGCAGGAGTGTAATTTCCTAGCGCTGCTACTAACGGATTAGGATGATCCTTCAACTTTGCGAAATATCTTGTGGATATTTCTTTAAAGAGGGCCGCCAGAGTGGGCAGATTTAAGTCGCGCTGCAGGTCTGCATTCCGCATGTAGTAAGGTGCGCCGGTTGCTCGGCGCATGAAACGGTTCTGAATCACTTGGAGTGGTTTCAGTCGCTGTTTCGGGACGTGGGCAAATACAACGCTTGCGTAAGACATTATAGGTCGTATGCAAGTTTTGTATAGTAGTAATTTATGTCTTAGTGACATTTTGTTAGTTTTGTTCGTAAGGTAATATAGGCGACCGGACACAAAGGCCGCCTTATTTCTTACGTTTCGGATGTGCCGGTGGCTAAGTCTGTTGTCTAGGGTGACACCTAGATATTTCACTTCCGACACCCATGGTACGGGTTTGCCGAATAGTGATATCGAAGAGAAAGTTGAAAGACTTTTAATGGATAACTGTAGAAATTCACGCGAAGAAGATTCCGCCTTGTCGTAGGTAGGCGCATCTGTGTTCTCGCGGGTCTAGCCAGGACGGAGAGAGAAAGAATGTGTTCTCTCCTTCGCGGAGGCGCCTAGGGCGAATGGTGGTGGGGTCACGGATCTGTGCGAAAGCGTTCCCGTAGCCTTGTCGTGCGGCGAAGGCGGAAAACTGGAGGTTTTAGTCGGTGCAAGCCCGACATTACATAAACTATCCCTGCAGGGCGGTTATACGTTATGAATTTCCCCACGAAAAAAGGATCATTCATGTATTATGAAATTTAAAACATGTGCTCGGTCATTCAGTGTCAGTCCGTCAGTGCTTACATTGTAACTATCAAGTAATCCATGCCAGAGTTAATTTATTTCGAAAGCTTTCTTAAAAAATATTACTTTGATTTCAGATTCTGGATGCTCAACAGCATTCATTCGAGTGTGGGCGGCCCTAGGTATTGCAAAAGATTTACGTACCACAGAATCTACAACGGTTCATAGAGCCATGGCGGACGCCGTGAAGACCAAGAAACCTTTGAGTTCTTGCATAGAAGAAGCAATGAAACAACAACGCCTGTCAGAGGATCATTACCTAAGAAGAAAATGATTGTAAATGGAATATTATAGTAAATTATATTTTAACACTTACGATATCTAAATTCTTCTTCTTTTAGTCCCTTCCAATATAGACCTCTCCTAATGGGCGAATTTAACATATTCGCTACACTTGTCATGCGGGTTTGTGATCGCATTCCAGAAAACTCGCATCATAGACACCGCTGCAAGTTAACGACCTCGATCATATAAGCATACTCGGGATGTTTATTCTACCCTAAATCGAAGGCCAGATTTTACTGGCATATTCCATTGTCAACTTTTACGACATCCACAACAGGAGATGGAGAGACGAATTATGTTACTCCACCATCACACATGTCTATAGTATTTAATTACTATAAGTATATTATACATTAATTGTAGTTAAAAAATATATATATAAAATTTCGACTACGAATATAAGTACGCCTAAAACACTCAACTCCATTACAGTATGTCAATATGTCAAATAGACCTTTGTTAAATATTTCCTTGTTGGTGTAAGTTGTAGTAACTATGCCAATGTTATGAATTTTCTCTGAGCGGAAATGTTACACGTTAAGAGAACGCTGGCAGTTAGGTTTCTTTTTTTTTTACATTCATCATGCTATATGATTCCATCCTTACATAGTGATATCACAATCCACTTCATAATTTTGAAGGCACCCGAATATATAATATAGTATAAGACAGTGTTTCTGCTCCAATCACAAGCCAGTCACAAAATCGTCCCAAAGATGAATAATCCTTAATAATCCTCATATCTCATATGATTTAATGTTTTAATGCGGAAAAAATATTAATTGTTTAAAAACCACTAATCCTATGTGATAGAAACATTAATAAAGGTTGCTGAAAAGTATATTTATGTGTGTAGGTAAATTGGTGCAAATCGGTGAGCTGTCAACAGAGGTTGAGGTCAGCGACCGATTTAAAAGAAATGCTTAAAAATAAATAATACTGCCCGTATTACTTATTTGTCATACATTTAACTGTTGGAGTATTATGTAAAAACGTTTAAACAATTTAATTATGGGTAGTTTTTATCCACTAATGTGGATAATTTAAACTGTGACCTTAACCTATTTACTGCAGTATTTTTAACAGTTAAGAAACACAACAACAGTTAAAAAGAAGTAAAATACAATTCGAAATTAATTACTTATAAAATACAGTTTTGTTCTTAGGCTTTTATATGAACAAATTGAAAAATATTAATTTTCATTCTAACTTTTAAAGTGTATGTAATATTTGAAAAGTAATTAAGACTAGGCAAATATTTTGAATCAATAATAATAAATATAAAACATTACTAAGAATCAAATTATTTTAATTAGAGGTTAGTTAAATATTCTCCCTCTTTGGTTACTTTTGTTCGGCACCAGTTACTAGTTACAGCAGTACTTTTTTGGTTATATTTCAGGAGTTAAAAATATATCAATTGAAACTGGTGTCCCGCAAAGTTAAATCTAAAGACCTAGAAACACAGCTGCGTAAGGGTTGGAAGAGCTTCAAGCTTCTAAAGTTTAATGCCAAATGTTAATGGAGAGCGGAGGAGGTGAGCTCTCCTTACTATCAAAGCGATACATAATATGTAAAATAAGAAAACAGAAACTATAGACAAAGAAATGAACTCACTAAATTAGACATTAAATATATTCTCTTTAAAATATTAAATATACTCCTCCAGTACTGGAGGTGCGAGCTCAACTACAATAACTTTTTGCTGAGTGCCATCCATGCATGTGGAGAGCCTCAGCATGTGAGACACACGAAGATCTTATTTCATCACGTAATCCTTTGAACACTTAAGGATATACAGCATTTACAACAATGTTAACTTAGTAATGATTGCTGAACAATAATTTAAATCTTTCCAAGCAGTACAAATTTCTAGAATCCAACTGCATATTAACTTTAATTAGGATAATATACCTAACTATTACATACATGTTTAATCCTTGTAAATCATATTAATTACATAAATAGGGGCTATTGTAAAGAAGAGATAATGAATCTCTAATAATTAAGAAGCAATAGTTTTGTCAAAAGAGAGTACTTCTACCTAAGGAGTTTCTTTCGTAACCTCGTTACGAAACGGTAGTAGAGTTATATAATTAAATAAAGTATTATTTAATTTACTTCTCACTTCCTAATTTTGATAATTGAATTACTTTTAATCAATACCGAACTATCTTTTATTTTCTTCAAAGTTAAAGTTCAAATGTTCAAAACAAATATATTTACTTTTTTAGTACATTTAACCAGTAAAATTAACGCACTTAGTTTTGTAATTCCTGCACAAGTCAGGTAACGTCTTTCCGCCGTCAATCAATTCTTTAAGTTTCTTTGCGTAAATTCTGGGTAGACCGTTGATATCACATCGTCCTTCTATTAGAGTCTTTTCAGAAACTTTTATTTATTGTAGTGTTTGCCTCTTTATACAACAACTACTATACCTTGCTCATTTTTCTTGACTAACACTGTTCTAATAGGACGGTCATTACTGCCAAGAGTATTTTTAAAAAATATCTTACACACTCCCAAGTTTTTTACACATTAACCTCGAAATTAAATGCATTTTTTGATTCTGTTACTACTAAACCTTTTGTACTGGTAAAAATCAAATAAATATACTGTTAAAAATTATATCGTCTGATTACAATCGCGACAATCAGTAGGTAATACTTTTAAGCTCATCCCATTTTTAGTCAAAGACGAATTAGAATGATTTATTAAGTGTGCTATGGCTACCGACAGTTGACAAGATAACCATCTCGAAAAATATCAGACCGAAATAATTAGGCCAATGGCTGGCAGCAGCGTTTGGCAGACATGGCGATTGCAGCAAATCCTCCTCATAAGAGAGGTCTATGACCTGCAGTGGACTACTTGCAGGCTGCTAAAGTAAGATAAGGTATGATTAGGTGTACCATCGTGAGGTGGCGATGGAAGAGAATCTGCCCTCTCAACTCAGATAATATCTTGCAACTTATGACAGGTGGTGGAAAAACAAGACCAAGTTGCTGGTGTTATTTTTAGCGAAATAACTGAAGATACAAAAATTGCAATCTTCATCTTTGACTATGCTTCATGCAATCCTGCATTGGAACGCTTTCATTATTTGGTATTTTTGACTGTATTTTCTTATAATTTACTAGGTGGTAACTCCATCTCTGCCTAGTAGTTGTCTGGGTAAGAGGGTGGCTCTTGCCGATTTCTATCCCTAACCACCAGTGCCACCTCTGTTGAGTTCCGGTTTGAATGGTATACTACACGAGTACAATCAGAGGTAACAACGCATCTGTAACCTTCCTCGATTGATATTATTTGCAGATGCTGTAGCCACTTAACATCGGTTGGACTGTTAGTTCATTTGTCACCCCAATCCAATAAAAAAAGCCATTTATTTATTTACATATAGATGATGCTTTTTTGCTTAAGTCGAAATAGTATTTTCAGAATATTGAACAATTTTTTTTAATATATTACATTAAATATAATAAAAATGGCAAATCCCATTGTAAATTATACTCCTACGACAGATATAATTATGTGGACTATGAGGAAGCCTCCGATTCTGTCGAAATTTGGGCCAGTGATTGGCAGTCTCTGGTGCCAGGTAGACATAGAATTGCCGAGATATTTGTACAGCACCGCTGCATTAGATGTTTTCAAGCTGCTGAACTAGAAAGGATACGGTATCAACTTTACTAGTTAGGTTGTGGAACTCACTACCGCCTACCATTAGAGATTCCGGAACTATACTTTTATTTAAGAAACGTGTAAAGGACCACTAGTTAGCTTCGTGTTAATAGAATATATATTGTATATATACGAATGTGTATCCATGTATGTATATAAATATATATATAAATATATGTTTATTAAAATATATCTATGTATATTATTTAATTATATGTAATCTTATTTATTTAATTGTATACATAATATGTATTAGAAATGTACGCACTAAGTTTGCCATTTCAATAAAATTTCCTGAATAAGTAGTGCCCTTGTACAAATACTATGTTTTAATGTTTTCAGGCCTTTTTGTGTGTACATAAATAAATAAAAAAAAAACGAATACGGCATTCACCTTAGATTTGTCGACGACAGTTCTTATGACAGGATCGCAGGAAGAGCTTAACCTGCTCAATGAACTCAATAGTGTATCCTTACAGGTTGGTCTTAGGATGAACATAGCTTCAAGGACCGACAACCGTTGGGGAAAAAAGGTTTTCGAGTAACAATCTCGTACAGGCAAACGACGGCACCCTAGAAGATGTACTGACGACCTGTACAATACGAGATGACAAGTGCTCATGACCGAGCTTATGCAGAGGACTTGTGACATGCTATAATGATGATATAATATTTTCCCTTTTCATAAAGTCTTTGTTTATTCATTGTTTTGAATCTATTGATAAGAAGACATTTTGCATACTTAGCTTATATTATTAAAGTAAATTTTATACACAAAAAAAATTATACTAAATACAATTTTTTTTAAAGAACTGCTTCGCATTTTAGAAAGTGTTGATGATGACAAATTGTCTGAAACAAAATCGTTTTTGTATAAGATATTTTACAATCGTTACTAGATACTAAGATGGTGAATTATATTTACTTATTCACACATTATTTAGTTATTTATTTTCTCGCATTGATTTTCAATCATTTTAATTTATTCCTTGCTTGACATTTTTTTTTTGGATCCATAAATAAAAATACGCGGCTTTTGACAGACACTGATAATTATGACAAAATAAACTATTTTAGCTTTAACTAAGCATTATTGTAAATTTGAGATGATATTCTAAAATCATTCATGTCGCGAAAACGAGTTAGCAAAACGTAGGAATATTCAATTCGTTCAGCGATATTCGGATACAGTAATGATAGATACATTCATAGCTAATGAAGTAAACTGTTTTTGTCTTTCGTTCGCTAACTACCCGTGTCCCGTGTTCTATTAAAAGGTTTTATGGTCGATTAGACTTTGTTTATATAATAATATTAATATTATTGAATAATAATGAAGTTAATTAAAATTCTTATATTTCTGTTAAGTTTTATTATTGAAAACAATATTAACAAAAATTAAACGATTTCGTCGTCAATTGCGATGATTTTTACTGTCTTTCAATTACTCACGCATCGATGGCGTGGCATACAAAAGGTTAAACATGCAAATTACTGACATTTAATAATCAATATGAAAATAATTTTAAGACCCAACCGAGATATAAAAAGCAATGTGTCAGCACGATTAACGCAAATAAACGCGAATCATTTAAGTGTATATACTTTCACATCTATGTGACGGATTTTAATTTATATTACATATTTCCTTTTTAAAGATCAAATCTAAGTTAGTTGACCTCACTATTCATGTACATTAACTGCGTTATAATGGTTTAAATTTGTTCAACAAATATATGAAGAATTTCATATTATCTGGATATTTCTAGTAAATCCTAATAAACTGTAAGTTTTTTATTTTTTCATTTTGATACTTTCGAAAACATTTAATTGTTGACGATTGTCACTCTTACAAAATCCACTCTTTGAACACTTTATATTACCACTTAGATAGGTAAGATTTTCGCTTCGTAACGTAAATTTTATTGCAAACATATTTATTTATATAATTTTGAATGTTTTTGTACCACTTGGTCTCAGAATAGGGCAAGCCCAAAACTTTTTTATTTAGTAAATCAAAATTGTAACAAAATTTGAGCTCGTGCGCGCAGTAGTATAAAAAATATTGAAATATATTTTTCATTCAAACCTACATAATACAAAATTACATAATATAAAATTTAGAATAAAGCAGGAATGCTTGGCAAACCGCCGTGTCAATGACCCGAAGACACGCGGAAAATTTTAAATTCAATCGGGACAATAGGACGGAGTATACTGCTCCAGGACGGTTGGACGCGGTGTACAGGGTGGTACAGGTGTACGGTGCACCATCATTTACCACCGTGAAATTTTGGGCAGCTGAATTTAAACGAGGCCGTACCAGCTTGGGAGACGGTGAACCTTCGGGACGGCCAAAAACTGCAACCACTGACGATAACGTCGCTAAAGTTCACCAAATGGCAATAATTACCGTCGAAATAAAGTTAGAGAGATAGCAGAGGCTCATTAGCCCCTAGCCTCAAGCGACGTTTTTTTGTTTCCTAATCTAAAAATTGAACTCAGAGGACAGGCAAATGGGGAGGACTTCGTAAACAATTATTTTGCATAGAAAGACGCCGTGTACTATTTGGATGGGTTAAAGAGATGGGAGCATCGCTGGGAGAAGTGTGTGTCTTACAAGAAGACTATTTATATATATTTTTTAAATAATAACTAGACATAACATATACTCGCACTATTACCCGGGGCTTCACCCGCTTGTAATTCCAGTCAAATCAATTATATTTTCCTTTGACAAAACAATAGACGATGTGTAACCATAAGAATATAAATTATATTTTTTTGTTATATCAATAGTCACATTTATACTAAAGTGTGATGTTACTAAATTCATGGCGGCTTTAGCCGACGGTTTCTTGAATTTTACTAATAGAGGCACCAGGAGTCAAATCATCTCATATATTAAAATAAAAACACCGCACTTCCTACCATTTTTTTCATAATTTGAATTTTCTTCTGATAATCTACAGAACAATGGCTGCATCGACTATCCCAGAGACGTCTGTCAAAAAAAAATGTTTTAATAACAACACCAAAGATTCGTCCGTTAACGAAGAAACTTGTACGAAAGAAAATAAGTTTACAGCGCCACTACGCAAATGGGAGAGGAAAATGGGCTTAATAACATCCATTCGATGGTCCAATGCTATTATCCTAATAACCCTCCATATACTAACTGCATTTGCGACTATATTTTACATATTACAGAACAAGCGTAATAAATGGCAAACATGGGCATTTGGTAAGTAATAAATAGAATAAGTGCTAGTGTTAAAATATAGCCAATCTTGTCCGTGACGCCGCTGATATGGTAATACAGCAGGCATTCGCTCGACTGTGGCCGGCTTATTGTCGTACAGTACTTGCTTGACATGCTGAAGCTCGATGGCCAAGTGTTCTCTGCAATAGAGATTTTCTCGCTGTTGTTGAGTTGAGTTGTGTGAGATTGCAATTTTCGGGTTCGATAGAACCCAGGGTAGTAAAGTCGTTATATTTTGGTTTTGAACTATAACTTCTTGTTTGTCTTGTATAATATAGTGAAGTAAGTAATAAAAAACATTATAAACGGGTGAGTTGTGTAATTCAAAAAAATCTTAATATTTTGTTTATATGTTTCTTGATTTATTACTTCGACGTCCTCAATAACCTTTTTTATAAAGATTTAGGTTAGACGAGACAAAAATCATGAAAGGCTCTGAAGGAGAAAAGGTGCGAGGTCTTTAAGCTCAACAAACTATTTTTCTTGAGTTCAATGACCGCGATTGCAATAGTATAATTTTCCTTTTCTGAATAAGAACAACTAATTCATTTGTTCTACTGTCCAAGTACTCCATGATGTTGTATGCATTAAAGTGCAGATTTATATGCAAGAATCGAATTGGATATATAGATAAGATGGTGAAGCTCTACAATGAAATAGAATGTGGTAAGCTTTGATGGATGAATATGCTAAAAGTATAGCATGTCTCGAAGGACCAAAAGATTACCAATGATTATTTTTATGGTCTTTTGATGTAGCTGGCGTCTGATCTTTTAAAAATGGTAATAAAACGTGACACTAAATACACCAATGTTTGGTAGAGCTATGATCGGATGTTCCATTTCAGCGTAGGATTTGTTTGATGCCTAATTGGTAACAATAATTTTTACGACGCCCGCATTAGTTAGCATGATAATTGCATTGTTGCTATTGGCTGTTTATACCGTTCAGTGACACTACCTGCTGTTACGTAAATACAGCTGAAACCAAAGATATGGTCCATTAAATTATTAAGATAAGTTGTTTATTACAAGTTTAAATAAAACTACAAATCAATATGTCTTTACCACGGTAAATGATTTTGAATATAATATAGTGACTATTTTTTACCCACCAAATAAATTATTACGAGTTATTGCACTCTGTGGTCGTTTGGATCTGGGGCTTGGTCTGTTTTATGAAAGATAATTATTTAACTATGTACGAACTTGGTTGCATAATTGTATTGCAGGATGGCTGGTGGGTCAAATTGCGGGTTTTGGTGTGACAGCAGGAGCACACCGCTACTGGACGCATAGATCATACAAAGCCACTCTACCACTTCGAATAATTCTCATTGTCTGTTATTCCGTTGCTGGTCAGGTACTTGTTTTTAGACAGAAATTGCCTTTTTTCTATTTATTTTTTAATAATAACCTCCAACTACACCTAAGAGCTTGTATCTTAAGTGGTTCACGACAAAGGTCGTATGGCGGAATCGAAACTGCAATGCCATATTTCGCAGTCCGCACCCTAAATAATCAGGCTACTGGGGTTTCTCGACGATAGCGATATTTTAATGGAAATAGCAAACATTTTGACCCTACGAAAGAGGTCGGGTTGTTCACTGAGATTTTCAAAATAATGGCCTTAATCGCCTCTTATGACACCCACTCTAATGAAATAGGAGGAGACCGATTGTTTGACCGCAGCAATTCGTCAAATAATCTGACACGCATTTTATACAGTTTGCTCACTACGCAGAGCAGGCGGGCTAGGGAACGCAGTGCCGGTACCGTCGCATAGTAATACTGCTCCTCATCAGTGTTCAATGGGATGTATGTTCGTGAAATTCAGAAGAATTTTATCATTGGTGGTTTATTACCTACATATAATCAATGTTAGCCAAGCAGGGTGCAATAAATACAGGTGAGGTTGCTACACGAATTTCGGGAAAAAAACTATTAACATTACTAGTATCCCTATATATATATATCAGCATCGAAGGCAGGGATTACTACCAACTATGCAATCGGGCCCTATATCATAATATTATGTATTTGAACTACCATAGCTACTCTAGTAGCTAAATTACATAAGTATCTTAAAAGTTATGGAGAATGTTCTCGTTATTCCTATAGGGAATCTATAGGAATAATCTTCAGGAATAACTGGAAGTATCCCGTTATTCCTATAGATTCCCTGAAAACAAAGCTCAATGCAATCTCTTCTTTATTATTTTATTTAACTTACAGAACGACATATACAATTGGGTACGTGATCATCGGGTTCATCACAAATTTTCTGAGACGTCAGCTGACCCGCACGATGCTCGCCGCGGTTTCTGTTTCGCCCACGTCGGTTGGTTGATGATGAAGAAGCATCCCGATGTGATCAGAGAAGGAAGTAAAATCGACATGAACGATATCGTAAATGATCGCCTCGTTCAGTTCCACACAAAGT
Source organism: Bhutanitis thaidina (assembly GCA_029286595.1). NCBI lineage: Eukaryota > Metazoa > Arthropoda > Insecta > Lepidoptera > Papilionidae > Bhutanitis > Bhutanitis thaidina. Next base: position 6,942,762 of record JAGSMS010000022.1, read on the forward strand.
AGGTATTATGTTTGTTAAATCATTTTAAACTACTAAATTCTTATTCACTGATGACAAAGAATGAATCGGTCAGTCACTCGGGTATTTCCCTTAGTTGACTTTTATAACACCACAAAGTCGTTGTAGCACAAGCTAAGAGGACAGAACACTCGCATTAATTTCATAGTAAGCGAGTGTTCTTGGTTTTACCTTGGAGGCCTCTGCCAAAGGGAGGATTTCCTATTTACGAATAATTTTGTATTAAAATTACTTCTAATTTTGCGTAGTCATACGCAAAATTTGTTACTTGACCGGTTTCCTTGTGATCATGTGTGAAGCAAGTACTGCCTCATCACCGACGATCTCGGATAATGCATCATGTGGCACGTCATAATGGTGCGGACTTTTCGCTCCAGGCATTCACAAGTGAAGCCCTTTTTCATAGTTAATGACGTCCATTCGGAATTATGTTCATAATGACTCATCCGCTAGAAGTAACTATGGAGGCTGAACACTTCGTGAGAGGGCGCTTATAAAACCCCGCCTGCTGGTCTGGTGTGATTCAGCCGTTGTATGAGTGTTTTATTCACGCCTGACAAAAAGCTGGTTAACACTTTTCTCTGGCGGGCAAAAATCTCAAGAGAGCTACCAGTCGCGTCAATACCAATGTTTACATAGACAAGTGGCATAGGCTCAGCGACTGATCTAGAATGTGCAATGTGAAATCTCAGTATATAACGTAGCAAATTCAGGATTGCCCAGGAACAATGAGACAGGCCGTTACATAATAAACGCGTTCTCCGTATACCCGTATAGAAACGAAAATAAGTCAAGAACCCCAAATTTTGTTAGAGCTTCATTCATATTTTTTAAATGTATGTATGTCACTTATTTTTTACAATAACTAAACATGCGAAACTATACAAAATCCGTGAGAGCTCTGTATCATAACATCATATACACTATCATAAAGCATAGCAAATAAACTTTTTTTCTAATTATTGTGGAGCTAATGGAAAGGATCTTGATAACGATATTCTAACAACTGCTATTATTGTATTATGATTCGAAGCAGCGGTTATTTAAAGCAGACCCTGGCAAAGGCGTGGTAGCCTTATGGCTAGGGCGCTCACTTTAGTTTCATAGAGCCCATGCAACCTGGATTCGGTTCCCGGTGCCGGCACCACTAAAATTGTTAATAGCAATTTTAAGTGCTGTATAACCACGTGTTTGAGAAATAATTAAAACAAATATGAATTCAAGGATATGTGAAGCCCGCCAACCTGCACTGGAGCGGCGTGGCGGGCCCTTCCCGGCTCCAAAACCCTCTCAGATATTTAAGAAAAGGCCTTTGTCCAGCTGTGGTCATTTATAAGCTGTTAGTTTACTTTTTTTAGACCCTGGCAACTTTGATTGATAAAAGGTATTGAATACGTTCGGCGTCGGTTAAATACCCGATGTCGTGAATCATTTCTTTAAAGTTTTGTTAAAAAAGCGGCCATTTTTCTGGTTTTACACGAAATTCAGTTAAAACCGATGTTGGAAACTTGTGCTTTGGTGTAGCAATTTAAAAACTCATATCTTTTTATCGTTGATCATCGAGGCGACAAAATATTTAATAGGACTATACAGTTATACAGGGGATCTATTCTTCATTTCGAGAATTTATTTCATCTACCTGCATATAATTGGAGCTTATTTTAATAATATTTTTTGCTTTGATTAAAAATATTCTTGTCTTATCGAGAAAAGTAACGGGTTTAATTAAAACGTAAGTGCGTTGAATAATAGGAAATCAGGATTTGTTGTTTAGCCTCTAACTAACTACTTTAATGGAAGAGGCTGTTAGCGATGCGTTGTTCGATGACGGACTGTTGGGGTACTAGGAATAAGCCATTGGAACAGTCTGAATGTATGAGTGAGAGAATGTAATACAGATATTCTCATAAGAATATCTATAGCAAGATTTTTTTTTTCAATTTTTTTAATTAGTTTGAATATATAAATAACAAAGTAATATATTTGCTAAACCTAAAACTGAAAACTGCGTAAGGTATATAATATAAATAATTATAAGGCCAGTTTTTTTTAAGACATGATATTGTTTCCAACCAGAGCGTATAGAGAATTACTTTACTTTTTCAGCTCAGCCGCATTTGAAATCAATCATCTATACCGTATTACGGTGGGCATGAAGGTTTTCAAGTGGTTGGATTTTCCTTAAAGTCCCCAAATACCTTTTTGTTTAATTTATTGCTTTCAAAGCGAGTATTACAAGATGTCCCAACAAAAGGTTTCTCAGTGCTACCGTGAAAACACTAGTAGGTACAAAATAATGTTGCGTTATATTTATTGTACATACATACATACCTACTTAAGTACATGATAGTGATGTCCTACTCGCTAGATTTCGACCACCAGCCAAAGTAACGCAATTAGATTACATACATACATAATAGGTTCACATTTACTAGGTGTAAGGCTCTATCTAGGAGTCCATTTGGGTAGATACCTTATTTCTGACGCTAAACAGGTGTGCAACAACTGTTGTGTTCCGGTTTAAAAGGTATACTGAGTCAGCATAATTCCAAGCTGAGATGCATTCCATCTTAAACTACTAGCTCGTTTAGCATCCCAATCCAATAAATCGTTTAGAACAGTCCTGAAAAATTGTGTTTTTATTACTTTTGATTGAAATTATTTAAAAACTTTGCAGGTATTTTAAGATTTTCAAAATATTATTCTGCTTTTTACTGCCAACTTTGGTACCTGTTTACATGTGGGAGGAGACTTGGACAGGCGCTATTCTATCGCAAACACTACGATACATATTTTCTCTCAACTCCACCTGGTGCGTCAACAGTTTTTCTCACATCTGGGGAAACAAACCCTATGACAGGTAAATAAGATAACCTTCCTTAAATAATTGTAAATTTGCATTGAATCTCACAGATGTCAAAATGATAAGGAAAATATTTTCCGCAGTGATATATCATTTAATTGTTTTAGGCACATAATGCCAGCCGATAACTGGGCTGTGTCTGTTGTAGCACTAGGAGAAGGATGGCACAATTACCACCATACGTTCCCTTGGGACTACAAAGCTTCCGAACTTGCTTACATTAACAACGTGACGACGTATATTTTGAATCTCTTTGCGAAGATCGGTTGGGCATACGACTTGAAGCAAGCTTCACCCAGCCTCATCAAATCTGTTATAGACAGGAAAGGAACAATATCTGATCATTATTGAAAACAAGAATATCAATTTATTGTTAGGCTCTGACATGGCGTAGCATTTAGCTGAGTGTTTTTTTTGAACTTATGATTTTATGAACAGCAATTATACGGTTTATCGATGATTATATCAATTATATTCTTAATTAAAAATAATAAATGGATGTCGAAAAATTTAATTTATTATTCCTCATTGAAAAATATAATGTTGTCCTTTTTCTTCTAATAATTTTTGGCAATGGCTTCTTCCTTTTCATTATCGTCTTAAGTCCACAGCTACAGAAGGTATACTTTTTATTACCTAACTAAATAACTAAAGTGACTGCTAATAGTTTTATGTATAGTAAAAATTAAATGTTCTCTTAAATGAGCCCGAAAATAATCAAGTGCCCATTTCTTATATAAGTACATTTTGTAAACTACACAGTCACTAAAATCAAATGCGGTAGGTATAGACGTTATACAGGGGATATGTTAAAAAAGTGTTTTCTTAAAACAATACCTATAATAACGAAAATATTTAATAAATCAATTACATCCCATACATATCTAGCTTAATGGCAACATGGACTAATCAGGCCTATACCTAAAACTGAAATCCTATGACATACGCCCGATCAGTATACTTCTCTGCGTATCGCAAATCTTGGAGAAAGTTGTAGCTGAGCAGGTAAGGACATATATGGAAACAAATGTACTTACAATCAGGATTCAGAAAACACAATAGCACGGTAACCAATATGATAAAAGTAGTCGATGACATTCTACCACGCCAAAATATTGCCCCTGCTAGATTTTTCTAGGGCGTTAGACTTTTTGATGTATCTGTAGTAAAATAGTTCAAGAGTTACTTTAGGCATCGCAAACAGCAAGTAGAAATTTCTGACAAAAATGGGAGATTCAGAATGTTAAACAAGGCGTGCCACAAGTTTCTATTTTGGGACATTTTTTGTTTGCTATGTATTTTGCAGATATAACAAATCATAAGGAATATTGCAGATACCATATTTACGCCGACGATACACAGTGTACCTTGTAAGCCGGAGGAAACAAAATTAACTGTGGAAAAATTAAATAAAGACTTAGAAAGTATTTTCGCCTGGTTAGATTTGAATGTATTTGTTCTAAATGGGAGACAGAGACAATCAAACATACATACATACATACATACATATATTCTCGCCTTGTTCTCAACGGGATAGGCAGAGACAATCTCTTCCCCTTGCTACGGTCCTGACATACGTCTTTCGCTTCTTCCACTTTCATCAATCTTCGCATGCATGCGCGTTGGTTTAGTGTACCAGAACGAACGTACCAGGCCTTTTTCCAGAACATCTCCGATTTGATCGTGAAATGTTCGCCTAGGTTTTCCTCTCTCGACTCTATAGCATAACACGGAGTTAGGGGGGCTAAAGGGTTTCCTTTATCACAGCTAATGACGTCCGAATACAATGAGTCATACGATCTCGCCAGGAAGTAATTACGGAGGTTGCATAATTCACGATTGTGCATGATGGGGGTGCTTAAGAAACTCCACCCGCCACGCTTCTTGCCTCATCACTGACGATCTCGTATGATGTATCCCGTGAGACCTCACGATTGTGCGGACTTTCCTGTCCAGAGCGTTTAATAAATTTAATTCGGTTTGAGTTCACCTAAGTATGCCAAAGGCATAAATGAGGACTAGCATGACCCATCCGTCATACCCTCGTGCCTTGTTCACGCCCGACAAAAGACTATTAAACAAATCGCGAACAGGCTGTTTCATGCCAGCCTCATCGAAACCTATGTTTTGTGACATACCAAGGTATCGGTATGTATCGTATCAGCCTCGGAAAGGGCCCTAATGTTAACGGGCATAGACAAGTCCATAACCTCAGAATTAGTGGGGGGAAAGGCCCCTTTCGACATGGAGGACCGCACACTTATCCGTCCCGAGTTCCATTCTGATTAAATTGCTAAAATCACAAGTTATTTTCAGAAATTCTATCAGATGGGAGCGATTGGTGGCGAATAACTTGAAGTCGTCCATATAGAAAAGGAGGGTCACAAAAGGTTTGTCCCTCTCCTACGAAGCTGAAATTCACTCCCAGAGCCCTTCAGCAATTCAAACAGCAAACAGCTGCGGGCTCAAACAATCACTCTGGAAAATACACCTTCGTACCCTTATCCGGATACGGTTGCTTTTCAACGTGAGTCAAATGTTTTCAATGTGAGTTAATCCAGGCGGCAAAGCAGTTCCGACGGTTGCGCGTTTAACCATCTTGCCAATAACCACGTCAATGAGGAGTGGTTCTTTGGTCCCACGACCACCGCCATACCATCACATCTATTCTGAGCTCGCGATGTGGCTCGATTCAAGTTACGATGTCGAGTGATATTCGTCGTCAGTATGAATGCCAGTGTCTTATATATAGGAAGTAATATAATAATACGGAGGCTGCACATTTCACGATTGTGCATGTCAAGGGTGCTTAAGAATCCCCACCCGCCATCATCATCATCATAATTTCAGCCTATCAGAAGTCCACTGCTGAACATAGGCCTCCCCCAAAGATTGCCACAAAGCTCGGTCCTGAGCCAGCTGCATCCATCGACTTCCCGCAACACTCCGCAGGTCGTCACTCCATCTCGTGGGGAGTCGTCCTACACTGCGTTTGCCTGTACGTGGCTGCCACTCTAGAACCTTTTTTCCCCAACGGTTGTCAGTTCTGCGAGCTATGTGGCCGGCCCATTGCCACTTCAGCTTGCTGATCTTTACGGCTATGTCGGTTACCTTAGTTCTGCTGCGGATATCATCGTTGCAGTCACGCAGAGAAACACCGAACATAGCCCTTTCCATAGCGCGCTGAGCAACTTTGAGCTTCCTCATACGGCCTGCAGTGAAGGACCAAGTCTCGGATCGGTATGTCATCACTGGCAACACGCACTGGTTGTATACTTTGCTCTTGAGGCTTTGCGGTATACTCGACGAGAAGATATGACGTAGTTTCCCGAACGCAGCCCAGCCGAGTTGGATTCGTCGATTGACCTCTGAGTCGAAGTTGGACTTACCTAATCGGACAATTTGTCCCAGTTATATGTACTCGTCTACAACTTCGAGCCTATTGTTCCCAACAACAACCGGTATTGGTGTGACATGGATGTTTGACATTAACTTCGTCTTGTCCATGTTCATCTTAAGACCAACCTGTTGGGTGACTTTATTGAGAGCATTGTGCATTGTACTACTACTGGAGGAGCTTCCAGCGATCCTGCCCATAAGAACTATATCGTCGGCAAATCGAAGGTGAGTGATGTATTCGCCATTGATGTTGATACCGTATCCTTTCCAGTTCATCTGCTTCAAAACATCTTCCAATGCAGCGGTGAAGAGTTTCGGGGATATGACATCTCCCTGTCTTACCTTTTTGCAGTTGGATTGGTTTCGTACTCTGATTCTGTACACGGATAGACATCGTAGCCTCATTGTACAAACACCTCAGCACTACGATATACCGTGAGTCTATCTGGCACCGCTGGAGAGACTGTAGCACCGCCTGCCATGCTTCCCGCCCGATAAAAGCTATTCAACACTTTTGTCAGTTAAATACAGTTACGTCTGACATCTGCGACTCCACTCACAGTACTGAATTTTAGAGTTTTTGTGTTTTATTTGTCATGGTCTTCCCAATATTTAGTTAATTCAACCCATGTTTCACTGGAGCTTTGGGACAATGTGACTGCTAGTGAGTCCTATTTTCCTTTGATTACCCTAACGCCATCAACTCTCACTTTCTGAATATCTCTGAAATCAACCACTCATCAATGTCGCAACTTACGTACCATATATGGTGATGGTACCTTTGTACTGTCGCCTGTGAGCAGTGAAAGGGTAGGTAAGATCATTCTGTCAATGAAATCGAATGCGCAGGGTATTGATGTTGTGAGCAGAGACATGATAATCCTGTACCTCACACTCTCAATACCATCACTAACTTAATGAATGAACCTATCATAAGCTCAACTGTCGATGGAAGACAGCATTAGTGCGGCCTATTCCTAAGAAATCCAACCCTAATAGTGTCAAGGATTTGAGACCAATAAGCGTATTGTCTTATATATGTAAGATTTTGGAGTAAGTAGTATTTGAAACAGTTTACACGTATCTAGAAAAACAAAACTTTTTGCCACAATACCAGTCTGGTTTTCGAAGAGGTCGTAGCACTTGTACAGCATTAGTGAATGTTGTAGACATTATACTTTCCTCTAGGGATCAAGGCAGGGGAACTATTCTCTTACTTCTTGATTACTCCCGGGTGTTTGATAGTATCAGCATAAGCATACATCTGTCAAATATGGATTTTTATGGTTTTGAATATAGTACGATAAGGTGTTTTGAAAGTTACCTCGACATCAGCTTGTTGAACTGCGTAAGTTAAATGGATCGGGCGTAGTGAGGTTAAACTCTCTCCCTATTACTAGGCGTGTTCCTCAGGCTTCTATACTAGTGCCTCTGTTTTCATACTTTACTGTACCGACTTGACTAGTGTTATAAAAAACTGCCAGTATCATATGTATGCTGATGATTTTCAATTATACACTGTCCTTTCAAACCCAAGATATAACAGAGGGAATAAGTAAAATAAATATGGACATGGAGCGCATTCTCTATTGAAGAATTAAATATAAATAACTAGATAAAGATAAGTATTCTGTTAAGAAATGTTGTTCGTCTAATATCTATACTAAGCCAAAATCGTAAATAGAAGGGAAATATTATCTCGCTCCCATATTTGCAGATAGGAAAAAGGTTAAAATGATAAACAAAAATATTCAATGCACTGTAATTCAGAAATATTACCAACACACAATAGCTAAGAATAATTAATTTGTAAATCAAGCGAAGTGCTATAAGAGCTTCTCGATTTTATTTAAATATAATCTGCAGGCGCGTGCAGTACCCTAATATACACTTTTGTAGTTGACAACGTTTCTTCCAGCAATATTCTCCAACACCTGCAGCACAACAATTTATTAAAATTGAAGATATAATGAGTCAAATTGAGATTTCAAGACTCAATTGAATTCTTAGTCTACTAGGATACTACTTAAGACATTAAGTTCTGATCCACATAACAGTAGAATTTCAATAGTATCAAAGTTACAGCACGAGGAGGGCTAATTTTTTTAAAGGCTTAATTTCCTGAAATGAAATATGCTACTTACGGATACGTCACTTACGGATTTTACAGTGATTAATTAAGTTTTTTTTAATATTTACGAAGTTTACTTTTTATCATATATTTTATGGGTAGCTTAAGGGACTGCCCCCTGTATACAATGAAAAATTACCCAAGACTATTTTGAATACCACAAGGGTATACCCGTTTTCACCCGTATATGTAGTGGTAGTATGAAATAAGATCGGAAGAAGGGCCAGTGATTGTTATGTAACGCGCAGTGATAATTAAAGAAATATATTTACCAACAACCACGGATGTGATTAGTCCAATCAGAAAGAGAACTAGAGCAGAGCGTACATCGGTTGCCCGAGCAGAGGCGAAGCGCGGGGGCGGCGTACATGTTGGCATGCCAGGCACCAAAGCCGCCTCTAGCCGCGCTAATACACCGTTTTCTCGTAACTGAAGTAAACTGAATAATTTCGTCCAACGCAAAAATTATTACTAATCTGGTTTTCGTTTCTCAATCATGTAACATATGTGCCACAAATTCTACACAAGCAATAACTGCGATTGATGGCGGACAATTGATTCGATTATGCCGAACCCAAATTCCACAGACTAAGGATGGGAAGCAGCATCATTAGTGCGAGAATACCGGCACTGCGATCACAACCCCTGCATAACATGTTGGGTATAGAAAATTATGTCATGCCATCATTAGTTGGTAGTTTCATGGAAAGGTATTTGCTCAGCAATGAACTTGGACAGACGACAGAGGAACAAACACACACACACACAATAAAGGAATATTAATAAAGAACTCGATTTACCTGACTAATATTGGTCGAGCGTAAGGTGAACCCCGTGGTAAAGGAAAGGCCAACTGGGCTCTAGTGGACGGAACCGCCAATTCGCGCAGCGAACATCGGCCACGTGCCTGACTTAGGGACCTAGAAATAAACAAAAAAACTCGATAAACTGACTGAAGTAGTAAAAACTAAGTTGTGGTTTAAGCCTCTAAAATAAAACAGAATGGAAAAGAAGTTCAAGTTAAAAGCCGCATAAGAAAATTTCTCAGGAAATTAAATATTCGAATTTTTGTCATCAACTGCATAGACTCGAGTAGTGGAAAGACCCCATAGAAATTTTATAGATGACATTAAGATATTGCCGATTTACACAAAAATAATGCATTTCCTAAGAAGATAGACACTTCCTCGTGAATAATCCTAAAACCAAACATTTTTATAAACTACGCTAAACGCACTCAAATTTTTCAGAATATTTGTTAAATGGTGCCATATGAATGTTAATAACGCAAACATTGCTATTCTGAGTTCCGCGTATCGGCCTATAAATTTTAATTTAACCAAAACGGTCAATCTCGTAACAATGGACTTTGTATTCACGGTGAATATGGGTCGCAACTGAATCACAGCCTACATTGTAAATAATATATTTTTTAGTTACAGTACATAGTAGGCTTGACACTTTGAATTCGTACTGAATACTGAAAACTGTGGCCTTATTATAGCCCATAATCAAGCTCTTAACTAAATATGAGAAAAAAAATTGTTTTCAAACTTGGTACGAAGGATAGTCACTTTAAAGGAAAACTTATCCGTCTTCGTTATTCAGTTAATATTTAACACAATAAAATTATAACTTTTGACCACGTGGATTGAAGGTAAGCAGCTTTAGAATCCAAGAAAGGAACCAAGCATAACATACATACATAACGGAAAGGCCTTAAAATACACTAACGATGACGGACAGCAATGTCTAAATCAATGTTTTCGTTATGTATGTCATTCCAGTCATGACGAATGACAAAATCAGAACACCTTAGGCGTAATAGTCTTCGTGGTCGTCTGGTTCATATTTATGTATTAATTAGACAGCAGTCAACGTGAATCGATCATGCTTATGGCTCTTACATTTCATATTGCTCATACATCTTGTGTATATTCAATCATCATTATTAGTCCTTCAATTCTTTGTCAGGCGGTGAACAACCATCTCACTAATGCTTAAGAATATACGACCATCATAAAGAGGAAATAATAAAAACTAAAATATAATTTATCGATTGTTGTCACTTGATAACATTACACTTTCAGGTACAAGTCTCACGACGGATGCCTATGGTTTGTGCAATATCAGGAAACGACCACAGGTAAAAACAGTTATTTTAAAAACAAAAATGTTTACTTTTAAAATTGGTACTCTATGAATAAGAGGGAATATAAACTCTCTTTCTCCAACTGTCAGCCTCATCGGCACGTGGTGCACCCCGACAAATGCTCGTATATAGCCATGCCAACCCGCTTGACCAATGTGGCGAGTATGGGCAAACCTTCCAAGAAATGTCTGCCGGCTTTTGTTGGCGCTTTCTTGGCGAGGCCTATGTTCAGCAGTGAACTAAAATAAGCTTATATAATAAATATCAGAGTATTCGTGATAACAGTGGTTTGTAAACTTTTTTGAGTGGTTCTACAGATTTGATGCTAACTGTCGGTATGGATTATTTTTGTTTGTTTACATACATAAGTACACATATACTTTTTTTTATTTACTTACTTATGGCTATATAGAAAGTATTAAGTATTCACTATTTAATAGTAAAGTATTATTAAGTGGACCAAATAGGTATAATATTCACGTAATTTTCAACCGATCTAAATATTCTTCGCACAAGATCTAGATATCTTCTTGTAATAACAATTAGTAATGATTTCTTAAAAGTACCAAGCGGGAAACCTTACTGTGTTTTATTTACCGTAAAGTAGCCCTAGCTGCTCTCTGTTCAGAGAAGAACGCGTAGTCATGCATTGCTGCACGCAACACTCCCTCTTCTGCCGTCGAAACTAAGTTCTCTGCCTCCGAATAACCGCGAATGTAGAATGCATTAAGTTGCACATCTTTAGTGGACTGTAACATAGATATTAAGATTAATGTTGCCATAAAAATAAGCAAAACGTTACTAAAAAAAACTTCAAATTGGTAATAAGCGCTAAGAATATGGAAAAACTAGTTTTGCCGCATCTTATTGGATTTAAAATAGTGTAATAATAATTTTGATATTATTCTTCCATGTATTCCCCAGCCTGCTACGGGCTTCATCTTATTATAACGTTATTGGGAGTAAGTCAACAAATTGCCTTGGTGCGTGTTAGCAGCTTTCAAATGCTTTTGATATGAATTGTTATTTAGGTAGTAAATACTATGAATTATTTGATGTAAAGGGGAATATACCATCTTTTTCTCCTGAACCTGCACGTGATTTTTTTTAATGGTTGAAAAAGGCAAAGGGCATGCGGCTCACCTGGTGGTAAGTGGTTACCGACGCCCACGTACATCTGCAATGCCAGAGAAGCGGCAACGCTGGCCTTTAAGGACAATTGGGGAGAAGGGAGAGAGGAATGGTGTGGACGGGGTGACCTACTCGACTGCTGCAAAAACCCCCTGGCTCTACCACGTACAAAAACTGATTCTATGTACTCGTTTATCGACTAGCTAGTACACCGTGCTAGCTAATAAACAAAACTCCGGCGACCGATTTATAGCAGAAAATCCTTCAATCCATTTGCCGAACCTGAATGCTATCATGATAGGGAGCAGCGTTACAAGTGCGACGTTACTGGCATTGTGCTCACCAACCCGGTTCCTCAGAAGGATGAGTATAATCACCGACATGCATTTCTTGAAGCTTTAGCCTTCGTTTTGCTGGCGTTTTCTTCGAGGGACCTATGTGCAGCATATATGTCAAACATGAAATTCTGTTATAGATATGGCATAATCTGGAGGCAAATAAGAAATGATTTCCATAGATGGTACGAGTCCACAGAAACTGGATCTATTATCGGTGTTCTATTGATGAAAAAAAAGGTGAAAACGTACCATTACAGATTGATATACCTACCATTAAATACATTTGGTCAGGTCCGTTCCGAATGTAACCGATTTTCAGGTTTGTTGATTGTAAAACTGCAGTAACGGTGTCTACGCTGGCGACTCTTACAGATAATACTGAGGTAATAAAAGCCGCATAAGAATTATATGTTACCAAAGCAAACAGTAGGCAAACTATTAGTAAGACGCTTGCTGCAGGGTTGTTTGGAGTATTGGAGCCATCTGTGCATAAAAATACAACATTAGTCATTTATAACAAAAAACTGTTGGTTTGTTAAACAAAATTTAGTTACGTATTTGTACGATATTACAACATGCCTCTAAAGAGGGCCTGCATTCGACAGATATCAGACAGGCGCATTTTTATTTTTGAAATCAAATTTCATACAATGTAAATAATTTTTTGCTGTAGTTTCAATATTATTATTTGTGAATTGGCGTTCGCAATAATAGACGCAAAGCATCTTAGACATTGCGTCCCGTCTTACCTGGTCATTTGAGATGGTTACTCCGCCAGCTATCAAAAGCCATTACGATACCATTTATGTTAAAGACGCATATTATTAATGTATACTTCAAATTTCTACAAACAGACTAGATGGCGTCTTCGGTACGCGATATAGTTTGCCCTTTATAAAAATTTTAAATTTTTTACAATTATTTTTCTTCTTTAGCAACCTATAAATAATCCACTAATAGTTTGACATAAACTTCTCTTAATAGTATAATTTTCCATAATCGCCACATTTGTAAAGCCAGTTGGCAATAGCTGTACCGGACAGTAACCGTGGCTTGGTCACCCACGGAGACTAAAAGGAACCTACATGGCCTGCCTGATCCAGTTTGACTTAGTGGGAACTTTGCATTGCCCTTCCTGCCCTCCGCAGCCGTGGTAGAGCCGCGAGTGACGTAGAGTTAGGTAGTTAGGTAGTAGATTTAGGTAATCCGATTCGCCACTCTCCCTATTCACGACTCTGGTGGAAGCGCTCCCCGGATGCAGCTGATGGGAGAAATGTGTCGGTATAATGACGCACGGCTCTTCCTACCGTCCGTGGCCGAAGTGAGGTTAGTGGCGGAGCCATGGAACAGGCCTCAGTCCTTGTCCGTCAATCAGCACCACGTGTAGCTTAGGTTGATCTTTAGAAAAAAGTATGGTATATTGCTGTGTTTGACGTCTCTTACTTCTATTAACTAACGTTCTCTACGTGACGTATCAAATTATAGAATCTAAAGCAAAAAAATGTTAGTATAGTGAAATATTACAAACCTTGTTGGCATAAAATCCCTGTCGACCAAATTAAAGCCTCAGTAAATCCCATGAACCTTACGTTTGTCAAAATAGGAGCAAACCTACTTATGATTAGAATTGATGTAGCAGATACCAATGCAATTGCGAGCACGCAACCTAGTAGTCTAGGACTGAAGGGAGCCAAGAATATATCGCGCACTGCAGATGATTCCTGATCCCTGATGTAAATGTTGAACCTGTATTTACAACAAAAAAAATCCAAGTAGCTGATGAACCAAATACATACGACAGGTTTTGCCGACTTTACACGCAAGAGCATCGCAGCAAATAACTATCTTGTAACCCATTACCCTTTGAAAAACAGGTGTGTGCGGATCAAGGATACAATACTACTTACTTTGTATTACTTAGTTACTTTGATGATGATCATTTCATCTTGGCTAATTGTAACCTCAACGACAACTTCTAAATACTATCAACGTTGGCAAACAGTAACTGCGTACACTTACCCCACTAAAAAAATGTCCTGTATTCACAGTACACCTTCCCATACTATGTAACGATCGGAGGAAGGGTCAGATGTAGTGTAGGATACATGAACACAATACAATACAATCAGTTACGTAAACCAATAATTAGTATGTTGCTCAAATATTGGCTCCGGTGGTGATTCAAACCCAGGATCGCAGGTTCAACACTCAGTCAAATTATATTAAGAACTCTTTATAAGTGCCTACAGTATACAGTCTTTGCTTTTGTTCATTCTTAATGTTACTTATCTAAAGCAGCCCAACGCTGGTCACAAACAAATCTGAATCTGACAGAATTTGCCGATTTCTTCAGGCTCACGTTGCCTACCACCTTAGGTGCTACAGCCCGTCACCGTTCTGGGTAGTTTCGTTTAGGTATTTTGGAGATGGTTAATCCTCCATTTTTCATACGTCATATTATTATTATTGATATTTAAAGACTTTTCCCTCAGTCGTGACACCCACGAGAAGAAATATAGTAACAGATTTCCTTACTCCGCCACCTCAAAACTAATCGGGTACACTGGAGGGTTTTCTGCTATTACAAAAATGCTATTATTAAAATAAAACTGTTTCCTTACATTGTTTCCGCTATAGGAAATACAAAGTCCATGTCATGATGTCGCGAAGAATGTGATATTACGGGTTCTAACGCCATATCTATAGAATTATCCATCAATGCTCCTAGCAGTCCTGTCCAAGTTCCTTCGTACGTTCGGAACCCAAGTTTGTTATAAAACCGCATCACGGAGCTGTAAAAATATTAAGCCTCGTTATCATTAAGCCTCAAAATTACTCTCCCAATTTGAAAGGGATTGGCATTTTCAGGCTACTACGTTTTAGTATATGATATTCCAACATCAGTTAAAGTTTACAAGATTTTTTAAACATTTCCTATCAAAAGATTTCCTTTCTTTGAAAAGGTATAGATAAATTAGCTTTAAATTTTTTACTTAATAGAATTAGGCGTTACTCTGCGGAAATCCATAATTTTAAAAATGTTGTAAAAATTACATTGCACAATTCCGCAGAAAAAAACGAAGAGGAAAAATACCACTTTTCATTATCGCAGTGAGGGATAAAATAGGACATATGTTGTTACACGACATACCTACTCTTCGTCACACATGCGGAATGCAAAATTTTAAAGAAATAAAAAAAATATGAAGGTATTATTAATAATACCATTAAGAGAAAGAGGAATGTGTAGAATACAATAGATGTACCAAAATCTATGCGATAAATTAAAAACAATACTTCTCTACTCACTTATGTACTAGTGCAGGAAGGTGTGACACAAACACATAATTCAAAAGAATTATACTCACGTAGTATTAAGATGTACGGTTAAGAAATAAAGCACATCATCCAGTAAAAGCGGTGCCAGTGCCTGGTCCTCCTTTTGTAGATCAGTACCTTCATCAGTCGTGTTACACCTACCAAATATAAGCTGCTCTCCCATGAATTTGCGAACCTCTAATGGATAAGGTTGTTCTACTTGCGACATTGAATGCTTACGATCCCAAATACCTAAAATATTCAGTAAGTTAATATTTTCGGAACACGATATAAAGAACGATATGAAGTTCTTGTTTACTACGTAGAATACACAACACAGCACGTAACTGTGCAACATTTAAAAAGTTTCTAATAGTCGAAAACATAGGATCGTTAGGTACGCACGTACCTACATACGTTGTATGACAAATCTATAAATTGTGATATAATTTATTTGCTTTAATTTTTTTACTATATTTCATCGAATATGCAAAAATGCCCCTATCAACAATTGAATTAAACAATAATACTAAATGTGGTAACAAGATTTAATTTACAGAATTAATTAATTTTCCTGATATACTCTTAAAGGTTGTCAGTATTCTTCATATTTAAAGATTAAAATGTTTTAATTAGGAGTTAACTTGTTAACTTGAGTAAAAAAAATGTTAATAATATTTTTTACCATTGTTAGCTAGGAGGAATGATTTTATAATAAAGGAACATGAAATGCTCACAAAGTAAGCGAAAAAAATGTACCAAACCCAGCGACAGCACAAATATTTTTTTTTTTTATTTACTTACATTACATACAATTAATGTATTTACGCATGACACTCATGGCGACATTTAAAACTAAACGCGGTTAGTGGGAACTGCCAAGCACGTGTATATCGCCTACTTTTTTTTTTTGAAAAGATAGTACACTCACAGGTATATCCAGTTCTATTTATCCTATATTAGGTTATGTTCAACACGGATTTCTAAAAAAAAGGTCGCGTATAACCGATTTAATACTTTCTAATAATCATCAGACATCACAAAGAGTAGCGACAATGGTTTCCACGTCGGGTATATGGATTACAAGTAAAAGCTTTGGCCGAATAGATCATCTAATACTCTTGAGTAAACCCATTCCCTCGGGAGTACTCTTGAGGTATTATTAGGCTCTTTACTCTTTATTATTTTTGTTAACAATTTAGACACGAGCTTTCTGCACTCAAAAGTACTCTGATCTATGCTGATTATATTAAAGTACTTAAACTCGTTACCAATAAAGAGAATACTATGGCATCGGAATATTTTATTGCCTGCATGATGACTAACTCGTTCTATTTTACTTCTTTGTAAATAATTCAGATACTTTGCTTTAATGGAATACTCGCGTTGTGGTCGGGAGCGTAATCGTTAGAATCCTCTGCAACTATTAGTTTTTATGTTATGACACTACCCACAATAACTAATTTATTATTTAAAATACTTTTTATTAATTTTTGTCAATATCCATTTGAATAACGCTTAACGGTTATTTAATATAATAACTTGCAAGTTATTTAAATTATATTAATACTTTAGCACAATAATTCGTAATTATTTAATGGAGTAGTTTTAGACATAGTTTAAAGTCCGACGAAGTGACGTAGACGAGAGAATAATAATTGTCAAATAGAATTTAGTTCTGCACAATTTGTGTATATCTGATAACTCATAATTTCATATTTAATTGAAAATAATAATTTAGTTTTATTCGTGCCGGCTAACACATCAATGCATGCTGGTATATGATGCAGATGAAAATGATAACTAAAAACAAACTTAACTGTTACGTATTTTTTTGCAAAAAAACAAAAGAATATAAAAGAAAAGTATCTACAAATAAGTTGTTTACTTTTCAGAAAATTCGTTACAACTTACCTAAGAATGACCCATTCAGAGTGGAATTTAGACGTACTCTAAAATATTGAATCAAGTATATTCTGTTCCGCATACTTCGTTGTTTAAAATTATAAACGCTTAAGAATAGATGAGAGGCATTTATCGTTACAAAAGATCTTGATTTGTTATAATTCAAAATTCCTGAACCAATCAATGGAACTTCATTATTGGCACTACGGTATGTGCTATTCCTTATCAAATTTCCTAATCTCTGTGTACTATGGTAGTAGTCATATTCAGTTTTCGAACAATTATAATATTTACTTCCGTTTGGGCAAAAACGGTTGTGGCGGCTGTGGCTTTTCCTTGATCTATCCCTTTGTATAGAACTTCTCAATTTGTAATTAAAATTATCATCGCACAGTCCAAGTGTTTCATTCTCATTTTTTTGTTCATATGCGGGAAAAGCGACAACGATATTACTATCAAACCTGATAGCTGTTTCGTTGAGTATTTTGTTAACCGATTTAATATCTTGGTAGGATCTCCCTGTTACCACCCAATCAAACCATGCGTAATCCATTCCGAAATCTTGTAACTACAATAAAAAGAAATATAAATTAATATTAAAACTAGTATATTTAAAACTTTTAATGAAATTAGATTTTTTTATTAAATAACATAGTAGAAAGAGTTATAGAAAAAGTGAGTCTTTAGTGAAAAATTTACCTTTTTAAATTTGTTCTTAAATTTTTCGGTAGAGTTTTCATGAAATCTTGAGAACATTACCACTACTCCTAAATGTGATATAACATTGGGTTTGTTGTCGGAATCCACTGCGGCCGCTATACCGTTTACCCCTAAGCATTTCACTAACCGAAGCATAGCCCAGCGACAACCTTATTCGTCAACCAACAAAAAAATATTAGGATAGTGTAAATTGTATTATTAATTATTACACTTACTCGTCGATAGCCACTCGGCTTAGCAGTCGATGTATAGTCTAGCTAAGCATCGCGTACCCGGAATGTTATTTCCTTTTTTTCTTTTTATACTCTTTTGTTTAAAAAAACATTACTCTTACTGGAGGGAGTGGTATGATACAAGATGTTTAGCTGGATGAACACCCAAGCTTCATTAATATCATTATATTAATAAGTGAACGTATATCATTCGAAAGGTATGCACCCAAGAGAAAGTCTTGTCTGTGCGTTATAGGTAAAATGAAGTGAATATACGAGAACATAGTTTTTCCATACAACACGTGCCACGCGGTACGTGGTATCTTCCTCTTTGCCCTTACTTTTGTCTTAAATATGCACTTCCTCATAGCGTTCAGGTAAGAATTAAAAAATGCATAGATATATTTTCTTTCTCTTATTACTTTTGTTTGCACCAGTTACTAGCTCCATTTTTGGTTATATTTCTGGAGTTAAAAATACATCGATTGAAAATTTTAACCCGCAAAGTTAAATCTAAAGAAGAAGGAAACAAACTCTGCTAGGCGTTTATCTCGGTACAAATATTTTTAGGCTCGCAATCATTATAACATTTTGTACTAGTTTCACAACACATTTGTTAACATTACTTCAATATCTTATTAAAATTGAATACCCTGAAGATGCTGTAAAGCGAAACCAGTCGATTCGTTATATAAATAAATAAAATGTGTTGTGAAACTAGTAAAAGAGATTATAATAATTGCCAGTATGATGACGTTTCACCAATTGACAATAATCATATATATAATAAAGAAGCCTATAAGTGATCAAGGCTGGGCAAAGGGGCCACAAATATCTGAAAGGGTTTTGAAGCCGGTATTGTTCAATGTCACAATAACATCGAATCCTTAAAAGTATACGTGCAAACGCCGAATAACTAACTAGTTTAGTAAACATTGAAAACATACGTCAAAACCTCATACTATATTTTAGTTTTCACATATTGCATACAAAATTCATTGACGAATCAGATTTGTCATCGACCAATACGTGACAAAAGCAAACTCCCAGGTCGCATGTAGTCACATCGGGGACACGTACAATAAGTAATCGTGATCGCTATGCATCAAAACTTATAATTACATTTTCGCATTAGTTACTAAGAAAACATTTAGAGCATAGCAGTATTCTTTAAGTGGGGTGAAATTTTTAACAATAAACAAAAATTATTTTGTGAAATTTTCTCCATAACGATGTAAGTTTTCTTTTCAATTGTTTTTATTAGTTATTTATTCCATAAGTTTTTAAATATGTTATTGTATTTTTAGTAACTATTATATATTTCAAATCAACAACTTGTATCTTTTGTATTATTACATACCATAGCTAACCAATGACACGACACGACGTCGTTTGGTTTTTCTGATTATCAAACATGTAGGCATATTTTCGTAATTTACCACGTTTTCGGTGATGAAGGTAAATATCGTGAGGAAACCTGTATGTCTGTGAAATATATTTCAAGGAGAGGTTGTGGTAGACATTTCTCGACTCTAAAGTCTTAGAAGGCCATTTCCCAGTAATGAGATTTTTACAGGGTCTAGTCAGTCCTTTTTTTTCCTGTAACTAAGAGAAAACTAAAATATCTATAATATCTTAAGTAAAATGGTATCACAATTCATTGTTATAATGTCAATACGAATTCTTAAAAAAATTATCTCTTTCAATCCCATATAGCAAAAGACAACTGTAATAATCACAAAACTATGCATTATCACAGCTCAATAGAATATTATATTACTATTTTTAAATTGTCAACAACTTATTTTATATGTCAAAGAAATTATTGAGGAAAAAACTCTCGTTCAACAACCATCGAAAAAGTTTATATTTTGTTAACAGTGTACACCTAAAATAACCTATAAATCACCTGGTTCTAGATCCAGTGTATAGATGTGGGCTTGGTGCCAACCGCGCCACACTGCGTACTCTAACACGAAGGGGAATGACTCTAAGGCGACACTAGGGCACCTTGCATCCCCAATCCCAGATATAATTATCTCGAAAAATACTCTTAAAAGAAACCAAAATGTTTTTGACGCCATCTGAAAGTAAACAATGAAACCCCGACTTATTTTATCTATTTATGTGTAAATCGTGTTCTTGATAAACATAAACATTACTATAAAACACAATTCTGATTTAATTTCTTAATCTGTTTATGTGTATATCGTATCCATGATATACGTTATAAACATTATTATTAACTATTAAAACACAATGAATCTCTGAATTATCTCTGAATTTTGGAGATGTCGAATGAGGACGCCCTGAGTGATTTCTGCGTTATCTGCGCAGGAAATATTATAGTGCCCTAAGTACCTGTTGGATAGAAGATTTGCAAATATTAAACAAGCTGGTCGTACGTTAGTAAGCGCAGGCTGGTTGTTGCTGGTCGCCCTATATTAGAGATGCTGCTCCCCATCTCTAGTCTGTGGTATTTAGATTCCGCATACTCGGAAAAATTTTGCGCCATCAGCCGAACGCTGGATCCTTTTCAGTTTGTCAGCAGAGTGCACCGCGAGATTGACCCAAGTAAAGATGACATTTGGGGAAAAAAAAAATTCCATGCATCCATGGTACGCCAGTTTATGTCAACGCTTTTATGAATAAGCCCATGTCCAGCAGTATACTTATAAAGACTGGTGAATAAGAAGAAGCAGTAACTATAAGTACAAACAGAGATGCACTCACTCATCTTTACCTCTCCAAATGATATGATGATAATTCCTAGGAACTAAACATAATCTCATAATCACGCACACGTGTACACCCTGGAATAGCTTAGTAAACTTACGTGTAACAACTGTTAACAAATATTACAAGTTCCGTCTTTTTAATAGTGATTTTAATAAATAACGTTGACTAATGTTATTTGTCGCTTTTTACATTGTTAAAAAAAATTCGAATTACCTTGACAATTTACTTCCTCGATCCTTCGACGAATATATTCGACTAACGACAAATTTGTTATACTTGACTAGATAAACGTAACACCAAAATATTTACAAACGAAATTAATTAATAAAAGCTAGGTTTACATTATAATATCAAAATCGCTATAATCTCGTGTGGAGTCGGAAACTCCTATTATGAAAACGCACGAAATAGCTCGAAAATCAACCACGGCTCTCCCGTATATCTCCCGCGCTGCATTGGCAGTCTGCGGTATTGTTAGCACCAAACTTCCCACAGCTGGAAAAGATACTAATCAAAGTAGCGCTATCCCAACATGGAAACGAAATATTGAGGATCGTATCGCAAAGAGAAAAGTCCTCATCGGCAGGCTGATAAGCTTCAGGTCGGGAAATAGTAGGTCGAGAATTGTGCGTGTCAGATTGTCCCTGCCGAAAAAAATTCAAAAGTTGACGAAGTGCACAGACGACCTAAAGACAACGATCGTGGCTTGGAGCAAGCGGATTCAATTAAAATCGTATCTTCCAGAGTGACCAAAATGTGGCTCTACAAATCATTGAAGTGACCTGAAACATGAGGAAAGGGCAAAAGACTGAATCATACAGTTGCTTTTAGGAGCAAACCGTAGCAAAAGCACTTGAGAGCAACCTACGAAGGCACCTACAATCAGCTGGAAATTTAATGATCCGTGTCGTCTATTCATTAAGTTCTCCAGGTCTGAACGCTTTAACAGTCCTATTCCCTGTTATAGAAACTTCTTCAAGTTCCCCATTCGATTTTCTCAGCAAAGACATCGTGAATCCTCTGCATTTCCCACGGCCTGGGCGGGATAGTATCCACTTTGATTTGGAATACATGGGCTCAAGGAACTCCGCCTCTAAATGTCAAGAAGGCGTATGACTCTTTCGGCCATTGCCCCTGAAGACATTACAGAAGTATGATGGTTACTTCAGTTATGATCTCTGCCCAATCCTAAACCACTTCTAAGACTTACAACACTTAAAAGACATATTTAAAATTTTGCCAACTAGAACAAAGCAATTTTACAAAAATATATCTAGAGTAATGTAATACTAGCTTAAGAACATAATGCTAAATATTGTAAGGAATTTTGACGGCTAGGCTTTTCTCCATGATTAATTGGGGTTCTGTTATTTAATGTTTCAAATAACAGTAACCGTTATTAATCAAAGTTGATGGCTTTGTATACGTGACACAAATCATTCGCGAGTCAATCGATCCGAACTAGACAAGACACTACAGTAATAATGGGAAAATTGTTTCAACATTTATGTTACTGTTTCGGATAGACGGCAACAATGGGCGATCCGCAAGGCTTAATTCTCGGCCCATTTCTTTTTCTTACATTACTTAGTAAAGACGATGTAGTATTATTTGCTGATGATACTTCATTAATTTTTAAGTATTGTATCTATTAGTTAAGATTATATAATAATGTGTTACTTGTTATAAGTGTATTTTAACAAAGATTATAAAGTGTTGTTAATTATTTGCATCAACTTTAAATCTTAACATCAACTTTAAATGGTTTAAAGATACTAAGTTATCTTCAAAAGATTCGAATTATAGAAGGTAACATCGCACTTCGCATAATTACATTTGTTAATCGGTCACGCGTTATGACTTACGACTTTCATACAAGTTGTTTATTTCCAAAAAAATAAGTAGATTAAACATATACTCGTTACTAGCTATTAAGCCAACTAATAAGATATTCCTTTTATAGTTTTTTGTTATGTTAATGGTGTCATTATGTTATAGACACATTTATACTTACTGCTACAATATGCAGTATTGTGGGTGATGGTTACTTGGGTGTTACTAAAGTATATTTAAAAAAAGCATGCCGTGCATAGATATTGATGTTTTGTCCATACTCACCACGCTGGGAAGATAGGTTAATGAGCGCATGCCGGTACTCTTATGATGCTGCTCCCCATCACTGATGAGATTTGCGAAATAAAACTTTCTTTTATGATGTCTCAGACATGCAGGCTTACTCACGATGTTATTTTTTGCCGTATGTTTCTCGCGTACTCGGACGTAGTTAATTCAGCACTTTAAATTGCAATGTTACTAACACAGGCACCAGTAATTGGGTTCGACTTTCGATCACTCATTAATTAAAGCCCGATCCCACTAACCACCAATTTTATTCATTCTCTTTTCATAATTACAGAGCAATGGCAGGATCGACTATCACAGAGACGTCAGTAACAGGGAAGCAGTTGTGTAAGAGCACACCCAATACGAATTACAAACTGACGTATAGACTACAAAACAAGTGCTTTAATAATAACACCAAAGATTCGTCCGTTTACGAAGAAACTCTTCCGAAAGAACCTAAGTTTTTAGTGCCACTACGCAAATGGGAGATGAAAATGGGCTTTGTCACGCCCATCCGATGGATAAATGCTATTATCATAACCATTCTTCATATACTAACTGCATCTGCAACTATATTTTATATTTTACAGAGCTGGGTCCCGAAATGGCAAACATACGTATTTGGTAAGTAATAAATAGAAAAAGTGCCTGTCTATGGGCGTAAAAATCCGCCACCCTATTTCTTCTCGTAGGTTGTTGTAAAAGGCGACTAAGAGAAAACCCTTGAAATCACAAAAGCCGACAGACGGCGGGATAACAATCTCGTAAATTACCAAAACAAAATTAAGCAGAGCGATGACGGGTAGAAGCCTCGAAAAGGTATAATATAAGGTAGGTCTGGTACTGCGATCGCAAATTCCATTTATTCCAATTACCAT
The DNA here is from genome assembly GCA_029286595.1 of Bhutanitis thaidina. Classification (NCBI taxonomy): domain Eukaryota; kingdom Metazoa; phylum Arthropoda; class Insecta; order Lepidoptera; family Papilionidae; genus Bhutanitis; species Bhutanitis thaidina. The sequence continues at coordinate 6,966,690 of JAGSMS010000022.1, forward strand.
GATAATTGCATTGTTGCTTTTGGCTGTTTATACCGTTCAGTAACACTACCTGGTGTCATGTCAACTGGTGAAACCAAAAATAAGCTCTATTAAATTATTAAGATAAGTTGTTTATTACAAGTTTAAAGAAATTTAATTTCAAAGCAATGAACAAAAATAATATTGCGGGTCCACGATACCCCAGAATAGGGTAAGTGTTCCTTACTGCCCACCCTGCAGGGATTAATATAACATGATATTTTTTTTTATGGTACGTTATTATATTAAATGTGTCACCTCACAGATGTGTGTAATGGTGTTAACCACGGTAAAAGATTTTGAAAATATCCTACATTATATAGTCACTATTTTGTACCCACCAAATAATTTATTACGAGTAGACAGTATCGAACGTTTATATAAGAATGCGTCGTTTCTCAATACTTATTATTGTACTCTGTGGTCGTTTCTATTCGCAGTTATCTGCTTCCTTTCTGGGGCTCGATCTGTTTTATAAAAGATCATTATTTAACTATGTACGAACTTGGTCGCATAATTGTTTTGCAGGATGGCTGGTGGGTCAAATTGCGGGTTTTGGTGTGACAGCAGGAGCACACCGCTACTGGACGCATCGATCATACAAAGCCACTCTACCGCTTCGAATAATTCTCATTTTCTGTTATTCTGTTGCTGGTCAGGTACTTGTTTTTATACAGATTGCCGTTTTTCTATTTCTTTTTTAATAATAACCTCCAACTAAACCTTCGAGCATGTATTGTAAGCACGACAAACGTGCGAATGGCGGGCTCGAAACTGTCATATTTCACACTACGCACCCTAAATAATCAGGCTATTGGCGCGTGTCGACGTAATGATTTTTTCGATGTAGCGAAAATGTTATGACCCCAAAAGAGAAAAATTTTATCGGTTGGAGACACGACGCCGGGTTCGTTCCCTGAGATTTTCAAAATAATGGCCTTAATCGCCTTTTATGTCACCCACTGAATGAAACAGAATGTTAGGCCGCAAGCATTCGACTAAAAATCTGGCACATATTTTATAGTTTTGCAATAATGTTATAGTGTAATGCTGCTCCCCGCCAATATTCTGTGGGATTTGTGTTCGTGAAATTCAGATGAATTTTATTACCATTAGTGGCTTATTACCCACATATAATAAATGTTAGCCAAGCAGGTTGCTACACGTATTTCGGGAAAAAGGCGGTGTGGTATGTTCATTAGTTAATAGTATTAACATTACTAGTTTCCCCTTTAGCCACTTAAAGCTTTAAAATAAGCTTTAAATGCTTGTGTTAGGAGATTGTCCACTAAAGTAGAGGAAAAACGGTCTCGAACCTGCATACATAAACTTCAGTCTGCACCCAAAACGGTCAGTAACGCTGCAAACCTAAAAATAAATCACATACGTCATCCAAGCCAAAATTAGGATTCCCCGTGTATTAGTAACTGCATGGTGATAAGGTACATATAAATAATATTCATAATATATAAACAAACATGACTTGGGTACAAAGATTTATATTTATCATACAGACGTTTGCTCCTAACGAGATTCGAACCCGTGACCCTCAGCTTCGAAGGCAGGGTCACTACTAACTAGGCAATCGAGCCGTATATCATAATATTATGTATTTGTACCACCATAGCTACTCTACTCGTAGTAGCTAAATTACATAAGTATCTTAAAAAGTTATAGAGAACAGGTGTACTCCACAGCAGGAGATGGCTCCCGTTATTCCTATAGATTCCCTGAAAACAAAGCTAAATAAATTCTCTTCTTAATAATTTATCGAATTTACAGAACGACCTATACAATTGGGTACGTGATCATCGGGTACATCACAAATTTTCTGAGACGTCGGCGGACCCGCACGATGCTCGCCGCGGTTTCTTTTTCTCCCACGTCGGTTGGTTGATGATGAAGAAACATCCCGATGTGATCAGAGAAGGAAGTAAAATCGACATGAACGATATCGTAAATGATCGCCTCGTTCAGTTCCACAGAAAGTGGGTATTACGTTTGTTAAATAATTTTAAACTATTTCCCTTAATTGCTTTTATAACACCACAAAGTCGTGGTAGCTCAGGTTAAGAGGACAGAACACTCGCCTTAATTTCATAGTAAGCGAGTGCTCTAGGTTTGAACCTTGAAGGCTTCTTCTAAAAGGTGGGTTTTCCATTTCACCAGGCTGGTAAATTGGCGAGCACAGTACCAGACACCTCGCATCTTAGATTAATTTTCGAACCGAGATGGTTATTTGGCCATCTGTTGAAAGCCACTAGATTTTCTAGCTGTTTCTGTACATTAGTCGACTTTTATGACACCTACGTGTCGCAACACACGGCTACGGCTGTTGATTGATATCAGTACACTTATTTTAAATTTAAATTAATATGTACATATCTGGAGGGAAATTTTTGATCATAACAAATGAATAAACACCAAATGTCTGTACTATTTAAAATCATAGTTTAATAATTCGTTATACTCTTAATTTTATTACTTATTCATTAATAAACGTACTACCTAGGTACTTTACCAAATTCTGGTTTAAAGCTTGGAGGATAATCTACCACCAACCACTAAAGTTATTGTCATATTTACACCTACACCCTGAAACACTTACAGTTACTCATTGTCATTAATGTTTCATCTATGAACTACATGTTTATATATATATATATATTTGTTCATTTATTTATGTACATGCCCATGACATGGGCACTACTATCAATACTGAAATATCTTCCTGCGGACTTTTGCAGGAAACTTTTTTGAAATGTCAAACTTAATATGAATTTAAAGAAAAAAAATAAAATTGTTTGTTTGTAGTATTTGAGTATATTGATATTACATATATGTGCTAAGTAGAGGTCTTTTAGACGTTTCATAAATAATAACATAGTTCCGGAATTTCTTGTGATAGGCGGTAGTGAGTTCCTTTACCTTACCACATGGACTGCAGAGGAATAGGAATAAAAACTGGAATCATGGACAGGAAAGTTTTGACATAGATATATAGAGAATAGAGAGAAAATATCTTTTACTTTCTACTTTCAAAGAACCCTGTCGTATCCCGGCACTGATTTCAGATTAATGAGTAAAAGTGTCATTAAGACAGGCACACTGCGAACGGCCTCAAAGATATGAACCAAACCATGCAATGCACAAGAAGGAAAAATATAATTAGAATATCGAAGTCTACTGAGGTAAAGGTACTGCTAAAGTCTAACAAAACGAAGTGTAAAAGATTTATTCTCCATAGCGTAACGGATATCGTCAGTAACTTTAAATAATGCAGTGACAGTACTGTAACCAGGGCGAAACCCTGACTGGTATGTATGAACGGACAGCAAATAGTTGAAAGATATGAACGTTGAGAGTTGTCTACGAATACTATGATCGAGAACTTTTGAGAGAAAGGGTAAAATCGATATGAGGTGAAGCTAGGACAGGATTAGAAATCCTAGGTAAAGGAATGTGTTGTGCTTGTTTCCAGGCCAAAAGAAAATAGGAGGAAGATATGCAGAAGTTGAATATGTGAAGAACTAAAGTAATCCTTTTGAGCATTGTGCATTATTACCTGTAGCGATCGAGGAAATGGATAAAATAGATGTTTTAGCTTAGCCGCCGCTTGGCTCTACCGCGTGCAAAAAAGCTTCTTCCTCTAGCACGAAAGAAAAGAAAATGGGAGAAACATGTGTCGGTAGAGTAGATAATTCGAATGAGTGTTTGATTTGGCACAGGGATCTAACCTTTCAGGAGTAGAGAAATGTTTATTTAGATCCTTTACAGAAAGAACGAACGAATTTTCACGTCTCAGTAGAATTTCTATTAGTAAGAGAATTATGGAAATAGCATCTTTTAGCATTTCGACTTGAGTGAGAGTTCTGTATAGGGTAGACACCACTCTCTTACTTATTTCTTTCGCTAAACAGCTGTGCAACAACTGCTAAGTTCCGGTTTAAAAGATATACTGAGCCAGTATAAGTCTAAGCTCAGAGACATTCCATCTTAGCCCTCAAGGGTGACAACGCATCTGTAACCGTAGTCACTTACCATCGGGTGGACTGCTGGCTCGTTTATCATGCCAATCCAATAAACCGTATAGAAGTATCACAACCTTCAAAAATTACTGTTTTTATTACTTGTTATTAAAATGGTTAATAAAACATTGCAGGTATTTTATGATTTTCAAAATATTATTCTGCTTTTTACTGCCAACTTTGGTACCCGTTTACATGTGGGACGAGACTTGGACCAGCGCCATTCTATCGCAAACACTTATACGATATATTTGTTCTCTCAACTTCACCTGGTCCGTCAACAGTTTTGCTCATATCTGGGGAAACAAACCCTACGACAGGTAAATAAGATAACTTTCCTTAAATAATTTTCCTTGTTCAAGAAGAAACCCCTGTATAAATAATGACCATTGTATCCTACAGATCTTAAATTATAAGGAACATATTTTACAGTGATCTAACGCTAATTTATTTCTATTTTTTAGGCACATAATGCCTGCCGAAAACTGGGCTGTGTCTGTTGTAGCACTAGGAGAAGGTTGGCACAATTATCACCATACGTTCCCTTGGGACTACAAAGCTTCCGAACTTGCTTACATTAACGTGACGACGTATATTTTGAATCTCTTTGCGAAGATCGGTTGGGCATACGACTTGAAGCAAGCTTCACCCAGCCTCATCAAATCTGTAATAGACAAGAAAGGAATAATATCTGATCATCATTGAAAACAGAACGAAAACCAATTTACTGTGAGGCTCTGACATGGCGAAGCATTTAGCTGAATTCTTTTTTTATGAACTGGACCATTTGATAACTTTTTAACGATGATTGTATCAATCTAAATAATAATTGAGTATAATAAATTGATGTCTTAAAATTTTATTTCTTATTCTTATGGAACATGTTCGCTGGGAAACCAGCGAACATGTTCCATATCCCTTTTCTTGTAAAATTGCTTTGGCAATTCCTTTGAATGGATTCCTTTTCATTATCGCCTTAAGTCCACAGCTATACACAGCAGGTATACTTTTTTTATGGGCAAGGGCAAACGAGGAACTGCTGCGACGGTAATCACTTACCATCAGGGTAAGTGATTACCGTCGCCCACGACATCTGCAACACCAGAGAAGGTGCTTTTAAGGATATTTGGGGAGAGATAGGGAGGAGGAGGAGTGGGCCTCCGATTACTTCCCGCCGGTATTCTGCGAGGTCGTGATACTTCCACGGTCGTGCCCGCCCATTTGAGCTGTAGCAAAAATTGCGGCTTGGTTCTACCACGTACATTAACGTATACTATACTAGATATACCATAGAAGGTACAAGATATACACTTATTACAAATCCGAATAAAATGAATACGTAAATAAACAAATTTAATATATTAAAATTTGTTTTTATTAGAATAATTTAAATTACATAGATTTTTATATATACTTACTAATATATAGATTGGTATTGAGGTGATAAGAGCGAGCGAGGCCTAAACTAAATACAGCAGTGTGCATGTTTGCAAAATAAAAAGTACTGGACCAAGAAGCAGCGTCGTTCGTCGAGTCGCCGGATTATATTGTAGATATTTGAGATATACGTCTAATATTTGAGGTAAAAAATCAAACTACTTGCATTATTATTTATGTTTGATGATAACTAATTTATTGTAAAATTTCAATATTTAAGCTTGCTTCAAAATTTAATCAAATAATAAGAAAGATTTTGTTTATGTATCAGTTTTATTACTGTGTATTTATTCATACATACAAACATCGAGTACGTTTAGTGGTTTTTATAGGGTCCAAGGCATTCATTTACTAATTCTCTAAACATATTTCATAGTGATATCTAAACAGTATTCATATCGAACCGCAATATCGTCAGAAAATCTGAAATATTGAAGTTTATAATTCTTTAAGAATTTTACACACCGTGTTTTGTTATGTGGTAAAAACGTGAAAAAGTGTCAATTTCTTAGTACTTTTAACTAAAAAAAAACTGAGACTTTAAACTGAGTTCTGTTAGATTGTGGTGTTTAGACAGCGGTAACAATAATTATTCACAACTGAGGTCAGGCCAATAGCCTGTATGTGAACTAAGGGCGGTTCTTACCGCCCAGCTCTATCGAAATATCTCAACCGTCCGAGGCGAGGTGCGAACCTCCCTTGGACGGTCCACTTATACACCTACTTGAAATATAGCGTACTTGAGGCCGCAGTTGTTATATTTCAGGTGGTATTATTGTCAGGTGCAGAACTATGAAGCTGTAAAACCCAAAACGGGTAACACCAAGAACTTCATCGAATACATATTGATGTGGACGGTTTTGCATATATATTTTGCATACACTAGGTTTTCTCTTTTGCAATGCTAATCTTTTAGTTATAATAAATCTATGTAACATTTTGTAATAAATTGTTCACCAACCTTTAATTTTAACATTAGCAGTTTGTGTGCACAGCTGTAGTCTTCTCCACTTTTACATAATTATGGTTTTAATATAAATCTTAAAATTAATATAAATCGGTCTGTGTAATTTCAGACGGGCATTTTTGGAGATAGTTAATCCACTATCTATCTGACACTATGAGATTTTAAAGTTTTTTTCCTTATTTGGCTCTTTACAGCACTAATTCATTCATGTATTCCGTTCAGTCCTTTAAGCGTGATTGAACTACGAACATACAAACTTTGATATTTGTTATATTAAGTTGTTTAAAACATACCCCATTGCACTTCTAGAATCATAGCAATATTTAAAAAAGTTCCATTAAAATCTGTATAATTACTTTTAAGTTAAATCTGATCAAATGGACTTGGTACAATCATACATACAAATAATTTTATATCTTAGTTTAGATACCTAGATTTCTAATGTGGAAAATTATCTTAACATATTTTTGAAATTTCAGAATCCAAGAATATTTTACATTAGAGAAAGTTAAATGAAAAATCTAAATCAACACCACTAATAAATCCTCAAAATCATTTCTTTAAAAGCATCTTAATAAATAAAAAATAATGCTATTTAAACATTTATTAAATGCATAATGCAAAATAAATGCCATTTTATGACATTATTAAATATTAATATGTGATTACTAGCTAAAGTGACTACTAATAGTTTATATGTATAGTAATTATTACTAAATGTTTAGTTAATATTTTTTTATTTTTTGAATATGTTTATAGTTTAGAAACGTTTGAGCCTTAAGTTATAACAACACGGTTAAAAAGTAAAGTTCAATCACATCTTTTCTGTTATGTGACTGTACAAGCAGTCTGATCATAAAATAATAAATAACAACAAAAATAAAATGGAGCTAACCATTAGTTAAGCTATGTTAACTTAAAATCAGTCTTTGATTATTAGTAAAATCTCATTTTAATTTTCCATTATTAACCAATTCTAGTTTGTTTACTTCAGAAACAATTTTCGGTTCCTTGACTGGCCTGGAATTTTCTTCCTTTGTTGTTTTCCTTTTAAGGCTGATAACTTTGTTAGAATATACACCATCATTTGGATTGCTATCACTATTTGAAACTTTTCTCTTTTTCGTTTTTGTGACAACTATATCAAAATCCGAAGAGTCATCATCGAAACCGCTGTAAACTGGCACAGAACGCCCACTTCTAGTTGACCTTATTGGTTGAATCCTGGTTGACTCTTCGACTATTTGCATTGGTGGTGGCCATACACTAAAATTGAGAGATTGTCTAGCTTGCCTATAATTATTGATAGACATCAATTTGATATAAACTGCTAGTGTGTGAGCTTTCTCTGCTGCTGTTATTGTACTTGGTAATATACTCCAAGGCATTCTCCTGTCCCTGACATTCAAGTACTTTCTCTTCATAATTAATTTCGGTGACACGTTACATTTACTATCGTCAACCTGTATTGCAAAATTAAATTAAATTAAATAAAGAATATGCAGATGAAAGAAAAAGAATTTAAGAGAGGTCATATTTTTACCAATGGACTGAACATAAACTTCTTAAAGGCCAGTGAAAAAATAATATCGCGAACGCTCGTTAACGTCTTGTTAATTATTATGCCATCGAATGAGTTGCCAGTCAATGTTAAAGCGGGTCCAGACATGTGTAATGTATGGTGTGCGCGTATTCTGCAGGTGGACGATACTACTGTTCGTGCCATCGCCCGCGTTTTAGTTTTGTTTTCAGTTCAGGTTGATTGTCGATTAATTACGCGAATACAAATTAGGCATTGCATATTTCACGCATCACTTGCTATATAACGTTCTCTACCATCGACGCAACGATTTTTTTAAATTCTGTTTTCTATTCGAGATATTCGTTATAACTGTTTTTTTTTCATGAGAGCGGCAAACGAGCAATAGGTTCACCTGATGGTAAGTAATTACCGTCGCCCACATACATCTGCAACACCAGAGGAGTTACGGGTGCGTTGCCGGTCTTTAAGGGTATTTGGGAGATGGGAGGTAGGATAAGGAGTGGAATGGGGAGGGGAGTGGGCCTCCGGTTACCTCACTCGCCGAACGAAACCCAGAAGCACAGTGAAGTGGAGGCATCTTGCCTCCTCTTCACGCCGATATTCTGCGAGGTCGTGGTATTAATCCGATCGAGCCGGCCCATTCGAGCAGCAGCTAAAGCCGCCGCTTGGCTCTACCACGTTGATATAAGTGGAACAAATCTAACAGAATTATGAAATGTATATATCATACAGTTTGGACACGCAATAAATAAAGGAGGCTTAATACTGGTTGGAAAATAAACATTTTTAATAAAACCAAAAAAGTTTCTGGGGTATACGAAATTGAAAATACGTTCTAAACTCGGCACTGTAAAAGGAGCACCGGGACGCGCTAGCTAACGCGCTTCGCAGTTCAGTAGTGAACTCCGAAGTAAGCGGAAGACAAAGACCAAGAAGCAAACGCAGTAAAAGACATTAAGAAAAGAACAACAAGAGGAAGAAGACAAGGTAACCAGTGTAATAAGAGAAAGACGACTGGCAGGCAGCAGAAAGTGTTTAAAGGCCCGTGGCAGATCAAGGTCAAGCAGCACCGAACGCAAGGGAAACCTTGCACCCTCGGTAAGTCGTTGAAATAAATAGAATCTGAAGATCTAACTCGTCTAACAATATCACTGCACAAAGCTTAGTAAATGCAGGTCTATTGCAGATAAAGGCATCAGTATAGGCCTTGTGAGTAGTTACAAATTCCGGAGAAAAAGAATTTTGACAAATAGACATGAACAAAGTTATTTCGTAATTCTATCAAGAGAAGCCAAAAATGAAGATAGAAGAACCCTTTTCGTGCCATAAGTGATATGACTCATACAGAATTTCAATTGTTTCAAAGTTATGATATGTGAAGGGATAAGAGTGAAGTTTTTGTATGAATCCTTAAAAATCAACAAAAATATTGTGAATGAAATACCTTCTGTCTTAATAGTTCCTCTTCTTTGACTGATGATTTAGAATTTTTCAGTGCCTTAAGAAGGTCAATCATTTCTCCTTTACTAAGATTTTCTTCGTCTAAACCAAACTCTGTAAAAATAAAATAAAAGTCTTTAAGTGTTTGCACAACTGTTCATATTGGTATTGGCAAACACTTTTATGCATACACATGGTCACAACGCATACTATATTCATCAGTGAGTTGAAATAGCAATTCTTTTTTATGGGTAATGTGGCAAAACAAGCTGCTGCCTGATGGTAAGTGATTCTGACACCTACGTACATCTGCATCACCAGAGATGCTGAAGGTGTTTTCTCGGCCTTTAAGGATCTTTGGGAAAGGGAAAGGAGGGAAGGAGTGGGCCTCTGGTTACTTCAGTCACGAAACGAAACGCAGAAGCATAAGATCCCTCTTTTTCACACCGGTATTCTGCGAGGCTGTGATACTTCCCTGATCGAGCCAGCGTATTCGAGCAGCAGCAAAAACCGTTGCTTAGGTCTACCACGTGTAAGTGGTATTTTGCCTTTCAAAAATAAGTGCAAGAGAAAGAATTTTCAGTCCCTTTTTTGATGTATAGAATAGAAAATATTTAAAACAGTAACAGTAAAAAAAGGCATATTAGACATATACTAGCAGCTACCAGCGGCTTTCGCGCGCGTGGTCCAAATTACGTCTGTCTGTCTCAAGAGAACTGTTAATTAAGACAAAAAAGTATCCTTTATCCTATTTCATGGCATAATCTACATATCTGCTAAATTAAGTTATTACCTGTTCAGACCTTTAAGCGTGATTGAATGATAAACTTACAAAATTTGTAATATTAAGATAAAATGTAGCTATGGTAATATGCTAAAAATATAATACTATATATAAAATTGTTCAAATACTTCCAGCTCATATCAAATGAATGTTCTGAGAAATGGACTACCAAAATACTTCTGGTATACATGTACCTATCCAATAAGTATCTCACTCTCCTTTTCTTTTTCCCTGATCTGTTATCCCGTGTCTTGATCTCAATATGGTTTTGGAATAAGATCTTTAGTGTAGGTCGCCAATGACAGCTAATGAACTATATGTTGTAAGTCAAAGTAACAAAATCTAAAAAATATCCTTAACTACTGTACTTGATAAATTATTTGGTGTATGACTTAAAAATTACATGTAAAATTTATTGTAGGTTTAATTAAACGTCGAAACATAGCCAGTAAATTACAAAAAACAAATTACAAATTGTTATATTTAAATTAAAATCAAATATTCATTCTTGATGTCACATTAACACCATATTACATTTTCTGTTCTCATTTGACATATTAACATCAGTGAATATTGACTAATTCACATAGGAATTTGGTTAATAAACAAAAGGTCTCATTGTTGCTTTAGATACTGAACCCATTAAATGATACTTTACTAATTTTATAAATATCCCAACCTTAACCTAAAAATGTGTGATTGCTTTCACATTAATGTTGACTTCAGGATTAACTATAAAATCTGAATAGACAGGCAATAAAATTTCACTTTTGTTGGTGTTCTTCAACAAATTTGCCTTTTTGATATTAAGGCGGCAATCACGAGGACAGCAGTGAGCCAAGTGGCGTCTTAAGCTGCTGCTCGAATGGGCCGGCTCAACCCAGTTAATAATACAACCTAGCAGAATACTGGCGTGAAGTAGAGGCATCTTGTGCTTCCGCGTTTCGTTAGGTGAGTGTGGTAACCTGGAGGCCCAGTCCCCTCCTCCCCAAATCCACTCCTCATCCCTCCCATCCTCCAAATGTCCTCTAAAGCCGGCAACGCACCAACTGCTTCTCTGGTGTTGCAGATGTATGTGGAAGACGGTAATCACTTACCATCAGGTAAGCCCCTTGCTTGTTCGCTTGCTTACCCAAAAATAAAAAAAGTGTTCTGGACAAAAGCCGGTATACTGCTAGGAATTACAATACTGTTATGACGTGGTTATATATGCGAAATGTCGAGTCAACAACGAATTGAAGGTGCTTCAAGAGCTAGGCTCCAATATTTGGAGGGTCCATCACGCTTCTCCAGTGCCACCTGCATGACGACGGTCGAAACATACCCAAAACAATATTATTTCTTTTTTCTCAGACATGCAGATTTCTTTACAATGTTTTCGTTCATCAACAAGCATGTGGTAAATTCAACACTTAAAATAGCTTATAATTATTTTAGTGCTCCCATCACTGGGAATCTAACCCGGGTCTTGTGTTTACTATTTACATTTATAAATAAACATTACAATGTGTGCCTTGACCACAGCACAATCATTACATAATTAACATTAATCAGAATTAATATCCCATCACTGAAGGAACACAATGTCCAGGCACCCCCATGACTGCAGCTGTTGTAAAGCACTCATCATCTCAAAACGAATATAAAACAAAAATTAAACATGATAAAATCAGTAAATAATAGTTTTTATGAATGTGACATAATCTTGAAGCTTATGACATGCGTTCCAACAGGAAAGCTTAAGTGTAATAATACAAACACCTTTTTTTAAATTAAAATACAAATATTTAGTAATTTTTTTTTTTAGTATAATGTACATAAATATAGGTTTAGGTGTGATATAATAAACCTACAATTTAAAAGCATTTGCAAAAAGGGTACATCCATATGTGATTTGTTTCAGGATTAAGTTTGACATTTTTATTAATAACTACAAACTCTGGGGCAGTAAAGCAAGCTGATTCCTCTACCAATTCATATCTAAAATTGAGCCCAAAGTGCCCTTAAAAGATGTCATCTCACAGGTAAGCACAGGTTGTATTCTCATCACCTCCAAAAAAATATTTAGAAAGTTTAAGGTGATTATTTAGCTTTTTTTTAAATTGTTCACAATGATTAGGGGAGGGCAATTTTTTATTAATGTATAACATTTGATACGTGGTGTTCCTAATGCTACCCACCATAAATACTAAAAATAAATATAGCTGATGCGTAGGGTCATACCTAATTAAAACGTCTTTTGCCCACAAAGGAAACCAAAAACAATATAATTACTAGTTAATTGTTTTTCCATTATTTTAATTTCATCATACCTAATTGAATCGTCTTTACCCAAGAAGAATACCAAAAATAATTTATGTTTTCATATAATATTACCAGTTAATTGTTTTTTCATTGTTTTCATTTCCGAATCACAACTATCATCAGATGACAATGCAGACTCCATTCTCTTACACTAGTAAGTTCTAGTCCACCTTTAGAAAACACTATTCTGAAATAAATTGCACCTGATTTATATTTTAGTCTAAACTCAAAATTAAACTCAAAAGTATCATCTAAATTTTGTAAATAAAGTAAATGTCATTAGTGTTTGACAATTTGACACAAACAAATAACGATTAAAATCGATATTTAAAAAAATATTAAAGTCGATGTTTCTTAAAGTCGTTATCGAGGATATTGAAATATCGATACATTACTTATTATTATATTATTTCATCATCATCATCATCATTTCAGCCTATTAGAAGTCCACTGCTGAACATAGGCCTCCCCAAAGATTGCCACGAAGCTCGGTCGTGAGCCACCTGCATCCATCGACTTCCCGCAACACTGCGCAGGTCGTCACTCCATCTTGTGGGGGGTCGTCCTACACTGCGTTTGCCCGTACGTGGCTGCCACTCGAGAACCTTTTTTCCCCAGCGGTTGTCAGTTCTGCGAGCTATGTGGCCGGCCCATTGCCACTTCAGCTTGCTGATCTTTACGGCTATGTCGATTACCTTAGTTCTGCTGCGGATATTATCGTTGCAGACTCTATCACGCAGAGAAACACCGAGCATAGCCCTTTCCATAGCGCGCTGAGCAACTTGGAGCTTCCTCATACGGGCTGCAGTGAAGAACCAAGTCTCGGATCCGTATGTCATCACGGGCAACACGCACTGGTTGTATACTTTCGTCTTGAGGCTTTGCGGTATACTCGACGAGAAGATATGACGTAGTTTCCCGAACGCAGCCCAGCCGAGTTGGATTCGTCGATTGACCTCTGAGTCGAAGTTGGACTTACCTAATCGGACAATTTGTCCCAGGTATATGTACTCGTCTACAACTTCGAGCCTATTGTTCCCAACAACAACCGGTCTTGGTGTGACATGGACGTTTGACATGAACTTCGTCTTGTCCATGTTCATCTTAAGACCAACCTGTTGGGAGACGTTATTGAGGTCATTGAGCATTGTACTAAGCTCCTCCAGCGATCCTGCCATAAGAACTATGTCGTCGGCAAATCGAAGGTGAGTGATGTATTCGCCATTGATGTTGATACCGTATCCTTTCCAGTTCAGCTGCTATATAATAACATTATTATTTTTATGGGGTGGTTATTTTCATGTATACTCGTCTGGTTGGGTGGTATACATAAACATGCATAGATACATAAACTACTATAAAATAAATAAATAAATAATAACTCAAACAGACGGAAGTCATATTATTTATTATTATCTGAATCAATAGAGATTCCTATGATTAGTTATGTTAATGTTTATTATATTATAATATGTTTATATCATATATATGTTTATTATAATGTGTATAAAATATACCAAGGCTAACCTTTCCGATTGTGCAAGATATCCTTAATGCAATTTTGTTCTTTTTATTCTAGCACTGGCTTTTCAATACGCTGTCCAGCCATCGTCCGTTTTACCTTGGTTGATTCTACCACTCACCCTGGAATCGAAATAGCGCATGTTGCGTTCCACTACGAGAGAACATGAAATGATAAGTTGGGTTCAAACCATAGTAGTATCATTACTCAAGGTCATCTGGTACTCAGTCAAAATACCAACACGAGTCAGTTTCTATTGAATTCACTGCGTGGGTTGGCTCTGCAATTACAAACTTCGAAAACGCGTTAGTACGAACATTATACTCATGCCCTTTGTTTGTCCTACAAAATGAGCCTAGATGATCTAAATGGATCGTCCTAAAAGGTTCAGTAGGTTTGGGAATAGGATGCAATAAGCCTTCCTTTTTTCCGTACGCACAATGTGAACAAGCCATTACATACTTCCGAATGAACCGCGACTTTTAAGGAAACCAATATTTTTATTTTAGATCCTTACAAATATATAAAAAAACGTCCTACATGCTCCATATCGTCATATTTGTCATTTGGATAACTTTCTACTTGATTAAATTTAGATATTGCAAATTCACCTTTTCATCAATCAAAACACAACAAAAAAGAAAAGACCAATCAAAACTTGCGCTTAACTATAGGTCTACCAGGATCTGATGGCAAAAAGGGAAAAAATAAATTGACGCTAGCAATACAGGGGAAATTGGAGTAAAACGTTTTGATACTTTTTTTTCCTTATAGTGGCTGATCTGTGTGTGATGCATCCAAATATAAAAATGTATCCAATGATCAAGGATCATTTTTGAAAATCTTACTGTGGCGAATGTGGGGTTCGAAATTTAGATGAAAACTCCAATTACTCTGTTCATGAGTTTATTAATTAATAGGCTATCAGAACTTGAAAATGGTTCCAAATACTGCACACCCATAAAAAAGTCTTCATCGGAAGAGAAAGACGCAGTATTTATGATAAACCTTTCCTCCTGCATCTCAATTAATCGATCTTGTTCTATGAACTGATTTTCAGTTTTTATTACATGTTCACAAGATTTTCGCCATTCATCGATCCCTATTTGGCAGAAAGCTTCTTCTGTTAAAGATTTTATATCACTTGCAGGTCTATTGACGTTTTTACCCGCAACTTTTTGTTTCATTATTCCCTAGATTAATCCCCAGACTTCGTGGCCGTGTGATTTTAATATCTCATTTATCTGATATTTAGATTCAGACTTACGATTTTTGACTGCTTCCAGTAATTTACAATTACGCCATTTTTTTTACCGGGTGTACTAAATACGCCTCTGTTAGATTGCCATCAGCAACCATTCGTCTTATGGTAGTATTAGAAACCCCTGAAATAAACCAAAGTTTAGTATACATAAAATAATACACACGAAAAATGCAATAAACCAAAGTATCAAGACGTGTCATTCCTACTAACCAGTCAACGCTTGCACATGGCTCAATATCGATGATTGTGTTTGTTCTGCACCTTGTTCATCAAGTATTCTTTGATAAACATTTAAAACAATATTTTTTGCTTGCGATCGAAGAGGTTTCTTCGACATTTTCACCACTTTTAAAGGAAATTTGAAGCCAAACCAAAAACAATTCCTCGAAATTTCAGTTGACAGTAGACATTTTTTTTGTTGCCATATGAAAATCGCTATTTTTAAAACTTTTTTTTGCCATTGGATCCTGGTAGACCTATAGTGATGTGGAGAAGACTTTATCATGTGAACATAATGAAACAAATAAAACAATTTTTAATTGCATAATAATTTGTAATGTGAAATTTGTAACATGAAATTCTGTATGGGGTATATAGGACAATAATACTCTCTACCGTGTATGGGGTATGGGGTAAAGCAATATACTAGGGTCAAACTGAAAACATGACCTGGCAACACTGACTTCTGTCAAGGTACTCTTGGTTTATTTGTCTTTATACTTAACTTTGTATTTATTTATTTAAAATTTCGATGAATAGTAATAATTTCACTAAGGTAAGGACTTGTTTTATGAAAGAACTTAGTCAACATGAATAAATGATAAACGAAAATTATACTATTGTAACACAATATAAACAACTTCGTGTATTAATAGTTTGTGATTGTGAAATAATGTTTTATTAGAACGTGATGAACTCAAAATGGAAGAAGAATTAAGATGTTTCGTTTGTAAAGAATTCTATAAGGAACCAGTTTTATTACCATGTGGACACGCATTGTGTCGTGTTTGTGCAGTTGGCCTACAAAGTCATTTACCCGATGTAGATAATGCTTCAGGGACAGCAACCGACTATCAGGAGGCCGACAAGGCGTCTGTGTCGAGTGAAACTGATAGCGGTGTTGTTTGTGGATCAAGGCCGAATAGTTTCGCAGGAACACCAGCTGCCCCCGTATATTCATCGGCAGCGTTTAGCCTTGCGTGTCCGCAATGCAACAAACAAGTTTTCATAGACGACAATGGAGCCGAAGGACTGCCGCCTTTCCGAGTAATGCGTACTATTGTAGAGAGGTTTGGTGGGATGATTGGAGCACCTCCTGCAGAAGAAGCTTGTCAAATGTGTGAAGGGGAACGGCGTGCAGCTGTAGTGAGATGTGAACAGTGTTCAGTGCGGTATTGTGCTGGTTGCCGTGATGCTTGGCACCCTACCCGTGGACCTCTTGCTCAGCATGAGTTACGAGCGCTAGGTACTACTTGCTCTGATCATGGAACTCCACCAGTTCTTTACTGTAACATATGCTTAATGCCTATCTGCCAGAGATGCCTAGTTGAAAGGCACTCTGCTCATGAAACACAACAGCTATCTAGTGCAGCTAGAGCTCATAAGGTAAATTAAATTTTTTAATCAAGTTTTGATTCAGCTTTGGATTAACAATGTTGAGTCATAAACCCACAGTTTTTTAGTGAAAGCCATCCTAGATGATTTCTGAATGAATATCCTGCCAAATTTCAAAGTTTCAAATAGGAGACCTATTTATATTTATTTGCAATACATCTTTATCATATACTAATTCAAAATCAATGAGTTTTTTTCCTTTTTGGTGTATTGTCTGATATTCGGAAGAGCAAGGCTTTCACCAAAATATTATGAATTAACTAATTATTAACTCAGAAGTTCTACCCAAATTATATCCATTTCACCAAAGCATTTAAGAACTACTAAGAACATTTAAGAAATACAAATTGATTTTTACATGACTAATTATGTAGTAATTTTCAGACTGAATTATCCCAATCACTGCAGCAGCTTTCAGAACAGGCTAAAGCTATGACTGAGTATATTCAGCTAGTCAAAGGATCAGGAGATAAAATTAATGTAAGTAAAAGGTCAGTTTTGTTTTACAGGAAATTAATTAAAATATGGCTTTTTAAAATTGATAATATTTTTTTTATTGAACTGGAATAACAAACAACTTGGAATAAAACTTATAAATTTTTTAATATAATTTTTATGTAAACTTTTTTTGACTTACGACAAGTTAATAAAATGCTATTAGTAACTTAAATATTGATAATTTCTAAATAATTATTCAACAGTTGCTAATGTGAAAAATTTAGTAATTGTTTCGATGATTTGTAGGAATCATGTGAAGAACTTGAACGACAAATTGATCAGGCCTGTGCAGAAGTGACTCGTGCTATAGACCGACGGCGAGATGAACTGGTCCGCGCCGCAAGAAACAGTCGCTCACAGGCCATTGCCAATATGCGTTCGCTTACATCACATGCTGCACAGAAATTGCGGGAGGCTACTGCTCTACTACATTTTTCAATAGAAGCTTTGAAAGAATCTGATCATGCAGCATTTTTGCAGGTAATGTTTCGTACATACATATGGATACATATACAACCGAGCCAAAAATATATAATCAGGAGATATAATTAGAAAACAAAAAAACATGATTAAAAGTATGAAAATGAAACTTGTAAGTAAACTAAAATATTATCAGTCAATAACTTATCTATGTGTGCCAACAAACAATAGGCATTTTATATTATGATTATCTGTCTATATCTGGTCACTGATAAGTGTGAGTCACCATCCTCTTTGTAAATTGAAGATGTGTCATCAAGAGATAATGCAGTTGCAACAAAACCATGATATACATGGCCTGAAAAGCATGAACCAACAATTAAGAAGCTTTTGGTGGTCTGACATTTGCATTATTAAGTAGAGCCAGTAAAGCAATACACTCTATTTTTAGTCACACTTAGTAAATAGTAAAAAAGTTTCAGACAAAATATCGACCTCTTGCTATTTGTCTGCTTTATTACACCAATTACATGTACTGTTTGGGGTAAATAGGTTTACAGGTTAAACTATTTATTTTGTAGGGCATTAATCTATGTAATTCTCGCAAGGAATACACAGACAAAGTGTTCTATACAACAAAAATATATGTGAATAAAAATAAGTAAATAATTATATGTATAATATACACTAATTTACAGTACAGTTGGCAGTACTACACCAGGAGACTCTTTTGACTCTATTGTAATTTATTTTAATCGTAATACAAATGCACTCAGCTGTGTACCACAGTAACTTAGAACCGCGATAAAGTCGTGGCTTACGATTGCGATTTTAGGTCACTTTTAACCACGTAGTTGTCGATGAAAGGAAAAGATCGTCAAGTAACCAACGTAGTCGAGGAAAAACTCGTGGACACGATAATGACCGCAACCAACCCACACTGCAGCGGCGTGAAAGAGCTCATCCTGGCCCCAAAATCGGGAAAACATGGCCTGTGCCTAGCACTTGCTTATAGACTGGCAATTTAACATCTGCAGGTTGGTAACATACTGTCAGCGCGTGCGCAGGAGACTGCCGCGGGGCTTTGCTCATCTCTGGATCCTCCGCCCTCCCCTCCAGCACTCACGCTCGACATCGAGCCCGTCTTACGCACAGTGAGAACCATGAACTTCGTCGAATGCATACGTGAGCAATGTTTATTACTTTTTTAATAATTCTCCTGAAATGTTAGGTACATTTAGTAATCCGCCATAATAAAAAAAATAATATATATACAACTTTCTAAATTATTGCATTCTATTATTTATACTTTTCTACTGTGAATTGTAAATATATAATTTTTTTTCTTAAAATACCAACATCACCTGCACGTGGTACACTCTATTAGCTAACAAACGAGGCCATGGCAGCCAAATAATGGCGTAAAGTCCGTCCGTATTTATGGAACTTAACTCCTACGGACTAGTCATGGGGTCATCACTAACGCGCGGATATTGGCACTATGCTCAACCACCCACTTGCCCAGCGTTGAGAGTATGGGCAAAACTTTCAAGAATAATTCGTACTGGCTTTTGCTACGCTTTCAGCCATTGACTTGAATAGGCTGATGAAGAAGGAGACTGTAAAATAGTGTTATTAGATTTTGATTCCGGATTTTTGCGTCTCTGGAGTTTTGATACTCAAAGTGGGGCTAGAATGTAATTGATCTCATATAGTAGAAATACTAATGAACTTAATTGAGACAGGTAAGTTTCACATTAGACTATACACATTTTATACAACATTGTACACGTGTAGCAACGCTGATTAATGAACAGCGACTTACTAAACTGTTGACGACCATGGAGCGTAGTAATCGGCGTACCAGCGGTCTGCTGTCACTAAATAAATCACTGCAATATTCAAAATGAATAGTCTTTAGGTTGTCAATCTTCTTTTTGTTTCAAATTGAACACATGTGTCAATGTTATTCCTTTCTTAACAGCCTGCAAATAGTCCACTACAGGACATAAGCCTCTCCCATAAGGAGGATTTGCCACAATCGCCTCACTCGGGAAGCAGATTATTCTATTATTTGGATCACTTTAATATTTTGAGATGAAAAAATGATGTTATTTTTATTATTATATATATATGACTGTCACTATATGTAACCCTTCCGCCAATCTTATCATATCTAAATATTAAATCGGGCATGGGTAAGAGTAGACACCCGAGCGTCTTTTCTTCAAAGTAGTAAGAAAGTATATTCTAATTGCAAATTCTAAAGCAAGTGCAAGTGTGCAGTTTTGGACTAAATGTGCTTAAATTAATTGTAATATTAAAAGGATTTCGTGTCGATAGTTCCAATTCGATGTAATGTGATGTAGTTAATTTTCAACATAATTATTACAACCTTAAATTATTAAATCAACGTTTTGTAATTTTGAAATTTTTACGTTTATTTATTCAAACATTTTTGGAATGCAGCTTTGGAAAAGCAAATGAAATCATCAGGTAAGCATCGTTAAAAATAATATAAAATGAGCAGTAAGTAGTTTTGTTAAACTACAGTTTTTAAATGTAATAGGTGGTAGGGACTTCTTTTTTGCCCCATTTTGTCTGGGTAAGTACCATACTCTTATTTCTGCCGCTAAGCAGTGCACACTGCTGTGTTTCAGTCTCAAAGGTATGAAGAGCCAAACTGTGAGGCATTCCATCTAAGTCATGGGAGATGACAGCGCATCTGTAGCTTTATTTGTTTAAAGTTGGTTGCAGATGTCCACGGTGTGCACTAGCCACTTACCATAAAGTAGACTTTTAGGTTAACCAGACAATATACATTTTGAACATTATAGGTAAAGTTATTAACCAAAAGACCATCGACTCAACCATAACTCTGTTACAGTGCTCTAAAATCCGTCCACAGGATTTGAAGTAATGCGTACTCAACAACCACGCCCGCCGCCTAGCTCCTCAATTAGTTAGCATTAAGATGTATTTGAAATGTCGAATCAACGCTCTAAGAAGTCTGCAGTCTGTAATCATATTCTAGATGGCCCTAAACATTACATTAGATTTAATAGACTACAAATTCCCGCAAAACAATTTGCTACCAAGGATGATTCGCGAGGTTATTAATGTCAAAATCATCCAAATTTCAAATGAGAAGATCTATCCTGTTCTATCCTGTTTGGGATCCCGTAATAAATTAAATTCAATTAAATTCAAATCCATACGTACCACTGCACGACCTCAAGATACTGTGAGCGCCTTCTGCGTAGATCGGACACAGCATTAATAATTAAAAGCTGAACCACGAGTTAACTTTGACATCAGGACGACGTAACACCTCGGTCAACTCGTAACGAGAACGAGAACGCTATAAATTCAGTAAAATATTTTTAATTTGAACGTCTCGTATTCGCGTAAATCGAAGAAATAATTATATGAACATATACTATTTTCTAAAACGGCTGTAATAAATGTAATCTCAGTTTACGTCTATACATTACTCGGTTAGGATTATCCATGTTTTCTACCCAGCTTTTTTATAAGACAGTGATGATATTTATTTATCATATCAGCGAAAGTCCTATATGTGTCACCTTGTTTAAAGTACTATAAATATAACTAAATCACCAATAAAGTAAAAAAAAATTTTTCTTACTAATTGTATTCAGAAAATTTAAAAATATATATATATTTTTGTTCTGTGGTAGTATAGTAGGTTCCTGTTTGACTTAGACTCCTAAGTAAAACATGCGTTCCACACTACTCGTGAACTCGATAAATGACGATGAGAAGAACACCATGGAGTTTTCTCTGATAGGAGTGTGGCATAACTTTTCGTTGCCCGGCGATGAAATTCTATTAAAATATTAAGCCGCGGGCTATATCTATCTTTGTACCTCGGTGACTAACTAACTTCTATTTAACTTTCTATCTTCGGAATCATATGTCGTAGACCTAGAAATTAGATCATTATTTTGGGGCTCGGATGTATGTACTAAAAGTCGCCGCATCTTTAAAATTCGATTCGAAACATTATTTCCAACGTCTTCACTCAGTTTTAAATTAAACAACTACGGTGCCGAGTGAGAATGAAACCAAGTTGGAGTTGTAAGTTGATTAACAGATTAGTAATCTGTTTAGTGACATAGTGGTTAAGGTCGGCATCTGATGAGAACTTGCTCAAGGTTACCGATTTAGATTAGCATCTGTTAGTTATCTGCTTACGCCAAGTCTTTATTAAAATTTCTGTTATCCCATCACTCGTCGTCCAAATATGGCTCATAACAATATAATTTCAATTGTTTCAAGGTACACACACGGTCAGGGTTAATAATCTGCCTTAATATTGCGTAATTCTGAGGGTTATACCGACCAGCTTCAATTCGAAGCTACGGCTGTCTGTTGATAGATCGCATCGTAGAGACTTGTCTAGGTTATTCGATAACACAATTCGATTAAACTGAATAAGTGTCTTCGACGTAATCTGTTAGGTCAGGAAGACTCTTCAATCGGTTTGCGCATCGGATTACGAAAAACCCTTTAAGTTTTGAAGCAGCCTACATACACAAGGAATTAGATAGCTTAGTGACCTAAGATGATAGACGACTGTTCTGTTGAAGCGCCGGGAGCGCCCGAGATGGCGGTGGAGGCGTGCGCGGCCCGCGGCTGTTCGTGCACGCTGGCATGGCGCGCGCCCGCCGCCCCCGCTGCAGTCCGTGGGTATGTTCTCGAGCTGGACGATGGTCTCGGAGGACCATTCAGGGTACGTATACGGTGTACTAATATTATTAAATATCGTTGATTTTAAAGTGATATTCTCCATTTCTTAAGACTGCAGACAATTGTCAAATGTCAACCTTACCCTGTTGCGGAAAACCCATCCGAATATATAGAACCTACATACCACAGACTAGTACTCCTGACTAACTGTCAACTCTATGTACATTATGGATTACATCCATTTGTTTTTATCACCAAAGAATATTCTAGAACATTCGTATGACGCTTCTTCAAAGATTTATTTTTCTTTTCAGGAGGTGTATTGCGGTAGGGAGACTGTGTGCACGGTGGACGGCTTGCACTACGCGTCGCTCTACAGTGCAAGAGTGAAGGCGTTCAATGGCGCGGGCGAAGGCCCTTACAGCGAGGTCATTGGGTTGCAAACTTCGCCGGGTACGTCATACATGGCTTTAGCATTCTTTAGAGAATTTTTGTTGCCATTGTTGTAAAACGACGGAAAACTACAAGAAAACATTCAGCGCCGAGACTATAGTTCGATATGAATTGCTTTACATATAAAAAGTGCGATAGACGCTTTATGAACTCTATTTGATCTGCGTCCACTAAATAACTTAAGATTTATGAGCCCTGGCAGATATGGATCTATGACGCTAACTAAGGATGCTTTTTGTAGAGTTTTGATTTCTGAAACATCCTCGAACACCCTCGTCTCCTAGAAAACAGTCGCAAGACTTAATTAATGGGTGACAGTGGGAATTCTCCGAAGTAGCCAACGGTTGTATGAACTTTACAGCGAAAGTGAACCATACAACATATACAACCATAGTGATATTAATTTCATTCCAAGAATATGTTATCATTAAAAAAAAGTATGTTGTACAGTCAAGTCATTGGATTTAAGCAATAAAATTAAGAACGCGACTGATAGAATAAAAATTATTAATAATGAAACGGAGAAAGACAGCTTAACAGTTTCGGCAAAATAAATATCACTCAAAAACTCTTCTCTTTCCGAAGATACTTTATATGTTCCTCCTTGTCGAACAAGTTATGCTAAAAATACCTTCCGACGTTCTTGCACCGTGTATAATAAGTTTTGTTACATATTGACATATTCTGTAACTCCCTTACCGCGTTAAAAATATGTCGACGTAAATGTTGGTCATCTACCTTGGTTGATAATGTAGTTTAAGTAATAGCATGTAGTTAAAATATTAACTTTGCAGTTTAAGGTTTACAAATGACAGATTAATTTTGTACACGACAGTGGCATGGTTTGCGTGGGACGCGCGCTGCGCCGCAGCGGAGGACGCGCTGACGCTGAGCGCGGATGGGCTGGGTGCGCGCGCGGCCGGCTGGCAGCCGCGCGTGGTGCTCGCCGACCAGCCGCTGGCGCGCGGCGTGCACTACTGGCGGCTGCACATCGACAACTACGACGGGGACGCCGACCCGGCCTTCGGCATCGCGCGGGCGGACTGCGCGCGGGACAAAATGCTGGGTCAGTCCTTGCCTTGACATATCGAATGGCTTAGTGTTTTATGCTTTCGCATTCATATTCAAATATTCATATTTATTTCTATTTCTTCTCCGCTTTCGCTTCTCCATTTATATTTATCCGAAACAAAAAAACATAATAAAAAGAATGTTTTTTAATTTGGTGTCTAGATCCTATCCTGATCCTGTCATAAACTTTTATTTCGTAGGGATCAACGTAAGTGAATTACGATGAGACCACTTATTTATTCTTTTTAGGTCCTCGTTTATCTTTTCCACATCTGACTTTACATCATTTGGTTTAAAAGAGAGAGATAGAGATTAGAGATATAGTTGCAGATACTGTGTAAGATTACGCTCATTCTAAATGGTGTGTAATTTCCCATGGAGCGTGGATTAAAAATAAAATATATTTTTTTTTTTTTTGGGAAAGGGTTACGAGCAAGCGGGTCACCTGATGGTATGTGATTACCACCGCCCACGTACATCTGCAACACCTGGGGAGCTGTAGATGCGTTGCCGGATTTTAGAGACATTCAGGGATGGAAGGGGAGTAGTGGTATTATTCGCTATTGAATTGCGAAAGCAATGAATGGAAGGTGTTGGTCTAGAATTGTGCTTTATTTACTATTTATTGTTCAAATACTGTTTTGTTTGTAACGGTCAACGGATCATAATTAACGAAATAATAAAAAAATATTTATATTTAAGTTTTGAGCAATTATAGAATTATCTTCTTATTTGTAATACTTTATTGTGACTTCTGGTACTGATTAACAAAAGTACATTGTTAAAAATAACGAGATTACTATTTTCATTTGGTTACAAACAAAGAGGCGATGTTTCTCTGTCAGTACCATCTCACTCCAGGTTTGTTGAACAGAAGGTCTTGGTGAAATGTGTAGAGTATTACAATATCAACAGGCAGCGACGCGCTCGGCTGGGCGATGTACATCGATAGCTCGCGTTCGTGGTTCGTGCACGGTGGAGCGCACGGCGGGCGGGCGGCCGGGGGCATCGCGAGCGGGCGCACCGTGGGCGTGTTACTGGACCTCACGCGCGGCACGCTGCGCTTCGCAGTGGACGAGCACGCGCAGGTGAGCTTTGCCGCGTAGATCGAGGCCATTTGTTGAACCTAACGCGCTGCACGCTGCGTTTCGCAGTGGGCGAGCACGCGCAGGAGAGCTTTGCCGCGTAGCACGTGGCCGTGTGTTGAACCTAACGCGCTGCACGCTGCGTTTCGCAGTGGGCGAGCACGCGCAGGTGAGCTTTGCCACGTAGCACGTGAGCTTTGCCGCGTAGCACGTGGCCGTGTGTTGAACCTAACGCGCTGCACGCTGCGTTTCTCAGTGGGCGAGCACGGGCAGGTGAGCTTTGCCGCGTAGCACGTGGCCGTGTGTTGAACCTAACGCGCTGCACGCTGCGTTTCGCAGTGGCCGAGCACGCGCAGGTGAGCTTTGCCGCGTAGTACGTGGCCGTGTGTTGAACCTAACCCGCTGCACGCTGCGTTTCGCAGTGGCCGAGCACGCGCAGATGAGCTTTGCCGCGTAGCACGTGGCCGTGTGTTGAACCTAACGCGGTGCACGCTGCGTTTCGCAGTGGCCGAGCACGCGCAGGTGAGCTTTGCCGCGTAGCACGTGGCCGTGTGTTGAACCTAACGCGCTGCACGCTGCGTTTCGCAGTGGCCGAGCACGCGCAGGTGAGCTTTGCCGCGTAGTACGTGGCCGTGTGTTGAACCTAACCCGCTGCACGCTGCGTTTCGCAGTGGCCGAGCTCGCGCAGATGAGCTTTGCCGCGTAGCACGTGGCCGTGTGTTGAACCTAATGCGCTGCACGAGCAGGTGAGCTCCGTCGCGACGCACGTGGCCGTGTGTTGAACCTAACCCGCTGCACGCTGCGTTTCGCAGTGGCCGAGCACGCGCAGATGAGCTTTGCCGCGTAGCACGTGGCCGTGTGTTGAACCTAACGCGGTGCACGCTGCGTTTCGCAGTGGCCGAGCACGCGCAGGTGAGCTTGCCGCGTAGCACGTGGCCGTGTGTTGAACTAACGCGCTGCACGCTGCGTTTCGCAGTGGGCGAGCACGCGCAGATGAGCTTTGCCGCGTAGCACGTGGCCGTGTGTTGAACTAACGCGCTGCACGCTGCGTTTCGCAGTGGCCGAGCACGCGCAGATGAGCTTTGCCGCGTAGCACGTGGCCGTGTGTTGAACTAACGCGCTGCACGCTGCGCTTCGCAGTGGACGAGCACGCGCAGATGAGCTTTGCCGCGTAGCACGTGGCCGTGTTGAACCTAACGCGCTGCACGCTGCGTTTCGCAGTGGCCGAGCACGCGCAGGTGAGCTTTGCCGCGTATTACGTGGCCGTGTGTTGAACCTAACCCGCTGCACGCTGCGTTTCGCAGTGGCCGAGCTCGCGCAGATGAGCTTTGCCGCGTAGCATGTGGCCGTGTGTTGAACCTAACGCGGTGCACGCTGCGTTTCGCAGTGGCCGAGCACGCGCAGGTGAGCTTTGCCGCGTAGCACGTGGCCGTGTGTTGAACCTAATGCGCTGCACGAGCAGGTGAGCTCCACCGCATCGAGCGACCACATACTGTGCTTCGCGCTAGATGAACGCGCGCAGGTGAGCTCCGTCGCGACGCACGTGGCCGAGCGCAGGACCCCAAGCGCTGCACGCTGCGCTTTACATTATTGGTGCGCGTGTAATATTAATCCGCTTGAATCTTCATGGTTTTATACTTGCCTTTTTTTGCAGGCAAAATGTTTCTTAGTAATATTGAGTTGTGGTTTGCGTTTATAATTTAATGTGCCTAGACAAAAAAATTAAAATACTAATTGATAAACAGGGTGAAGTAGCTTTCACGGGCCTCCGCGGTGCCTTCTACCCGGCCGTGTCGCTGAACCGCGGCGTTGCGGTCACGCTGGAGCCCGGGCTTACGCCGCCACCCGAGCTGCTTATGGCTAACCTCGCCATAGATTAATCGTATGATGAATATTGCTATTGCAACTGTATACATATTATAAGCCGTGCTCGACAATTGCACTAAATTTTGTTATTTGACTGTTTGCTTTGAACAGAACATTGCTGTAATATAAACAATCATTGTTTATGTAGCCCTGTAAATTTATATTAAATAAGTAATCCCTATGTGGAAATTATGACGTATTGGTAATCAGGATAATCATAACGTCCATTTTCAATTTGCAAAGAAGCTAAGGGCAAATGTCGTTTACATGTGATGAACTGATTTGTCATCGATTTCTCGGCGATCATGAGCTTTTAATTGTCATCTTTAAGTGATACTATTTCTGCGAAAAATGAATTAAAATTGAAAAATATGATATATAAATATACTTTGCCTAAGAAGGACACTTGCCACGGACAGCTACTATATGAGAAATTGCTGCTTCAAAAGAAGAAAATAGTAAACTATATATTCCTATTAGGTAAGTTACGTGAAAGAAAACAAATGCATAAATCGTTATCGGAGAATTTTTAGGTAACATTTATTTATGTCTGTGAAATTGCTAACATAATTTCTACTTACTCATGTTTTATTTTTAAAATCGGACGACCTTGAATCACAAAAGCATCTCTCTCATAAGTGCACAATTTGTAACTAAATTGATGACATGAAAATAATAATGATTAAAATATTATATATCCACTCACGGTATCCATTCAATTTATAATCAAGTAATATTTTGGACTATAGTCCAACAAATTCGTGACCGACTGCCGCGCAACGACAGCGTGTGGGCGAGGCGACGTAGTACATGCTAGCGCAAGCTTATACAAGTGATTATATGTGCCCGATTTGTCTCCAAATATAGGTAGAATACCCGAATGAGTTACAATTTTCGTGTCAATATCAATAATAGAAAATGTACAGGTGCATACGATGTGGAGCCATTAAATTTAACCTCACATTTTACAGGTCATTTCTACGTCATACGCCAAAATATATTCAATTATGATCGCCACAATATATTCAATCAGCGAATCAACCTTCTGTACGCCGCCCCCTGCCCACGTTTTAGTTCGTCGCTTTTCCTGAGGTCATTAACCTAATGTTAATATAACATACCAATCTATAACGAATGGCATTTGAGCTTCATTTGCTGTTGTTACTTTTAAGAATTCCGTTGTTACTTTTAAGAATTCCGTACGTTAATTCCGTTACTAAGCTTACAATTATTATTGTAAGCTTAGTAACAGGTAACAATTACTATTGTATACAAGTAACGTGTTATTTTGACCGTTTTTGCTCTGTCGTAAAAACTGTCATGGGTGAGTCTGGCTCACGCTAAGGATACCGAACAGAATATAAAAAAAATGTGTATCATACAAATATATTCAATTATGATCGCCACAATATATTCAATCAGCGAATCAACCTTCTGTACGCCGCCCCTGCCCACGTTTTAGTTCGTCGCTTTTCCTGAGGTCATTAACCTAATGTTAATATAACATACCAATCTATAACGAATGGCATTTGAGCTTCATTTGCTGTTGTTACTTTTAAGAATTCCGTTGTTACTTTTAAGAATTCCGTTGTTACTTTTAAGAATTCCGTTGTTACTTTTAAGAATTCCGTTGTTACTTTTAAGAATTCCGTTGTTACTTTTAAGAATTCCGTTGTTACTTTTAAGAATTCCGTTGTTACTTTTAAGAATTCCGTTGTTACTTTTAAGAATTCCGTTGTTACTTTTAAGAATTCCGTTGTTACTTTTAAGAATTCCGTTGTTACTTTTAAGAATTCCGTTGTTACTTTTAAGAATTCCGTTGTTACTTTTAAGAATTCCGTTGTTACTTTTAAGAATTCCGTTGTTACTTTTAAGAATTCCGTTGTTACTTTTAAGAATTCCGTTGTTACTTTTAAGAATTCCGTTGTTACTTTTAAGAATTCCGTTGTTACTTTTAAGAATTCCGTTGTTACTTTTAAGAATTCCGTTGTTACTTTTAAGAATTCCGTTGTTACTTTTAAGAATTCCGTTGTTACTTTTAAGAATTCCGTTGTTACTTTTAAGAATTCCGTTGTTACTTTTAAGAATTCCGTTGTTACTTTTAAGAATTCCGTTGTTACTTTTAAGAATTCCGTTGTTACTTTTAAGAATTCCGTTGTTACTTTTAAGAATTCCGTTGTTACTTTTAAGAATTCCGTTGTTACTTTTAAGAATTCCGTTGTTACTTTTAAGAATTCCGTTGTTACTTTTAAGAATTCCGTTGTTACTTTTAAGAATTCCGTTGTTACTTTTAAGAATTCCGTTGTTACTTTTAAGAATTCCGTTGTTACTTTTAAGAATTCCGTTGTTACTTTTAAGAATTCCGTTGTTACTTTTAAGAATTCCGTTGTTACTTTTAAGAATTCCGTTGTTACTTTTAAGAATTCCGTTGTTACTTTTAAGAATTCCGTTGTTACTTTTAAGAATTCCGTTGTTACTTTTAAGAATTCCGTTGTTACTTTTAAGAATTCCGTTGTTACTTTTAAGAATTCCGTTGTTACTTTTAAGAATTCCGTTGTTACTTTTAAGAATTCCGTTGTTACTTTTAAGAATTCCGTTGTTACTTTTAAGAATTCCGTTGTTACTTTTAAGAATTCCGTTGTTACTTTTAAGAATTCCGTTGTTACTTTTAAGAATTCCGTTGTTACTTTTAAGAATTCCGTTGTTACTTTTAAGAATTCCGTTGTTACTTTTAAGAATTCCGTTGTTACTTTTAAGAATTCCGTTGTTACTTTTAAGAATTCCGTTGTTACTTTTAAGAATTCCGTTGTTACTTTTAAGAATTCCGTTGTTACTTTTAAGAATTCCGTTGTTACTTTTAAGAATTCCGTTGTTACTTTTAAGAATTCCGTTGTTACTTTTAAGAATTCCGTTGTTACTTTTAAGAATTCCGTTGTTACTTTTAAGAATTCCGTTGTTACTTTTAAGAATTCCGTTGTTACTTTTAAGAATTCCGTTGTTACTTTTAAGAATTCCGTTGTTACTTTTAAGAATTCCGTTGTTACTTTTAAGAATTCCGTTGTTACTTTTAAGAATTCCGTTGTTACTTTTAAGAATTCCGTTGTTACTTTTAAGAATTCCGTTGTTACTTTTAAGAATTCCGTTGTTACTTTTAAGAATTCCGTTGTTACTTTTAAGAATTCCGTTGTTACTTTTAAGAATTCCGTTGTTACTTTTAAGAATTCCGTTGTTACTTTTAAGAATTCCGTTGTTACTTTTAAGAATTCCGTTGTTACTTTTAAGAATTCCGTTGTTACTTTTAAGAATTCCGTTGTTACTTTTAAGAATTCCGTTGTTACTTTTAAGAATTCCGTTGTTACTTTTAAGAATTCCGTTGTTACTTTTAAGAATTCCGTTGTTACTTTTAAGAATTCCGTTGTTACTTTTAAGAATTCCGTTGTTACTTTTAAGAATTCCGTTGTTACTTTTAAGAATTCCGTTGTTACTTTTAAGAATTCCGTTGTTACTTTTAAGAATTCCGTTGTTACTTTTAAGAATTCCGTTGTTACTTTTAAGAATTCCGTTGTTACTTTTAAGAATTCCGTTGTTACTTTTAAGAATTCCGTTGTTACTTTTAAGAATTCCGTTGTTACTTTTAAGAATTCCGTTGTTACTTTTAAGAATTCCGTTGTTACTTTTAAGAATTCCGTTGTTACTTTTAAGAATTCCGTTGTTACTTTTAAGAATTCCGTTGTTACTTTTAAGAATTCCGTTGTTACTTTTAAGAATTCCGTTGTTACTTTTAAGAATTCCGTTGTTACTTTTAAGAATTCCGTTGTTACTTTTAAGAATTCCGTTGTTACTTTTAAGAATTCCGTTGTTACTTTTAAGAATTCCGTTGTTACTTTTAAGAATTCCGTTGTTACTTTTAAGAATTCCGTTGTTACTTTTAAGAATTCCGTTGTTACTTTTAAGAATTCCGTTGTTACTTTTAAGAATTCCGTTGTTACTTTTAAGAATTCCGTTGTTACTTTTAAGAATTCCGTTGTTACTTTTAAGAATTCCGTTGTTACTTTTAAGAATTCCGTTGTTACTTTTAAGAATTCCGTTGTTACTTTTAAGAATTCCGTTGTTACTTTTAAGAATTCCGTTGTTACTTTTAAGAATTCCGTTGTTACTTTTAAGAATTCCGTTGTTACTTTTAAGAATTCCGTTGTTACTTTTAAGAATTCCGTTGTTACTTTTAAGAATTCCGTTGTTACTTTTAAGAATTCCGTTGTTACTTTTAAGAATTCCGTTGTTACTTTTAAGAATTCCGTTGTTACTTTTAAGAATTCCGTTGTTACTTTTAAGAATTCCGTTGTTACTTTTAAGAATTCCGTTGTTACTTTTAAGAATTCCGTTGTTACTTTTAAGAATTCCGTTGTTACTTTTAAGAATTCCGTTGTTACTTTTAAGAATTCCGTTGTTACTTTTAAGAATTCCGTTGTTACTTTTAAGAATTCCGTTGTTACTTTTAAGAATTCCGTTGTTACTTTTAAGAATTCCGTTGTTACTTTTAAGAATTCCGTTGTTACTTTTAAGAATTCCGTTGTTACTTTTAAGAATTCCGTTGTTACTTTTAAGAATTCCGTTGTTACTTTTAAGAATTCCGTTGTTACTTTTAAGAATTCCGTTGTTACTTTTAAGAATGAATTGTACTTAAATAATATATTTAGAAAGAGCAGCAGACCATACGTAAGAACAATGAAGAGTGCCATTCATTATGTTAAATGAAACGAAATGGAATTAATGCTAATTCCAATAGACAGTTAATCGGCCAATCACAAACAAGTATTGGACAGCAGTCAGTCTAGAGAGACAGCACGCAAAAAATCTTAGGGCTTGAAACAAAAAAGAGACAATGACTATTGCGTGTTGACACTGACGGCTATCCGTCTTGACCGGGGATTACCAAACTATTTTGGGCAAGCTACCCCTGTTCCAAAATGAACTGATACCTCAGCCATTGCCAGATGACTTTAAAAATCGTTTCTCTAGTTTTTTTTCCTATTGATACAAAATAATTATTAATTTAAAATCTTTGCAGTTTGCGAACATAAAATATTAGTAATTCTTATAATAAGTACACGTATCTTGAAAGTTTCAAATAATTCTTAGACTCTGGCTATACTCTGCCGGCCAAAAAAACAATATCGACAGACATGATTCGGGCTTTATATGGCCAAACGAAAGAATCTGTCAAAAACGAACGAATGTCTCACGGCAGATTTTTGTACATCACGTGCTAACGAAGAGTCGCGCACCAGCGTGATCGTAACTGAAACACACAGACTGATTTAACGGAAATCGCTACTGCGACAATGCTGCGAACATTACAGGAGCAATTCGAGGCCTTCGATGGAAACATTATAGCTGCTATGTCCATTTCCTGAATTTAGTATACAGAATGTTAAAAAAATCTGCAGTATATTTTAGATGAAATTAAAAAAATTATGCGGCACATACAAAACCAGTTTCGGCACAATATTCAAATAATTACTTTCTTTTAAATTACTTTATTAGGCATCAGGCTTTGATCTCAAAATTATCGGATACATATTATAATCATACTAGATATCGTAATCTATCAAGACCTTATTAATTACAAATATTATAAAAATATTATTTTATTTTTAAAATTAACGAATAATTTTTTTAAATCTGAGGTCTGCTTTTCTATCTCTGTGGTTTACTTAAATAGTGATAGTTGTAGTTTACATATCACATAGATTTTTATGCATGTATTATGCTCTTTATAGTACTTATATGTTGAAAATATATATAAAAAAATACATTTTAGGGGCGCTATTTAAAGTAAAATGATACCAAACATTAATAACGACGAAATTTAGGTCTAATATGTTGCGCGAAGTCTGTTATGTAATAGCTATACGAATAATCGATACTGGTTGCATCTATAGACTATGTACTTTTTACCTATCATTTAGCCTCAATAACTCACACAAAATTACAATGTATTGCAGCAATTCAAAGCATAAGAATAATTTCATACTTATGTTAATTTATATTATATTTTAATATTACACATTCTACCAAGAATTGTTACGAACATGGGACCTGAACCGAAACTAAAATATTCCAATACCCACCTGAATGTATTGCATTTTTTATTTTTATTATTCTGATTGCTAACATTTGCAGATTGACAGAAAAGATTTGTTTTATAAATATATAATCTCATATGATCACACGGAACTGAGAAATTAACTAATGTTATAATCAATTGATAGTCACCAGTGTCTGATAATTGTTATATGTAATATAACAATTTTTATATTGTTTTATTAGTATCATACACACTGAATCAAATATTCAGTGTGCACATGCCATACTTAGTTTGATTACATTCGTTTGTGTTTAATTAATGTAGGTAAAAGATTTTCGTAAATCCAGGTAGGATTCAACTATTAACTGCCTCATATCATTTCTGTGAAAATCGCACATTATATCAATTAGCCTAATTTTTAACTGTTATATAAATTCAATAATACTTATCTAGTAAATCAAATTACATTTTTTGTTATTTATATAATAATATTGCGAGCCAATAAACACACCTATGCAAGCAGCAATGATACATGAGTGTTTAATGTAAGCTATAAAAACGAATTTAAAGTTATTTTGTTGTGGTTTAAATCAGTCAAGGTGCATAATATTGTACATATATCTGTTATACTTTATTGGGTTGAACCATAACAAAATTATGTTATTTAAATAAAAAAATGTCCACTTACATTAATTTAATCAATTTCCATATCCTTGACAATAATTTAAAGCCTGAAGACATTTAAGCCATACTTGATATTCGTAACTGAAGGAGTACTATGTAATTAATCGAAGTCGATGAATTTGTTTTCAGATTAGCAAAACTGCCTTTCCTTTTAATTGTTATGTTAAAAATGCGCTTTGCATCTTCTGTTTAATGTGAAAGGTATATAAATCAGATAGCATAAACAATATGTCGCCGTAAATAGTTTTTAAACTTTATTTCATTAATCCAAAACTATAATTATTTTAGTATTCAATCGTAATTTTAAGTTTTATTTAATATTCTTTTTATTACAGAATCGATGTCGGTTAATATTTTGAATGCTATAACTTTTTGTGAGATAAGCGAGCTACTTTAAATTACAATGTCAATGTACTTAATTATTAATGACTGACTATTTGATTAAATAACTTATATATTTATAAATTGTATTTTTTTTATTATTTACCATTTCATTATTTTCTTCCTAAATATATAGCTTTTCCCCGCGTGTTCGCCTTATATTCTGGTTAGCTATTTAATTTTAGTGAACCCTGTAAAAAAAAAACTTTTGATTTACGAATTTTTTGTTGATTGGACCGATTCGAAGGACAATTTTTTTAGTTTAACGTGGGGGGAAAGGTGCTCGTATCTACCCGTCACTGTCTCCGGTGACTGGTTATGTCGGGATCAGCATTGAAGATGCCGGACCGACTAAAACCCCCACGGTAGATCTGCTGTTGGCCCAGTGGCCTTTACAGCTACATCGGTAAGACTCGCGAGCAGGAGGCCCGCAAGTTAAATAAACAAAAGGAACGACGACGCTGCTGTGTTAACGAAAGAAAGACTCGACAAAAACTAGGGGGGTGGCTGACGACAACCCTCCCTCTTAGGGAGGCAAAACCTCGGCTTGGGTTGCAATCGAATTTGGGAAAACTGATGTTAGGAACGCCTTTGCAGACGAGTAATCCCCGTGTATGGCGTGAATCTGTGTCGAAGGACAAATCCAAGACGAGTCACTTAAATTGTCATAGGAGGGACCAAATTTGACTCCTGTCCTCCGACTCAGATTCCGAGAGAAAATAATCGAAATGTCAGAAGAATCTATGTTACTAACTATAGGTCTACCAGGATCTGATGGCAAAAAGGGAAAAAAGAAATTGACGCTAGCAATACTGGGGAAATTGGAGTAAAACGTTTTGATACTTTTTTTTCCTTATAGTGGCTGATCTGTGTGTGATGCATGCAAATATAAAAATGTATCCAATGATCAAGGATAATTTTTGAAAATCTTACTGTGGCGAATGTGGGGTTCGAAATTTAGATGAAAACTCCAATTACCCTGTTCATGAGTTTATTAATTAATAGGCTATCAGAACTTGAAAATGGTTCCAAATACTGCACACCCATAAAAAGTCTTCATCGGAAGAGGAAGACGCAGTATTTATGATAAACCTTTCCACCTGCATCTCAATTAATCGATCTTGTTCTATGAACTGATTTTCAATTTTTATTACATGTTCACAAGATTTTCGCCATTCATCGATCCCTATTTGACAGAAAGCTTCTTCTGTTAAAGATTTTATATCACTTGCAGGTCTATTGACGTTTTTACCCGCAACTTTTTGTTTCATTATTCCCCAGATTAATTCCATGGGGTTTAACGTAAAATGATATGGTGGGACCCTCAAGACTTAGTGGCCGTGTGATTTTAAAATCTCATCTATCTGATATTTAGGTTCAGACTTATGATTTTTCACTGCTTCCAGTAATTTACATTTACACCAATTATCGTCATAAGGGATATTGTTTGATTGAAGCCATTCTTTTATAACAGCAATACGGTCGGCTTGTGTAAGCGGTTTGTTTAATTGTACAGAATGGTACTTGGCGTTGTCCATGAGAATTAGAGAATAAAATATTTTCTGACACATCCTAATTTAGTTTCCTTCCTTCCGTAATTACGGGGGAAGGAAACTAAATTGCCAATTGGCAGATTCTCTTATGCCGCCACCTAACAATACACAAACGTAGAAAACACACAGTATGCAATAAACTGATCGGGCATGGACAAACAGTTCGTTACACCGTCGGATAATCTTTAATTTCGATGCGGTTCTAAATTCTTGCGGTGACATCGGTATATTTAAAAAAAATTGTTGTTATGGACTTCCCTTTGAATTGATTTTGTCGTCATCGTTAGCATAGATATCGACTAATAATTTCAGCTTTGCATTCTATTCATATTTGTATATAAATATTCTGTTATATTTATCGATCGTTTCACGCGGGCGGTGGGCTCGTTGTATTCGTAATAATCCAACATTCAAATATCTAAAATTGATTTCTGTTGTATAAATTATATTTTACTAGATGTGATTCTAAACCAATATCTTCAGAATTTTTTATTTAATAAAATTTAATAGAAATGAGATAATAATTTTTCAAATAATGTACCTAATTCCGTTGTGGAACGGGGGGAAACCAGGCGCATCATAATGCTTGCAAGCATCGATATGGGTATCTTAAAGGTATAAAGTATAAATTGGGAGTAAAGGGAATATACAATCTCTTTCTCCAATTACCAACCTCGCCTGCACGTGGTGCACCATGCTAGCCAGTAAACGAGCCTCTGGTGAATGAATGATGGCCAGAATATTCTCGAATTTTCCGAACTCAAACCTCACAGAGTAGGGACAGGAAAGCAGAATCACTTGTTGCGAAGGTACCGGTACTGCGCTCACCAACCCGGTTCTCCAGCATAGTGAGTATGGGGCAAAACTTGTTAGAAATATATGCCGGATTTTGCTTGTGCTTTCTGGGAGTGGCATGTTCAACAGTGAACTAAAATAGGCTGATCTAGTCGTAGCATATGCACAAATTTTTAAAATTAATGCAAAAAATGGTGCAATCATCCAATACCCACCGAAAGATAAAACTCGCCGTCGCAAGCGTCGTCCCAATTAATGTTGGGAATCAACTTCCCCGTAACCCATTTTGTTAAGTTATCTTTATTCATATCATGGTGGTAGACAGCAGATGTACTCTTCGACCTATATATACATCAAACGACAGTTTGGCACAAAACCATTTTCTCGACCAGCATGTACAATGATCCATCTAGGCCCTGCCGAAACACTTTTAGATGGGCCTGCAATATCTTTATTTTGCCTGCATTTATTCACTGAATATGAACCGTGTATGTAGGTTTCATATTGTATAAATAAACCACATCTAACATATCATCAGCTTCTCGATTCTTATGCATACGCTACAAATACTTGAATCTGTGTATCTTTATGTCATGTTGCTCCTTTAAAATAGTCCTTTTTGATTGGCACTTCACGAATTCGAATCCGATGTCTTTCAAAATAAATCTGAAGACAAAATAAGATTGTTATTTTTAGATTATATTCAAACTGAAAGAAATGAAATTCATTTTTGTTACCTTAATGATTCTCTTCCTCCATTGAAATTGATTTCCTCCCGAAGAATTTGTAGCAATTTCATGACAGAAGGTATTTCTTTTCGTACAGTGTAAAACTCATTTATCTTGTTTCAGATCAATTCTAAATCAAAACTATCCAAGTTAATTTTTTTTATGCCACCTTTCCTCTTTTTACCGGGCGTACTAAATACGCCTCTGTTAGATCTGCCTTCAGCAACAATTCGTCTTATGTTAGTATTAGAAACCCCTGAAATAAACCAAAGTTTAGTATACATAATATAATACACACGAAAAATGCAATAAACCAAAAGTATCAAGACGTGTCATTCCTACTAACCAGTCAACGCTTGCACATGGCTCAATATCGATGATTGTGTTTGTTCTGCACCTTGTTCATCAAGTATTCTTTGATAAACATTTAAAACAATATTTTTTGCTTGCGATCGAAGAGGTTTCTTCGACATTTTCACCACTTTTTAGGAAATTTGAAGCCAAACCAAAAACAATTCCTCGAAATTTCAGTTGAAAGATAACATTTTATTTGGGGCCATATGAAAATCGCTATTTTTTAAACTTTTTTTTGCCATCAAATCCTGGTAGACCTATATATTGCGCATCGTTATTCAATTGGTCCGTCTCTAATAGACATTGAGCAGGTATTAGCCAACTTCACTCAACTTAGTGATGGCATAAGCCGTATTGTTTTAACTCTGATTGATTTTTTTATTAGGTACCATATTGTTTAATTAAGTAATGCGCGAGTACCTAGTCTTTCCTGATAAAATCAGTCTTTCTTTCATCTAATAGGGCTCCGAGCGCGACAAAGGTAACAGGCAGCAGCGCCGATTCTCACCTTTCTCTACCTAATTAGCGATCCAACTGCTTGCGAGCCTCAAGCGCCGAAGCTGTCAACGCCACGGTAGAACCGAGCGTATCTACCGCGTGGGTTTTAGACGGTTCAACAAAGCCTCAAAAGTTGATCCCGACATAACGAGTCACCGTAATACTTTACAAAAAAGAAAAAAAAAGAGCTGCACTTCACTCGGTGCTGGAGCAATTGTAATCAAATTAAGGCGATTACATTCGCCAATGACCTTGAACATCTGGGCGGAGCATACCATACTACAACCGTGCAGCCTCGTACGTAAATGTAACATTATCCTTATGCGTTACATCAAAACTCTGATCAAATAATACATAAAATATTGAGTATTATATTCTGAATATATGTTAGTGTAATCAAAAAAAATTCTGCCCAAGACTCCTCTAAACGGGTGTAGTATGATGGAACGGTGCACCCAGAGCAACTACGAAAATGACAATGGAAGTCGTAGTAACTAGCACCCCTAGAAACCTCGATAATGCCACATTTAAAAAAAAATCCATGTCCACCATCTTGTATTCGAAAATGGATGACATTCTCGTAATCAGGACCCATTACTAGTTTAGGTACCCCACTCATGAAACACATATCCAGATTTATACATTTAGGCATAGAAAACGAATCGCGTATTTTTTCACTATCGCACCCAGTTTCACTTTAATAACAAAATGCGATTAAATAAACTGGTACAAACCGCATGCGCGGCATAGGTATTTCTCTAAAAACACTAATTACGCTATAGTAGTAGCCTTTATTATGTATAAGGGGCAAACGAGCAAGCGATGGGCCACCAGCGGGGCTACAGCACTAGCAAAGTAGCTGCAAATGCCACTTCTTGGCTCTACCACGTACCACTATGGTGCATATTTAGTAATAAGCACATATAGAATATACCTGTCGCCGCAAGAGCCTCTTCTATTTAAATAGTCTAGTTTATCAGACGTCTTTAAATTATTTTTATAATGATTGCAGTGTATTGATTACCTAATTTGTAATAGATTTAGTTTTCTCTTTTAAAGATTTATCGGGTAGAAATTCCCGCCATCTATCGGGAACTTTAGACATCTCACTCGAGGTGGCGCTAATGTCTTGTTTTCCTTTAATTAATTACGAGAAGTTATAATTATAATTTGATTACGTTATAAATATAATTTAATTATAATAACCCGATTCACTTATTTTCTAATAGTGAATTAAAATTTAATTAAGATTTGTGTTCACTACTGTAAACTTCTTAAGTTTTCGTTATTGAGTGAGCACCGGCAGAGGGACACTTGAGTCGTGGCATCGGTCGGTGTAGGTAGTCTATTCTTTCACTGTTGTGTTAATCAATTTTTAAAGAGTGATCTGTGATTCAAAAATTGTTAAAAGCGTAAAGTAAATAAATTAATAAGTAAAAAATGAGTTCCTTATTTGTAATGGATCAAGATAAGGACAGCACTGCTGAACCCTTGTCATATGGGGACAGCAGTGCTGCTCCCCCAAAAAATACCCCTGGAACATTACCTTGTCATACCATATTTTTGTCTAAATGCCAAACCTCACCTGCACGTGTAGCTATAAAATTAGGCCTTTGGCGTCCGAACTATGGCCATATCCATAAATTATTCCGTACCCAATCCCAGACTAATTACGGGGATTAGGGTACCGGCGCTGCGCTCACCAACCCGCCTATCACTAGCTCATGGTAAGACCTATGTCCAGCAGTACTTATAGTCTATAAAAGAAAGAGAAGTAGCTATGCAGCCCATGTGGCTATGGTGTATGGCGCCTACCCTCCCCCACCGTAACCCGCGCGGGTGAAATGCACAAAACTTTTTCCAGAAATCATGTTGACACCCGGCGAAGAACTTCGAACAATGACACCGAAGCAGAGAAACAACTGGTCAACCGATCTGCACTATTATTGCTCCATGATAATGCAAGACCTCACACTGCTCGACAATCTGATTTAAAATTAAAAGACCTAGGTTAGAAATCATTCGTCATCCTCTGTATTCGCCACACCTAGCCCAAACCAATTAGTATTTTTTCCGCGTTCTCAGGGAGTACAAAATGCCTTCTTTGAGTTTGCAAAGGTATAAAAATGATCTTACCTCGAAAAGGCAGACAGATAATGAAAGTAATTACTTAGATTCGCACAACGAGAGTAGCTTTTTAGTCTAAATGAAACTAGTAAAATTTTTCGTGAAGAGTTTATTTTTGGCCCATTATTAAACAAAATATTTTTGAATATGTTGAAAAAGGATTAAATTTTACGAATATGTGAGAATCTGAATATCTTATCAATTTATTCAGCACCTTACAGATTAGTTTGTTTTTATAGCAACTCGTAACTTTCTTTTATAATAATTCAACTTTCTATTTAAAATTTTTGACTATCATTTGTAACAATTTAAATAATTATTATAGTCTCTTTTCTTCTAAGAATAGCGGATGCCATCAGGTGTCTTTCGAGAAGTATACTAAATATTTAAAAGACGAGACGAAGTTACAGTTTTCTACAAAACCACTGATATGCTGAATATTTCTTGACATGTTGAAACAATAGAAATTCTTTCGGTGACCAGGGAAGGGATATTTCATCTTTTGTATACATTAAAGAGCATGATTTAGTTTTAACTACGTTTTACAAAAAAAACTATCTTTTATATTCTGGGTGCTTTGCATTTGCCAGAGCTTAATTTTTGAATTAAAATAATAAACTAATTCATTAAAATTCATCCATTATTTCAAGAGACCAAGGAACAGAATTTTTGGTTCTGATATTTTGTACTACTGAGATATCGCTGCAAATAAGTATAAAGGACAGAGCAGGTAAAGAAGGAAGACATAA
This sequence comes from Bhutanitis thaidina, assembly GCA_029286595.1. Lineage (NCBI taxonomy): Eukaryota > Metazoa > Arthropoda > Insecta > Lepidoptera > Papilionidae > Bhutanitis > Bhutanitis thaidina. Next base: position 7,007,674 of record JAGSMS010000022.1, read on the forward strand.
AAAGGTGTCTTCATAACTATTTACCATAATCATTTTGTATTGAAGTTTCCAAATGTCGATTGGAAAGGTACTTTCTAAAGTGAAAATAACAATGGTATAACAAACTGGCATTAAAGATCATATTTATCACAGATTTGCAAATATCTGTAGGTTACATCATAAAAATGCGATATAAAAAAAATATTTGATATTCATTTCAAAGAAATATTTGCATGAACATTTGTAACTCTACAAATTAAATGTCAAAAAAGAATGCAAGAAAACGAAATAACATTATTTCTTTTAATTTTTGGATTGAGTCTATAACGCGAAATAATCAGATGCTCTTAAAAAAAATTAACCATATAAATTTGTGATGAGAATATTCACCTTAAAATAAATAAATGCAGAACCTAATGTTGTTAAGAAAATAAAGCCACTGTATTATAAAAATTAAATAAAAATGAGACCAAATTATGAAACTCTTCACATGACATCCCACTTATTGTTTTGAGCCCCGAGAGTAAAAATTGTAGTTTTTTCAAAATACTGGAACAAACACTCTCTTTCAATACCCCGAGACAAAGTAATGCTCTGCATCTGCAAGCCGTAACAGAATCAGTTCATTCCTCTGCCTTGTTAAATAGTCACAGATACAATTTAAAAATAAAACCAATGCTAAGGGGGCAAAATCAAAGATAATCACAGGTATCTGCTTTTTGGCTAATGTCACTGATATGAGTGAAAAATTAACTATAAAATATATTTTTGCTCCACAAATAATGCCCACCAAAGCTCTATCTCAAATGATACATACTTAAATGTATCAAAACTCTGTGACTTTTACCGCTTAAAAACAAATCGAATGTGAATTGGTAACTTTAAAACTGGTTAAGACAATATACAACATTAATGACTAAATATTAAAATAAAATCAAGTTTTTTTTACACATTTCAAACATTTCAAATTACTTTTTAGTCCCATAGTTATTTAGTCAAAACTATTACCTTAACCAAGTTCTCAAGTTAAAATAATCGGCTTGATATGTAATAAACACTGTCTCAAGCGGCCAGAAACAGTATTTCTGACACAGATTTTAAGTTCTTTTTTTCTTTAATAATCAATGTTTGAGCTAGTCTAAATGCCTACCCATATTACAGAGTACATAGTTAAAAATAGTAATTATGTAAAAAGAAACCAGTGCTAGCTCAAATTTATAAATATGGGTAGGGAAATCAATATATTATGTTGGAAGTCTACCACAATTTATGTTAAGATCACGGACAAATCTAGATAGACTCTCACATGCAGCAAGGATTCAGATAAATATTTTACGTTTTAACAATGTAGGAAACCGCGCACAGTATCCAATATGGACAAAGGTCGCGAAATACCTTTCGTAGTCCCGATGTTTGTTTATATATACACTTTAAAAAAGTAACCCTCTTGGGGTATAAGTCTTATTTCACGATAAACTATTTACACGCACATTTTGTTACAATAAATTCATTACACTTTTTACAAATAAGTTTTTTGTTTTTGTTTTTATACTAATTCCTTTCACCAGTCAGCAAGTCCAGATAGTTGTGTGCGAATGTTGACGCGCGATAGCACGGCGTTACTTTTCGGCCGAGTCGTCCTCGTCTGGGCGCGACACATATAGCGCTGGGTCGATAACCTTTGGTATCGGTTTAATCTCCGTGCCCAGCTCCTGTTCAATGCGGTGAAGTGCGAATCGATCTTCATACGTGATTAGGTTGATCGCGATACCCAGGTGGCCGAAACGTCCTGAACGTCCAATACGATGTAGATACGTCTCAGCCATGCGCGGGAAGTCGAAATTAATGACGACATTGACCGCTTGCACGTCAATACCTCTGGTGAAGAGATCGGAGCACACCAAGTTACGGCAGAGCCCAGCGCGAAAATCATGGAATACGCGATTGCGATGCGCCTGCGCCATGCGCGCATGAATATAATAGCAACAGTAGCCCAGCTCGGTTATTTTCTTTGCCAACAGCTCTACACGCTGTGTAGAATTGCAGAATATTATAGACTGGTTTATTTGTAACTGTAACAACAGAAAAAAAAATTTAGTATTCAGTGTTAGCTAGTAATCGTGTGGATTTATTGTTCTATAGCGGGTTTATTTGTTACATCTTTCGTTCTTCAAATTATTTAGCGCACCACTCTCTTTGTGAATAACAAAATTATGGTTATTTGTTTATATGGTTCATTTATATACAAGAAAGCATGTCCTATATTCAGCAGTGGACTTGTGATAGGCTGAAATAATGATGATAATACAAGAAAAAAATAATTGCCTTCGACATGAAATAACTCACAAATCAGTACTATATTATTACTGCCTATACCTACCTATAGACGCGGAATTTTCTTATGTTGCTCATAAGGAATACTTCCAGAAGAAAAAGAGATTTTAGTATTGACCAAAGGCGATGTACTCGATCTTACGCGAGTAGGGCCGTGGTGGCAGGCGACCTTGGTCCGATCAGTCTGTGTCTAAGTCTCAAAATTACTGAATTTTCACCATCTTGCAAAATATGGTAAATATTCAACAAAGTAAGAACTTGTTTCGATATTTTTAAAATTTTTCAAACCAACCAACAAAGTTATTTTGTTAGATTTAAAAGGGACTTCTTGTCATAATGAAGACCTTTGCTGCAATTGTGAACTTACATCTAATTTATCCACATACATTTAGATTTGTTAGACAAAAATATTACAAATGCATCTCCTAGATAAAAACCACGCAATTGCTAATTCAAAGCATTATTGCAATCTATGTTTACCAAGTATTTATACAATACATTTATTCGTATACATTTTTCATCATTTTAATTACTAAAATTATCTAAGTATAAGGATATATGACACGTGCAAAGATCACATTTAAAAGTTTAGTACTTTTAAATGTGATCTTTATGCGTGAACAAATGTCAAATATTTTAAATGTTCCAGTTAGTTTCAATACTTTAGGGCCTAATTTCTTGTAAGTTTTCGATTTTCCGTCAAGCAAGTACTTTAAATTATTGTTATTTTTAAATTCACATTAACACAAAATTTGCGTACTCAATCTAATTTTTAGTCTTTGTCTATTTTCGGATTAACACTTCTATTACAAAACAAAATACAAGTACATAAGGGTACAAATACAATATATAGAGTACATAAAAGCTTACCTTTGAAAAGAGTGTATTTAAGCAATGTACTTTTTGTCTTTCTTGTACAAATGCATAGTACTGTGTGACTCCCTTAAGTGTAAGCTCCTCCATGAGGTTAATTTCATATGGCTCTCTTAAATGCTTCTCCATAAACTGCTTAACACTTAATGGGAAGGTTGCAGAGAATAGCAAGATCTGGCGTTCTTTTGGTAGTCTAGAAGAAAAATATAGAGTTGTGTGAAGTCTGCCAGTCCATAGTTGTTGTTCAAAATTTTATACAATATAATAGTAATATACATTATTTAATATGTGTATTAATATGAAGTTGTTGTTTAAGATAATGATTGCTTTAAAAATATAACTGGCAGGTAAATTTTTTTTTTTTATTAACTCGCTTTCTTTTCTCGTCTTTCTGTTTGGAGCAATATTTACAACAGATTTTAAAGTAAATTCTTGATGAGCTAGAGACTAGAAACTTTAAACATAGCTCCGACCTGGATGGTAATGCACCATTAATTCGCTTTTTGTTTGTTTTTATCTTTATTTGACTGTTTGGTATAAACTTTTCAATCAATTTTAAACTAACTTCCAATGAGGTAGAGATTGGAAACTAGATGACAAAAATGAATAAACAATAAAATCGTGGTAAAAAAACACCTGTTTTAATTAAAACGTATTCTAAATCAAGACAACTTAGAACTATTCGACTTCTACTGTTTTTACAATTACTGTTGAACGGTGGTATGAAATCTTTTTTGAATACAAGTTCCATGGTGGGACTAATCCCACACAAATGGTACGTAATATCAATGTTACGTTTGGAGAGACTGCGACTAATGTTGTCACTTTAATAGTGGCAATGAAAACTGCAAAATTGAGCCACGGGAAAGACGCTCTGCTCTAGACTCAAATCGATAAACAAGTGATACTGAAGGCTGTTATGTCTGGAAACTAGTATAGAATTATCAGTATTGATTGAAATTAGAAGCATTAGCATACCTTGACCCTATGTTAAAAATCAATACTAAATCATAAAAACAGAAGTGAAAAATGCGTAAAAAATGTTTCACTAATATTCATTTTCCATAGACTCAGCTGTCAGTCAGCAGAATACATCGCAATGAGATTATGCAGTAAGTTTTGTAATTTGGCAAAAAAGAGTGTATTGAATCTCTTTAAGAAGTCAAAACTTACCGTGAAATAACCATGTCTAGCATGCCCTTAAAGTCTTGGGAAAGTAATTTGTCTGCCTCGTCGAGAACCAACATCCTGCATTGCTCCATCTTAGCTACTTGTTTATCCATGAGATCAATCATTCGACCTGGCGTAGCAATAATCACTTGAACTAGAACAAAATTATGTTGGTAAATTTTTGTTCAAAAGATCTTGCTCTTCATGCAATCAGTGTAATCACAATATTGAAGAACTTTGAGGTTTATCAGAGCATTACATTACAAGCTGCAGCTTGTTTTTTATAATCTAATAAAAAAAAATTACGTTCATTAATTTATATAATATGATGATTGTGATATTTGATTCTAATATATTTTTTTTTCAAACTACGATCATCAACTGTATTAGGTATTATTTTTGATATGTATAGAACAAGTTATTCAATGATGAATTTAAATTTACAACTTTTTTATGAATATAAAAAAAAATAAGTATGAGATACCAATATAAATTTGTACTAAATGAAACAGCACAAGTGTTTACTTTAAAAGTACCTTCCTTAAATTTGTTCTAAAGTATGGCAGGTATTTATTGCATACATAGCAAAGTGTTTTCGCAGCATTTCAAGGTGATGAAATCACAGAATATTTTAACAATGACTTAGCAATTACACAAGATACAGAAATCAATGACAACTTAACTTCTGAATCCGAAAGAACAAATGACGATTGAAAACTTAAATAAAACAAAATACAGTTTTTTTAATTCTAGTGAAAAAAAGCTATTTAAATTACGGAACGGAATATTCACATCACGCGTAACAATGATTATTGACCGAATTGGCAGATGTCAGTTATTTAAGGCAACAAAAACTTAAATTTATATAATACTTTATTTTACTCAAAAATTTGGCACTCCTAGACGTGGGCGAGGCTGAACAAAACACAAATACCCAAGCTAGACATGGGCAGAGCAGAGCTGGTTGTATAAAGTATCATTGATGTATACATTCCAAAGTTTTTTTTTTTTCTGATAAATAAAACAACATACAGAAACAGAAGTTTGAAACTGACATGTATTTCTTGAAAGGTTTGCCTGTGCTCACCATGCTAGGTAAGTGGGATGGTGAGTTTTATTTTCTATGGGCAAGGCGGCAAACGAACAAGCGGTTCACCTGATGGTAAGTAATTATGATCGCCCTCGTAGATCTGCTACACCAGAGGAGCTGCAGAAGCGTTGCCGGCCTTTAAAGGTATTTGGAAGATGGGAGGGAAGATGAGGAGGGGGAGGGGGAGTGGGAGTGGGTCTCCGGTTACCTCACTCGCCGAACGAAACGCAGAAGCACAAGATGCCTCTACTTCACGTCGGTTTTCTGGGTGGTACCAATCCGGTCGAGTCTTCACATTCGAGCACCAGCAAAAGCCGCCGCTTGGCTCTACCACGTTAGACAGTATGAGTGCAGTGCCGACACCCACGCATTAGTGATACCTACCTGCTACCCCACCAATAATCAGTGGCATTGTTTCGGCAAATTAGAGTTTGGATGGAATGACACTTGTTTCCCAAGTTAAACACATATTCATTGACTTCGGTTATACAGAGGTGTGTGCAACTCTCATACAAAAATTGTTGAATGGAGATATTACTAACTTAATATACCAACATCATTAATAAACAGTTTCCAACATGACTAACTTACAATTCTTAGGTGTTACCAAAGACATTTTAAACAATTAAAACTAAACAGAATTAAAAACCTCTGCATCACTTTTAAGAAAAATGCTTAGTTAAATTCAGGACTTTACCTACATTAAACTAGAGAAAAAATTATGATTGTTCCTTGACATGCTTTAAGCGAAAACGTATAATATATGTGACGACGTGTGTGTGAATTTTTTCTTTAAATGCGGTATGACGTCATACCGTTTTTTTAATTATATTACAATTTTTGCGGTATCCTAAAAGATTCCAAAGTTTGACATTGACTAGAAGTTGTTGTAAAATAATAATACAATACCGGTACAACTCCTACCGGAATAAGTAGGTACATATAAACTATTTTAATGCTTTTCATATATTTAATATTACTGTAATAAACCTATTATCATAAAATAAATCAATATTCTCCAATCAGTCTGTAGATCTATGCAAAGCAATAATTTACTAAACATTAAGTATTCAAATTAGTAGATCTGTAGATCACTGAGGCACTGTACCTCGTATTTGTTTGATTTCTTTTCGCAGTTTACCCACTTAACTAATGTTACAATATTCGTCTATGTGAACCGATAGGCGGCATTAACATAAACAGGATAAGTCATGTCATCATTCTCCCAATATATCACGATTCCAAGACACAAATCATTCCAAAGTACATACTTAAAGTAGTACTACATACAAGTAGCATCAATATTGATTAATAATTTCAAAAATGTTTTGATCATTGCTAAACAAGAAATCTCATATAATAAAATAATTATAATATAGGTATAAGATGAATAGTGGTGCCACTAATACTTACATAGCTTATGAGTAGTAAATGTGCCGTGCTCACTTTCCCACAAAACCCCTCATTAGTTACCAGTCATCACCAAATCAGAGTCCTGTTATGACACTTAAAGATTGCAACCCAACTAGGGATGTGAACCCAGGTACACATCGGTAACCCAAGTAACCAATTCTTGCAATAAATGGATTTAAGTTTTTTCAAGTTTCTAATTCTTTACTTTATGATATTGCTTTTAAGTTATGTTTATTGACATTTAAACATTATGAAATAAAGACCGGTTGTTTGTATTGATTTCTGTTAATTTCCAAATTGTAATCCTTAAATGGTAATTTATTTTCTTTCATAACTTAAAATTTAGCACAATATTATAAAAAGTATGAAGATGGAGTTTTAATTGAGTGGTGTCTGTTAGTTAAAATTAAACCTGCATAGTCCAAGAATCGTGATGAAAACTTTTTTTACACTAAAAATGTTTTATTCTATATTTAAAATTTTTATGTCTTACTATTATTTGCCTTTCAGTTGTCATTCAGTATTTAAGTTAAACATGGAGACCTCAAAAATTAATGCAATTTACGAATAAGAGATCAGACTTGATTCTAATGCAGCAGAGATATCACGCAATATCAATGCTGCTTTGAAATGAAAAGGATACAAGTAATGAATGCTCTGTATGTTTCGAGATTAATCACATTCATAGTGGAATTTTTGACTTAAAGAAAGAAATATGAGGAAGACCTGACACTAAGGTTGATTATCAAACAACTTAGCAATTAGCATCATGGTTTGACAATAATAGTTTACCCATAATATTGACACATTTGCACCAAATTGGTAAAATAAAATACTCGAGAAATTGATGTGCCTCATGAATTAATTGATGTACACAGAGGAGCATGTGACAAAGCTTTTTTGTCACCATTTCCAAGAATAAAAAAAAAAAATTATAAATCACAAGCGAAAAACGCAATGGTTGAAACCCAGCTCAAATACATTACTGTACATTGCTCCATAGAAAATAAATAGCTGTTTGGTGGTCACTTTATGGTGTAATTCACTATAGGTGCTTTCCATATTGAGATATGCAATATAGTATCAATTGTTTATGAGAAATCAATTAAAGCTATGTTCATACAATATAAGTACATCTGCTAGATGTACTCATAATGTATTACTGCAGCATCTAAATACATATATAAGTTTTAAATATTCTTTATGTAAAACCGTAATGGAAAATAACAATTGGATTTAGATAGAATGAGGGTAAATATATTAATTCAAATGTTACCAGCTTCCAAGAAAATAAACTTACCATTTTGATATATACGCATTATGTCATCCCTGAGGTTTGTGCCTCCTGTGGTAACCATTACACGAATATCTGTGTGCTTTGCCAGTTCAATGCAAATTTGTGATGTCTGGAGTGCAAGTTCTCTAGTTGGTACGACAATTAAAGCTTGTATAGCATCTTTTTTTGGATCAACCTGAGAAACACCATATCAATTAATGCATTTGAAATAATGTAAGTATAAAAACCATAATTTTTTTTTAATCAGTGTTTGGTTTATCACTTAACAGCAAGTGAAGGGGAATCCAAATATTATCATCATAAATATTACAACCTCATAATTTTTATACACGTAAATTAGAAGACATTACAATCAGAATAATACATGAATGTGAAGTTTCTTCTTGGATACAAAAACTTAAGCAAGATTTGTGCACACAATTTTTAATCATCAAAGTTAATAAAACTCAAGATACAAATACAAAGTTCATGTAAATAAATTAAAAGCTCACACTTATATTAAAAAGATAAAATAAAACCTTCTTAAAATGTACCTGTTCTAACACTGGAATACAATAAGCTCCTGTTTTGCCGGTTCCATTCTTTGCTCTTGCAAGTACATCTTTGCCACTAAGTGCAATAGGGATTGAAGCCTCTTGAATAGGAGATGGCTTTTCCCATCCCTTTTCAAATATACCCATTAGAAGCTCTCTCTTTAGGCAAAACTCTTCAAATTCATTACCTCTTGTATCTGTTACATCCTAAGGAAAATATAAAATTATAGATCTAAAACTTAAAAAGGCACCCATCATGAAAAATTAAAAGAATGAGGGTATTCGTAAAACTTACACTAGTCCTTATTCTTCCATCTTTGGGAGGAATTTTTAATTTTGATTTCCATCCTATGTCTTCTACAGTTTTATCCAAATCTCTGAAAAACGGTTAAATCATAAGATAATGATCATTTATTTTAAAAAAATAAGTGCGTACTATACGAACCCCTTGGTCTGGTTACTCATACTGTTTCCAACGTGATTACTTGAACTAATTCTATTTTCGGTCATCATTTTACCAAATAACTCCCACTAGGGGTCACTAAAATTAGAAACTTATCACAAATATTTTATCCAAGTCCAGCACTAAATAAATTTTACGACAAGTCACTTTTAGATACATATGCTATTTGAGAAGTTTATCACGTTCACCAACTTAGTCCAGGGATACCTGTAAAAGAAATAACTTATTATAATGAAATAGGTAGCTAAGGTATCAATCATATGAAATTATGTACAAGACGCGTCAACAAGCAATACAAATACATAGAAAGTATATTAAATACCTACACAAATACAAGGACAGATCTCAATTTGCATGAAATTAAAACTAGTTATGTATTAATACTGTAGTTATTAATCAATACTGTACACTTATAATCTTTATTGGGCACAACAAAAGATTATAAAGATTTACTAAGATAAATATTCCAGGTAGTTACAAATTGAATATGGCCGCCGAATACAGTAATCACAAAGGAAATTTAAAGAAAATAAATCAGGTATAGGGAAGCGTCAGGACTAACACATAACACAAATAACGGAATTTTTAGGAGGATACATAATAATATAAAATAAACAAACATCACCTTGATAAAACTTTACAAAAGACGACGACACTCGATACTCGACGACGACATCACAAAGTAACCAAGCGACAGTGTTGCCATTTAATTTAATGCCATTTGATATGAAACTATGAAACAGTTTACAGTAGTAACCGATTACCAATAAAAAACTGGGATGAACATAAATTAATATCTTCAAATATCCAATATTACAAAAAGTCAAAGACTGCTTATTTATTGCGAAATCTCTAAGTTATATTTTCATCCAGTGTCCTACACACAAGCGAAAAAAATCTAAAAATGCATCTTTTAGTGGTCCTAAATTTGACCGTAGATATGCAAAAGCGTTCCACCAACAGATGAATAAGGCATTAATGGCACTATAAGCTACTGTTTAAACCACCCTTCATAATTTAGTACATATACATTTATGTTCTCAAATTACTACTCTTTTATTTCCAATGTCCAACCCATAAACCATAACGCATATGTAGCAAAAAACAAGCAAAAATGCATTAATCCCTCTGAAAAGTTTTTGTTTTAGTTCTTATTAATATGAAAATTATTACAGAATTTCACTATAATAGTTCACATGATCTTGAAACGTTAGAATCGCGATAATGTTTTAAGCAGTGTAAACTGCCAAATTGTTTCATAGGTTTTTGGAACATTTTAACGAAACAAAATTGGATAAATAAAGACGTTCAAACTGTGTGACCAAAATTTCTAATAACATGCAACAGTTTTAGTTTTTGTAAAAAAGTGATTCAAAGGTTTTGAAACAGTTTTGAAGTGGTTACAAAGTTATTTTAGAATTATTAGAATTTGGATATATACGAGAGGAGGTACGAAAGTCCACAGAATGAAAGGATTCTTCAGTATCTTCTTAGTTTCGAGGTAATTGTGATTTCATTATTGGAATAATCTATAATTTTTCAATTTATAAAGGCTAACATAGAAGTCACATCCAAATAACAATTGCAACTTAGGAGTGAATTGAACATTATTTTAAAAGGTTTCGTTGTTTGCTTCGCTTTAGAATCCAATCATTCCACGGAATTTTCGACCTCACCTCGTAAGTTTAGATATATTTTTTATACTTGTCAAGTGTGCCCTGAATTAATTTTAAAAACCGACTAAACACCTCAGTGTTAGACGTCCAGATGTCATAGTTAACTCGGGCTACCTTCAGCTTTTATTTATTAATTTTTGGTCCGACCTCCGCAGTGATATGCTTGATTTTAGATTTAATTTTGTTCACTACTGGATCCCAAGCCAGCGGTAGTACCCAGCCATCTTCGCTATTGAAATTAGGATGTCTTTTGATTTCACTAGCCTCGCGATCGTTGGCAGGATTCGGTGTTCTTTTGCGAAGATTTGTGGTCTACCAAATCTGATGTAATGGTTGGGGCGATTAAGGATATGATCACAGACTACAGACTTCCTAGAGCGTCGGAGATACACGTCAGCTATGTGTTCTTTCACGCGGGTCCTTACAGATCTTTTAGTTTGCCCAATGTACGAGAGACATTAGCAATCAAGCTTGTATACTCCTGCATCTTGTAGAGGGACAAGGCACTTGACAGATGGTAAAAATTTACTTATCTTTTTCGCCGTCTTGAAAAACGTTTTTATAGAAGCCCTCTTCAAGATATAGGCAATCTTGTCAGTAACGCCTCTGATGTACTCTGATGCGATATTTGTTAACATAAAAAGAAAACAACACGAATACCTTAATTTGAACTTGTTGTAGCTGGACTTGAAGCTGACATTGATACACAGAAGTTGCAAATTACAGTTTCTTTTAACTTTCTCATTTTATGTAAACTATACATATACATAGAAAAATTAACCCCTTAGAAGTAGTTTAACCCATAGATATTAATATAATTTACACATAACGTGATTCTTTAGCAATTATACAATTTTAGTCTGTACAGAACTATGTTGGTAAAGGTGTTAAGGTAAAATATCATGTTTTATATTTATTTCAGGCGTAAAACATATACTGTGTCGTGCGTTGCATAATATGTCTCAGGAATGATATAATAAGATACAATAATTTAGTTATTAAACTTCATGTGGAAGAGACCTTTGGGCGATGTTTTTTTCTTATTTTTCAAAAATATTTACTATTATTTATTTGTGATTTAATGTGATAATTGAAATTAGCTCGCTTTACATTTGCTACTCCCAATCTGTAGCGATTACATCTTTTTTAAACTCATATAAGTTAATATTTTAATAGGTTTTAAATTTACAGTTATGGATAGTATTTTAGTCCTATTCATTTGCAATTCAATATTTATCAAAGCATGACCAATTGAAATCATAATTTTTGTAATAGAGACATTTCTAACCTTTACATTGTTCACATCTATTAGCGTCCCATTATCTGGCGAGATATTAGTAGGCTTCGTTACTATATGGCTTAGATCCATGTATTGGAGAAAAGTTGTGAATTTATTTACATTCCTATTAAAAACTTTTACCAAGTGTACGTTGAAGATGCATATGGAAGCCTACTGATTCGACAATTTGACAGAGTTTAGAGAAACGAAGTGAGGAGGAAGCCAGAAGCTCAGTATTGAAATACCCCATAATTATGTGATGTGAGTATTCAGACCCTAAAGATTGCAGAATCATTTTGAGACTGAAGAAATAAACAACAAAAGATAGGCAGTAGACAACACCCACGACTGATTTAGCTAGCTTTTACACAGACCTAAAGAAAAATAAACGCTGCTGGAATAACTAGGAGAGGAGGAAGCTGGAATTTTATAGGGGAAGTCACTGCGAAGTTATATAGCCACATTTTGGAGTATTTACTCTAATTACATAGTATATTTGTTTTAAACGCTTCACCCAACTGATTAGATGAATTTCGGTCCAGAGAAGGCCGAAAGAGATATTTTCTTTTTATAATGATGTATTATACACTATTTAGTTGAATAGTATCCTAAGTTAATACGGTAGGTTTTGGTAGGTAATTTTGTTATACCTATTGAACCTTGTAAATAGTGTAATATACCTATAATATTATAGTATTTACAAGGTTTTTTACCCCCGGGAAGAGAAATTCGTATGGCACAATTATATGGCGGTCCTAAATAGAGAATAAAGTATTTTTTCTCTGAGCTATCAAATTACATATTCTGAATGTGATCCATAAATAGAAGTTCTATTTTGATTATACGTGAAGGGTCATATTTTTTCATATCTGCCAACTAGCATTTTTGACAAAAGGTGGGCACAATACTTTATCGAATGAACGTTTTTGGTTAATTTTTTAACTTCACTTGAATTAATCTAAATAGTAAATGTTTAGTATGTGTTAGCAGACTGCAGTTTAATATGCGGCAAAAGCGTAATACCATAAAATATGTTTGTATTACATTTTATACGCAGATAGTAAATAAAAACTCATGTACTGATTAATTTCTTTAAATGCATTTACAGTTTATATTCATTAGGCCGAGATATGTAGTAGTATTTGTACATAATTACATAATAAATATTAATTTGACATATATATTATAAGCCCAATTTAGCATTCAAGCAACCTTAATTTTAATGTATAAACAGTTCCGTGCCATAACTTCATGAAAAGTCCTATAAAGAAAAGTATGATCGATTTTGTAAGTTTTTATTATAGAAACTTTATAACTTATTTTCAAAAGAAGGCTTATGAATAATATTTCCGCAAATATATGTTATATATTTATATATAAAAAATAACTTTTCAATAACGTAAGAACCATAAATCGTTAGAAACATAATGTTGTAGATCATCTTTTCTTTTGATGCGATTTTATTTTTGTGTTTTTATTTTTTTCCTGACGAAAAACGAATATGTTCTTTGATCAGAAATAAGTTCCCCAGACTTGGAATTTTATGGTAAAACATAAAAACTACGTATGTAACTACGTGTAGTCAACAATGTCAGTATACAGATACAATAAATATGAAATATTATATTAGTGTATCAGAGTATCTCCGTATTACAGTTCGTCGGATTACTGATATACAAATCTTACTAATATCATATTTAGTACAAATATATTTACTCCACCACTAGAAGTGAGCGCCGCGCCGTTAGCTGTTCTGATATCAAGCAGAGTATGTACATTTTTAGTTTCAGGTCCAAAGAGAATATAATCATGTCTCATAATCATAAATTATAAAACATTATGTCATAGGTAATACTTTATAGTTTGTGATCGCGTCAAGTCAGCTGTGTTGTTTTTGTATTCTGCATTTGAAAGAAATAATAAAAACCATATCGATAATATGTACGTAATGTTTTTTTAACATTTAACATTTATGATGAATATTTTTTAATTTTAGGCATTTACATTACACAATGTACTTTAGTACATTCCTTTTTCATCGAGACCTACGCCGGGTAAATGTTATTAACGAAACCTACAAAAATGTAACCTTTGACGAGTTTACGTTTATCTGTTGTCTTTTTTATATTGCATATGTTTTTAATAATTGCAGGACTGAGTACTGGAAGTCACAAGCTCGCAAATATTGCGAGTTTTGCAAATGTTGGTTTGCAGACAATAAAGTGGTAAGTGTTTATGATTAGAACAATTTTTATTTCTCTACAGATAAAACTGTTTACTCACCAAAACCGCGGCAGTATATTTGTTCTCACTTTTGTCACCACCATGGTGAAAACTAGTGATATTTGACAACTTTAGATGGGTTGATGACCAACTTTAATCATCGAGGTCAGATTGACAGTTTGACAGGCAACGGACCCCATGTTATTATTGCAATTCATCAATATTGAACTAATTACTATACCCACTTTTAAACTAATTACACCATCACAGTCCTATAAATATTGTTGTTTTGACTATCAGTTGTTTTACATTAGTAGTAGTTGCAGTATAGCATACACTTTTCCAAAAAAAAAAAAACACTATACTGCAACTTTAATATAAATTACCCTATGAATCATTATATTTACTTACTATACTTATATTATTGCTGTATACTATTTTATGTATATTTTGATGTGGATTTTTTCTTTCTTTCTCACACTAACACTTAGAGATTCTTCCATAACATAGAATACTACATTTTAGTATTTAATGTAAAATAATGTGACCAATTGGCTCATACAAGATTCAGTGGTGATCGACCGAACAGTCCAAATGAGAATTGACAGGTTAATGCAAGTTGCTCTCAAAAGGCAGGTGTTACTGGACTGTATGTACTAGTTCTGGTATGTTATGTATGATGATACCATCTGTGTTGATAACATGTTGCACTACACTATTAGTACCATTCCCATAGCGAGATAAATGTTTCCTCTCAAGAACCAAGTATGTAAATACAGCACTAAAAATTACATTAACTATATTATTGGTGCACATAGTGGGAATTGTATTACTTTCATTTTTTATTACAACACAAAGTCTTCATCTCTAAAATAAAATACTGACTTAATTTCAAGCATGTTAAAAGACATATGACTGCAGAATAACATTACTAGGTTATAGGCTCCTTCTCTGCTCAGGAGTTGTCAAGGTAGATACCATCCTTTTACCAAGGGGTACCACCAAACAGCAGTGTAACAATTATTGTGTTCTAGCTTGGCTATGATACATTTATTCTATTTCAGTCTTAGGTGGTGTCAATTCATCAGCAATTGAAGTTGTTTGCATGTGTCCATGTGCTGCAGTAGCCACCTAAAATCTGGGGTACCTTAGGCACATTTAGATTGAATAAAAATTAAGGCAAGTCCTGATCTATCACTGCATTATGTGAGGTCATAGCAGAAAACCCATTAATGAGTCTTTCTTATGACACTGTTTATGCTGCCAACAAAATTACTTAAGTGAATCAGAGATATGCACAATCTACACTAATTATTAATATTATAAAGAGAAAAGATATGTGTTTTTGTGTGTTTTTAATAAATAAACTTAAAAACTACTAGACTGATTTCAAAAATTCTATCTATATATAAAATACCAAGGTGTTTGTTTTCTTTTATTTGAAATTAGAGGTGTATTTCTGAACAAAAATTAAAAAATAGTTATCACTTGTTAATTTTTTTTTTGTTTTTTATGAATGTCAATTTTTTTATTTACAAAATTGACTAACTTCTTTTCTATGTACTAAATTTGATTTTTCCATTCGATCTTAAAGAAAAAAAATACTACATAACCATTTTTTACAACAAACCTTAAAACAATTATGAAAATGTGATAAGATTTTCCTTCAATTCTTCCTTTGGTCCTATATCTTGACCATGCTATTGATGACAAAAAAGATTATTTTATTTAGTAGTTAAACATATTTTAATGTCTGTCAGACTGATATACTTTTTTAATAAAGTGAGATATATTTTTGAGAAAATAGAAACATAAAATATTTACTGTTGCATTTCAGTCAATATCTTTTCATGAGAACGGCAAGAGACATAAAGAAAATGTTCAGAAACATATTTCGCAACTCAGTAAGAAGAGTGCAAAAGAATTTAAACAAAAAGAAAAAATTGATGATGACATGAAAAAAATGGAAGCTGCTGCGATGGCTGCTTACTTGAAAGATGTTCAAAACAATAGTGACCTCACGTCTAAGGTTCTGTAGTATACATTGATTATAATATCTAAAAAATAATGTGTTATACATATTTATATATGCACTAATAATTTAATATTTGTTGTGTGGTATCGGCAAATCGCAAATGCTTTGCAAGCATTGCAGCAGTGATGCTGGTTTCTTGCAAATAATGCTTCAAATAATGAAAGTATCCGGGCGTGAGTCCACAAATATACTGGATACAGTACCAGGGTAGATGCAACAAAATCCTGAAAGAGTTGTACTGCATCCACAGTACTACATCCAACTCTTCTTTTCTATGTCTTCAACAATTCGGAAATTCCCGGTCACAATGTATCCCAAGTACTTAAATGTATCAACCAGCTTAAGAGACGCCCCACCGAGGAACTCTAGAGGAACATAGGATGGCTGATATTTGCCTGCTTTGAACATAAGTATTTGAATTTTATTAGCGTTATATTTTAAGCCAGGTGCCTTCGCACATTGAGTTGCTCAATAAGAAAGAAAGAAACATTTATTGCACAAATAGCCCACTCAAAAACAAACATTGCATAACATTTAATGAAACAATTACTTAAACAAACAGTGTTTAACATTGCCTCCTCTAGACGCGTTGCGTGGCGCATGGGGCAGACGGGCCACACTCAGCTTAATGCTGCTCTTGAGATGAGACTACAGTGCTGGTTCATGCTGGGCCTGTGGTCGAGTGATATACGTTCGCATAAAAACGGGGAAAGTCCGCGTTATTTTCAACAACATTGAACCTAGCTTATGAAATATCAGTAACTATTATGTAGGATAAATAGACTTAATAAATACAGCATTGGAACATTGTGTCCATGAGTTATGCAACTTGTACTCTGTTCTGGAACCATACCGCAATACATAATTAGATAATTATGGCATAATCGCAGGTATATAATCCCTGCCACCATATATCATCTATTATATAAACTTTTGTTAAAAAATTTCAATAATGTAACTTGTTAATAATAATATTTTTTTTATAAGCTGGTTGACATACTAATTAAACAGTAAAGGTGACCTTAACCTTCCTTTGTCTTACACCACACTGCAATCTGTACTCATCTGATAAGGTACTGGCCTATCTCACCTGATTTTTCCGTATAGTAGTTGACACTATGTTTTACGTTCCAAATAGCATTCTCGGTGGTTTAAACCGAAACATGGTGTCATGGACCTTCACATGCTATTTGGGATTGCCTTTGAACAGACTGTCATGCAGGTACATTATATGGTATAACTACTTGTAGAAACAGCTTGGCAGCGATTAACTAATCCACAAGGTCTAACTCTTCCCTATTTATCAGTACTTTGGAACCAAAATTATTAACATTATGTGGTGAGAATTTCACATTTAGTTTCATTGCCTTTTAAAAGCAAATTATAAGCGTTAAACCGATTAACTATTTTTGACATAGCATTATTCACCCCGTTGTGTGTAACATGCTTAATTTTAAAAGGATTGAAGTTTCACCAGTAAATAATTGTATATTTTTTTTATCCTCTATAGCAGGGTAGCTAGGTCAGTTATTGGTAAGAATCGGGTCCTGCAGAACGCCCATTAAAACAAAATAGATTATGGTGCAGTAGATTAATTTAAATAAAAGTGTCAACAATTTATTGGGGTTGGCGTGCGATGTAATGCTAGGCATCGCTCGCCAACCCCCTTGCCGACCGTGGCGATTTTGGCAGATCCTCCTAATGGGAGAGGCCTATGTCCAGCAGTGGACTATTATCAGGCGAGTAAGCTATTGATGGCTAAATTTTTAGATTGAACACTATACTTTCGATAAATTGTGCCAATTTTCATAATTCTAAAATTAAATGAATGCTTTGTATTTCAGGTAATCAATGAAATGGTTGAAAAAAGCGGGGGTAGTGCTAAAGATATTACAATTAGCAGTGGGACAAAAGACAAATCAGCACCAGATTGGCATGAAATTAAAAATGAAACTGGAAGTACTTATTTCTGGAATACAAAAACAAATGGTAATTTTTCTTTTATAACATTTACTCATGGACCTTTTATTACTGTCATAATTTTACTGTTATCAGTAGAAATTCAATATAATTTTAATCTGAAAGTAGTTTGTTCAGAATAGGATACTAAATTATTTCAGACTTAATTTTAAATGCATTACTTTGTATTTGTATACTTTGTTTATATTGTTTTAAACATGTAAATGGACTGAACCTGACTTGAATACTGACTGACAGTGTACTCGTTTTAAACCATAGTTCTGGAAAGAAAAGCTTCCAGTTGTCGAGAACGGACTTTCGCATCCATTATTTCCACGGAACATTGCTGACGTTACCCTCATCGGTGTTGTTTCACGATGCAGCCCCGTTACAATGAGCTGGTTACCTTTCGTCCGCTGTGTGTTATTTTCCCGTTTTATCTTCATGTTATACCTTTTCATTCTCGAAGCTCACAATTTAACATTATGGAAACAAAAAACGTCAATATGCATCTGCATTCTTAATCTTAAGTTTACTTTCCATCTTTTCTTCAAGTTGTATCAAGTTTAAACCTCTTGTCCATGCTACCACTAAAATTTGTGATTTCTTGTAGCATTCACGCATAGCGCTAGTCGCGTCTACCTTTTTTTGCTAAATAACACGCGGATTTGCTACAATTTAACAGTATTAGTTAAAAGATTGTGTAGTTAGTATTATTTAATCATTGTAATCTTGTGTAAAGGTTATAAAATATATTATTTGGCTTATAACCTATACACAATATATGCACCAATTATTAAAATAAATTAATTGCCTTCCGCTTTTTTTGTTACAGAAACAACATGGGAACCTCCAGATAATTATTTATCAATAACTCAACAAGAAGAAAAGATGTTGAAGAAGGAGGGAGTAGATAAGAAGCCAAAAATAGTGAAGTAGGTGGTTTTCCTCTGCATATATTTATTATCGGTATCTAAAACATGGTATAACATTCATAAATCATAATTGTGATAACACTTATTAAAGTTTAAAATATTATGTTTACTGGGTTACTTTAACTATGCATTAAAGATTGTTTTCTTCTAATGCCTTGATTTTAAATATGTTAATTAGTTGGTGGAATTTCACAGTCAAATTGTTAAAGTCATCAGTTATATGACTTTGAAAAAATTGTAGCCCAGTTTATGTTCAGCTATTAAGGTAGTCTGTAGTGATGATGATGAGTTTAGTGAATCTATATGAGGCAACACCAATGGAATTGTTTAAGCTTTTATTTTAAATTAACCATATGTAAAAAAAAAAAATTTGAATTTTTTTTATATCAGGTATGCCTTACTTAATCATTTAAATGTTTATTGCCAATTTAGGAGTTGGAAAGGCAGAAACTATTAGCAGTTAACATGAGAAACAATGTTAAATAATGGTTATACAACGAGGGAATGATTATTCTAGTGTGTGTTATGCTTTTACATTTTCAGAAAACAAAAACAAAGGGAAGCTTTAAAAGGAGTTGAATCCCATGTGAAACATGAAAAAAGAAAGGAGTTGGTGGTTATTAAAGCCAGGCCAACTAATAGTGGAACAGAATTTGGACCTTCTCAACGCTCAAGCCTTCCATATGGCTCATGGACACCTGTTATTAATGAGTATGAGATTTCGATTTTAATCCAAAAACATGTTAGATTGACCATTCCCGCCTTGATGTCTGTACTGTGAGGAAGAATAAACCATCTTTCTCCAAATGCCAACCTCACTCTGGGGAGCAACAGCATTGCGCTCTCTGTTCGCCCGAAATGTATGCCGTAAAAAAGTGAAATAAAAACAAAACAATTCGAGACAACCTTTTCAAGTCCGCGCCAAAAGTCAAACGTTACCACTTAACCTTAACCAATTAGCCAATCTTGGGGATCCAGAAATCGTTTGAATATTACGTATGAGAGTGTTTCATCTTTTGAGTTTTTAAATTTTCTATGTCCTGATCGCCTTCGGCTTTGTTCGCGTAGTCTCATTCCATTATATTAGGTTTAAATAATTCAACTATGTCATATTTTTTTTATCCGTTTTACTTAAGGCGCGATTGAACGACAAATATCAAAATTGACAAAGTAGGATAGTGTTAATCTGTACTGTAACTGTGCCCAACTCTACCTGTGCCGAATACGGCAGAGGACGGTCTGAAAAAACTTACTAATATTTAAGTAAATTAGACTTTTGTCCGAGATCAAAACTTTTCTCTCGTTGTTCATAAGTAACAAATAAACAAAGGTGGCGATGGTCAAATCCTCCTGGTCTATTTCAACAACAGCTACTATCGAATACTATCGCCGAATGGCATCGAACGCGCGGACACAGAGGCTCTCATTTGTCTTTGCCGATACCGACGTATACAGCTTGTTTGTGTGATAAGACCGCAGTAACCAGAATGAAACCAATAATTTACACGTTACACTAATATTGACTTTATTGAAATTCCAGTCTAACTCACTCAACTCGGCAGTCACATGGGCTAAGCATTAAGCGACGCGGTGGTTGCGGCACGATTGGCATCCTTTTTGCATAGAGTTGGGGTCGGTCGCAGTAATATTCTAAGGACAATTAGTGCTCGGAACCCATCGTAAAATTCTGGATGGGGGTGCTCATTAATTAATTTTATATTAATTTTACTCACAAGATATCAAATAGTTTTCTGAAGTAGAAATAATGGAAAATGTAATACATAATTAAATAAAATGAGGCCTCTGAAAGCGAACAACAATATAGCTATGGTAGAGAGGATGATCGCAATACTTTGAATGATAATGAGAATGTAATAAATGTTAATCACGAACGCATGTCTTTAATCTTTGTCGACAGGCCCGTAGAAAATGTCGACCTTCAGCTGCCGCAGTCCGATAAGGAGCTGCCCCCACCGCCTCCGGTTGTTGTGCAACCAGAGATAGTTCAATTCAAGGAAAAACGCGTGGAGTCATTGGGTGAAGGTCCAGTTGTATTCAAGAAGCGAAAATTTAACAACCCAAAACGGAACATGCGACAGAAACTGGACGATGAATAAAAAATATTATTTTAAATATTTTTCTTTTATTTAATTTTCTACTGTATATTCACGTTCACATGTAAGAGCACAATATTGTTGCGCCAGTCGCTCCTGTAAACAACAAGCTTATATTTAACTCCTCTTCGTATGTCTTTCCGATTACATTTGTTTTAAACACTTGCTGACATACGATTGTGCTGGAAATTTATAATATATATGTAACTTCTATGACAATGCACATGTTACCATGCTGTACCCAGATGCTGGCCCTTGCAACGCCTCAAGTAAATAAGATAGCCCCACTGTGTTTAGGCTCGTTGGATTTGTCTCGACATAGTACCTACTTGTCACATCTATCTCTAGGTGATGATCAAGGTCTGATCATGGACCCGAATGCTGGACATAGCTACGCCACAATTAAGCAAGGGTATTTAGGGTCGATGGTTTTATCTCGACAAGTACTGTGGCCGTAGTAGAAATTATATATATTTTATTATTAAAATTAAGATTTTTTTAAATATTATTTAAAGTTTAGCTATTGGCAAAAGATGTGGTAAACCGTGATTTTTAATGCTTAAATTTTTCTTTATGGGCCTATATATCTTAACCGTATAGTCATTTTGTTTTATTGGGGTAACAAACATTATGTTACAAAAAGAATCCTAAAGTAAAAATTACAAATGTATCTCCCTCCATGTTACCCTCTACGTTGCCTACAAATGAATAAATTTATATTTAAGAAAGATAAAGATAAAAAGACTCGCGTCAAAATAAGGTTCTCTTACCATAAATAAAAAAAAATTCAAGCTGTAGAAATAATTTTTTTTTTTTTTTTTTTTTTTTTAATAAAACGTTACCTGCCACTGTAGGAATTTCTCCTGTCATCACACAGGCAGTTTACATACATGAATTGCACATGGACAAACCATCCCAGACTGGAATCTATTTGTAGTCCATACAAACACTACACCCGTGCGGGAATCGATCCCGCGATTTTTGGGACGGTGGACTTCACATGTCCTCGAAATTATATTCTATATACATACAGGTTTTCCCACGATGTTTTGCTTCACCGCCAAGCACGTTATAAATTCAGCAATTAAAATTGCTATTAGCAATTTTAGTGGTGCCGCCAGGTCACTCGCGCTCTATGAAACTAAAGCGAGCGCCTTGGCCACTGGGCCACCGCGGCTATATTACATACTCGTAGATATTTAAAAACTCCATTATTCAATTTATAATCATTTGTTTTGCTGTTTAAAACATATTTACAATTTCATGAATTTTCGCAGTTTTTATTATGAAAAAGTGCAAATTTAATGGTTATAAATAATCATCACATCGTAGTAAAAAGAATAACGTTCATATAAATTTCATAAATTGAATTATAATTTCGTAATAGAAACCGTATATTCGTAAATTAGGTACGAGATTAATCTTAAAATTTGTTTAAGAACAGTTATGCCTTGCTTGCTCGAAATGGGTAAAGCAGAGAAACTAGTGATTTAGTTACCTTATATAACTAACTAACTAAAACTCTTTAGTCTTATTGATTTTTTTTGCGAGATTTTGCATTTAACTTAACATTATCATCTCGAGACGCGTACACACGATTGTCTGAGAATTTTGAGCACTTGTTCTAAAGAAATCTTTAGAACATAAAAAAAGAGTTTTTTAAAAATATCCGCACCATTCCGATGAATGAAAGTTAGGGTGTACCCCTTATTGGCAAAGGTTACCCATTATAATATTTAGCCTTTGTATGTAAAAATGGGAGGGTAAAGTTTGTATGTAAAAAAAATCTAGGGAAAACCAATATCACTTCACCTTTTGTAACTTAAAAATGGATCGTTAAGTCAGCAGATTTAATGGGTATTACACTTTATAAGGTTAGTATTAAGTAGGCCTTCTCTGCGACCATTGTTCTCAGAAATAATAAAAATTATCATGTACGCAATGATTGAATGTGTACGATGGTGGAAGACATACGTGGTAGATCCAAGCGGCAGCTTTTGCTGCAGCTCGTATGGGCCGACTCGACCGGGGTAAGGACCACGACCTCGCAGAATACAGGTGTGAAGTAGAGGCATCTTATGCTTCTGCGTTATATGCCGTGAGTGTGGTAACCAGAGGCCAACTCTTTTATTTTGCATTCTTATTATATTTTGTCTTGAATTTATTGTATTGTGTGTAGTTTTTTATTGCTAAATTATTAGGAATGTGAAACCAAAGATTTAATATAAATATATATGAGTGAAACTGATAAACAATTCAATTTTACTAAAAATAATCGGAAAAGTTTGAGAAAGAGTGCTTACGATCATTTCTTTTATTTTTGTTCGCTTACTTAGTTCACAGTTACACAGTTCGCAATGATTTGACGGTAGTATAACTAGTCTGGCCATAAAATAATGTTACAATTTGAAGAGTTCTTTTTTTCTGGACCCAAGTTTGGAATACGTTTATTATGTAACAAACTTCGATCGATTAGCTGCCATTACACATATTATTTTTCACAATGATTGTTAAAAAACTTTAAGGAGTAGGTTCGTAAATACGAAAAGAGAATTGTAGAGTATGGAGCTGTCAGTAATTTTTAGACACTTCAAAAGCTAGACATCAGCCAATGTTTGTGTATCGTACTATTGACTAGTAAACTAACAATTCCTCTGTCTTTTTTTTTTTTTTTTTTTTTTTATGGAAAAGACGGCAAACGAGCAAGCGGTTCACCTGATGGTAAGTGATTACCGTCGCCCACATACATCTGCAACACCATAGATGCTGCAGGTGCGTTGCCGGTCTTTAAGGATATTTGGGAGATGGGAGGGAAGAGGAGGGGAATAGGGAGGGGATGTGGGCCTCCGGTTACCTCACTCACCGAACGAAACGCAGAAGGACAAGATGCCTCTACTTCACGCCGGTATTCTGCGAGGCCGTGGTATCAATCCGGTCGAGCCGGCCCATTCGAGCAGCAGCTAAAGCCGCCGCTTGGCTCTACCACGCTTAAGAAGACTATAAAAGATCAGGAAGACCCAGTGCTGCATTTCTCTTTACTAATAATATAAAGAGAGAATATTAGTTTGTAGTATGTGAGTATAATTTCCGGAACTACCTACTGGGCGAATTTTGAGCAATCTTTTACGGTTGGGTAGTTACTCAATTTATGGTTTATTTATTTATTTATTGCCATTCCATTGCCATTCTTTTATACAGAAGGACACAACAGCATTTTCTACACCTCAACCTATACACCATAGGTGAAGTTTTATGGTAGGCGCAAAGTGTTTAGAAATCCAAAAACTCATAAAAACTAAAATACTTATAAATACTAGTACATATATTACATAAACCAAAACTAATGAAATGCGTAAAATTACTGTACATACCTGCATATATACTTCCATATATACATATCAACATACTAACGAACATAAATATATACTTTTGATAGTAGCAATAATAAAATAAACAATATCATGTAAAATTTGCAGACCGAAAATGAATCTGATACAATTATTAAGGAGGCGCTCTAGCATGTTAAGAAGATCTTGGGATAGGTGTGGGTAACACACATCTGCATAATTGATAATGGCTAATACAATAGCATGATTTGGACAAGCGAAAGCTTAGATTAAAGTGGAAGGATTTTTTTTAGACGTTATAGGGATCATAAGGTGGGAACGACTTTGCGGTTAATATCAATTACTTGGACTTTTTAGTTTCTCAGCATCAATCTCAGCCGGCGGCCTCGGGCTACCAACCAGCATTGCTTGACAGACAAGATTCACCACAATTCCGTAACGGATTTCACGTTACGGAGTTGTGGTCAATCTTTAATACTTTTCAAAATTAAATTCAGTTTTTCAATACTGTTACTACATAGAGCTGTAAATCATCGACACACAGATGGTACGAGCAATCATGTTAATGAAAGCAGAGAAAATAATAAGAGAAAGTGTGCCGCCTTAGGGAACGCCAGCTTCAACATTAACCCAAGATGAGATCTTTTGTCCTACATTGACTAACTACTAACGCTCGCGAAGATAAGACGTAAACCATTCTATGACTGAGGGTGCGAAATTTAAATGGGATATGATGGAAAGCAGAACATCATAATCGACTGTGTTAAAAGCATTTTAAAAGTAAATAAGCACCATCACTTTAACGTTGTTTTTGCTTCATGCCGCTTCTTAAATCATCGTTTTCGAAATAAACGAGAAAATTTGGCAGGATATGTTACTTTCCCCATAAAAAATTATCTGATACAATTATTAAATAATTGGTTTCTAGAAGAAATTACGATATTGATGAGGATGAGAAGTAGTAGAGCAATTTGTAATAAGAATTTTACTATCTCATGACGTGTTCCAACATGTGATTCTATTGAAAAATACCATTCGATTATATTATAGACCTGTCTTAACCTGGCGAAACCGGCACAATTCGATAGTTCTATAGACTCTTATTATTGAAATTATTGGTATCCCAACTCACTCTTAATTACAAAACATTTAAAAAAGAAGTTTTAATTTTTTAATGGTTGACGCAAAAGTTATGAATTAGAGGTAAGTGAAATTTTCTTTCTTACTAATAACAATAACGAAAAGCTTGGAAAGTTTTGAGGAAATTATCAAAATTTTCTTGTTATCAAAGACTTTGTGGAAAGTACGACAAATGAAGCCGTACTTGTCAAGTTGTAATTTACTCACCTTTGTAGGTCTTCTTGTAACAAGAGGGTCGAAATGAATTTTTAGTAAAAAAAAAGTTACCTATAGTCTCACAGTCTCCTTTATCTTTATCGTCCTATTTTGACTACGGAATATACGCCTGCAAAAGCTAGCATGCATTTTTTTAAAGGGTAGACCATACTCTCCACGATGGGCTAGCGGATTGATACGAGTTCAGTGCTGGTATCCTTGTACAAGTGATACTGCTCCACGTCAGAAGTCTGTGAGGTTTGGGTTCGGCAAATTTTGAAGGGTTTTCCACCATCATTCGGTCGCCAGAGGCTCGTTTGTTAGCTAGCAGGGCGCACCACATCCAGGTGCTTATACCAGTAGGTACTTCTTAATATTTCATCTGCATAGTCACACTATGAAAATCAAGGATGTCTAAAGATAAACTTTTTTGGTAGGTATGTATCCCCCACACGGTCTAGACTAGAATAGTCTTTCATAGTCACTTCCCAGTTTTTAAACAATATTTATTGTAATAGGTACATTTTGAAGATATTTTTAGCCTTTTAGCATTTATTTCTACATGTTAAGTTTATTGTGTACAGTCGTTAAGTGTGCGATCTGCATTCAGAATCGGAATTTTATCATCGATACGAGTATAATATGATGCATAGTAGGTAGAAAAGAATCATTGAAACATGGGGCTTATGTGGGTGCAGTTAAAAGAGCAATGTCTCATTTCTTGGCAAAGGTCTCCTTAATTTTTGAGAAAGGTTTGGATCCGGGAAGAATCAGTCAAGCCAATCCATTTCTGATCTTCGCATGTTCCCGAAATGATTTTTTTATTATATCTTAGACCTCGTTTCCATCAACACTTAAAATTGCAAATTTCCAATTTTCACGGTTACCGCACCAGGATATACTTATATAATACCTCCCGTAGCGACCAACATAAATAAATATTAAAATTTCATTCAAAGTACAGACTCCAATTTTAAGAGGCTTTCTCTTCATAGCCAAGGTACATAAGAATTTTGGTGGTGCCGACACCAGAGACCGAACACGCGCAATCTATTTTATATCTTACGCGTTATTTATCTGATTTATATCTGTGTAACAAAATAAAAAAAATATAAGACGAAATTAAATGAACACGTTAACAAAACGAAATTAGATATAATTAAAAGACACTGATATTGGTCCATTAATATATTTAAAATTACGACTTAAAACATTTTATTTAGAAAGTGTAAATTATTCGATAGATTATTACAGTCATCATTTCAGCCTATCACAAGTCCACGGCTGAACATAGGCCTCCCCAAATTATTACAGTAAATACAATTAAATAATTTATACTTATAAGCTTTAAACAGAAGTAAAGCTTTTTGTAAAAGTAGGCATAGATTACGTCTACGTGTAACTTATGTTCAACGTCGTTGTTATATTTAATTTAGGATCAGAAGAAATTTAAGATTACAATGAATAATGTCACACTGACATTATGTGATCTAGTCACGGTGTGATCCGGCTCCCTTATGGACATGACGTAGCACTATTAACGTTAATGCGACATTGTATATTTTTACATATGTCCGGTATCATTGAACACTGAAGGCGGTCTAATGATCATTAATATTTCTGAGCACGGACGGGACGCTCGGTATTGATATATAAGATTTGTCAGGACGAGGTTCGGCACAATATCGTTTTAGGCAGCGATCGGCAGCATTTCTGTCTAGGATCTTTTCTAGACCCGGCTTTTGTTGTCTGTTAGCCTTGTTTCCCAGAATAAAAACTTCATCATGTTGAAACTGGTAAGATTTTTAATATTAATTTTTATGTATTTATTTGAACGTTTTGTTTTATTTAAAATCACTTTTTATCTTTATTTTATTAGCATAATAAGTGATTCCATAAAAATATGATTAAATCTACAGTGATTATTACGGAAATTAAACAAACGGTGATACCACTTACCGACTGAACGCATATTTGGCGCAATCAAATGTGCTCTAGAGGTGCACGATGAGAGAAATTTAGGCCAAAAATAAAATTCAAATTACATTTTTTCAAATTATTGATTTATAAATCTGTTACGCAACTCAGTAAAAATCCCACCCATAGGGTAAAGTATTTAATTAATTAGGGAGAGTGGCGCATGGCAATATCAACACCCTCCTTCCCCCAAAGTCCACCAACTCACATCCGAAGTTTATTCACAAAGCCCACCGGAGCGGCTTCCTCGGCTTGACATACTATGTAGACCTCTTGTTTTGTCGAGAGGGACCAAGTGGATAAATTTTCTGTGAGCAGTGCCTTTCCGTGAACCTCAGAACTTGTTACTTATATAAAAACCTAGATAATTATCAGTTTATGTGGAGTACGTTATCGTATGCACACGCCGCACACCCTAGACCTGCCACTCGTCACCGGTCTGGATTCTTAGATATATTTGAAATAGTTATACATCATATGTCGGAGACCACGTGAATTTCCAGGTTTCGGGTATTTCCCAGTCGATTTTTACTACACCCATGGGGTGAGCCCCATCTCTCCCTATGGGTGTAGTAAAAATGTGTGGTGGCAAATTGTCTTACTCTGCCACCACACGGTGATACTAATATTCTTTTGTAAAGACAATTGGTCGTTGTTTCCCCATATTAGGTTAGGAGTAAACATTTGATTAGGACCTGGATTTATATTAATTCCGACGCACGTGCGCATAACTTGTATGACTATAGAATAGGTTATACGATGTATATAATATGCTAGGGATCTTTTTTGGTGGCATTAAAATCCCAAAATATTCAACAAATTCGTGTTCGATTTGAGTATATAATATACATTTGCTAGTTTTGGACACAGTTCTGAGTTTGATTATAAATTAAATGTGAGTACTTTTTGCTTTAATACTCTTTTACACTAAAACCACGGAAAATGAAATTGTCTAATTCTTCGGATTAGAGAAATTGTCAAGAAACTTAATACCTGAGCGAAGCGGGGGCGAGTCGTTGATAGAAAAAAGAGAAAAACCTAAATATTTGGAGTTTCTTTTTAGATGACGCTGTTGTCCGTGGCGGCCATGTTTCTGGCTGCCGTCACTGCGAAGCCGCAAGTGTTGCTGGACACATACGGATACTACGCAGCGCCAGCATACGTCGCCTCATACAGTGCACCCCTAGCCTACACCTACCCCTATGCTTACGCATATTCTTATCCTTTAGCTTATTATTGATTCACAGAGTTATAATTATAAAATGCTAAAAGCACTTACAAATTTGTAACATATATAACAATTCAGGCGGTATTTGGACAAGATGTGTCTAAACAAGATAGTGATTTATATACTGGAAAGTGTCACTATTTACTAACTATCCATTAAATTTAGTTTTAATTCATTTTGTTTGAAAGTTTCGCAGATATTTAAAAAAAGTTATAAATTGTTTATAATATAACTAAAAACTTTTTAATTATCAGTATTTTATAAATATTTATTAAAATTTTATTTTTAATCACTTTTGTTTCATTATCTAAAAAAATCATAAAAGTGCCATTCATGCTTTTGAAAATAGGAAGTCTTTATAATTATATAGTCTAATTATTATGTTATTATTAATAAGAATTACAACACTATATCTAAAGTGTTGTAATCATAGTCATCAACTTTTAATCCTGTTGGAGCAGTAACTAAGAAATCAACTTCACTGTCATGGGTTTGATTCCTGAACGGGAATTCTCGTAATGTGTTTGTGCACGTGCGACTTATGTGACAAGTGACATTGTAATGAATTTATTACAGGATTAGAATTTATTATTAGTTTTAAATGACATTGTAACAGCGCGGTTGAAAAAAAGATCTTGAAAGTAGGTTCACGAAAAAGAAGACCTCCTTGCTGGGTCTTTCATTTTTGAACCGGTGTTTTGTATAAAAGTTCATGAGAACCTAAATTAAACCAAAAATTTTGACTTTGATTAATCCTAGGTATGCTAGCAATGTAATTTAGAATTTCTTTAATTTTTTTTTAATAATAAAATTTCTTTAGTTCTCGCCACATATGAAATGAAAATACATGATTGTTAGGTATAGCAGTATATTAACATCTTTATTGCTCTTACGGCGCCCACTGCTGACAACGGGCTGGTCGAACGGCATGGTGGTTGATATTATTAGGAAATTTAATTAGTAATGCACAAAGTGTTTTCTGGCATTACAAAATTAACTCACGATTAACTTAGTATAACGTCAATATTTATGTAGCTAACAATTAATTCTATTAAGTATGAACATTTCGTTTAATTAAAACTCTTTTTGTTGATGACGGAAAATCTAGACATTCCTTAGGATTAGGTTGTTATATTACTTTGGTGCAGATGATGTGGTTAATGACATAACATTCGTGGCATGCATTTAGCTTTACCTTGGATATCCTATCTTATTTGTATGCCGACTGAGTACACCGACAATATAACTGCCAATATTCATGATGTAATCCACCATATTAATATAAAATCATGAGACAGATTACAAAAGAATCATATATGTTAATGCAGAAAAGCGAAATTGTTTACACTCCACCACTCGCTCCGCTATTGTTACCCGCCGCAGAATTTTAAAAATTACAAATTTAATAATTACTAATTTAAAATTTTAAATAAATAATTCCGATTATTCGAATGTATTGCTCGGATGGAATTAATGGAGTACCATTAATTATAATAAATTTCCTTGATTCCAATTCATTGAATATGTGCTCCAGTACATATTGATAAACTAGCTTCGAAATGAAGTTCTGGAATTTTTGCTACTAGAAGGATTAGGTTGATGAATGATTAAGTAACAACTAATTTAGTCTACTTTGCTTAGTTATATATACCGCAGTGTTATGTCGTATAGTGTATTAATGTGGGGGAGCTGAACCTGGATAGGCAACAATATTAATTTTGTAAAGGCAATCGATACGGTCGTAGTTCCGAGGTAGAGCCAAGCGGTGACTTTTGTTGTTGTTCGAATGAACCGCAACCGTGGTCGTACCACGGCCTCGCTGAATACCGGCGTAGTAGAGGCATCCTGTGCTTCTGCGTTTCGTTCGGTGAGTGAGTTAACCGAAGGTCCGCTCCTCGCCATTCCCAACTCACCTCCTCATCATCCTTCTCACCCCAAAAAATATCCTTATAGGCAAGCAACGCACCTGCAGCTCCTTTGTATTGCAGATACGTGGGTGGTGGTAATCACTTACCATCAAGTGACCCGATTGCTCCCCCTCCCATTAAAAAAAAACTGTAACTTAGAGTGACCTTTTCAAGGAGTCTAAGGCCGCAATCGCGTCGAGCGGGAAGCGGGGCGACGGCGGGGCGGGAGTGAGTGAAGTGACGAGCCAATACGCTTATATTTTTTATGGAATCGTTCTCGATGACAGTCGTCTTCGTCGAAGAATATAGTCGAAAATTTTCACTTATTATTGTGAAATCGTGAAATTAATCATATCTGATCAAAATAATTTCTATAACATTTACTTTTCATCTTCTTTTTATGTTTTATGGCTGTACGCAGTTTTTCGCCCTTAATATCTCATAAGACATGCTATGAACCACCTTCAATTCGTCGTTGACTCAATATCGCGCATAATCACGTCACAACGGTGTTGTAATTCCGTGCGGTATCCGAACTCCGCTCACCGCCCCACCTATTGCTCGTCTCCCCGTTTTCGTCGTGAACGCGGCCTAATATTTTGACACTTCCGCCGTTGTTAATTATTGAAAATATGTGTATATGGAAAAATGTATTAAATAAAAATGTGTGGACTGTCTCTTGTAGAACGAGTTACGGTAATATTACGGTATACGGTATATGGGCAGAGAAATTGTAATGCGGTATTAAAAAGATCTCAGTATTTCTAGCCTATTCTTCTCTGAGAACTCCAAGTAACAGTTAAATTTCATAGTGTTATGTGGTACGATGTAGTGGTTTTGGGAAGAGCAACAATTTTAAAAAGCACCTTTACTTTATAAAACCAAACCAATAATGTTTCAGGGCCACACGTTTCTCTGAGGCTCAATATCGTCTCGCATGTACATTCTTGTACTTTTCTTACTTGCTTGTAATTCTGTACTTCATGAAAAATTCACACTTATTTCCATAAATACTAGATATAGGCTTGCTATGTCTTCTTTATATCTTTATATTATTGCTATGTATTCTCATAAGAAAACGCTTTATATTGTTTCAACACGGCAAGAATTAACGAATCCTGTTTGTGAAATGCAGTCTGCTTATTTCCGCAAGGATCCCGATAATTCTTTTAAATTACATACGGTACTTTTGACAATCAGAGAAACCTGATAATGATGTTGATGGGATGTACGTAATTATCGAAGAGTATACAACCACAAAGTTTTACCTGTTTAGGAACTATGCTGATTAACTCATTTATTGTATTTACGCGATTACTAGACATTGAAATAATACTAACATTTACGGATTTTATGCCGTTTAATTTTGCTTTTTTATCCTCGACATTTCGGGTGATTTACAGGCCGCAAGTCACTCGGGGGAATAAGGTGTGTCACGTTTTGATGTCATAATTAACCCGGGTTAACGGCAGCGTTATGATTATTACGTTAGATGAGACTACGCGGAAAGAGCTTACAATGCTTTTAGTCGTGAAGTAGTTGCTAGTATGCTTGCTTTGGGATTCACTAACAAACCATCCCAAGCCGGAAGTTGCCAGGCATCCAGCCATCTTCTCTACTGCCTTTAAAAATAAACATTATAATATCCGTATCTAAAAATTAGTTTAATTTCACAATACCAATTTAGTTTTACTTCGTGTATATTTATGTTATGTTATAGTTTTAATCCCATAACACAAATGATAAAGATTGTTTTTGTTATAACTTTTATAAAATATGATAACGATCAACAATGATACTTTTTGTAAAGCGCTGCTGTGTAATTAATAAAAAGTTAGAAAGTAAAATTATTCCATGTGGGCCAAGTTGCTGAATGTACATAATACCTGTACAGTCAATTGGTAGACCTTTCCCAATAAGAGGACTTGCAACACAAATACAATTAAAGTTTCGGCTCTCGATGCTTCAGTATTATATTTGTATGCAGTTTGAGCAATAATAAAGTAATAAAACTATTTTTGTTAAGTAAATATGTAAGCTAATATATTTATTTTGATTATGTAAGTACTTGAAAAATTCTGCGATAAATTATATATACATTCAAAAGTCACAGAAAACGTTTACAAATTATCATTAACTAAAAATATAAAATGATTCAAAGGTTGCAATTTATATTTATAATCTGAATAAAAAACAACAAGTAATATTCCTAACTAATATAACTGTACTTTACAAACAATTATTGTATAAATATGGAATTTTTAATGATTATGAAGTCGCTTACACTAAATAATATTTTTTGTGTTAAGTATTTTGAGTCTGAGATTGAACTATGATTGAATAATATATTTTTTACGTAATATAGTAGTTGAGAGTTTTGCAACTTTTGACACTTACCAATCCCGTAGATCCTTCACACACTACAGGCATGAGGAGTGTGTACGATTATTAATTTATGAGTTCATTTGTACTCTTCAAATAAAGATAACAATGGCAGGAGGACTGAGTGCCAGGATGGTACACGGTACCTAAGCTACCTAGGTTTTGTAAAATGTTACAGGAAAGGCAAAGTGACATCTTTTCGCCTGTAAAGCAAATGTTTTTATTAATATCTGTAATTATAATGTTAGTTTATTTTTAAATAAATAATACAATTTTACAATGCTGTAAAATTTTAAAACTCCTGGCTCTTGTTGAAGATGATGATGATGACACTAAAGTAAAAGCTAAATTATATTGAAAACTTTGTTAAATATTTTACTGACTTCGTAAACCTTACGTTAACATGATATTACTCGAGTTTCGTTTTAAACAACGTTCTGCTGCGACAGCAGAACCAATCGATATCAGAGTACATGTGACGGTACTGACATTAAGTCAAAACGCGGTTAGTACTAGTGCTAATAATTGTTTAAAAAAAAAGTTAAATAAATATTTACGAAAATAATAATTTATTGTTTTCTAAAAGAACCTAAATATCCTCCAAATGACGCAATAATGCTGGCGAAATTCGTAATAAATAATTTACGTACCGAGTCTATTGCATTAATTTACTTAAGAAAATGAAAAAATGCGAAAGAAAGATATGAAAGCGGAAACGTATGATATTTATGTCGATGAGATCATCGACCTCGGTCTCTTATACCTAGTTAAAAAATTACCGCAAAAGTCTCTTAAGAGATATCCCGTGACAAAACTATATTTTATTCATTGTCGTTAATTAATTTATATTTGGTGTATGACCTAAAAAGTAAAATAACATATAGAATATGAGGATAATATTGTACCGCCGCATCTACCCTGTTTAACCTTTAACGGGTCATACAAATAGAGTTTCTATTGTTGTAATGCGTCATGAGACAAATATTATTTTAAAACATGTTATTTTGTAGTGCAGCACCATATCCACCGCATTTCAAACTAATAATTACATACATCCTAAATTTTAATATCAAGTAGAAAATAAAAATACTGTATCTTTAAATTAATATTTCTAATACACTGGCTGTATACCTACAGCATTAATTACAATAATATCTCAACATCCATATAAATACATTCTTAAAAATAATCAGCTACGCAATGGAATACAATTAAGTTTTCTTAAGTTAACTATTCTGCACACCTAAAATTCATTTTATTTATAATATGCATCGATTTACAAGAACTTTGAAACGGTTTAAGCGTTTATGCACTGATTGTTTTTCGCACCACACTGTCACTAGTATTGTTATCGTGCATTTACTAAAAAATCCAAATACCTCTAACTCCTAATAAGCAGACATAGTCTTTAAGCCACTTCTACCTCCGAATCGGAGTCGTCAGAGTAGTTTCTAATGGGTTGTGTTTGCGACGTATGCATGTTGTTTGGCGAGTGAGGAGAGCGATCTGGTTGTGGCCGTGGAAGAAGCGGCGTGCGCCCGCAGGCCCGTTCTTCTTGCAGTTTCCGCAATCGCTCCTGTTCTTCGCGTTTCTGTTTCCGCCATTTCGCTCGACGATTTTTGAACCATACCTTAAAAAAGATAGTTTAATAATAATATTCACACATATGAATAAAAAAGTTTTAGTTTCACTCGCATTAAATTAATATCGTAAAATCATTATTCTAGATATGCTAGTCTCTTTGGAGTCGTAAAAGTCAATAAGAAAAGTGTCAGATAAATTTCGTGACTTCCAACATATGGTGAAATAACTATCACAAACTTGCTAGATCTAAAATATTTGTAATGTGCATGATGTCTCGTACCGCGATAGCCAACCTGTCTCCAAAGCGCTGCGATTAACCGCCAGGGAGGTTTGAGAACGAGGCTTGTGATTACTGGTGAACGGACTAAAGAGGGTGGCATTGAAAGGACTAGGGACTAACTTTACATACATAAATATTAAGTTAGTGTTCTGGATTTGAGTTCCAGTCATAGTCAAAGCCAATATTTGTACAATATACAAACAGTAAACAGTATTCGGTGCTGGTTGCGTTGCGTCTCTAATATATGACACAACAGCTGACCCTTAATTTAATTTTATCGCATAAGCATTATATCGGATATGCGTAGGTAAAGACCATTGCTTCTATACATGAGGCTCACGATCTTATCCACCTCCACCGCCGAGCTGTGGTAAATTGAAAACGCGAGTGCATAACATTCAACCTGTTCCCTTGTTGAATTTTCCACCAAAGAAATCTGAAACTATTTAAAATTTCTAATTTCGAACCATTTTCTCAACTGTGAAATTGAATGTATGATGCTGGATTAAACACAAATATTTCAAAAGGTTTTTAAATATTAATAATACGACGTATCTAATTCCAATATGCCATTCATATTGAACTCAATCGATATTATTATAAAAGCATTACACAGCTTGTTATCCGCTGTCAATTGACCGGTCCACTTCTGTTAGCTACTGAACAAAATTAAAAAAAAATGTTTGTAACATTTGTTGTGTATCATACATATGATTGCAATAGCTTTGGTCTGCCAAGCGAGTACAACAAAGGAAAAAAATGTGTATCAATGGTACTTCTGGGTATGTGTGTCTCTAGTTGCAGGTTTCCACTCGACTGGGTGTACACAAGTGTCGACAGGGATGTTCCCAAGCTGCGGGTGGTCGCCATTGTGTCTAGTATGGTCACAACACTGGCGGCAGCCTTTCCTTCTCGTACACAACAGCTCATTCATATCGTTTATAACTTTAAAGTATGTAAGCGTTTGTATTTATGCGATGTATTTTATTTCATTTATTTAAGAGTGTATTATTGCTTTATGCTCTCTATTTTTTTATTTGTTATTGAATGGTCAATTTGGCGGCATTCTCTTTAATCATATGATTAATTTTGTTTAAACATTGCAAATTTTCTATGAATCTCGGGCAAGTTTTTATCAACATCAAGAACTAATTTTCTTCTCTTTTCTTTAACAGCGTGTAAGATGTCCACTTCTGAACATACGAGTAAGCCTCTTCTTCAGGAGGATCGCCACAATTGGCAAGCGAATGGGCAATCTCAGAATCTGACACTGATTTGAGCCTGAGCAATTAGGCGATTTTTACAAAACCCGCATCTTGAGAAGGAGTTGGCAGATTCTCTTACACCTCTACCCCACGTCGAAATATCTTATAGTATTGAAAAAAATGATTCATGCAATGTCTATACTAGTATATAGTATAGTATACGAAACTATGCTTACACGGATTGAACTAGAGCATTAATGGACGGATTTTGATGGATCCTTATTACTATTACTATTGGCTATGAAGGATAAAACTCAAAGAAACAAATGGAAAATTTGTTTTTTGCCATTCAAACTGGCTTAAAACTTAAACAGATATGGACGAAATTTGCCGGAGGTGATCACTCTGATAAAAGAAACGTTTACCTCATTTAAGAAGTATTCTGGAAAAAAATTGCGACCACACAGGTAAAGCACCGGGCAGAGGATAGTAATGAAAATAAAATAAGTAGGTATTATATAATTAAACCAAGCCTGTAAACTAACATCCTTTAAATGTATTTGCGCGACTTCTACGAAACAAATTCTTATAAAAATAATAGATAAAGAACCTTTATTGGAAATGTTAACATTGAGCGTTTTCATCAGTGTAAGTAAGAACTAAAATTGTTCCACCTAATAATTTATTATAATGGTATCTTGAGCATTAAAATTAATTCGTTAACGATAGCCCCATTGTTGGAGTTAATTGCATTACAAGAGTCGGCCAGTGGCACGACAAAAGCCCTATTAACTTTTGGGAAACGAAACGGGAGTAGGGTTTTTCGCACAACGCCCGCTCATTCGTGGCCACTCGAGCGGGAAATATGGACGCTGCCACCGGCAGACTACAGGGCGACTTCTGACTCCTTCGGTACGGTGTTGCTTCCAAATTGATTTGTCGTTGCCAAAGAGGAGATTAGCTCGCTCTTTTGTGCGCCACTAATTGTGTTTGGCTTAACCAGTTTGTTGTTTTCATTGACAAGTCAGTTTCTTTGTGTTCTGCATGCGGTATTTTATTGGTTTCTCGTTGATAAGGTTAGGGATGTTAATCTTTAATAATATGTAAATAGGAATGCTAGACGTCATGTAGATATCAAATATCAATACGAGTAGGAAACACAAGCTTGTTATGCCTCTTACACCATTCAATAGTCAGTAACTCATTCATGGGGTAATATATAGGTTTCTACAACAAAACCCCGTAAGGGCGGATACTGGTAGGGAGGGGCTAGAGAGGGGGATAACGACTAGAAGTCCCCCTGAGCTTCGCAAATGCCTTTAATGCCTTTTTTAATTTCTCCACTATCATTTGCATTTAATTTCACTTAATTTTGACAATTTGGCGTTGTTAGAATTGATTATTTCATTTTAAAACTTAAACTCTGAAGTACGAGACATAAGTGAGAATATACCATATTTTTCCCCAAATGCCAGACTCACTTGCTCGTGGTATCAAGCGACTAAAGTATAAATTCCATCCAACTCTGCCGAACCCAAATGATGGGTAGCAGCATCACTAATGCGCTCACCAATCCGGATATATCAGCAGTAGACTTGAATAGGCTAATGAAGATAAAATATTTCATACTTAAGTACTTCCTTAAATTCTTTAACCACAAATTATAATTGCAAGTAGAGTTCTTATTCTAACCTTGTTATTGTTGTTATTAATTAGTATACAATATCGATTGGCTGACTTACCTCCATAACATAAGTTACTTTTATACTGTATTATACTATTGACATTTATGTATGAGAACGTGAATTTAAATTCAGATTTCAGCTTTAATATGCCCAATACAAAGTAAGTGCTCTATTGTCTCAAACTCGCTGCGTTAGAAACACCCAAATTCTATTCAAAGCGCAACCTATAGTGTTCCTATTCCATGCATCATTCCGGAGTTCGCAATAGCCGTCGAAGATAAACATTAACTTATTAAAAAGCTTAACTACATTGTAAATTTGATGAGGTAAGTTGGGTTCGCTCAACTACTTAAGAATCGCTAAAGTGATTAAGTTGTTCCGGAACTAACTGAAACTACGTACAAAAGGTACCTATTTAGTCATTTTACAAATTAGTTTCATGTAATGCATACGACTCAAAAAAAAACACTCCTTGTTTCTAATATTTAGAAAAAAATAAATAGGTTTCGTCAAAACATAATGATTTGTAATATAGAAACCTTGAGAAGACGTGAATGCGTTTACTGTAGTAAATTTCTGAAATAAGAATTTTAGGTACAGATTCACTCGTGCTTGATGAATCGTGCATGTCTAGAATTATATAGATTGTATTTCGTACACTTACGACCAGTACATACGCTCGAATATTTTCCTGAGCTCATAACAGGGATTGCAGACTCATGAAGATGACATTCACACTTTTTAATATTGATATATGTACATAACACAAATTCACTAAGTTAGTTTCCCAAGTGTACTAATATCTTTTTTAGATTAGGTTTTTTCGATAACGCAAATATTATTATGTAAAAGATTTAATTAAGATTGATAACCTTTTAATGACCCAGCGGCTTTATTAAAAAGAACTAACTCTATATAAATATTTAGTCAAAGTAAAAAAAAGTCAAATTTGCTATTTTGAATAAACTTCATCGATAATTACACAGTACACACGTGGAAATAGGACCATCCTCCATGTAATTAAGGAAGGATGTGTCCCTTCCACTTGCACGATGTGGGAAGATAACAGCTGATGTAGCAAGGGGCGGAACCACGCGCCCCCGGCAACGTGCACCACGCCTCGACGCCTGTTGCCTACATCATTGCTGTAAGTAATATAGCTTAACGTACGGACATCACTAAATGTCCCAAAGCCATCATTTTCGTTTCTTTCTTTCAATTATTATAACCAAATTAGTTGCATGCACTTACGTAGAGACTTGACCCTTTTTTTAGTACCTTTTTCCATTTGGTATATTTTTCTGTAATCAAATTTAGGTTAATAATTTTAAAAACTCATAACTTTAATAATAAGCAACAGTTTAACAAGTCAAATCAAAGTTAGCTGAAGTCGCATCAAAAGTTACAAAACCTCGCACTGCACTATTGATACAACTCCGCATCACTATTCTGTGGTATTTGACTTCAGCAAATTCGGATGGATATTCCCTCACCATTCCGTCGCCAGAGTGCAATACGTGTAGGTGAGGATGAAATTTGGAGAAAGAGTGTATATATTACAATATTACGCCTTACGTCCATAAATACAGTCATCACAGCAAGTATTGAAACATTTCAAAATGTGTGTGACCTGTATTTAGGATGACTGATTACTATTGCGTAAACGGTCTCTTTCTGGTGCCATATTGACTTCCGGTATATCAAGTGTTGATGTTTGTGCATTGCGGGTACGATGTCTATCATAGTACAGTATAACTATAGTACGAAATCCATCCAATTGCAAGGCAGGGTGATGTTATATCCCCAAAGCATTGGATGATGTGTTCGAGGTGCTGGGCTAAAAAGGATACGGTACGCTAGTACCATAGTAGTAATGCTAATTAAAGACGAATACATTAATTACATTTGAACTTAACTGTCACACCAATACTGGTTATTGTTGGTCCAACAAACAGTTGGAAACATTTTGCTCTTAGTTTTATATCAAGGACAAATTGTTCGACAAGGTAAGTCCAACTTCTTCCCTCCCCCATCCCTGCATTCCTGCCGTGGCTTGCTCTGGAGTCTCACAGCCTAAGTGGAGTCGAAATGGAAGAGAAGTTTTGGAATAGCGATACTACGCCATTCGCCCTATCCTCTGCCGCTGCTGTGGCTGAGGTGGGGCCGGGGGAGAGGAGTATCGGTGTTACGATGCGCCGATCTTCCTACCACCGCGAGCTGCTTTCTAGCACTTAGTTACCAGGTTCTCCATGATCTCCGGTTGTAGGGCTCGGGAGAGGCTGTTACCCATGTGGGATTGGAGGCCGGATAGGAAGGCGTATCCGTGTTCCGGCTTGCTTACCAGGAGTGAGTGGCGCTGGAAGTGTCCTTTCTTGATATAGGGCTGCTTATGGCGGCCGGCGCTGGTAGCGAAGCCAATGCGAAAGCGTTCCCTTCTAACTTCTAACAAGAAGAAAAAGGCTCGGCTTAGTTTCCAGGTTCTCCATGATCTCCGGTTGTAGGGCTCGGGAGAGGCTGTTACCCATGTGGGATTGGAGGCCGGATAGGAAGGCGTATCCGTGTTCCGGCTTGCTTACCAGGAGTGAGTGGCGCTGGAAGTGTCCTTTCTTGATATAGGGCTGCTTATGGCGGCCGGCGCTGGTAGCGAAGCGAATGCGAAACTTTCGAATGCGTTCCCTTCTATGTTCTAACAAGAAGAAAAAGGCTCGGCTGGACAGCGTTTTGCAAGCTACGACACATCTGTTTGTCGTGTGTGTATACATTAAAACCTATTAAGCCTGGCTACACGCACTGGATCGCTAACGACTTATGGAACCGAGATGCAGCCTTTCACTGCAGGTCATCGTATAAGGAAGGTCAAAGTTGTCATCGGAGCAAGACAGTAAAGAATGGCTAAGCTTAGTGATATATTATATTTTGTATTACAAGCGGAAGTGGATCCGTTAGGGCAACAGCAGGGCGTGTGAACTACAACGCGGCGTGCAACGGGATCGGCAGGCGGCGGCGGCGGCGGCGAGGCGGCGGCGAACCCGAACTTATTGTAATAATGTTGTTAGAACAAACACCACCCCCTCCGCCTTGTTTGAGATTACAATTACGGTTTTAGCGAACTGATTTATTAATGGACCGTCTGATCCGCCTTTGATACTTTAACGACGATTTAATTTATTACTTTTGAGATTTATTTTCACCTAGGTATAGCCAACCTTTTCATTTGTCATTTGCTCACATTCGGCCCTTAGGGATCAGGTGTCAAGAGTTTTGTTATATAATGTATATAAATGCCAATCTTTGTATTTGAGCGAGTTTTATAGCTGAATAGAGTTTAAAGTCGATTCTTAACCGGTGCGTGTTCGCGTATGTAAGTGGCGAGGCTTACATGAATTTTCGTGATATCACAATGTTATTTTGTTATTTCTCAAATATTCTTAAACATTCACTATATGCCACGATAGCCATTGGCTAGAAGATCTGCTTCTGTACCAGGAGACCAGAGTTCTATCCACAATGAGTTATTCAATACTGATATACGATTTTTATCATTGGCTAGGACACTAAGACAGGACTGGCGCGATCTATCACGTTATCCCAAATAATCTCGTAGGTACTACCTAAATAAGTAGGTACTACCTACTTTTCTAAATTGTTTAGCTCCAGTATTGGGTCGGTCGTGGCAACTTATTCTTATTATATTTCTCAAATATGTAAGTTTATTTCATCGCTATGTAGGTATTGCAAAATTGCAGTAAAGAGTAGTGTATAGAAAGAATCTAGATTTATACCCAGTTGCGTGCTTATTTTTCAATATACATATATATTATTTAATATTATTTTATATTTATTAATAGCAAATAATTAAATAAATGTAATTTAATGTTCTTTTTAATTTATTTTTCATGTTCACTAGTTTGTAGCTTCCCCAGTTTTGTAGTTTTCTGCCACCTGACGGTCTAAATTTAGCAGTCAGCAGGCTGCACCACGTGCAGTTGAGATTAGCATTGGATATTGGCATATTCTCCGTTATACCCCTCATATATATTCCTTCTACTTTTCTACATGGAAAGTGGCCAGGGCGCTCGGTTTAGTTTCATAAAGTGCGAGTGATCAGGGCTCGATCCCTGGTGCCAGCACCACTAAAATGGTTAATAGCAATTTTAAGTGCTGCATTTACCACCTGCTTGGCGCCGCTCGTCGCTAAAGGAAAACATAGTGAGGTAACCTGCATGTCTGAGAAATAACAAAAAATATTATTTCGGGGATATGTGAAGTCCGCCAACCCGCACTGGAGCAGCGTGGTGGGTCTTACCCTGTTCCACAACTCTCTCAGATATTTGAGAAGATGACTTTTGCCTAGCTGTGGGCACTTACAGGCTGCTACTTTAATTTAATTTTCTTTTTTACATAGGATAACTTACATGGTAGCACAGTGCCGTTATCCTCGCACGAGTGATGCTGCTTCTAATCATTAGTCTGTGGGACTTGGTTCCCAAAATTTGGATCCATTTTCCGCCATCAATAGGTTGATAGAGCCTCGTTTGTTACCTATCTGGGTGCTGGTAAGGTGATCATTTGGAGAAAAAGAGAGTATATTTCCCCTCACTTTAACTTATATTTACATTACAATAATGCCATAACTTTTATTAATTACTTCTCTACTTTTAAATCTCACACTTAAGCCGCATCAAAGCCCACGCACCTGTCGTATTCCGACGCCCATTAGCGGCGAAATGCATTAGTCAATATTAAAGATGCCATCGGCGAGGATAATTCCACAAAGGGCTCTTCAAATCACACCCATCGCTTTTCGCTAAATGTCAAAACATTATACTCTCCTTCGACCGGAGGCTGAAAATGTAACTCCCCCAGTATCTGTCACTTCGTATCAATTACCGCACGCAAACACCCATGCCGACGTGTTCCCGTAAAGTCCTATCTGCTCACAATAAGGCAGGCGAATTGAAATTCAATTGTCAAAAGATTGCTTTAATAGTAGGTACCTAAAATTTCTGTTATTTCCCAAACGTAATTTGCCACAAGCATGTTATAAAAAAATAAATCTTATTGCAATTACTATAAGCGTCAAATTTGTTGAGGTGCCCTAGCGCGTAGGGTGCTCCCAAGGGTTGTTCTGCAAACATTCTGCTCCCCTAAACGTTATACTTTGAAAACAATAATTTGTATTGCGTATCGAACGCGTCTATAAATAATAGAGTGATACTCCACTTGGGGATCGATGTGGCCAGAAATGAGATATTACTTTATCTCTGTTTAGAATGGGTTAATAAGTTAACGTATGTAATTCTGGTTTGCTGCCTATCGGGTCTCACTATAGCATCCATAGTACAGCTAAATCTCCTATGTGCCCTCATCCCCTATGATTTTTTGATGCACGATTTTTTTGTGAAATGTTTCTGTGACATTTTATTTACAACTGTGACAAGGCATTTTATTAGTATGTTGGTGTCTCATTAACAGATCACTGTTTGCAACACACCTATAACTGGTTCTTAGTTCTAACTTGTTCTACTACTGGATGTAATCATCGGCATCACATCGGTTTCGGTATCTGAAATTCGGATGGATAAAAGCGAGTGGGTTCAATCTGTGTGACATTAATGACGATTTATAGAAGATTTCACTACGGCTTTCGAAAGGCGGGGAAGAGGGGCACAACGTATTCTTTTACTGCCAGTGCTTTCTAGCAAGCCTTTCTCCAATTGTTCGATTTGTCTAGGTTTGTCTTGGATACGTGCAGAAGTCGATGAGTCAATCATCTGTTAGTTGGTTACTAACAGAATGTACCATCGTGATTTCAATCAACTAGAAAAAGCTGATTCGGATATAAACGTATCGTCGAGCAAAGTAAACACGGTAACTCAATTGGATACAAAATATTTTTTTGGGTTTTGTAATATGCTTCGTAGAGCTTGCTGCTGTAACAAAAGAAGCATGCCAAGTATCTAGTATCGTTATTAAACAGAATCGAACCCTTTTTAAAAATGTATTGAGCACCCAGTAAATAACTAACTGTTATGTCGCATACCGTGGTGTCTTTTCGCCACGATGGCATGGTTTTAATTTAATTAGACTGCAAGGTAAAAAAATGTAGTATTGGCC
Organism: Bhutanitis thaidina; assembly: GCA_029286595.1. NCBI lineage: Eukaryota > Metazoa > Arthropoda > Insecta > Lepidoptera > Papilionidae > Bhutanitis > Bhutanitis thaidina. Next base: position 7,052,094 of record JAGSMS010000022.1, read on the forward strand.
GAGCGGTCCAAAAACGGACTAAGGATATCTTCTATCATCCTTTACAACTACTTTATTTGTTTACATTGAAATTAAGAAAGAATGTATGGAGGAATATACGATCTCTTTCTCCAAAAGCCAAGCCTACCTGCTCATGATGCTAACCAACTAACGCTCCGCTAACAAAGGCGACCGAATAATGGCGGAATATCCATCCCATTTTGCCGAATCCAAATCACACACACTAGTGAGGGAGCAGCATCACTGCTGCTAGGGTACCGGCTGGGGTGCGGTCGCAAATATGGGTAAACTTTCCAAGAAACATGCGATATTTGCTAGCGCTTTCTCGGAGAGGCCTATGTTCAGATGATGCTTTGTTGCTGTGATGCTGTTGCAGAAAGATTTTAATTAAAATTAATTTTCTACATCTTTCCATTTAATTACATTTATAAAACTTATTTTAGAGCATCCCCCGATTTACTGGAATAAGTCCTTAGACAACTAAACTTAAAAGTCATTGACGGAATAAAATGAAATTTACGTCGACACCACACCCTTCATTGTACTATTATCCTAATTTTTTGCCACTGATATACGTACGAGATAATGGCCAACGACTATTCTGTTTTTGAACAATAATTTTATCTCTTAGCATTTAGAACCCTATTATTGAGTAAGCTATTTTCTTAACCTTAACTCGAAAATTTAATAACATCAGGTTATACTTTGCTCATATTCCCATTATGAAACTGCTGCTCGAAGAATCGAAGGAAGGGTCCGACGATTCACAATCATAACACAAGACAATCACCGACCAATTCCTCGTGTCATCCATGATCGTGTCATAAATTTCGATATGACTATATAAAATAATTGAAATTTTTCAATCTTATGACACTTGTAGCGTTAAGTATTTGCATTTTGCACGCCCTGTGATGGCGGAGTAAGAAAACTTATCTGGAATATGGCATGTCTTCTGACAGATGACTGTATAACCATCTCTAAAAATGACAGCATCAGCGCTTTAGGTCCAACGACCGCCAATCCGCTTACCAAGCTTGGTGATTAGAGCTGATTCTCCATATGGAGAAGGCATATGTCGAGCAGTGGACTATTATATGCTTTGAAAGAACATTTAGAATAAACGTAGTCCTTGACTAGCATTCGAACTTAGGATCCATGACCCAGCACAGAGGTACCTCTTACGTTATCGACTGGGCCGCAGAAAATAAAATCGTAATAAACCAAACTTACATAATATAAGGTGTAACACCTGAATAAACTTAAAGGCGGATTGTTATATGCGTTGATTTTATTTTAATAATCAAAGTGGTGCATGGGTCGTGAAACGGAACAAAGACGAAGTCTTTGATCACTTAATGCCGGCTCGATGCTCCTAAAGCGTTGCTTCCCAACACGGACGCAAAGGACAAAATGGCGCCGCTTTATTACTTAGTAACACATTGCGAGCGTATCTCTTTTATTATACCTGTCTGTTAGGCTGATGTCCCACTGTTGGATGAAATATTATAGATTCTTAGTGTGATGGTAAAGCACCATTGACATATTAAAAAAAGTTCAATTCGTGGCCTTTGTAGGTTTGTTAGAAAGAAAATTCCATAAGCAAAATGCTCCCAAAATAAAAAAAGGAAGTCTTTTTGAAAAGCTTACCTAGCCGATCTAGTTCAATCCTAATATCAACAAATACGTGTAAGAGTCGTTCCGAGAGTTTTATATATATAACCACATAAACATCTCGAAAATTGAAAGCCATAAAGTAAGCAAACCAGTGAGTACTGCGGCCACCAAACCGCTTGCTAAGCTTGGTTATTACCTTATTAGGTAATAATTTTAATATAGGAAAATTATAATATAAATTTATCTCCAAATTAATATATACTATACGGCAAATACTACTATCAAAATCATTAAATAACAAACAACGAACGAATAATAATGACCATTTTAGGATTCAGCTGAATTTTAGTTGCGTTTACGTTATAATATTGAATCATTGCTTAAGTTTGACACCAGTATGTAAGAACCTTTAGTCCTAATAAGGGGAAGGGGGTTGCAGTATAAAGAGGAAGCAAGTTGGGGCACTGGGCGGAGCGCCACGCCCACTTTTTCTTGTTCAGTGCTGTCTGGGGCATGTACTTTGTCATCGCTCGCATGACGAGAGTCGCTCTTTGTAGAGTTATCAAATTACGTTTGTTGATGTCTATATTACAAAAACATGATTTAACTAGAAACTGGCCTTATTAAATGAATAATATTTAGCTTACATATTACTAAGAGTATACTATAAAAATAAAGTACAAATTGATGATCGACAAATTATTGTCTTTTTTGAGGTAGGTTTCTAATACCGAAGTTATATAAATTCAAGCAAACTTAAAGAATCACTTGCAAATGTCCAGACTGACAGACAAAGAGGCTAATTGATGGCAAAGATCTGGTTGTCAAATCTCTTAGCCTCGAGCACAAGCCAATAGTGGCCCATATTCTCTCGGAGTTTTACATCATATAATTGCCCCATCTCCTTTCAACTATCGGACATCTTACACATGGTGCGTTGCCATCCTTTTGTTGTTAATTTAACTTATGCATATTAAATGTATATATTAGCTAGCGCGGCAGACATTGTTCTACCCCTTTCGGTAAATGGTGCGGTAAGTGAAATAAAATGTATTAATAACTGGACCAAAGCTATCGGGTTCAGATTAGTAATTTTTTTTTAGTCCTCAACCATTTTTTTTAATATGAGGAATATTGATTCATAAATATAAAATTTGTAAGTAACTCGATCCTAGCGCTACCTATTGGGTGCTAGCAGTACAAATATATTGGAGGAATATGACATCAATCGATCAAGTCGTTTAAAGTACCTACACGATCACCAAAAGATGCAAACAATATTTTTACTATATTATACAGGTGGCTCAGGACCGAGCTTCATGGCAATCTTTGGGGGAGGCCTATGTTCAGCAGTTGACTTGTGATAGGCTGAAATGATGATGATGATACATTCGGATAAAGCTGCGCTATTTCTAATAAGTGCAGCAAAAGACTGCACGAATCAGTGACATACATATGAAGAGACGCAGAGCAGGACAAAAGGCTGATTTTAAAACTAATAAATAATACTAATAACTAATATTCTTTTATCACTGTAATACGAAATCTTTTCACCTTAGTTCGTAGGTGAACAAAATGGAAAAATCATTTATTGGGTGGGGGATCGATTTCAACTTTGGACGAGTACTTAAGTAAAGTACTCACTACTTAACTATGTTAACTCAAGTTCGATCGTATATGGAAGACCGCTACTGCATTTGGGGTGGTACTGTTCAATATTTATTTATATTTTCTTTCATTAACACGGCTAAAACGAATTACAATAATTAAAGACCAAACAATCATTCTTCTAGCTCACAGAACTTCAAGGATTCTGTCAATATGCCCGTCCAATCATCCGCAAACAAATCACAATCAGGGTTTGCATTCAGGAGAGCGTTGAGCACGGTGAGGATACAATACAAGGCACGGGTGAATTGACAGGCGACTGTGCGGTCGCACCAGCCAATTTACTTTTGGCGGCGCGGCAAACAGTTGATATCTACGATTCCTGCGATAATTGTTACGTACGAAAAACCGACACAACTCGGCATTCAGATCCGAAGAATCTTCTGCACATTATTTTACACGCTATGGTAGTAAACAGATATCCTCGCCGTTTGTGAACGGTAACTAAGAGAACTGAGAAGAAAATTGGTGCGATATATGTATGGATAATATCCTGTGCTTGTCACAAGAAGGTCATTTGAACCTTTTTTTAAATAAAGGCATACGTACTTTTGGGTGGCTTCTAGACTCAGGCACTGGTTTCAAGTTAAAACGTATCAGTTCACTGATAATTAAACGGATCACACACACTATGCCAACGAGCATCACCATTCACATCATTCGTGAAAACAAAACCTAAGAATTTGTATAATTCTATCGCTAAGGTTCATGGAATGTAGAAGCATTTGATCAAATAGGTTACATTTGATCAAAGGCTTACAGGTCTTAAAGGTGTCGGTGCGAGACATAGCCTAACTGTTAATTTTATAAGTGTATTTCAAGGGGCGCCGCGCCTCATACGTCCGAAAATCGCAGTACCATTTATCTAAGTTAAATTCTCGTCATTATGACATCACAGTCGGCTTCTGACTTAATCGCTGAATATATTTTTAAGTTACCCACATACATCAAACTTATAGAGTCAGTTACAACTGCTGGGAGGTAATTGATTATGAGCAAGAATCAATCCCTGACTGACTCCGGAACGCGTGTGTTAGAGTCAAGACTCGTATATAGCTAGCCTGACCTACTGCTGGCATTCACTACAGTAGTCTGCTAGTAGCCGGAGGAGAACTGGCGAACTCCCCAAAGTCAATGACAGCCAGTGAGGGAGCTTAGCAAGCAGCGAGTGATTATTGACCCTTTCAAACGCCTTCCGAAAGTCAATGAACACTACAACGACTTGACGTCCCTTATCTAGGCGCGCGTACAACGTAAAACGTGAAACGTAGTCCACGATTGTCAAGAAAATTGATTCTTATGCCAATCTGCTCATCGCATAAGTATGTACATATAAAATGTAATCTAATATAAGATAAAATTGCGGTATGCAATGCAATGCAATTGCAATGCATCTTAGACTTCGTATCTTGGATGATTTCACTAGTGAACAATACGAGATATCGTCTACCTACAACATTTTACCGTTGCTTCTTAGGCATACACAGATCAAAAATGATATAGTGTATAATATATAAATGTATTATTATAGAAATGTTAACATGCACACAATCACCGCATTGGCTTTTAACATATCTATCACGTGAGAGTTCTGATAATAAGACGATCAACAGTTTATAAGCATATAAGTAACATTTAAATTTATTAGTCACACTGCTTAAAATTCCATTCTTTTACTGGGTCACCTATCGCGACGAGAGAGAGAGAGACATATTCGAGTCCCAACATATTATTTCCGAGTCGTCTACGGAATCATCTAGTAAAGTTTTAGTTACTGCTATCAAATTACGGGAAAGTGCAGCGGTATTAATGCACCATGTTCTAAGTTTTGTTTTTCAGCTTCGAATATTCTGGTAGAAGACGTTAATTTTGCTATCGCCGCCGCGCAGTCACGAGAGTGCTAGTTATTTCAAGAGGTTTTATTCTCAAAAGTACTTGTGGTTCTTGTTCTCCGCTGAACCCGCTGCTTTCATGTTAGTGATCCATGCTTTTAATATAGTATATCGTATCAAATGATAATGTAAAAGTGTGCCAAAAGTAAGCGATCAGAATACCTATCTTCTAAGATTTATAGCTTCCCTAAGGGTAAGGCTAGTGGGGCATAATTGGTATATATAGTCGCTAATCTCTTAAGCACTAGACTCAATGTTCCAAAGATGGATGTGCTTCCGGGCCTCTACAGCTTTCAACGACGGTACTACATAATAAAGTTGTCGCCGATTTTTTTTCCTCAGTTTTGTCCACCTCAGTGTAGCATTTGAGCCAGATTCATATAATATGGATATGGACTGTTCGGTCGTCCGTGCGTCATTGAGAGACGGAATTGACAACGTCCAGTTTAGTTTCATACTTTAATTTTATAGAGATTATGTTACTTTGAAAAAGTTGACCACGCAGAGTCGATATTTCAACACGTAGGCTGCGAATCGCAAACGGAAAGTGAGCAGAACTTACCCTATATTTTATTTTATTTTATTTATATTATATATTTTTTTATAATTCAATGAAAAAAGTGCCAAAAGAATTCATGGATGCGAAGGATAGCTATTAACGACAAATTCTCTCAACTCGGTAAAAGCCTGTAGAGTAATTGAAGTAGTTTATGATAAACTGGTACAATTTTGGAGCAAAACGACATATGACTTCCTAAATTATATAAAACCCTTTCAATTCTCGTGTAATTACTTAATAACATTTTAATAATAGGTTACTTGATGATCTTACGTTAACATCGTTGAAAACAAACCGCGTTAGGTAAACAAAAAGACAATTGGCCTGGTTGTAGCGTACTCGTTCCAACTCTTTACACAAATTAATTATTAAAAGGATATGTAATCTTGACTTGTCTCGAGCGCGCCCCGGGCGAGTCGGCGCCATGTCAATGTTGATCTTTATTACGAACGTTGTCTGATTAAATCTGGGGGGCTTATGTTCATTTTGTTCGGATGTAGGTGCGTAATTTCTTATAACAGTCGTAATTAAATCACAATAATATTATCTTTTATCATAATTAATTAAATCATGTATGATGATAATCATGAACGTACGTGTATAGAAATTGTAAATGAGTATCATTACGCATATGTATTCGATGAAGTTATTGCTGTTAGCCGTTTTGGCTTTTACAGTTTCATAGGTTTGCGCCTGCGGCCTTGAGGCCGCGGGCGTTTATGCTTTAAATAGATGTACAGGAGTACATCTACTGCTTACCTCTTTATGGTAAGCAATCTAAGGACCGTCCGAGGGAGGTTCGGGCCTCGTCTCGGACGGTCGTGGTGTTTCGGTAGTAATGGGCGGTAAGGACCGCCCTGAGTCCCGCAAGGTGTGTACGCGGGTGTTTGATTGCACGATACGCTCTTACGCGTCGGCGGGGGATTGTGTATGTGACTCTACTCCTAACTGTATGTACAGTGTGTTCAGGTTGAGTAGTGTTAACCGAACCTGGTTCAGTTTGTCGGTCTGTCGGTGCTGTTACGTCTTCCGGGTCGTCTAATACGTTACGCGGGCGACGGTGACGCACCGTTGCGTTTAATATCGGGGAATATTTGTTGGCGTTTACCACCAGCGGGTTAGGGTGTACGGCGGCCGATTCGAAGTAGCGCCGTGACGTTTCCCTGAAGAATGCTTTGATCGTCGGTATTTTACAGTCCTTGTGTAAGTCATCGTTACGCTGGTACCAGCTTGCACCGGTGGCGCTACGCAGAAACTTATTTTGGACGGTCTGTAGCGAGGCGATATGTGTTTTCGCCGCGTGAGCGAAGGCTACCGAGGCATAGGCCATGATAGGTCTTATGCAAGCCTTGTATAGGAGTATTTTGTGTCTAAGTGACATCTTGCTTGAGGAGCAGATCATTGAATGTAGGCGGCCTGCGACGAAGGCGGCCCTGTTCCTGACTGTCCTAATATGGGGGGCGAATGTCATCGCCGCGTCTAAGGTTACTCCTAAGTATTTCGCCTTCCTTTCCCAAGGGATCGGTCGGTCGAATAGGGTGATAGTGCCTAATTTACGAGATTCGTAATTATGATTGGCCGTGCTCGTTCCCCTTGTGAAGAGAACTCCTACGCTTTTTTCGGGATTAACCTCAATTCTCCATTTCCGGAACCATTCGCCTAGACGATTGGCAGCGGATTGGAGTCGTAAGGTGATGCGACCTTTGTGGCGGTCGGAGAAGTATAGGGCCGTGTCGTCCGCGAATAGTGCGAGGTTGACCTGGGGCTCCTTTGGAATGTCACTCGTGTACAGTGAGAAGAGGATCGGGGAGAGGCAGGAGCCTTGAGGGACTCCGGCTTTCAGAGGGCGGATTGAGGATCGCGTGCCCTCTACTCGATAGCGATGAGTATCATTAGTATTCCGGAGATGGATATAATGAAATTTTTAATGACAGTTGATTATCATGAAGTTGTTGTGTTTTGAGTTTTCAATACGCAATTTTTATTGCATTCATGTATATATAAAGGGTCTCAAAGTGCATTTCAACATATTTATTACGCGGTTTTCAATTTATGTTTATTACTTTTTTAATAGCAATGTCGATAAAATTCGTAAATAATAGTTTCATTGCAATATTACATATGTATTCGCGTAAATACGGCTAAAATCACTTTGTTATACTTTATTCTAACTTTTCTTTCTTAATCTGTGACCGATCGTCTACAACATAAAAACTACTAAAGCTGTCTTTTTCTTCTTTACTGTTGTGTATAGCTCATGCTATTTTCCATTTTTTTCCATATTTACCACGTTGAGCAGGCGTAGTGTCGGTACCCTAACATAGATGCTACTTCCGATCGATAGTCTGTGGGATTTTGGCTCAACATATACGGACAGGTTTTTTTTTAGTTGGTCTCCCTAGCTTGTCACAATGGTAAACCCTACACCCTGAAGCTGAAGCCTTGTTTAAATAGAACAAAAGCTTTTGCGGTAATATGAAATCTACGCAAACACAGTCGCAGAACTGTTTTGCTACAGTATTAGCACTCCTATCAATTTGTAACTTTTGAAAAAATGTGACAAGCAGTGAGTGTAGAAATGGGGGTTCGCGCAATAGTTATCAAGTAGAGAGGAATCTGTGTCTGAACAATGGCCCGCGTTAGGAAAAAAATCGTGCATTATATATTAGTCGCATTTTTGATACAAGAACAAATATTAGAAAATCTTAATAGTTTTATTCTTCGATTGTCAAGCACTCTACTGGCTGACTAACAAGGTTCTTGTGCATAGCATCATACATCGGTTACTACCTAACCATAGCAAAAATTATTGGTATCTTTGCTTATTTTGATCAATATTAGTTGGGACCTAGGGACTGGCCACAGAGTGTGCACATTTGTATATAAAGGCTGGCAGCCTATTACGTTTCAATAACTGAACTACAATGTTTGTCAAGAGTGAGTGCTCCAAAGATAACAGTAAAAATTTGTTCTTTACTTTCTTCTACACCTGCCTACCGCGTGGGCTGTGTGATCATGTGTGTGCGTTAAATGTGAGTAAACTGAATGAGTGTGATAAAAATTAATTTAAGATAGTGCTAGATAAAATCTAGACATTTTGTTATGCTCTATTATAACAGTAAGCTATGATTCGCGTTTAACTACAATGAACCTTTAACTGTATATTAGCTGGTATATTAAATAAGGTTAAAACATACCGAAAACGAAACATTCACTTGTATTCGAAAACAAAACATTTTATTGTTAACCAAAACTCGATTTACGCAAGTGTTGTTATGCCAAAACAAAAGCTTTTTAATAATGCAATTTCCAATTGCCGCTGCGCAAATAGCAGGGGCTACGACGCAACTGTCTAGGTACTTACATGTAACCAGCTTTTTAGAACACTTATTGATCGGAATAAGTGAGGTATAAGGAAATTTTAAATCATATGCGTCTTTTGTTTTATTTTTATTTTTTGAACTTACGCGAATGTTATACATTTTATTTTCACATTTTTATTCCCGCCTTAAAGCACCTATCGTCACTGGATCTGAGGTATTTGACTTCCTGATGTCAGATTTGAAAAACCACAAATTCTCGTAAATGGTTCCTGCCAAAAATGATTCGCGAGGTTATTGAAATATTTTTTACAGTACATCATATAAACTACCATAGTCATAAGTTGTCATCACTATAATCACTTTAACTTCATAAGTTTTAAAAATTATTGAATTTGAGTTGTGTACTGTATTCCTGCTATAAAATGTGTTGCTATCTACTCTTGTCTGTGAACGATAATTTCCTCCCTGCCGATTTCGACCTCGGCGACAACTTTCAAATTGATTATAACCTTTAATTGGGTTTCCATGTAGAGGCCTTAGATAATAAACTGAGCACAGCTACTTATGCTATAAGAAAAATTGCCAACTGCCTCACTGAGCTACTACTAAGTTGATTTACTTTAGTTACTTTGTGGGGACATGCAGCTGATGTCAATACTACATATATCATAAAATACTAGAACATATATTTAATTTTTCAGGGATGAAGTTTAAACATTATATCGGAAAGTGTTTATCCTCTAAAGCTTAATCTTAATGATTATCTTAATGAGTTTAATATGAACTATCTTTTAACTTGCCGCCGCTATTTGTAACCAGTATATAATTAATTAATTTTATTTGTTACATTACATATCAGATGTAACGTTTATGCGATACGATTGGATTGCACTATCAGAGTCACTTGACCCTGTACAACACAACTAGACAAGCAACAACCAAAGTTTTCTTTCAAGCTAAACAAGAATTTATATATCCATGTATTCTTGTATTTCTTTCTCACCCAGGGTTCTCTGTCAGAGAATGCCAAAAGGCATTAAGTCCGCCCATTGTATACCTTAACTTTAGGTGTCACAATAAAAAATAAATATCCGCCGTGACACATCGTGATGCGTCAAATTTTATTTTAAAATTATGTAAATGTTTCGTCCCATACGGTGAAATTTATATGCGATCGCAAGATAATTGGGAGACTTGGGCTAACCCTAGTTTTACCTTTGCTTAAACATAAGTTTACGGTATGCTTCGACGAATTATTGAAGGTGAGTCTGTGGCTTCTTAACGCTAACTATAGTACTCGTAATAATACTTTCACCGTCATCATGGAACAAATAATTAAAAAAGGGTTCCGCAATAAAATAATCATATCAGCTCTCGTGTAAGGTACCTATTATTTGATAGTGTAGAATTCATTAATGTAATATAAAAATAGCAACACTGCAGCTCTCGTGCTATATGAATCGTGCGTTTGCCTGTACGAGGTTACATTTCGAGAACCTTTCTTCCCCAACGGTAATCTGTTCTGCTAACTATGGCCCACTGGCAAATGTTAATTCAATTTACATTTCCTCAAGACTAGGTCGGTTACCCTTATTCTGCTGTAGGCGTCAAGCGTTGGGATCTCGTAGTAAAACACCGAGAATAGCCATTAAACTGAAACTCTGAGCTTAAAGAAGTGGCTTGCAGCAAAAGACGTTACGTTAGTAAGAGATGTTACGGTTCTGTAACTCATCAGTGGCTTTACTCACTGGTTGAACACACACTCGCTGGTTAAATACACATGAATTGTCATCTACACTTGTGCACTAATATGTTAATGTGTGTTTCATAGTGCTAACATTAAGATACTCAATCCATGCTTGCGAAATCACAATATTTGTTAATCGAGTTGGAGCAAAATATCCTTATTCGCTGCCTTGTCGAAGTGCTCTTTCCAAATGGTTTAATATAAGAGTAATGCAATACAAAAATATTGTTCAGTATTTCTAAAAAAAAGTATGCGATACTATTAACTATATAAAATTCAAATGTGATGTTTAGATGTTGTGATATCCTTCACTATTTGAAGGATTTGGAGCAGTTAATAAGACGCGTTGAACAGTACAACCACCATTTCTTGATTGCCTGATCAATCAGGGGTACTTGTAGAAAGCAACTCAAAATCTACCAAAATTATTTTTAATTCTTATGAAAATTAATTCATCATGAAATAATAAAGATAAAATTTTGAGAACATAAAAAGAAAATAAGCATAAAAAAATAAGCTCACATCTGCCAACTGATGCACACAGCCTGTCGCACGCCAATGGATAGATAGGTGTGATGCGATGATCGGGGAAGACTGTAGTATCCCGGAAAAAACTACTATTCCCATGGAGACTTTCACTGTAGTGAAACCGCGATGGGAAACTAGGCTCTGTACGTATTACATTTTAAATATACTAGAATATGTTATTGTGATGACAGAAAAATAATAAATAAGTATGCAAACAAAGTAAACTCTGCAATAATCATAGATCTCCTTCGCAGGAATTCTTTAACACCAAGTTGAACATATCCATATATCCATCAGTAAGCCATCTTACTGCTAACCCAGGAAACACCGACCATAACCCTTTCCAATTCCTCAGCAGCATATAGCTTAAATAGAAATCTTGGCATGGTACAAAGAAAGCTAGCTGCATTTCCACGCTGAATGGTAAAACTTAACATTTGAGTGAGAAAAGAACCACCTTTCCACCGGCGGATTGACAACTGCGGATGACGAGCGGATGACAGATGACGAGTACTTACACCCCCATACACCAACGGTCTCTACGACAAATGTATAGTTTCCCGGTCCTGGACGATGATACTTGATTTGAGAGGCCGCCAATCTAAACGCAAGTAGTCTTCTACACCACATCTCGGTTATCCTTGTTCTGCTGCGGATATCATCGTTGTAGACTCTATTGCGAAACAACAAGAACAGCCCTTTTTTAGCTCGCTGTGCAACTTTAAGCTTCCTCATACAGCCTGCAGTGAAGAACCAAGTCTCAGTTCCGTAAGTCATCACTGGCAACAGGCACTGGTTGTAAACTTTGCTCTTGAAGTTTTGAGGTGTACTCGACGAGAAGATATGAAGTAGTTTCCCGAACGCAGCCCAGCCAAGTTGGATTCGTCGTTTGACCTCTGGGTTGAAGTTGTACATACCTAATCGGAAAATTTGTTCCAGGTATACGTACTCGTCGAAAACTTCGAGCCTATTGTGCCCAACAACAACCGGCATTGATGACATGGATGTCTAACCAGACATGATCTTTTTCTTGTCCATGTTCGTCTTAAGACCATATCATATTACTCTACTGTCAAATAATTATTCTAAGTACGAGGTTGCCATTCTTATAAAGACTTGTTTGTTCGAGAGAAAGCCTTGCTTTCCCAACGGTTGTCAGTTCTGCGAGCATGTTGCCGATAGTCTATAGATGTATAGGTATAATGAAGAATATTCGTGTAAACTTAAATAAAGCGTTTATTATTTCTTTTCCCAAATGTTCGAAACATTATACTTGAAAGAACCCGGTAATAGAAAGTTACAGTTCATTTAGAAAAATTCTGTGACAATTTTTATTCGTAAAACTTTAAAGAGCTTCGCAATGAACTTCTTTCTTGATTACACAAGCTACGCGCGTTTTGCAAATCGGAAAAACTCCGTTATCCGACAGAAAGCCGTAGAAGTGACCCTCATTAGCCTCATTGTTGTGCTTTTATCGCTCCCTCGGTCGTATCCCGGACGGTATAAATAAATCAAATTTAATTAACTCAGATTAATTTTCGCGGCTCCATCGCTCCCGCTTCAGAACGGCCCTTTTTATTTGCCCTTAGGTAAAATTCTACTTAACCGAGAGCTCGCTGCGGTTTACTAGGGTTTCTTTAATAAAAAGTTTACACTTAAGTAAATTTCACATGTCGCCACAGCGTACGGTCGCGAAGACCTATGAGTGCAAATAAATTGATAGGCGTTGATCGTTTTAATTGTGGTGCACTATTGGGAGGGGGATTTAAAAATTATTGTAGTTAAGATATCCAGACATCCTTTTTTATAGAAGATAGGTTAGGAATAATCTGGCACTAACAGAGTGTAAAAGGGAATATGCCATATATTTCTCCAAATACCATCTCCACCTGCAGATGGTGCATACAACTAGTTAGCTGACTGATGGCAGAAAAACCGTCCGAAGAGCGTGGATACCGGTACTGCGGTGTTCAACCCGTCTGCCCAGCGAGATGAGTCGGAGTAACTCTTTCAAGAAGTATTTTTTTATGGGAGAAGCAGCAAACTACCAAGCGGTTCACCTGATGGTAAGTGATTACCGTCGACCATGTACATCTATAACACCGGAAGTGCTGCAAGTGCGTTGCCGGCCTTTAAGGGTATTTGGGCGATGGTATTAGGAAGGGATGGAGAGGGAGAATGGGCCTCCGATTACCTCAAACACCGAATGAAACGCAGAAGCACAAGATGCCTCTACTTCACGGCGATATTCTGAGAAGCCGTGGTACCAACCCGGTTGAACCGGCCCATTCGAGCAGCAGCAAAAGCCGTTGCTTGGCTGGGCCTCGTGTAAGTATATTTTAACACTGATGGCCCTTGCTTTCTACACGGCCTCCAATGCCGCATTGGCAACTGACCCCCCCAGTATGCCACCCGGAAGCAATGGTATTAGGAAGCCGAGAGCTCGTAATCATCAGCGCTCCCGGCACGCCGCGGCGTAGTCTATGCCTTCGCCGCCGACCACATTTCGGCCACAGAGGTTAGGGAAAATCCTCTCCAATACCGAAATGCTCCCCGCGTTGAAATAATTACGTTGATATAAGTCAACAACATGAGTCATTACAATTGTCAATTTCAACATAAAGTCTCATAGGCATCCCTTTGGGTAATTTATTTTTATAAGCTTTCGTCACGCGTTCTTTGATTTAAACGTGACTTTTATGAGCTCAGTTACCCGAAAAACTTTTTGTAACAACAAACTGAATTGAACATATTTCATTTGACGCTGCTCGATTGTACTCATATTTACGTAAATACCTATTACGTAAGTAGAAATAATCAGCGGACAAAATATTTTGCTAATTGGACATACAGACTTCTTTATCTAATAATACCTACGTTGTTTGTCCTTTCATTCGTGTAGCATTCCTAACGTCTACTTAAATAACAATTTTTATATGAATATAAGTAGTGCTCACCAACTCGCTGACCCAGCGAGGTGAGTGCGGGCAAACCTTTTAAGAATTGCATAACCACGCTAAAGCTGAACCGGCTCGACCGGGGAAGGACCAGACGCTCAAAGGATATTACTGTAAACTAGCAACATAAAGCGGCGGTGTTTCGTACGGTGACAAACGACGGATCCATTTCCTGGTAAGGAGGCATCCATCTTAGTCTTTTAGCATTTTGATTCTTAATCGAGGATAGACGCTTGAACTGAGTGCTTGTATTTTGCTTTTCATTGTTTTACCCTGAAATGTGGTCTTGTATTTACGCGAATACTAAACATTGAAATTAAACTAATAAAATAAAATTCGTAAGAATTTTAACGCGTTTAATTATACTTTTTCATTCACAATGATCCGAAAGATTGATTTAAAGGTTACCATAATGGATTATCAAAAGCTTTCCTGAATTATAAAAAAGAAAACATGACAGGAAAAAGCATACCGCTTTGCGGCACACGTAATTCCCTACCTGCAAAGGACTGCTGTACATCTAAAAATTACTTATATTTTGCAAAGCATACTGAAATACCAATCTGATTTCAATAGTATTGTAAATTATTGCTGAAATGCTCAAAAGGAATTATTTGTTCCTTTAATTACAAATCCGTGTTACTAATACCACATGTAAACTTTATGTGTCCATAAATTCTATAAGCACTTAAATAAGTTAATACATATTACTCACAGAAACAAATATAATGCAAAAAAATTTTAACATTTTGTCTCCAACAATAGAAATATTAGTTTTTACATTACAATGTTACTCCTTAAGGTAATAAATGCTTTAAAGCTTGAAATAATATACAGCGTGTAGACAATGTGTCAAAATATATCATGTGTAACACCGTATAGTTTATTGATGTGCGAGGACCAGAATTAACTAAATTGAATTAAATGACAGACATCTTTTAAAATGAGGCACAAGATTTTTTATAGTGTAACTAATGTCATAAAAATCTTTTAGTGGACACAATAATTAAAAATGGATCGTTTGCATAATTGTACCCACAACTAAAGAAATGCGGGCATAATATGCGTGGCAACAGCATCGCTTGGGTGGTTCACTGGAGTGGTCGGCACACACTCACAACTAAACACCGGTAGCCTGCAAACAACCCACCACTTAACGTCCCAAATTCTATCAACAGAACTCTGTTTAAATATCTTCAATAATTTATAAGTGTGTATGAGCGCAATTTGAAAGTTGATCCAAATCGTAAGTTATAGGACTAACGGTTTATCTTCTATTAAGATGGCGTACAGAATCTAATTTCAAAACAACCCCGTGGTACATATTACATTTAAAATCTAAAAAAAGTTGAATTGTGTAAAATTATATAGAGAATCTGTATTTATTTTTATTTATTTAAAATACTTTATTGCATACACCCCAATTTGAGGTTACAAAGGGGAGTATGTGTGTATGGCGATCAGAATCGTCACGCATACAGATTATTAAAGACCAACCTACTTAAATAGAAAGCACGTATGTATACGTGAAGGTCCTTAGTTCACAACTAGACATAGCTCTAACAAATCGCTACATTTCCATAAAGCCCTGTGAATTACTTAGTGGGATTTTTTTAATTTTCTACACACAACTCATTGAAATTAATAACGACTATGTGTATGTTTTCTCAAATTAGAAAAGGTAATCTTCAGCTCATATTTCATATAGTGTTGTCTTAACCTTATAATAGTTATAGTTTATTTTTTGCGTCGCAGGCCACCCACAGACTGCTCCCGGAAAGATGTCGTGTCAGTATTGTTGACTTATTGGCCCTTCACCACTTCTAAACTTTCCGCCTTGTCAACCTAATCATATATAGATACCTTCCTAACAGTACGTGGGTGGTGGTACCCGTTTAATAATTAATTTAAACATTGTTTAAAAAACATATTTACTAAAGTATAATCACAATTGCATAAATTGTTTATTATACGTTTTTATTTATTTGTAATGAAATATTAGCTCTTATGACCGTATACCCAGTTCTGGGACAAAGGTTTAGACAATTTAGTTGTTTTAACCCACTTTGCACCAGAACTTTTGGAACAGCGTGACAGATGGTGAGCCAGTGACCGTCTTCAGGCCAACGATATAATTCGAATATAAGTTTCCAAAAACTCGGGTCTCCTATTGCGAAGGCAGTTCCCTTAGCTTTTTATAAGAGATTTATATGATTCCTTCTTTACATGTTAAAACAATGGAAACTCGAACTATGTTGTATGTATGTATATACATATATATATTTATTTATTTATATGTATTCATATTTGTTTATATGTATTTATTCCGTTAGTATGTATCTAATTGTAAGTGTAAGTTATTTATGTATTTTAGTTATTTTTTTTTTTTTTATTTAATGTTTTGCACCCATACAATATGTCTCCACGCCCCGGGTTGACTGGGAGAGAATGCCAAGAGGCATTAAGTCCGCCCTTTGTATTACTTTTATTTAAAGGTATTTAAATAAAGTTTAAGTAAAAAATAAAATAAGGACTCGTAAATGGTACACAAAATGGTACTAAGACTATTAACTCTTACCGTGTACCATTACTAATTTAAATGCGATATGCATTACTCTTAATACAATTAAATTTCTACTTAATAAATCGTTATTTATTTTAAATTTGACGCGTTAAAAACATCCGTCAAAGTATCTCAACCCGTGGGTGTCTTTGAAGTCGACTAAGAAAATGCTTAGGAAATCTTGAGATGGGGAACTATGTCTATGTACGTCCTTAGCAAAAAACCGTCCGAAAATAACGAGGTGTCTGATTAATATATGAGTGAGTGATTAGAGTAAATTCTCATTATGGGAGAAACCTATGCCTAACGTGCCAGCTGTCTGGTTCTACAATCGCCGAACCGGTAGTTAAAAAAGGCAATTATGTAAAATCCTCACTATGGAACTGGCACATGACTGGACTAACTAGGTCCACAATGTGTTCGCTTCCAGTTAGAGATATATTTGTGATCGATTCTAGTAAAATCTGGCTGGCAGACTTTTCACTGAACTTTTCTAGTTGAAAAAAAAAAATTTTTCTTCTAAACTTGAATTTAGTAAATGTTGATTTTTATGAACAGTTAATGTTTTTGATTTTTATTAAAAGCTGATTTATAATCATTGATATAAGGCGTTTTATAAACATAACGCTCAGCAGGTCCAATTGTTAGCTCACATATTCGTATTATTATAAATATCAGTTTTTTGCCTAGGGATCAGTAGGTACCCTCAATGCGAGTTTTACTACATAGTTGACTAATAGTTGTCACTGGCGAATCCGTAACTGTGTACTTCGTACTATACATTTACCTTACCTTAACTGACTGTAAATATTCCACTGCAGGACATAGACCTCTGGCATAAGGAGGATTTGAGGTGATTCCCCCCACATCGCAAATCGATGTGGTTTGATAGTGTAGCGTTTGAGAAATAATAACGAGAGAACCAAGGCGTAGAGCATTGCCGAAGTGTTTTGGAGACCATATGTCCCTTACATATGCTCTCGCCTTGTTGGCTCAACGCGAAAGCGACTACAATCTGTGATTGATGCGAATGACGGATATACTCGTTTTTAATTTTGTTTTGTTTATTTGAATATGTTTTACCATAATCACTACTATTCATTTAATTTTATTAAAAAAACATTGTAAAATACTAAATAATTCATATTATTTTATTATATTTCTTCCTTTCCAATTTAAGATTAACATTTCCAATAATTTAACACGACTATTGAGTAACATTTCGGGATTAGACGTAGTGTCTTAGGTTTCCCGATGACAAGACATTATTCACTACTACATATTACTACCTTTATTAGTTGATCCGACAGTCAACAACCCTATTGCAAACCCCAGTGCAATATTCTGTTTCGTTTGAAATAACATGTAGGCATGACTGATAATTGCCTTGGTCTAAGCAAATGTCGACTTTAAGGTGACGAACCTTTTCTTACAGAGACATACTAATAAACTAATTCTCAGTGGTGAGTGTTCGGTCCGAATATTCGCTATTTAACCACACACCGAATATACTAACCGTTGCTACACTATTAGCTTACCTACTAATCGTAAAACCGTTCAGGTATCTTTTGTCTTAAATTTAACTACAATAAATGTTACTTCTAGATCGTAGTGCAAAGTAATTTTTTAGAAAGACAAATTTTCTCACCTCGACACGCTCCTCTTTCAAATCAACGCGTAGTGCCAGCTGTTCTCGCAATACTACGTCAGGGTAGTGCGTCTTGTCAAAGGTACTCTCGAGCTGCTCTAGCTGCTCCTCCGTGAAAATGGTGCGATGGCGACGTTTGCGCTTCGGTGGAGGTCCCGCAAGGCCCGCGAGCGCTGCGGCCGCGTACCCGCCGTACAAACCGGCGTAACCGGCAGCACCTGCCGCAGTCCCTACGCTGCTTACCCCTGCGTAAATTAGAAAATAAAATTTGAGTGATACTGTTTTCAGCCGTGTATCGGCGTAAGATTCGGTCACCCACTTTGTTCCCGTGGGTGTCGTAAAAGGCGACGAAGGGAAAAGCCTTGAACATAGTAATGGCTAACAATAAATGGCGGAATAGTAATAAGGGAAATCCTTGAACTTAGTAATGGCTAACAATAAACGGCGGAATAATCTTCTTAAAAAAAACCAGACCGAAAGGCGTAAGATGTTTGGTACTGCGATCGCCAATCCGCTTGCCGAGCGTGGCGATTATGGCACATCCTGCTTATAGGAGAGGCCTATGTCATGCTTAAGTGGACTATTTACTGGTTGTTAAGGCAAGGATTTTTAATAGGGTGGTAAGTAAAAAAAAGTATATATACCTCATACTTACCACCCTGGCTAGAAGCGAACGATACATTATGCGCATTTCTAGATATAAAAATATTTTTTTTGTAATTTAGATTATTTTACGGAGGCATTAACGTCGTACATACATATAATTACCGTGTAAAACTTTCGGAAAACAATTTTTTTACGACAAGTTATGTACTTGTTTATGCAATTGTTCATTCAAGACACTCTGTAAGTAAATATGGATACAGGAAACTCGCTATGAAAATATTCATACGTAAACTATTGTACCCTGAGAGGAAATATGAACATTATTTTAATCCACTTCGATGATTATCTACCTCGTTATGGGCTTGGGGAATTTAGATGGAGTTTTTGCAATTAATCCGTCGCCAAAACCTATATTATGTATGGTCCAATAATCAATCTAGCCTGAATGTGTTACATCTGCCAGTTACCAAAGGAAACTCCAACGACCGAATCATTGCGGACAATCCATCCTCAAATCTCACAAACCGGTAATTGAAATTCATGCCGGAGATACTTTCTCGGAGAGGCCTATTTGCAGCAATTGACATTAAATTGGCTGATGAAAACTGTTAATTGTCTTGAAGAATGCGTCATCTGCGTCTAAGGTGCTAGGCGTTAGTTACAGCAAATCGTTCAAGCATAAGAGAAACTTATACAGCGATCGCCTGTTTAGATTATAGTTTACTGAACATAATAAGATTTACTGTAATCTCCACGCTTGGTGCTCCACATTATGAATATAGTAGTATAGAATTGTTGACGATATTTTTGTTGATTTGTAAACGGCTATGACTAAATGCGTTACACACCTAAATATCCAATATTTGAGTGTAGCGTATTTATACATTTAGGTTAATTGACTCCATCGTTATAACATTACAAGACGACAAAAGCTGAAATATTCTGTTTCGCTTCCCCTGGACGGTGGTTATTTATTATGAAGCAAATCTGTTACCGCGCTAGAATAGATTAATTTTTATTACGAGTTTTATAAGAGTACGCGGTCCCTTGCTCTACCTCGAAAATAATATGAAAATTTATTGTTAAACGCAGATATTAAAAGTAATACAATAATATACCTGAACACCTTGCACAATAAGTGTTTTTTTTAGATAGTTTTAATTTTTTTAACTTTTAAAAATGACTTAAATTATTTTTACAATACTAAAGTATCGCCCCAACTTAACTTAAAAGCTTGCATCAGGAATCGACTGTCAAGTGAACCATTCACAATGACAGCATAAGTAATAACTTATGATTATGTCTTAATGCTTAATAATACCTATACCATTAACGTACAATGTTCAAAGGAAAATTAATGTTTCATGAAGTAATGTTACATAATACAAGTAATATTATGTCAAAATAACTTTTTTTAATTAGGATGGTGCATGGAGTGCGTAGCCTCCAAAACGATAACCAATAATAGGCTTACTTACATGATATAAGGTGCATTGGTGTTACGCATGGCGGCCGGTCGACTGTACCAAGAATAATAAAAAAAAATTTAATCGTATAATAATTAACACAAATATGATTTAAATGAAATTTACGTTGTATTAAAATATTGTAATTGCATATCATTAGGTATATGTAACATCCATCATACAGTTCTTATCACACTATGAATTCTTAAGCTTTTACAGATTTAAAAATGGAGATATTCAACTTATAACATGAACACGTCATCGTCTATTAGAATTAGCATTCGGTATGAGAATCGGAGCGTGAATATCCGAGCTTAAGGCCTCGAGAGCGCCCCTCGCTTCGATCCGATGGAAATATTAATGTTACAAATAAAAATTGAATATTTTTGCATACACTTCCACCGTCGGGATATTACATTGTATTATTTCCGAAAGAAATATAAAAGCTTTTAAGGCCGGCGGCGTATTGCTAAGGCGCTATCGGTAGCTTTCCGCACATCGTACAACCGCATTTACTGTGGCTCCCAACCGCCTAAGCTGTATTGATTTAAAAAGTATGTTTATATCAAGGGAATTTTCTTCTAAAGTGGCTTATAATAATAAAAATTCTGTTATTTTAATATTACTGACCCTACATTTTGCGTAATATAAATCAGACGTGAAAAAACTTTATTTTATTTGACTGTTATAACTTTGGGAAGTAAAGAAAAATAAAGTAATAATTAAAAGTATCCATAGAATGGATACAGAGTATAATCGAAACTAATATTACCCAGTGATAGTATAGTATGAATGATTGAAACCAATATTCTAAATTCTGAAAATTAAAAATATTTTAACATTTAACAATTGCCACCTATATGCATATAATATCTATCATCTACTATGTCTAAATCTAAACTAAAATAATTTTTGAGAAGAAACAAGATTAATAAAGCTACGTGATAAATTATTGTTGCAACAATAGAAATTATATCGTTATGATATGTGGAGAGTTATATTAATATATATATTTAGTCATATTCGTAACTATGGTCTTAGAAATGCGACAAAATGTATGTAGGTACCGTTTTCTTAGCTTATATTGCATAGTAAAAGAAATACTCATAGAAAATTTCTTTTAATATTAAAAATGATATTATATAAAAAAGTTACAGTATATCAAAAATGTGCAATACTTTCAATCTTTCTTTTATAGAAAGTGCGTAAAACGAATAATGTAAAATGTATATGTTTATATCAAAAAATTCTTTATTTTTTTGACCACATTATTAAAAATTCTGTATTTATAATATAAAAAAATTGTTTATCTAATTATGTTTGATCTAAAAGTAGTTTTTCGGATTTTGGTGTAACATTTTTTTAAACGTTGGTTCCAGAAGTGGAACACTATGTTTTATATTACAAATGTAAAAGTTTGTATGTTTATGGTTCAATCACGGTAAATGGACGGGTATGAAATAAGTATGGGAGAGATTATTCTGTGGAATAAGATATAGGATACTTTTTATAACAATTCTCTTGGTACAAAATCTTAGTCCACGTGAGCGCAGCCGCATGTTGCCGCTAGTAATTTAAGAATAAATTATAAAGAAATTGTGTGAGTGTATTTATTGCTTTGAAAGAACTATATTCGAAAACAACCGGAATTAAGAAAGAAAAAAGCCATATTAGTCCAAATGAACACATGGCCTATGTTTTCTTAATAAGTTAGAATTTTCATGACATATGTTTAACAGTACAAGGCCGTGGCAGATGGCTTCTTCAAAAATAGCGATTACCCATGTACGTTAAAGGAATATCCTGCTTAAAACATTATATTTTTGATGCATAAATATCTAATAAAATTATTCACAAAGCAAAAACACAGCGTGTTGTTCTTACAAAAACGATCTGATATCCCCCTGAGATACTTTCAATCTTTCTTTTATAGAAAGTGCGTAAAACGAATAATGTAAAATGTATATGTTTATATCAAAAATTCTTTATTTTTGACCACATTATTAAAGATTCAGCAGCTTGAAGCTCTTATAGCATTATAATTTGATTATTACGTGAAATTTATGTGCTTGAAGGCTTTTTATGTTATCGAATAAATTTCTGTCACTATAAATTATTACTTAAGTTATTTTTTACATTAGAGTGGCAAACTAGGTAACGGTCCACTTGATGGTAAGTGTTGATTTTTTGTACGGTGGTAGAACCAAGCGGTGGCTTTTGGTGCTGTTCGATTGAGCCTGCCCGACCGGGGCCGTACCGCAGCCTCGCAGAATAACGTCGTGAAGTAGAGGCTCGTCTTGTGCTTCTCCGTTTCGTCCAGTGAGTAAGGTAACCCTGGCCCCCATTCTTCCGCCTCCCCCATCTCAAAGGCTGGCAAAGCTCCTCCTGTGTTGCAGATGTACGTGGGACGTCGGTAATCACTTACCATCAGGTGAGCCGCTTGCTCGTTTGCTCTCTCCCATAAAAAAAAACAGGCTACTACAGACCATGGACACCCACAACTTCTCTTTTGAAGTTGTATATTGAAGGTAACCTTATATGCATTATCACCCCTGCCGACAATGATGGAATGCCTCGCATCCTGAAATTGTATTAGCTTCGTATACCCTTCAAATTGGAATAGTTTTTAAGTTAGTTAAGGCCGCATGAATTAATGGTTAGTGGACCTGAATATTAAGCCTGAGTTCGAATCCGGAGCAGAGTCAAATTATTGGTTTACAAAACATACTTCTTTCAAAATATAAATTTGTAATATCATAGGCCAACAAGTTCATTTTATTAATTTATATTAATAAATGTCACTATATAGGATAACGGTTGGAGAAAAAGTATGTCGTGAGGCATGTGTAGTGTTGGATGTCCTCTCAAGAGCGACGATGATAATGAACTTAATTCAGATAGGGCAAAAAAAAACATGTGTAGAGTATATTACATAATATATACCTATTAGAGTATATTATCTACATGTATGCGCAATACTTGTAAATAAGTTTTTCCAAAAATGCATCGACTTTATCCATAACAGTTCAGAATTTCCTACTCTTACTGACACTGCTTTAAGCCCATAAACATCCCAAAATTTTTTAGCGGCTTGTGTCGCGTTTTTCACCCATTTTAGCTGACAGAAAAACAATAGAAAAATAGCGGAAATAAATCTATTTAAATGTTATTAAAACCAGCCAAATACAAACAGTACAACCTAAAAGATTTTATCATGCTCATAAAATACGAAAAATCTTTTTCCCAGATCTAATATATAATATTTTGTTGCTCTTTGTATATCCCATTTATATCCATCTACATAACCATTTCTTTATTCAATTTTATTACGTTTTTAGTACTCATACAAGTAATTAAACTTGTATTAAATCTTGGAATTAGAAGTGGCAAACTAGGTAACGGTCCACTTGATGGTAAGTGTTGATTTTTGTACGGTGGTAGAACCAAGCGGTGGCTTTTGGTGCTGTTCGATTGAGCCGGCCCGACCGGGGCCGTACCGCAGCCTCGCAGAATAACGTCGTGAAGTAGAGGCGTCTTGTGCTTCTCCGTTTCGTCCAGTGAGTAAGGTAACCCTGGCCCCCATTCTTCCGCCTCCCCCATCTCAAAGGCTGGCAAAGCTCCTCCTGTGTTGCAGATGAACGTGGGACGTCGGTAATCACTTACCATCAGGTGAGCCGCTTGCTCGTTTGCTCTCTCCCATAAAAAAAAACAGGCTACTACAGACCATGGACACCCACAACTTCTCTTTTGAAGTTGTATATTGAAGGTAACCTTATATGCATTATCACCCCTGCCGACAATGATGGAATGCCTCGCATCCTGAAATTGTATTAGCTTCGTATACCCTTCAAATTGGAATAGTTTTTAAGTTAGTTAAGGCCGCATGAATTAATGGTTAGTGGACCTGAATATTAAGCCTGAGTTCGAATCCGGAGCAGAGTCAAATTATTGGTTTACAAAACATACTTATTTCAAAATATAAATTTGTAATATCATAGGCCAAGTTCATTTTATTAATTTATATTAATAAATGTCACTATATAGGATAACGGTTGGAGAAAAAGTATGTCGTGAGGCATGTGTAGTGTTGGATGTCCTCTCAAGAGCGACGATGATAATGAACTTAATTCAGATACGGCAAAAAAAACATGTGTAGAGTATATTACATAATATATACCTATTAGAGTATATTATCTACATGTATGCGCAATACTTGTAAATAAGTTTTTCAAAAAATGCATCGACTTTATCCATAACAGTTCAGAATTTCCGGGGTGAAAAACCTTGAACCAATTTTGTGCTACTCTTACTGACACTGCTTTAAGCCCATAAACATCCCAAAATTTTTTAGCGGCTTGTGTCGCGTTTTTCACCCATTTTAGCTGACAGAAAAACAATAGAAAAATAGCGGAAATAAATCTATTTAAATGTTATTAAAACCAGCCAAATACAAACAGTACAACCTAAAAGATTTTATCATGCTCATAAAATACGAAAAATCTTTTTCCCAGATCTAATATATAATATTTTGTTGCTCTTTGTATATCCCATTTATATCCATCTACATAACCATTTCTTTATTCAATTTTATTACGTTTTTAGTACTCATACAAGTAATTAAACTTGTAGTAAATCTTGGAATTAGAAGGCGCAATAGAATAAACACCGTTGGACATTTATATAAGTACAGTACTTATAACGTATCTTCTTTTAAATAAAAATACTACCTACATGAATAACGACTGAATAATTGCCGTGGATTTGTAAAAGAAATTAATTTCAATTAAGATGACTTATACTCTAAAAGGTTGTGAGATTTTATTCAGTACCAAATATATTCCTCCTGCGTCACCTAACCAGTTCAATCTAGATCACGCCGAGTTTGTACTTTTCATAATGTTGCAACTTATAAAATGTCACCCTGCTTTTTAGAGAGAGTTTTAAATAGGTTTTATGAGACCTCCACGCCTATGGATACCTGCAAACTACTTTGATTATAGAAGATTACAGATACGTTGTCACCCTTGAAATAAAAAAATTATGCTGTGAGACCTGTAATTATACTGGTTCCTTTCTTTCAAACCTGAACACGACAGTAGTCGCACTGAAGCGGCGGTTAATTTATAAACAATTTTATTCAAAGTGATTCAAAAGATACAGGTATAAGTTTTTAATCTCTTTAGCAGCGAATCTTTGAATTTAAGCACTACTTCTATGGGTAATTTAGGCACTGTTAGCTCTAAAGAGTTCTTGAGAAAGAATGTCGTAAAAACGTTTTGAGTAGGCCGTCATTTAGTACTGACCACAATTTGTAGTCCAGCGGGACCAGATGTTCAACTCTTTCTTTTCATTTTTAAAGTGTGTCACTCAGAGGTTTTTCCATCCAAGACTCTTGATAAACTTTAAAACTTTTAACTTTAATTTTCACAAAAATTAAGTTTCGTGACTTGTTCCCAGCTCACCTCTCACCAAACCATAACTAAACCATAGTGCTCCTGCGTATTGTATGACCTGTGTATCGAAGGTAAGCACCTAGTTTCAAACCGTTGTTTAATAATTCGCGACTTATTTTTCTGTCTTAATTTTTCGCGATAATTATTTTTGGTTCCTTATAGTTATAGGATTTCATCGAATTTTGGCTTTAACACGTTCACAGCCCGCCTAGTCCTAACAGCACGATGTCGCCCTAAATTTTTATGATTTTCGAAAGAGGAATTTCTGATGTACCTATCGATAGTGCGACACTCATAATTACGAATGAGGCCTCGCTTTTGAAGCGTCTTGATAATTACTGACAGCTCCATACCCAGTTTGTGCAAAGTAATTATTGCAATTCAATCTTCTTTATCGTCCCAATCCATAATGTAATTTAACAATCACGGTGAAAATAAATTTGACGTCAGAATTTTTTTTGTAGAAAAATATTTATGACTCTAGTAACTATAGTTAAAGGTATAGTAGTAGCCATAGTTCGATAAAGCGATAATTTCTTATACGATCACTTTAGTTTTTTATAAAAAAACTTATGCTTGGGCTAGGTGTAACCTACTCCCTCCTTGGCGAGCCCACTTCGGATGCGGGTTACTTGACTGTGGACTGGGCCCTCCACAGGCGAGGTGCAGTCACAAGCGCACGCCTTCCTGATCCCACCCCGTGGCCTTCGGGAGGCGGACTCGGCGGGGTCCGTGGCCACGTAGGTTTGGAGGCCGAGTTGGTAGACACGTCCGTGTTCCAGCGTGTGTAGCCAGGAGGGAGAGGGAGAGGATGTATTCTCTCCCGAGAAGAGGGTACCTGTGGCAGCCGGCGCTGGTGGGATCGAGGTTGTGTGCGAAATCGTTCCCATGGCCCCGCCGATATGCGGCGCAGGTGGAACACCTTGCCAGTCACCTTTTGGTCGTTGGTATTACTAATTTACCCAGGACAATGGACAGGGTAGGAATTCCAAATTATAATCGAATATTGTAGCGCAATCTAAGAAAAAATACATAAATTTTTTTCTGCCGCTAAGCAGCAATTTAACTACTGTTGTGTTCCGGTTTAAAAGCTGAAGAGAACCAGTATAACTATAGGAGTATAATTATGTGAGGCATTCCGTCTTAGCGCTCAGGGGTGATAACGCATCTGTAACCTTCTTCAATTGAACTTGTTTACAAGTGTCCATGGGCTGCAGAAGCCACTTACCATCAGGTGAACCGTTAACTAGTTTTCAGGCTAATCCAATAAATAAAACATTTTACATAACAATTTTACTGATTTTACGTCAAAGTTTATTTTTTTTTCGTGTCATTAGCTAAAGTTATTCATATATAAGCTGGTTAGGCTTATATGTAAATTTATAAAAATTGTACTGAAATTTTTACAGAGACGTTTTAATCCATTTTATTATTTGTTTATTATACTTAATTGTTTTAAATTTAATCTAAAAAATTGCAATAACTTAAACAAAGCTTTTTGGTAACTATTTTGATCACATTTTTAAGAAAAGTTATTTTAGTTAAATAGGCATACAACCATAGTTGTTGCTTGTTATAAGTCTTTAAATTTCATATTTATTTTAATGTTTACGATCGTAATTCAGTTTACTACGTTTTTCTTTCATTTTACAATGCGAATATTAATAAAATTCATATACATGTTTTACAATTTATATAGCTTATTCAAGAATTGCGGAAATACCTACTTAGCTTTTATTTAACAGCTGTTAGTTGCGATAGCGCTCTGTGATATAGGTCTCTGTGACAAGAAACTGATCAAACATACCGAAAAGATCGTGGGCTCTGTGAAACGGCGTATGCGCCAGATGGTGTAGCTGGAGCGGCGGAATGGCGGGCGGTGGCCGCGGCGCCAGGATGCTGTCAATGGTGAAGAGCGGCGCGGGCGGGCGCTCAGGCAGCGCACCGCCCAGCAGCAGCGCCGTGCTGAGGAGCGCCGGCGCTTCGCGCGGCCAAGTGCCCGGCGCGCCCATGCCCTCGCGCGCCACGCTGCACGTCACTCTGTGGCGCACGACACGCCGTGACACGCTACGCACTGAGCCCGTCACGCTGATGCTCGTGTCACACGGCCTTCACACTCATAACACGAAATCCGCATCACGCTCGAAACACCATCTCACTTCAACATTAAAATCCACTTTGTTTCGCGAAACACTCGGTCAGCGGGCCAGCTAATTGCGGGATATAGGGAAGTACGCGTGATGCGATAGCGAGTAAATCGTTTTAGTGAGCTGGGCGCTCGGCTCGAGTCATCGCTGGGAATGTGTGGGGTGAAGCACAGGGCGTGCGCCGGGGCGTGGCTCGCCGGGCTCCGCCCCTCACCCGGCTTAATGGAAGTGACAAAACGACGCTCCCAAACAGTCATAAATGATAATAGTATCTCATTCTCATCTCTACATCTCCGTGTAAGCACTTTATTTTATATATTGTAAAAATCTTTTAACGCGACAAAAGGATTATTTACTAAAGAGTCATTTTTAAGTATCTGTATTAATATCTTTAGTTAGTAGTTACTTAGTAGTTTAGTACATTTTGTGTTAACCGAAAAAAAAACTTAAATTGTTGTAGTAGTAAATTAGACATTAGTAATTCAAACAAAAAAATTTAACTGATAT
This sequence comes from Bhutanitis thaidina, assembly GCA_029286595.1. Lineage (NCBI taxonomy): Eukaryota > Metazoa > Arthropoda > Insecta > Lepidoptera > Papilionidae > Bhutanitis > Bhutanitis thaidina. The sequence goes on from JAGSMS010000022.1 coordinate 7,080,775, forward strand.
TGAAAAACTTATACGAACACTTTTTCTCATTATATGACATATTTTTATTTATTTATTTGTGCAGGTAGCAGCGTAAATCTCATTGCCATCTCCCGGAGAGGCTTAAAGTGGGTTATGCATGTAGCACTTTTCGCTACCCCTTACTCCAATTATATCTGTAAAATCAAAATCGTTAAACAGCGCAGATAATAATTATAGCGACGGAAACCTATTACATATATATAATATGCTCCATCCTTATTCTATTCAAGAGATGATGTTACCTTCAATTTTATTTTTAAATTTATAGGTTCTTATCTGTATAAAATTGTAGAATATTATAGTTAAGGATTTTATCGCGTTTAATTTTTGTTGGTATATTATAGTTTTTAAGTATCGATGGAACCCACCTGCAAGAATAGCTCGGAAACTGTATGCACTGTAAAATTTGATCATCGGTCAAAATCTCTGACGTTAAAATGTTTAATAGTTAAAATACACTTTAATAGGAAAATAATTTATGTATTGATATATTTAGTTTTATTCTATATTTAGTTCTGTAGCTTTCTTGCTATTATTAGACGTTTTATGTATTTCAATTCATTAATTCATTTAAAAGGATTGATCATATACTGATATATTATACTATATCGATACGGCGATATAGGCCGCGCCCACTGAGTTCCCCTCATGACGGTTACCACTTTTTGTCATGCTTATATGAGCCCCAACTGTAAGTAAGCTACACGGACCTTTACAAGAGGATTACAGGACATTCAATATGCTACGAATTATAATTTCATGGACACATGATTACATGTGGGATTAAGCGACGTATATAGAAAGTTACTGTTTTTGTAATAAATGTTATATTATATACCTAGGATATGTTTTTCAATTTAGTCCCTTGGTAGAACTAGGTAATAGGTTATTGAATAAAATATTAATGAGTATTATAATTATAGCGAAATGACAATTCTCACTATACAAAACAATCTAATATTAAGAAAAAATGGTAATATTTATTTTTATATGTTCTGTGTTAATTTATGTGCACAAACAAAGAATATGCTGTGAAATGTAATCTACCTATCTTCATTCTTGGGTTAGCTATGAATATCAACGTTTCAAAGCAATGTAGACAATGTTTTAAGATATTCAAGAAATCGAACACATATATATACTAGTATATTCTAATATATGAGTACATAACCTCATTACAGGCATCTAGGGGACAGGTTTACAGACTTTACTTAACCTTAATCCTTTTTTACGAAAGTATGAAATACACAGCGTACTTACATTCACATATTAATTGTATACTTTTATGCGATTCACAATGTATTGAACATTTAGCTACAACTACTATATAACTCAACTAAATGCGAATCCTATACAGACATGTACCACCCACCTCACCCAAAAAGATTATCACCTCCCACCAATTATCTTTTTATTCCTTCTATGTATACCTATTGGTACGTACAAAGATTCGCGAAATCACAGCGAACGATCTCTTTGACACAATTGAGACTCAAGGATTAGTAATCTCATGTCTACAACGTGTATAACAGCGAACGAATTGAGCTACGTATGTTTTGTGGAACACTGCGCCCGCGGCGTTTAACTACGTGTTCGCCTTTTTGCAGCTTACAGCTCCAACAATGCTTAATTCTGATATACACGCCATGTGGATAAACGACAAAATGACAGTTTTTTGGACGTACCAAAAAGACGTCTGCCTTTTTTTTATACGAAAACACTAATATAATGGTGGTAATGGGAAAGATACATTCTTCCTGTCAACTACTGGACAATTTTTTTCTTATCTTGCTCAGATTTGTGGCATGCACAGCATATTATAATTATTACCTATGCAACAAATCTGTTTAACAACAAAACTCGTTTTTTGGTGTTAACTGGGTTTTAATCACTAAAATTACTAATCACGGATACAATTATGAACTTAGATAATTACTGTTTAGTGTAGCCGAGAGGAATACAATTTTTTGTAAAGCTTATACTGAATATGCAATATTTCAACCACTAAGTTCGATTCAAAAAATTCCTTCCGCGGATGGATTCGTTAGGTTTACAAATATAAACTGCCAGCCATAACATACATAGCAGACATAAAGTACACAACATACCCGGGTCAGATGAGGTCCGGACCTCTCTTAGACGGACGTAAATTATGGACTTACCACTTTCGAGTATTAGCGTGCCCCAAAAGTGACTAAAAAAAGACCTGCTTATTTCACTTGAGCATAGTTGACAAAATATTACCTATATTTTGTCAATGAAAAAAAAGTTTGTAAATAAAAACCCAAAATCAGTTTCGCCATCTCCAAACACGATTCGGATTGAAGTGTCCGAGCGTGGATTGGTGTGCGGGGAGGCCGTGGAGCGCGGAGGCGGAGCGGACGCGGCGCTCATCGCAAATATTGACGAAGGTGGGAGCCACGAAACCCGAGCGTGCCATGTTTGTCTGTAATTGATGTAATTAGTCGTGTCGACCAGCTGCCAGCGACAGAACTACGGATCCTATATTTAAACAGTTAATACGATACTTTTACGGGCCGGAAACATCTTTACGGTGTCCTGTTCTGGCAAATATTGGTCGCACTCGACGATGCGTCGCATTCGGACGAGATTACTTAGTGTTTGGTTAGACAACAATAAAGTTACTTTACGTGGTAAGCGGAAAAAATCATAATTTAAATCATATCTACACCTAAAGGTTTTTTTTATTTTATCTCCATAATCCTAATTAGACTTCATGTTCCTAGGGTGCAAGGGGAAATATACTTCGAAATATATTTCGAAAGTCAAACTCACCTGCTTCATGCTGGCTGTCAAACAAACCTCTGTTTAGTGGACGCTGCGGCCCATCATCGGTCTGCTTGATTTTGGTCTGTTAATTTAGCGATGGTTTTCCCGCTATCTGACGGTAGCCTTTGCTATTTTCAAGGCTTTTCCCTTAGTCGGCAGCCATCAGACAGCGAATTATTAAATTTATTTAGTTAGTTATTTTAAGTAAGGTAAGTGTGGCTTAAATAATTAATTACTAGTGTTTAAAAATCGTAATACGAAGAAAAATGGTATGTGTTTTGGAAACAAACGACCTAATCAATATACAAAAGAACCGAATAGAAAATAAATTGTTAAAAGTTTAAGTGGAGCATTTCAATTATTTTACTGTCAATTATTGGTAAAATTTTGGTTATTTACATAATACCTCCAGCAACAAAAGGTTTTATTAAAATGTTTTGCTCATCGAAGTCGTATTCTTAATTTACTCTATTACAAATTTAATATGTATAATATCTTGGAGATATTTTGGAGAGTCTACCTAACAATTTCATACCATTTATTTTCGGCTAAGGTACGTAAGTATGAGCCGATCTAGGCTTAAATGACTTATTATCTAAAAATTAGAGAATGGTAAGTATATACCTACCGAACCGTTAACGGATATATAACCTTATAACCCCATCAAGATATTCAGTTTCTTCACTTATACTATGAATTTGTTGTATGTGTATGTCTCGGAAAAATATCGCAATGGTTGAAGTCTTCTAAGAGCGAATTATCGTTTACTTTAAGACTTTTAGAACTAATTAGAAATAAGTGATTAAATTTAGTAATAATTAAATATATGAAAGAAGAAATAATATCACAAGGTGTTTGAAACAATAGCGTCAATGAGTAAAATATTATTTACTTATAAACAATGAAGGAAGTATAGTCAGACAAAGACAAAAATAGGTGAAGTAACCAATAAGATATTAGTTCCGAAATTAAGAAGTTGCGTCAATATCAACGTAACATTTTCTATTCTGTATTACATGGATGCAAAAAAAATTGTAACTCAAAGCGATATTTTATCGCAACTACTGACGCCTAACATTTGTCATCGATTTGCACCGATTAATGTTACATCAGATTTAAGCAGCTGCAATTTATCGTACATACGTGCGTGTATGTGTGCAGTAATGGAAAATTAACCCAGTATAATGCGGCGATTATCCGCGTATGACTTAATACAGGACGGTCACACAAAGGCATAAGCATTAAAATAGCTAACAATGGGCGGGATTATCCGGACCTAACCTCCCGAACGCCAACAATGTGTGCTCAAACCGCGTTGCTCCAGTATACCGACCGTATTTAAATAAGTTGAAGAAAATTCAATCGGTTTTTATTATTTTGATTTTATGGCCCAGTTAACTTTCGCTTTTAAATATTTTTATAGAAGAAAAATATGCTTGATAGACTAAAGTCATCAAAAGAAGTGTAAATTCATTAAATTGAATTTATACTTCTTTTGCCGCATTATGATTATATAAAGAAACTGAATGTATATGATGCGCGCCGCACAGGATAATATCAAAATCTAAATTTGGAATTACTCACTAAGCTCACAGAACACCCTATTACCCCTAACTTCATTACTACTTCACTTCATTCCTTTTATTACTTTATCATAATGAACTAATGCAAAATAAGTTTTTTATTGTGAAAACTTAATTTTCAAGCATATTAAAAATTGTTTTTTAATCACGCCAGAGAACTTCTAACGCGCGTACATACACGTAGTACGTACACGCACCCATATCTTTGATTTCTATCGTATCTTCTAACGAAACGACGTTTCAGAATTTACCCGATAGAAGTTTCTTCTAACATCGTTTAACTTTATTCGTAAAATAATTAAGTCATAAATACATCAAAATCACGGATATCTTTGGTTCTATTTGGGAAGAATCTGTTAATTACATAATACGTTGCATAAATATAATCCCAGAAAGATCATAATACACCAGCAATGTAGGTAAGTAAGGAAGTAATTCAATCCAAGAAAATATAGAATTACAAAGATAATAGCATTATTGTAGCACAGGCTAACAAGATTGTGAGATGTAGTAGGCTAAGGCTTCTTAGCGAATAATACTCGTAAGTGTGACGCCCTCAATGCAGTAAGTGCATAAGTTACTGTAACAGATTATTATTGAGTCTAGCACTAGCCTACATTATCAAGTGACATCTATTTGATTCAAAATACTCTCATTATTATAAATCTAACTCAGCCATTAAGGGTAACAAAATATTGTTTAAAATAGTTTTAAAAGAATCGGAAATTTTGCTTAGTTCTACACCTTACATTAAAATATAACTACTATCTTTCTATTTAATTCAGTTCATTTTAAGACCAACATGTTGGAGAGACTATAGAGGTCATTGAGCATAGTGCCAAGCCCCTCCAGGGATCCCACCATTAGGACTATGTCGGCGATGACTGATGTATTCGCCGTTGAAATTAATATCTTATTTATCCTTTCCAGGTCATCAACTTGAAAACATCTTCCAATGCAGCAGTGAAGAGTTTCGGTGATATCACATAACCCTCCCTCGCACCTTTCTGCAATCAAATGGATTGGTACTCTGGTTCTGTACCTACAAACACTTCAACACTTCGATGTACCGGAAGTCTATTTGGCACCGCTTTAAAAACCGCAGCACCGTTCGACTTTTTTCTCCTAGTCCACATAGATCCACATACGGGCAAATAGTCTTCTGTACAAACAGGCGAAGTATGTTTTCTGAAAAGACTATAGTAGTACTATAGTCTTTTCAGAAACCGGCTTATTTGAGAGGCTGGAAGCTGTCTCGTGGAAGTTTGCTTATTAGACTATTCGCGATGACTTACGAAAACGGCATCTAGATGACGCTTAGTATCGGTCTATAGTTCTGCAGTAGGGTGGTATCACCTTTCGTCTAACAAGACAACCACGTTTCTACTTCACGCTTTCAGCATAACACTATCGTGGATGACAGAAATAAACAGCTTCTGTGACCATATGACTACAAGTACCGGTTTTGAACCAGCTTTTAGAATCTTAAGTGTAATTCTGTCCCCACCCGGAGCTATGTCGTTTTAAGGGCATGTTTGAGAGGCATACAAATCTCGCTCAGGCTGACGCCCGGTATGCCATCGGAATAGTGTAAGCTTGACTCCTAATTCTCGCTAGTGTGTGGTTTTTACGACGTATATAGTTGTCCATATGTATCCCTCGATCTCAGCTCTTGCTGAAATAACTGCGCAGAATTCGGTTTACAATTTAGTCAGTTAGCTCTTTCCGATAGACAAATCTCTTGCGAGAACTTTGGAGGCATGGTACAGCTTTGTATTCTTTACGGATTTTATTGAATTTGCTTATACGGTTCATAGATTTGGTGATCTATCTATACACTAGTCCTATCCGACATACGGAATCATCAGTCGAAGACTACAGCTTAATCTCATTCTTCTCTTCTATAAGTATTAGAGTGTGATCGCAAAGCTTTTGGGGCTTTTTTGTACAGCAGGTCCTGCAAAACTTTTAAGAGCTCCGGATAGAAAAAATAGGTGACGAACTTTTACACGTACCTATGTAAAGTTCTGTAAGATTATCGAATATGTGTTGTATTAGTTTATATGTTATTTACAATAGTATAATGCATTCAACTATAATAACAGAAATAAAATAATATTTTCAATTATATCTAATTTGTTTAATTAATACTGTAATAAGTTAGCAGTCAATTGGCATCATTGGACCGGTGCAGGACTCTTCGACCGGTCTTCACTCTTAGACAGGTCCAATCATTGACACTTCTCAAAATACGATTTGCAGTATTTTATTATCTAATGTAACATGGCAAAAAAGACAGGAACGTAACTAGTATAAAACTAACACTACAGGCTTTAGGTAAAAAGAAGTCAGCTTGAACGAAGCAGAATCCTTTTTTAATACGCTTATATGCACTTATTTATTAAATTGATCGTAGTGTGTGTGTAAAAAAATCTATGACTCCATATTTAACCTACTTCTTCTGGTCGTTTTCATTTGAAACTTAGTAAATGAATGTAATTTCGATGATATTACAATAATAATAATACTGTCAAGCCGGTCTGATGATGGAGCTGGAAGATGGGCACGGAACTTTTGAATAGCGAATAATACACTAACTGAGATTGGGTTCGTTAGTTTGTCTCAAAGATTAATTTTCATTTCATCTGATGACGAGGACCTGATGAAAGGAGGAAAACCAAATATTTTGACATCTTTTTTATTTCTTTTATTATGGTAAATATATAAGAAATTAATTATGTACATATCATACATATAGTTTCATTGTTGTTTTTAAATAGTATTTTATTACTTAGTTTTTTTTTGTAATTTTTCCAGGAAAGAACATTGATATGACGAAACAGGTTTAAGAGAGTTGCTGTGCTCATACCAAGACAGTACTTTGGTATATTGGTTGGGCTAGATATAAGTCGAATGTATTACGAACTCCGCCGTTTAAAGATGAAATTATATATGCCATGCAACGTATATGAATATTAAGAAAATATTGAAACTATTCGTATATAAAAAGTTTTTGTTTATATTCCCCAATGACTACAAAAAAGTATATATAATGAGAAAATGTTTCTCATTTTGTTTAATACATCAAGCATAGAACCTAAAGAAAAATACTCAATAATTATATACATTTTTTCTGTCCATCTTGGCTACCCTGAGTCATGATAAATGAAAATCCATAATATATGCCCACCCTTATCATTAAAAGGCGAGAGTGCTTATACCTGACATTAATACCTACATTTTACTCAATACTCATAGTAAATTTTCTGTAAATAATATCTGACTTATATTGTTCAGAAATCATTTAAAATTGTGCAAATAATAACAGCCTTTCAAGGCCGATATAGCCTTGAAATCTGGTCTCTTGAAAGCGGGCCTGGTGGAAAAGTGTTCGCTAGACCGTATCGATCGTGAACTTATACTTCTGAGCAATACTTTTTGTACCGCGCACGAATGAGAATGTATTAAATGCAAATTTAATTAAAAACTTTGTGGTGTAAAGTGGTATACACCTGGTATTACCTTTGCCTAGTATTATGCATACCTGGCATGGTATTCATACCAACTTTTTCTCTGTACTGGATGCATACATGGTGCTAAAAAGGATACTCTTACGGAAAATCCTTTTGCTGAACCCAAATTATATTAGATTTTAAATAAGTATGTTTTCATTAAACAATTAGAGATAGGTATTAGCAATGTTAACATGTCTCAAGAATTTGATAATCTGTTGCAATCAAAGGACCGTGATGTGATGTGATGAAGGCATAAGCGTGTATAATCAAACTGAATACCCAAACAGATACGCCATAGAGAGGCGGCTTCGTTCATAAACCAACAAGGGCTTGGATTGAACGTGCGTAGTCGTTCGGAAGAATTTGTTTAACGCTATCCAAATAGCAGTCTTTCGTATGCGAAAGGATCCACTAAGCAGATAATTTCTGATTGACTCAAATTTATAAGCTGTCAATCAAAGTATTACACGTATAAGGCGCTGAGAGATTCCGGGTATGCACATAATGTAAATATATTCTTTCGAAGGTGGATAAACGCACATCGAATATTTTTGAGTTAACAACAAATATGTATAATATTAGCTTTTCCCCGCGGTTTCCCGTTGAATTCCCGTTCCATTTTTATATTGTTAAAGATATATTGCTATATAATTTTACCGTGTTTAAGACAGAATGAGAAACCTTGGTCTACTTCTTCGTCAACCCATGAGTGTGGTCTCATGGCCTTTGGAACAACCATATCATATACGTCGGTAATAAAATTGTAGACCGGTAAAGGATAGCAGCGTGAAGTTGACTACTTAAATACTGCTAAAGAAGAAAAAAGGTGTTCTAAGAATGTATATTACATTAAAAAATGAGTGATGCGACCTATCATTTTCACAATTTGCGTTGATTTTTAAGCAGCCTCCGCAATGTCGTATTGTTCCGTAAAACCGTTCCGTTTGGCTGGCAGAATTAAAGAATTGCATCAGGGAGTGATCATGGGTATCGTAAAAGTCAATTAATAGCAAATATGCTTAATGTCTTTGTTTGAAGTCCGCCTGAACGATTTCGACATCGGCAACAACTTGCAAATACAATTGGCAGTTGTCAACTGCGCAAGATATACGAGAGTACGCGCAAACACAGGCACTCACTCGTCTTTATCTTTATATATCCGATATAATAGTTATCCGATGAGATCGGAAGCATTCCTCCGTCAGGTGCAGTGTAAGGGACGCGAGACAGGACACAAACATCCAGACCAGAAAACCAACATTTTGTTAGGTGAGTTTGTACGTGGCAGAGCCAAGCGGCGGCTTGAGCTGTTGCTCGAATGGGCCGGTTCGTCCGGGCCTTGTGAAGTAGAGGCATCTCGAGCTTCTGCATTTCTTTCGTTGAGCTGAACCGGAAGATGAAATGGCAATAGGCCGGCCAAATATCTGGAGAAGAAAGTTTCTCTGGTTGACGACCTGCACTGTGTTGCAGAGAGTGTATGAATACGTGGCAATCTCTGTAATGTAATAATTATGATTTAAAATGTATGTAAGAATTAATTTGATTGAATTTGCAGTCATTTTAAATGTTTCCTTGGGTGCACTATGGATCAAATCAATTACATAAATACATACCAAAGTTTAATTATTACACACATTCTTATTAGTTAACTTAAAATACAAAAAGGGTCGCTATACCTTTCGTCTTCGCATTGATATAGGTCAAGATTACACGAATAATTTCTATTAAGCTTACGATAATGAAATATAAATTACTGCTATAAACACCAAGATGAGAGCCATGGTAACACAGGGACCACTGCACTCGCTTTAATTTAATGGAAAGAGTGACCGGGTTCGAATACTGTAGCGTCACCACTTAAATCGTTAATTGCAATTTTTAGTGCTGAATACAAACACCGTAACACCGTGCATGCTGAAAAATAAAAAAAATACGTGTGAAATTAAACTTTCAAGTATTAAGTGGCGGCGTTAGCCACCCCTGGGAGTGGGACAATTACACTCTGCACGTTACTCTACACTCTACTACGTACAGATACACTTAGCTTTGTCCTCTAGAAAAAAAATATAGAGAAACATAATTTAAGAATATTTAATATTGTTCCTTTAGATGTTGTCGACGTGACTAAATACCACTCTAAGATAAGTTCTGAGATAATTTAGATATCGGATTTCACTCAAAATACCAATGACACTAGGACACAAATTGCATTTTTGAAACCTCATCTAATTAAACACATTACATATACTTGTTACCTCTTTTGTTAGGTATCTTGTCTATCTAAATATCTATTTGTAATGAAAACAACATTATCAAAGCTTGTTTATTAATTGTCCATGAACTAGTGCAGTTGTCGATTGCGGAATTATATTTCTAAATCGCTTTAGTCTATCAACTTGCTAATATAAAATAGCCAATCAGCATTCGGAGGTCAGTCACAGCCGGACTTCCGAAAGCAAACAACAGAAGTCCACAAGCAAACATGAAGGGTCTGTTAGTGTTAGGGGTCCTGTGCCTAGCGGCCGTATGCTTCGCCTATGAAGCCGAAACCGATCTTGCTGTAGCCGAAAGCAAAGGACACCATCACGAGCATGGCGGTGGTCATCACCACCACGAGCACCATCACCACGAGCATGGCGGAAAGGGTGACAAGGGTCATAAGGGCGACCATCACCACCATAAAGGCGACGAAGGCCATTATGGCAAACATCATCATGAAGGACATCATCATGAGCACGGAGGTGGACACAAAAAGCACTGGGACGAACACGACCATCATGGCGAACACCATGAGCATGGTCACCATCACAAAGGAGGTAAACACGGTCACCATGAGCATCATGACAAGGGTGAACACTTAGATGGTTACCACAAGAAATACCACAAGGACCACTTCCACAAGGACCATCACTTCCATGATGGCCATCATGACGAAGGTAAGCATCATAAATATGATAAACACCACGGACACCACGAGAAACATGGCGGTGGTCACAAGAAAGGTGGTCACCATCACTCTGGTCATCACGAAGGCCATCATGGCAAACACGGCCATCACGACAAACATCATTATGACGAAGATCACCACGGGCACAAAGGTCATCACGGTCACGACGAGCACCACCACCATCACCATGATCATGGAAAGAAAGGTGGCCATGACGACCACAAGGATTGGGGATTCCATCATGGAAAACATTGAACACAACAATTTAAAAAAATCATGTTACATGTTATTGTTACTTAAGACGGAGGTTGTTTTTGTTATTTTTACATGTTTTGTACGAAATACATATAAAAATCAATTTTAACAGGTTTTCATTGTTAGAAAAATCAATTTTCTGAAAATTACAATCGTCTCACATAAATAACAAAAAAAAATCATGTACTTTTCGAGTAATTATATTACATAGCCACATCAAGCCACAAAATTCAACTCCTTTAAAGTTCCACGTCAACCAAAATCATTAGTCTACTACGCTACACAAGAAACAAAAGAAACAATAATTTATTTATAACTATAGATATATAGGTTCTTATTAGATGATTGGAACGATTGCGTCTTTCGTTATAAAGACATACAATATTAAACATAGTACTTATAAGAGCTTATTAGAATTTTTACAAACGCATGTCGTCAGAAATCGTCCTCAACTCGGTATAAATGCTAGTGTAGACAACCAGTGCCGGGCATCTTTTGGGAATAATTGGTGATATCCACGGATCCACGAGATAATGGCCACGGGATAATGGTGACCTAAACACAAGTAAATAATTATATATCAGAAAAGAAAACAAAAAGCCAGCATATATTTCTTCGAAGATTATTATTAGAGTATTTTTCTATTACTACACACGACACGCTGATCGAGCGGGTTCTTAAGAGCAGTAGGTACCGATACCCCCGCACTAGTGATCCCCGTGATGGAGTTAGCTTGTGGAATTTGGGTTCGGCATATTCGGATGGATGTTTCGCCGTCATTCTGTCGTTAAAGCCTCGCTAATTACCAGAATGCACCACGCGCAGGTTTTTGCATTGAGCATTTGGAGAAAGAAATTATATATTCCTCCTTAAGCCCATTTTCATATATATTGTTTATAAAGGTACCACTTCCATCATGTTTTTGAGTTTCCTCTTCCATTTGAATTAAGATTTTTTTTTTTTCAATCGTATTCAGAAACTGATTGATTCAGATGCCTTAACGGCGGTTGAATATTATTCCAGCATTTGTATACAGCATGGCAGAAACTACCTCTAAAGGCGGATGAACTATAAGGCTGCGTCGCATTGCCTGTAATCCAGGACAATTGGTCATACAGATGTTGGTGCCTTATATTTTAATAAGATTGCAACGGTATTTCATTTTAAGAAGAGCGTTTATAAATTAATAATGGGCAAAGGCGTTTTGGACAGTATGAGTTTTTGCGGTTTTGGTAGAATATTAAAAACTATGTAACCAAAAATGCACTCAAATAATTTACATGATATAAGCAACTCGTGCAGAATACGCAAATCTCCCTTTAATGGAATATAATGTCATAAATAAAATATCTTCTTTATGTAATTCTATTATTATTATTTTCTATACGTAAATATAATTTCTTCTCTGTATCACTTGCCATACCATAACGACCCTACGAACCTCTACATTCTTACTAATTAAGTTCTAAAGAGTATTTACTTGTACAGAAGTAAATAAAACCTTTTCGTTACATCATCTATTTTTTTCACCACTATCCATCTACCACCATCCATCCACCACCATCATCATCACCATCAACATGGGAGACCAGTCACTTACAATTAGTTAGTAGCCCATAATATAATTAATCAGTGATGTCATGTATGCATGCATTCATACACGAAAACGAATGAAGATGGGTGCGCTGTTACCTCTGAATAGTAAAATGAAATACCATGTAGGAAGTCATTTGTTCTTCTGTTCTCGTTACTCACCATACGATACCATTATTACTCTATTATATATATTATTTTTCTACTTTTCGCTAGTATTCTGTGAAATTTAAACAGGTTGAATCACATCAGCACGTTTCTACCACGTACGAATACAGCAACAAAAAAATATTAATGAAATCAAACATACAATGAATTGATTTAGCACGAAATATGCATAGACGGTGTCATATTTTCAAAAATGTAATGGAAATAGCATAAAATGCATCTTACAATCGTTGCCAAATATTTTGTAATTTTATTTCGTTTTGTGGAAGTTTCACCGAAAGATCGAGCTGGAAAAAGCAATATCTTCACAGTTGAATTTCTTACAATACAAAATTCCTATAGGTACGTACTCGTAGTATTAATATTAAATGTAGAATAAAATATCTTACCTATAAACATTTATTTGCTTATGCTTTATTGTGTTCACCATTTTCCGTGTAGGATTCAGGCGACTAAGGGAAAAGTTTTAAAAATCGCAATATTGACCGATAGATGATGGGATAATTATCTTGAAATATATTAAACAGACCGATGACCGTAGGGTAAGTTAAGATATTCACCAAACGTAAAAGAATTTTCATCATCATCATCATCATCATGGTTTTTGGCATTCTCTACCTATCTAACCCAGGGAACTGGTAGAAAATGGCGTTTTTTGTCCCGTTTAAAATCCTTTTGGTGATATGATAGAATTTCTATTATTGCAACACATTAAAAAATTATAATGAACGGGAAATGTACAAGATGGACACAACGTTACAACATTAAATTTAACTTCATATTTTACCATTTATAGGTCATATACTAAATATCTATCATATATTTATAGTACTAGTTCATACTTTTTCTGATTCAGGCCAACGACACCTAGGTCAAAGACATTAACGATAGCTCGCACCGGCGTGCGCTGCACGCGTTTGAAGTCGCCGACACGCTAACAACGACATCCAGCGAAGTCACCTCTCTTGCCGAGATCAGAAAAATATTATTCGTGACAAATAGAGCTTGCGTTTGAATTAGATTATAGGCTATTTAAGTTGATATAAAATAAATTACATATAATACGTCAAAAAAAATATAATATTTACAAATACTTGTGACCACTAGGTCTAACCAAGTTTACATTAAATGTCAATAAAGTCGCATCCAATATTTTTTTTTTTTTATTGAAGAAGGGGGCAAACGAGCGTGCGGCTCACCTGATGGTAAGTGATCACCGACGCCCACGAACATCCACAACACCAGAGGAGCTACAGATGCGCTGCCGGCCTTTAAGGAAGGAATAAGCTCTTTTCTTGAAGGTCCCTAAGTCGTAACTATTCGGAAATACTGCTGGCGACAGCTGATTCCACAAAGTCGAAGTGCGTGGCAGAAAACTTCGATTAAAACGCACTGTGGTGGAATGCCAACCATCTAGGTGGTATCGATGGAACTTCGAATTCAGTCGCGATGTACGATGGTGAAACTCAGCAGCTGGGATCAATCCGAACAGTTCCTCAGAACATTCCCCGTGGAAAATTTTGTAAAAAATGCAAAGAGAAGCAACATCTCTTCGCAAGGCCAAAGGATCAAGCCGATCAGAGAGAGCTTGGTCGCCGACAATTCGAGCCGCTCGACGTTGGATACGGTCAAATGGAAGGAGTTGGTACTGGGGTGCCCCTGCCCAGAGATGAGAACAGTATTCCATGTGGGGCCGAACTTGCGCCTTATAAAGTTGCAAACGGTGGACCGGCATGAAATACTGTCCCGCTCTACAGAGCACACCAAGCTTTTTGGAGGCCAATTTGGCCTTTCCCTCCAAGTGACCACGGAACTGAACGTCGCTCGATATGTCAACACCAAGGATCCTGATACTGGCTGAGGCAATAAGGGAATGTTCTCAAAAGAGGAGAAACGACAAAGGGATTCTTTTAGCGGTGAACGCGCAAACCTGTGTCTTTTGGGGTTGAATAGGACCAAATTACGTCGACCCCAATCCGAGACATTGAATAACAAGGTCTCGACTTCAGACACAAGTTTGTTCCGGCACTCGTCGACGTGTTCCCGAGAAATATTCGCACGGCCTGTATATAGGGCATCACCCGTGCTGTCGTCTGCATAGCAATGAATGCTACTGATTTGTAGCATGTCGTTGATATGCAGAAGGAACAGAGTGGGAGATAGCACACAGCCTTGTGGAACACCAGCATTCACGGGTTTGGGGTCCGAGCATGCACCGTCGACAACAACCTTGATGCTCCGATCCGTGAGGAAGCTGGTGACCCAGTTGCACAATCTCTCAGGAACCCCGTAAGATGAAAGCTTTGAAAGAAGCGCTTTATGCTAAACCCTATCAAATGCTTTCGCTACGTCCAGACTAACCGCCAAAGCCTCCCCCTTAGACTCAACTGCTTCTGCCCATCGGTGAGTCAGGTAAACTAGAAGATCACCAGCTGATCGTCCGCGACGGAAACCGTACTGTCGGTCACTGATCAGCTGGTGTTCCTCCAGGTACCTCAGGAGCTGGGTGTTGATGAGTGACTCCATTATTTTAGATAACAAGGGGGTGATGGCAATAGGCCTGTAGTTGGACGGATCAGAGCGGTCGCCTTTTTCGGTATTGATGCACAAATGCTGTCTTCCAAGATTCCGGGACGACGCCTGAAGAGTAGGAGTGCCGGAAAAGACGCGTGAGAACCGGTGCCAACTCAGGGGCACACATCCTCAGCACAATTGAGGGATTCCGTCCGGCCCACTCGACTTATGAATGTCCAGGAGCGGAGGGCCTTTCGCACTGAGCTCTGCAGAAGCAGAATTTCCGGCATGGAGCACTTACACCACGGGATGGTAGGTGGAGAGTTTCCCCGGTCATCAAGAGTCGAGTTGATGCAAAAGAGAGCCCAAGAGATCGGCTTTCTCTTTTGCAGTATGGGCCAGCGAATCATCCTCCTTGTGTAGAGATGGGAGAGATGGCTGACAGAAATTCCCTGGACAGCCTTGGCGAGAGACCAGAATGCGCGGGATCCCGATGGGAGGCGAACTAGTCTCTCGCCAATTCTGCCAATGTGCTTTAACTTTGCCGCAGCGATAACTCTTTTGAAGGACCTGGAGGCAGAGTTGTACTCGTTTTAAGAGCACTGGTTTTGCATCCCGAGACGCCGATGCATCGGCCCAGGCCTGGTAGCACTTCCGCTTTCGGCGTGGCGCTATTTTGCAGGTGCGACCAAACCAAGGCTGGGATTTACCTCCGACAGGCACTGCAGAGAACGGAATAAAAGTTCCATTCCCTGAAGTACCACATCGGTGACAGAATCTGCAACGACGTTGGGATCATCCAGCGAGAAGCAAACCTGCCCCCATGGGTAGGAAGCAAAGAAAGACCGCATTCCATCCCAATCTGCCGACCTATAGTGCCACACACGGCGGAACCCCGCAGATCGCGTTCGGGATCGGCGCGCGATAAACACTACACTCCGGATCAGACAGTGGTCCGACGAGCCAAGAGGGCATCGACTGAGACCAAATATCCGTCCGGGTGTGAGGTCAGCAAAAGGTCCAACAGGGAAGGTGTATGACCTTCCACGTCTGGGATCCGCGTCGGCGAGGTTACCAGTTGTGTCAGGCCATATGCTAATGCAAAGTCGTGAACAGATCTCCCCGCATGATCGGTTATGCGAGAACCGAGCCAATCGGTGTGGTGGGCATTAAAATCGCCGAGAATCACGATCTCTGCGGATGGGATCTGTTGTAGCACGGAATCTGTAGCCATTTGGATGTGGTCGATGAGTCGGTCAGTTACGGTATTACCGCTATGGGACCTGTAAAGGCACGCATAGACGCGCGGATGGTCGTCGCTGTCGATGCGCAGCCAAAGGGTAGAAAGGTCCAAACCTTCAAGACTACCGAGGCGTCGAGAACAGATATCATCTCTGACGTATACGCAAACTCCGGCACGGGGCACAAAGGAGTGTTCCAGTTTGTACCCCGGGTAATGGAGATAAGAGGTATCAGCCGGAGACGATATCTGAGTCTCTGTAAGAAAAAGCAAGGCCGGCTTCGCCGTTTCAAGATGGTAATGAACGGCGCTAAGGTTCGAGTGGAGTCCCCTGATATTGCAAAAATCCACGGCGAGCGCGGTAGGGGATGCCATAGTTTCTTTGCTGCGTTTGCCTCGATTAGGAAAGAAAGAGAGCGGAATATTGCCCCCCCCAGAATACGCGGGGCAGACTGAGCATCCACGATTAGGTAGCGTAGGAAAGCCTGAACGTGGATGCTCAGTGAGGGATTCTCCAGAACCGTAGGTACTGGTACCCTCCTGGGGTAGCTCAAAATTATATACCGCTACCATATTTGGGGAGGGGGGAGGGGGGAGAGAGCCTCCGGTTACCTCACTCACCGCACGAAACGCAGAAGCACAAGATGCCTCTACTTCACGCCGGTATTCTGCGAGGCCGTGGTACTTATCCGGACGAGCCGGCCCATTCCTGCGACAGCAAAAGCCGCCGCTTGGCTCTACCACGATTAAATATATATATATAACCCACTTTTCAACATAATTAATTAGGGACTGCGTGATAGTTGTTGAGCCTGGCGCCGTTTTAATGTCCAGACTAAAAGAATAAATCGTACATACATACATTTTGAAAAAGTCATACGGGCCATGAAGGGCTGTGGATTGGGAATCAAACTCGAGTCTGCTGATTCGGAGGTAGATCCTTAACCACTCGACTATCGCTTAACTTATTAAACACAATAGAACCATATTTCCACAAACTGGCGTTTTGACTGCATTCCTAACATTCATGCATTGAGGAAATGCGTGATCGCCTTCTTACCCAGTATTGATCAATACTGTTGCATGACTTTCCATAATGCCGAAATAGCGACACTTCTTTTATCGTGAATTGTAATGTTAAGTGTAATTATTAGTATGCAACGGCTTTAATTAGATTACTTTTCTAATTTAGATTTTGTACAGAGTTCCTATTGTTGTATTTAAGAGAAATCATCATAATATAACATTATGATGATTTCTCAATTATTTTTATTAATGCATGTACATCTACTGCAAGAGGGCTGTAACCTGGTGGCGTCTCTACCCTGAAGAATTTTGATTTCGTTTAAAAAAATCAATTTGACGATACTTGTGTAATTATTAATATGCCACATTTGATATGGTTGCATATTTTTAATTAAAAAGAATTTGTTTAATAATATTAATTCTGCTATGAGAAACAGATTATAAAACCACTTAAGAATAGCAATCAATCTAAGCAATTACCAATTACTAAATATAAACAACGTACATATTCTCTGTTAGCTAAGTTATTATAAATACATTTTATAGGTCAAATGTAAGCCCTCTAACATGACCGGATGTCGAAACGGTAAAAAGCTATAGGCGTTACATTTGCCGTGGCGTCCTTGTCCGGCAATTTCACCGGCTGCAATCAGATACTTCAATGAAAGATATAAAATGGTCTCACAATCCGTTGTACAATCAGTACAGTCCCACTATCCAGACATTTAACTTGCACTAGTATACAATACAGTAACCAAGATGAGGACGCTGGTCGCCCTTTCCGTCTTGGGATGCCTGTTAGTCGTTAGTTCGGGCCGAGAAATCGGCCAGACTGAAAGCGACCTTATAACAGCAGCTAGTGATCACAAAGGTCATCATCATGAAGAAGGCGGCGGTAAGGAACACCATGCCCACCACCATCATGAACACGGTGAAAAAGGTCAAACCTTCAAGACTACCGAGGCGTCGAGAACAGATATCATCTCTGACGTATACGCAAACTCCGGCACGGGGCACAAAGGAGTGTTCCAGTTTGTACCCCGGGTAATGGAGATAAGAGGTATCAGCCGGAGACGATATCTGAGTCTCTGTAAGAAAAAGCAAGGCCGGCTTCGCCGTTTCAAGATGGTAATGAACGGCGCTAAGGTTCGAGTGGAGTCCCCTGATATTGCAAAAATCCACGGCGAGCGCGGTAGGGGATGCCATAGTTTCTTTGCTGCGTTTGCCTCGATTAGGAAAGAAAGAGAGCGGAATATTGCCCCCCCCAGAATACGCGGGGCAGACTGAGCATCCACGATTAGGTAGCGTAGGAAAGCCTGAACGTGGATGCTCAGTGAGGGATTCTCCAGAACCGTAGGTACTGGTACCCTCCTGGGGTAGCTCAAAATTATATACCGCTACCATATTTGGGGAGGGGGGAGGGGGGAGAGAGCCTCCGGTTACCTCACTCACCGCACGAAACGCAGAAGCACAAGATGCCTCTACTTCACGCCGGTATTCTGCGAGGCCGTGGTACTTATCCGGACGAGCCGGCCCATTCCTGCGACAGCAAAAGCCGCCGCTTGGCTCTACCACGATTAAATATATATATATAACCCACTTTTCAACATAATTAATTAGGGACTGCGTGATAGTTGTTGAGCCTGGCGCCGTTTTAATGTCCAGACTAAAAGAATAAATCGTACATACATACATTTTGAAAAAGTCATACGGGCCATGAAGGGCTGTGGATTGGGAATCAAACTCGAGTCTGCTGATTCGGAGGTAGATCCTTAACCACTCGACTATCGCTTAACTTATTAAACACAATAGAACCATATTTCCACAAACTGGCGTTTTGACTGCATTCCTAACATTCATGCATTGAGGAAATGCGTGATCGCCTTCTTACCCAGTATTGATCAATACTGTTGCATGACTTTCCATAATGCCGAAATAGCGACACTTCTTTTATCGTGAATTGTAATGTTAAGTGTAATTATTAGTATGCAACGGCTTTAATTAGATAACTTTTCTAATTTAGATTTTGTACAGAGTTCCTATTGTTGTATTTAAGAGAAATCATCATAATATAACATTATGATGATTTCTCAATTATTTTTATTAATGCATGTACATCTACTGCAAGAGGGCTGTAACCTGGTGGCGTCTCTACCCTGAAGAATTTTGATTTCGTTTAAAAAAATCAATTTGACGATACTTGTGTAATTATTAATATGCCACATTTGATATGGTTGCATATTTTTAATTAAAAAGAATTTGTTTAATAATATTAATTCTGCTATGAGAAACAGATTATAAAACCACTTAAGAATAGCAATCAATCTAAGCAATTACCAATTACTAAATATAAACAACGTACATATTCTCTGTTAGCTAAGTTATTATAAATACATTTTATAGGTCAAATGTAAGCCCTCTAACATGACCGGATGTCGAAACGGTAAAAAGCTATAGGCGTTACATTTGCCGTGGCGTCCTTGTCCGGCAATTTCACCGGCTGCAATCAGATACTTCAATGAAAGATATAAAATGGTCTCACAATCCGTTGTACAATCAGTACAGTCCCACTATCCAGACATTTAACTTGCACTAGTATACAATACAGTAACCAAGATGAGGACGCTGGTCGCCCTTTCCGTCTTGGGATGCCTGTTAGTCGTTAGTTCGGGCCGAGAAATCGGCCAGACTGAAAGCGACCTTATAACAGCAGCTAGTGATCACAAAGGTCATCATCATGAAGAAGGCGGCGGTAAGGAACACCATGCCCACCACCATCATGAACACGGTGAAAAAGGTCACAAGGGACACAAAGGACACCATCATCACCACAAAGGTGAGCACGGCGATCATCATAAACATCATCATGCTGGACATCATCATGAGCATGGAGGTGGTCACAAGAAGCACTGGGATGAACACGATCACCACGGGAAACATCACGAACACGGCCACCATCACAAAGGAGGCAAACACCACCACAAGAAACATCACGATAAAGGAGAAGAAACGGAAGGATACCATAAGAAATACCATAAGGACGAGTATCACAAGGACCATCATTTCTATGATGACCATCACAAGGAAGGCAAACATCATAAGCATGGAGATCACCACGGACATCACGAGAACCACGGAGGTCATCACAAGAAGGGAGGTCATCATCATTCCGGCCATCATGAAGAGCACCATGGTAAAAAAGGTCATCATGATAAACACCATCATGATGAGGATCACAAGGGACACAAAGGTCACCATGGGCATGAGGAACATCATCATCATCACCACGATCATGGAAAGAAGGGTGGACATGAAGACCATAAGCATTGGGGATTCCACCATGGCAAGCACTGATAAGATTAATTATAAGATACTAATTGTTTTAGTTTTGTTATGCTCAAATTACCTCGTTATAAATAAACAAAAGTTTTTTTTTCAATAAAAGATCTTATCACAATAATTGTATACTTTTTTCAATACCTTGCATTCATTTTTAAAAATCATTATAAATATATATATATATATATATATTCGTTTAGTAAAATAACAATAAGTACAGCCATTAACAAGCGCTTGTACGGAACAAATTCACTTGGAACCGTAAAACGATGTCGTCACTACTGTCTGACGCAGAAGCACTCATCCAGAAATCTGCAGCAATATGATTGCCAAAGATCACGTTGTAATCAACTAGAGATGAAAGCGTTGTTATCTATAAATTGGAAGTGCGGAAACATTTGCACCACAGCTAACGCTACGTTACTACAAATCACGGGTCTTGGTAAGTAGGTAAAACATTTTTATGATATTTTAATCAATCTCATTTCGGATCATCAAAGTCGTCATTAATAATTTAAAGTATGTCATTTTATTCTTGATCTATAGACATAAATTAAGTAACACTATTTTAAGTAATACTAATTATTATCTAATCGATTCTTATTATCGTAGAAATGAGGCTGTTATTATGGATGGTGCTGCTAGCATTGACACTAGCATCATCACAAGCTCGCAATTTTGGTCTTGCCGAAATTGAAGATAAAACACATGAAAAATTAGCGCTAAATAATGTCGGTCTAGCCACCGGCAATGAAAACGCGGATCAGACTCCTGCTGGGACTGAACACAAGAAAGATAAAAGCAGTCACCAAGAAACGGGGGGCGGTCATGAGCATCATGCCCATCATCACAAGGATAACGAAGAAAAAGGAGATAAAGGTTATAAGTCCCATCATCACCACGACAAAGGTGAACACGGGCATAAAGAGAAGCATCATCATGAGGGTCATCACGATGAGCATGGTGGGCACAAAAAAAAACACCACGATGAGCACGATCACCATGGCGAACATCATGAAGCCGCACACGGACATAAAGGTGGTAAGTTCGGCCACAAGAAGGGGCATAAGAAAGGGTCCAAGACCACGGGATTTCATCACAAATCTCACAAAGACGAATATCATAAGGAACATAAATTCTATGACGACTTTCACAAGGGTGGACACCATCATAAGCACGGCGATTTCAATGGTCATCATGACAAGAAGGACGGGCATCATAAGAAGGGTGGACACCATGAAAAGGGCCACGACGAGAAGCATCACGGAAAGAAGGGACACCATGACAAAGGGCACTACGACGATGACCACAAGGGTCACAAAGGGCATCACGGCCACGAAGAACATCACGCCCACCACCACGATTATGGCAAAAAGGGTGGACACGCAGGCGGAAAAGAGCATGGTTACAGTCACGGAAAGAAAGCTTAATAATTTAATTCTATTCATCACTAGTTATTTCGTTTTCAACCAAGCTATTATTTTTGTTATTAAGTATTAACATTATCTGTTACATATTATATGACGTTTTTAATAAAACTGAACAACAACAGTAACAGTGTTTTATTGTAAAGTAACTCATTTCGGAGATTTCGTTTATTAAATGTACACTATCTCTTCAATGACCTGTCACGATCTATTTCACTAACCTAATAAAATATGTTCTTGCGCAATCCCGTAAAATTACAAAACGTTGAATGTACTAAAATTGTGGGTGGTTATAAACACTTCTCTGTAGTCTATTAATAACGTTAAAGAATTTAAGTGCGTAATGAGTTTTAGAAAAAATTTTAATTTTTAAATTGCCAACCATACCATACACATAATTTTGCATCAATAAAGTATACTTTACATAACAAATAAATAATGCGAATATAAAGTAAAGTAGCAGCCTGTTGATGTATTGAGGATTTGGAGCTGGAAAGGGTTCCCTCGCTGTTCATGTTCTGGTCGGTGATTTCACATTTCCACGAAAGGTCAGAAAAGTGTTGTGACTTTGCGTGTTGTGCTTCTGCATTTCGTTGGGTGAGAGAGGTAACCGGAGGCGCACTCCCCAAATATACTAAAGGGACGGTAACACACCTACAGCTCTTCTGGTATTACAGATATAGGTACGTGGGCGTCGGATACCATCAAGAGAGTCGCTAGCGCGTTTGCTGTAAAAAATGTAATTAGGAAACAGAACTGAGAGGATACTTAATTTTTCTTATCGCATTGATGATTGGAGTGATAAACGAGCAAAGCGCCAATGCCATGTGGCTACAGCATCACATGTAAACGTTGGCCCCGTTTCCGAGCATTGAGAATAAAAAGCATCTGTTAGTTTCTTTAAGTGTACAAAATTAATCAATTCTTGTATTTACATTCATTTTAAATGAAAGTATTAGTTACGGATTTTATCGCAACAAAATGTAATATACCACAAATCTTCGCAAAAGAACACCGATTCCTGCCAAGGATGTTTCGCTAGGCTATTGAAAAACAAAAACATCCTAATTTTAATATAAAAGATGGTTGGGTGCTACGACCGGCTTGGGATCCAGTAATAAACAAAATTAAATCCAAAGCGTAACATTCCACTGCACGATAACAAGATACTGTGAGCTCATACTGCGTAGATCGGACCAAAACTAATAAATAAAAGTAGAAGGTAGCCCAAGTTAACCATGACATCAGGACGTCTAACAGTTCTGTCCCAACGTGACCACGGATACTGTAAAGCACTCGAAACGTCGGGAACATAAAAAGAAAAATTAAACGCGATGAAATCCGTAAATAATTCATTTGAAATGTAAAAAGTTACGTTAGTTTAAACCAGCACAACATTTGATTTTTGAAGAACAAATATTGTTCTTTTTTCTGAAACACTTAAGTATGTCCTTTTGGTCATAAACGTGTGACTACGAAACGACACACAACGCTTTAATGAAGATACTTTCTAATAAATAAGCAAGTAAACAGAAGATTCGCAAGTTCGTAGCCGGCCTTTGAGAAAGGAGTAGGCTCATTCCGAAAATATAGAGAATGCAGAAAGATGCAACGTCTCTTCGCAAGGGGAACTGGGGATTAACAGACCAAAAAGAACTGGGTTGCCGACAATTCAAGGCTCTCTATGTTAGATGAGGTCTAACGGAAGGCGCTGGAACTGGAGTGCTCCGGTCCAGAGATATAGAACAGTATTCCATTCGGGGCCGATCTTGCGCCTCATAAAATTGCAATCGGTGAATCGACTGCTCTACTGAGCACATCAAGCTTTCTAAAAGCAAATTTGGCTTTTCCCACAAGGTTACAGAACTGAACGGAGGATATGTCAACGCCAACGATTCCGATACTGGCTGAAGCGACAAGGTGAACGTTTCGCAAAATGAGAAGAAGCGACAAAGGGATTATTTGTTGCGGTAAAAGCCCAAAAAAGTCACTTATAGGCAGTCACAACAACGCATCGTGGGAACCGCGAGATGGCATGCTTTCGCATGTTTTGTTAATTTTATGCGTTGCACATACGAAACCAATGTGTTTATTTTTAAATTAATTGGATAACAAATACATAGGCACTGGATTCCGGCCTTTCGGGGCCCCAATCATACCAGGGATCCAGAGCTCGTGCACTTAGGGTAAAGACGAACTGAGTGTATGTTTCCAGTGATGACTTAGAGAACCGAGGCTGGGTCTTGCAACCCGAACAAGGCCGTTCAAGGTTAGGCTATGCTCAGTGTTCCTCTGCAACATAATCGACATAACCTTAAGGATCAAACAGCTGAAGGATACCGGTAGCTCCGGATCGTGCAATGTAGCAATTTTCGGGAGAGGCTTATGTTCAGCAGTGGACTTGTAATGGGCTTTTAGTATGATGATAAAAATAGTGATTGTCGTAATGACAAATACTTTCAGAATAAGAAAATTTTCAATGAAAAAACTACTTTAATTAGTAAATATCATACTGTAAATATTTTTACAAAATGCAGCATGTACGGTTTGTACAGTGAAATAATACCATTTATGTTTATTCCTTCAGTATATTCAAAAGATTACAGTATTGTCATTAAAGGAGCAAGATGATCAAATTCAATCTTCTCAGTTATGTTCTTGGTTTTAATATTTTCATCTTGATTGGCAATGAAAATAAGGTTGCCATCATCCCTCCAGCCATATTTCTTGACCCAGTGTTTCAGTGTCACATCTAAAATGCAAGCTAGTTTTAGTAAATTTGTAATAATTACATATATTTACTTACATGTTATGTAATATTATTACAAATAATGATTTTCTCAATTCAAAAACACTATAGTCGTCGCAAAATAAGAGACGTTTAAACGTTTCTCAAATATCATGAGCAAGCTAACTTTGTATGGACGCTCAAACACGAGACCATAAGATCAGGTACTTAAAGACATATAACTAAAAAGTTACTTGGATACCATACCTTCGACGATAAGGTAATAATTCGTAATTAATATTCAAAAGTTATTTTAGTAAATATTTGTCTAAATGAACAATTTACTATTATATATATTATATTTCGCGACGAAATATATGTAACAGCGTATGTGTCTAAAATACGCTTTTACAGATTGTACACATTACATAAATATTAAAATAAAATATGTGTTTATTGTTCTGTATATCACATGATTTTAAACACTAATCGAGTATCATGACGTCTTCAGGACAATAAGATCTACTCAAAATAATTTATTATACCCATAGTATTTAAATATGCAATTTGTTTGATTTATTACTGCCAGTGACATGATGCGTATTTATAATTTTTGCATGTAAATCAATCACTTCAAAATTATAGCGGCTTTGATGGTTTGTTTATTACAATATCTGGTAAATATTGTGTTAACATTTTAAGTAATTAAAGAAAAAAATTATCACGTCAAAATTTGGAAACAAGCTGAAATCAGGACTTTGCTTTCAGGTGAAACCACTCACATGACGTTCATTTTCCTTTTTTAATTTGTTGTTAAAGTTAGTGCTGCTGATTAACGTTATTAAATAGTTGCAAAAACTTTCATCTCTCAAATGAGATGAAAGTTTTTTACACATCTTTGCCTGTTGAAACCTATGTTCTGCCACTAATTCGCAGTGCAGATAAACCCCTCGTTGTTCGAGACAATCACCAACCTGCCTATTTTGTTCTGGTTCTCATAGTGCAAAAGTGAATGTTCAGGCGCACACTTGCATGTTTGTCTCATTTACCATACAAAAAATCCTTTAAGCAAACCATATCTATGCCACGTCGTCCCATCAAACAAGCCTCAAGTTATAGATTATTGTATCTATAACTTGAGGCTTGTCTGCTCATCAAGCAACCAACGAGTCTTCTGCTTCCTCCCTTCCTAAGGGATGTAACTTTGCTGAAAATTATCATTTCCTGATATGAATATGTATAATGATAATTTCTTTAAAGCTATTATTTCTATGTATGATTCTCCATTTCAGTGATACTGAATACCCTCCTAATTTACGCAGAAACGCTTACTGACCTTCGTTATTTAACCAACATTTCTATCAATTTTCAATGGAATTGGCAGAGCATTAGGCTTAAACAGAGTGAACTTACCTACCTAATAAATTAATTTAGGCCTCTCATTCTAGCTGTTCAGGAGATGTGGTTAAGACTTGGTGTTCATTTCAGGGTTTCAGGTTATACATGCCCTTGGGTAGGTAAAAGCGATAAGTATGCTGGTCCTTCTATCTTAGTTTCTAGAGAAATGTAATTTTCATCTATTTCTCTACCTCCTCATAGAAATTAATGGTTTTACCATCAAGGCACTCTACATTTATTTTTTGTCTATTTACATTCCTGACTTTAATGTTTCTGTTTTATCTGATCTTGTGAAGCTTAGGTGCTCAAAAAAGACAGCTGCTTAAGCTTTAAAATGATAACCAGAGAAGCTGCGACAGGGTGCTACAGATTCTGTTCATCAGCATCACTTAGCACTTCACTTTTTCTTCTTTGGAAAAATATAATGGATTGTATGTATTGCTCTCTCATGTACTATGGCAACGATGCAGGAAATTTTATTAAGTATAGCTTGGAGTGATTTCTGGAGAGTATAGATTTTTTTTATATCACCTTGCATACAGGATTTGTTTTCAAAAAAAAACTATTTAGAAATATAACAATATTCATTGTGGAATAGCAAGTTTCCAATGTGGATGCAGATCCCCACAGTAATACACCATAGGATATGATACTGTGGAAGTAACCAAAGTATACTAAATTAGCTGTCACTTCATTAGTCAGCTTTCTAATTCTTCTAATAGTGAAAATTGCAGAAATTAATTAGAGGCTAGTGTATTTTAAGTTTCGAGAAATAGGATTGTACTTCAAAAATCTATATTCATGTTTTGTAAATTATTTACAACATTCTGCACCGAACTATTGTTCTGTACACTGTAAACATTGCATTTTTGAGAAGTAAATTGTTTGCCATTAGGAAACAATCTCCAGCATTTGGTTGGGCGATTCCAGTGTGAAGTTGTTTCTTTTAACTATGAACAACAATGAGATAGCATCAACATACAGGATTATCTCAGACATTATTTGTACCATATTTTAGAATTTTCATTTATTTGTTGAAGTTACATGAGAACAGCTGTGCCATTTGGAAAGACTTTCACTAACACACTTAAAATCTAAACTATATTTAATCTCAATTTACGGTTCACTTTTGAAAACCTAATTTCATACTTCTGAAAATCAACCAAAAAAACAAACCGTTTTCCACATCTTTTTTTTTTAATTTATATTGCTAACTCAAATACGTTGCATATAGCAAAGGGCAACAATTGTTATCAAATCAAACAAGCATTAGTAACAATCCTCAATGAGGAAAATTTAAGGATATTAATTCATAGTCAATAAAAATTACAAACCATCAATTCCTCCCAACAGATTGGCCAAATTATTCTTATCAATGGTTTGGAAAGTAATTCCAACCACATGGCAAACAAACTTCCTGATAGAATCATGGAAGCTACTGATACGGTTACACAGTTCAGGCATTTGATGCACTCTATTCCAGAATTGAGCAAAATCACACTGCTCTAAAATATCAGCCAAGTACTTTATCTGAGATATTGTTTCATTTTCTGACTGAAATTATATTTAAAAGTTGTTAATTTTAAAAAATACATGAAAAAAATTTCAAATATACACAAATTATGATGTTAATCTGTCAAATCTGATGCATGTACTTTTTGATCAAAATTTGTTTTAATTTTGTCATTACTCACTACAGATTCAAGCAACAGACACTTGCATAAAGTGAAATCAGTGTGTGGAAAGTTTGTTAATGCTTTCAAAAGTATCTGGCAAGTAATATCTGGATTGAATTTCTCTGGATTAAACTGGTATAGTTTCAAAACAGCCAAATTAGCTTCTAAATGATAACCAGAGAAGCTGCGACAGGGTGCTACAGATTCTGTTCATCAGCATCACTTAGCACTCCACTTTTTCTTCTTTGGAAAAATATAATGGATTGTATGTATTGCTCTCTCATGTACTATGGCAACGATGCAGGAAATTTTATTAAGTATAGCTTGGAGTGATTTCTGGAGAGTATAGATTTTTTATATCACCTTGCATACAGGATTTGTTTTCAAAAAAAAAAACAAACCGTTTTCCACATCTTTTTTTTAATTTATATTGCTAACTCAAATACGTTGCATATAGCAAAGGGTAACAATTGTTATCAAATCAAACAAGCATTAGTAACAATCCTCAATGAGGAAAATTTAAGGATATTAATTCATAGTCAATAAAAATTACAAACCATCAATTCCTCCCAACAGATTGGCCAAATTATTCTTATCAATGGTTTGGAAAGTAATTCCAACCACATGGCAAACAAACTTCCTGATAGAATCATGGAAGCTACTGATACGGTTACACAGTTCAGGCATTTGATGCACTCTATTCCAGAATTGAGCAAAATCACACTGCTCTAAAATATCAGCCAAGTACTTTATCTGAGATATTGTTTCATTTTCTGACTGAAATTATATTTAAAAGTTGTTAATTTTAAAAAATACATGAAAAAAATTTCAAATATACACAAATTATGATGTTAATCTGTCAAATCTGATGCATGTACTTTTTGATCAAAATTTGTTTTAATTTTGTCATTACTCACTACAGATTCAAGCAACAGACACTTGCATAAAGTGAAATCAGTGTGTGGAAAGTTTGTTAATGCTTTCAAAAGTATCTGGCAAGTAATATCTGGATTGAATTTCTCTGGATTAAACTGGTATAGTTTCAAAACAGCCAAATTAGCTTCTAAGTCATATGTGTTCTCCCTAGACTGCATTTCAACATATCTTTCCAATGTCTGCAGGTTTGCTGGGTTATACCTAAAACAATATTATTTTTTTAGAATATATGATTTATTGTAATTTACGTACCTTGTGTCAGGTTTTTTGAATAATAAATTATTAATGCTACAATCATAACAATAAAGGGCGTGTGGTGGTAGCAAGCAAATCTGCCACTCTCAATACTGTGAATGTTGTAAAAGTGAAATACCAGAAAAACTTCAAGTTGAATAACTATTTCATAAATAGGTAATATTCAGACAGGTGACGCGATGGCAATTACGATATAGATAGAAAACGGTTATGTCCTGCAGTGGACTGTATAGAGGCTGATGTGATTTATTTTCCATAGTTTGTCACTTACAAACTTTATGGAAAATAAATTCCATTAATTTAAGAAATACTTTTATATTTATAATCATAACCTTAACAACATCGCTTTGGTATGTTGTAGACATAGTTCTAATAAGAGCGATTACATCCGTATAAAAAGTTTAATGTATGTAGCTTTATGAATAGTACAATACAGTATATAATAAATACTGCTAAAGAAATGCGAAATAATTTTACCTTTCTATACTTTTCAGAATACTCGCTACAGTCTGTTTCATAGTTTCAGCCATCTTAGTAGAATAATTAACGTGAACAATGAATTGAATTGATGTATACTGTAAAACTAATTCATAACCATAGCATATAGTGATAAATAAGGCATTAAATAACTTAAGATGCCACGCGTGATCTAACTCTAAACCTGGATGTTTAAAAGATGTCAAATTGTCAATTATCAACTGTCATGTAGACGTTTAGTTCGCGAGCGAAAGATAAGATTCATTTCATACCTAGTTCACTAGGTATGAAATAAATCTATCTATCGCGATCTCGCTTATCCGCTCCCAAAGCGTATCACTGTATTCGAATTTATCACTGAACGAATTGAATATTCCTACGAAACTCTCCGATTTTTCCGCATTTACTCGGATAGGGTTCGGCTCCATATGTTGCGAGGATATTTTACCGCTTTTAGAAAATCATCTTAAATTGTCAATAATGCTTTGTCACCAGTAAATTGTATGTGTTTCACTTATAAGCACATATTTAAGATAGATACTTTCAAGAAGAAGAAACAAATATACTAAATTCAGTACTGGAGCTCACTAACAAATACCATCAAACAGATACAACATGAGATGCAGACGACATATCGTTTTCTATGGTTAAAAACCTTCCAGATACTCCCAAACTCATTCTAGTATACAATAGATTTTTGTTCTCGACTTTTGTATCAAAACAATGTAGAGATATTAAAATACTCCCTATACCTGAACCATATACTAACAGTAGTCAAGTATTAGGTCCATTGCCTTGTCATGTTTTTGCAAAAATATTTCATACTAGCTAGATCTCAGGAGAAACTGTAGGTTTTAAAAGGTCTCGATCTTGCTTACGGATTTGGTAAGGGATATGCTACAGTAGACTGTTTTGTAGCCATGCAATTACCTCTGGGAGTTTGTACTCTTACCATGCTTACTCATCGAGTTAATAAAGTTTCTACGCAGAAATACCGAAACGGGTATAGCACAAGGCGACCCCATATCTCTATTGCTATTTAACACAGCAACTATTAATTTTGGTAAAGTAACTTAAATCAAGTGTTTATTTGTCAATACGCTGATGATTTTGTACTTTAATATTATATTTCAAGAATATAAATTTTGCAGTTTCTGTTACTCAAGGTGAATTTTGCATACTCATTAGAGTCTCACCAGACAGAACAAGTAATTTTACGAGGGGGAAAAGTGCTGACTGGTTATGCTGGAACGACTAAACCCCAACGCTACGCTGTTAGCTTCAAAGACTCTCGAGCTGTTGAAATGTTGACTGAACAAGTAACCTATATGAAATATATTATATACCCCGCTATTTGAGAAAGTCAAAATACTGATTGAACTTTATTTATAATGTAAGTTATATATTTGTTATCATGTGTTTGTGCACATACGGGGCGAGATAGTCACCGTGTGACTACGTCCCTTAATTTAAAAGTAAATAAAGATAAAAAACACGTTTGTGACACAGTATGTCGACAATTTTGTCCTTTGTACAATATCCAGCTACTATCTGAAGGAACTCAAAAATATAATTAGAATTAAATAAACCTCATAGACATTTAATAAAGGTATGTTCCGAATAAAACCAAGATGTGTGTTTAACAAAACTTCTAGAAGAGAAAATGTGCATTTAAAAAGTAATGATAGATTTATGGGATTACGATAGGGTCAGACAATCCTCTTCAATAAACACGATTGTAGCTGCTTTTATGCTAATTTGTCCCTTTATTTTGTGTTCCTCTAAATTAGATACCTATGCCCTTGAGTGTATTTAATTTTATTATTTCTTAGATAAATTGAACTCTTAAAATTGCAAATATTTATTTATTAGAGTAACAAAAATATTAGGGTAATGATTATATTATAAGTTGTAACACTGACATAGCACTGAAAAGAAAGACCCCAGTAATTTACCGATTCTTCTCTGAGATCTTATTCCAACCGGTGTATATCTTGATGTTCATAAGCTGGCTTCGAAATTATCATGATAATTACACTTCTTGATAATTTATCCGATAATTATTGTTGTCGCTCTGTCACTTCTTAGTGATATTACCAATCCAGACGGCTCCTAGAAATAAAAGGTAGGAAAGGAATCTCACTACCTAATAAAGAAATAGTAATGGAGTCGTTGGCACCGGAATACAAACTCAGGTCACTCGCGTACTGTACTCGCTCGGTGGCGTGCATTTTGTAATCAATGTGTGCACGCTAATGCACTCATTCCTGCTTAAAACAAAGCCCTCTTAAAACAAAAAATAAAGTCGTTCCGTCAGTTACGCTTTTGTATAAAAAACGCTCATTGGTTTCATGTGTTACATGGTATACAATTAAGAATAGTAATTAATGCCATAAAATCACAAATAAAAAGACATTAAGTTTAGTTAAATACTTAAGTATATTACACTTAACAAAAACTTACAACACTAATTTAATTAAACTTAACAATCTATTGTTTCTTAAAACTCTTTAAAATAGGATAAATATTGTCAAATGCTTCATAAATTTCTTGTCGTACTTTGGCACCTGTTAACACTACCTTTCCTGATACAAAGATCAATAATACTATCCTAGGTTTCACCATACGATAAA
This sequence comes from Bhutanitis thaidina, assembly GCA_029286595.1. Classification (NCBI taxonomy): domain Eukaryota; kingdom Metazoa; phylum Arthropoda; class Insecta; order Lepidoptera; family Papilionidae; genus Bhutanitis; species Bhutanitis thaidina. The sequence continues at coordinate 7,113,296 of JAGSMS010000022.1, forward strand.
TAAGCCCTGGAAAAAGCTCTGGTTCATAGGAACTAAACTGTCCATGTGTAAGTACTAAACCCTCCAAGCGGATTGGAAATTTAACGTCACAACTGCCGACCATATTTTGTATCTTGAAGTCCAAAAATTTTGCCTAAAAAAACAGAATTCCAATTAGTACACCACATTTATGCGATTACAACAAAAGCAATTCAAATCAGGCCCGCGTAGGCAGTAGGGCACATAAATGTAAACGACAGGAAAATAAAAATTTAAATGTATGTGAATGTTTTCTATTTATTTTTCGACTTCTATGACACCCATGGCCAGATATGTGCGGCACAATTCTTTAATTCCGACAGCCACACGAAATCATAGCCTTGTTCGTCAGTCAGCATCCGCTACTATATGCATTTACTATATATTTAATTTGAATTCAAGGGCCTTCACAATCACAACAGCTTGAATAAGCGTACGTTCAAATAATGATTATAGAGACAATCATATAATTGGTACCAACCCCAAATGTCACGTGGTAGCGGCGTAAGGATTTCTGCCACTATTTCTTTCTCTATTCTCTTTTATCAAAAAACACGGGCCCTTGCTAGTCTAGTGATGCGATCGGCAATCCACTTGAAAGGCATAGCAAAGCAAATCCTCCCAATGGTCAGCAGTGGACTATTTTCAGATTTATTAAGAAGACCAAAGAAAGAAATTGATTAAAATTAACATCATCCCTGAGATCGGACAATCATCATAAATCATATTCTATTAACAAATATATCGGCTGACTGGTAGATAATGCCAGAAGTGATATGTACGGCAATGTAACTCATAGTTAAGTGTCAACAATAAAAACTAAACATATGAGGACGTGTGTAAAGTTCTGAGCCTAAGGTAAATCGGCAGGGTCCGGAGTAGACGCAAGAAGACTTTCTAGGGCAGTTTAACAAGGCTGCTATATTTAGGCTGGTATCGAACTATCAAGATCACAACATCAACTAGGTGTCTTAGTGCTTGTTCACGTAGAAATCGCAGGCACGACTGTATATGCGACTATACACGTTTGCGCTGTTGTGACGTGTTTGCAAGGGTTTAATATGGTTGATATATTATGATAGATATATTTTTAAAAAAATTATCCCATTACGATATGTAAATAGATAAGTCAAAAAGTATCTCGTGCGTCAATATCCCCATAGATTGCTGATTTATCATCGAGAAAAATTAAGTGGATTAATAAGAATAATTGATTACCTAATTGGTATTCTTGCCTGAATAACGTTGGAAAATGTTTCTGTAACTTGGTTGAACTTATCTGCTGCCGAGTGCTCCGACGCTAATTAGGCGTGAATATACACAAGCGACTTCGTAAGTTAGCGCATAGTTTCATTTCACCGCACCTGCGTTTCGTACGTGAACACTTGGATAAAGCATGACGTGTTGCAACAATAGAAATTCTTTTTTTTATGATACAATATCATATTCATAAGTATGACATTTCGCGACCGTGCCCGTGTTTACGTGAAGAAGCATTTAAGACTCAAAGAAAAGAAGTGAAAGATCTCGTCTTTGTATTATTGTACGATAACTTTTAAATTATTCGTCTGAATTATCCAATCAGAATAGTAGAACACCCAAGGTTTTTTCTATTTTTAATTTTTTTTTTATGTTAATTTTAAGCCATGGTTTCAAAATGTTGACTTTTTTCTTTAATCGACACAATGGTAGGGAGTCAGACTATTTTTAATAGACTGTCCAGTGAGATACTTTATTTTATTTTGAAAAATACGGATTGTAGTTTGTTTGCAAGTTAGGACGAGGCTTATCGCACTGAGTCTTTCCAAGACGTTCTACGGCAATGGGTGTTTCCTTAGCCAAAACTCGCATGAGACAACACTTTTATCATGAATTTTGCTGATTTCGATATTGGGTTTACTTTTAGGTTCTTTTTTTTCTGTCCCTAAGTTACCCGAAGATTTTCAATGAATATTTGAACTACGATGTTTCTATTCACACGCTAGACACAAAACCATTGTTAATTATTGTAAGGCAACGACATAAACATACCATATGAAATTCTATTGTAACTGAAAATAAATTAAACTGACATATGTACATGGGCATACAAACTTCTAACTTGTGGTAGACTCCTTCTCTGCCTAGGAATCGTCTGGGTAGGGCTCTTACCCATTTCTATCGCCAAACGGTAGTGCAACTGCTGTCGTTTTTTGAAAGTTTGTCGAAAGGTATAGAGCCAGTATTATAATGAGCTGTGAGGTATTCCATCTGTCCTCAGACATGACAACGCATCTGTTACCTTCTTCGATTGAGGTTGTTTACAGATGTCCATGGGTTGCAGTTATCACTTACCATCAGTTGCGACTGGTTAGTTCGGTTTTTACCTCATTCCCGTAAAAAAAATTATCTTCATCATATAACAAATTGGATTTGGAGTACAGTCTAGTTTTTTCTACTTCTTCATGACCCTATTTATGTCCACTGCTGAACATACCAAGAAAGCACCTGCAAATGCTGGCACACATATCTTGATGCACTAGTAATACTGCTCCCCATCACTAGTCTCTAGGATTAATATTACTATAGTTGTTTTAATAAGACATAACAATTTTTTGACAAAGGCGAAAATTCATTCGAATTTCCTGGGAAGCTGCATCACAAGTTCACAGATCTGAGGGTGCGCACTAGGAACCCTTATCCAGTGTGATAAGTATGGGCAAGTCCTACAAGAAGTGTAAGCTGGTGTTTTCTTGAAGCGGACTTAAATAGACTGATGAAGAATAAGAAGATTTTTTTACTCTACTGTATTTTTCTGTATCTTTCAATTTAGAACAGAATTAAGGAGGCTTATTTTAAAATAGCAAATTTAAAATTGTACAGCTGAAGATGAAATAAGTTGATCATAATTAGAAATCTGCTAGGTACCTATTTCATACTTCAGAGTATTATTCAATCATTACATATTATGAAGAACATCATTTATTACTATAATAACAAAAAAAATATCAATTAAAATACTAACAGTAAATCCTAGTTTCTGAATAATTCTAGCATACTTTCTAGCAGCTAGTCGTGAATCTTCTTCACTTTTGGCACCAGTGCATACCATCTTTCCTGAAGAAAATATAAGGGCAGTTGTCCTTGGTTCCCTTATTCTCATAATAACAGCCGCAAACCGCTTTGGATTATACTCAGCATTGCGAGCATGCAGTGCTATTTTCTTTAAATCAAGCTTACAATTAAGACTAACAGTAGACACAATGTTCCTGAAAAATATTTGAAATATTACAGTGTTATAATATTTAATTTAATAAAAATTAAATTAACATAAACATTATGATGAAATGGCATAAACATATAAAGTTAAGGTTCTGAAAATCTACCTTTGGAAACATAAAAATGAAACTAAGATTAAATCCTGGAGTTACTAGTCTATACTAATTTAGAAAACACATTGTAATTTTACAAATTTTAATGGAACATTTATTAAAAATGCTGTTTAAGAAACGCCAGCTGATATTTGTTTTATCTTATTATTACAAAAGGGAAAATTCTTGTTTTTTGTTTAATAACTTGTAAAGGACTGAATATAAAACAACTTGGTCAAGGTGTAAATTATGCAATGGATATATGGTGGCATAATCAACACACTGCAATGATCAATTTTCGAGGTGCGTTATGTTTATGTCCTGATGTTGCATAAAATATTGTAGATATCACTGTGTGGTGGTGATAAAACAGAATCTGGTGCCCCATCTCATGTAATGGATGTCATAGAAGTTGTATAAGGGTAGTGCCAAAATAATCTTGGGCAACCAAAAAATGGAGGAGTAAGCATAACAAACAAACCAGACCAAAATTGTCCAGACTGGTGTGCGATGAGCAGTGTCTAAAGCACAATTGTCTCATTCTACTATTGCCAACCAACTTGCCCACATTGTGGCAAACTATGTCCTGCAATGGACTACTTACCAGATGTAAAAACAGATTTTACTGTTGCTTTGCATACTACCAGAGGTCAGAAAAAGAGACTCTTTCCATATCTATTTACATATTTAGATTAGATAAACCAACAGAAACTTTTTTAAACATCTCATACAAAATTACAAAATTGAAGAAGACCTGCAGAAAGTCTGCAGAATGGAATTTGTTATATAATATTGAGATATAATAAATGTGATGTCGTTACGGGTACTTATGTTAAAAAAAAAATCTATTGAATTTTCCTCATCATATGAGTACTGATAATATTGTCAGTTAGCTATTTATGTAGGATCACATTAACATTTAAAATACTTTTTCTTCTTCATCAGACTGTTTAAGTCTAATACTGAACATAAGCCTCTCCAAGAGAGCTCCATCAAATGGGCATACATTTGTTGGTGTACATTAAAATACTTATTCAATTTCAACACTTACTGCAATTGGGGCAAAATGCCTGGATCAGCTGAATGGGGGGTCATTGGTGTCATGGGTGCAGGACTTGATTGTCCTAGTATTTGCTGACCACCAAGACTGCCGCTTGTAATCATTGGCGACATCATATTTTGCTGAAAAATAATAAACAATCTTGATTTTGATTCAAAAACATATTAACACCTTAAGTAGTACTTATATTAGAAATAGCTTACTTTAATAAAAAAAAATTAGCTTAATCATAGTAATATGTCAATCCTTTTAACTAGAAGTGACAATTGTTGTGTAAAATATGTTAAGAATATAAGTAAAGGCTTATATTCAGCCGCACACCTAAGATCAGTCTTTCTCTCCTTTTTCAAATTATTCCTTGTTTCTGTAGTTTGATTTAACTATTTATTTGTGACATTTTTGACAAAACACACACACACATTGACATAAATTTACTGGAACAGAGAATTGAATTAGTTTCAGTGATCACTGCCAGTAATCACAGAAATATCACAGCACAGCATCTCTTGCTTGTCAGTATGAAGTTGATCTAATTTTTAGTGAATCAATCCAGGCTACTCATAGCCATGTCCTCTTTCTGTAGAGCCACTATTAGGAAAAATTTCGCCATAAAGTCAGCAGGTTTTTACTCCCCTTGGGTTCCATTGCCCTACTCCAATGCAAATTTCTCACAACTAGACAAACACCCAGAATCTAAACAATTACTTTTATTCCTCACAAATACTTTCCCCATGTGGGACCAAACTTATGATCTGCAGTACTGCAGCTAAATGCTTAACTAATTGCCACTGAATCGTAAAAAAATTGCGTGTATGAGATTGAACCAATTTTTTTTTACTCCTGACCACACATGTTACACCATTCTGGCTGACAAACAAGACCAACATATTAATCTTTAACTGAAATAATCGTCATAAAGATGGTTATGGAATTTACCGGTGTTTGGGGTTGCATCATTTGCTGTGGGGTCGCATAGCTGGCAGTAGGTGCGTAAGTGTGCATAGATCGTTGAGGAGTCCCCATCAACGACGCGCCAAATCCTACAAGTGGCGAAGAACCTAAGGAGGATAAGGAATGCTGCTGTTGTTGTTGTAGCTGATGTTGTTGTTGCTGTTGCATTGCATTTGGTAAGATTTGTTGATCCTCTTCTGGTTGATGCAAAGGTGTACCTATACCAGGTATATTGTAAGGACTCGGGAGCATTTGATCCATTTTGCCTTAGTCTATCACTTTCTTGGTTATTTATACTAAATACGCCTTTCCCTTAACCAATTAATGGAGATTATATTTAAATAAAACAGCAAGTGTAAAAATATTTAAAAAGTTCGACAGCTTCGTAAACAGATTGACATTTCATCAGTATTGGCAATAAAAAAAATTCAAATTCCCTTCATATATCAAAAAAAATATTAACAAGTCTTAATAAACAAAAGTAAAGTTTTCGAAACTATTCTCACTTTTCACTTCCCTGTTTCATCAGGTACTCATTATTAGATAAAAAGGAAGGACTCGTAAAAAGAAATCTAATGAGATGAATGCATCCATTTATTGCGTGCAGTATTGTGCAAAGAACACTTTTTAAACATATTCAAAGTAAGGGAATTTTCGAAAGCTAAAACGTGATTCTATTTAAAAGATAATGAACCCAAACTAGATGTGTTAACTAGGAGCCATTCAAGGGCTCTATTATTCAACTTCCAACTCTATAATCAGACCAGCTCTAGCTAAAAAAAATTATTAATATGGTGCCACCATATTATTAATTTTAATTTTAACATGGTTTTTTTAATTCAAGACATGGTAAAATAGACAACACCATGTCATGGATGTAATAATTACATCAAACAAATATAAAAATAGGTATCCTTTTTCGAAGAAAAACTACATACGGAATCATTTAATCTTTTTTTGACATAGTAGACAATGCCCCTGGTGGCTTAAGATTAAGATCACCAAATCTTCTTCAAAATTTGTAAATGGCAATACAGGCAAAAAATAGATGGCGATTTTTAATTTAGGAACAACGCGCGTCTCGTGAGAGCTTTAACGTTGCTGCGTTTGAGAGATGGTTATCCTGCCATCTTTCCGTGGCAACTGCAATTTAAAGACCCTCCATTAGTCGTCTCTTATGATATCTACGGGAAGGCATTATTGTTATTTTAAAACTATAATGATTTAAAAGAAATTTTGAAGATTTTTATGTCAGGCTTGCACCAATCAAAACCCAAAGTCCACCGGCGTGCATATCGGCGGGGCCATGGGAACGCTTTCGCATACAACCGCGACTCTACCATTGCCGGCCGCCATAGGCAGCTCCCTTTCGAAAGAGAATACTCAAAGCATAACACAGACGTGTCAACAAACTTGGCCTCCAAACCCATCGTATATAACGGACTCTCTGGAGCCCACCACCTGTCAGTCTGTCATGGATAAAAAGTAAAATAGTGCCCAATGATGGGCAAAGGCCTCCTTCTCCTATATCTGACAGAGAGGCTTTCAGATATCCTCGAAATAATATTTTTTATTATATCTCAAATATACAAGCTTCCTTGAAGAAAAACATCGTGAGGAAACATGGTAAATACAGCACTTAAAATTACTATTAATTTTAATTTTTAACATGGTTTTTTTTTAATTCAAGACATGGTAAAAATAGACAACACCATGTCATGGATGTAATAATTACATCAAACAAATATAAAAATAGGTATCCTTTTTCGAAGAAAAACTACATACGGAATCATTTAATCTTTTTTTGACATAGTAGACAATGCCCCTGGTGGCTTAAGATTAAGATCACCAAATCTTCTTCAAAATTTGTAAATGGCATAACAGGCAAAAAATAGATGGCGATTTTTAATTTAGGAACAACGCGCGTCTCGTGAGAGCTTTAACGTTGCTGCGTTTGAGAGATGGTTATCCTGCCATCTTTCCGTGGCAACTGCAATTTAAAGACCCTCCATTAGTCGTCTCTTATGATATCTACGGGAAGGCATTATTGTTATTTTAAAACTATAATGATTTAAAAGAAATTTTGAAGATTTTTATGTCAGGCTTGCACCAATCAAAACCCAAAGTCCACCGGCGTGCATATCGGCGGGGCCATGGGAACGCTTTCGCATACAACCGCGACTCTACCATTGCCGGCCGCCATAGGCAGCTCCCTTTCGAAAGAGAATACTCAAAGCATAACACAGACGTGTCAACAAACTTGGCCTCCAAACCCAACGTATATAACGGACTCTCTGGAGCCCACCACCTGTCAGTCTGTCATGGATAAAAAGTAAAATAGTGCCCAATGATGGGCAAAGGCCTCCTTCTCCTATATCTGACAGAGAGGCTTTCAGATATCCTTGAAATAATATTTTTTATTATATCTCAAATATACAAGCTTCCTTGAAGAAAAACATCGTGAGGAAACATGGTAAATACAGCACTTAAAATTACTATTAATAATTTTCGAACGATCGAACGATCGACCGAACCCAGGTCACTCGCGCTCTATGAAACTAAAGCAAGCGCCACCACTAACCACTTAGGTAGGATGAAGGTGCTGGTTAAATTATACAGTAGATAAATAAACTAGTTTAAAAAACGTAGTAGCATACGTAGCCTGTTCTTTATATTTACTGAGTATAGTAAAATAATAGATCAAATTGCTACTAGCTGCAATTACAATCATATTACGTCTATATTTATATTAGGAACTCTTGAAATTCTGTCGAGTGTCACTTGTTATTTCACTGTAACACTTATAACAAACTTGATTATATTCTAAAATCAAATGAATATTTACTGACAACCTTTTGTTATGCCGAAGTAAAACAAAATAACAGATAGAATCGCAATTCGCTGTCTGCTGTTCGCCTCTCGTTAGAGATTCGTACGTTCTGTATCGTACTGTTATATCTGGATCCTGTAAAGGTTAGTCCTGACTGATCACCCTACTCAACATCTTAGTCAGTTACCAACAAGCTCAGAACAATATCAAGACCTCCTGTTGTGATCCGTTGGAACCGTACACCTCATTCTTTGTCCATAATCTAAGCGTCGCGGTTGGCATTCAGGCAATTGTCGAAATATTTATGTATATATTTATGCCATTTTACCAACGGGGTAGGCAGAGACAATCTTCTTCCACTTTCTACGGTCCTGATATACGTCTTTCGCTTCTTCCACTTTCATCAATCTTCGCATACGTGCTCGTTGGTTTAGAGTACTCTTGACCTGGCCTTTTTTCAGAACGTCTCCGATTTGGTCGTGATATGTTCGCCTTGGTCTTCCTCTCCCTACTCTACCATTTACACTCGCCTCATATATTTGTCAACCTACTTTCATTCATCCTCTCCACATATCCAAACCAGCTCAGCATCCCTTTCTCAATTCGTGTCACTACACCGTCTTTCACGCCACAACGCTCTCTGATCACATTATTTCGGGCCCTGTCAGTTATCTTCACATCAATCATACTTCTTAATTATCCATAATAATGAGAGCGTCATTTCTACTGCATTTATCCTGCATTCATGCCTCTTCTGCCATACCCAGCTTTCGCTTCCATATGTTAGTGTTGTTACCAATACCCCTCCATGCACAGCCAAACGAGCTTTGTGAGATATTTTTTTAAATAATTATTATTGTCTTGTAACTCTTATACCAAACCCAAGAAGGCAACAGCTGACTGACTTCAGCAAAGGAGGGATGCTTTACGATGAACTCTTATTTTCAGAAACGGCTCCACAGTCAGCATATCGGCAACTGAATAGACAGATCGCGAAATGTATGAGGCAAGACATACGCAAATTTAATACAGCCTGTATTGAAAATGCGGTAGAGCGGAACAAAGGCTTCAAAGTCTTCGCCAGAGATCTGTCTATCGGAAAGAGCCAACTAACCAAGTTGAAAATCGAAAGCGGCGCAGTTATTTCCGCTGGAGCCAAGATTTTGAGAGAGATCGAGAGATTTTACGAACAGCTGTACACAACGTCGTTGAAACCACACACTGAAGTGAGTAACGATCTAAGAGCCAAGCATATCCTACATTATTCCGATAACATCCCGGACGTCAGTCTGAACGAGATTAGGATGGCTCGCAAACAGCTTAAAGGCAAGGCGCCGGGCGAAGACGGAATTACACGTACTCTTCTACACTTCTACGTACACCCTTAACCCTGGCTCACTGGTCATTATTACCTCTGCAAAATGGTTGACTGGTAGAGATTGCTTCTAAGCGATAAGACCTCCAATTGTACCTTTGTGTATTTTTTGTGTATCTTTTTTTTTTTGCCTATTTTTGCTAATTGGAGTACAATAAAGTGTATTTCATTCATTGTTGTCCTTCAGAAGCTGTTTTATCCCGTCATTCATGGCGGTGTTACGCCGAAAGCGTGGAGTAGAAGCCTGGTTGTCCTATTCATCAAGAAAGGGGATAACTGACTTTTGAAGAATTATAGACCGATATCGCTTCTAAGCCGCGGCTACGTGCTGTTTTCGAGAGTCATCTCAAATCGTCTAGTAAATAGACTTGACGACTTCCAGCCTCCCAAACAAGCCGGATTCCGAAAAGGCTATAGTACCATAGACCAGCTTGTACAAAAGACCGAGGAGTACAATGTACCATTATTTAGATGTACCGTATGTCGACTGTGAGAAAGCCTGCGATTTAGTCGAAATTTGGGCGGTGCTCCAGTCTCTCCAGCGGTGCCAGATAGACTCTCGGTATATCGAAGTGCGGAGATGTTTTTACAATGAGGCTACAATGTGTATCCGAGTACAAAACCAGAGTACGAAACCAATCCAACTGCAGAAAGGTGTAAGACAGGCTGATGTCATATCCCCGAAACTCTTCAACCACAATGCTCAATGACCTCAATAGTTTCTCCCAACAGGTTGGTCTTAAGATGAACATGGACAAGACGAAGTTCATATCAAACTTCCATGTCACACCAATACCGGTTGTTGTTGGGAACAATAGGCTCGAAGTTGTAGACGCGTACGTATACCTGGGACAAATTGTTCGATTAGGTAAATCCAACTTCGACCCAGAGGTCAATCGAAGAATCCAACTCGACTGGGCTGCGTTAGGGTAACTACTTCATATCTTCTTATTGACCATACCGCAAAACCTCAAGAGCCAAGTATACAACCAGTGCGTGTTGCCAGTGATGACATAGGGAACTTAGACTTGGTACATCACTGCAGGCCGTAAGACGAAGCTCAAATTTGCGCAGCGCGCTATGGAAAAGGCTATGCTCGGTGTTTCTCTGCGTGATAGAGTCTGCAACGATGATATCCGCAGCAGGACTTAGGTAACCGACATAGCCGTACGGATCAGCAAGCTGAAGTGGCAATGGACTGGCCACATAGCTCGCAGAACTGACAACCGTTGGGGAAAAAAGGTTCTTGAGTGGCAGCCACGTACAGGCAAACGCAGTGTAGGACGAGATGGAGTGACGACCTGCGCAGTGTTGCGGGAAGTCGATGGATACAGGTGGCTCAGGACCGAGCTTCGTGGCAATCTTTGGGGGAGACCTATGTTCAGCAGAGGACTTGTATAGGCTGAAATAATGATGAATGATGAACTCTAATGATTACAGTGTGTAATAAAAGTAAATTTTTTAAAAAGACAATTTCGACAATTTCGTACGCAAAGTTGTAATGTTATATTATAGCATAAACATGCTCTACGCTTTAATAAAATAGAGCAATTCGTTCTAACTCGTCCTTTGTTAGTCATAGAGATATTTTACACGACCAAATTAAGTATCTATTCTGACAAAATGGAAGGTAAGCAGCAGTAGGTTAAGGTTAAAAAATTATAATTTAGGCTAAGAAATATTTTTTTTTTAATTAGATCAAGTTTTATGTATCTCTGTTCCTTTCTAAGACGTAAAATGACCGTAAGAAAGACATCGCATCTTGGTTTAAGATGACTTTTTAATAATCTGTGATAAATCTTTTAAAATATTCTGTCTCAGTGTCTATTGACAGTAATTTAATTCAAATTTCAATTAAATATATTACAAAGAGGGACTTTGCTCTGAAGTTGAGTGAGTGATACAAGCCGTAAAGCATTTTTCCGGTTTTATTTTATTGTTCAAAGTCTAAAGTGCTGTTGCTTACTGTATTAAAAGTTAATTCGTCTTGGTGGTGGTTTTAACGATTGTATTAGTAAGTGTTAGTTGTGCCGTTTTAAATGTCATTTATTTTAAATAATGGAGGTCTGTTTTGTTCTGGATCACATATTGCAAAAGACCAACCTTGCTCTGAACATGCTAGAAAAAATTTATCAAACTAGTAATTTTCCAAGAAAGTATTTCCTACCTTGATGCTTCTGCCAGGTTCCCACAGGTGAGAAGTTCCTTTGCAGACTCTGCTAGGAGTCCACCTACGGACTTTTTTCACCAAAATCCTCATACCATTTCCATCAATCCTCCATCACCAACGACACTTTGTTCCCTATTTTCATCCTACAAAAAGACCATATCTATCTCTCGGTGTCCCTTTCACCAAGTGACAGATATGGATACAATAGGCCAGCTCATGAAGATCATTGAAACTCCAGCTCCCTCCCTTGATAAATGTGCTCTTGCTGGGAACCAGAGCTTTTCCCATAATGATAATTTCTTTGATCTTATTATTTCTATGTTTATTACTATGATTTCCCATTTCAGTGATACTGAACTCTCTCCTTATTTATGCAAAATAGTTACTGAGCTTATATCTTTAACCAATAATCAATACTACAAAAAGAAAAATGTACGCAGAATATTGTTAGTGAGTACACATTTAGTTTAAGATTCATAAAAAATACAATTTAATTGAAAAGGTTTATTTAATCAACATTTGAAAATTCTTTATTCTTCAATGTAAGAAAGATGATTTTGTTTGTCAAATGTCAAATATATTTTTTTATAATCTACTACTGTTTTACAATTAGGTTCCCCTAACCATAATCGTATACAAAAAATAAAAGGTATGGACCCATTGGCAACAAAAAGCATCCACAAATAATATTTATACAATTCACAGCTATGACTATTATAGCAAATACTATAACATTGCCAAAGAACAATTTTGTACATTAATAAATAAAAAACAAATTAATTATACACTACATACAAATAGCAGTGACAAGTTATAAGATAGTTTGTTATTTACTATATGGTCACTATTCTAAGCTTCTATAACATTAAGGTGAGCTTTTGAACACAAACACTTTTTGATAAAATTTTGTTTCTGAAAGATTCTATATATGTTCTGGAATTTTATAATACTTCCTTGTGCGTCAACAAAGAAAAGAATCCTTAACTTTACTAAGCCTTCATTATTGATTTTCTAGTTTGTTATTATTTTGCAATACAAAATTCATATTGTTATAGTAAGTAAATACCTATTAAATAAGTATTCTACATAGTTCCTAAACATATAATCTTATGTATTATATTATCTATTAATATAAACACATGTATCAGTACTATATAATTCCATTGTGTAAGGAGAAATATGCTATTTCCATTTGGCACAGCCAAACTGGCTTCAGCCCATATCCCACCATTTACTTTCTGTGGAGATAGAGCAAAGTGGTGAGTTTTTCTGCTGCTTGAATGGGCCAGCTTGACTGGGTTCTACAACCTTGCAGAATACTGGTGAGGCATCTTGTGCTTCTGCATTTCGTTCAGTGAGTGAGGTAATCGGAGGCCCACTCCACCTTCCCCAAACCCCCTTCCCATCATCACTTCCTTCCCCCAAATATCCTAAAAGGCTGGCCACAAACCTGCAGCTCCTCTGGTGATGCAGATGTAGGTGGGCGATGGTAATCACTTACCATCAGGTGAGCCCACTAGTTTGTTTGCCTACTTTGCCACAAAAAAAAAAAAAGAAAAGATGGCGAGCTACATTGCCAGGCTTACTCCCAGATTTGTAATGCTTTTCCTTTACTCCCTTCTAATGACACCCTCGAGGATAAAAGCAAGTGATAGATATATATTCTTATCCCACTACAACACAGCAGTCCCCTTGTACTTGTAGTCTAGAAAAAACTAGACTAAGCTGAACAATATCAGATTTGGCAGCTGGCTTATGCATTAATTATAACTAGTTTCATTACTTACAGTATGTAATTGAATGCTATGAGAAGTGACAAAGAAAAGGAAGCTGGTACTTACATACTAAGGAGCTATGGCCAGTTTTTCAAGAAACAATGTCAAGATCACATGTCTATGTGTGGTTATGGAAGTCTGGTTGAAAATAAAACTTTTTTACCCATTAGAGTTGACATAATACCAAGTGAACTGACTCCAATCCCAGATTTAGTTGCTTCTGATAACAATGTTATGTCAAAAGTATTAGGAGTTTTATGTTCATTGTGCGTGGAAGTAGCAATACTAAAAAAAGAAGCATTCGAAAGGTTTGTTTTTATATTACAATCATCTTTTTATAACATTGTCCATTCATTGATTGGCAATTAGCTACTGTGCTACAGGTTGGCGGTTAAATTCCTTCATAGATAGAATTTGTATGACTTTATTTTGTAAGTCATACAAATTAGTTCAATAGTAAATAATTTACATGGTGGTAGGACTCTTTTTCTTGTCTAAGACCCGGCTTGGTAGTTATAGCTCTTTTACCTATTTCTGTCACCACTGCTGTGGAATTTGGGATACAGCAGTGCCACTGCTGTGTTCCAAATTGCTTGAGATTTAATTGGCCATCTGTTGAACAGCATGACTTTTTCTTATGTCACCACACATTTTCTCTTAAACAGAAACTGAAATGAAATATAGATAATTTAAGAATTATATTGAACTATTATACATTCTACAGGCATTTCTGTTTCCTTGCCACCTATGAAGAATATCCAAAAAGTGATGTTACTTTACAAATGGAGCACATATGTCTTTTAAATGCATTTACTACACATTGCAATGATACACTACAGAATCTTTGTAGCCAGGTATTTGCTGTTGTATCTGAAGGCCTTATAAATCTAAGTAAGTAATGTGTGTATACCTTTTGTTACCATCATCACTAGCCTATAAGCAGAGGAACTTTATCCTTATTCCTCATCATCCAACATGATACCAGCCTATTAAAGTACTGAACAAAAAGATTCCTACAAACAAAGTACAGTCTTGAGCATCCTTCAATATCCTACAATAATGTGCAGGTTTTCACTGGTGGAGTCACTGTCATCTTGTGGAGGGTTCAATTTGAGAACCTTTCTTCCCTAAAGGTTAACAGTTCCACAAGCTATGTGTTTAACATTTCAGCTTGGTGATCCTTGAACACATGTTGGTTATACACAATCAAGGTAATTCAAAATCTGCACAGCATAGTGTATTTATATGCTTCTTAATCTCTCTATCTCTGTATGTAAAATATTAAATAAACAATATACAGTGGTGGTCATACAATTAGAAACACTTCTTATGAATAAAGAAAGTATAACTTCAACATACAAATGTTCGTAAAAAATATACACATTCAATAATTAATAATCATGCAATAATATAGCCACTCAAATAAAAAACTCATTAAATGCATAAAATATAAAACATATCTTCCTTTAAATTACAAAATGAGTCTTACACATGTAGGAGTTTATTTTCTGTTACTGGCCGCTTGGACGCCTAATTAGAAACAATTTAAAATAGCTCGTTCTTTTTTTGATATTGGAGAATAACATTTCTTGACTTTTTCTATTATTTTGGCGGCAATTCAAAGTTTAATCTGAATTTTATTTTGTTCAAAATGGGCAAAAATAAAAGTTGTGACTTGTCAACTAGGCAAATAATTGTTAACTTACATGTAGATCATAAGTGGGCGTACAGAGGAATAGCTGAGCATTTAAATTGTTCTGTTAAGAAAGTTTTTAATGTAATTGATCATTATAAAACACATAGAACTGTTGAAAATGTTCTTAGAAAGCCTCGGCCAAATAAATCCCCTCCCAGAGAAGATACGCTAATCGTTCGTGTTGCTAAAAAAGGCGCCAACCTGATTAAAAATAAAGTTTTTTCGCCTGATGACCCGAGAAACATCTCGTCAAGACATACGCCGAAGATTAGTGGAAGCTAATTTGTTTGGATGAATCTCTCGAAAGGTACCGCTTCTTACCAAGCAACACCGAGAGAAGCGATTATTATTCGCTAAAAAATATGGTAATTGGACGGTACGAAAATGGAAAATACTGTTATTTTCACATGAAAGAAAAATAAATATGGTAAATTCCGATGGAAAGCGCTATGTTAGACGTCCTGTAAACAATGCTTTTAATTATAAATACACAAGGAGTATAGTCAAGCACGGTGGCGGTAACATTAAAGTTTGGGGGTGTTTTTCCGGATGAGCAGTTGGACCCGTTCGGAAGATTGAAGGTACAATGGATCAATGGCAATACAAAAATATCTTAGAGCACACAATAATTCCCTACTCGGACGATCATTTGCCTGTAACCTGGATCTTTCAGCATGACAATGACCCTAAACACACGGCCAATAGCGTCAAATGTTTCCTTAGCGAACAGCGTATATCCGTTTAAGACTGGCCAGCGAAAAGTCCTGATTTAAACCCGATAGAAAATTTATGGTATATTGTTAAAAAGAAAGTCTCAAACAAACGTAACACCAGTCAAAATGAACTATATGAAGGATTTGTTGAAGCATGGAATTCAATTCCCCTAGGAAAAATGTATGAAATTGATTGAATCAATGCCACGTCGTTGCAGTGCTGTTATTGAAAATAAGGGATACGCCACTTAATATTAATTATAACTATTGGTAGGCTCTGGATAGTAGATATTTCATTAATAATAATACTAATTACTAATACTTAAAAAAATATTCTTTTTTATACTTTTTTGTTGTTGTTTCTAATTAGTTGACCATTATTGTTCATACCTTAAAACTGATTTAAATGTTTGTCCGTAATGTAATATTGAAACTGCACTTGTGTAATGGGATTAATATTGTTTTTCTAATAAACGATAAATCGTTGAACATATTGTTGTCCTATTTGTCGTTTAATTTCAAAAGAAAAACGATTGCGATGAAGTATCTTACATAATGTCAAGGACCGTTGGTAGTGTTTCTAATTATACGACCACCACTGTATACAATTAACATGTAATATTAGGTGTCGTATTTTTATAAAAGATACTGATGTAGATGTACATCAGTATGCATTACGGTTACTATTAATAACGTAAACTAAGTACAATTCTATTAAACGATTGTCTTCGAATTAGGCTTACTGCAGTGCATGAAAATCTTTAAAACAATTATTTTTCTGATTTCGAGACAACAGTACATTATATTTGGTACACGACCATTGTGTGGTGCCCTTACAATTTGGCATCTTGCACCGTAATCGATTGGCAAATACAGGCCAATGTTCGAAACCATCTGCGCGCACATCGCAGTCGTGTGTGTATGTGTGTGAAAGCGTTCCAGTGACTCTGACGACATGCGGCGAAGGCGGAACATTGTTTGGTCGCATAACCGTCCTTGGTCCCACCCGCCCGTGTAGGTTAAGAGTGATTCTCATGCAGCCTGTGACGACCATGCAAGTTAGTCTCTGACATTGTTGAAGCAGTGGTAAATTTGATGTTTTCCATCATACTAGAGCATAAAGGATTTTTGGGTGAACGTCTTCAGCGCCTCCCAATCAACCTTTTGCAATGCCCGAAGGTGAGGCTTGCCTTATCGATCTTGTGGTCCAAGTGGTTGTTCCAACTTAGCTTGCTGATATTTCACCTGTGGTAACAGCTGGAGATCTGTACCAAATAGTTTGGTTAGATGGTAACTGTCCAGCACGCCTATATATAAGCACGTGGATTAGAGGTTAGCATAGTTGTGACATGGGTCGTGGGTTCGAATCCCAATCGAAGTTAATATTTGTGTAATAATACAAATTTTTGGATGTCTCACCTAGTCCTGTTGTGTTATGTCCTGTGTCTCTGACACTTTTCGCTCATGCATTTCATCGGATACGGTAAAGACGAGCGAGTGTTTCTGTGGTACTCGTGCGCAGTTGCCAACAGTCAATAGTATTTGGATGTTGTCGGCGTTGTAGAAGTCGGCCAAATTACACTAACGTGTAATTGATGAAAATAACGTACACTTCCCTGCCATCCTTTTTGGGATGTATCTGTGTGAGGCATGATTTTAAAAGGGCGGTTAGTTTTTTGACGATCTCCCAATTGAAGGATAGTAGGGAAAATACTGTCTGGACCGGTAGCCTTGTATTATTGGAAACTGTGGTTGGTTCATTGAAGTTTTTTTTAGTTAGTTGTCCGGTGCAAAATTTTCAGTCATATCTGTTTTTATTATTGGTATTTATAAATATTCTCATCTGGTTGGGATATATATATATATATATATATATATATATAGATAAAATAAATATTATTCAATAAAATATGTTATTAATAAACTTAAATAATAAAAAAAAACCCAACCAGACGAAAGCCCTCGGCAGAGGAGATCAGACGGCCAAGGGTAAGGGAGAAGGTAAAGAAACCGGCGGAAGACGCAGGCGGTATTGACGAGCACCACCTTCTGCGATTGAGTACGGAGCGGTCCGTCACGGAGTCCCACCCGCCTCTGTTGTTCCGAGAGGCTAACCCATTTGCAGCGACCGCTTGACCTTCCTTCGTTCACGCTCTCGTTTCTTTCGCCATCAGGGCTGCTTAGGAGATTATTAAGTTTCTGGTCTTTACCTGTTTGTTTGTCAGTTTTCCAGGCTACGTTCTTATTTGAGGGAATTTCAACCTGATGCTCAAAGCATGCAGAATACAATGTCTCTTTAGAGACATGCCATCCCACGTTTTGATTTGCCGCCTTTTTTGTGGCGACAGTAAAGCGCTTCGATATGATAATCATATCAGGCTTCGTTTTGACACGAATGCTAGTTTAGAACCTCAAACTTTAAAAGAGTTTTGTAGTGAGTAATGAAATATTCAACGAAGGTCTTACCTTTGTCTTTGCGTCTCTCCATTCCGACAAAACGCGTGGCTCGCGTTGTAGTCTGCCCCGATGACTGAATGAAAGCTGGTTAGAACCAGTCCCGCCCTGGTTTCGGCACACGGAATATAAAGCGATTCTGACCGGTAGCGTTGGCCTCCGCTCAACAAGCTTTCATACCCTGTTTCTTATTTTTCACCGATGCCCCAAATTAATCGCAGGTCTGTTGCCGCGTCTTGCTGGCGCCATGCAAAGCCTTCAAAAATAATACCTTTTAAAATAATTATCAGATTATTATGTCCTTACTTTACTTACTTACTTTTTAATCGACATATGATTTAGTAGTAGCTAGAAAAATTTTGATGCATAAGATATACGGAACCCAGACTTGATCAGACTCTCGAATCTCCAAGCTTTGCGATTATGTATGGAGATATGGGCACAGGCCTTTCCCATTAGGAGAATTTCGGAATTTACGAAAATATAGTTCTTAGTAATAAAGTATAATCAAAAGAATGTTTGTTTTCAGATGGCATACAACTACATTATATCATTAGTAACATTGGAGAATTGTTTACTATTATTATTTTATTAGAATTGTTAATATCCAGAACATCACTAGCCACGAATTGGAATCATTATTGTAAAAATCTGAAGGCATCTGCTCCAGAAAGTTTAGAGATATTTGAGGAGAAATTTAAAGCTATTTTAGGTGCTGTACATAACATTACATGCAAAATTATGAATGATGATATAGTCCAAAACACACTTTCTCACTTGTTAACCGTAAAAAAAAAAGATCTGGTTGGAAAAAATTGCACTATTGTTGCTTCTGAGTTTGCACAGTACATTAAACAAGCAATTATTAATTTGGACAAATGGGTACAGGAGAAACCCAACACAGAAAATATGTATAAATGCATAAAACTCAATGGTCTGTTTGTACTGAATTCACACTTATTTGGCAGTGGTGACAAGAAGAATTTTAAAGCATTAATTGATCTTAATATAAAGGTATGTAGGTAAAATAAAATTACCGTTTATTTAATAATAGGGTTAAAGTCTTGATAATTGCAAAGGCTACTGGCAGATGGCGGGATAACCATCTCGAAATATACAAACCAAAACTAAGCAGACCAATGACGTGCAGCAGCGTCTAATGTGAATCTGTGATCGCTGATCCGTCTGCCGATGGTAACGTTATGACGAATTCTCCTTTTGGGAGAGGCCAATGTCCTGCAGTGGATTATTTACAGGCCGTTAAGCTTAAGGCTTATATTAACTTTATTTGTACCTAACTCTAGCTAGAGGATTGCGCTTATTGCATAGGAATGAATAATAATAAGACAAATGCAGTATAATAATACAATATAAGAAACATTAAAAAAAACCCAATTCAAATCAACAGCTAATAAATATTAACGTAAAAATATTCTAACGTAATTTACAATATACTTCGTTATTTGATGAAAAACTTGGCACCTTTAAAGCACATAGTGCTAAAATATAATGTTTTTTTTCTGATATTGTTATTATTTTACAGGCTCACAGTATACATGTCATAGGAACAACGGTTTGGTTCCCAGAACAATTTTTACAAAGATATGTGCCGTCGCTCTATGCCAACTATGGGAAGTTATCTCAAACAATGCTTAAAGCCCGACAAGCATTCATGAATGCAAAGAAATTGTCACTATCCAAAGAGATAACGATTTTACAAAGTGCTTGCTCGCAGTGGGTGTTGAATGTAGAGAATATTTTTTCAAATAATAATAAACTAAATGCGGCCGAAATGAGCTTACATGCAAAAATAATTACAGAAGGACTTGATGTCGCGTCGAGCATCAATCATTCCCTCTTGACCTTTTTAAATTTGCATTTATCACTCGGAATACCTTTGTCGAAACAAACGCTTATGTCTATATTTGATATTATAGACATTCTTAAAGGTGTCAAAAATGTTATTGTGCGCAATTGCACCCAAATTATTAATTCAATAACAATGATTGTCCAACATTTATTGTTTCAAGCAGCATCCTCTGTACAGGAAGTGAAAAAAATGTTGATGTGTGACAAAAAATATGCAAACAAGAAATTAGACGAACTCACTTGCATTGTGATCGCTGAACAAGCTGTAAATGGTGCTGCTACTGTTCAGCGTAATACTGCTATGAATATTGCGTTAAGTTTTATCCCAGATACAACTTACGTAGATGATACGTACGTTAAATTGGGGACTTTGCTAGAGAAAATACAAATGTTGACCAACTTTCTCAACAAAATGGATAGATATTGCAATTGCTCCTGGATGCTATGGCATCAAAATGTTATTCCTATTTATTTTGATCAACATTTTGGCGTTCAATTGAACGCACAGAGAATGAAATATTTTTTTTTGGTGTTAGAAGACTGCGCAGTCTTACTTCACAAATCGGACAAATATTACGGGGACATGAAAGTTCAAGAATTCCTCAGTAGTACAAACGCCATAATAAATGATAAAGTGCTAGACGCTACTAGTCAGAATATTGAAACTAACTTACGTCTGCATATACACTCACATCTGCAGCTGGATATAGTCAACCCATTTACAGCAGATATGATCAAAAAAGTACTACTCATTGCCGATAATTTTAAACTTTTAAGTATATATACAAACGTCGTTCCCACAGTAGAACATTACTTATCGAAAACTTACTACAACCTAACCACTGTCGTGTTATCGGACTGGAAAACTTATGGAGAAATGCGGCAGATGGCTAAACTTAAATTTAATCTGGCAACAGTACAAGACAATCTACCCAAACAAACATTAGAACAAGGTTTAGATGTATTGGAGATTATGCGTAACATACACATCTTTGTTTCTAAGTACCAGTACAACTTGAATAATCAAATTTTCATAGAAAAGAGTAGTAACAACAAGTATCTGAATTCTATTAATATAAGGCACATAGCCAACTCCATTAGAACTCACGGCACCGGGATTATGAATACGACTGTAAATTTTACTTATCAATTTTTAAAGAACAAGTTTTTTATCTTTTCTCAATTTATGTTCGACGAACAAATCAAATCAAGACTGATCAAAGATTTAAGAAATTTCAAGGAGAACGCACAAGCAAATGGTAATATGTATTTGTACAAGCATGCAGAAAAGTTTAATAAAAGTATAAAACTTTTAGGTTTGGCTGATGATGGTCAGAGTTATTTAGATTTATTTCGAGACCTCATAACTCAGATTGGAAATGCAATGGGATACGTTCGTATGGTTAGGTCTGGCGGGAGACATTGCTGCTCTGATGCGACCGCTTTCCTACCAAGTCTGGATAGTAAATCATTTAAACAATTATGTGATGAAAATTCACTGGGGCTAAAAGTAACAGAAGCAGCTGAAAATTTTGATGACAACATTAGCGGAGTAGTATCTAACTTTATTGAAGGCACTGAGTACTTCAAGTTACTTGTAGATGTTTTCGCGCCAGTGTTCAGGAATCCGAAAAATGTTCATTTAAAAAATTTCTTTATAATTGTCCCACCTTTGACTTTGAATTTCGTTGAACACATGATATTATCAAAAGACAAGATGTCAAAGAAAAATAAAGCTGGGGCAGCTTTCACAGACGATGGTTTCGCTGTCGGTGTGGCATATATACTGAAGTTATTAGATCAGGTAAATCATTTTATGCATATTGTAGTAGTAGAGTCTCCGCTCCTTAATTGAGAGGGTTTTGGTGCCGAGATGGGTCCGCCACGCTGCTAAAGTGAGGATTGGGGGACTTATATTCTCGATACATTTATTTTATTGTTTCTTAGACATGCCGGTTTTCTTTCATCGCCGAGCACGAGGTAAATACAGCACTTTAAATTGCTATAAACAATCATTATATCTAGAGGTGTCGGCAGCGGGGTCGAACCCAAGTATACTTCAGATGTCTTAAATAAAATTTAACTATATCTCTGATTTTTAAATAACTGCTTTATCCTTAGCTAAAAAATTGTGAAAGTTCACCAAAAATTTAATAGCATTGTATAATAATTGACCCCATTTTGTGGTTGTCGGACCGTTAAAGTTCATTCAGCGATTACTATGACATTATTATTGTGAAGTGCATCTTAAAAGTTTAGTAGTGACCTCCTGTCACACACATTCTATCCTATTTTTGTGGTAAAATACAATTTTTATTTATTAAGAAAAGTATCTTCGATCTCAATATTAATTTTGGTGAGCATTAGGTAAGGCTCAAACATTGCGAGATTCCAATTTTGAATTTTTCCCAATGTTAAACGATACCGGGAAATTGGAGAATAGACAATGACACAAAAAAGTAACACAACATCGAGAGTCGACAGATTTATTGTAAGCCGTGTGCTAAGAAATTACTTCTTTTGAGGTTAAAACAAAGGCTCCAGGACTGTTAGCACTAAAACCATTAGAAGAAGACCTAAGGCGACTGGAATAGTAATATAGTTGCTTGACAGAGGACCTTTACTTCCCACTGGTCATCGAGTATTCCCATTTGACTCGCTCACACTGAAACTGGGATGATGGTACTTGGAGAAGAGTACTCTTCAATGACGAGTCCCGTTTTAGTATTAAGCCAGACGATGGACGGATCAAAGGAGACGAATGATACGATCAGTGTAACATTGTTGGAAAAGAGTTTATGGTGGAGGCTCAGTAAATTAGTAAGTTTGGAGAGGCATATGTATAGAAGCATGTACGGAGCTACACATCGTGGAAAACGTGACCCTGACTGCGGCGCAGTACGTAATACGCATTGTACAACAGATTGCGTTGTCTATTGTCCCATATATCGGAAATCACTGTCCTTTTATGCATGATAATGCACAGCCCTTCACTGCAGCGATAGTTTCGAATATCTCAGAGAGCAAAAAGTACTTTATTATTGCCACAACTCAAAATCTTATATAATAGACCATGAAAATTAATTAACACTGGATTTATTGAGTTGCGGCATTACTCCCTGGCAGACGAAGTCAAGAAATCGGCAAGCAGGAACTCTTAAAAAATTCAGATAATTTTTTTTATATGTAAATGGACTTATTTAGTTATTATTGTGTATATTATTTATATTTATTTAATATTATTGTGTATCTTATCTACATATATAATAGTATATTATTATGTATATCATATATATTATTTTATATTTTTATACATTTATTTTATTATATTTGTTTAAAGTTAGTTTAAAATAATTTTTGGTTAGTTAGTTAATTTATTAAGTTAAATAAATACACCTGCTATGGCTATCTCACCAACCCATGGTTTGACTGGCAGAGAATGCTAATAGGCATTAAGTCCGTCCTTTGTCACCTCATATTATAAGGTGTGTAAACAATAAAGTTTTTTAAGTAAAATAAATAAAGCGGCCGCTTGGCTTTTGCTGCTGCACGAATAGGCCGGCTCAAACGGATTGGTACACGGCTTCTCAGAATACCAGCATCTTTTGCTTCTGCGTTTCCTTCGGTGGGTGAGGTAACCGGAGACAGTACAAAAGAATTAAAAGTTGTTATAAATTACTTGTTGTGTTGTTAAGAAACTATTATGTACAAAGCACATACGAGTACCAGTACCAAAAGTTAAGTTATCCAAACTTGACTTTCTCTGTGAGGTTACTATCCTCCACTGTGCTTAACTTCGTCAGCATAGAATAATACTAATACACGTTCATAATTAACTTTTTGATAGATCTAACCTCCAATGGCCAACTTACAATTAAGTAATTTTTATTGATAATTTAATATAAAGTATGTCCAGACGAAAGCACGAATTTTGACAGCAAGACGAGGTAACTCTAAATACTGAGTGCCAGTCATTAGGACTAAATGCTGACCTTAGAACAAATTAAAATTTTCTCTGAAAGTTCAAAAGGGAGTTCCTTAAAGCTACAGTATTCATTACTTTGTCTCCAATTTGTTATTTTTTTTTTCAGGTAGTCTTTTTCTTGTTTTGCGCAACAATGTTAATTTTACTAATTACTTTCAATCAATCCCTTAATTAAGACGATAATAACTGCTTATGTCCATGAGTGTATATTGTTAATTGATTTTTTGTATTTATCACTATTATTTGGTTTCAGGATTCAAATTTCGAATCACTGCATTGGTTTAATTCTACATGGAAGCACATAAAAGAAGAAAGAGAAATAATCAAAGAACAAAAAAATCAAGGAAGTCTGCAATTGCAACAAGCACTTGCATTATCAGAAAGGAAAATTAAAATACTTGAGGAGGAATTCAAACTCCTTTACTACAGTCTTACTAGTGCTCGAATATTTTTTAGATAATTCTTATTGTTAAAGCATTATAAGTATTTTATATTGTTCCACGCAATTTGTTACTTCACAGGAACATTAAATTAAATGTTGGCAATATATCGAAGGTCTTTCATTTACATTATTATTGGGTTCATTTCATGCATCAGTTATGAGACTTGACATTCAAAGTATAAAAAATTTAACATGGATTAACATCTTAAAAATAATTTTGCTTTTATATTTACAAACGTTTTAAATATATTTTTATTTAGTTTTAATATTTTATAAAATTTTTATTAAGTTATAAAATTGAAATTTTATTAAATTTTTCACTTTGCATAAAATTAGGTGTGAAACGTCTAGCAGTGTGTTATTATTTACTTTATATTACTTATTTTCTTTGTTGTTGTGTAAAGTAAAAATACCGGGAAGGGAAAAGAAAGGGAATTTTTCCTATATATATCATCATTTTATATAATCTTACATCATGTCGATATATTGTACCTATTGTTGCCTATTGCATTTGGTAGAACGAGCTGAATTAACGGTATAATAATATTTCTGTTTCCTGAAAAAATCGATAACGCACTTTGAAATGTGCTATGTTCATCTTCAAAAACGATCATGGTGAGAAGAGAAGTTATTTAGGAAGAAAGAAATCAAAAATCATAAAATAATACCGTCTAGCCTCATATCAAGAGTGGTTTGACCGTATTTACGTAAACAAAGATCAAATCTTGGCTTGAGTAACGATTTTTACATACATATCGTTCAGAAATTACTCAGCCAAGAGTTGATTAATGAATCTAGTTTTAGATGACGTTCAAAAATACAAACTCTTCTTGAAAGCAGTTTTAATACTAGATTCACGACTGTGTGGATTTCTGTAATACCGGCGATTGAACAATGTCCACTTCTGTATAATACTTTTGCTTGAAATAACTTAAATTTATTAATTATTTACAGATATAGTGTGATTTACTCTTAAATAGAAAATTTATCCCTTACCTCCTAAGCTAATTTGTGCCACTTAAGCAGTAAATACAGTTAAAATATTGTTGATTGTAACAAAAAAAATGGTGTAAGTAATATTTGCTTAAACAAAGACGTAAACGTAGCAAACTCTAGTAGATTAAAATAGTTTTTTGTTACTTATTTTAAAGTAGATTTAGGATCTTATGGAAATCTAACCGTTTTTAAATAAATTTTATTAGATTCTTTATTTACTTTACTAAAATAATAACCTTATAGAAAATGAAAAACTGTATTTCAGTGGCAAGTGTTGTGTTTTAAGTATACATTTAAATAGATTGCTCTTCCTCAATTTTTCTTTCCTTTCCCTTTCCCTAACATCTTTTCAAGTAGCAATACCGTCTATATTTTTTATCGTTATCTTTCATAGAAAACTTAATTGCCGACTTTCAACAAATCATTTTTTAAAGTAGCATCACGAATATCTCATTTTGATTCGCTTTAGGGAAATTGCTATGACGGTAATTGCAGTAATAGTATGATGAATACTATGACTCCAACCATGGGTTGATATAAATCAGTGTTCAATATCATTGACGTTGTTGTTGAATAATTGACCTCTTTCGCGCGGACTAATGGTAATAGCGGTTGGCCATTGGTCAGGACTATACTATCACCCTTTTTACTTCATAATCATGATCATGAACAATAAACTTAGATGCCTGTACATCTAAGTTGATCTATATAACATCAACATTTGCGTTACCCCCTGAGCTACCATGTGAACGAAATAAAATTCAAAAACAAAAAACCATAATTTATCTCTTAGTTTTTAGGTTCTAATCTATAACACTGATCATGTAACTTAAGGAATCAATTACATTGGATAGTAAATAGCATTGTGGCTATTATAATCTCACTTTCTACAAAATAAACTTATAAACAGACATACGTTTTTTTTTCATTCTTCACCTTGCTAAATAATGTCATCACTACACAGTTTGTTTAATCTACATAATATCAACTATCTAAAGATGTTGTCTGGTGATTTAAATTACCATTTATTCAAATTGTACAGTAATTAAGTATAAAATGACAATAAACTAATGAATTTAGTAATTTTCTGTTGCAATGTTCAATTAATAAATAGAATAGATTCCATTTCTTAATAAAATTTCATTTAATTTGTTAATATCAGTAAACTATTATGTTTTAGTCTGAATTATTATTAGCTGCCATTATTTGTTGCATTTCTTGAAGGGCACCTAATTCTAAATGGTCTTCCAAAGTTTTTGCACTTTTCACTACTGATTTTTCAGGATTTTGACTTTCCAAATAAGTTATAAGTCTTCTTATAGCTTGATAAGCTTGTACACCTGATGCAGATGGTAAGTCATTCTCTAATAAAGTATCATTAACATTAAGGAGTACATTATCTGTGATATTGGGATTTACTATTGGTAAATCTTTATCACACTGAATATAGCTGTCTAATAAATCTGAATACATATCAAGATCACAAGGTATGTTGTGCAATTTGCACCATTGCAGTAAACTATGGTTAGAATCATTAGCATCACACTGATTTAAGTAAAGACTATCATT
This sequence comes from Bhutanitis thaidina, assembly GCA_029286595.1. Taxonomy (NCBI): domain Eukaryota; kingdom Metazoa; phylum Arthropoda; class Insecta; order Lepidoptera; family Papilionidae; genus Bhutanitis; species Bhutanitis thaidina. The sequence continues at coordinate 7,140,549 of JAGSMS010000022.1, forward strand.
CTCTAGTGGAAAAAATGATCGGTGTATATATTCAGATGTTACACAATGCCAAGCGGCACTCATTATGTGAGTATAATCTACCAATGTCATCACTTTTGAATCTTTGTTATACAATATTTTTTTGGTCATTTGGATTCTTCTGTAATGAAATTTGAAACATTTTACTATAATATCAATATTTTTTGATATAAACTCCAGGTTTGATAATGTTTTTATTTCTATATTGTCACATTTAATATTCATTAGTATTATATCTGGCACATCCATTATTAAAGATACTTTGCGATTTTGTAACTTCAAATCACAATCCCATTTGCTTAAATACCTTTGAATAAGTTGATAGTTAATAGTAGTCTTAGTACAGTGGAAATATTGTACAGGAAAGCTTCTAATATTAGTATAATCTTCAAGTAGGTCATCTCCTGCCACAGCTAGTTCCTTCTTGTCAGTTCCTGAACAGTTAACAATAAACAACAAACTAACATAATTGTCGGCTTTTTGTTTACTTACATATTTATCAAAGTCAAAGGAATGAAATAATCCAAAAACTCCACCAATATATAAATCTTTAAAATCTAAATTGCTAATAAAATTGTCCCATTCCTCCTTAGCTAAATTACTGCATTCAATTTTAGATGTAAACTTCATAATGTTATTTCTTCTCCTAAAATCCAACAACCAATCATCAATACAGTTGAAATCTTCACTCATAGTATTAATGATTTCTTCAGCTTTGATTCGCAATTGTTCTTCTTTTATAATTTTTCCACTTTTTAGTTCACTTGTTATCCAATCTAGTAATGTCTGATTTAGGTTAATGCAGCGAACCTCCTTCAAAAGGTTATACTTTTGTGAATATTTCCTTAATAGTGCTTCTTTTTGTTTGTAAATATAAGTTATAGTTTGAGGATGAACTCCATAATCCCTAGCAATATCAGCTTTAGGTTGGCCATTGTCCAAAGCGTGGATAATATGAAGTTTGCCAATTAGATCGATTTTTGTATATGGTTTCTTAGGAAATTCTTGAGATGAATTTTCGGGGGCATTACTATTTCTTGAAGCCCAGAAAGACATACTTATAACAATAATTACCTTTGTTAGTATGAAATTGTTTTTTATTTATTAATGCTATTATTTAGAAAACAGACTATTCAGTTATCAGTTTTCGCAGTCATAACATTTACATTATCTCTCATCTCTGACTGACACTGACTGACATTAATTTAATTATCCAATGCTTTAAAGAGTTTAAGCGGTCTGTCAACTGAACGTCAAGAACGGTTTTACGTGTTTTTGGTTTTTAATTAATAATATTCAGTTTTTCTCTAATCTTCTGGTTATATTCCTTATTTACTGTAGTATTTATTATAAATTTAGTTGTATATTCATATTATCAACCATTTAGCGTTTTTTTCATAGTTAAATAAAATAGTTAAACTTCGTGTTACACGCCATGTCTGAACCACCAATTCCGCCTAAACCGCCTGATCCGTATTACTCTGATCCTAATATTAACTTTATTCCATCTCCAGCTGCATACATGAAGTCCATAACGATTTAGAACGTTCTTTTAAAAAACCATGGCAGTCGTCGATATCACAAGAATTATATGATGATAATTTTAAAATTATTTCTAATAAAAAGAAACGGAAACATGAAACAATAGAACGGAAGGAAGAGGAGCATGCTAATCGAGTTGATTTACATAAAATAATTTAAGTTTGCTCCACCAATTCCTCATTCTCAGTGCCGGACTGCAATACTGGTAATAGTTTAACATCTAAAATTAAAAATTACCGATTAAAACTCTATGAAAGGTATTTTATCAGGTCAAAGTGTTTGAATCTCCCATGTATTTATCGTCAAATATTGCCTGTGCTCAAACATCCGAAATTCCTCTTGCACAATCATCTGTCATACCTCTATCACAAACGCTAAATTCTAACAATAGTCAACTTCCTTCTAAATCTCTTAGTATGCAAATAAATAACAATAATATAAAAGTAGATTCTCAAAGATTTCAAACTCTTCGTCTATATAATTCTACAGATACAGGTCTCTTCATAGTCCATGTTCAAATAGAAGATTTTCCTAATTCAGGTAAAACTTTAAACACTATTTCATTTGGTCACTTTTTGACAAAATTGCATGTTCAAAACATTGTTAATGGAGGACTAAAACGTATTGGTAGAAACAGAATAACTATTGAATTTACTAAATTTATTGATGCAAACCTATTTTTAGGAAATCCATACATAAATGATAAATATAAAACGGTTATTCCATCCTTCCAAGTATCACGTATGGGAGTAATAAAAGGTGTACCAAAAGATTGGACGCCGGAAGAGATTATATCTGAACTATCTACTTATCCAAACGCCATCCCTATCTTAAAAGCAAGAAAATTAAACTATCGAGTACGTAATGAAGAAAAAACTAGATATGAAAGCTGCGAAAGTGTAGTTATCACATTTAATGGCCAAATTCTTCCCTCTATGGTTTATTAATGTTATTTATCTATTCCCGTTGAAATTTATAAACTCCCAACGATTCATTGTTTTCAGTGCTGTAGATTTTGACACACTAAAGATTTATACCGTTCAAAACCAAGATGTTCTAAATGTGGCGATAATCATTCTTCTTCTTCTTGTGACTGAGATGATGAGTCCCCTCACTGTTTATTCTGTTCTGGAAACCACAAAGCCACCGATTCTAGATGTCCTGAACGCACAAGACAAAATAATATTTAAAACGAAAGGGCTCAAAATTCAATATCATATCTAGAGGCTTAAAAAAATATCCTCCAGTTTCAATAAAATCTTATGCTGATGTTCTAATCTCAAACATTCTGCCAATCATTTTTCTTCTTATAATCCTGCAATGGATTATCGTGCTTCTCAATCAGCTAAATCTCATAATACTTCTTATAAAAAAACCTTCTTTATTCCAAAACACTTCGTCAACCTGAACAATCAGGTTATGACAGAAAAAGTCACCAAAAATTATTTTTAATACCGCAACCAGAAAATGGTTGTGCTTTTCAATTTTTACAAGATTTTTTGCAGGAAAATTTTAATTCTTTAGAAAGTATTATAAATTTCCTGATAAACATAATCATATCTTCGTATTCTTCACAGTTACTGTCCCACGTTGCTCGCTTACTAAATTCTATCCCCCAAATTATACATTTTTTCCCACAAGGATCCTACCATGTAATTGTAGAAGCATGTTAGATAAACGAAACGAAAACGAAAAACGAACGAAATGATTTATCTAATAAAAAAATACAATGCCTCTGTTGCTGCTATTTCAGAAACATGGCTGAAACCGGATTTCAACTTTAGAATTCCTGGCTTTTGTTGTGTTCGAAATGACAGGTCAGATGTTTACGCTTGATGTGCTTTACTTATAAAAAACAAAGTAGCTTATTCCTGTATAGATGTTTCTGATGAAATATTTGACTTCAATGTTGTAGCAGCGAAAATTCAAAATATTACTTTCGTTTCTATATATGTTCCCTCCCCGTCCATACATACGTTTCGCAGAATAAAATATTTATTTGCCTCTCTCCCCAAACCATTTTTAATCCTTGGTGATTTCAATTGTCATCACCCTATATGGGGCGATAAATCAGACAGGTGTGTTTTATTAGTTAAGATTCTCGATGAATTTAACATTTGTGTCCTTAATACTGGTAATTATTTACAAAACGATCTCGTCCTAATGAATTTAGTAGTGCTGTAGATTTAACTATTTGTACTTCAGATTTAACCTCCCTTTTAAATTGGACAGTTTTAGTAGTTCTCACGGCAGTGATCGTTTTCCAATTCTGATTTCCCATCCAACCAAAGAAACATCAGTTATTAATAAAAAAAACATGCGTTAAATAAAAAATTAGATAAGGTAGACTGGAACTTGTATAATGTATTTCTTCACAATGAAATTTTAAAAATCGCACCCATTTCCGATAATAATTTAACTTCAATTGTAGAAGCATTTACCAACGCAATTATAAATGCAGCCGATCAAACGATACCTATTAAATGACAATGCATTAGCAATAACCACCCCTCCATGGTGGGACACCGAATGTACGCAGGCCATCCGAAAAAGAAATAATGCTGAAAAAAGACATAAATCAGAAATGACTTCTGAAAATTTTTCATGCCTTTTACGTATCCAAGAAGAGACCAAAAATACCCTTCGCTTAAAAAAAACAGTCAGGTTGGCATTGCTTTTATTCTTCAATATCACCATTTATTCCTTTATCAGTCGTTTGGTGCAATATAAAAAAGTTTCGCTGTAGTTATTCAACTTGTACTTACCGAGGTGCCGTTCCCCCACAATCAATAAATAATTTTCTGAATAAACGTGCCCCGTCTTACGCTTCTTCGAGAGAGGAGTTTCCTGAAATTACTCCACATGAATCTTTCTGTGATCCCTTATAATGTCCATTTTCTCAACAAGAATTAAAATTTGTTCTTTCGCATGTTCATGATTCATCTCCAGGTCTAGACGGAATTCCATACTCATTACTTGTCAAATGTAATGATCAAATTTTAACCTATTATTTAAATATCATTAACGCTTTGTTTGATAAAGGTTTGGTTCCTGATTCTTGGAGAGACTCAAGTAATTATCCCTATCTTGAAACTCGACAAAAACCCCAATAAGGGATATTCATATCGACCGATCGCTCTATCCTCAACTTTAATAAAAACCTTTGAGCACATGATCAAAAATCGGCTAGAATGGTATGTGGAAAGTCATGGATTATTATCTAATACTCAATACAGATTCGGAAAAGGAAAAAGCACCTATGATAGTCTATCAATTTTCACTACGGATATTAGATTACCATTTTCGAGAAATGAATCGGTCCTTGCAGCTTTCCTTGACATTACTTCTGCTTACGATAATGTTAGACTTAATATTCTTAAAGAAAAAATGTATAAGCTTAATTTATCCAAAAGAGTTACAAATTTTGTAATCAATTTCTAGACCGCTTTCATTCATCTTAAAATTATTCATGACATAAAATTAATTCGTAAGGTGTTCAAAGGCCTTCCGCAAGGCTCTGTTTTATGCCCTTTATTATACAGTATTTATACATCAGATTTAGACCAGCAAATTTCAAAGTGCAGGATTTTACAATATGCAGACGATCTTTTAGTTTAGGCAAATGATAAATGCTTAGAATACTGTGTTAATGCAATAGAACATGATCTTCTGTCTATGGCAACGTGGTTAGATGATCATCAACTAGAAATTTCCCCGAATAAAACCTTTCTTTTTTCTCGCAAAAGAGTAGTACCACAAGTACAGGTACATTTTATTAATTATCCGCTTGAAAATACTAAGCAAGTGAAATTTTTCGGTTTAATTATAGATAACAAATTATCCGGCATGCCCTATGTCATTAATACTCAAAAAAATATTAACATATTAAGAGCTCTTTGTATGGGGTATGGAGGGGTGCTCATCCATATTCCTTAAAATTAATCTATAATGCAATTTAAGAAGTCGTTTAGTTTTGCCTGATTTCTTCTTGAACCTTAATAAAAGAGGATTAAAAATGATAGACGTCGTTCAACACAAGTCTCTTAGAAAATAATTCTAGGTCTTTTTTTACAGGGCACTTCAATTTTCCAACCATCCATTAATCCCTAAGATTAATTTACTTTCACAATACATTTTAATTAATTCAGGAAAATAATGGCATAAACAACTCCCAATTTAGTGAAAAGTTATGAACATTATAATGCTTTGCTAGATCCTATTGATCGGTCCGCAACTCTTTCTCTAATTCATTTGACGTAGTCATTTACAGTCCAACAACAGTTATTTTAGATTTTGGACTAAATAAATCTACCATTGAATCAAATAAAGAATTTCTTTTTGCATTATATAAGCATTTCCCAGACCATCTTCGTATTTTTACTGATGCTTCCAAACTGAACAAAAGGTTGTAAAAAAAGGTTGTACTGGCTATGCGATATATCACCAAAATTGAAAAATAGTCCAGAAAATAAAAAGTTTTCCAGAATCTTCTGTTTTTAGGTGAAATCCTAGCCATTTTACAAGCAATAAATATTGCTATCTTTTTAAATTTAAAACTAGCGTTATCTTTACCGATTCTCTTAGTTCTTTACAGGCATTAGTTCACAACTCTTTCTATGGTATCACACGCAATTCTTTGATATTTGAAATAAAGAAACTTTTATTCCGAGTCATGTTGGTATATGTGGTATTGAATATATAATGTATAGTCTGTGGGGATACTTTTCTTTTTAAAAATTATTCTACGACCTTATAACGACAACGAAATCGTTATGTAGAGATTGGTAGACTAAGTATTAGAACCAAACGGAAATGACGAAAGGCTTTCACTATGCCAAAATTCAACCCAATAAGCCTTGGTTTTATAAATTAACCTTTTGTAAGAAATATACATCAATGTAAATATACATATATGTAAAATGCGCTTGGGTCACTGCTGTAATTCGGTTCATCTTGCTAGTCTTCATATTAAAGATTCTTCAATATGTGAATGTGGATTAGACATTGGAAACCTTAATCATATTTTCTTCTCGTGGCCTTTATATGATCATACCTCACTATATAACTCTTTAATAAAACTTAAAGTACCACTTCCTATAGAAATATGCTCTCTTTTATTTGTTTCTGAAGATAGTAAGAATGTTTTTAACTGTCTTGTAGAATATTTACATACAAATAACATTAAGTTACGATATTGCGTTTATTGTCTGTAGTATGACCTGGTACTATCCAATATTTTTAATAGAGTAATACGATAATTTTTTTTTCTTTCCTCATTTATTCAATATATTTCACATTTTTAGTACAATTACTTTCATATTAAGTCATTAGATCATTTTTATTATAATTTCGGTTTATAATCAGAATAACAGATTTATTTTTAAATTATTTTAATGACTGGACGTTGGTAGTAATCATTGTTGCCATGTATAGAAAAAAAAACTTATCTATGGTGTCAACCAAAAACACTATATACTTACTTATTACCTACTTATAGTCTTTATTGTATATCATGATAGTGGTGGATAGTGGTTATAAAATTGAGTGGTAACCGTCAAAATGGTAAATATTTTTATGAGTGGATATTTCCAAATTGGTCACTTTTTATGTTTTTGGGAATATTTACGTTCTTGGTTACAAAATCTTTCATAGTTTCTTGACAATAATTTTTCTACTTGTGAGGCTTTGGATTATTAGTAATTCTTACATTTTCTAAATACCTCGGTTTTACTGAATATGTTATAATGAAATAGCTGGTGTTACGGTACCTTCTTTGCGATCGATCCAAAATTAATCGATGCGTCTTCAGACTGAGCTTAAAATTATGAACTAAACGAATTAAAACACGTTTGAAATCTCTGTCTTAAGATCAAAATATCTGTATTAACTTTCCTTATGGTACTACTATTGTTGAAAGTAAATAATTTTACATATTTTAGGAGCCAACTCTCACAGGAACTGGTTCCCCTGGGCTTATAGGCTCTGCACCTCTACTGCCGCCTCCAATGCTGAGCGGTATACCACCTCCTGGACCTCCAGCAATAGCTATGCCGCCTATTCCCGGAATGTCGGGTAACATGCCAGGCCTTCAACCACCAATGGGATTCCCACCCATGATACCATCATTTTCAATGCCACCTCCTGGATTTCCACCATTTAAGGTAGTACTGTTATTTATTAGTATAATTAATTCATTGTGTTTGTTTCTTTTTTTATAAATATTAAAATATTTTAGGATCTTGGAGCACCAGCTCCAGATGTTACACCTATGGCAAACCAAAGTAGTCCTTGGTCAGAACATAAAGCGCCTGATGGTCGCACATATTACTACAACTCTGTTACAAAACAAAGTTTATGGGAAAAACCTGATGATTTGAAGACTCCTGCTGAGGTAAAATAGCTTATTATTATTTTACTAGATCACCTTCACTAGGTTGTACGACTTATTTTCTGCTTCAGAGGTATCTGGATAGGTACCTTATTAACTATTTCTGCTGCTGATTAGTGGTGCTACCACTGTTGCATTACAGTTTGAAGGGTATAGAGCCAGTATAATTATAGGCTGTGAGGCATTCTCTCTCATAGTTCTTGGTGGCATAACCTTCATTTAAAAGTTTGTTTGTAGGTGTCCATGGGCTACAATAGCCACTTACCATGAGTTAGTTTCTTCTAGAACAATCAAATACTATTTAAACATTTTCAGTGTTGTGATATGTAGTATTATATATTTACAGAAATTACTCTCATCATGTGTTTGGAAAGAGTATACAACAGATGCTGGAAGAGTTTACTATCATAATATAGAAACAAAGGAATCTAGTTGGGTGATTCCTCAAGAGCTTCAAGAGATAAAAGATAAAATAGCTGCAGAAGAAGCTGCACAGTAATTTACTCTTTTAATATTTATTTTTTGTTGTGTTTAATCTTATGAATATTATGAATTTTTTAGCTCCGCCTCTCGGAAGTCACTATACAATTGATTACTGCTCATGTCATGCATGCTCCATGCAAAAGACAGTCGATGCAAACAGTGTTACATATTCTTCATTATTTATTACTGAAAGGCATATCATTATTGTTATTATGTTAAGTTTTTATCTCACAATTATTCTATTTATTATGTACCCTGTCACTGTACTTGCACAACTGCTTGAAAAGTCTGGTTTCAGACTGTGAGAGGTAAACAGTTACATTAAAATGAATTTTTTTCAACTATGGTGAAAAATTTAATTTTTACAGTGGTGATCTTTAGTTGACAATCTTTAGACCTGACTGGCTCAGAAGAAGGGTAATTTTTATAAGGGGATTTATATTCATTATGGGAGTGACATGGGGTATAATATTGTCACGTCTTAGCAGTAGCCCCTTACGCTAAATACTCTTCATACAATACAGCTAAAGCATGCAAACTTCTGCATGATATAGGAGGACTTACTTCTTCAGACTAGTGGAGATTTGGAATAAAAGAGAATTGTACATCTTTGTTACATAAAGCTCTACAGCGGTTCAGTAAAATTAGCAATTTTTTTAAAGAGTAATATTAATTAGTATTTACTTTGTTCTATTATGTTTATCTTTTTATAAATTATTTGATTTAAATTTATGACATAAACATAAAATGTTATTGCATTTGTGACTCAGTATTCAAGTATACATACTGCAGTCTCACTAAAGTCAACTTCTCAACACTGCACATAACACTGTGATCACTGATTTAATAACAGGCTCAACCTAAGCACTTAACTAAATTTCATAGTCAATAAATCAATCTTTTTTTAATATTTTAGAGCATCTTTAAATGCAGACATACCACCAGGTGAAGTACCTCTTCCTGCATCTCCAGCTACTGCCCCTGGATCAGGGAGCTCTGCTCTAGATGAAGCTATGGCAAAAACTTTGGCTGCCATTGATCCTAATTTGGCTAACAACATACCCATTCCAGAAGAGAGTTAGTACTAACTTATGTCACGTTTATACAACAATTATTTCAAGTTATTTTTTTGTAATTCATTATGTTATTTCAAAGTGGAGTGTAAACAAATTTTCAATATGAAGATATCATCTTTGGGCTTTTAAACATTGAAAAAAATTATATTTATGTCTTTTGCTACATTTTTTTTTGTAACTATATGTAAAAGAATATACCATATGGTTAATGTGATGCTTGCTGCTGATTTAAAAACAAAGAAGCGCTTTGTTTTTAATTATGAAATTAAAGTATTACCACCTTTTTCTGACCAAGGGTGTATTTGGATCTGAAAATTTCTTATTCTTACAATATTTGCATATTGTGTGTCAAGAAGAGAACTAATTTGATGATCCAAGCATATTTTGATGCTGTACATATTTCATGACAAGAGTGGGTTTGAATTTCAACAAGTAAATCTTGGTCTATTGACAGCTTGTATTATGAGGACACATATATCAGGTGTGAGTTTGTGTGTATGTTTATGTTTTCAAGGGAGAAGTGTAATATTTGTCATTATAATATTTTCATCACACAAAAATAAACAGCCTAACTGGGGTTATATATTATTATGAATAAGTAATATATACATTATTGCTTTTGTTACTGCTACAAAGTGTGCCATGGAAATGAAAAGTATTCTTCTCTCAGGCACTGAGCCTCTTATGACAACAGTGCCATATTTGCCAGTGTCAAAGTATATTACAAATATCAAATAAAGTTACATAATACAGGATTGTTGTAATCACAATATTGATCACTTGAAAGCTTGTAAATATGATCAGTGAGATGATAGCTAATTTTTTCTGTACAAAATTTTATAATAATACAACACTTTATATCGACCTCGTGGCAAAATTACTGATGCATACTTAATATAAAAGAAATATTACTTATGTATTTTTTAAAAATCTACATGAATAAAGTGTTTTAATTTGATATATTGAGTACCAACTCACATTTCATTTAATTTTTTATTTATAGTTAAACCAGAGGAAATAGTTGCGCCTCCACCTGTTAACGGAACTGATAGCAATGAACCAACTCCCGAATTGCAATACAAGGACAAAAAAGAGGCAATTGAAGCCTTTAAAGAACTTTTACGTGATAGGGTATGTATATTTATTGCAATCCTTTTATGGCTTTAAAACTATTAACAGTGTATCAGTATCAGTACAATATTTAACCTGTATTTAGCTTTTGTTAGATTAAAATGCATTGAAAATTATTTTATTAAATGGTTCAGAATGTGCCATCAAATGCATCTTGGGAGCAATGTGTGAAGATAATTTCTAAAGATCCTCGTTATGCAACATTCAAGAAACTAAATGAGAAAAAACAAGCCTTCAATGCATACAAAACGCAAAAACTAAAGGATGAAAGAGAAGAGCAAAGGTAAGAGAACAACAACATTACAAAATTCAACCAATTAAAATTGATTTTGAGTAAGAAATATTACTTTATGTTAGATACCATTAGAATAGTCTTTTTTAATTAAATTTGTTGTTTTATCAATTTAATGATTAGATGACATTCAGATAATGGTTTTAAAAAAAATATTTAGGATCAATAAAATGGTTATGTGTTGTACACAGGTTAAAAACCAAGAAAAACAGAGAAAATCTAGAGGAGTTTTTGCTAAGTTGCGAGCATGTAACATCATTGACAAAGTATTACAAGTGTGAAGAAATGTTCAGCAATCTTGAAGTAAGTTATGGGCTTTTAGCAAGAACTCGGAAAGTGGTGGCAGTACCTTATATAAAATTTTGTTATTTCTGTATATTTATAGTATTGATAACTGGAAACATATTCACATTTTGGTGACACTGACTAACTTTGCCCGGTATAGATATATGCTAAATTCTACAGTTAATATTGAAACCCAGGTCACTTGTGTACAATGAAATCTTGTTGTCAGGCGGCGAATGACCCTTGGGGTGTTGAGTTTTTTATCGGTTACCTCACGGTTGACAGAGAGACACGAGGAGGAGCATATCTAACTCTGACATCCCCCAAATCCTTCTGGTTGTTGTGAATCATGCCTCGGGGCGCTGGCGCCCTAAAGGGCAGATGGCTGTAGACTTAATTGCCTGCAGTCGTGAGGACGATAACCTCTTTAAAAATATATTATAAATTTATTCTTGCATCTCCTACGAGGCGGCGTGTGCACTGGTGGGTTCCCCTTCTTGGGAAATAAGGAAGGAGGATTGGCCCACTCACCAGGCCCCGTCGGGCTGCAGTAGTGTACGCGAATGTCCTGGTCTCGACAAATGACGACAAAAGAAAGTTTTAGCCGGTAGGAGTCCAGCATAACCCTTTCGTTCCCCCCGAAACGAAATGGTATCCATGTAAGATTTCCCCACGCTAGAAAAAATCGATACTGTCGGCTTTCATTCTATGCAGAAAGTGGTTGTGCTTAGCTTGGGACTTAATTTTATTTATCAGAGGCTGTTAAGCTGGTGATAGCACCCGGCCGTATTCTCTATAGCAATTACGATTTTTATTTATTTTCAATAGCCTCGCGAAATATCCTTAGAAGGAATCTGCGTTCTTTTGCGACGCTTTGTGGCCTGTGACAATCCGAAGAATAAATAATTATTTTGGTGTGAAGTTTTGCGTAAATAAATCATAATAATTGTATTGAAATATGCTTATAGTCCTTTCAACACTTATTGTTTTATTGCCTTCATTTGATGTAGATATGGCGATGCGTACCGGACTCGGACCGACGCGATATTTTCGCAGACTGCATCTATACTATTGCAAAACGCGAAAAAGAAGAGGCTAAAACTCTGAAAAAACGAAACATGAAAATGTTGGCGCAAGTAAGTTTGTTCCTTTATTTCTATGTTTCTTTTATCTTCTTTCTGTTTCAATTTACTGTAAAATCTTCTTTACCAATTGATTAAGTGTATGTGTTTCATTTGTAATGAAAGGCGATTTGGTCGCGTTTAATTTTGTTTTTATATTCCCGACGTTTAGTATTGTGTTCGCCGTCCGAAGACGTCTAATGTGTAGTGTTCGCGTAAATACACGAAATCATTAAATGAGTAATGCTGTTTAGAAGTAATCATATATAATATAAATATACAGGATGGATACAACATTAAATTTAACCTCATATTGTACTAAGCCAACGATTTCTAGGTCAAAGACCTTTTCGATCGTCCTTGTACGCTGCCCGCATGTGAACAAGCCGTCGAGTCAACATTGAAATCCTGAAAGGTCAACGCTCATATTTGTTAGTCATGACGAATAGTGCTTAAGTTTTATTTGGATTATTAGACTATTTAATTTGTTAGAAAAAAGTTTTTCTTTTACAATTTCTAAATAATTATGACGTCTTTCTTCTTCCTTTATGGATTTTCGCAGAATACAATTGACCTCGGTGACTTCAATTGCGGGGTGCGAAAGGTCGATAATGTCTTTGATCTGGGTCTCGTTGCCCTCGATATTTATTAGCGCAAATGTATCAGCCGTTTATGTATGACTTTTTCATCCATCCCTAGTTTCAAATATATACGCTTTAAAAATCTGATCACGTGGTCAGACACCACGAAAATAAAAAGTTTAAAAATTCTTAGTGTTGGAAGAATTGGCTTAAAAAAATTGGTCTTTTACGTTTCTCTTCATTTTATGGCGGTAGTACACCAGTAACGCAATAAGTGCAATAGATATATCTTTTACTAATCTTGAATACAAGAAAGAGACAGCAAGAATATAAGAGTTATCAATTTACTCAAAAAAAAATTTTCTAAACAGATTTAGACGTGAACTCGGAACGTGCCTGTTATAAATACATGAAATGCATCACGCAAAATTAATAATGTAACTGTAAATTGTAATGTAAAATTGTTACCAGATGGTAACTTTTAGTAAATGAACTACTGCGTTCAAAAGTAGCTTAGTTGCTGAACAAAGGATCGACTCTAATAATTTTCCAAAATTAAGTCACATGATAATTAGGTAGACTTAATTTGAATTACTGCAAATAAAAATCAAGAATAAAAGAATATAATGTGTACTTCTATGAATAAATGGCTTAATTTTAAAATTTATTTGTAATATTGACGCTACGCGAGCGTTATACCACAACCTTTCACCATATGTCCCATAATGAATCTAGTATGGGACGCGTTTATCGTTCAATTGCACTGTCTAGACCAGGGATTCCCAAAGGGGTCAATATCTGTTTCCCAGGGGTCGACATAAACGAAAACTGATTTTGGGGGTCGATGAGGCATAAAATCGACCCCTGCTAATTAACACAAGTTCTTATTTGAAACTTTCAAGATACTGTATAAGTTGTATTACGTGTACCAACTACGTGTGTTATAACAATGTCTAATATTATAGTAGGAAGTATCTTTGTTACAGTTTTTGTAACATATGTATGTTGGTAGATGTCAATAAGGTTTTCTACAAGTACCCCTGATTTATCAGATGGTGGTTGTACTGTTCAACGTGTTTTATTAGCTGCTCCGAATCCTTCAAATAGTGAAGGATATTACAGTTTTAAAAAAATATGTAATTTATATTAATAATTAAACTTGATATTTACTGAATTTTAAGTCTATTTATTTTATTAAATTTTAATGATAAAATTATGTCAATTTTACTCACTTAACTAACAGCAGTTTTTAAATTGGTAAGTATTTTGTATCCATAGGAACAAAACTAGAGATAGGATTTTTAAAGTAATTTGGCTATGGGGGTCTGAGGTATCAGTTCATTTTAGAAACGGGTCCCGTGCCCAATATTGTTTGGGAATCCCTGGTCTAGACGGTTTTGTCGTATGTCTGTATTATCACTACTCACATTACTCTGTACCTCGGTTTTGAATTACCCGGTCTTGCTGATTTTTAGAGTTCACCGACAACTGCCTGATAGCACCGTTTTTCGAACGGTGGGGTCACCAAATCCCTACTACATAGGCAAAGTATTAAGTAGTATTAACTAAATGTAAGGTCTGTTACAGGTTTTGGAAAACATGAATGAAATTACATATAGCAGCACATGGAGTGAGGCTCAAGTGTTACTCTTAGAGAATTCAGCGTTTAAGAATGACGTCAGTTTATTAGGAATGGATAAAGAAGACGCTCTTATAGGTATTTGTATAATTGTTACGTACACATTGCAGCCTATTTTGGTCTACTGCTGAACATAGAACATATTTGTTGTTGTGTACAAATGTATTTATAATAATTCTTAGCATCTGTCCTATCTGAGTGCGTTATATATACTATTTGATTATTGGAGACTGGATTTACAAGTTTCATTTATATTAAACTAAAGAACAGTCTTAGAAGAGATGAACCGAATTCTTATAGTCGTCGTTTTAGGAACTGAACATTTTAGACCGTTTTTTTTCATGATATTACATTAGAACATTAAGCTTTGATCTATACGGCTAATTTGCTTGGTCAATACTAATTTAACACTGGCCTAATTTATTTGTTAAGAAACGCAAGCCGATTACGTACCGGCTTTCATCCCCATGCTAAAATACTCCATACTAAGCATGCTGTCTTTTAGATTCTCCCTTTGGTTTACGTGTCAGTACAGCCAGTCGACGTATCTTAGCATATGGCAAAGTTAGAGAATCGGACAGTCATGGGTGCAAGGGAGATAAATATATTCATTATATAACACGACTCCCGGACGGATATCTTTTTTATTAGGCAATTTTTTTTAGTGGTTTCCCTAAATGAACTATCTTCTCGATTGGTCGTAGCCGCGGCAGATAAGAGGAGTGGTTCTTTTCTCGCTCAGAGATTAAGTGTAAACATTTAGTATGGAAATGCAGTTAGTGTTCTTGGTACCATGCCACGAGGGTCTGATGATAATTTTAATTATTACATTATAGTTATTGTAAATATAATTGTTTAATTGTTTTGTAAATATATGTACATTAATATTTTACAATAATAGTTTAATCTTTGATTACTTTAGTTTGTTAAACACACTTCGCATAAAATCCATACCGAATGCAGTTATTATATACAGCTAATCAGTATTAGCTATTTTTTGTTTCGTAATTATGCTTTTACTTTAATAATCCCCTAAATAAATTTTTTACTCAATACTAATTGACCTTTGTTGGTATAAAAATGTATGTCTAAATTAATACAATTAAAATTGAACTACTTCTGTGGCATGGTGTTTGTTTGTTTGACGCGTGCCTGTGACAGTGTTCACGATTTGCCGAAATTATTATGCGTCTATACGCGACTTTGTGCCATTTGCCATGCCATTTAATTTTTACATACTTACATAGACATCTTTAGCTACTTGACAGTGTTTGGCCCAAATTTTTTTCTAAATAAAATGTGGACTTCTAAGCGAAGGGCTGGCTTACCCGATTATGTACTTCATAATTTAGATAACACCATCATGTTTCCTGATAATTCAGGAAACAAGGTACAAGCTTATGCTTTGTTCATGTTTGTAATTTTAATAGCATTGCTACGATTCTTTAAAAAATATATAAAATACTCACCTTGTTGGGCAAGTTGGTTGGCGAGCGCAGTGTCAGTATCATCGCTCTAGTGAACATTCCACATCATTAGTCTGTGGCACGGCATATTGTCAGGTCACGTTGATAATGCGTAGAACTATTTCACTTATTACAATATTTTTGCAGTTTTTGAGCAGCATATAAGAAATTTAGAAGCGGAATATCTACAAGAGAAAGAACAGATTAAAAAAAGAAATAAGCGACAACAGAGGAAGAATAGAGATAACTTTCTGGTTAGTGACATTTTTTTTTTAATCAGTCTCTAATTAATATATATGCACTTACGCCTGTCGTCTATAGGGGTAGGCAAAGATTACGGATTTCTATTTGGTACGATTTCAGCTTAAGAAACATGTCCACAACCCATTTTTCTCTTTTCTGGGTATATCATTGTACAGGCGGACAGAAAGTTTTCAAATCAAAGCAAGTGACTGTCTTTACCATGCCACTGGCTATCAAGTAACCATGTTTTACGATCTTACATTTATAACAAATATAATCACAGGCGCTACTGGACAGTCTTCATGAAGAAGGAAAGTTGACGTCGATGTCTCTGTGGGTGGAGCTTTACCCCGTTATTTCAGCTGATATTCGCTTTTCCGCTATGCTTGGTAAGTGTTTTTTGCATTGAAAATATTAGGGGAAAACTGTTCTTACTTTATAGCTTATATATAAACAAGAGGTGTATTATTACTCTAGATATAGTTGTACTAGCGGGTATATCAATGTGTATATAGCCGTGTGTTATAATAGCATAGCGTCTGTCGTCTCCCCCAACGTTGGCCCTTTGCATGAAGGTTGCATACGATCTTGAAGGACTAGGACGTATTAATGCTAATAACATAAAAAATAAGCTCTCATGAATGTATTCCTAAGACTGGGCATATTTATTGTTTCAACCAAGTTTTCACCAGAGTTTATTCAGGACAACGTGACAGGTGTTGAACCAGTCGCTGTCTTAGAATCCAACCCAACGATACAAATCGAACATAAGTTTCGAAACTCATTGGTATGAGCCGTCCACATAGGGCATCGAACTCGACCCTCTTGATTCGGAGGCAGGCAGAGCAGCATCTCCTAACTATTTTTGATGGCGTGTCACGGCGTTAACGGTCGATAGGGTCTCTGAACAAGGTCTCGAAGTTCAAACTAATTAACTATAAGGGCAAACATCTTGAATAAAGTAAGAGAACTTAATTTGTTACTACCCTATTATTTAAGGTATCCTCAAAATGAGCACGTTATCTAAAGTATCAGCCTATAAATGCCCACTGCTGGACAATGGTTTCCTCCCAAATATTTGAGATAGTTTTGAAGCCCAGAAAGGTCTGCCACGCTGCTCCAGTGCGGATTGGCGGACATCACATGTCCTCGAAACAATATTTAATCACGTTATCAAGAATACATTTTTTTTAAAAGATAGTCTGAAAAATATACCTAAAAGTTTTTTTAACCCAAGTAAAGTGAGGTAAATGCCTTGTGTTGACTTTTTTCTATAAAAAATCCCAAACGCCTCTATATAATACCCAAAATTGATATCGGTTTGTAAACATAATCTTTCAAAATTCAGATATTCTGCCGTCGGAAATTGGAACTTTTATCGCAAAAGCACTTACCGTATCATATTGCCGTGAAACCTTTTTATATCACTTTATTGTACAGTAAGCACAATGATTTAGTTTTATATTGGCTTATGAATTCATATCCATTTTTTTCATTTAAGAATATGAACTTCAGATTTAACATTAACCTGTAAATATATAATTGTAAAATAGAATCAAATAAAAATTAGTATTTGAAAAAGAAAAGCTACGAAATATAACATTATGGATGAATCGAAATTGCATTATTTACCTGTCTACAGTCCTCAGTGTGTTTGATTGATTTCAGGACAAAGTGGATCGACCCCTTTAGATCTGTTCAAGTTTTACGTCGAGAATTTGAAAGCGCGTTTCCACGATGAGAAGAAAGTGATAAAGGAAATACTGAAGGAGAAGGAATTCGAAGTTAAGCCTTCTACTACTTTCGAGGAGTTCGCTACGATTGTATGCGAAGATAGCAAATCTGCATCTTTGGACGCTGGGAATGTTAAGCTTACATATAATTCGCTGTTGGAGAAGGTATGGCAATAGAGCCACAATGTAATATTTTTAACTAGTCAACATTTTCAAAAGTTTTTAAAGGCCTTAACACAATGACTGACTTAAAAGTGACTTGTGCCAGCGATTTTCATAAAACTTTAATTTCATGTTATTAAACCTTTTAAAAAATTATGATATGACAGTAAGTCTTACTGCAATTACTTACTACAATCTGCAAAGAAATTGCTTACTAGTTGTTTTTATTATTAACCTAAATTTTATTCTTTAGCTCAGTCTCAGAGCGTTTTCATTGTACTCGTGTAACTTTGGTTCAAATCAGTGTGGTAAAAATGTGAAATATGTCAATATCATTCTAACTATCAATATTATCAAAATTGTTCACAATAATTACTGTGTAATGAATTGCAAAAAAAGAACAGTCAACATATATCTTATTTCATGCATACATATTATCTTAAGTATATTTTTTCCCATCTGTACCTTATTTCACCCGAAATTTATTTTTGAGACAAGGATGTAAGAATCATTATCACTCGGAAGTATGAGGCGAAAATTTTACTACAACAATCTTGATATATTTTCTCAGCAAATTTTCTTGATATTTAATTTTTTAAATCCTATTAAAGCTATAAGGTGTTAGTTGTGAATAGAACTATATAAGAAACAATTATAGGCCGAAGCCAGAAACAAGGAAAAATTAAAGGAGGAGTCTAAAGCACAGAAGAAAATCGAGAGTTCTTTCAAATGGGCGTTGAGCGACGCGAACATAGATCACCAGCTCTCTTGGAATGAAGTAAAAGATAAACTGGATTTGAGCGGGCCTGAATTCGTAAATGTTCCTAACGAGGAAGACCGTATTAGGATTTACAAGGTATTTACACAATGTACACAATGTATGGTCACAATTTTTATCAAAACTCTTAACTTTATGTTTTTAATTAACCTCATCCCGTATAAAAACTTAGTGGAATTAATGTTTTAGGACTTCCAGCACGAGCAAGAGGAGAGTTGCATGCATTACCATCATCCGAAACTGCGAAAGTCAAAAAGGTCAAAAAAAAAGAAACGCTCGCGTTCTGCATCCCTGGTAAGTTTGTTTCATTATTTGGGTCCTATAGTCTGGTTCTTTCCGGTTCTATGACGTTTTCCGAAGGATATTTTCTAGTTGTCTTTAACAGGAATGCAGTTATACTACCCTTAGGGATTTTATACCTAATAAATTATATAGATTTCTCTAATACTTTCACATTTAGAGATGATTGAAGTAATCGCAATTTTATCATAACATTTTTAGGGTTAGCGCATAGAAAGCTAATCTCCGAAACTACTAGATCGATTTAAATATATTCTTTCTGTGTTTGAAAGCTACAGATGGTCATAGAATCAGACATCCCCATAAATTGGGATCCATTACAAAATTCGATAAATTACGCTTTTTCTATGGGAAATAGTCAAACTGATGAATAAACAAATAAAGTTATGATCTTTTATTAAAAAAAATATTTGGTACGATTATATTACAGCAATGCCGTCGCGGTTCGGTAGATATAAATACAATCCAATGTACAGCTATGGTAGCTCAGTGGTCAAGGCGCACGTTTTCCATTTCCCGCCGGTAATATCCTTTCAATTATTGGGCCTTCGCCAACTAGAACACTTACAGTCCGCTCCTTTATAATTTTTACGATTCAATGTTGTTTATGTGACTCTGCTAACGCAATTAAATGCACTCATAAATATCACCTACACATTATATATCCTTCTTCCTACTTGAATGTTTTTTTTAATGTTATGTCATTTAAATAGTTAGTTATATAATCTTTATCTTTAATTATCAACAATCATTATTTCAGAAAAATATTTTTGGGTCTCTCCATGTAAGTGCCAATAAAAGTTGGCATGACATAAATGAAAGATTTAACCATACCCACCATGCGGGCAGGGGTAGGCGAGCGCAGTGCCTTCTTACCATTAGTCTGTGGGATTTGAGTTCGGCATATTTGGATCAACTTCTACCATCAGTCCGTCGCCGAAGCCTCGTTCGTTAGTCAGCAGGGTGCACCGCGTTGACATTGGAAGAATAAGATAGTGTATTACCCTTTATATCCTAAATGATAGTTTCTAAATGTATTATTCAATGTTTTATTTTATATAAAGAGTGTATTTGTTGCTAACGTTATTTCTTCTTAATGTTACTAATATTTGTTATGCTCCCTGTCACTTTTTTATGTGACTGCGCGTCTGCACGAAATGCCTGATTTCGGAGCGGCAAATTGATAATATTTGTACGGTACGAACGTGTGCAGTCGAGATCGGGGTCCGCATCACCGCGCTCCGCGTCTCCTGCGGGCAGCGCGGGCACTTGGAGCTCGGACGAGCGCAGGCACAAGAAGAGCAAGAAGAAGCACCGCAAGCACTCTCCGCCGCCGGTAATGCGCCGTTATGAACTCATGTAGACAACTAACTGAAGTACCCTGTGACGGATTACACAATATCCATTTAAGCTTCGCGTAATCCGCGCCGCCGTTACAGACGTTGCTTTCCACTACACTTTATCTCCCCCCTCCTGCTAATAACGATAAGTTGTCACCCCTGAGGACTGAAATGGAAAGATAGATTATTAAACTCTTTCTCTATAATTAGAAATTTTGGATGTTATCCTTAGTCACCTATTCGACATCCACGGTTTAAGGGAAACGGATAGACTAAACCGTAACAAAGATCTTTTTTTTGAAGGCCTACATTGCTTCAAGTCATCGATCCAAATACTTTAAAAATACATGTAAACGATAAAATTGAAATTGAAATATAATTTATTTTTTTCATAAGTTTGTTTTTACAAAAAAAACCTAAGGACCCTATGATTCACAGATAAATATGCTTAATTTTTCTAAGTTCGTGAAGCGATTATGATTATTTTTCATCAGATTTTAAGCAATTTTTAAGATTATAAATTTCTATAATTATTATTATAGAAATATATATTATTTCTATGATTATAAGTTTATGATTTTCAAAAATAATTAATTTGCTGGCACAATAATACTACACCCATTTAATCAAATTATCCTCCGCGCGAAGCGTGGGCGATGCCGACTGCAGTCTTGCTTTAGCGTTCGTACGGGTAGGTTGTATCGTAAGTTGACGCCACTCATATCAGTGGCACTTATAGATTTTCAGGTCAAAGAATTGATTGCAAATAGCGCACTCGGTACAGATATTGCCTATTGACTAGACTCCACAGTTTTTGTCAAATTTAATTAAAAATAGTGATGCAACAGATATGAATACTGATTGTACTGTATATCAGATCCTGCTATGTAAACGTAATTATATGTCAAAAAGATCAAAGGAAATAAAACAATTGTCAATATTAAAAGGAAAAAAAAATTTGGTATCAACACACAATGCCAACCGACCGATTGTTAATTGCATAGATTTGAGGTTTGAAGCATATGAACAAATAACCCTGTTAAGGGTCCCCAAATATATTCGGATACGTTACGAGTGTGTTCTGTTTTACTTAAACTTTTTTTACGAATGTCATGAGAGTATTCGGCGAATATGAATATTCGGATGATATTCGGCGAATACACCGGGACGTGGTATTCGTTGCATCACTAATTAAAATCGTTAAAGATGTTTCTAATCACTCAAATAATTATTGAAATATAGATGAACGAAATTAAAGTTTTATCCCCACCCACCCACATCAATTATTTCACAATTTAATTAATACAATTTTCATTATTAAAATAGTTGACAATGTAGACAAGTCAGAAATTGATACAACAATTATTAGCGTTATGTGCAAATAATTTTCCTAAATATAAAGGAAATACCGTTTCCCAACTGAACTTTGTTCTGAGCCGCGGAAGCCTTTTACACACACTTCAACAATTATCTGTATGCTATATACTAACACTTGTTCCGGGTAGGAATTCAAAGGGCAAACCACAAAATTGCTGCCAACCGCTTAGGGATTTTCCCCAAGGATTTTTTACAATAACATTGACAGACAAATACAGAATATTATATAGCTTTATTAAAGTAGTTCGTTTCAAGAGAAATACTCTCACTTTATATTTATGATACTGTAACAATGTACTGTGGTACCAATCATATCAAAATATGGGCGGTATAACATCGCCGTTGCATCTGTTCTATATAATAGTTTTTAACGTAGGCAGAAACCTTTGAGCGCCTACGTATTCTTTGATCGTAGTTTTGGAGTAACGCTCATACGGATATTTTATTTAGTTATCATGTTAACTTACTCTACTATTGTTTCTAAATCTTCTGTTTTATTAGATCGACTGTGTCATCAAAAGTCACTTTAAGTAATGTTACAGAACGTTACAACAAAATCCCCGAAGATGAGACTCATCCTTCTGACGGTACTCATAATTTTTTAAAGAGTTAAAATAAGTAGAGTTTTGTAAGTGGTATAACAAGCGGCTGCTTTTCTCGAATGGGATAGTACCACAGCCTCGCAGAATACTGGCTTAAAGTAAAGGTATCTTGTGTTCCGGAGGCTCACTGCCCTCTGCTTTCCCTTTCCTACCCCTCCCTAAATAGCCTTAAAAGGTAACGCTCCCGCAGCACCTCTGCATATGTCACCTACATATGCAGAGGTGCTGCGGGAGCGTCGGCAATCATTTACCACCAGGTGAACCGCATGCTCGTTTGCCACCGTACATGCAATTTTATTCGAAATCACAATATTACCAAAAAAACCTTATGTTACGCGGGAAAACAACCTTAACACGTTCGGTGCTCAAAACTTGGATCACGTAGAAACGTAATTCACTAATCCTGTGCGCGACAACTTACATTTGCTTGCATCGCACCTGACGAAGCGAGTTAATAAAAAGTCTGAGTGCATTGCATTGACTCTCCCCGCGAGTCAATATCGCGATACGAGTCAATGCACTTCTTCTACCGCAGCTAAATGTGCGCAATGTGTATAATATTTTGTCTGTCACACGGGTCACTACGTACAGCTGTGTGCGTGGACTGGCGCTGCGAGTAACTTGATTATAGTGATCGCATCTTTCGTGTTAAATTACGCTTTTAACGCCTTTAAATTGAACACTCATCATTATGGTTGATTTGTCTATTAGTAATTAAAACATTTCTTGATTATTGATGCCGAAAAAAATATTCATAGGCATAACCGCTATTTTAGGAATTTATAACATTAATGTTCAGAAATCTCCATCGCCGGAGGAGGGTGGCATATCAGAGGAGGAGTTGACGCGGCACAAAAGCAAAAAGGCGAAGCGCAGTGCCGCCAGCAGTGGCGACGAGCACGAGCACGCGCATAAACCCAAGAAGAAGAAGGAGAAAAAGGACAAGAAGGAGAAGTGAGTGTGTAGAGTGTAGTCGGCGAGAAGTGAGTGCTACTTACTCATATTGTGACCACTATGCCGCCCGATTCGCTGCCATTGCCGAAAAAGCTTTCGGAAGTATTTCAAATTAAACTTTTACTCTTGTCAGAAAGATTGACTTGCACCCTCCACATTAAAGTAATTAATCTTGTATTTATAAACTGTTTTTTTTTTCTTTTCTTCGCTCATGAGTTATGATGATGATGTCTTCCTGGCTGGTTTTGACCACGGCGACAACTTCTGCATACTGTCTCAATTATTAACTGAGCAGCCGATATTATACTATTGTAGGTATAGGTGTACGCGGGAATAGTGCTTCTGCGCTCCGTCGCCTTTACCTTCCCATATCCGATGTAACTATTATGCGATAAGATCGGAGGAAAGGACAGATGCCGCGCCAGGGACACGGAACTCAACATAACGTAACCAGACTCGGAAACTCATGTAATAATTCAGTAACTTTTGTTCTGCAAAAATATTGGCTTCAGCTTAGATTCGAACTCAAGAACCTTACCTCAGCAGTCACTTACTCCTATCTTTTTTAGTGGATTGCGATGTACAAGTTGAAGTTAAAGTGAGATAACAAGAGCTAACAGTTCACTTGATGGTAAGTGGCTACTGCAGACCATGGACACCTGCAAACAACTTCAATGAAAGAAGGTTACAGATGCGTTGTCACCACTGAGAACTTAAGGTGGAATATCTCTGGAGCGGATTAACCCAGAAGGCTCCTAGGCAGAGGACCTAGTAAAGTATATCAACTATAGTTTGGTGTCCGGTATTGCGAATATTTTTACGCAAACTGCCACAGTTATATTTTGTTCAGCTGCAACTAAATATATTTTTTTTTACAGTCTTCGTTAACAAAAATTTTATTAATGGCAGCTTAAAACATTAAGAGGTTTAACATTTATTGCGTCATGCCATTTGGCTTAGACCCTTATTAATTTCTTTTCATTTTTTTGTAACGATAAACATAAATTTTGTGAAATAGTATGAGGCAACCTTCATAGGTATAGTATGTACATACTAGTATTCACCGAATATTTGCAGACTGTGGTACTATTTTATCATTCAATCCAACGCATATAATTTAATAAGCTTTTCCAAAAAAATACAAAAACTTTTTGGGCTCCCAGGGTTCCCATCACTTTACAATTCACAGGTGCCATCTGCTTAATATCGTGTCAGTTATAAACATCAAAACGAGAAATACACGTAAATAACAAAATTTTGTATTAAACCACAAACATCACTTCGATCTCGTGCCAGAACTCCTATTGCAAATTTTGAGTATAGTTAAAATTTCAAAAAAGGTCTTTTATCTTGTTCTTTTTTCGTTAAAATGAAATAAAAATATGGAAACTGGGATGTACCATTTTTTAATTATAGCTTATAGGTTTATACGTCTGAATTTTGTTTAATATATTTTTCTAACGCAGATCAGGAGTGTGGAGTGACGCGGAGCTAGAGTCGCGACGCGCAGCTCTACTGGCGCAGTTACACGAACACGAGGCCGACTGACGTTGCGTCACACACATACACATCTTCAACGACTATCCACGACGACCGCAACATAATGATGCGACCACGCCCTGCTCTTCCGATCAACATAAACAAGATAAACAAGAACCATAGTTAACGCCAGATTCATATCTTTCGAGGCTTTTGATGTCCGGTTGCGCACATACATATTTTCGAGGAAAAATCTTCCACTGTTGCTCGAAGTCCCTACATTTATTGTGTTTGTCTTACAGTTATCATTAATGATGCTTTGATATACACATAACATTTAAACCTTAGGCAAATGGCATTTAAGTAAAAATCACTAATATTTCTTACATTATCGGTATAAGTTACCGAACTTTATGGTTGTTACTAAGAAATAATTAATAAAGTGATGATTTTTGTAATGATTTCTTGTATTTACGCGAACGCGAAATAATAGTTTCATTTCAGATTTTTGTAATTTTTAATAGTGTCCAGACTTCAGAGAAACAGACAAATTTGTGTTTCGTAATTGTAAATAATATTTTTATAGGGATAGTGACATTTGTATGTTTATATTCCTCAGATAATGTGAGGAGAATGCTCATTGTTTTTACATGTTTTTCTTCACATATTGTTCCAAGTATAATAATAATAATAATCCACTTTTGACAGCTCATTCAAAATGTTGTTTTTCTTCTTTTATGTTATTTCGAATTATCTCAATATCATGTCAGTCATAAGATCACAATAATTATTGGTACTCACTACAACCAATGCCGACATGACAACTGATTATAAAGTAAAAAATTTAATTAAACAAGTACACAAGTATAACTTTATGCCTTTACGTTAGGTTTTTATCCAACTGTCAATGTGCAAACGTCAAAAGTGGCCCCCTATTCAATTATTATTAGTAATTTCTATATGAAACGTGATTGTATGGTGCGACATGTTTTTTTATAATATCTGATTTTCCAACTGAAAAAAATATGCGTTTGTGTGTATTAAAATATGTGATATCAATAGAATCTTGATAGCGTTGCTTGAATTTTTGCACCTTCATAAGACCGTAGACCACAACATTTGATATTCATTTCAACTTGCATTCGCCATGTTCGCCACATTCAGAATAACACTCAAATCAAATATTTTATTCATCAACATATGAAACATTCATTTCACTTGTTAAACGTAATTTTTTTTTATCTACCACCGTTTAGTAACGAGATAACTCGGTAACTCCTCTGCAGAAACACCCTTTTTATGTATATTTTCAAAACAAATAATTTTGATACTTTAATATACCTTTCTTAGTATTGTAATATAAAAAAAGGAAATAATACAATTTTGAATTTGAAGTGTTAAATCTGGAATTTCCAATACTGAAATTAAAAGATTTAACGTAGGCAGACTAAGCTAGTTATAGTTTTAAATATTTTATGTAACTAATTTTTTTCCTCGCATTATTTTATAGTTTTAATGAATCTAATTTTGAATGGGCTTTACGATGCGGTCGTAGGTTGAAGAAAAAAATCTCACAGAGTTTGGTCTACAATTGTTTTTTTTTTGCTTACGAGCTGGATTAACTGAGTTTGGCATGTAATTCCGCAGGCCTTTCG
Source organism: Bhutanitis thaidina (assembly GCA_029286595.1). Classification (NCBI taxonomy): domain Eukaryota; kingdom Metazoa; phylum Arthropoda; class Insecta; order Lepidoptera; family Papilionidae; genus Bhutanitis; species Bhutanitis thaidina. Next base: position 7,167,194 of record JAGSMS010000022.1, read on the forward strand.
TAACTAAACAGAACCAGCCTCTACCGGGGGCCTGATCTTCCACCACCACTGCGTGTTGTCCCTAGCGGAAACACCACTGCCTGTACATTGTATGACCGATATTTTATATATATTTTTGATATATATATTTTATACGATATATTTATAATTTAAATGATGAAGATTACAATCGGTTGGTGCTGCACACAAAAGTGCGTTTACTCTCTAAAGGTCTGAAATGTTTTTTCCAGTCTATTTGACACAGTCCTGAACTTTCTTGAAAACAAACAAAAATTTGTGCAAAAGCCTGATATGGTATAAAGGTCGCTTACCTGACAGACTCGTTTAAAATATTTAATGGAGTTAATTTGCAATTACAAGTTGATGGGTTTAATTGAAGGAAAACAAAAAACACCATAGTTGCTTTTGCGGAAAAATTGTTATTCAAACGAAATCTGAGGTCAATACAAACACTTTCCTCATTATCAGCAGTCCCAGAAAAACAGGAAGATTAATTTACTTATTGCGCCAACACTGGACTTACTTTATGTTGATTTACGAAGTATTTCCATGATAATATGAATAAACCGAGTTTGGTTTTAGATCCTTAGCAAATGCAGATACTGAAGAAATTTGAAGATTATGAATATGATATATTTCCAGATATCACGAGGTTAGTTAACTAGGCATTTAAAATGGCATGCATTATCATAATAAGACTATTTAATTTATTCGAAAAAAGATTTGTTTTGTTTTTGTACAGTGTGGTATGAACTTAATCATACCACTTTGTACAAAAATATAAAGCGCCAACGTCGAGGAAATTTCAATTGTTTTTATGGCATAGCAAAGGTGGAGAGTCCAACGAGACAATGTTGAAGAATTAATTATTACGAATGGTTTGCACTCATTAACCCCGAATTCCATTAAATACACATCTTGGAGGAAATTGCTAATGAAATGGGCCATTCGGTCAACCGTTTACCACCATACTACTACCGATACAATGCAATTGAACTGTTCTGTCTAGTTCAAAGGTTTGCGTTATTTTTTTAACTATCGGTTTTGTTTCAGAATCTCAAGATTTATATTTCATTGTAAATATTATCATAATTTACTTATCTTTCTAGGTCATACAGCGAGACAACACCTTATCGCCTTGCACGTCAAATAAAAAGTTATAATTTATTGCAAAATGCATATGCATATGTTACGCCAGAAGGTTGGAAAAAAGTAGTCAACAAGCCGAAGAAAAATTATAAAAGATTGGCAGCGATGCTCCCTTTGTCAACATAATTTGTAATTAAAAATGAATTATTATTCTGCCGGAATCGCGACTCTGAATGCGATTATGGCGTTGACCAAGATTTAGTCCTCTTATTCCTCATTTTTCATTTCATTATAATAAATATATTCAATTACAAACTAAAAAAATCTTTTTCGTCTTTTGGATCGGAGACTACCTTACTGTATATACTCGCCGGTAGCCGTGATCGAAAATGACCGCACCAGGCTCTATTGGGACCGATCCATCGTCACGGACAGGACGATTCTTGCGAATAAGTTTGATATAATGTTGATGGTCCGGGCACCGTCAAGGATATTTTTGGTCGACATCACCATTCCATATGACGAGGACCTCTTGACAGCCGAAACAGACAAGAAAACGAAATATCTGGACCTGACTCGCGAGATGACAGAGATGTGGGGTGGTAGGCCGCCCGAAATTATTCCGATCGTCGTCTCTGCAAAGGTGTTAATTTCAGTCAGCCTCTCGGAAAATCTGAGGCGGCTGGGACTCCGTGACGGACCGCTCCGATCTCAAATGCAGAAGGCAGTGCTTCTTTATACCGCTCGCATCGTCCGTCGGTTTCTTTCGCTTTCCCCTTAACTCTCGGCCGTCTGGTCTCCCTTGCCGAGGGCTTCCGTCTGGTTGGGTTATTATTATTTACTCATTTTATTTTACTTTAAGTATATTAATAATAATAATATGTTTTAAGATATCTTTTTTATTTTAAAGTATTTTTTTACCCTGGATGGAGAAAGCTTTACGCATACCCCGTTGCTGGCCGCGAGGCCAGCAAATGGGTTATGTCGGACTCTGATGTCAGAAGGAGAACCATACCGACTAAAAACCATCCTCGTTGCTCTTGCCCGGAGGCCTTTACAGCTTCGTCTGTAGATACTTGCGAGTGCGGAGGCCCGCAAGTTGAAAAGGGGACTAACTATTAATGATACGCGGATTAACATGCGGGAAGACAATAGTGGCGCGCGGAGACTAACGACCCATTGACAAAAGGGTGCGAAACGCTCCGGTAGTGTTATGGCTGCTCGAACCGAAGCGAGCAAACGTGTACGCGAAGCGAGGTCACCAGCAGGGTGTGTCTGTTGTGCTGTATTTTGTGTTAGTATACATATCTTTATATACTACCCAATCAGACGAGTATATAAGTAAATAATAAGAGTATAAAGTAATAATAAAATAGTAACCCCTAGCTTTTGGCATTCCCCAGCCCTAGATGTTGATATTGTCACCTTAAGCTATATTTTACGAACTACTACTAGAATAAGACTGATGCACAGTTACTACGTTGTATACATATTTTTGTTTTGCTGCAAGAACTTGTAGCCAATGCCAAAAATAAATATAAAAAATATTAATGAGGCACCAGGCAGGCAGTGACACTGACAGTGACACGTCACTTTAACTATCTGCCTGTAAAATTGTTAAGTTACTAATAAGAGTAATTTTCTTTAATTTTAGTTTCTGACACGTATTGATTTTAACCTTAGTGTATTTTAAGTGACATTGTGTTTAAAATTTTAGAATATTGTACTAAAAGCAGTTAAATAATCTTTTACTACGAAGTAATTCAACCAAACCTCAGTTGTTTTCACCACTGTTAAGCCCCTAGAATGCGATGCACCCTCGTCGTCGTAACGTTGGTGTTCCAGAAAGGGCACCCTTGATAGAAGAAAATTTAAATTCATATAATAAATTAGACAAAAAAGGAACACCTTTTTTGCGTGACTCGTTACAAAGTTCACATAACTATACTGGATCGCTTATCAGATCCGAAGAAAAAGACGCAATTTTAGACTTCCTTGAGGATTTCATATTTGAACCAGTTATGGCTGCGCGAGACCGAACTAATGAGTTTGTGACTACTGTTCGCAGCATTCAAAGTAGAACATTAGTTAAGCCAGTTATAAGAGATAAACGTAAAGCAGAGGTGCTTGAAACATATTCACAATTCATGAGCATGGCGAAGGTCATTAGCAAAAACATAACAAGCACCTATGCTAAATTAGAGAAGTTGGCATTGTGTGAGTAAAATGTGTTCATATTATTATTTGACATCAATATTTACTTAATTTGTTATTTTAAGGTGCTATTATTAAAATAAATAGTCAACACAGTCTTAAAGGTTATTCTCATGTAAAGTTCGAATGAAGTAATTTTATTATTATTACTACTACTACTACTACTATTACTGCGTTTGTATTTTAAAATTTTACTTGTGCTTAAATTATATGTTTTTTAATGGCTATTTAATTCAAATGTTTCTTAAATTTTTTTTATTAATTTCTAGTGGCCAAAAAAAAATCCTTGTTTGATGACCGACCAGTGGAGATACATGAATTAACCTACATTATCAAGGGCGATTTAAATTCTCTTAATCAACAAATAGCTAGATTAGGAGAAATGCCTAAAGGTCGCCGCAGTATGCACAGTCATTCTTCTAGTGTTGTGCTTGCATTACAATCAAGACTTGCATCAATGAGTAATCAGTTTAAACAGGTAAATATAAATGCCAATGTATTAATTTATTAGTATTACTACTCTACTGTAAGAACCAAGGAAGATACATACTATATGGTAGGTATACTTCTTTGAAGTAGTAATGAAAAATTTATTATTGAAAAGTAGTATGTAAAAACAGTATTTTAATAAAAGCTTTTAAATTCTAAACTTTTTGTCTCAGAAGTTAATGTGTCATCCCCTCATCTTTTCACCTACCTTCCTCTGTTCCTGTTCTCTCTTATTGAGTATCTGTTCATTTCTATTTTGGTCATTTTGTTGAAAAATTACATGTTCCTAAATTTAATGGCAACTATTTTTTGCAACCATTGAACAGATCTCACTCCTTTCCAAGCTGATGTACTACTTAGTTCTCAGTAGTTCTCGGACCATGTTTGACTAGTATTTGTTAGGCATTGTAGGTACAAAATGTTTGCCTTTAAAACAGGAGAAGGTATCCAATTTAACTGTTTTTTTTTATTATAGTACCCATTATAGCCGTGTTAGCCTAGTGGTCAGGGTGCTAGCTTTGGTTTCATAGAGCGCGAGGGACCTGGGTTCGGTCCCCGGCACCACTAAAATTGTTAATAGCAATTTTAAGTGCTGTATTTACCATGTGCAAGCGGGGGTGAAAGAAAATATCGTGAGCAAACCGGCATGTCTGAGAAATAATAAAAAATATTATTTTGAGGATATGTGAAGCACACATACCCGCATTGGAGCAGTGAGACAGGCCCTTCCCTGCTCCAAACTTTGTCAGATATTTGAGGAGGCCTTTACCCAGCAGTGGGCACTTATATGCTGCTACTTTTACCCCTTGTAGTAGAAAATTTGATTTACAAATTTCCAATGGTACCTTTTCCATGTAAATACATCATTATTCTAAATCTCTTCCAATATACTCTTAAACATTAATTCTTAATTCGATAGAGTCCTGTTCATTTTATAAATATTTGTATCAATGCTCTGGATCCTTGTAGTAATTAAAAACCTTCCCATATCCAATGCTTATTATCTAATGATAAGATCAGAGGAAGGGTCAGATGTAATGTCAGAGATGAAGACAACACAATCAGACCAGAAAACTAATAACTTCTGTATAAGCACAAATGTTGACTCTGGCTGGGATTCGAACCTAGGACTTATGGCTTAGCAGTCAAGTATGCTAACCACTGTTATGTTTCAGTTTGAAAGGTATAGAACAGTATATTAACAGGTTATTTGTATAATGTACTGTGTGCTTATTTATGTATTTATTACAGGTACTTGAAGTCCGATCTGAAAATCTAAAACATCAGAATAATAGAAGGGAACAGTTTTCTAGTATACCACCTGTTGTTAAAGAAGTACCTTCATTACTACAGCCTGACGAAGTAAGCATAGATTTGGGTGAATCTTCGAGTTTACAAATGCAGCAGTTGGTATTAAGGGATGATACTGATTCATATGTACAACAGAGAGCAGAGACTATGCATAATATAGAAAGTACTATTGTTGAGTTGGGAGGTATTTTCCAACAACTGGCTCACATGGTAAAAGAGCAAGATGAAGCAATAGGAAGAATTGATGCAAACATTCAAGAAACTGAGATGAATGTTGAAGCGGGACACAGGGAAATATTAAAATATTTTCAAAATATAACAGGCAATAGAGCTCTTATGTTTAAAGTGTTTGGGGTATTAATATTTTTCTTTATATTCTTTGTTGTGTTTATGGCTTGATTTGTTGTTTATGAACAATAAAAAAGAACATCAAAAGTTTAGCTGTACAGGTATAATTGTCATAAGAGAAAAAGAAAAGTACGAAAATTAGGCGAAAAGTAACTAGTATTTACAAATTTTATAATTGCCTGGCTGTAATAGGATTATTCATAATTCCAAATGTTCATGAGAAAAAGCAATTATTAAGATATTTCAATAATACAATGCTAATATAATAAGCACTTATTTTGTATGAAATTGTACATCAATTTTCAAATTTGACATTAAAGTTTGTTGATAATGCTGTTATTTGTGAAAAGTAACCAAACAATATGATTATACTGTGGATGTGTTTGGCAACCCCTAGCTTATTACGATAATATAATTTCCTATGTTGCAACTCATTATCTGATAATCAATGTCATAAAAGTTGTTTGTACATATTTTTGTATTATATTATTATTAAATACAACTTTATTAACAGATAAAAAGCATCCATCAATCATTGCCGCCGATACTAAACTGTTGAAGCTGTTAATACAAAATCTTTCCATTACATTTATTTAACACCTACCTGTACTCCGCTGTTCTATATATAACCTAGAAACTTTTATGTCAATAAACGCTATCTATTAAAAATTAAATTGGATTGGTAGTACCTGAGCTTAGTACGTTCAAACATACAAACTCTCCTGCTTTGTAATATTACTAGCTTTAGTCTGCGATTTTATCAGCGTATAATCCACGAGTAGGAAATAATTTTATTTATAATCTTGTTTCTTAATAAATAGGCGCATAAATTATTCATAGGCTTCCGAACACTGAATGTAACATTTAAAACGTTCTGTGTGTTGTTTTTTTGCATGGTTCCCATTGTCGCTATTACTTATGGATTTATCCCGTACTGTCAATACCAGAATTTTCCCGGGATAGAAAGTCTCACAATTTTAAATTTGAGACATAACCTTTAAAAAGTAAAAAATTGCATCAGTCGGTCCAATAGTATTAGCGTAATGCATTCCTAAAAAAAAATTAAAAATTTTCTAACGCATTCTAAAATGGGGTTTTTTGAGCTGAACAAGTTATCAGTTTATCTCTGTCCACATAAACTTCTCTTTTTTGTCACCATCCAACGAATTCATTAAAGATTTCCTTCCTTTTTTTTTAAATCAGTGTAATTTTCGAGGTTTCTCAGGATTCTGATTACGAGAATGTCATTCTTTTTAAATACCTATTACTTCCTATATCTATTGCTTTTCCGCACATGCCTATCGAGCAAGTTAATAAGACTATAACGGCGCGCGTTCGCTAATTCGATGCTCCCTCATATAGGAGACAAAAATGATCACGAATTTTAAATAGAGCGGGCGGTTGTCATCGTGTTATCTTAGTCTTAATATTCGTCGAAGCTATGGAGATTCCTTCATCATCATCATTTCAGCCTATCACAAGTCCACTGGTGAACATAGGCCTACCCCAAAGATTGCCACGAAGCTCGGTCCTGAGCCACCTGCATCCATCAACTTCCCGCAACACTGCGCAGGCCGTCACTCCATTTTGTGGGGGGTCGTCCTAGACTGCGTTGGCCTGTACGTGGCTGCCACTCGAGAACCTTTTTCCCAATGGTTGTCAGTTCTGCGATCAATGAGGCCGGCCCATTCCCCGGAGATTCCTAGGAGCACATAATTAATTTAAGCAGAAATCAGAACTATTTTATTGGGATTTAACTAAATGTATAATCATTTCATCGTGTATGCAGCAGCCCAACAGCAGACATCGTTACGAGGCACACCGCTCGTCATAAGGTATCGTGGTAGCTCATCTACTTCGTGTCAGCTAACGCATTCGCATTTTTTACGCAAATAATGCAGTCTTCACTTCAGTCACTTATCGCATCATTCGCCGGCGAAGTTAGCTTGACCGTGCCATTTTGACATTTGGCTTTGATAATACCTCAATAGCAAAGTGCAACAAGACGCGTTTCGTATTCCGTTGCATAGGTACATATTTGAGTAAGAAGGGTGGGTACTGGTAGATCACTCATTACTTCTCAATTATCAAAATAATTAGGTATAGGAAAAGGGTTAATTACAATCTTGTTAAAAATTAATATTGTTTTTGTCGCGTTACAGGGGCGACGCCTTGGTTATCATTAATTAATTTTGCATTTTATTGTTATCTTTATAGGTACTAAAGGTAATACTTATATATAGGTACAAGTACGCAGTCTTTCTGTTCGCCGCCGCTTCTCAATTTTTTGTAAAGTGGCAGTTAATACAAACTAAATACGGTTTAAATCGGTAAAGATTTTGATACTCTTATAGATTTTAAAAGTGTAATGGATAAAATTAATAGTTTGGAATTCACAAACACATTTATCCTGATTATGTATTAATCGCTCTCATCGTTTGATGATGAGATTTATTATGTCATATGAAGCAGACCACCGAGAGCTATTCAGACAAGGTGATCAAGGGCACTGGGCCCTTAAATTCTTCTTAGACTGCCATACCCTGTCTTTCACTGCAAAGTCCCTGAATAACCTGAGGCTTGTCGGTGCCAAGTTGCCAGACGATAAGACCAGCTAATGGATTCAGTTGGACAACTCAACCGAACGTATCCTCTTTCTTGTCTTAAACTACCACCCATCCACCAGCAGTATTTTTTGTCCGTCACCTAATACCCATGTTATCATTATGACGGGAAAAAAGTTCTACGTGTAATTGCAGGTTCTCGAGCGCATTAAGAGCAAAAGAACGGAATGTGTTGAACTGTTGATTAATATTTGAAGTTGAACTTGTATCGGGTCATGGTCTTGGTGAGGTAATAATGAGTAATGAAAACAATGTACGGCAATATTCACTAGTTGCTTTGAAATGAATATCCAACAGGGAGAAGTTGATGGTATTTTAATATAACATTAATAAAAATTACAGAGCCATTAAAAAAAAGTTCTACATTATACATTCCACTCCTACCCTAAAAAAACATTATGATCACTAGTACTAAATATTTTTTTTTATTAAATGTCAATAATATTGCATTAAACCTGTATATTACATTTTGTAACAATGGTTGAACTAACAACTACAGTTTTTAGTTCAACCTAAGACAGGAATATATACAGAAATTCCAATTTTTTATCTAGTGTATTTTTTTAAATAGATCCCGTAACAAAAACGGTCAACTTTGACGGAAGGGATGTGAAAAAAAATAGAGATTTCTTTATTTTTGAAGTCTCACTCTGTCAATTATCAGAATGATCAATCTTACTTTATGATTACATCAAAGCAGTTCAATAAGAAAAAATTAAAACAAAATAATTTTATATTAATTTAGGATAAGGATAAGAAATAAAATTGAATGCTGACACAAACATTATATTTTATTCCAAAAAAAATTAAAGTGGAGATATAAAAATTCTTTCCATTCTTAGAGCTATTAAAAATACCCGTCTTATTTACAATGGATACTTATGTTAGTTAAATGAACATTATTTTTTTTATAACAGAACAAACATTTGTTAGTCCATCCATTACTTATTTACAAGAATTCATCACACCAATCTTTTAAACACTGATAACAATCAGCTGACTGTTTTGAATTAGCACTGCAAGTTTCCTTCATCCATTCTTGAAATAATTCTCTGTCTTTCTTCAATACTAAAAATTGACCAAGTACAACATATGCCTGAAATAATTATACACAGATATGTATGATAATTTTTAAAGAGGATAAATAGTTATATGCTGATGGGACAGCTTTGGCTACACTATACACATCTTGGACCAATTTTTACACTGGAAAGAGTGATACTTTCAAATGTGTGTCAATTTTTATATAAAAATATTTTAAGAATATAACGAAAGACACATACTGATAACATGTAAATCTTAAATGTTTATCGATTGACAGAATAAAAATCGCAGTGGTTATCAATAAAATAGTTGTTAAACAAATACGAAAATAATTAATGACAATGTGCATTTTTTACCTCATAATTCGTGATAATATAGTGGCACATTAAGTGACTAAATTTCTACCCTGATCAATGAGATTTACTTTTATACTGCACCAAACTCAATGTTATGCGGCATCGACAAACTTACATGAGCTGTCTCTTTAACTCATACTGACGGTACAAGAAATTGACATTTGATAACAATACCTCATTTGACATTTTTGTACAAACACTGCAACAAATAATACCTCAATCCAGGTAATGATTGGTCCGAGATACACTTATTGACAATCTAGAAATGATATGGCGCGTAAGTCCTATAGTAATTTGGATATATAGATACAACAACCCTGAAAGTTGCAGATATATAACAAAATTAATTTTCAGATTTCTGCGATGCAGAGTTCTGCGACTTGTCCTTCCCCTTCTGTATTTATACGACTCCAAAATAAATTTTCCTTAATACTGTAAGTTTCCTAATTTTTATTGCTAAAATATGATGAATTGGTTGATGTTCTTAAAAATTATTAACATTCACTGTAGTGTACCTTTTCTTGCAAAATTTATACAACCTTCGTTAGTAACGAAACTACAATTAATGTCAAATTTTAAAACAGCAATTTGTGTGTTAATGTAGATTAGAGAGATTTAGTTTCAAACCCATACTATACCCATTCAGCGTTTATCTCATAGTATAACAAAATAGTCAAACTACGTGTTAGACGTCATATCTTAATTACCGTATCCAAATGAATCTGATCCTTACATTAACATTATTTCTTCTCCAGCTGCAATACGTTGAAGTCCATTTAGAACGTTCTTTTAAAGAAAAACATGGCAGTCGTTAGCGCAATAAATGTAAGATTATAATTTTAAAATGATTTCCAATAAAAAGGAATGAAAACATAAAAGAAAAGAACAGAAGACAGATTACCATGCTAATCAAGATGACTTGCATAAAAGAATTTCCAACAATTCCCAGAATTAAAATAACGGATTCAAACTCTATCCAAGATATTTTATCAGGTCAAAGTGTTTATGAATTCCCCATGCCTTAATCATCAAATATTACTGGTGCACAATATCCGAAATTTCTCTTTCACAGACATCTAACATTCTTCTATCACAAACGCCAGATGCTTACAACAGTCAACTTCCTTCTAAATCCCTTAGCATGCAAATAAATAACGACAGTACAAAAATAGATACTCAACGATTTCAATCTCTTCGTGTTTATAATTATGCAGCTACAGGTTCCATTATTGTCCATGTTCAAATAAAAGCTTCTCCTAATTCTGGTAAAACTTTTTTACGCAATATTAAAAAAAAATTGTGGTTACTTTGCTTGCAAACCTATTTTTAGAAAATCCACCCATAAATGATAAATATGAAATGTTTATTCCTTCCTTTCAAGTATTACAAATAAGGGTAATAAAAGGTATACCTAAAGATTGGACGCCGGAAGAGATTATATTTGAAGTATCTGCCTATCCAAACGCGATCCTTATCTTAAAAGCTTGAAGATTAAACTATCGAATATAATAAAAACAAAATTAGACATGAAAGCTCCGAAAGTTTAGTTATCACACGCGACGGCCAAATTCTTCCCTCTAGGGTTTATTTATGTTATCCATCGATTCCCATTGAAATTTATAAACTCCGAACGATTTAATGTTTTGAGTGCAGTTTAGTGTGTCCAAATGGATACACTAAAGTTTTGTCGTTCAAAACCAAGATGTTCAAATATAATAATCACTTTTCTTTTCCTTGTGACAGGGATGACGAGTCCCCTTACTGTTTATTCTGTTCCGCCAACCACAAAACATTCACACAAGTCAAAATAATATTAGGTCCTTACATATGAAATTAGCGTATCCAAATGAATCTGATCCTTACATTAACATTATTTCTTCTCCAGCTGCAATACGTTGAAGTCCATTTAGAACGTTCTTTTAAAGAAAAACATGGCAGTCGTTAGCGCAATAAATGTAAGATTATAATTTTAAAATGATTTCCAATAAAAAGGAATGAAAACATAAAAGAAAAGAACAGAAGACAGATTACCATGCTAATCAAGATGACTTGCATAAAAGAATTTCCAACAATTCCCAGAATTAAAATAACGGATTCAAACTCTATCCAAGATATTTTATCAGGTCAAAGTGTTTATGAATTCCCCATGCCTTAATCATCAAATATTACTGGTGCACAATATCCGAAATTTCTCTTTCACAGACATCTAACATTCTTCTATCACAAACGCCAGATGCTTACAACAGTCAACTTCCTTCTAAATCCCTTAGCATGCAAATAAATAACGACAGTACAAAAATAGATACTCAACGATTTCAATCTCTTCGTGTTTATAATTATGCAGCTACAGGTTCCATTATTGTCCATGTTCAAATAAAAGCTTCTCCTAATTCTGGTAAAACTTTTTACGCAATATTAAAAAAAAATTGTGGTTACTTTGCTTGCAAACCTATTTTTAGAAAATCCACCCATAAATGATAAATATGAAATGTTTATTCCTTCCTTTCAAGTATTACAAATAAGGGTAATAAAAGGTATACCTAAAGATTGGACGCCGGAAGAGATTATATTTGAAGTATCTGCCTATCCAAACGCGATCCTTATCTTAAAAGCTTGAAGATTAAACTATCGAATATAATAAAAACAAAATTAGACATGAAAGCTCCGAAAGTTTAGTTATCACACGCGACAGCCAAATTCTTTTATCAAGGGTTTATTTATGTTATCCATCGATTCCCATTGAAATTTATAAACTCCGAACGATTTAATGTTTTGAGTGCAGTTTAGTGTGTCCAAATGGATACACTAAAGTTTTGTCGTTCAAAACCAAGATGTTCAAATATAATAATCACTTTTCTTTTCCTTGTGACAGGGATGACGAGTCCCCTTACTGTTTATTCTGTTCCGCCAACCACAAAACATTCACACAAGTCAAAATAATATTAGGTCCTTACATATGAAATTAGCGTATTATATGGAAAAAGTAAAAAACAATTTTTTATGAAATTATATATTTAATCAATAGAAGTATGTACCCTGATTATCTATGCACTTTCGCCATTTTATAGGTAATTCATTAATTCCAATGCTAAAAAAATTTTGGGAGCGAGAATCTATAAAATCTTTAAAAGCGAATTAGACAACCGCCTCATTGGATTTAAATTTTGTTCCTTGCAAGAAATCTTCCAAATTCCGAAAAAATTGCTAATTTGTATGAGCACGGACCGAAGAGTATGGTGGGTGTTGGAGAGATTCCAATCGCAGCTCTTCTAATTTAGCGACCGTTTGTCGTAAAGTAGTTAGGTAGTCTAGCGTTGTCATGAAGCAACAGTGGGCTAGAGCACTTGACCAGTCTCGGTTGTTTAACGGCTAGCTTTCATCCTATCATGGTTTGCAATTGTTGACAATACAGATCTGCTGTAATCGCCTGGCCAGATCTTAGGAAGCTGTAGTGTATGACACCAGCACTGGTCCACTAAACATTGACCAGTGCATTTTTCTGAGTCAACTTTCGCATGGGACAGGATTTCTCCTGGGTTCAACCACTGTGATGAGCGTTTCCGATTGTCGTACAGTATCCATTTTTCATCACAAGTAAAGATATTCAAATTTCCCTCGTTATTGTGACGGTTGAATAATATAACGCAGCAGTTAATGTGTTTATGTTGATGTACTTCACTCAATTCATGCGGTACCCATTTCTCGTGGTTTTTACTTTTCAAATTTGTTTCAAGTGAATTTAAATTGTTTTGTCACTCACACCAAAGCCTGTCGCTGCGATGGATCATCTTTAATTCCTCATTGTTAACTTGGGTCTCCGGCAGTCCGCGGGGTTTGGTTTAGAGATCTCCAGAACGAAAACGTCGGAACCTAAAATGTACCGTGCTTTCTTTTACAGGAGCTTCCCCATACACATCATTAATCCTTAGAGCTGTTTCTGGATTGCTGGTGCCACGGTGGAACTGACATTCGTAAATAACGCGATATTTCAAGTTTTCCATTTTGTTAACAGAAGGATTTCAAAGAAAAAAAAAGACGCGAATACAAATGAATCGCTCAATTCGAACACAAATACACAAGCCTAAATTTGATATACTTTCTGATTTTGGAATCCCTAACCAAACGCCAAATTATTTGAGATCAAAGTGACCAGATCGACAAAATGCCAATTTCTTATGTAAGGACCTGATATTAAAAACGAAACAGCATAAAATTCAATCTAGTGTCTAAAGCATCAAAAAAAATTCTACAAAATCTTATGCTGATGTTCTGATGATCCCAAGAAACACCCAGCAAATTATTTATCTTTTTTTAATCCTGGAATTGATCATTCTCCTTCACAAGCTCCTAAATCTCATAAAAATACATACATTCTTCATACCTAAAAAACTTCATCAACATGCACAATCAGGTTATGACAGAAAGTCACCAAAAAATTATTGAAGTTTGAAGTTGTAGACAGTTCTCACAGCATTGACCATTTTCCTGTTTTGATTTCCATGCCGATGCAATTAAATCACAAAACAATAACAGTAAGCCTGTAGTGGGACACTGAATTTACTGAGTCCATCCGAAAAAGTAAAAATGGCGAAAAAATAATGAATTCGAAATGACTTCTAACAAACTGCATACCTTTTACGTATCCAAGAAAAGAACAAAAGTATCGTAAGCTTTAACAGTATGGTGTTGGCATTCCTTTTGTTCTTCAAAATTGAAGAACAAAAAAGTTCGTTTGGCGCGAGATAATAAAATCTGCTTAGCGTAATGTTAGACTTTACATTCTTAAAGTAAAAATGTGTAAGCCTTAATGTATCCAAAAAAGATACAAATTTCATTATTCATTTATTTCTAGACCACTCTATCCATCTAAAAATTGATAATGATATAAAATTTACTCGAAAAGTATTCAAAGGCTTCCCGGAAAGCTCCATTCAAAATGACAAGAGCAGCCTGCTAGTATATATATATGTATAGTATACGTATGTGAAAGCTCCCTATCAGCTAATATATTCTTATTCCTGATTATATATTTTGATATATATATAAAGAAAAGTAAAGTAGCGGCCAGTAAGTGCCCACTGTTGCTGCAAAGGCCTCCTCAAATATCTGAGAGGGTGTAGGAGCCGGGAATGGCCCGCCACGATGTTCCAATGCGGGCTGGGGGGCTTAAACCCTTTTTTTAACTATTTTTATATTGAATGCAGACAATCTCTTTCTTTTATGTAAATGATAAATACATAGAATACCGTGTTAATGCAATAGAACACGATCTTCTGTCCATGACCACATGGTTGGATGATCATCAACTAGTACTTTCCCTAAATAAAAGCAATACAGTTCTTTTTTCTCGCAAAAGATTTCTACCACAATTACACAGGTATGTCTTATTAATTATTCGCTTGAAAATATTTAGCAAGTGAAATGTCGACATTGCCCATGACATTTATACCCAAAAATATTAACGTATTAAGAAGAGGTTTGTGTGGGGTTTGGTAGGGTACTTATTCTTCAAAAGACGTTTAGATTACGCCTCATTTCTTCTTGAATTATATAGACGGATATAAAATGTTAATATTGTTCAACACAAGTCTCTAAGGATAATTTTAGGTGCTATGAATTCGTCGCCTCATATGCCTTGCAGAATCTAGATCAAAATCTAGCACTGTTTATGGTCACTTAATATCCATAAACAGTCCTAGATTTTGAACTTAATATATCTTCCATTGAATCAAACAAAGAATTTCTTTTGCTTTGGATAAGCATTTTCCAGATTATCATAATATTTTTACTAATGCCTCCAAACTCAACTAAAAAGATTGTACTGGTTATGTGATATATCACCAAAATTGGAAAATAGTCCGGAAAATAAAAGTCCTCCAGAATCTTCTGTTTTCAGGAGAAATGCTAGCCATTTTGCAAGCTTTGGCTGTTTAAATTTAAAACAAGCGTAATCTCTACAGTTTCTCTTAGTACTTTACAGACATTAATACACAACATCTTTATGGTATCTCGTGCAAGCCTTTAATATTTCAATTAAAGAAACTTTTATTCCTATTCCAATTCCAAAATGTAAACATTTCCTTTCTTTGGATTCTGAGTCATGTTGGTATATATGGTAATAAATATGCTGACATACTTGCTAAACGAGATATAGTCTACAAGGATACTTTTCTTTTTAAAAATGATTGCTATGACCGTATAATGACAGAGAAATTGTTATGTAGAGATAGGTGGACAAAACCAAAATGACAAAGGCTTTCACTATGCTAAAATTCAACCCAATATCCCTAATCAACCTTGGTTTTGTAAATTAACCTTGAGTAAGAAATATACATCAATGCTATGTAGAATGGATCACTAGTGTAATTCGGTTCATTTTGTTAGGCTTCATATTAAAGATTTTTCAATATGTAAATCTGGATTAGACATTGGTGAACTTAACCATTTTTTTTTTCGTGTCCTTTTTATGATCATACACAATTTTTAGTTTAAATATATACCTTTTAATTCAGAAACTTGATCTCTTTTATTTATTTCTGAAGATTATTTTAATTGTCTTGTAGAATATTTAGACACAAATAATGTTAAGTTATAATATGGCTCTTTTTATTTGTCTGACCTAGTACTATCTATTACTTCAAAATAATAATTAGTTATATTTTTTTATTTAAACTTTTTATTCTATTATAATTAATTTCGTATTTATTCATTAGAGCATAATAATTATGATTTCGATATTTATAATCAGAATCATAGATTATTTTTTTGAAGATGCTTTTTCTTATTTCTTACAAAGTTACTTGTAACTGGTACTAACAAAGTTCCCATAATATTCAAATAACATTGAATCCATATATCCTCCTAAGGGCCAAAGGCCTTTTTATGAGTATAAATAACTTGCATGTTCACACCCAGCATCAATTTTGGTTACTACTTCATGCAGGCCCAAAACTTTCACAAAGGATCAATTTTAAAATCACATTTTTCAAATTTAAATACCCTGATAAATATTTCTTTAACATGAGAGAGTGGGTAAATACACTCGGCGTCAAAAAAATCGCACCTTTTGAAATTTTGACTTCAAGCGAATAATACTCTTAACTTATTTATTGTACCCTACCAAAATTAATATCATTTGAAAGCACAATTAATACACTTTAAAAACGCGTATCGTTCTTTTCTGTAAAAACAATAATCCCGAAACGTTAGGGTCTTTAAAAAAAAGTGCTGAAAAGCTCATTAGAGGACTCACTACTTGTGCCACCTTGGACACGAATAAAAGGGGGGGTTAAAATTAATTATGGGTCATTAGCTATCCAGACATCACAGAAGTCACACCTGAACAGCTCCAGTAATTAAAAAACCCTGAAAAATGGATACCACGGCAGAAGAAGCAGCTCAAGTGGTAGCAATACTGCAATCAGGACTACGCGAAGTTGATATTGCTCGACAACTCAACATAAGCCGTTTCCGGGTGAAACGAGTATCCCAGCGGTTCCAGGAGACTGGAGGCTACATCAGGAAGCATGGATCCGGAAGACGACGTTGCACTTCCGACAGAGACGACCGCTATATTGTGTCGACGTCTTTGCGTAAGCGATTCTCCAACGCCGTTGAGCTGCAACAGCAGCTCCGAACAGCTCGGAGGACTTCGGTGAGCGTCTCCACAATAAAAAGAAGGCTGCGAGAGAAGAAAATCCAGGCCCGTAGGGTTGCTACTGGCCCCAAATTGACAGCAGAGCATAGGCGAGTCAGATTTTTACCCCCCCTTTTATTCGTGTCCAAGGTGGCACAAGTAGTGAGTCCTCTAATGAGCTTTTCAGCACTTTTTTTTAAAGACCCTAACGTTTCGTGATTATTGTTTTTACAGAAAAGAACGATACGCGTTTTTAAAGTGTATTAATTGTGCTTTCAAATGATATTAATTTTGGTAGGGTACAATAAATAAGTTAAGAGTATTATTCGCTTGAAGTCAAAATTTCAAAAGGTGCTATTTTTTTGACGCCGAGTATATTTCTTTCAGTGATATTATTATGGGTTGGTATAAGCAAAATAAATTTTACACATAATAATACTGAACATTTGTTTCAAGTTACTATTGAACATTATACTTTTACTTAATCAAAACTTTTTGTTTCTTTAAAAAGTACCACAGACTTTTATAACAAAATACTGTTGTTATTTAAGCCTGTCAACTGGCACTGCAGCAGTGTGGCGGGCTGTCCCGGCTTCATAACCCTTTCAGATATATGAGAAGGAGGCCTTTTCCCAGTAGTGGGCACTTAGAGGCTGCTACATTTTTAAAGGTCTTTAAGTTTCCTTAAAATTAAATGCGTGAAAAGTTAATGACAAATTAAAACCCTTTTTTTATATGTTTTATTTAGATACTATTTATTGTTGTTTCCACTCTGTATCTAATTAAGAAAAGAAACTTTTTTACACCTGAAACCTACAAATAGCTAATTTACTTAATGTTTTAGAATTGAAGATGAAGCAGCTTCTATCAATGACATTTATAATAATCTAATGGCAAACACTTCCAACCTGTTACCAGTAGGTCAAGATTTTTCCGATTCAGGGTCATCAAGTATTTGGAATCTCAGAATCAGATTCTCTGTCCCTAACTTTCTGATGAAGATATAATTTCCACACCTTAATTACAAGTTAAGCGATGTTTGTATGGAATTTTACTCAAAGAATAACTAATAATCAGAGTTTGTCAACCTCATCTTTAACTTATGTAAGACATTATGAGTGATTAATCAAAGATCACCCATAGTAAAAAGAATAGGCAATAAAAACAGTCAGCAGGCCTGAAGTAGACAAAGCATACAATGATGATGAAAGGTTTTGACTTGCAGATTTTCTGTTATCGGTATGCCCTTTTCTGTTACAGAACTAGAAATAGACTCAACTATTTACAGCACACATGGTTGACAATGCTGTGTTCAAATCATGGTTCATGTTCAAGAAACAAAAATTAAATACAAATTGGAGTTATGAAAAAAAATGGAATTATATGGAAAAAGATTTAGCTTCTGATGTTGAGACTGAAGAAGAGCATTTAGTGAATAGAAAGAGAGGTCTTAAATTTGCTGCTTTAAAATTTGTTTTAAAATTTGCTACCTGACATACCTTGCGTACATTATGTACCTTTCAGCAAACAACAAAAAAGTGAATGTAATACAAGACTGATACAAATTTGAAGATTAATGTTTATTTGTTATGCTTGGAGTGTAGTCTTTAAGTTTTTAATTTTTGTGGTCTCTTGGGATAAAAGTACAATTATTTATGACCCAGCCCTAAAAGTGTTGATTTTCCCCATTAATATTTTGTTTTTATTTATACCATTGCACCCCAAAGTTTAAATATATATTTTTAGTACCTCCATATTAAATATAAGAAACCTTTTAAAATAATCATAGATTTTAAAGTCTAAACATTGCAAATAGGTACTTTGGTAAGTTGTAGTCACCCTAAAAGTATATTTAAAATTAAAACTGCAACAAGATAAAATATTTTTGTATGGTAGTCTGAACACAAATCAATAATAATTACTCCTTTTGAAAGGTCCCTCAGGTCGTAATTTAAACGAAGCTATTTTTGCATCAAAAATATTGGTGTTTTCCATCACATTAAAGAGGAAGATCCCCATGTTTTTCAATACACAAATGTTTTATGATCAGGCTGATGGATATAAAAATAGCCCCATACCTATCGCCCATTGGGGATGACAAATTTCCGTTTCCAAACGTAGCTAAAAGGACATCAGCAATCCACTTTTAGCCTCTCCGGGAAATACAGTGTCACGGGTGCTCAGTCTTATCGCCGAGTTTTCTAACTTTTAAGTAGCAAACTTGTGACAATTTCTGGAAGCCTTCATTTGCATTGCCTGTGTTCGACTTCGTCAACTACTTCCAGGACTGTCAATCACTTCTTTGTAATTGAAATGTAAAATTTGAGGGTGTTTATTGGACGTTCAATTTGACTCAAACCAATTAATAAAAACTAATGGAAATTAGTGTTCATCGTAATATTTTATTAAACAAAGAGTTAATGTAACGTTTTCTAACCTTATCAAAACCTGCAGTTTCGAGTCTCTTTCCCAAAACTTCACCAACGCCGGCTAAATCCGTAACAGGCTTTTCTCCCATTGGTTCAGCGACAAAATTTCTATGCTTTTGCGATGTACTTGACATTTTTAAAACGTTTGTAAATAAAAACAAACGAGGAAAAATCACAGTAATGCGCCAATTTTACTTAACACTCAATACTAATAATTAACTTAACCTAACCGTGTTCTTAACGGTTACAAATAAAGATGTTCTATCATAGAACGAAACGCTGTATTTTAAACGCAGAATATTTTTTATGCAATAATATAACATTGGGCGCAACACATAACTAATTAACGGTGGTTAACAGCGTATAGCGCCATAGCACAATTTCTGAACACTACGTATAGCGCGTGTCAACAAGTCACTAGTTTGTCGATAAAAATATAACGAAACGAACATTAAGCACGACCTATGCGACATAGCAGGAAAGTTGAGAGGGAAAAAAAAGGGATGTGAATATTTGAACACGCTATAATCTTTTTCTTTACTGTCAAAAATTTGATTGATATAAGTATGGATTTATAAAAAATTAAATGTGTGGAAGACACGTCATTAATAAAAGCCATGTAGGCAGTATTAAATCAACCTAAATTTGGATTAAAACCAGTTACTTGCAATAATTTCATAAACAAATCTTATTACAAAAGATATGACCGCTTTCATGACTTTTTTTATTAGACTTGTGACTTATTCTTGTAAGAAGGCAATTAAAAGAAATAATAAGAAATAACAACATAGAAAATTAAACCTTTAGATTATATATTAGGCTAAATAAATAATTAGTAAAGACAACGAAACGTAACCGTAATATTATTTATTTATTTAAACTTTATTTAAATACCTTTATATAAAAGTATTACTAAGGGCGGACATAATGCCTCTTAGCATTCTCTGCTAGTCAACCCAGGGTGTGGAGAGATATTCTAAGGGTGCCAAACATTAAATTTGTTAAAAAAAAGGAACTAAAATACATGAATAACTTTCACTTACAATTATCGTATGCATATAATCAATAACCTAAAATCTAATTCATTCAGACTTAGATTTTACAGACAAGCGTTTGTTCACTACATTCGCTACTGGATTCGCAAAAGCAGCTCTCGGTATTATTTGTCAAATAATTTGACATCACTGCGGGGGCACGTGTGACGTATTCACCTTGCCCCAGCATCTACCGGGGACCTGAGTTATATGTCATATTTTACTTTGTACTATTAAGTGCGTGTTGTCCTCGCGGTCACTTCCAGCAGTTAAAGGCTATTTTTAAGCCAAGTAGGCTTTGTTAATGTTATGTTTAGGATAGGTCCTACACATGTTTACTTAAAATACTTAGGTATTTGAAAAATCGAATCTTTATATTAAACGTAATTTTAACTTATAATCAAAAGTTTTTCTGTTAACATACATACATTAATTTCATTATATGTGTTTTCGTAGATTTTATTTACGAAAAGGCTTATTGATTTGTTAATAAGCAAAATTTTATGATATTGAGGGTTTTGAACTAGTTTATGTATGTTCACATTCATAACCTCGAAATATTATTGTAAACGTTTCGCCCTTGTTACCCAAATAGTTAAACAAGATATTACATTTATATGACAAACCGCCCTGTTTGGAATAGGAGAAAACCAGTATCTATAGGTATTTAGTTAAAGTAATTATAAATTTACACTCTGTTGCTCTAAAGAGTTTGATTACATTGTTATTAATAACTTTAGTTTTCAACAGATTATTCATTATATTTTAACATCGTTGTTACGAAACCTTTAGATCTTGTTTTTGAAGTGTTTCTTGTTTCTGATACTTCTTTTGGAGCGTTTGGGAAAAATTATGAGAGTGAATTTTTACGATGCGCGCGCACATCAACACCTAAAAGCGACATCATGAAGTTGGTTGGTTTTTTATTTATCTCTCAAGCTTATGTGAGAACTGATTCAACTATATTCAAGTAACTACCTTGAATATAGTTCTGCACTTGAATTTCACATATATATCAATCTACAACAAGTGTTTTATATCAGTGGAGATAAAAAAATATATTCATACATAAATATACATGTGTATTTGTGTGTGATTTTAAATTATATATGGTGGTGATTGATAATTTTTTTTTTTTATTTATTGTGTGTATTCGTGATAAAAGTGTTTATTTATAGTATAAACTTTTTTAAGTGGGTTTATAGATTTAAGGTTAACTGTCGGCATGTATTATTTTTATTTCTTTACATTATAAATTATTATTATTAGTTATTTTTGTTTTATTACGTTAAAAAAGTATAAATTGTTACGTGCGTTCATAAGTACATACACACGTTTTGCTAATTTTTTAATTTGTTTTAACTCGCTTGCATTTCGCATGTGAAATCTTATATACGTCCTAAGGTTCCGTAACTAATTTAATTGTTTTATGTATATATTTTTCTATAGCTACACGTTATACGAACAGTCAGAGAAAAATATACAGTGGTGGTCATATAATTAGAAACACTTCTTATGAATAAAGAAAGTATAACTTCAACGTACAAATGTTCGTAAAAAATATACACATTCAATAATTAATAATCATGCAATAATATAGCCACTCAAATAAAAAACTCATTAAATACCTAAAATATAAAACATATCTTGCTTTTAATTACAAAATGAGTCTTACACATAGGAGTTTATTTTTTGTTACTGGCCGCATGGACGCCTAATAAGAAACATATAAAAAGAATCAACACCTCGTTCTTTTTTTGAAATTGAAGAATAACATTTCTATTATTTTGGCGGCAATTCGAAATTTAATCATAATTTTATTTTGTTCAAAATGGGCAAAAATAAAAGTTGTAACGCGTCAACTAGGCAAATAATTGTTAATTTACATATAGATCTTAAGTGGGCGTACAAAAGAATAGCTGAGCAGTTAAATTGTTCTGTTAAGAAAGTTTTTAATGCAATTGATCATTATAAAACACATGGAACTGTTGAAAATCTTCTTAGAAAGGCTCGGCCAAGACAAACCTCTCCCAGAGAAGACAAGCTAATCGTCGTGTTGCTAAAAAAGACCCAAGTAAAGGCTCCGAACAGATTAAAAATGAAGTTTTTTCGCCTGATGACCCGAGAAACATCTCGTCAAGACTGATACGCCGAAGATTAGTGAAAGCTAAATTGTTTGGAAGAATCTCTCGAAAGGTACCGCTACTTACCAAGCAACACAGAGAGAAGCGATTATTATTCGCTAAAAAACAAAAATAAATATGGTAAATTCCGATGGAAAGCGCTAAGTCAGACGTCCTGTAAACAATGCTTTTAATTATAAATAGCAGAAAGCCGATCTCTTGGGCTCTCTTTTTGCGTCCAACTCGACTCTTGATGACCGGAGAAACTCTCCACCTACCATCCCGTGGTGTAAGTGCTCCATGCCGGAAATTCTGTTTCTGCAGAGCTCAGTGCGAAAGGCCCTCCGCTCCCTGGACATTCATAAGTCGATTGGGCTGGACGGAATCCCTCCAATTGTGCTGAGGATGTGTGCCCCTGAGTTGGCACCGGTTCTCACGCGTCTATTCCGGCACTCCTACTCTTCAGGCGTCGTCCCGGAATCTTGGAAGACAGCATTTGTCCATCCAATACCCAAAAAAGGCGACCGCTCTGATCCGTCCAACTACAGGGCTATTGCCATCACCCCCTTGTTATCTAAAATAATGGAGTCACTCATCAACACCCAGTTCCTGAGGTACCTGGAGGAATATCAGCTGATCAGTGACCGACAGTACGGTTTCCGTCGTGGACGATCAGCTGTGATCTTCTAGTTTACCTGACTCACCGATGGGCAGAAGCAGATGAGTCTAAGGGAGAGGCATTGGCGGTTAGTCTGGACGTAGCGAAAGCATTTGATAGGGTTTGGCATAAAGCGCTTCTTTCAAAGCTTTCATCATACGGGGTTCCTGAGAGATTGTGCAACTGGGTCACCAGCTTCCTCACGGATCGGAGCATCAAGGTTGTTGTCGACGGTGCATGCTCGGACCCCAAACCCGTGAATGCTTGGTGTTTCACAAGGCTGTGTGCTATCTCCCACTCTGTTCCTTCTGCATATCAAGGACATGCTACAAATCAGTAGCATTCATTGCTATGCAGACGACAGCACGGGTGATGCCCTATATACAGGCCGTGCGAATATTTCTCGGGAACACGTCGACGAGTGCCGGAACAAACTTGTGTCTGAAGTCGAGACCTTGTTATTCAATGTCTCGGATTGGGGTCGACGTAATTTGGTCCTATTCAACCCCAAAAAGACACAGGTTTGCGCGTTCACCGCTAAAAAGAATCCCTTTGTCGTTTCTCCTCTTTTTGAGAACATTCCCCTTATTGCCTCAGCCAGTATCAGGATCCTTGGTGTTGACATATCGAGCGACGTTCAGTTCCGTGGTCACTTGGAGGGAAAGGCCAAATTGGCCTCCAAAAAGCTTGGTGTGCTCTGTAGAGCGGGACAGTATTTCATGCCGGTCTACCGTTTGCAACTTTATAAGGCGCAAGTTCGGCCCCACATGGAATACTGTTCTCATCTCTGGGCAGGGGCACCCCAGTACCAACTCCTTCCATTTGACCGCATCCAACGTCGAGCGGCTCGAATTGTCGGCGACCAAGCTCTCTCTGATCGGCTTGATCCTTTGGCCTTGCGAAGAGATGTTGCTTCTCTTTGCATTTTTTACAAAATTTTCCACGGGGAATGTTCTGAGGAACTGTTCGGATTGATCCCAGCTGCTGAGTTTCACCATCGTACATCGCGACAGAATTCGAAGTTCCATTGATACCACCTAGATGGTTGGCATTCCACCACAGTGCGTTTTAGTCGAAGTTTTCTGCCACGCACTTCGATTTTGTGGAATCAGCTGTCGCCAGCAGTATTTCCGAACAGTTACGACTTAGGGACCTTCAAGAAAAGAGCTTATTCCTTCCTTAAAGGCCGGCAGCGCATCTGTAGCTCCTCTGGTGTTGTGGATGTTCGTAGGCGTCGGTGATCACTTACCGTCAGGTGAGCCGCACGCTCGTTTGCCCCTTCTTCTATATAAAAAAAAAAAGAGTATATGTTAGGCAAATCTCAACACCCGACCTATAAGGTACGGGTATCGCCAAATATCCGGTATAGAAACCTGGTGTTTAAAATACTTCTAAGCACTCAAGTACGTCTGTGTTTTTAAGGATATGGTCTCGCTAGATAAACATATGGATTAAGCATACGTACAACGCACACTTTAAAATTGTATACAAAATATCTTATATCACAATATAATATTTACTATATGTATAATAATGAACTCTTTAGCATGAAAAATATTATAATTCAAAACAATTATACATTATCATTGTGAGACAATTATATTCCTTAAAATAAAAGAGTAGAAGTATTAAATTTGCGCCAACCAATTAGATATGGTTCCGTATGCCTTAACCATACGACTCTCTTCGACCTTTCGGGTAGCTACGTTACGCGACTTGTCCAGTATTACTTGATACATATTATGTGTCGTAATATCTTCGTACATACCCGTACCTAGTATTTTGGTCCGTAACCAAGCTACTTACTGCACAGAGTACATTTTTATATAACGAAAAATTACTGGAAAGTACTTACTTGGTTTTAAAACTTATACCAGTATATAGATACGCCTCATCCCTAGTTATCAGTATGTGTCCACCTTTATGCTTTTTTTGACACGAGACGTTAACAAATATGAATTCGGTTAATAATAATAATCGATATAACCATACACATTTTGTAATTGGGCTTGGTTTAGCAATATCATCGAGTATATTTATAGGCTCCAGCTTCATTATAAAGAAAATTGCCTTAAAGAAAATTAATGCTCTTGGCAATGTCAGAGCATCTGCTGGAGGGTACACATATCTTAAACAATGGCTGTGGTGGTTAGGGCTCTTTACAAGTACCATTTTTCTTTTTTTTAAATTAATATTTGATCAATCATGTATATGCTAAAGTCATGGTATTATTTTAGTGGGTGTTGGAGAAGCAGCCAATCTCTTAGCTTATGCATTTGCACCTGCAGCTTTGGTGACACCATTGGGAGCTCTAAGTGTACTTGTAGCTGCAGTGCTTTCTTCGAAGTTTCTTAATGAAAAACTTAATTTCATTGGAAAGGTTGGATAATTTTGCTATAGAACATGTTTGTCACATTTCATCATCTATAGTTAATTACTTTTTACAGATTGGATGTTTCCTTTGTATTATTGGCTCTGTTATATTTGTAATACACTCACCAAAAAGTGAAGAAATCCAAGAGTTTTCAGAACTAAAGGACAAAATGTTTGATTTTTTGTTTGTTTCTTATGTTTTATCTATATTTGTTATGACATTGATAGTAAAAGTAATCTTCGTTCCAAGATTTGGTAATACCAATGTTGTTGTATACTTGCTAATATGCTCTGGAATTGGTAGTTTGACTGTTGTTTTTTGTAAAGGAGTTGCTCTAGGAATCAAAGAAACTGTTGAGGGAGGTTACAATAATTTTACTCATTACATATTTTGGCTACTTGTGTTTTTGTCAACTCTTTGTATTATGGTACAAATGAATTATTTAAATAAGTCATTAGATATATTTAACACTAGTATAGTGACTCCTATATATTATGTGATATTTACAGTGTTAGTCATTATTTCTTCTGGAATACTTTTTAAAGAATGGGAACAAATAGAAAATGAAGATATTTTGGGATGCTTTTGTGGTTTTCTCATATTAATGGTAGCAGTATTCACATTGAATGCTTTTAAAGATGTTAATTTATCATTTAAAAATGTTCATATAAGTTCCAGGAGAAGTGCTAATAGCTTAGAAGGATCAAATAATTATGTTGTGAATTTTCAAAGAGCACAACATGGAAATACCAATTAATTTTGATGATAAGTATAAATAAGACAATGATACAATATTTATTAAAATATTTATATAGTATTGGATCTTTATTTACCATAACTAATAATGCTAGAAACAATAAAAAGTATAAACTCAACTATTTGAATTTATATCTGATTCTAATAAGTATTGTCTGTTAGAAGTTAAATGAGATTTTAAGAGGTATTAAAGAAATAATTGAATCATGTCCTTCACATGGCCTCAAAGTTTATTTGAATATTTATAATTTAATTTAACATGTTTGATTAAAGAAAATTGCTGTGATATAACAACCTAGTGATACTCTCAAGATTAAGATAAATTTTATTATCTTATAATAAATTATGGATATTTAAGGAATGCCTCACAAAATATATTTTATCACAAATACACTGTGACTGAATGATAAATAAATGTCCTGCATATTGGGCAAGTCCGTTGATAACCATATAGACGCATACAGCAATCTGCACACAAGCAAATATGGCGACATGGTAAAGTTAATACACATTTTGGTCTTTCTTGACAAATGATACAAAGGGCTTCAGCAGCATTTGATACTTCATCAGCGGTTACAACACTAGAATTTTCTCTTGTTACTAGCTGTTGCCCATGGGCCATATCAGCAATAAGTCTGGTTTCATAGTCATTAAAATAATTATATATCACATAATAAAAATATAACATTTTTCTTATGAATATCCAATATAAAACAGATATTTGCGATCTCAAAGTAGTTCTAAAGTGTATGCATGAGCGCACAATAATCATTGTAGTTAATATTCCAACAAATGATTCCAAAGGCATGTCAGTCAATAAGTTTGTAAACTTCAAGAGGCTCAGGTAGGCTTCAGTTGCAATATGGTACATACAGTCTCTTATGTATTTACAAACTTCTCGCAATAAATGTGGTAGATGTACAGGTATAAAAGTTATCACCAGCCATATTGTTTCTCCTAAAAATATAAACGTTTTCTTCCATAATAATAAAATATTACAAATTATTATCAAAAATTCCTCTGAGAACCATCTTATAGTATCAACTACAAATTTTAAATTGTTAACTACATCATAGCACATCATACATAAGTGATTCTGAACATAGAACCATTGTTTATTAACAGTTTCCAACAACTCCACTGCCAAATTCGGTAACTCTTCAGTGAATATGGTGACATTATCCTCGTAAACTATTCGAAAGAATAGAAGTACACTGTCTACACTCTTGAAAATTGTCGTAAAAGTTGTAATTAAAACAGTAACTATTATTTTTCCGACTAATGAGGCTGTAACAAACAGCCATTGAGTGATAGAAACAAACAAATTTACAACATTCGTGACTACAGAAATCATTATCTGTCGTCATAGTGAAAACTATAAAATTTGCGACTTAACCATAATATTCACAAATTCAAAGATAATATAATCATTAAGCAATTTGTGAAAAATGCAAACTGAACAATTTAATAAAATGAAATTAAACTTTTAATACAAAAGTACTCAACTAGGTAATAGGTATGCGAAAAATAGCTGTTAGTCTATGGTTTTACACATTTTCAGGTTGTCGAAAACAATAATTTAAATACCCACTCTGTGGTCGAAACTTAGAACAAAACAAAACGTTATATGAAACTGAGATGAAATTTAATGGCCGAATCATAGGACATAAACAGTGTATAGCACGTAGAGAGTGCGAGACACGGGTGCAGCCTGGTGGGCGCGCGGGTCTCGAATTTCGGGGGCGGGCTTTTGCTGTGTACACAGGTCGTGGGATCGCGGACATGGCAAGCTCGCGAGCAGGATAGCGGCTCGATGCAGGTGCGCTTCCTCTCTTCTATCTTCTCGGGACTACTCTTGCATCTGCTGGCATGATCCTTGTGACCGGTTTCCTTTGGGGACCTTTCCCTTGCTTGGCTTGCCGAGTTCAGAGAGGTCGATTAGGTCCGCACTGCTGTGCGCCTCTTCGGCTTCCTCCGATGTTATGTCCCAGTCAGTAAGCACTTCCTTGTGCTCTCGCAGGGCCCCTAACAGGATCACGAAAAAAAGTAAGAGAAAAAGGAAGAAAAGAAGAGTAAAAAGGAAGAATCGTTTATCAGAGGATTGGTACTATCAGGAAGACCAAGTGCGAGGGACAGCACAACCAGAAGAAACTTTTCCCGCTTTGTTAAAAAAGAATAAATAGAAGTATAACAAACCGGTCTTTGTTTGGCTGTAGCAACATCTATTATAGGTTTTTAAAATTCTGTGGAGAGTCACGGATTCATTTTGTTCCTCAAAAGATCAAGAGTAACTCATATATAAACCAATAAAATAGATTACCGAAATAAAGTCGAAAATCAAATGTGTATTTACCAATTACATTTTATGCTGTTTTCACTTGCTATCTACTACCAATGCTAAATTAGAAAAAACCCGCAGAAACTATCTCATGTCGCTGTCTGCCGATTAGCTCGCGCTCCTCTCATTAAGTAGATGTATCATAGACTACTAAGAGAATACTAAAAATATGTTCTGTGTTGCGCGCATAGTTTTTATAATATATTTTAGCGTAAAAAAATATGCACTTTAAATATAGCGTTTCGTTCTTATGGGTTGTTAATTTGTAGCCGTTGTAACACGACAATATACACTATGGTATGGTAACACCTATCTCGTTTTCTGGTTATGTCAAAGTTTTCCCGCGCTTATTATTATTATATCTATCCGAATGAAGTCGGAAGGCGAAGTCCTCACGCTTTCACTCTCAAACTTTATTTCACTCCGAGTTATTTTATGTCCTCAAGTGGCGTTGTTTGATTTTTATTATCCAAATAGATTAAAATCTATTACATTATTGTATGAGTGCTTAGGTTAATGGCCAGTAGTGTAAATATTTTCTACTAGAATCAAACTTGCCATCAGTTATCGCCATGGTTGGTAAAAGTAATAAGTTATACGTTTTCAAAAGGGGTGAGTAGTTCTTTTATATAGTTTCTTAATTATTTATTAGTTATTAAAAATGCTTTAGTTTCACCAGCAATCACAACTTTTTGACATAAAACTAACAAATTCTCTCCATTATGAAGTATCGTTTCACTGATCTTACTCTTAAAGTTATGTACCTATATGCAACCAAGGGCAAAACGATTCGATGCATATTTCGGCAAATGGCGACTTTGCAAGACAAGGCACCATAACTTTCTTTACACGTCTCATAATATGAAAGAGTTTGAGGGCAGGCGTTATTATCGGCTTTTCAGTGTTACACGATTTACACATTATTTAAGAATACTCTTTGTGTAAACTACCCCCGTGTTTTTCTAAAACATTCAATTAAAAAAAAATTTGGTGGTCAATTGACGTATGTAAGTACGTCGGTCTTAATCGTCACAATTAAGACCGAATACTTAACATAATGACCCCATTGCTTCGTATTCAAGTAGTCTTTTTAGTTTGTTTGTATAATAATATTGTTTAATAATTTTCTTAAGAACAACAAAAGTAGTCATCATTGTCATTTAAATGTATTGTATCCTGGGCCAAGTCATCTTGTACAATACATTGAAGTTGAATGATCATAGGTTATACTACACTACTATAAAAATTATTGGGGATAGAGTTCTTCTTATGCTAAAAACTATTTATAAATTAGGTGCACAGAACTTTGTGTAGAAACGTAATTTTAAATGCAATATTGACAGCTCAGTGGCATAGTGGCTAAGCGTTTAGCTGGGGCGCTGTGGGACACGATTTCAGTTCCTGCATGGGACTAGTATTCATATAGACTACAAACAAGTCTTGGTGTTTGTGCATGTGCATGAGAAATTCCTACAGTGGAAGGTAATGTTTTTTTAGAAAGAAAAAAATGTGTGAAAAAATCACGTTTCGATACGCATAAGCAATTTCTGGTACGCACACCTGCTGAAATCAGTTAAACTTTTATGGCTGTGTATATAGACTTCCCCACTGCCTATACCTTAGATTTTTGATAACTACAGCTGTGTGCAGTCTGCTATATGTGCATAATGCTGTAAGTAATTAGCACACTTAGAACTGGTTTTTGAAATAGTGATTGCATTTAACATGTTTCATTAGAGTAATGGTTAGAAAAAGAACATCACAGTTATATTAGAGCATTTTGTTTTTTATATTTTCAAAAAAATATTTAAAAAAATACCAATAATAGAATAAAATAATTATATAATTATATCACTGTTTTATACTTACTGATAAAGTAGCCCCATTACTATAAATTTGTCAAATAGCTTCCAAGTTAAATCTGATCAATCGGGTCAAACATTATAAAGATAAAAAGAGCTTTTATGTTAGTATAGATATATTTTGAGAATGTGGAGTCTGCTAACCTACACTGAAGCAGTGGACTCTTCCAGCTATAAAACCCTCTTAAATTATTTTTCTTTCTTCACTCCCTGCTCTTCATTGGCATAGCTCTTAAATCATACTTTATCTAGATCTAGGAGGTTGTTATGAGATTCTGTAACACTCATATCACTTTGGCCAAAATTCGTCCATTGTTACCTGTATGCTATGAGGAAAGAGAAGGAAAGGGTACAGAGGAAGTTATCGCATAGCATGTTTTGTATGGAAAATGCATGTGTATGTTTACTTAAATCTACCTGTTTTGTGTTGTTTTGTTTTAACAGCAACATCCACAGATCATTTTCTTTCTGTGTGTATCGATGGGATAGCACATTTCAAATAATATAAGTTTCATTTCTCCTTAATCAATTCACTTCTCCATTTTGTTACAAATATCCCACAGTTTTCATGTTAAAATTTTAATATAATGATAAAGTGCTTACTCCTTTGTAAACTTAGTTTCTGAATAATAATAATAATGTAACTGTATGCAATATATACATAATTAAGTAGTGCACTTGATGGACGTATGTAATAAACTTTTATTGTTTACAGGTGGACGAATGGAAGAGGTACATATAGATAAAATTACCTCAAGAATTAAAAAGCTCTGTTATGGTTTGAATATGGATTTTGTTGATCCGGTAATTTTATTTTTATTAAATATGGTACTTTTTTTAACAACATCAAAAATTATGTTTTTGTTGTCATATTTCACATTTTAAGACAGTTGGTTTCAAAAACGGAATAGAAAGTGGCGAAATATGTGTTGCATATTTCCTAACTTTTTGATAGCTTAGCCCATAGTCACAGAGAGGCTGAAGTATTTTAACATCCTGATGACTGTTAATTACAGCCTTTTTAGGTAATTTTTTATTTTAATTCTATCTATCCAGAAGTAACTCACAGTATAGTAAAGTCTTGCAGTTGTCTTGGTATGCTTGACTTTCGATTTTGGGATGGGACCACTAGTTACCAAAAAAGCTATTATTTTTGAACAGGTATCAATAACTTTAAAAGTTATTAGTGGCATTTACTCAGGAGTTACAACAGTGGAACTAGATAACTTGGCTGCTGAAACTGCAGCTACCATGACTACAGACCATCCAGATTATGCTGTACTAGCTGCAAGATTAGCTATATCTAATCTACACAAAGAAACTAAGAAAAATTTCTCAGGTGTGTTAAATTAAGTAAAAATTTGTCATATTTAGAATTATTTTATTGTGATTCAATACCAACTTTTGTTTGTATGTATACAGCAGCTCGGCATCTTCAACTGCAGTGTAGCCGCACCAGCCAAGTTCATTATAGAAATAGCTCCTAGGTTTCATTTTGATTTGAGGCCTTGGATTATTTTAAATTCAGTAAATCGCATACACTGTTTGTTAACACTATCACCTTTCACCTTTGGCCTTCCTTGTTTTGTAGTTCTTTTGTTTTCTGGTTCATAACTATTCAAAAAAGGGATCATTTTTGGATGTTATTATTTGTTATGTAGAAAATTCAGTAAAAAAAATAACACAAAGGCGGATACGAAATGAACTCCTTTCTCAGTTTCTTCTCCGTCAGAGGAACCTCATTTCGGAACGGTGATAGAATGTATGAAATGACAATTGACAAAAGAAATTTGTATTGCTTACATCAAATAATCTTCAATAAAGAATCTTCAGGCCTAGTTGTCAACCGGACTGATCTCTCTGACGAGGCGCGTGTTGCGGATACTCGACAAGCGTCGAAAGCTACAGGCTTCCACGACGGTTGAACTCATCTCTTCCAGTATAGCGGCGAGTCTATCTGTCCGCGGTTGTAGAACCTCCTACCCAACAAATTAGTCCTTCGCGATGGGCGCGGGTATGGGATATTTTTTTTTACAGTCGTATATTTTCATAGGTTGTGTGGACTGTGAAATTAGGATTGAAGAGCTTTGGTGATATGTCATAAGTGGAGAAAAACTCGCGATTCCATCATGACGTCGTTTATTGCCGCTTATAATTACAATAGGTACTTATTATTAATACTAAGACTACCATAAAATTTCACACTACAATAATTTGCCGACTTCCTACTTCCTTGATTTCTCTTTGTTATTTATTTTCTGGAACCGCCGATGTACGCGGGCACGAGGACAGTAGTCTTCGTCTTTAGTGAGAACAGGTAACTGCTTCGGGGCTCTGCCCCCTTCAGTAGTATATTTTTATAGGCCCGAAGAACGGGGTCTATAAAAATGGACATTCGATGGGTTGCTGTTTCAGCTTGGAATCGAAGCCATTGAGTAGCCGGGCAAGTGGATATTCCCTTGATCCTCACTTCACGGCCTCCTGGGCTCGGACCGTCCACCGGGTGATACCTCGTTAGGAGGTAGGAAACACTTACCAGTGAGCGGGCGGCTACTTTGTGGGCTTTAGCTGCATTTATTCAGTCCTTCGGGCGTTTAATTAAGACGGAGGCATCGTCTTCAGGAGATCGAGTGGGTATCGATGTTCGGATTCGGAGTTCAGGATGTTGATATTGGGAGACGCCCGTACACTCGAGCATTCTTGTCGCAAGACGCTGCACGAACGTTTTCATGTTTTTGATACCGCTGGATCGTCGAGTTTCTTACTAGCCAGTGACCGCCGACAATGGTCCGTATTGTTATTTACATACACATTTATGTCAAAATAATTTAAAGACTACTTTCTTTCTATAACTATAACAAAGCCGTACTGACGTACTCAGCCGGTGGGCATGTCAATGAGCGAGAGAGGGTTATACTTAACAACAACAATCGTTCGACTGTTTGTTGGGAAAGGTCTGGCATTGGCGGCGTTTGGAGTCGATTGGGATATTGACTGAGCGAGTGAGAACTAGCTCATTTTTATCTCTCATTCGCGAGCTACCCAAGTCTAGTCAATATGTTACAGTACAGTGCTCGATGTTACATTATTCACGGCCGATTATGTAGAAGGGCTTTTTTTATGAATGTATAATGCTTTACGCATTCCTCGTTGCTGGCCGGGAGGCCACCAAACGGTTTATGTCGGACTCTGATCTCTGAAGGAGAAGCACACCAACAAAAAACCATCCACGTATGCTGTTAGCCCGGAGGCCTTTACAGCATTCATCCAAGGAGACTTGCGAAAGCGGAGGCTCGCAAATTGAAAATAAAAAGGAAGTGACGATCACTGCTTCTGTGAAGCGCTGCGTCTCCTGAAATCGAAAGAAATCTTCCAAGATGAGAGGAGGGGCTAGGTGATCCGAGGGCCCTTGACAGCGATCGCCATATGATAGGACGATTAGTAATGACCTCTGCCTCGAGTTATTCCTCGAGCTAGTGTGGGTGCTAGTGCTTGGAGGGGCGTGGCCTCATGCGCATTACTAATCCGAGTGATTGCATCATCATGGTCTATGGTGACACTTTTGGGGCGCCGCAAACGGGTGTAGTAGTCGCGTTATGGTTCCACAACTAGCGAACGCTAGATCGCGCTGTGCTGCGACGTGATTGATTGCGTATACACGTAACGTAGCGGGGGCGGCGGGAGACGACGTCTGCTTGTTGACTCTGTCTATCCTGCTTCTCCTCTCTTTCGGCAGGCGAAGCAGTTGTCGTTGTCCTTATCAATGGTAATACATTTTTAACTTATTTTTTAGATGTGATGTCTGATTTGTACAACATAGTCAATCCGCATACCAAGAAAAGGTCGCCAATGATCTCAGATTTTCATTACAATATCATAATAAAGAACAAGGATAGACTGGACTCATCAATAGTTTACGACAGAGATTTCAAATATAATTACTTTGGTTTTAAGACTCTTGAGCGATCATATCTACTTAAAATAAATAACAAGGTAAAGTATTTTGTTTACACAGGTGTTGACTAAATATTTTATACAGATAACATACGTATGTATTAAAAATTCCTTTTTTATAAAGTGGGTTTTCTTTTTAGGTTGCAGAAAGGCCACAGCATATGCTTATGAGAGTTGCAATTGGTATACACGGCGAACATATTGATGCTGCAATTGAGACATACAACTTATTGTCTGAAAAATACTTCACTCATGCTAGTCCTACTTTATTCTCAGCAGCAACTCCCAGGCCACAATTATCTTCTTGCTTTCTTATAGCTATGAAGGATGATAGCATTGAAGGCATATATGACACGTTAAAGCAATGTGCTTTAATTTCAAAATCAGCAGGTGGTATAGGATTGCATGTTCATTGTATTAGAGCTAAAGGCACTTATATAGCAGGAACAAATGGAGTTTCAAATGGGATTGTACCCATGTTAAGGGTATACAATAATACTGCTAGGTATGTTGATCAAGGTGGTAATAAACGTCCAGGAGCTTTCGCGATTTACTTAGAGCCGTGGCATTCTGATATATTTGAGTTTCTAGACTTAAAAAAAAATACTGGTAAAGAAGAAGTTCGAGCTAGAGAACTTTTTTATGCATTATGGATTCCAGATTTATTTATGAAAAGGGTTGAAAAAGATGAAAAGTGGAGCTTAATGTGCCCACATGACTGTCCTGGTCTTGCTGATTGTTGGGGCGAGGACTTTGAGAAACTATATCAAAGTTATGAGCAAGAAAAGAGGTTTGTTAAACAAGTCAGAGCTCAAGAACTGTGGAAGGCTATAATTGAAGCACAGGTAGAAACTGGCACACCATATATGCTTTACAAAGACTCTTGTAATAGGAAAAGTAATCAAAAAAATCTTGGTACTATTAAGTGTAGTAATCTGTGTACAGAAATTATCGAGTACACGTCAGCAGATGAAGTAGCCGTCTGTAACTTAGCTTCAATTGCCCTGAATAGATTTATTAGTGAAGATAAAACATACAACTTCGCGAAATTGAAAGAAGTGACTAAAATAGTAACTCAAAACTTAAATAAAATTATTGATGTAAATTATTATCCAGTTCCTGAAGCAAAGAATTCCAATATGAGACATAGACCTATAGGTATTGGAGTGCAGGGTTTGGCGGATGCATTCGTATTAATGCGCATACCATATGAAAGTGATGAAGCAATAAATCTAAATCAGCAAATTTTTGAAACAATATATTATGGAGCATTAGAAGCCAGTAGTGAACTTGCTGAGAAATATGGAGTCTATAGCACTTATGAAGGTAGCCCAGCCAGTCAAGGTATCTTACAGTATGATATGTGGGATAAAACGCCTACAGATCTTTGGGACTGGTCTGCTTTAAAAGAGAAAATTGCTAAACATGGTCTTCATAATTCACTTTTGATTGCGCCAATGCCGACAGCATCTACAGCTCAGATCTTAGGAAATAATGAGTCATTTGAGCCATTTACATCAAATATTTACCAAAGACGGGTTTTATCAGGTGAATTCCAAGTAGTTAATCATCATTTGCTTAGAGATTTGACCCAGGCAGAGATGTGGGATGACGAAATGAAGAATCTTATAATTCATAATAACGGTTCTATTCAAAATATTGAGAGTATACCAAAAGAAATAAGAGATTTATATAAAACTGTGTGGGAAATTTCTGTTAAAACCACCATTAAAATGGCTGCTGATAGAGGAGCTTTTATAGACCAAAGCCAGTCATTTAATATTCATGTAGCAGAACCAAATTATGGGAAGTTGACATCAATTCACTTTTATGCTTGGAAAATGGGTTTAAAAACAGGAATGTATTATTTGAGAATAAAACCGGCTGCTAATGCAATTCAATTTACAGTGGATAAATCCAAAATTTCAAATGGAACAAATGAGAAGGATGAAGCCAATATGTCAATGATTGCTTGCTCCTTACGTAATAAGGACGACTGCCTAAGTTGCGGTTCGTAATCTTATGAAATTTGAAACTATAAACAGTATCACAAGAGAAAATATTTTCAGTAAGTTTTATAATTCATGTTTGACTTATATACTCTTAAAATAAATGATAAATTTATATTCTTAAAATAAACAATTCCGATATTTTTTTTTTAACTTATTTTATTTGGTTACGCTGAACGTGTGATGCAGGCGGAGTCCATCCGTGGCAAACCCAACCACCAACAAATTAATAAACCTTTCGTCCATTAAAAAACATTATTTTAATTTTTAAGTATTGATGAGTTAAAACTTTATTTACTGAATCATTATATTTGCAATATTCTTCAAGGTCAAGGTGGCCAAAGTAGTCTACGGGGCTTAACCGTCTACTTGCCTTTATGAAGATCTAGTTGATTGGTAAACAAAATGATAAAACTGTTTAAAATTCTGTTGTGTTTCGAAAGTGAAATTAGAGTGACATGTATGTTACATACGTTTAATCGTAGGTAAAAATATAATTATAATAGTAATAGTGTCGATTGACCACATATAAATAGTTTAATGCCCGTTTTAATTATTTTCTATAAAACTGTAAATAGTTAATTTATCCGATGTGAAATATTTGTAATCTCAAAATCGACAAGTGTGCAATTTTAACCAACGTTTTTTTCCTTTACATTTTATGGGAAGTTAATGGTAACAATTTAAACATTTGCTAGTGTGGTAGGTATATTCTTTGTTTTGGCTGATAAATATGGTATAGTGATTTTAAGTGATCAACAATATTCAAACGTCGTAGGGAGGTAACCAGTCTGTTTTTAAAAGTTGAAAAAACCTAGATTCATCTCTTCATACTATGTAGAAGTGTCCCCGGGACGGGGCTATCTAGCCAAGCGAAAGAGGGGCCACGGTTGTGTTCCGAACGGAGATCCCGTCACCCCTCGGCAGCGCTGATGGCGACCACCGTGGGGTTTTAGTCGGTGGGAGTCCGACATTACCCGGCTGCCCCGGGAGCTGGGTATCCATAAGGGGTTTCCCCACGAAAAAAAAAATGAAGATTAGGTTAGTGTGTTCGAGTGGCATCCAAATATAGAGTTTTTTTACACTTTTTCAAATGGGTCAAAACTCTTGTGGTCAACCCCCAGCTCTGTCGTAACTACCAATATGATCACTTTTCAAATATAGCATTGACTTTTTCCGTAACAGGACGAACAGAGCGTGCTTCATCTTTGACATCCAAAATCCCGGGCTGAAAACTCAACCAATTTTGCGCTACTCTTACTGACACTGCGTTAAGTCTATAAGCGTCAAAATTTTTTCGCGGCAAGTCGTATTTTTTCCTTTTTTGTAATAATAATAATTCTTTATTATCAGACACATGGTCCATAGTCATACATTTTTTTTAAATGTAAAAAAATATTTCAAAATCCAAAATACTACGAAGGTAAACTTGTATGGGTAGTTGTTTCCACCAAAGGTCTGTACGCAGCCAACGTGCCTCAGCGAGCATTACTGAAGCGCTGCAGTATCGTTTAAAACCCATAAGCTGTCGAAATATATTATTGTAGGCTCCTCTAATGCCATCTCGCGACTTTCTGGTATAATCAGTCCAGAGCTGGCACGTATAAAATGTCTGGCAGAAAGATTTGAATTCTTTTATTCTCACGTCAGGCGATGATCTATGAAACCTCCTAGCGACCATATTGCCAACCAAGTAGAGAGCCTAACGCGGCTCTAATCTAAATCGGCATAATCTTTGAGGCTGGGGGTAACGGATTGGCCAAATTGACTTAAAGCTATCAATTATCGTAACTGCCTGCCCACGAAGACGACCCGCCGGTACATCTTGCGAGCCCTTTCCCGATGTGAAAATCATAATTTCTGATTTCTTGGCGTTGTAAATTAAGTCATGTTCTTTTGCATACTTTCCACATATGGCAATGAGCTTTCGTAATCTATTTATCGAAGGATTAAGCAGCAACTGTCATCAGCGTGACTCAGGTTGTTGACATACCTGTCCTCTAGCCTGAACCCCACCGGGGTGCTACTTAACTCTACCATCAAATCGTTCATGTAGATTTTAAACAAATCAGAAGAGGTCAACCCGCCCTGCCTAATACCACAGATAAGCCGATAACTCTCAAACACATCAAAGCCTCACCTGACATTGTATTCTGGAGCTTTCTCCATAACGTGTCATGATTGTGCCTCTCAAAGGCACGACTGAGGTCCTAGAAATACATATACTCCGTCGTATTACGCTGTTTGTAATAACCAACAACTTGCTTCAGGTAAAGTATAGCGATGTCAGTTGACACATGTTGGTGAAAACGAAACTGGGCATCGTCATAGCACAACGCACCTAAGTGCTGATGGTTTCTTTCAAGTACCTTGGCCACAATCTAAAATCTCTTCGAGTTTTGCAGCCGCGAAGGTCCCGCCACGCTGCCCCAGTGCGTGTTGGCGGGCTTCACATATCCTCGAAATAATATTTTTTTAATGTTCCTCAGATATGAAGGTATCCTCACGATGTTTTCCATCACCGCCGAGCACGTGGTAAATACAGCACTTAAAATTGGTATTAAGAATTTTAGTGATTCGGGCACCGGACATCGAACCCAGATTAGTCGCGCTCTATGAAACTGAAGTGAGCGCCCTGTCCATTAGGCAACCACGGCTCTTCAATTAACGAATATATATTTCAAAGAAATTCATTATTTGGATATAATACAAAACAACTGAAGGTAGCACTTGAATAAAGAAAGAAAGAAACATTTATTTGTCAATGACACGACAACAAAAATATAAAAATAATTCGTTGTGCGATGTCAAAAAGGTTTCTTTTTCAGTGATACATTACAGCACTGTTTTTCAGTCGGAACCTTTATTGACTTCACGAATAACCGGACAAGAAGCATACAACTTTTCTTACTTACTTGTACATAGTACAACGATATAACTTAAAAAATATATAATTTTAATAGACTATTAAAATTTGTGTGTATAAATAAACACGAGAAAAAGAAAAAAAAACGTTAAAAGTAAGAATAAAAGGTACACAGTTGTTAAATTATTGTACAGTTAAGCAGAATACATAGCTCGAAAAAAAAATATAACTAAACAAAATAAATAGAATCAGAAACATCCTCATGCGTTTCACAAATAATAAAAATAATAATAAATTAAATATTTAAATCATGATGAGATGAAATTGTACAAGATTATGGTAAGTAAAAAAATTATAAAGTGTGCATTTGTGATATTATTAAGTACAACTTCATACGTCTACTAAATGTTTTTCAATTTATTAAAAAGATAATTTGAATATTGATATCTAATCACTGCAAACAATAACGTAGCAAGTGTAGATGTCATCTCGCAGACATTTTCAACATATTTCTTTACAAAGGGAGTGCCATGAGCACGAAGGGGAATGGTGAAGCTACTAACTGACCGGTTAGTGCAAGGTCCATAAAAATCATCAGTATAATTGAGCTTTGAAAGTACTAAAGATTCGCATAACCTTATTCTTAATTATTCCTCCTTTAGATAAGGCCTTATTTTGTACAACAATTTTTATCCATAAAAACTATTGTGAACAGCTTCTGGAATATGTTGCTCAAAATGCATGTGACTATCCAACACGAAACCGAGATTACAAACTTTGGATTCCTTTCTTATATTTTGATCTAGAATAGACACGTGGCTACTGATAAGATATCTAATACTTACTTGTTTTTTTTTGTTCTAATCTATTCAATCCATTCCAATCTGGTTTCCGCACTGGTCATAGCACGACTACTGCCTTAGTTAATATTACTGAGGATATTCGTCTTGGTATGGATAACCAATGTGTAACGGTTTAATTTTTCTAGATTTTGCCAGTCCATTCGACAATGTCGATTTTGATCTCTTATTAGCTCTTATCTTAGTTTCTCTTAACATATCTCCTGAAGTGATTGACTGGTTTCATAGTTACTTGTTCGGTCGCCGGCAACGGACACGTGTGTACAATTCATTCTCTAACTGGTGCACGATCAAGACCGGAGTACCACAAGGTGGCGTGTTGTCTCCTCTCCTTTTTTCAATTTTCATAAGTTCTATTACGCTCCGTATATCTTCTTGCTACCACCTGTATGCTGATGATCTCCAAGTATATGCTCAGGCTAAATTGGTGGATTTACCTAAAACTATAGACCTATTAAATAAAGATCTAGACTCAATTGTGGAATGGACTAAGTCATACGGTCTTAAAGTGAACCCATCAAAAACCAAAGCAATTATAGTAGGCAGTCAAGAATTGGTTACACATACTAATATTCCTTCTTTACCTGGTATTAAATTTGACGGGACATCTATGTCGTACAGTGACACTGTTAAAAATCTAGGAGTAACACAAACAACAAACTTTTATCTTGGGCCCCACAAGTAAGCGAGGTGAGTAGGAGGGTGTTTGCATCGGTTGGGTCTCTCCGTAGATTAAGCAATTTCCTACCCATACCACTTAAAATTACGTTTGCACAGTCTCTCCTGTTACCAATTCTCGATTATGCTGATACGTGTTATCTCAATCTAAGCGAAGAGTTACTTAATAAACTTGAGCGCATTCAGAATCTTTGTATACGGTTCGTGTTTGGACTCGACTCGTGCTTGAACATATGACAATGTATCAGAATTTCGCGAACAACTCAAGTGGCTTCCGATCCGCTTTCGCAGAAATACTCACATTCTTTCTCTTTTATACTGTGTTCTATTCAATCCCACTACCCCACCTTACCTTAAAAAGGGATTTGAGTTTCTTGGGGATACTCACTCTCGATCTCTTCGCTCTAATAACAACCTTACTTTAAAAATTCCATCCCATAATACTTCCTTCTATTCTAAATCCTTTTCCATTGAAGCTGTTCCGGTTTGGAACTCCCTACGACTTCATATAAAGCGAGCGCAATCCCTAGATACTTTTAAAAGGCTGGTCAAAGCGCACTTCCTTCTTCCCTAAATAGTTATTCCTTCATCTCTCATTATCTGTTTATCCTTTAACACTTACTTTTCCTTGCGTCATATGGCGCTTATTTTATTTATTCTTCATCTTTATGTTCCTGTATATGTATATATTGTGTATTTATTTAGATATGTCAGTAAATGTGAGTGTATATATATATATATATATGTTTGTTTATATATCAATGTATATTTATTATATTATATTTTCACTTCTTAGTAACTTGCATAGACCTTTGCTCACTGGTCATTATTTCCTCTGCAAAATGGTTGGCTGGTAGAGATCGCTTCTAAGCGATAAGGCCGCCAATTGTACCTTTGTGTATGGAGACTCGTAGCGGCATTCGCGCGAGGCGGTTGTGTGTTGTATTTAGTTTTAATCGTCCGAGATTAACTACCTGCTTGTAGTCCGGCCCGGGCGCCTTTTGTGCGACCCGCTCGGCTTTTTTATTGTGACTACCCGCTGTATGGGGAGTTGTTTACGCCGATAATAACTGAGGCAAAATGAGTGAAATTAATCAACATTTGGAAGGGGCTGCAAATACTATAATAGAAGAAGATATGATGAGCGAAGAGTGCTCGAGCTGGGACGAAGAGCTCGCGCTCAATCAGGAGGTCACTGAGGAATGTCAGGAGGAGAATATTGAGACAGGAACACAGAGAGAGAAGACGACGCGGCTTATGACGATGGATTTGAATTAGTTGTCACAAGAAAAGAGAAAAAGTTAAAGGCGCAAGAAGCTGTAGAAGTATACATTTACTGTAAAAACAAAATGCCTAAACAATTTGCACTGGCAAAAACATTCAAGGAGGTAGGCATTATGGGTATAAAAAGAATAAAGTATCTAAGCCCTTTCAAAATTCGAGTGGAGACCAATGACGAAATAGTAGCGAG
The DNA here is from genome assembly GCA_029286595.1 of Bhutanitis thaidina. NCBI lineage: Eukaryota > Metazoa > Arthropoda > Insecta > Lepidoptera > Papilionidae > Bhutanitis > Bhutanitis thaidina. The sequence goes on from JAGSMS010000022.1 coordinate 7,209,717, forward strand.
ACAAATAATGTCCTGTAAAGAACTTATCGAGAAAGATTGGAAGATTATGCATGCTTATGATGTAAACGTGTCTTACGGAATAATAAGGGACGTGGATATAGAACTGACAGAGGAGGAAATTTTAAAAGGAATAATTTGCCCAGAGCCTGCCATTCTGCTTTCAGCGAAACGACTGCAAAAGCGCACTGAAAACGGAAGTTGGATACCATGTGAAGTAACGAGATTAGGCTTCAGAGGAACAATGGTTCCTTCTTATGTATATGTGGATCAGCTCAGAATAGCCATAGAACCCTATGTATTTCCTGTTACTCAGTGTTCTAGGTGTTGGAAGATAGGGCACACTGCTCGAAGATGTTCTGCAAAAAATATTGTTTGTCCGAAATGCAGTGAACACCACGAAAACTGCAACGCTAAAATGTATAAATGTACGAATTGTTCACAGAATCACATGGCTCTTGAGAAAAAAAAATGTCCAGTCTTTCTAAAAGAAAAACGAATAAGAGAAATGATGTCAGAGTTTAGATGTACATACAGGATGGCTCTTTCATTATATGTAAAACCTGATAACCTAGTCCAAAAAGATGCAAAGGTGGAATTTATGACACCAGCAGTAACCAAGGATCCCTCTGTTTGTCTGGATGAGGAAGTGGAATATGGGTATCCAAATCAAGAAAATAGAAAAGGGAAGACAGGGCCTCTATATGAAAGTATGAACAAAGGGACGACTCAACATAGATCAAAAATAAATCAGACAACGTGGGGAAGCAAGCAAAGATCACAAGCAGCAAACAGAAATGAATGGCCGGAATTACCAAGACGAGAACAGGTTTCAGAATTCGAGGAATTAAAACAGGAGAGAGAAGCAGCGTCGGAGCAAAATAAAGACAGGTTTAAAAAACGGGACGTCTCATTTGGTGAGTTATTAATAAGACTTAAAGAGGTTATTTTTGTAAAGCGTGTGAGTTTTCAAGAGAAAGTGAAGGAAGTGATTAAGCTATGTTTAGAATGGTTAGTTTTAGTGGTGGTGGAGAATATTTCAGACTGGCCGATTTTGCAGACATTCCTGAGTTGCCTTAACTTTAATGGCGCCAACAGTGTATAATATTAAGATAGCCCAATGGAATTGTCAGAGTCTAAGGCCCAAATTGGTTGCTTTGGAAAACTTATTAATACAAGAAAAGATCTATATTGTTTCCCTCTGCGAAACCTGGCTAACACCTGGTAGTAGTTTAAAGATGCAAAATTATAATATCTTTAGACTGGATCGTAGAGATTCTTATGGAGGGGTAGCGGTTTTTGTGCATAAATCTATTCAATCATGTATAGGTTGATACCGGTTCGGAATTAGAAATTTTACATGTTAAAATATTTAATTGTGATATTATAGAACACATTTTTTCTGTGTACTGTCCACCATCTCTACGGACTTGTACACATAATTGGTGTAAGTTATTCTCAGTAGTTAAAGAGAAGGCTATTATATTAGGTGATTTTAATGCCCATCACACAAATTGGTCTTGTAAGAATAACCAAAGGGGGTGTCAAATGTTCGACGCACTCATTGATAACTCTTTCGTTACTCTGAACGACAACAGACCTACTCGTTTAAAGTTAGTTAACGGCGTATTGCAGCAATCTTCTCCGGATGACACACTAGTTACGAGCGACATAGCGTTAAAATTTTATTGGAATATTATGAATGAGACTTTGGGTAGCGACCACAGAATAATTGTTCTATCAACATTCATAGCTAAAAATAAACCTCCTCCTTTAAAAAGAGATTATAAAAAAGCTGACTGGGACTCTTTTACTAAACTTTTAGAAAAATTATACACTAATTTTCCGCACTGTTCTAAAAATTTACAATCCGCATATAACACATTCGTTGATTACCTGAACATCGCCGCGGAGTTATTCATACCTTACCACAAAATTAACGCAAAACCCTCTAGTACTTTTGTACCTAAATGCTATTGGAATACTGCTTTGTCTGAAGCAGTGGCCAAGCGACGCTTAGCGCTAGCCCAGGTACGACGAAACCCTACTCCTGGTAATTATAATATATTAAAAGAAAAAATCAAATACGCGCAATATCTTATACGCAAGGAACAAAAAGTTCATTGGCAGCAGTTTTGTACATCCTTAGATGAGTCACTGTCAGCGAGAGATATATGGGGACGAATGAGGTGGTTCAAGGGAACCGCGTCGCCCAAAAGCGTAATACCTAAAAACCTCGCCGCTGAATTGTTAAATAGTCTCACACCCGATTATGTCTCTCCTGCACAACCCTTGTTTGCTTCAGTAAATACGGATTTAGACGCACCTATAAGTATATCCGAATTAGAACAATGTCTTTATAAAAGAAAAGACACTTCACCGGGGTGTGACGCGATTACCTACTCCATGATAGATCAGCTTCCTGAAAATGGTAAACATCTGCTACTAAAATTATATAACTGTTTTTATGTTATGGGGTATGTCCCAGATCAATGGAGAGAGATAAAAATCATACCTATTTCAAAACCAGGAAGGGATCCCAGTACCATATCGTCATACCGTCCAATTTCTATGATGTCGTGTTTATGCAAAGTTTTCCATACCATTATTAACAAAAGACTAGAATGGTATTGTGAACGGAAAAAAAATTTCTCTGAAAATACTACAGGGTTTCGTAAATGTCATTCAACCTTGGATAATTTAACAGGACTCATCACTAGAATCCAGCTAGGTTTCTCCAGCAAAAAGACTACGTTAGGAATTTTTATAGATATTGATAACGCATATAATAACGTGGAAATAACTCCGCTGCTAAAAATGATGGATCGCCTGGGAGTAGGTAATAACATGTGTACGTATCTTTGGAATTTTTTGAAACTTCGATATTTAAAAGTCGAGGTAAATAATAAATTGTTATGTCGCAGTACAGGCCGTGGCTTGGCCCAGGGGGATCCTAACTCGCCTCTTCTCTTCAACTTAGCGACAGTGTACATCTGTAGGCACCTGCGGAACGTGTTTGTGTTGTACACGACCTGCACAAAAACTGATCATGGAAGAAGACTGTTACAAATTGCTTTAGATGAGACATCAAGGTTACTAGCGGATATAGGTTTACAAATTTCTGCTAATAAGAGTAAAGTTTGTTTATTTAAAAGAGGGTTTGGAAGAGAACGTGCGGAACTTAGATTAGGCAGTACTATTATTCAATCGGTGGATCACGTAAAATACTTAGGCATGTGGCTGGATTCTACCCTCAAGTGGTCTAAGCATATTAACACCATTATGGATACCGTATCGAAATGTATGAACATCTTAAAGGTTTTGGCGGGGCCTAAATGGGGTGTTCACCCTAGCCATTTACGGCGTCTTTATATAGCTTGTATACGTAGTAGAATGGACTATGGCAGTTTTTTATATGACTCAAGCTATAAAACTCATTTAAATAAATTAGATGTAGTACAGAACCGGTGTCTGCGAATTATTGGAGGTTTTGTTAAAACGACGCCTATACATGTAATGGAAAGTGAATTGGCCTTATCCCCTCTATATATTAGACGAGAATATTTGGCAGGTAAGTTCTGGTTAAGTGTAGATCATATGGCAAAAAAGTTGTGAGCTTACAAGAATGTTTAACAAAACTAAGTCAAAGTTCATATTGGAGACATAAAAGGGTGCCGCTTTTGGTTCGCATAAATGAGATACTAAAGTCTAAAACCATTTATACTAGTAAACAGCTGGAAATGTTCTCTATGGACACTTGGGTAAGCAATATAGATCTTCGAACAGTCATTCGACCCCGAATTGAGCTAGTTGTAAAATCTAAGCGTAAATACATCTCAAGCAATTTGGGCCGGTTGTGTCACCAGTTCATACAAGATAGTTACGAAAATGCATACAAAATTTATACCGATGGATCCAAAGATAAGGATGGAGTTGGAGCGGCTTTCCTTGATGTTCAGAGCAACAACCACATTTGTCTACGAATTTCAGTAATGCACGCGGAAATGATCGCTATTGCAGAAGCTTTGTCTTATATTACTAATATTCGGGGCGACAGCTTTGTTGTTCTGTCAGACTCAAAAAGCGCGCTTCAACATGTGGCTCGTTGCACCTCGAATTTTCGCGGTGCACCGATAGCCTACTATATAATGAAAGCCTTGCATGAAACAAAATAAAAAAGTAGTACTTCAGTGGATTCCTTCTCACATCGGCATCACAGGGAACGATAGAGTAGACAGATTAGCCAGACTTGCGATTTCGGAGGGTATAAATACGTTTTGCCAACCGTATTTTACAGAGGTACTAGGCTCTCTTAGAACTTGGTGCCAGGATAATTGGAAGGAGCATTTTGACGAAAGATCACTAAGTAAAGGAATATGGTATAAGACCATACAACCATATCTATCGCGAAATCCCTGGTTTTATGGTGCTGGTCTGAGTAGGGAGGAAATAGTCATTGCTCATAGGCTTCGATCTGGCCATGTGCCACTGAATAGTTTCGGGCATCTGATGGGTAAAACAAATACACCTAACTGCACAGAGTGCGGGCGTGTAGAAGATGTATATCATTTAATTAATAAAGAGAAAAAAAAAAAAAAACCTTTGTGTATTTTATTTTTCCTATTTTGGCTAATTGGTGTACAATAAAGTGTATTTCATTCATTAATTTGTTCTTAAGACTATGTATTTGGATTTGTCTGGATTCAAAATAAGGCAATTAACATCAGACCACTGAGCTTTGCTATCTAAGTCATCATTAAAGCTTCCATCGTTGCACTGGGACGACAATGTATATATATTTGTAGGTCACCTGCGTAAATATATCTGCAGTGCTGTGTGCATGATATAACATCAGCACTAACTACGATGTACAAAAGCGGGCCGAGAATTGACCCCGGGGGTACAACCCTGAACAAAAAGTATCGAGGCGAGACTGTCTCACTAACATCCATATTCTTTACTTCTACAATTCGAAATGTTGAGGACAAGTAACTATGAAACCAAGTCACAGTATCTACATTAAACCCATAGTAATATAGTTTGGATTAGAGAATAGGGCAGGAATTAAGGTATCAAAGGTACGAGAACAGTCAAGGAGGACTATTATAGTACCCATTCCCTAATCCTGGCCAGAAATTATATTATCCACAACATCCAATAATGCTGTTGAGGTGATATGGCCTCTGCGAAACCCCAACTGATAGTTTGGTAATATTTTCTCAGACTCTAAATATTGACTTAATTGTCTATGTACCATCTTTTCTAATACTTTAGATCAAAACCGCCAGTTCTACCTTGCTTACGTTTTACGTACATCGGTATAACCGTACATTACCTACGAACCGGGTCAGCTGAGATACACATCTAAGATCCTCGTTGTTCGTTCTTTCCAGGATGTAAGTGGTCGCACTAGTCGCTTCGCGAATACGGTACGATTTGGTCTTGTTGCGGGATAAACTTCTGTGTTTGCCTACGAGTAGCATCATTAGCGGCTAGTGTTTTTAAACTACGAGGTCACAATATGACAAGTTAATGTTGAGCCTATAACCATCTTTGGATGTTGCAAACACTGGTGTAATTTATGAATATAAAACAGTTTACCTGTCACATTATACTTTAGTTATAAATCGTGTTAAACCTTTCCTAAAGTTGTTTTAACCGTATCATCACGCCATTGACACGAACACAAGCAGAAAGAGAAGCACGAGCACCGGTAAAAAAAAGAGTATAATTCGGATGACGGGGATAAATTATGTTCTCCACCAATATCTGACATTATTAAAACCGAGAATATGTTACTGAATTTAGTTATCAACATCACACGTCAACAGTTAGAGGCCATTTGTATGATGTTTTAATGGTATTGGATCGATGAGTAGAGCATCATACAAAAATAACGAAAGCTGCTCTGGTACTTTAGATCTAGAGAAATCAGAAATGGCGGCGGCGTCCCTTCCGTAGTCTGGTAACTTGGCAAAGCGTGCCGTGTGCGCTCTAACGGCAAGGAATACATCTATAAAAGTGATAATGATACTTTAAGATATTCTGGTTACAATGTCATTTACAATTTATAATAAAATCAATACAATGTCAAAAGTATATTAATGTTTTTTTAAATGTCAATTTATACTATTTATTAGTAGCCTTTCAAGAATAATGATAATATGATTTTTAGTTCAGAAGTTATTTCTACAAAGAATTGTCCTCAAGATATTGATCTATTTTATAGCAGGCTTTTTTTAACAAAGTTTCTTTAACAAGTTTTTAAATTTTATGTCAAATTGTTACAATATATTTTTAGAGATTTTATTGCAAAATTTTATACCTTTAAATTTAATGTAATGCATTATCATAAAGTAATACTTTAGTAATAATTGCAAATGACCGGGGTAAAAACTATCTTTGAACTTCATTTAAAGTCATCCTGTAGATTTAACATATAGATATAGATAGACAGAAAAAATTCTAATAATAGTAGAATTATATTTACCAATTTTCTGCAGATTTATTACATGTATGTGTTATATATGTAGAAGTGTTAAAATATTTATCAGCGGAAAAAATCGTATTATTGTAATGAAAGACTGCATTTTAAATAAACTTATTAAATATAAATAATAACAAAATTATTTTATTAAACACACTGTCTGATATAAAACACTAAAATAGAACTTAGTTATTTTTATAAACGCCTAATCCTATAAATTAAATACATCATATAAAATATTTTCAACTAAATATAGTTGAGCGGTTTTAATTTCAATTCTTTTTATAACTTCTTAATATCGGATAAATTATGTCAAGAGCTTCGCTGATTTCGTTTCTTGTTTTCCCACCTGTAAAAAAAAAATCATTAATTTTCAAAATATTGTAAAACGCCTGGTCCGTGTAGCCACATTTTTTCTAAGCCAGTGCCAACTAGTAGAGAAAATAAACCCAAAAATCTGGCTTAAAAAAGAACATGGCATTTTAATTATATTTTATACCTCCTATAAACGTATAATGTATCAATATATGAATAAATGAAAATTCTTTAATCTTCGACCTAAGAAAGATAATTTTGTAAGACATGTTTTGTACACTCCGTAGGTATCCTTTTTTTAGATTTTTGTATCAATGATTGTAATGTATTTCATAAAATAAAAGATAAGGTTCGGTGCTATACACAACTGAAAGCATACTACAAGAATATAGTGTATTTACAAAATTAAAGCACATGTGCACTGCAAACTCGAGCAGATCACCTCCACAAGCAGCACCTGTCCATAACTATGACGCATATGGCAGCCATCGCCCTATTCAAGCATATTAACGGGAAGTGGACGAACTGCTCCACGACGCCACTACAAGCAGAGGCCTTTAAGCGGGCATGACATACTAAAGTCTACAATACACAGATATAACAATTATAGTAAACACTATCACATTCCCAAAGAACACGCCTACAATTTTCTACGAGGCCATTTACCGTGATGTGTGACAATAGTACGTACATTATTTTGATAAATAAACTAATTAATTATAGCAGTTTCAGAAAAAAGTTTCAATATAAAATGGCAATTTCATACTTTAAATATTAGATAAGCTTTTTTCTCAAGTCAAGTTGCTTTGTCAATATTAATTTAACGCTTACGCCTATTTTCTTTATTAACAACTAAAGCAGATAGCATACCGGCTTTCATTCCCGGGCTAAAATCTTCAATACTCTGCATCTGTCTCTATAAATTACATTGTACATTTCTATAAATTAACAATCTCTCCATTTCGCTTACACATGGGCGAATTATACCCAAAGGACAGTTAAAAAGAATCTGGAGCTGCATGTGTACAAGTGAAAATACATATTCATTCTGTAACACGACTGGAAGGTACGAATGTGACATTTAAAGGAGAGCAATGGCAGGTAATATGGTAAATGGGGCATTGCATACATTTATGAACAGCCAGACGATATCCCAGCTCGTTTGGCTGTGCATAGAGGGGTATTGGTACCAACACTAACATATGGAAGCGAAAGCTGGGTATGGCAGAAGAGGCATGAAACCAGGATAAATGGAGTAGAAATGAGAGCATTAAGAAGTATGATTGATGTGAAGATAACTGACAGGGTTCGAAATAATTTGATCAGAGAGCGTTGTGGCGTGAAAGACGATGTAGTGACATGAATTGAGAAAGGGATGCTGAGCTGGTTTGGACATGTGGAGAAGATGAATAAAAGTAGGTTGACGAAACAAATATATGAGGCGAGTGTAAATGGTAGAGTCGAGAGTATGGTATATACAATAATTATTTTTTTGAGTAAAAGCGGATCATTTTTGTGTAGTGTATTGTTTTTAATTTAATTAACGGTGGTTTACTAAGTGGTGTTGGTAAAAATTTATGGTAAAAGTAGATACAGATAATACTGATTTATCTCTGGTTTCATCGGCAGTTTATTTATATATTGTGATACAGGTGATTAGAATGATGAAATTGGAATCAAATGAAGATATTATGGAACTGCATTTCGGAACGTGTTATTAACTCAAATTGTTGAAAGTTAAAATTATCGAGCAGCTAATCAGTCCAATTTGGACTACAGGAGTTAATTTCTAATATATCATATATCAATACCCAGAAACTTAAGAAGTAAGAGAAATCCATTCGAGATGTTTACGGATGAAGAATTTAAAGCCTTTGCTTTCGGCGGCTTTTCCCTTTAATATGGTTGAGGACGGCGATGGCTGCCACATTGACGCATGTTTGTGAACAGGCGCTGCTAATGGGATTCAACGTGAGATCTTTTATATATTTGTTATTTTGCTATCTTAAAATATGGTTTAATTTCTAATGAGACTTTTCTTGTCTCTACAATCTAAAATTGTGTAATTTGGTTTGTACAAAATATGAAAAAAAAGACACAAGTGAGGATATCTACGGAATTTCTTTCGCTTTTTCCATCTCCATCAGACTAATCTCATTACGAGACAGTGGTAGATGGTTAAAATTACAATTGACAAATTTGAATTCCTTACGACAAATAAAGAATATTTCTCTTAATATTATGTGAGGAATTAAAAGTCTCCCCGGCTGGATATTGGTAAAATCTCTTCTTTAGAGGAAACCAAGGAAGAGCCGATCTGACAAAACGATATCCAAAAGATAGAGTCTGAACCGCTGACGCCAATATCGTTAAGGAATCCTCGAAAATGTTAAATGTTTTGGCAGAGTTCCATTCGGCGCAACACATAATATGACGGGCGACGAGCCTCGTTGCAGGGTAATAAATAACAAGCATATTTCAAAATCGCATTATCAATAAACGCGTTGACGATTTGAAGTGTTTAGTTCCTTATATCAACGCCACAGCCGGTACAAACAAGGCACAGCAAATCGGCCCTATTTACGAGTAGCAGCCTCAGCCTGAACCCTTCCATATATTTGACAGGAAGGTAAATAAACAAGTGCAATATTTCTATCAATTGTGTTTAATTAATTGTTTACCTGTGAATACTATTTTCCCATTAACAAATATGAGTAACACAACTCTTGGGCGCACCATTCGGTACACTAACCCAGGGAATAATTCAGGTTCATATGATGCAAATTGGCCGTGAGCATGTTGTAACGCTTCAAGTCTTACGGGGAATCTTAAATCCGCTGTCGCAATAAAGTTTTGTATTTTGAAGTCTAGAAATTTAGCCTGGAATCGAAATTTGAAAATATTAATAAAATTTAAGTTCAATAACCTTAAACATTTATTGTCGGCCTTATAAATGTACTTACATTGTCTGTAGTTAACCTGATAACTCTTCGTCTTAGACCAGTTATTCCATACCCTAAGCTTTTCGAAGAAAATACGTTTTCTCTGTCCCCTCTTATTCTCACCAGCTAGACAATCTCTGTAATCATAGCGTTTGTGGATTTTGGCTAGTGAAATATTTATATAATTGTTAGGTACCTACTAAAACTTTGGTGTGGACAGTCGCCCGCGTTTTATTCACACTGAATTATTTCTCAAACTTAGTAAGACGGCCTTAATACCATGATCTCTCTTACGATTTTACGGCCAAATTTCAAAAAAATGATTGCAAAATTATTGGTATAAGGATAAAAGATAACAAAGAGTATTGGTTTGGTATAAGTTGTAAAAAATTTATTAAAAAGACCATACACAGTGATGAAAAGTGTATTCCTGCCTACGAAAACTAGAAATTTAGATGCAAAAGGTTTCTGAAATGTACTACATGAATAACTACAGAGTTTCGAAGAATATAGAAAATTTTCTGTCATTCAACTTCTAAAAGACTAAAATAAAATAAAGTTTAATGGTTTAAGGCGTGGACTGGGAAACATGACGATGCAGATTCGACTGAATAAACTAAAGCCTGGCCAACACGAAGCGATACCAAAAGTATGTAAACGAACAGAATTGAAGTCATTGTCCGTTTGTTAACAATAGAATTTACATTTATACAACACATCATGTGTTTCATTTTAACAATCTGAAATTTCTGTAGAATCTGTGATATTTGAACTTACTAACAAAAGAAAAAAATAACCATAATTAAAACAAACAAAAATAAAACATAAATATCAACATAAAATCTCGTAAACTCACTATCATAGTTAAGCGTAAAGGTACCTGAGCGCATTCCGTATCAGAATGAGCCCGGTGTTTGTGGTTCCTGACGGCGCAGGTTCAGCTAGGTAAATACATCCGTGATCGCTAGTCACCGTCTTTTCACGTACATACTAACGTACGAAAGAGGAATGATCGTGAGAATTTATTTTTGCATTAACCAATAATTGTCAACGCTGTGCTGCCAGAAGACGTGAGTACGTACACTACGCTTTTCTCCGCTGCCCCCGAACGCTGCGTGAGCGTGTGGTTTGAATTTATGTTCGATTTACTGTTTGTATGATGTTTTAATTTAACGTTTTAATTTATGGATATTACTTTTAATGATTATTAACGATAAATTAATATGATTTGGCAGCAATAAAATCCAAAAGGATCAAAGATTTTTTTCTTCCGATGAACCAAGGTAACGCAATAATTGTGTCGCGAACACTCCCTAACGTCAAAAGCATGTAACCACTACGATTTATATAACGTCCTATCAAGTATTACGTCATAGAATGACACGTTAAGAAAAAAAAATTTTCTAGCTAACCAGGAATAAAACGCTATGGAAGATTAAGCGCAGGGGATACCGCATCGAGACAGAAACTCTGCGCCCTATGTAAGTTGTTACATAAATAGAAACTTAAGAGAGAAACGTTATCCCTATCGCTCGCTCATGATAGCACTACAATAATTACGCACACACACGCGTAAGGGACAGGCTTGTAGTAGTAGATAATAAATTGTTCACTTGTGTTAATTACCGGAAGGCGGGAGGGAAAGAGGGGGCCTAGCCTTTTTTTCTAAAACCTTAGTGATTCAGAAAAAGACTGCTAAGCGGGATAGGAGAGGAGGTCTACGAGGTACTCCACTTCAGGCCTTCTTGATATTCTGAACGGGAATCTTTAGGGACGCGTATCTTGCATCCAGAAAGGCATCTCTCAGAAGAAGATTCGTAGTGATCTAGACGGATTGGACGGAGATCTCGTCCAGTTAGGGTAATACTCGGTTGGAGTATGACATAACCCGGCTGTCGCTCTCCCTCGAGGCCGGGTAGAATAAGAAGTAACAGGGTAAGAACAGGCAGTGAAAGTACATTTATATAACAGATTCTATATGTCTGACTAATTCACAGACTGGTTTTTCTATATATAATAATATATATATTTAATATGTATTTAAATTTATATATATATATAAATGTTATACATAAAACAGTTCAGTTTAAAAACTCAGTTTTATACTAACTGGAAATCCAAGTTTCTGAATAATTCGTGCAAATTTTCTCGCAGCTATATATGAATCATGCTCGTTTCTGGCTCCTGTACAAACAATTTTCCCTGATCTGTGAATATAATTTGTTTCATTAAAAACTAATCACCACAAATATCTTAAGTGCAACATGTTGTCGCTGTTAATTTATAATCCACACTTCTCGCAATCCAATTGACGAAATCCATACTCAAGAACCGCTGCGAAAAGTTTAGTTCACACAGAATCGCCTGGACGTAGACATCTTTCTATTTTTATTTTCTTGCTTCCCTTCTCAAGTTTAATTTTAGCCTTGCTATTTGATTGTTGAAGACGTTTCTTAGTATTCTGAAGTATTTTTTTTCTACACCTTGGTTGTTGAGCGCTTGTCACATCTTCTTGTATTCTAGTGAAACGAAGGCTTTACTGTAATCCACAAGACATCAGTAGAAAAGTTATATTAAGTTTAAAAGTTAGCATTTCTTGTATTTACGTGAATACTACACATTTGAAATGAAACTATTATTTGCGGATTTTATCACGTTTAATTAGATTTTATTTAAATCCTGTCGTTTCGGGTTCTTTACAGCACGTGTGTGAGGTGTTAGACGACCTGAAGTCATAGTTAACACAGCTTCTGTCAGCTTTACAATAATTTTTGGTCCTCACGATACCGTGAGCTTATTCTGCGTAGATTGGCTTGGTCTTGGATTTAATTTATTAATTACCGGATCCCAAGCAGGAAGCACTCAGCCATCTTCTCAATTGAAATTAGGATATTTTATTTATCGAGCGTGGGCCAGCTGAATTTCCATGCATCTGAGGAGTCCATAGCCAATCTTGGCTATATTTTAAAGCGAGTTTCGATCAAAATTTTTACAAATCTCCGAGAAAGATTAGTCAGTTTTCAAAGTCTGTCAAGATGCAGGAGCTTTGTCTACTTCTACCGGTATTATATCTCGTAGTTTATTTCTGCATGTCAGATCTGTTGTTTGACTAATGTTTTTAATTGTATACATTACATTATATTAACCTCAGAAAAGTTAGGGACTATTGAATTAATTTCTAGACACCGAGTTTCATATTTGCAGTTTCTATTTGTTATCTTTATTTTCAAGACCTATTCTGTATCTTTAGCGGTTGTACCTTTTCTCATATACGACTTAATTTTATTACTACATCTATGTCTCTTCTTATACTTTTTTACTTTTCTGGTATAGATATTAAAACAGCTCTTTTTTCGGCATTTATATGATTTCGTTTGTTTGCCACTTTATCGCCACCTTTCCATTCTTTAGTTAACTTTTCTTTGTATTTAATACATCTTTTAACTCCTTGTATTTATTTCGAGTATTCAGATTCTTTGTTTTCTATGAAATGTAAGTTTCCTTTCAGTCTTGGAGTATGGTCGGTTTGCTGTATCTTGAAAAGTCTCTTTCTCTTCAACTTTTGAGTTATAATTTGGCTCTGACCGTTTTAGAAATGAAGGATATTAATAACTCTGCAGTCTTAGAACTCTTTGTGGCTACAATCCGGAGATATCCAACTGATTATTCATCATATTCATGTTCCTTGCGAAGTAATGATGACCGCATGTATTTGCGATAAAATAACTTTTAATTTACGGGTTAAATATTACATATTAGCAAATACAAAATCGGAATTGAATGCGTCACGTAGCTATCTTTCGCTAATCAGCTGAATATTACCTATTCAGCTGATTAGCAAAAGTTCAGTCGTGATATTTTTATTTTCTTGCTTCCCTTCTCAAGTTTAATTTTAGCCTTGCTATTTGATTGTTGAAGACGTTTCTTAGTATTCTGAAGTATTTTTTTTTTCTACACCTTGTTTGTTGAGCGCTTGTCACATCTTCTTGTATTCTAGTGAAACGAAGGCTTTACTGTAATCCACAAGACATCAGTAGAAAAGTTATATTAAGTTTAAAAGTAAGCATTTCTTGTATTTACGTGAATACTACACATTTGAAATGAATCTATTATTTGCGGATTTTATCACGTTTAATTAGATTTTATTTAAATCCTGTCGTTTCGGGTTCTTTACAGCACGTATAGGTGGTGGTGTGAGGTGTTAGACGACCTGAAGTCATAGTTAACACAGCTTCTGTCAGCTTTACAATAATTTTTGGTCCTCACGATACCGTGAGCTTATTCTGCGTAGATCGGCTTGGTCTTGGATTTAATTTATTAATTACCGGATCCCAAGCAGGAAGCACTCAGCCATCTTCTCGATTGAAATTAGGATATTTTATTTATCGAGCGTGGGCCAGCTGAATTTCCATGCATCTGAGGAGTCCATAGCCAATCTTGGCTATATTTTAAAGCGAGCTTCGATCAAAATTTTTACAAATCTCCGAGAAAGATTAGTCAGTTTTCAAAGTCTGTCAAGATGCAGGAGCTTTGTCTACTTCTACCGGTATTATATCTCGTAGTTTATTTCTGCATGTCAGTTGTTGTCTGAGTCATCTGTTGTTTGACTAATGTTTTTAATTGTATACATTACATTATATTAACCTCAGAAAAGTTAGGGACTATTGAATTAATTTCTAGACACCGAGTTTCATATTTGCAGTTTCTATTTGTTATTTTCAAGACCTATTCTGTATCTTTAGCGGTTGTACCTTTTCTCATATACGACTTAATTTTATTACTACATCTATGTCTCTTCTTATACTTTTTGACTTTTCTGGTATAGATATTAAAACAGCTCTTTTTTCGGCATTTATATGATTTCGTTTGTTTGCCACTTTATCGCCACCTTTCCATTCTTTAATTAACTTTTCTTTGTATTTAATACATCTTTTAACTCCTTGTATTTATTTCGAGTATTCAGATTCTTTGTTTTCTATGAAATGTAAGTTTCCTTTCAGTCTTGGAGTATGGTCGGTTTGCTGTATCTTGAAAAGTCTCTTTCTCTTCAACTTTTTGAGTTATAATTTGGCTCTGACCGTTTTAGAAATGAAGGATATTAATAACTCTGCAGTCTTAGAACTCTTTGTGGCTACAATCCGGAGATATCCAACTGATTATTCATCATATTCATGTTCCTTGCGAAGTAATGATGACCGCATGTATTTGCGATAAAATAACTTTTAATTTACGGGTTAAATATTACATATTAGCAAATACAAAATCGGAATTGAATGCGTCACGTAGCTATCTTTCGCTAATCAGCTGAATATTACCTATTCAGCTGATTAGCAAAAGTTCAGTCGTGATATTTTTATTTTTCACATTGATGGTAGCCGTTCTAAGGCGCAGTTTTATTGTATTTAAAGTAAAAAAAAACTGCGCCTTATTAGTACCTCATTAGTACTGCACTATTATGTGGATTCGTACGGTTGATCACATTTCGGCAATGGGTGGTTATTTCAAATACATTTTTTTGATATTTAAGTTCCATAATAAGTATTAAGTTCCGGCCTGTAAATGCTTTCTATTATCTTATATATCATTGGTTGGATTGGAGATGGGAAGGGTCCATCACGCTACTCCAGTGCGCCTGCTATTTTTTATTAGTTTTCACACATACCGGTTTCCTCACAATTTTAGTGGTGCAGGATGTTGCGGACGGTGCGGATCGAATCCAGGTAATACGCTTACTATGATATTAACGTGAACGCTGTGATCACTAGAATACCACGGTTCTTATGATATATCATTATCCCACAAACAGTTCACTGCTAACTACAGGTTGAATTATGATATAGTATAAAACATGTACCTGAAAACTAAGGCTGTTGCACGAGGTTCAAGTATTTTCATGACAACACCTTGAAATCTGGCAGGATTATATTCTGAGAATCTCGTTCGGCAATATATGTCCAATAATTTCAAATCACAACCCAAACTAACAGATGAAACACAATTTCTAAAACAAACACAAATTAAAGATGAATTATATTTTAAAGATGTGCCTTTAAACGCGTTAACCTTCCACTAACATATTATATTTAGAGCACATTTTGCTAACATTGGACCATCCTTTGATTCCGCCACATCTGCCCCTTCCTTGTTCACCTAGTTCCCCATGCGAATACGTCATAGATTCCAAAAATAAAAAAAATTAGACATTTTCTTGCTGCCCACGGGGTTTTGAATAAGGCTCCAGGTATGCGTTTTAAAGATAGGAAAAACGAGGTGAAAATCGCTTCGGGATAACCATCATGAAAAATACCAGACCAAAATTAATCAGACCAATGACGGGCAGCAGTATCTAGCAGTATCCTCTCCTTAGGGAGAGGCAATCTTGAAAATTATGGGCCCATTTCAATATTAAATAGTTTAAGTATATTTTTTAAAGAGATTCTGTACTACGCCGTGGCAGGCGTACTTACAACAAATATTACTCTAGCTTAGATATACAGTGGTGGTCGTATAATTAGAAACACTACCAACGGTCCTTGACATTATGTAAGATACTTCACCGCAATCGTTTTTATTTTGAAATTAAATAATAAAGAGGATAACAATATGTTCAACGATTTATCATTTTATGAAAATCAATATCACTTGGGAAATCCCATTACACAAGTGCAGTTTCAATATTACATTACGAACAAACATTTAAATCAGTTTTAAGGTATGAACAATAATGGTCAACTAATTAGATATAACAACAAAAAAGTATAAAAAACAATATTTTTTTAAGTATTAGTACTTAGTATTGTTATTTACGAAGTAGCTACTATCCACAGCCTACCAATAGTTATCCATACTAATATTATAAATGCAGAAAGTAACTCTGTCTGTCTGTCTGTCTGTCTGTCTGTCTGTCTGTCTGTCTGTCTGTCTGTCTGTCTGTCTGTCTGTCTGTCTGTCTGTCTGTCTGTCTGTCTGTCTGTCTGTCTGTCTGTCTGTCTGTCTGTCTGTCTGTCTGTCTGTCTGTCTGTCTGTCTGTCTGTCTGTCTGTCTGTCTGTCTGTCTGTCTGTCTGTCTGTCTGTCTGTCTGTCTGTCTGTCTGTCTGTCTGTCTGTCTGTCTGTCTGTCTGTCTGTCTGTCTGTCTGTCTGTCTGTCTGTCTGTCTGTCTGTCTGTCTGTCTGTCTGTCTGTCTGTCTGTCTGTCTGTCTGTCTGTCTGTCTGTCTGTCTGTCTGTCTGTCTGTCTGTCTGTCTGTCTGTCTGTCTTATATATCATTGGTTGGATTGGAGATGGGAAGGGACCATCACGCTACTCCTGTGCGCCTGCTATTTTTTATTAGTTTTCACACATACCGGTTTCCTCACAATTTTAGTGGTGCAGGATGTTGCGGACGGTGCGGGTCGAATCCAGGTAATACGCTTACTATGATATTAACGTGAACGCTGTGATCACTAGAATACCACGGTTCTTTTGATATATCATTATCCCACAAACAGTTCACTGCTAACTACACGTTGAATTATGATATAGTATAAAACATGTACCTGAAAACTAAGGCTGTTGCACGAGGTTCAAGTATTTTCATTACAACACCTTGAAATCTGGCAGGATTATATTCTGAGAATCTCGTTCGGCAATATATGTCCAATAATTTCAAATCACAACCCAAACTAACAGATGAAACACAATTTCTAAAACAAACACAAATTAAAGATGAATTATATTTTAAAGATGTGCCTTTAAACGCGTTAACCTTCCACTAACAATCATAATATTATATTTAGAGCACATTTTGCTAACATTGGACCATCCTTTGATTCCGCCACATCTGCCCCTTCCTTGTTCACCTAGTTCCCCATGCGAATACGTCATAGATTCCCAAAATAAAAAAAAAATTGACATTTTCTTGCTGCCCATGGGGTTTTGAATAAGGCTCCAGGTATGAGTTTTAAAGATAGGAAAAACGAGGTGAAAATCGCTTCGGGATAACCATCATGAAAAATACCAGACCAAAATTAATCAGACCAATGACGGGCAGCAGTATCTAGCAGTATCCTCTCCTTAGGGAGAGGCAGTATTGAAAATTATGGGCCCATTTCAATATTAAATAGTTTAAGTATAATTTTTAAAGAGATTCTGTACTACGCCGTGGCAGGCGTACTTACAACAAATATTACTCTAGCTTAGATATACAGTGGTGGTCGTATAATTAGAAGCACTACCAACGGTCCTTGACATTATGTAAGATACTTCACCGCAATCGTTTTTATTTTGAAATTAAATAATAAAGAGGATAACAATATGTTCAACGATTTATCATTTTATGAAAATCAATATCACTTGTGTAATGGGATTTCCCATTACACAAGTGCAGTTTCAATATTACATTACGAACAAACATTTAAATCAGTTTTAAGGTATGAACAATAATGGTCAACTAATTAGATATAACAACAAAAAAAGTATAAAAAACAATATTTTTTTAAGTATTAGTACTTAGTATTGTTATTTACGAAGTAGCTACTATCCACAGCCTACCAATAGTTATCCATACTAATATTATAAATGCGAAAGTAACTCTGTCTGTCTGTCTGTCTGTTCCTCTTTCACGCCTAAACGGCTGAACGGATTTTGATGAAATTTGGTATGGTGATAGATGATAACCTAGAAATGGTCATAGGCTATAAATAATCACGCCATCGTTCTTAGGGGGTAGGCAGTAGGCAGATAACTAAATTGAGTTAGTGATTTTTAGTCGTTTTTGTTGGGACTTTTGCTCTTTCACGTATAAAAGGCTGAACAGATCTTGATGAAATTTAGTAAGGTAATAGATGGTTACCTAAAAACGGATATAAGATCAAAATGATCACGTCATAGTACTTAGGGGGTAGGAAGTAGGCAGAAAACTGAATTGAGTTAGTGATTTTTTTATGGTTTTTTGGTGGGAGTTTTGCTCTATCATGCCTAAACGGCTGAACGGATTTTGATGAAATTTAGTTAGGTGATAGATAGTAACCTAGAAAAGGATATGGGCTATTAATATTCATGCTATCGTACTTAAGGCGTAGGCAGTAGGCAGAAAACTAATTAAGTTAGTGATTTTTATAGTTTGGTTTAAAAGTTTACCTCATTCACGCCTTAACGTCTGAACGGATTTTGATGAAATTTAGTAAGGTAATAGATGGTTACCTAAAACGGATATAAGATCAAAATGATCACGTCATAGTACTTAGGGGGTAGGAAGTAGGCAGAAAACTAATTAAGTTAGTGATTTTTATAGTTTGGTTTAAAAGTTTACCTCATTCACGCCTTAACGTCTGAACGGATTTTGATGAAATTTAGTAAGGTAATAGATGGTTACCTAAAACGGATATAAGATCAAAATGATCACGTCATAGTACTTAGGGGGTAGGAAGTAGGCAGAAAACTAATTAAGTTAGTGATTTTTAGTCGTTTTGTTGGGACTTTTGCTCTTTCACGTATAAAAGGCTGAACAGATCTTGATGAAATTTAGTAAGGTAATAGATGGTTACCTAAAACGGATATAAGATCAAAATGATCACGTCATAGTACTTAGGGGGTAGGAAGTAGGCAGAAAACTAATTAAGTTAGTGATTTTTATAGTTTGGTTTAAAAGTTTACCTCATTCACGCCTTAACGTCTGAACGGATTTTGATGAAATTTAGTTAGGTGATAGATAGTAACCTAGAAAAGGATATGGGCTATTAATATTCATGCTATCGTACTTAAGGCGTAGGCAGTAGGCAGATAACTAAATTGAGTTAGTGATTTTTATAGTTTGGTTTAAAAGTTTACCTCATTCACGCCTTAACGTCTGAACGGATTTTGATGAAATTTAGTAAGGTAATAGATGGTTACCTAAAACGGATATAAGATCAAAATGATCACGTCATAGTACTTAGGGGGTAGGAAGTAGGCAGAAAACTAATTAAGTTAGTGATTTTTATAGTTTGGTTTAAAAGTTTACCTCATTCACGCCTTAACGTCTGAACGGATTTTGATGAAATTTAGTAAGGTAATAGATGGTTACCTAAAACGGATATAAGATCAAAATGATCACGTCATAGTACTTAGGGGGTAGGAAGTAGGCAGAAAACTAATTAAGTTAGTGATTTTTATAGTTTGGTTTAAAAGTTTACCTCATTCACGCCTTAACGTCTGAACGGATTTTGATGAAATTTATACGAACTTTATGCTCAGTAATCAATCATAGTGATAAGTTAATACTCATTTTAGACAAAGAAACGGATAGGTAATCAGTTCATCACCGAAATTATAACACCTACACTTAGTTTGTTTACTATTCAACGAGGAAAATAATTCAATATAACGCAAACCTTCAAATCATACGTCGTCGTAGTGAATACAAGACGTTGCGCCGAGCGAAGGGCGGTGCGGCGCGAGGGAGGCCGTGCCCAACTGTGCCTACCCAAGCGGGCAGACGCACGAGGGCTGACGTCGTCGTCGCACGTATGCGAATATTGAAATATTGCGTTACGAAACTCTATTCGTTGCGTATTTTTGGTTAGCTAAAAACGTTCTTTTTAAATTCCGAGTTGAAATAGGTACTACGGTCTACGCGTAGGGTCTGTAAGCTTTAATTTAGTCCTTTGTTTTAGATATCTAAATAAATATTTGGTAGGGTATTTTTGAGTTCAAGTTGACGTCATTTTCGTATTTTTATTAAGTACTTAGTTACATTTTTATTATTAGGTAGTTAAGGTAGCTGTTAGATGTAGGTATTTTCTTAACCAATCATTCATATCTCTAGGTTTACTCAGATACGTATTATTCTTTATTTTTGCAGTCGCTTTCATTTGTTAATTCTCAATTTTATTCATGTGTAGGTTAAGTGTTTTTTTAGCTCACATCAGGATGTTTATAGTTCGTAGTAAATTAGTTTAGTAATAGATTTTGTCATTATATTATAGTACTTTTATGTTAGTTTTGATAGATAAGTAGGTAGTACCAGTAGTGAAGAAAATTGTGTATTGTGGTGTGGTACATAAATTCAATATTTTTGAATTTATTTAGTTAATTTAGGTTTTAGGTATAAAAGGTTTGTCAGGTGCATAGTTGTTTAGGTTCAATACGTTATTGATTGATTTAGATATTTAGGTTATAAGTAAAAAGGTTTGCTTTATCGAAGTTTTTATAAAAAATTGTCTTACGTTGTAGTTTTTAAAACTACCGATTTTAAAAATCTTTAATTATTGTTTTATTGTTTTCGATATGCCACGCAAACGTAAATCCAATCTAAGCCGTAGTTCTAGCAGATCTCGAAATGCAAAAGTTGCTAGAAGCCAAGAATCTGAAGAGCAGACTCAGACGCGTCAGATGTTAGATTCTCAGCGTCATGCGACTCAAAGAGCTTCTGAGACCTATACGCAGACTCAAGCCCGTCAGGCCCTAGATGCTGAACGCCACGCATCTCAAAGAGCCTCTGAGACGTTTACGCAGACTCAGGCCCGTCAGACCCTGGATGCTGAACGCCACGCATCTCAAAGGGCCTCTGAGACGTTTACACAGACTCAAGCCCGACAAACCTTAGATGCTGAGCGCCACGCATCTCAAAGAGCCTCTGAGACGTTTACACAGACTCAAGCCCGTCAGGCCCTGGATGCTGAACGCCACGCATCTCAAAGGGCCTCTGAGACGTTTACACAGACTCAAGCCCGTCAGGCCCTGGATGCTGAACGCCACGCATCTCAAAGAGCCTCTGAGACGTTTACACAGACTCAAGCCCGACAAACCTTAGATGCTGAGCGCCACGCATCTCAAAGGGCCTCTGAGACGTTTACACAGACTCAAGCCCGACAAACCTTAGATGCTGAGCGCCACGCATCTCAAAGGGCCTCTGAGACGTTTACACAGACTCAAGCCCGACAAACCTTAGATGCTGAGCGCCACGCATCTCAAAGGGCCTCTGAGACGTTTACGCAGACTCAGGCCCGTCAGACCCTGGATGCTGAACGCCACGCATCTCAAAGGGCCTCTGAGACGTTTACGCAGACTGAGACCCGTCAGGCCCTAGATGCTGAACGCCACGCATCTCAAAGAGCTGCTGAGACAGTGGAACAGACTCAGACGCGTCAGATGTTAGATTCTCAGCGTCATGCGACTCAAAGAGCTTCTGAGACCTATACGCAGACTCAAGCCCGTCAGGCCCTAGATGCTGAACGCCACGCATCTCAAAGGGCCTCTGAGACGTTTACGCAGACTCAGGCCCGTCAGACCCTGGATGCTGAACGCCACGCATCTCAAAGAGCCTCTGAGACGTTTACACAGACTCAAGCCCGTCAGGCCCTAGATGCTGAACGCCACGCATCTCAAAGGGCCTCTGAGACGTTTACGCAGACTCAAGCCCGTCAGGCCCTAGATGCTGAACGCCACGCATCTCAAAGGGCCTCTGAGACGTTTACGCAGACTGAGACCCGTCAGGCCCTAGATGCTGAACGCCACGCATCTCAAAGGGCCTCTGAGACCTATACGCAGACTCAAGCCCGACAAACCTTAGATGCTGAGCGCCACGCATTTCAAAGGGCCTCTGAGACGTTTACGCAGACTCAGGCCCGTCAGACCCTGGATGCTGAACGCCACGCATCTCAAAGAGCTGCTGAGACAGTGGAACAGACTCAGACACGTCGAGTTTTAGATGCCGAACGTCACGCGCAATTGATTGCGGCAGAGACTGACGAAGATTCACAAAGACGACGTCTTTTAAATGCTGAACGGCAGGCAGAAAGAAGACGTACGTTTTCAATGAGTACGTGGGAGGCATTTAATGGTGCCGCTTTTGAGTATGACCCTTTGATCGACTATGTTAATCACCGATTGGTTATCATTGGGAGAATGGATAAAAATGCAGATATTGTGAAGCACTGAAATGGAAAGAAGAAACTCCAGGTATGTGCTGTTCTGGTGGAAAGGTTAAAATTCCATTACTTGGCGAGCCAGAGGAACCTCTTAAATCTTTACTTTTATACGACAGTAACGAATCGCGCCGGTTTTAAGCAGGATTAGAAAGTATAATTCTTGCTTTCAGATGACGTCATTTGGTGTAGATAAGGAGGTCGTAATGCCTGGATTTTCACCTACTTTTACCATCCAAGGACAGGTGTATCACAGGATTGGTTCCTTACTTCCCGCAAATAATGAACAACCAAAGTTTTGCAACTTTATTTCATGGGCGATGAAAACGAAGCTGATCGCAGGTGTCAAAATATACAAGGAATCGAAAGGGATACTGTTTTAAAATCCAGAGAATGTTGCATGAACATAATCGCCTTATCAATACTTTCAAAACAGCACTAGAAAGAATGCCGGGAGAGGATTATAGGTTGGTGATGCACCCCGATCGCACACCAAGTGGGGAACATGAAAGGCGTTATAATGCACCGTTAATAAATGAAGTCGCAGCCTTGGTTACAGGCGAACAGTTTGCTTTCCGTGATATAGTTTTACAGGCCCGAGATGACACATTAACCAGGGTGCCTGATACTCATAAATTTTATGATGCGTTGCAATATCCGATCATATTTAGTAAGGGACAAGAGGGTACCACTTTCAAGTTCCTCAAATTAATCCTGTAACAGGTCTTCCCTTGCATAACAAAAAGGTTTCATGCATGGATTTTTATGCCTACAACATGATGATACGAGAAAACAACTTTAACATTGTACAAAGATGCAAGCAACTGGCCAATCAGTTTTACGTTGACATGTACGTTAAAGTTGAAAGCGAGAGGTTACGGTACATATCATTAAATCAAACTAAACTAAGAGCAGAGAATTACATCCATCTTCAAGACGCTGTGGCAAATGACGCTAATTTAAATCCAAATAACTTAGGTCGTATGGTCATTTTACCATCTTCATTTGTAAATAGCCCGCGGTACTTACACGAATATACTCAGGACGCGTTTGTTTATGTGCGTACACATGGTCGCCCTGACTTATTCGTCACCTTTACTTGCAACCCAGCCTGGCCCGAAATAGTCAATCAGTTGATGCCGGGGCAAAGCGCAATAGATAGACATGATGTAGTCGCAAGAGTTTTTAGACTAAAAGTTAAAAAACTAATGGATGTGATTAATAAAGGCCGAGTGTTCAGAGAAGCGCGCTGCTTTATGTACTCTTTCGAATGGCAGAAACGTGGACTGCCACATGTCCATATATTATTGTGGTTAAAAGATAAGTTACGACCCGATCAAATAGATAACATAATCAGCGCTGAAATACCGGATCCTAACATTGACAAGACTCTCCATGACATTATTGTAAAAAATATGATTCACGGTCCATGCGGACCCGAAAATCCACAGTGCCACTGCATGAAAGACGGAAAATGCACAAAAATTCCTCGCAAGTTAGTGAAAGAGACCGTTCACAACGACCACGGATACCCGCAGTATCGTAGAAGAGCGCCAGCAGACGGAGGTCGAACAGCAACCGTGAAGCTCCGAAATGGTAGCTACGTTACGGTTGATAATAGTTGGGTAGTCCCTATTCACCAATTTTATCAAAAATGTTTAACGCCCACATAAATGTTGAGGCATGCAGTTCAGTACGCGCCATCAAATATATTTGCAAATATATAAACAAGGGTAGTGATCAAGCTATTTTCAATTTTAGAAATACTGATCTTGCGAATCCCGTAGATGAGGTACAAACTTATCAGTCTGGTCGGTATGTCAGCAGCAACGAAGCCGTGTGGCGTCTGTTAGCATTTCCGTTGCACGAAAGGCATCCCACCGTGACACATCTCAGCGTGCATTTAGAAAATGGTGAACGCGTTTATTTTAATGAACACAATTTCCACGAACGAATAACTACTCCGCCAAAAACCACACTCACTGCTTTTTTTGATCTTTGTATCAGAGATGAGTTTGCAAAACTCTTCTTTATGTCGAGGTGCCGAGGTATTATACTTGGGATGCAAGTAGGAAAACTTGGAAACGCCGCATTCAAGGTACTTCAGTTCACGATTGGCCTGGCGTCAAATCTGGAGATGCTTTAGGACGAGTTTATACAGTTCATGTTAGTAACATGGAATGTTTTTGTCTACGCATGCTTTTACACCATGTGCGCGGACCTACCTCTTTCTATGATCTAAAAAAATACAACACACAAGATTATCCTACATTTCGAGAGGCATGTGAGGCAAGAGGATTACTGGAGAATGACAACCATTGGGATGTGACACTGGAAGAAGCTGCTCAATGTAGATCAGCAGGCAAGATGAGAGAGCTATTTGCTGTATTAGTAGCGACATGTGGTCTTTCAAATCCTCAACAATTGTGGGATAAATACAAAATGATATGACCGACGATATATTGCACAGATTACAAGAGCAAAATCCCAATGTCACGTACAGTGATTTAATTTACAATGAGGGTCTGACAAAAATTGAAGACCAGGTTAAAACAATTTCTGGAAAGGATTTATCAGATTATGGAATGATCAGACCACAGAGAACCGAGGAAATCAGTAGCGATTTAATACGGTAACTAGATTACGATACTGCTTCCTTACAACAACAATTGACAGAGTCTGTTCCACGTTTGATCCCAGAACAAAGGTTAGTATTTGACAATGTTTTAAAAAAAATCGAAGATGGCGAAGGTGGTTTGTTATTTTTGGATGCTCCCGGAGGCACGGGAAAAACCTTTCTTTTAAACTTGCTTTTAGCGCAAATCCGAAAAGATAAAGGAATTGCTGTAGCAGTTGCCTCTTCCGGAATAGCCGCCACTCTGCTCAATGGTGGTCGAACGGCACATTCGGTGCTTAAACTGCCATTAAACTTAGCCCATGAAGAAATGCCAGTCTGTAATATAAGTAAAACAGCGAGCGTGGACGTATGTTGCAGCAATGTAAATTATTAGTTTGGGATGAGTGTACTATGTCCCATAAAAGAGCAATTGAAGCTCTAGATCGGACTTTGAAAGACATCAAGAGTAATCCAAATATCATGGGGGGGATGGTGGTACTTTTAGCGGGCGATTTTAGACAGACTTTGCCGGTTATCACTAAAGGCACCCCTGCAGATGAAATAAATGCGTGTTTAAAAGCGTCAACGTTATGGGTGCACGTAAAAACGTTTAGTCTGTCTACAAATATGAGAGTGCAACTACACAATGATGTACAATCTGGAAAATATGCTGCTGCTCTTCTTAAAATTGGAGAAGATCGTATGGCAAAGGATGGTAATGGCATGATTACATTGGATCGTGAATTCTGCAATGTTGTGCATAATCCAGATGATTTAAATAACTTCGTCTATAGCGAACTGCTAACTAATATGAGGAATAGAGACTGGTTATGTGAAAGAGCAATTTTAGCGCCGACGAATGAAATGGTGGGACAGATAAACGAGCAAATTATGTCACGCGTGGAAGGTGATATTGTTGAGTTTCTCTCTGTAGACACTGTAATGGATACTGAACAAGTAACATCATACCCTGTAGAATTTCTTAATTCTTTAGAACTGTCGGGAGTACCTTCACACAAACTGAGGCTGAAAGTAGGCGTTCCTGTCCTTTTAATGCGGAATTTAGATGCACCAAGACTGTGTAATGGCACACGGTTGCAAGTGACACACCTCGGTCGCAATATTGTAAAAGCAATCATTATGACTGGAATGGCAAAGGAGAGAACGTTTTAATCCCCCGTATACCCATAATTCCGACAGATTTGCCATTCCAGTTTAAGAGATTACAGTTTCCGCTGAAAATCGCATTCGCTATGACGATAAATAAAGCTCAGGGGCAAACATTAAAAGTAGCCGGCATTAATTTAGAAAAGAGTTGTTTTTCTCACGGACAATTATACGTGGCTTGCTCACGTGTTTCAAGTCCACAGAATCTCCATGTGTTGGCCAGAGAGGGAAAGACAAAGAACATAGTTTACAAAAATGTACTACAGTAATAAGGCCTCTTATTTTTAGCTTCCTACATTATTATACTACTTACATTAAGTTAGTACTTCCTACGCAGACGATGTTACGGATGTCACACTGTCTAACATCGGGGGTTGGCAGGTAGGTAGTTAGTAGTATTTTAAACCGATTTACATTATTTACTTTTTATATTTACTAAGGAAACATTCGGAGCTATCCATTATGTAGCTTAGGTTGCTTTTGAACAAATTTTGATGTGAAGTTGAGGACTGGAACACGATAGTGGGACATTGTTGCAGGGGGACATATAGCCGGGAGAAAACAAAAAAACTTATGCGGACGAAGTCGCGGGTAAAAGCTAGTAATTAATATTTAGTGGTGTATACCTTATTTTCAATAACACCACTGCAACGACGTGGCATTGATTCAATCAATTTCATACATTTTTCTAATGCTTCATATAGTTCGTTTTGACTGGTGTTACGTTTGTTTGAGACTTTCTTTTTAACAATATACCAGATATTTTCTATATGGTTTAAATACGGACTATTTGCTGGCCAGTCTTAAAAGGATATACGCTGTTCGCTAAGGAAAAATTTGACGCCATTGGCCGAGTTTTTAGTGTCATTGTCATGCTGAAAGATCCAGGTTACAGCCAAATGATCGTCCGAGTTGGGAATCATTGTGTGCTCTAAGATATTTTTGTATTGCCATTGATCCATTGAACCTTCAATCTTCCGAACGGGTCCAACTCCATATCCGGAAAAACTTTAATGTTACCGCCACCGTGCTGGACTATAGTCCTTGTGTATTTATATTTAAAAGCATTGTTTACAGGACGTCTAACATAGCGCTTTCCATCGGAGTTTGCCATATCTATTTTTCTTTCATCTGAAAATAACACTTTTTTCCATTTTCGTACCGTCCAATTATCATATTTTTTAGCGAATAATAATAGCTTCTCTCGGTGTTGCTTGGTAAGAAGCGGTACCTTTCGAGAGATTCTTCCAAACAATTTAGCTTCCACTAATCTTCGGTGTATGTCTTGACGAGATGTTTCTCGGGTCATCAGGCGAAAAAACTTAATTTTTAATCTGGTTAGAGCCTTTACTTGGGTTTTTTTAGCAACATGAACGATTAGCGTATCTTCTCTGGGAGAGGTTTTTCTTATTCGAGGCTTTCTAAAAACATTTTCAACAGTTCCATGTGTTTTATAATTATCAATTGCATTAAAAACTTTCTTAACAGAACAATTCAAATGCTCAGCTATTCCTCTGTACGCCCACTTATGATCTCTATGTAAGTTAACAATTATTTGCCTAGTTGACGCGTCACAACTATTTTGCCCATTTTGAACAAAATAAAATTTAAATTAATTTAAAAATTTTGAATTGCCGCCAAAATAATAGAAAAAGCCTAGAAATGTTATTCTCTAATTTTAAAAAAAGAACGAGCTATGTATGCTTTTTTTAAAATGTTTCTAATTAGGCGTCCAAGCGGCCAGTAACAGAAAATAAACTCCTACATGTGTAAGACTCATTTTGTAATTAAAAGTAAGATGTGTTTTACATTTTATGCATTTAATGAGTTTTTTATTTGAGTGGCTATATTATTGCATGATTATTAATTATTAAATGAGTATATTTTTTACGAACATTTGTACGTTGAAGTTATACTTTCTTTATTCATAAGAAGTGTTTCTAATTACATGACCACCACTGTATTTCATCTTTCTAAAAATGTTTTTAAACATGAAGTCAAAAAGATGCACCCATCCAATTAATATTTATTTATTCATATTTCATATACTTATTATGTCAAATAATTAATAGTAGCAAATACATACCACCCCACCCATACACACAGACCCACCTACACATCCACACACTCACGCAAACCAGAAATTGCAAGTTGAGAACAATGTATATAAAATATTGATATATTTATGTAATCCGTATTTGACCTTATTTATTGTTAGAAGAAATGTATTAATTATTTTGTAAATCGCTGTTGGATTGCCATATAAATAAAATTAAGGTCTTTGGTACTGCAATCGCCAATACCCTTGCCGAGTGCAATGCGATTATGGCAAATTTATGGGAGAGGCCTATGTCCTGCAGTGGAATATTAAGAAAGGTTAAGGTAAGGGTTAAGAAGTGTTTTTGTACTAAGTTTTTTTTTAAATTGTTTAGGTAAGGTTCTAGACCTCTTATCTAATATAAAATATAATATCATGCGACCAAGTATTTCATAAAGCTTGTTTGGCTGTGCATAGAGGGTTATTGGTACCAACACCGACATATGGAAGCGAAAGCTGGGTATGGCAGAATAAGCATGAAATGAGAGTGTTAAGAAGTATGATTGATGTGAAGATAACTGACAGGGTTCGAAATAATGTGATCAGAGAGCGTTGTGGCGTGAAAGACGATGTAGTGACACGAATTGAGAAAGGGATATTGAGCTGGTTTAGGCATGTGGAGAGGATGAATGAAACTAGGTTGACGAAACAAATATATGAGGCGAGTGTAAATGGTAGTCGGGAGAGGAAGACCTAGGCGAACATTTCACGATCAAATCGGAAAAAGGCCATGTCAAGAGTACTCTAAACCAACGAGTATGCATGCAAAGATTGATGAAAGTGGGAGAAGCGAAAGACGTATGTCGTGACCGTAGCAAGTGGAAGAAGAGCGTCTCTGCCTACCCCTAACTCAAGCAGCACTACACATTGAAGAACATTGGTGCAGAGAGTATGGATTTGCCGTAATATTATCAGCAAATCCAAGTAAAACAGAGATTGTGATGTTCACTCACAAACAAGTGCTGGACCGAGATCATTTACCCAGACTGCCTGGTACTGTGCTTAAGCTGTCACCACAGGTAAATACATAGAACATAAGATCAACAAGGCCAGCATTACCTTTTGGCAATGTAAAGGTTGATTGGCAAGCGCTGGAGCTTGTCACCCAAGATCATCCTGTGGCTGTATAAGATGATCCTTTTTCCAATGATCACATACAGAGACCTAGTGTGGTGGACCAAAACCAAATGCACCACAACTACAAATAAGCTTTAGTGATGTCAGAGACTGGCCTGTGTGGCTGCCATAGGCTGCATGAAAACAACCCCCACCCCCTAGTAACATAATCATCATAAATTTACTAATAATAAGATACCTGAAGATCTAGAACAAACATAGAACTGCAAATCAACATAATCCATAATTTAAGTACCAGATACTTACTGTAATTTTATACTGTTCTTTGCTTGACTAGTACCACTTGCTATTGGAGTTATAGCAATCATAGTATTATGAGGATTACTAGCTTTTGGTGTATATGTTCTATGTGTGGGTGTTAAGGATACTTCTCCCAATATATGTGAATGAGATGATACCACATGTGGAGTTGCCATTGTTCTCTCAGATTCTGGCCTTCGAAGAGGAGTGTTATTAACATTTGTGTTTTTATTTTCTTCTGTTAATATTGGATGTTGTATTTGATTATTTATTACTCTAGTGCTAGCTATAACACTGTTTTGATCATTTCTCTTGAGCTCATCTGCATCTCTTGCTTGTATCGCCTTAAAAAAAATTAAGTTATAACTCATAAAGTTAATTATTTTTTAAACTTTTGATTTTTTGTATTCCAAATTATGAAATATTCCCAGAATTCTAATTTTGTACCTGCATTTTTCCCAAATTACCACCTTTACCACAACAAATAAATTTAAACAATTTTTTGGATCAATTGCGATCTCACACCAGAATGTATCTCGAAGATAATTTAATCTCTACAAATTCCAAAGTTGATTTTTCATCAAACGTTTCCAAGCTCTCGTCATTGTTTATTTCTAGTTATAAAATAATTTGCCTCTATATTTACTATATGAAATAATTTCTTATATTCTTTTTTGCTTCTTGTTTTTATTATATTTTCATATATTTAATTTACACTTTCATAAAGATAGGCATAAATCTCATTACAGACTAAGAACTAAAAGGAGGCTTATGCTCTGAAGCTCTTATGCATAGAGTCACAGACTTCTAAGTTAGTACAGTCTATGTCACTAGTAGTGACATAGACTGTACTAACTTTCTCTGACTGACAGACTTTCTCCGTAGGTAACCCCTCTTTTAGACATTTAAAAAAATGATTAATATCAAAATCTTTCATAAGATACTCTGATATTACTAATATTCTATATTAATCTTTTTTTATTTTAAAAATTATATTAAAAAATATATGTAAAAAAGAAAAAATGATATTATTTGCCCATTTATTATCCAAGAATATAATAAACACAGTTAACCTCATGGATAGCATTTTGGTCAGAAATCATATTACTATGAGGTCTAAAAAATGGTACCTGCGTATTTTTTTTCATTTATTTGATCTTGCCTTGATCAACTCTTGGATTATCTATAAAAAAAATGCTCAGGAAAGGGGTGAATCTAAAAAGAGTCTTTTTACAATAAGCCAATTTAGAAATTAATGGGCCGTTGTCTTATGCAACTAGGGAACCACTAAAGATGTTAAAAGGGGCAGCAGCATCTTTGAAGAAGAATTCCTGACAATAAAAAGAAAAGGTTCTCCTGCTCTTCCGTTGCCGAAAGATGTAAGGAAAGATGGTCTTGAGCATTGGCCAACAGTGGGTGGGTCACTCAGGTGCAAATACCACCAATAGCCCAATAGATATTGTGGAAAAGCCGTAAAGCCTATCATGTGGGAAATGCAAAGTTAACTTGTGTCTTAATAAAAATAATAATTGCTTTTTAAATTGTCATCAAGAATAAAGAATGTACAAACATATTCTATTTTTTATTTATTTAGTACTGAGCTAAACATGTGGCATTGCATAATGATGTAAATTTCCATCATATTGTTTTTTACTATTTTCATATTATTTATTTACACTAAGGGTTAAGGTTATAAGTGAATTTAGAATTAAAAGTCTCCGGATGGATTTCTGCTGACTGAAGAAGCATAAACACTGCGAACAGATGCGACTTGTGCTTCTTCCATATTCCTACACTTGCGGAGATCAAGACCAAAGATTCCCAAAGTGGGAATCCCTGGTCTTGTACTCAACAGAATTTCCGGAGTCCATAATAGAAAGCGGTCTGTTAATGAAGTCTAGCTCGCGCCTG
The DNA here is from genome assembly GCA_029286595.1 of Bhutanitis thaidina. Taxonomy (NCBI): domain Eukaryota; kingdom Metazoa; phylum Arthropoda; class Insecta; order Lepidoptera; family Papilionidae; genus Bhutanitis; species Bhutanitis thaidina. Next base: position 7,241,512 of record JAGSMS010000022.1, read on the forward strand.
AATAAATAAAATTGCTACAGCACAGATAGGAGACAGCAGTAAAAATAAACAGCAGGCAGTTTCAAGCAAATTTTTGAACTACTATAATTATGTTATGTAATATTACGAGCGCATTGATAGGTTATACGACAGTTTGGCTCAGATTTTTAAGGTGCTTAACATAGCGTTTAGCGCCATAACATAGCACGATATTTCAATATTTAGATACTACATATTGTGCGTGATATCATACCAATCGATAGACGCTAAAAAAATAACGAAACAAACATTAATCATTGCGTTATTATGTAATAACTATACGCGAAAAGCGTCAAGTGTGGTAGCAGTCGGACCAGCAAATCGTTACGTGCTGTCTGATACCGTGCTTCATCATCATCATCATCATTTCAGCCTATCAGAAGTCCACTGCTGAACATAGGCCTCCCGTGCTTGCGGTCACGTAACGTGTTTCTTCCCCAGCGCGCGTTATTTTGTATAGCTTACGATGTAACGAAGTGTTTAAAACAGGACGTTGAAAAAAAGCTAGTTAGTAGTATCTAACGCGCTATAGCCTTATAGCTGTTTTTTGCAAAACTAGCTCAGATTAATCTAGGCTCTGCTTTATTATTATACTCTTTGGATAGACGTCAAAGACCATTTTATGTTTACCCTTATGAATTATCAATACAGTAAACCTCGAAGCGATTAAATTGTCGACTGTACGAAGTGATAACTCTTCCTATTTATTTATTTCTCACAAAATGAGCACTTTAGACGAAATCGAAGAAGAAGCTAAAGCGACTGCTGAGAAAATGGTTATGAATATGATGCAAAGACCTGGGCAACTCGAAAAAGTAACTGAATTAATAATATTGTTTAATTACTAGGTCATTATTTATTATTCAAAATTGCCTCCTGTCACGATTAATAATGTATTATAATGTATTTAATATGATTATAAAGGCTTAGTATAATACACTAATGTATATGTGTGCTGCCGCTACGTTCCGAACATTTTTTTCGGTTGCTTTGTGAACATATAATGTAAGATGTTCCTTACGTCAGTATTGGCAAAGATATACTCAAACGTACCTGGCGTCCCTATAGATTATTAAAAATAAACATTTAGTAGTTATAGTAATACTTGATTAAATAGATATAAAATTATAGCAAAACAAAAAAATTGTTTAAGTAATTCGTAATATTAGATAAGTAAAATAATTTTACTATTTGGAGTATCCTATCCCTAAGTACATAACAAAGAAAATCAGATAAATAAATATTTAAATCCAAGACCTAAAAAATTATTTGTTTGTTCATCTTCTCTGCATTCATGTATGATTCATCTTATGAGCTCAAATTAATGTGCTATGTTCGACACATTACAGAAAAGATTAAGATAATTAATAAAATTTTAATGTTTCACTATGAGAAACAGCAAGTATATTATAAAATTTAATTTAATTCTAAAAGGACATGAAGATTTTTTGTATTTTATATAGAAATTCAAGATCATTTTTATCATAGTTTATATACATTTCTTTAAAATATATATATGCCATTTTGTTCGATAACTTGTTGCCATTTTGTTCGATAAGTTGTTGCCATTTTGTGCGATAACTTGTTGCCATTTTGTAGGAAGTGACATTCTCCCATTGCTGTAGAAATTTTGGGACAATCAAAAACTTGATCAAGTAATTTTGACAGTCCTCTCTTGATGTTAACTTAACACTTCCCAAAGAATTCTGAAGAGACTGCAACAGGTGAAAATCTGATTGTGCAAGGTCAGGGCTATATGGTGGATGCATTAACACTTCCCAACCAAGCTCTCTCAATATTAGCTGAGTGGCTGACAATGAGTTTGGTGTGGTGTTATCATGATGAAAAACCACACCCATTCTGTTGATTGATTCCAGCTGTTTATTCTCTATTTCTTGCTTGAGTCTTATCAGCTGTTGGCAGTAGAGATCCGAATTGATGGTTTAGCTCGGCAGTAAAAGCTTATAATGAACAATGCCCTTCCCAATCCCACCCTACACATAGCATCACCATATTGCAAGTCAATCCGGGTTTCACTATAGTCTGTGGAGATTGACCCATTGATCACACATTCTTGTCATAGGTAATCAATTTTTCATCACCAGTGATCAATCTTTTTAAAAACGGTTTGGTTTCATTATGTTTCAATAGAGAATTGCAAATGAACACACAATTCATTAGGTTTCTTTCAGTGAGCTTGTGTGGCATCTAAATATTGAACTGTTTTTTTATACCGGGATATCTTATCAAATGGGTCTAAACTGTTTTGTGGTCAACCCCTAACTCTTCAGCTACGTCATAACTACTAAATATGCACTTTTCCAAAAATGCCATCGACTTTATCTGTAACAGGTCGACCAGAGCAAGCTTCATCTTTGTGTACACAAATAAAGGCCTTGGAGACATCGTGAAAGTCACACATGGCTATTATCATATAAAGGTCCTTTTTTATTTTGTCCTTTTAACCCACTTATCCACCAGATTTACAATGGTGGTTGTATAATTAGAAACACTACCAACGGTCCTTGACTTTATGTAAGATACTTCACCGCAATCGTTTTTATTTTGAAATTGAACAATAAATAGGACAACAATATGTTCAACGATTTATCATTTATTAAAAAACAAAGGACAAACATTTAAATAGTTTTTAAAATTATGAACAATAATGGTCAACTAATTAGAAACAACAACAAAAAAGTATAACTAACAATATATTTTTAAGTATTTGTAATTAATATTGTTATTTACGAAATAGCTACTATCCACAGCCTACCAATAGTTATAATTAATATTTAGTGGCGTATACCTTATTTTCAATAACAGCACTGCAACGGGGGGATTGAATTCCATGCTTCAACAAATGCTTCATATAGTTCGTTTTGACTGGTGTTACGTTTGTTTGAGACTTTCTTTTTAACAATATACCATAAATTTTCTATCGGGTTTAAATCCGGACTTTTTGCTGGCCAGTCTTAAACGGATATACGCTGTTCGCTAAGGTAACATTTGACGCTATTGGCCGTGTGTTTAGGGTCATTGTCTTGCTGAAAGATCCAGGTTACAGGGAAATGATCGTCCGAGTAGGGAATCATTGTGTGCTCTAAGATATTTTTGTATTGCCATTGATCCATTATACCTTCAATCTTCCGAACGGGTCCAACTTCACATCCGGAAAAACACCCCCAAACTTTAATGTTACCGCCACCGTGCTCGACTATACTCCTAGTGTATTTATAATTAAAAGCATTGTTTACGGGGCGTCTAATATAGCGCTTTCCATCGTAATTTACCATATTTATTTTTGTTTCATCTGAAAATAACAACTTTTTTCCATTCTCTTACCGTCCAATTAACATATATAACTAATAATAATCGCTTCTCTCGGTGTTGCTTGGTAAGAAGCGGTACCTTTCGAGAGGTTCTTCCAAACAATTTAGCTTCCACTAATCTTCAGTGTATGGACGAGATGTTTCTCGGGTCATCAGGCGAAAAATCTTCATTTTTAATCTGGTTGGAGCCTTTACTTGGGTCTTTTTTAGGAACTCGAACGATTAGCGTATCTTCTCTGGGAGAGGTTTTTCTTTGCCGAGCCTTTCTAAGAACATTTTTAAACAGGTCAATGTGTTTTATAATGATCAATTGCATTAAAAACTTTCATAACAGAACAATTTAAATTATTCTGTTATTAAACTCAGCTATTCTTCTGTACGCCCACTTTTTGATATATATGATCTCTATGTAAATTAACAATTATTTGCCTAGTTGACGCGTCACAACTTTTATTTTTGCCCATTTTGAATAAAATAAAATTCAGATTAAATTTTGTATTACCGCCAAAATAATAGAAAAAGCCAAGAAAGAAATGTAATTCTCCAATTTCATAAAAAGAACGAACTATTAATGATTTTTAAAAATGTTTCTAATTAGGCGTCCAAGCGGCCAGTAACAGAAAATAAACTCCCACATATCTTAATGTTTTATATTTTATGCATTTAATGAGTTTTCTATTTGAGTCGCTATATTATTGCATGATTATTAATTATTGAATGTGTATATTTTTTACAAACATTTGTACGTTGAAGTTATACTTTCTTTATTCATAAGAAGTGTTTCTCATTATATGACCACCACTATATATCAGATATCTTTTTTGGGCAATGTGATAGATGGCGTGGCTGTCACTGTCTTAGGGTCCCTGCCAACGATACAAGGTGTACATAAGGTACAACGATACAGGAAAAGCGACAAACGAGGAAGCGGCTCACCTGATGGTAAGTAATTACTGTCGCCCACCTACACCTCTAACACCAATGGTGCTACAGGTGCGTTGCCGGCCTTTAAGTGTATTCGGGAGATGGGAGAGAGGATGGGGAGGAGGAGTGGGCCTCCGGTTACCTCACTCACTGAACAAAACGCAGAAGCACAAAATGCCTTTACTTCACGCCTGTATTCTGAGGCTGTGTTTATAGATATGTAATGGTTAAACGCGTTGCAATAATCTATGGAAATCAAACGTACCATACTCATACATTCGATATAACATACTTCGTTACAATTTTTGCAATCTTCAACACTTTGCCATTAATATTGATTCATGTTTTTAATTTTTAGGTAGAACAGTACAAGAAAAGAATAACCCATAAGAAAGCATCCATAGAGGCTCAATTGAAGTCAGCAGTTCAAGGCAAATTAGACGGTGTAAGTGTAGGTCTCAAGCAGTTACAAGAATGCCTTGATGACGTTCAACAAATCAGTTTTAAGTATGATTTTATTTCTCATCTAATTAATAATTTCAGTCTCTTAACAGTGCCCTGCTGGGCACATAGTTTTGTTATTAACTGGCTGTGCTCAAAACTTTGTTCGCTTGACCAAAGAGAATGCCAAGCTTTGCTGCATTAGAAAAATGACGAAAATGCCATTTCACAAATATCATTCAAGTTAGAAACCAAAAAGAATTGCTACTGAAAAAGCTATTGAAAAATAATGTAATGGAAAATTTTACACACGTCATCCAGTCCATATCTGGGATTCCCCTGTGTTAACTGGATGGTGATAAGACATATATTCCTACATAGATAAATAATCATACATACATAATACATAAATATCCATGATACGGTTACAAAAGGATTATATTCATCATACAAATGTTTCAAAAGCACAAAAGGAGGGGAAGTGTATGGGAGGGGAGGTAATCTGCCTCCTGTCAATACCCTTTCCATCCTCATATTAATGTCCCAGGATACTAAACTTTTACCAGGAAAAGCCTTCAATTTCTTGGAATAAACCTGGCGAGCTTGCCACCCGTCACGTTCTACCTCCCGGATAGATGAAAAGTAAATTGCGGAAGCACATTTGGCTACGCTGAGTATCAGTGACACATTCTTTAATTTTGGAAAATTTATAGATGGCTTACCCATACTCGTCACTCTGAAGTATGAAATGGTTCATCCAAAATACAGTAATTTCACGTAACTCGTAAATACCTAATTCTTTGTTACAAAGTTCTTACCATTTTAGGATGGATGAACTTGAGGAGCTTTTCAAAAGTGTACCGCCACTTTTAGCTTCACTTCAAGCAGTACGAGAAGAGGACTCCCGTCATTCTCAGTATGTTACCGCTATGGACAGTTTAAAGCATATATTCACTGTTCCTGAAAGTGTGGCGAAAACCAAACAATGGATCGGCGAAGGAAAGCTTTTGCATGCTCATCAGGTGACTACATAGCTCTCATCCTATATCATTTCGTACATTTATGTAAATCTTAATAAATGAATTGTATGAATTCAATTAAATATTAATATCCATTTCATACAATTCATATTCAATTAAAGTATAATACAAACGAAAACTATGAGACCGATTAAAAAAGAGTTTCACTATTATACGGCTGCCTAATTATATTGATATGACACTTTTTCAAAGAATATTTCTTTAATTAGTTGAAATTTTGTAACTATATTCGGAGATAAAAAATATAACAACGGCATCTATAATCGATAAATTATACTTACATAAAATCTTCAGCAAGTAAAACAGGCGATAGGTTGTATATTCAAAATGGAAAATTCCTTAGTTTTCTATTACAACTTCTAATATATATATATACTCAAATACATGGACATATTAAGAGGAACGTTAAAAAAGTTAAAAAATATTTTATTTTTTATTTATTTAATAATTTATGTACACACAAGTCAAACCGAAGAAAAGAAATATGATAGGAAGAAATGGTCTGTACAAAGGTACTTTTATATGTTTTCATTACTGTACTGGCCATCTAATGCACATGAAATTTGAAAAAAGAAGAATTTTATCTTACTTTTATTTCAGTTTAATTTGTATTTTTTTTCGGCTATATGCTAATGCGTATTGTAAGAAAGTTTGCTGATTTTTACTGTGTTTTAAATTCCAGTTTAGTTTTAAATTTGTCATCAAAAATTTATTGTTGACGTGTTACATAACCATTACTTGAATTAAAGTGATAATGCCAGAACTCAGCGTAGCTCAAGTCTCGACTGCTGTAACTTTAATAAGAATCTTGTGGGTTTCCATGCGTGTAATTTTTCGTAATGTAATGTTACTGGCAGACCGGAGAATATACAAGACGTAAAGGACAACAGCGAGCAGTACTTTTTTATGGGAAAGGGGGCAAACTAGATAGCGGCTCACCTGATGGCTAGTGATTAGCGACGCTCACGCACATCTGTAACACCAGAGGAGCTACAGATTCATTGGTTTAACGCTAAAACTTGCTTTTAAATGTATAATCTTTACTTACAAATGGGAAAGAGTTAGGCCTTGTGAATACCACTGTTTTTCTTGGAATAACACTTGATGCAAAGGTTTAATAAGGGTACCAATATATCCAAACTTGTTAACATATTTAGCTCTGAAGTATATGCTGTAAAGGAAAATAAGCAGTCTGACAGATGTCAAAACAGCTAGTAAAGTATTTCAGTTTTTTCCATAGCATAATGTCATATGGTATTTTGCTGAGGGGACATGCGTCTGAAATAGAAACCATATTCATCTTGCTAAAGACGGTTTTAGAGATAAATTTAACGAAGTAAATATTCGCCTCAATATTTAATTGAAAAGAATTTTTAAGGCTCGTTCCAATTTAGTCGCTCACCGCGAACTGTTGAAGATGTTGACGTCCACAAGAGCCTGACAGACACCAAACGCGTTTAGATAAATAAAATTGACTTTGATTTCAGTGCCTTACTGACTTAGAAAATTCTAGAGATGATTTATTATATGAACTGCATAGACTACCAAATCAATCATCACATGATAAAATTATGTTAAAAGCATATTTTGAAGATGTGGAAATGGTATCCAATCTACTCGAAAAACAAATCAAGTTGATTTTAGCTAGAACTTTGAACACAGTACGCAAGGAACCAACTGTTATAGTAACGGCTTTACGAATTATTGAAAGGGAAGAGAAAAAGGATCAAATGGCGCTACAAGTATGTACAATATCATATTTTTTTTAATTTGTAGCTTAATTTTCTTATCTGTACCTATCTAATGTTAAAAAACTAATAAGGTCGTGCGCTAAGTAAAACATAAGTTACGATAAAGATAGAACCAATATAAAAGTTGGTTACCCTTACGGTATGCTCAAGTATCAATGTCCGTTTTTCCGCCTATGCTGGAAACTCTCTTTAGATAGTATAGAAATTCTTCAGGTAGATGAAGAAAAATTAAGGAAATTTTTACTCTGCTAGCTGGTATGTAAAAAATGTACAAAATTTAAATTATCTTGAATTAGTTCTGACAATATCCAGAGTTTCCTACTCTACTCCATTGGACTATTACTTCGAATATTGAGATTATATATCTTCCTTTGGGCAGTTTCCTCTCTCCTATATGAAAATGACGGTACCTTTTTAAAATTATTTTCTACTTTTAAATATTCAGGTTTATTTTTTTAAATTGCCATAATTTATTTCGAAAAACTAATACGTTACCTCTTATTAATTGAATTGAAATATATTCGATAGTAAAAATCTATCGAAATCACCGAGTGGAAATCGGACGTGGAGCGACATTATTTTAGCGCTTATATTGATATTAGAAAAGAGTATGTTCAAAATATTGCTTACAAAATGTCCATGTCATGAATTCAAATGATAGATTCTCTAGCGACGCTTCCACTCGCCAATATTTTTAATCTTTAACTCTTATATTTTTCAGCAACAAAGCCAGTCCGGTTTCATGCCCCCAGGAAGGCCCAAAAACTGGCGATCGAAAGCTTTCGAAGTATTAGAATGTGCTGTGGCCCAAAGAATTGAAGGCACGCGCGTGGATGAACGAGAGGATAACAAACTATGGTTAATTCGATACCTCGAGTTAACCCGACAACTAATATTAGAGGACCTGAGGGTTGTTAAGACACTCTGTGTGCCCTGTTTTCCTCCACAATACGATATCGTTAATAAATACGTCGACATGTACCATACATGTTTGTCTTCAAGTGTAAGTATTAAAAAAGTGACTTATTTGAAATGAAATTATTATTTACGGATTTTATCGCGTTTAATTTTTTTATATTCTTTACGTTTCGAGTGGCAGGGGGACTGAGATTTTAGATGTCCAGATGTTACAACTCGGGCTACCTTCAGCTTTTATTTATTCATTTTGATCCCATCTATGCAGAATGTGGTCACAGTATCTTAAGGTTGTCCTGTTGTGTATGCTTGGTTTTAGATTTAATTTTATTTATTACTGGATCCCAAGTCAGTGGTAAGTGCTACCTATCCTAGCCATCTTCTCTATTGAAATTAGGATGTTTTATGATTTCAATAGCCTCGCAAATCCTTGGCAGGAATCTGTGTTCTTTTGCGAGGATTTGTGGTCTATCAAATCTGATGTAATGGTTGGGGCGATCTAGGATATGATCACAGACTGCAGACCTCCTAAAGCGTCGGGGTTTCACTTGGTTAGATGTGGGTGTTAACGCGACAAAATTCGTAAATAGTTTCGTTTCAAATGTGTAGTATTCACGTAAATACAAGAAATCTTTTAATGACCCTTTAACTTTTACTTTGAACTTTGACAATCTTTTGCAAAAGGACGAGTGTGATAAAATCTTTAAAATTTATTTGACCTAATTCCAGACCTGACGTCATTAGATATTAAAATTTTGCACTTTTTTTTTTCTGAAATACCCTTTCAAAATTTATATTTCTTTTGATAATTTAAGACAATTTTACATATAATATGGTAATGTAATATAACAATTTATCGTATTTCTTTTTAAAGCTTCAAGATCTAGTTCAAAATGGTTTAGAAGGCAATGAATATGTCACTCTTTTGTCATGGATTCTCAACACGTACCCTGGCCAGGAGCTAATGGGTAGCGAGGAGCTGAATATCGATGTATCTACGTTGCCTCCACTGCTTAGTGAAGAAAGTATGCAGAAACTGCAATACGAATACTTGCAAGTTAGTATTCTGCCTACTTATGGTTATAGTATACCTTTCTCTTTCTTTTTTGTATTGGTTAATTTTAGTAGAAGGTAAGTGACGAAAATTGTGCAACAATATATTATAATTGCATAAAATTTGCTCATGTTGAGTTCATTGCAGTTGCTCTTCCTCTTCGTATGTGTTTTATATGGTAATGTATTATGTTATTTAACTATAGATACACATGTACACTATAGGTAAATTAGATTAGATTAGATTAAATTAGATTAACAACAATTTTTGGGTTACTGGCACTCTGTTTGCCACCTTAGTTACTCGGGTAAAATTACGTCAGTTCAGTAAGGCACTTTTCGTTACAGCTTTAGCTGTCTCAAGATTTGCAAGCTTGTTAAATAAATAAAATTATATGTAATTTAATACAAGCGTCGGGACATCTAAAAGTCTGTCTAATATATTTCGTGGTGTCCAACAGGAAGAAAAAAAGTTAGGTTAAGTTGGGTATTCTGAAAATTCGGAAAGAGCGAACCTGTGGATGCCTAATATATCCTAATTTTTAGATATAAAAATAAAACAGTTATTTTTTTAAAAAACTAGAAAAGTAGTATCTTGTCGCCAGTGTGAATTGAAATTGCGCCTCATTTATATAAAATCCTTTTTTGATGTAAGCAATGGTAAACGGAGTCCACTATCCTCCAATTAATGATATGTAGTCAATGTTCCTCACATCACCTTTATTCAACTACGTGATACCTCCAGTATCTGTTTTACGATTGAGTTAACAAGTTTTCGTGTGTGTGTTTGACAGAAAATGGAGTCAAACTACATGGAGTGGATGGACAAAACCCTGGAGTCGGAGCGCGCGGAGTGGGGCGGTGAACGCGCGCCCGACGTAGAGCCGCATACCAACGCCTTCCACACCCACGCACCCGTCATCATATTCCAGATGATCGACCAGAATCTGCAGGTTATCCAAAGAAATAAACCTTACTAATTGCGCCATTGCAGACAATATTAAATAAAATATATTTTACAAAAGTGTCTGCGCGCAGCATAAATTACAGATTCGCAGAATACTGTTTTAATCGTCTTGAGAAAAATTTTAAAATATGAGTTGTAGTCATCGTGATACACACATCAAAATATCTTGTATTAACTTAAGTTTAAATTTAGTTATACGACTCTTGTTGCCCACTTTTGACATATAAAATAAACTATTTTACTCGTAACTGAACTGAAAAAAATATCAACAGCTCACATAACGATAGCATCAGTTCATCAGTAGATTTGTTTTAATATCGACCACATACAAAAAATAATTTGGTTACATTTTTTGTTTTCTGGATTTGTTATAATACCTGTTTACCATACAAACTGCTATTAGTAATTTAATGTTAGAGCTCTAGTCAACAGCGCGAGTAAATATACTAGTGAAACCACGAACTGGTGTACACTGCGCGCACGTGAATTATTTGCTTTCGAATATTCCTGGTGAAATAGCCGGAGAGCCGCAAACGACCGCAACGCAGCTGTTTGAACTGTACAGCATTTCCTTCTGAGAGCGACAGTTGTAAGGCGCAGGTAAATTTGACATTCCCGCTGGTCCATCGATATAAGTCCCTTACTATACATGTAAATGTACAGGCCTCTATCGGGGCCTTTCGTAATTTGCAATAATTAATTGCCAATACCGCGTGGCTTCCCTCGCGGACACACGGCCGATCGGCCGACTATTGAGACTTATATAACTTGCAGTTCTTTCCGTCGTTTATTATTTTCTTATACGACTCTTATGCAACGCTCCGAACGAGATAGTGATGGACGAAAGGATTGTCCTGCAACCTTATAGGCGACAGAACAATCTTTTGTCATTTACATTGAAGGACCACGTCGTAAAACGTTAAGTATAGATTTTTCTTTATAGGTTACTGAAACAATAAGCAAAGAAATCACCTTCAAAGCATTGCTGTTGAGCATTGATCAAGTCACTCGCTACGGCAATATGTATCGAGAAGGAGTGATACAGTTTAAGGTAAATATATACTACTAATTAGAGTTATGCGGATAATATGTAAGAAAAGCTGAGATTCTGTATCAGAGATATGGGACGTTAGTGTGGTGCACTAATGTATTAAACGTTAAGAAAGTTTTTTTTACAATTCTTTTGAATAATAAATTACTATTATTTACTTGTTTTAACCTTTACATGTTACAATAACAGAATTTACATTGTTTCAATATGTCAAGAATTAGGGCGTGTAATGGTTTGGCAATTAGTATACACCTATCCCTCGATTTACACTGAAGATAGGATACCAACAAAACCGTGTAAAATAAAATCTCTGATTTTATATTTAAAACCGTTTAAAACTAAATAAATTCCCAATATGTGCTCAATTCAGTAATTTATTTAAGTAAAACTAAAGTAAAACGTCTTAAAAAACCTACCTCTTTAATTTGTTATAGATTAGGAACAAAAATAAAACATCTGGTAAAAAAAATAACAGTTTGGTCATCATCAGAATCATTGTCTTTATCTGGTTTGTGAGTTTCATGAATCATATCAGCTAAATCATCTTCATTTAGTTTGTCTTCAGCCAATATCTGCCTGAGCAAAGTCTTCATAACCTTCTCCTATAGTATAAGCTAAGTTGGTTATCTGCGAGTATTCATGCTCTAATGGAAGTTTTTTGTTTCCACTTTCAACCGCTTCCGACCATATTGCTTGCCAGCAGGCATTGAGCGTAGTTTGTTTGATCTGAGTCTATGACAATCCCATATGTTTAACGCAATCTAAAATTGAAAAAAACAGTCAGAAATGTACTTCAATGTTTGTTTGATAAAAAGTGCTTTTTCTAATGGAATCTTAATTTTTCTTATTGTTCTTATTGTGGCTTCATTCATGGAAGATAAATTAGCATTTCCCTAAATGTATATCATATTTACAATACGGGGAATCCTTCATTATTCCCATCAGTGTTGCCAAATGAATGAAAACGAAAAATGTCTTAAGGGCGATATCATTTACGATACTTGAAATAAGCCAAATCGAACAAAATATTGTGCTTTTGACCTTTCGATGTCTAGTAAAAATCAACTTTATCTTCGTTATGACATATCAAGATAGTATATATAAAAGGATCATATACACAACAATGATATTATAAGTAAAATGTTATATATATGTTACCTACATGTTATTGGAGTTTCACATATGACACTAACGCCCACATACAGTGGTGGTCGTGTAATTAGAAACACTACCAACGGTACTTGACATTATGTAAGATAAGAAATTGAACAATAAATAGGACAACAATATGTTCAACGATTTATCATTTATTACAAAAACAAACAAAGGACACACATTTAAATAGTTTTTAAAATTATGAACAATAATGGTCAACTAATTAGAAACAACAACAAAAAAGTATAAATAACAATATATTTTTAAGTATTTGTAATTAATATTGTTATTTACGAAATAACTACTATCCACAGCCTACCAATAGTTATAATTAATATTTAGTGGCGTATCCCTTATTTTCAATAACAGCACTGCAACGACGTGGCATTGATTAAATCAATTTCATACATTTTTCTAGGGGGATTGAATTCCATGCTTCAACAAATGCTTCATATAGTTCGTTTTGACTGGTGTTACGTTTGTTTGAGACTTTCTTTTTAACAATATACCATAAATTTTCTATATGGTTTAAATACGGACTATTTGCTGGCCAGTCTTAAAAGGATATACGCTGTTCGCTAAGGAAACATTTGACGCTATTGGCCGTGTGTTTAGGGTCATTGTCTTGGTGAAAGATCCAGGTTACAGGCAAATGATCGTCCGAGTAGGGAATCATTGTGTGCTCTAAGATATTTTTGTATTGCCATTGATCCATTGTACCTTCAATCTTCCGAACGGGTCCAACTCCTCATCCGGAAAAACACCCCCAAACTTTAATGTTACCGCCACCGTGCTTGACTATACTCCTTGTGTATTTATAATTAAAAGCATTGTTTACAGGACGTCTAACATAGCGCTTTCCATCGGAATTTACCATATTTATTTTTCTTTCATGTGAAAATAACAGTATTTTCCATTTTCGTACCGTCCAATTACCATATTTTTTAGCGAATAATAATCGCTTCTCTCGGTGTTGCTTGGTAAGAAGCGGTACCTTTCGAGAGATTCATCCAAACAATTTAGCTTCCACTAATCTTCGGTGTATGGACGAGATGTTTCTCGGGTCATCAGGCGAAAAATCTTCATTTTTAATCTGGTTGGAGCCTTTACTTGGGTCTTTTTTAGGAATTCGAACGATTAGCGTATCTTCTCTGGGAGAGGTTTTTCTTTACCGAGCCTTTCTAAAAACATTTTTAAACAGGTCAATGTGTTTTATAATGATCAATTGCATTAAAAACTTTCATAACAGAACAATTTAAATTATTCTGTTATTAAACTCGGCTATTCTTCTGTGCGCCCACTTTTTGATATATATGATCTCTATGTAAATTAACAATTATTTGCCTAGTTGACGCGTCACAACTTTTATTTTTGCCCATTTTGAATAAAATAAAATTCAGATTAAATTTTGTATTACCGCCAAAATAATAGAAAAAGCCAAGAAAGAAATGTTATTCTCCAATTTCAAAAAAAGAACGATACATAGTTCGTTTATTTTTTAAAATCATTCTAATTAGGCGTCCAAGCGGCCAGTAACAGAAAATGAACGCCTACATGTGTAAGACTCATTTTGTAATTAAAAGTAAGATATGTTTTATATTTTATGAATTTAATGAGTTTTTTATTTGAGTGGCTATATTATTGCATGATTATTAATTATTGAATGAGTATATTTTTTACGAACATTTGTACGTTGAAGTTATACTTTCTTTATTCATCAGAAGTGTTTCAGTTTGATTGCGCAAAATATTTAATCACTCTGGGAATATTTGTTTGAATCATTTGTGCATATCACATAACCATAACATATAACGGAATTTTCGGTTGTTTTGTGGTTAACCGATAACTCGGTACACGAGACGCTTCCGTTAACGCCCGATACTATAATCAGAGTGAGCTAATTAGCAAAGGTTTAACGTGCCAATCAAGGCGCGCTTAAAACTAATCTACACCTTTTTACTTATAATATCATTGGTACATAATATGTTGCGTATTTGCGCAGAACTCGCACTTCGCGGACCGTTCCCGTGTGGCGTACTTTACGCACCACATGATCACGATCGTGAACAACAGCGAGCAGATGTCACGTTTGGCGCAGCAGACCCAGGCGCGCCACTGGCCGCCCGCCCGCCACGACCCGCCCGCGGAGGCGAAGTTCGACGCCATGCTCGCCACCTTCCAGGTGCCTGTTGTTTGTTTGTCTATCAATTGGGACTGTCCAGAATACTCGCTATACACATCCATTACCTTAATTAGTACAGGCACGCTTTTCATAAACATTGTTTAGCAATGTATAATTTATATTGTTCTCCGTTACACCAGACTAAGTATCAAAATCTACCATTTCACGTTAAGAATATGTAGATTTATACAAGTAACACTCGTACACGGTGTATGTATTATATGAATTCGAATTTATAATTTTTTAAACACAGTTTCTTTTCACTCAACATACCGAGCAGCCTTAAGCTACTTTCTTACTTCCATTGTTCGTCGATTGTGCTAATCTAGCCTACATTTTTGAGCTTCTGTCGCCTATGGAAATCCACAAGTGGTGCATATCCCTCAATAATAGGCGCTGGAGTTTCCTCATATATAACAACGTGGCACCTAATTAAAGTATTTGAACCACCCAGAAACAGACTAAATCGCAAAAATATTCTTTCACTTTGTTGCGACTGACATTATCGTATCTGTGCGGTAACGGAATGAAAGATTCTATTATGTTTCGTTTTAGATGACTTACTTTGTTATTCGTACTTTTTAGAAATTACGAGACGTGGCCGCTCAGTTCCTTTTAGAAGAGGCGTTCTTAGATCTAGAAGTGCATTTCGACGATCTAATTACTCCTAAATGGTTGTCCTCTAGCATCCCAGTCGACACTATATGCGTTACACTTGAAGACTATTTTCAAGATTATAATCATCTAAGGGAAAAGAATTTTGAATACGTAATTAACGAAGCTCAGAATTTGGTCTACAAGAAATATATAACAGCGATGTTATCCAAAAAAATGACATTTAAAAATGTAGAGGAAGCCCAACAAGCGGCGAATAAGATCGTTAAAGAAGCAAATCAAATCAGGTCGTTTTTTAGAAGGATTGCCCCCGAAGGCGTCAATGTGGATTGGCCGTATGAAGTAATAAAAATGCTTACGGAGGTAAGAAAACAATGAAGAATAATTCAATTTAAAAACTTCATATGCTACTAACTAGATTTACATGGTTAAATTAAAGGAGTTTTATAGTTCTATCCATAAATCCATTATCTCCATTTTGTCAAAGTTGTTCACATACATTTTATTGGTACTACAAACTTTGGCTGTTAGTTTCATGACGTGAATTATTCTTATTCTAAACACTCCTTATGCAAACAGGTGCTCAGATGTCAAGATATTGAGATGCTGTCGTTGGATCTGCACGGCGTGCTGGACAAATGTCCCGACGTAACGGAAGAGCAGCTGATTCGTCTGCTGGCGCTACGTGGTGACGTACCGCGCTCGCACGTGCGCGACACCGTAACACACGTACTGGCCACACGTCAACCGCCCCGCGCCCCGCCACACCCCTCGCTCTTCAAGCACATCACGTTCAACGATCGTCTGCTGTCGCATTTCGCTCTGTAACCATCTCCCGGCGGCCCGCGCCTCGCCACACCCCTCGCTCTTCAAAAACATCACGTTCAACGTGCGTCTGTTGTCGCACTTCGCTCTGTATTTGAATATGATTAATATTGAATGTTATCTTGTTTAGTAATACGTAAATTTCATTATACCTATATTCTTGTTACGTTTTTGAAATTATTTTATTTATCTTTTGATCGCAAACCAGATGACAGGAAGTAAGTAAGTAAAATTACCTCACGCGACCGAAGGAAGTAAGTAAAATGAACTCACGTGACCGAAGAGTAGGATCACAACACCAAAACTAAAACATTGTTATAAGCACTATTGTCTAAGTTTCTTTTTTGTTTAAATATATAATTGAGGCCTTTTTTATTCCAAAGGGCTAACGTTTTATAGCTATTTATGTTAATTTGTTGTTTCAAGCTATTATTTATATCCAAAACATTTCTATTGTTACATAAGACTGTTAGCATTGTATTCTTTATTAACATATTATCAATTAATATCTTTATTTAATGGTTAAGGGAACAATCCGCCAATCCAAGTTCTGGCGCGCCGAGGGATGCGTGGTTAGAGGCGAGTCTAGTCGAGAGTGTGCCGATTGCCCTGGAACCCGGTGAACCCAAAACAAGGTTAACACTATCCTGGCATGCGGGGCTCTGTCAGGACCGAACCATATTTCCCTGGCTACTCGTGGGAACGCAATTAACAAAAACAAACATAGGAATCAAAACGGCGGCGGTAAGCCTCGCAACACGCCACGTCTCTTTCCCAACGGGCGCGAAAAGCGGACTTTTGAGAGCCGCTTTGCTACGATGAATGTCAGAGTACGAATGGAACCTACACAGCGTATTAGTCTGGTGTACCCTGTAACCAGAGTGGTAGCCAGGGTGTCTACGTCATTCTGTTTGCGCGGATGGACGACGCGCAAACAGAATGACGTTGGTTCAAGTGGATCCACAATAGCAAAAAAGGAACGAGAGAAAAAAAGAAAGATTTTGATGTTATGTAAAGGAAATGAAAGGGTTATTATGCTAGGAGATTTTAATGGATGGGTGGGTGTAAAGCGTGATGGATTTGAAAATGTTCTTGGCACATTTAGTGATGAAAGAGTGAATGAAATCGGTAAAAGTTTGCTTGAATTGAAGTATGTTTAGAATGGAATCTTTTGGTGACAAACACCATGTTTGCTCACAAAAGAATTCATATGTATACAAGAGAAGAATGTGGTTCTAGTGGTTCTAGAAGTATGATTGATTTTGTAATTGTAGATGAAAGATTGAAGGGGCAAATTCTAGATACTCTGGTGCATCGCGGTGCTTGAATTGATTGATCATTTTTTTGGTCGTATCTCAAATGAAGAATGATGAAGAAGTGACAAAAGCTAATCATAGAAAAATGTCTGCGACCATTAAGCTTGTAAAGGGTGCAAGAAAGGATTACAATTTTGAAAGCGTTGGTGAAAGTGGTTGTTAAGAGAAGAAAAGAAGAGAATAAGGATGAATTTGATAGGCGCCTTTTTGATAACTTCCGTTCGAACATAAAAATGTTCTGGAAATCGATTATATTAGCCCGAGGAAAGTCAGCAATTTCAGAGGTTTCTAAAATTAGAAGTCAGGATGGTAATATTATAAAAGGAGAATGTGTACTAATGAGATGGAAGGAATATTTTGAAAGTCTATTTGGAAGAGTTGAGACACCAGAAGATGCAGGAACGCCTCCTCAAGAAACAAATAAAAGTGAATCAGAGAGAGACATAAGTATAGATGAGATTATGAAAGCACTGAAAAGCAGGTAAAGCAGCGGGATATGATAGGGTGGCAGTCGAAATGCTAAAAACTGGACAGGGCCGAAATAAGTGAATGAAATGTTATAAATTAGAAAGTAATGTGTTTTGTTTGCGGGTAATGGGAATACAGAATGTACTGTTTCTCCAAGTGTCAACCTCACACGCATGTAGTAGAACTTGCTGATTGCAATAAACAAGGCCTACTACCACTGGTAACGGAAAATCCATCAGAATACTGAATAAAATACCACATCAGAATTAGTACTGGTGCGAGGATACTGCGTTCACAAACCTGACTGCCCAGCGTGGTAAATAAAGTAAAAAAATCTAAAGTAGCAGCCTGTAAATGCACACCGCTGGGCCTCCTTCTCAAATGTCTAAAAGGGTTTTGGAACCAGGAAGGGCCCGCCACGCTACTCCAAGTGTTTCACTTGTTCGAGAAAATTTATTTTTTCAGGCTTGCAGGTTTCCACGCGATGTTTCTTTCTCCGCCGAGCACGTAGTAAATACAGCGCTTAAAATTGCTATAGACAATTTTAGTGGTGCAGGCACCGGAGATCGAACCTAGTTCACTCGCGCCCTAGGAAACTAACCACTTGGCTACCATGGCATGTGGTAAGTATGGGCAATAAATAACATCACTATGATCAACTGTTGAAAAAATTACCCTAACGTACCATACGTTAGGGTAATTTTTTCAATGGCAAAGAAACAATGTTTCAAAATCACTTATGTCTCAGTAATAAATCAGTCACCCACATCACGTAAGATGGAAACCTTGCGACCCTACGGACCAATCGTCTTTGCACCAAATGGTACAAATACAGTCTTAATTGAAGTGCCTCTGATGCCGCCCCACCCTTGGTCGATGTAAACTTGAAATGATATGCTCCCAATGTATCTACGCAAATTGCATCCCACACAAGGGCTTAGTGTCTCTCCCTAGAGATCAAAGTCTCTGTTTAATAAATGCTTATAGCAAATGCCACAATTTATTTTAAAAAAAAGCTTAATGTCAATGTCAAGGTGTCAGATGTAGTGTCAAATTCAGATGTCAGTTCCATTTCTTCAATTACTTACTTGAACAAAGTATTGTTGGAAAAATCTTAATTTAATCCAGAAACATCTTACGAAAATTTTGGTTTTTACTGAAAATACTAATTTTCTAAAATGGCACCAAAAGCTGGTGGAGATTCTGCCAAAGTTAATTCTTCCGTTTATAAAAACAAAAGCAAACCGGCCGATGTACGGCTCAGCAATATAAATGCAGCCAAAGGTATTTTTTGTTTTAAGTTAGTTATTGAGTAACATTAATATTTTTTAAGCATTAAAATATAATATTTATGTCATGTTTTGGTTTCATATGATCTTATTTAAAATTTGCGAAATACGTAGGTACTGATTATTTAGATATCATTGCAGGCTGAGTCTATTTTGTGTGAAATTTAGTTATAGCCTTCAAGTTTAATAACGTTCATTGTGTTTTTCTTTAAAAGCAATCTGTAAATATTAAAATTATTATCGGCCTAAACTTCCATATCTCTCTAATGCTGAAAACCTGGGTTGTGTGTTTACGGCACGATTTTAGCGGAGTAAAAGTTGCACTTTAATGCAAGCTTATCTTGGTTAACTCTGAAGTTATTAAACTTTTAGTTAAGTTGATTAATATTTATTGGAAGGTTTGGCCATGTTACAGTGGTGGTCATATAACTAGAAACACTCCTTATGAATAAAGAAAGTATAACTTCAACGTACAAATGTTCGTAAAAAATATACACATTCAATAATTAAGAATCATGCAATAATATAGCCACTCAAATAAAAAACTCATTAAATGCATAAAATATAAAACATATCTTGCTTTTAATTACAAAATGAGTCTTACACATAGGAGTTAATTTTTTGTTACTGCCCGCATGGACGCCTAATAAGAAACATATAAAAAGAATCAACACCTCGTTCTTTTTTTGAAATTGGAGAATAACATTTCTATTATTTTGGCGGCATTTCGAAATTTAATCTGAATTTTATTTTATTCAAAATGGAAAAAATAAAAGTTGTGATGTATCAACTAGGCAAATAATTGTTAATTTATATATTTATATGGTAAATTCCAATGGAAAGCGCTATGTTAGACGTCCTGTAAACAATGCTTTTAATTATAAATACACAAGGAGTATAGTCAAGCACGGTGGTGGTAACATTAAAGTTGGGGGGAGATTTTCCGGATGTGGAGTTGGACTCGTTTGGAAAATTGAAGGTACAATGGCAATACAAAAATATGTTAGAGCACACAATGATTCCCTACTCGGACGATCATTTGGCTGTAACCTGGATCTTTCAGCATAAAAATGACCCAAAATACACTGCCAATAGTGTCAAATGTTTACTTAGCGAACAGCGTATATCCGTTTTAGACTGGCCATAGCAAATAGTCCAGATTTAAACCCGATAGAAAATCTTTGGGTTATTGTTAGAAAGTCTCAAACAAACATAATACCGGTCAAAATGAACTATATGAAGCATTTGTTGAAGCATGGATTTCAATCCCCCTAGAAAAATGTATGAAATTGATTGAATCAATGCCACGTCGTTGCAGTGCGGTTATTGAAAATAAAGGATAACCACTAAATATTAATTATAACTATTGGTAGGCTGTGGATAGTAGCTATTTCGTAAATAACAATACTAATTACTAATACTTATAAAAATATTCTTTTTTACTCTTTTTGCTGTTGTTTCTAATTAGTTGACCATTATTGTTCATACCTTAAAACTGATTTAAATGTTTGTCCATAATGTAATATTGAAACTATACTTGTGTTATGGGATTTATATTGTTTTTCTAATAAATGCTAAATCGTTGAACACATTGTTGTCCTATTTATTGTTTAATTTAAAAATAAAAACAATTGCGGTGAAGTATCTTATATAATGTCAAGGACCGTTGGAAGTGTTTCTAATTATACGACCACCACTGTATGTTATGTTATGACGGGCTGGTATCCACAACTCCATGACTGCTCGTATTTTGCGTAGAAGGTTTGCCCATACTCTCCACACTGGGCAAGTTGATTGGTGAATCGATTGTCACCACAAGGGGAAGGCTAAGGATTTGCATTTTTCAATCTGGTATGAATCAGCATAGCTACACATGCCTTTGCACCCCAATTTATGCTTTTCATTTTCGTAAGTCACTATCACATGGCAGTAAGAATTACATTTAATGTAAGCAACTGAAGCAATTAATTTTATGAGTTAATGAATGAAGCGACATTCTGCAGCAGCAGCCAGTGAAGTACCAGAAAAAACTTATCCGAACAATGTTTAATCTAATATCAATGCTAACATATAAAGACGATA
The DNA here is from genome assembly GCA_029286595.1 of Bhutanitis thaidina. Taxonomy (NCBI): domain Eukaryota; kingdom Metazoa; phylum Arthropoda; class Insecta; order Lepidoptera; family Papilionidae; genus Bhutanitis; species Bhutanitis thaidina. The sequence continues at coordinate 7,262,936 of JAGSMS010000022.1, forward strand.
ACTGTAATCTTCTTATCTACTGGACCAGTTTTATCAGAATTTTTTAGAATACTTTCTTATGATGTTGTGAAGGACATAGGTTTAAACATTTCTTTATAATTCTTGATTATACTAACTCAAATCATGATTGAATATTAATAATAGTAATGTGAAATGTGGGTGTGGATACTTCTATGAACCTTATTAATTAAGCAGATTTGGCATTTCTGGGAACAATGTGTGAACACAAATAATCGAGCTGTCCTGGGAGCTGTGAACAGAAAAAGCCTCAATTCTCTTTGGCACTGCGTTAGCAGTCTGCCTTCCCCAGGGTTTTTCAGTTCAGGGCTCTATGGACCGCCTCAGCTACTTTGTCTGATGTTATGACAATAGGTTCTATGGGTGTAATACCTGCACAAACTGACTCGCCATGCCCTCTGTCCAAGGGGCCCATGCTGTGGATTATAGGCTCTGACCTCAGGCTAGGCATCAGTAACAACCTGATTCGGCCATTGGCCTGTTCCTCTAACAATTTGTAGAGCTTCTTCTCTGGTTAAATGGTAAAACGTAACCATCGGAACTTTTCTGCCCCCTGGATAGACAACAGAAAGGCATTCTACTTGTTAATGTAGCTTATGGCTGAAGAGGTCTTCAAGGCGTACGACTGTACGACCAACAATTGTCTTCAACAGTGTATGGGCCATGGAGTATGATCCTTTTTCATCTAGGTGAGCTGATGATGGCTGCGGTAAACCGGATATAGGGAGAAAGGGGTCATTGTTTGAGCTGGATATGCTTATACCTCTCCTTAAATTCTGAGCACATTTGCTAGAGTTCAGGCAGAGGATTTCAGCATTGGAAAGGAGAGACAAAAGTGATGCCCGATGCCTGAGTATGTCACATAACATAGGATAAGTGATAATTATGTATATGAGATATCATATGACGTAAACCTAGACTCAAAGCCAAAATAGACAAAATATCTGGACCTGACTCACAAGGTGACGTGGCTTTCTGGTCTCTCCTGAAAACATGATCCTAGTAGCAACTTCAATATTAATATTTAGTCACACTAACAAAAAGCAGGGTTTTTTTTACCAAATTGGTTCATAAGTGCTTTTTTGGCTTTTATGTTACTTGTTTTGGCAGCATGCTTAATCAATTACGATGCTCGGACTTTTTTATGACCAATTTATGCTAGTTATCATGTGAAATCATTTATATGAACCAATTTTCAGCCGTATCAGATGCCATCCGTACAAGTTTGGGACCACGTGGAATGGACAAAATGGTAATATCCAATTACATATTTAAATGTTTGTTGCTTTTGTTACTTCAAACTAACACATATATCCTAGTACAATAACCTGTACTTATAGTAAATATGTAGAAAAGTGCTTCTGCACCCATCACCAATCCAGAAAAATGATTCTTACGCCAGTATCAATACTATATAAATTATAATAATGTGACCTATCCTAAAGCTGCATATGTTGCTCGCAAATAGCAATCTGTGATGTTTGGTTTCAACATGTTTTAATGAAGTTTCCGCTATCAATCTGTCGCCAGAGATCTGTCTGTCAATTAGCTGGGGTGACATTTGTAGATATCCTAGTGTATTCCCCATTACCACTATATTGAAGAATATACTAGTCTAGATATTACAGAACCATTATTTTAAAAACAAAACACTTCTTCGGAAATAGCTAAAGCTATTATACCTCATGATAGATTTCTTATAAAGTTTTTTTCGGAGTTTTACCTTCTCACAAAAAAAACTTACAATATCTCGTTATTTTATAGTATGATGATATACTCTGGCCGATTTCGACCACGAGGACAACTCCTATCAGCATTCCTTAACTGCGCAGATGTTATAGTGCCACAAGTATACCCTAAAACACAGAAACACTCTAGTTTTACCTTCCCCTATCTGATGTAACGCATTTGCGTTAAGATCGGAGAAAGGGACACAACACAACCAGACTCGAAAACCAATAATTTTTTGCTTCGGCTGGGATTCGAACCTAGATCCCAAGGCTCAGAGGTCAGGTACGCTAACCACAGTGCCACGCGGTCGTCAATTCTTGTTATTTTATATATCTTGTATTGATACAGATTTTTTCTTCAGATCCAAGCAGCTAATGGAGAAGTGACAATCACAAATGATGGTGCCACAATTTTGAAACAAATGAGTGTTATCCACCCAGCTGCTAAAATGGTATTTTTTTGTTATTAGATATTATTTTTTATTATAGTTATTATTGTTATTAGTTAACAGTTAATTAGTAAGTTGTTAAAAAGCTATATACAAAAAAGGGTTTTGTGATACTTCATGCATTACATATTCTTAGTAGTAGTATTTTAACTTTGTTTCTTCGAAGTTTTCATCAAATGACGTCACTGCAGTAATTTTTAGGTTAGTCGCATACGCAATGAGATAATCACGGAGTGCGAGCTGAGCGTCATCCGCTGTCCCTGTCACTAGTATGCGATTGTTTAAAAATGTATCCCGCTCGCTCCGTGCAGTAGACAGTTGATGCTAAAAGTGGATGCGAAAAAGAATTTAAACTTTTTCGTTTTGTTGTTTCTGTGACTGTTATTATTATTAGTTGTTGTAATGTTTTACATTTATGTTATTCAAGCTATTTCTTCACATAGCTTGACATGTTGAAACTTCTATTTTTCTGACACATAAAGTTTAATCTTGCTAACATTTGAAGTATTATGTAAGTAGTATACTATCCTTATATATTATATATACAATTTCCAAGTAACATTCTGAAAGTAATAGATATCCTCTCCAGGTCACGAACTCCCGACCTCTCTAATAGGTATCCTTTTCCTTCACCCCTTCATCTGTCAAAGGTACAATTCGAACGTCGCTTTATCGCCACTCAAGGTGCACCATGTGCAGATGTGGGGATGATAAATGTGGAAACATTGGTATTTTCGCCCTTAAGAATAGAAAATTCATTTAATAAATTGGTGCTAATAATATTTAAATTTCAGTTAGTGGAGTTGTCTAGGGCTCAAGACATCGAGGCTGGGGATGGCACAACCTCTGTTGTGGTAATTGCCGGTGCTCTTTTGGATGCTGCTGAGAAGCTTCTTCAGAAAGGCATTCATCCAACAGTTATATCTGATGGTTTCCAGAAAGCACTACAAATGGCATTGCAGGTAATGATTGTTGTAAAGTTTAAAAGAGTTGACTTTTTCATAATACCATTCTGTTTTACTGCTTTTTTATTGCTGTTTTTACATGGCTACAACTTGTCGACTTCCAAACCTCAACCAGTCAAACCAGAATTAGTAAAAATTGCCTTTACAAACTAAGTCTGCAATAGTAGAGATAATTTAACAGGTTTATTTTCACACTAGTAATTTTTCTCACTGATATAGTATATTGGAATGTGAACCATACCTATACTTGGTGGTGAGACTTCTTTTTCTGCCTAAGAGGCGTCTGGGTAGGTGGATGGTACATACCAACCTTACCAATTTTGATATATACAATATATACAAAATTATGATGTCATTATCTTATACTGCAAGGAGCGTCTAACAAAAAATTGTTGAGTACATTTAAGTAGTCAGCTAGATTGCATATGACTGATGTAGGCACCTGTAAGCTTTAATCACATATTTTTGTATTTCGTTATTAAGGAAAAAACTGTTCAATTTTTCTGTGTTAATTTGTCAGTCTTTGTTAATAGGTTGTGGAGAGTATGTCAATTCCTGTGGACCTCAGCAATGAAGATGCACTTCTTAAAGCAGCTGCCACATCTCTTAACTCCAAAGTTGTCTCACAACATTCATCCATTTTAGCACCCATTGCAGTTCAAGCTATTTGTGCAGGTAAGAATAATTTAATATTTGCTCATTAAAATATTTTAACTGTCATGTAAAACAACAAAGATATATTCACTGTTACTGATTTTTTTCTAATGATTTTGGATATTTAAGACCAAACAATACTAAATCGCACAATAGTACAATAAAAGTTCCCTTCTGGCATACACTCTGTCTGTGTATCACCCAGGAAACTACTGAACCAATTTATGTTCCAGTTTTCACCAGAGTGAATTTCAGGGAAGGTTCTCCGGTTTAGTTTATACTGTCGCATCCTTTATAGTAATTATTAAACTATCCAATTGAGTGGTAACACAATTTTTTTACTGGTTATTTCAAATTTTCAGTCACCACTTGCAGTCGCATATAAAAAAATAATATGGCTTTAAACATTCGCGTTTAATATTATGTTATTGCTTAATTTCTGAGCTTAATATACAAGAGTAAAAAAAATTGTAAATAACATTGTTTTGATTGTAGTAATGGAGCCCATCCTTGGCGGAGTGGGCGCTCGCGTTGATTTGCGAGATGTTAAAGTGATAGAGCGAATTGGTGGCACTGTGGAAGATACTGAGTTAGTTCAAGGTCTCATTATACCACACCGTGCGGCCAATGTTAACGGACCCCATCGCATTGAAAAGGCTAAAGTTGGACTTATCCAGTTCTGCATTTCGCCGCCTAAAACTGACGTAAGTTCACTTTTTTTAAAATATCCTTAACCTGAAAAAGCGGTATTGCCAGTGGGCTAATAAAAGGGATGTAAATTACAAATAATTGAAAAATTATTATTTTTTTTTTAGTCTTTTATTACAACATTGTTATATACATTTCAAATATAAATTTTAATGTTGTCATTTTTATTATATATATAGGGTATTTTTGGATAGTCCTTTTGGATTTACCAAGGGGTGCTCTATAATTGATGCAGGAGTAAGTTTAATCCTGTATATATAGTAGTCTGGGAAAATTCTCAAAATACGATTGGTGTGTTCTGTGACTTATCAAGGCCCTACAAGCAATGCCTGGTCAGCACGTATCTGCAAATCATGGAAGAGTTTTATTTTATAGGCGCGGCACATATGCACGTTTAAAATGCGCCAGGCCCATGATGCCCATGCACTATGACGACCAGCGAACTTGGATGCAGGCATTTTGAGTATTAGGAAACCCATGTGACGTGCGGTGATGTATATATTATTTTGTCTTTAGCGCCGTTGCAACGAGGTACGATTTATACTCCAGAAATCCCCGTACTTTATGACATTCGTCGACTCGGTTGCTTCACTCATTTAGGACTCTTCTCATTTCGTTGCAGTTGCAGTTGTGAAGTAAATAATGTTTGATTACGTTATTTTAATTTTTATTTCGTTGTCACACATCTGTGGCTGTCAATCCTATTTTTAGTCATCGGTATCGGTAAACGCTTTTATGATGTGCATCCTTACCTAAAATAGCAGTTAAGAAGTTATGGATAAAATATTCTATCCATATTATGTATGTAAGAAAGTATGAAGAGTGACATAACTTTGATTATTATATTAACTTTTTCTTCCCTTTTAATGAAACAACTCCATTACCTTGGCCTTGCTGCAAATCGCATGAAACGTCAAAAAATAAAAAGTAAAAATTTAAACTCAATAAAATCTGTTAAAATTTTATCCATTACTAAGAAATTTCAAAATTAACATGACCTGAATACAGAATAGAATAATCCTACATCGCATGGTTTGCTTGATTTAATGCGATTTCTGCTTTTCTGATAGATGGACCACAATGTGATTGTGTCAGATTATGCTGCTATGGATCGCGTGTTAAAAGAGGAACGGCAGTATATTTTGAACATTGTCAAACAAATAAAGAAGGCTGGATGCAATCTTTTACTGGTGCAAAAGTCAATTTTGCGGTATGTATAAATATTTCCCATAAATTTACATAGATAATCTCTCTCCCAGTCTCGTCCTTTATGTATTGTAAGTCGTCTCATTGAAATGTATGGCTAATCTTATGAATTCCGACAGGTAGCGAAATACTCATGTATTTTAGTGACTGAAAATACACTCAACACAGTGACAGGCAACAATGTCTATGATGCGTAGTTTATGGTACTGGTATGGCTAACTTTTGGCTGAACTATATGATTTACAGGTGGTGACTTACTTTCTTGTCGGTTATGGTAAAGATAAAGCTAGTCAGTAACTGTTACGGAGTAAGATGAGAGTTGTAGCATAGAAAAAACTGTTATAGCACTGCATTGCAGTTGTTGTTAAATCAAAATCTTTATTCCTCAACATAGGAGCATAAATTTAACTTGTCAAAATGATTTTTTTTAATCTACCAACGTAATGGAGTTCCTTTGACGGACCTAACTCCGTAGTTATCCTATATTTTGTGAAGTTTGTTTCAAAGTATCAGTATTATATTATTACAATAAAAGTTTTGGAAACAGCTTGGTTAACATGTTCGCTGCATAAGGATTTTAGCTGTACTTTCAGCTGACGCGTTATGAGGTTATACTGACTCAGTGAGGAACTTTTTACATTGCATCATGTGGTCAAATAAGCCCTCATTTATTTCTGTTTTAACATGGGTTTTACACAATGGTGACAGTTTTTATTGAATATTTTTATTTTTGACCAATTGACCAATATCCAAACAACATGTAACTAGCTGCGGTTTTAGCTCGCTTCTTTCGTTTATCCTATAGAAAAGAAACAATTTGTGAGTTCATTTTGATTACACAACGCACTGAAGATATCAAAACACTAGTGATGGGAAACACTTCGGTTGTATTGGATTGGCTTACACCCGTCGTAATTAGTTTAATTTAATACCACTGGTATTTGAGACTCGTTAAAATTGAAATACAATATTTAGAGTATTTTAGAGTAAAGTTTTGTTAATTATAAGTAATTTAAATTTCTTTATTCAGCGCCTTTATGAGTTAGATAACACCTGGAAAGAATGAATACAATTAGAGTTAGGTTAATATATTCAGTTTAACTGAGCATACCCTTTCAGTATTTGTCTTGGTATCCCATACACTCTGTATGGAGAATACATGTAACTGAAGCATGCATTAGCCTATTTTATGATTCTTGAGATTGAAAACCCCTGTGTTCCTCATTGGAACACAGCAAACATAAATGTTTCTGGCATTGTGTACAGATAGTAGGTACTTTTTATACTTTTTTCCCTGCTTGAACACTAGAAAGCGTTAGTCTCAATTTGTAGGAACAGCCGGTTCATCTCCTTTTATTGGTGACTTTCTCAAGAGTGTGATTTATGTTTGAAATACTATTTTGAACTTTGCTGTCTTGCTGTTAGTTTGTAACAAATATTTTTATTAGAATCACTGGCATAAACTAGTTTTTTTCTAATTCTTTTCGGCATATCTAACACTTGACGATAACACTACACTACTTCACTTATATAACATACTTCAATTAAAAGTTGTAATAAATCGAAAAACAGCTCAAAACGTCAATCACGACGCGCAACACTACCGGCACGAAATAGCGTCAACGCATCGTTCGGTTCAGGTGTGGGTGGTTATATTGATTGAAATATTTTAGATGCGGGTGAAGTCAAAATGGTTTAAAAATGCTAGATCGTTCACGTCATAAGAGCAATTACAACGATGTACGCATCTTTTTCCTACGATGGAAAACCACAAATGCCCTCCGCACAAGGGGAATAAACGCAATATAGCGCTGCGCACTGGATGAACGTTCGCCATGAGCCAATATGACCTCACAATGCAGCGACCGTGTTAACCATAAAACATTATTAAATCTCATATGCCAAGTAGTTTACTTTTGTATTGGTGTTCTACCATCTAGGGGTAATTTGGTCACGTGTAGCGATAACGTCAGACTCACAATATGGGAAAGGTTATTACTGTCCAGCATGACATGTCAGAAAAAGAAATCAAAAATCAACATAAAAGACAGAATTGTGTCATTTTGACCTAAATAAAGGATAACCTGTATCATTAACCTATACTCTAATATGTTTTCAGAGATGCACTCAGTGACTTAGCTATACATTTCTTGGACAAAATCAAAACTATGGTTATAAAGGACATTGAACGTGAAGATATTGAATTCGTATGCAAGACACTAGGTTGCCGGCCGATCGCTTCTCTTGACCACTTTACTGCAGAAAATTTGGTCAATGTTGATTTGGTGGAAGAGATCAATGAGCCAAGTGGCAGATATATTAAGGTACATTTTAACTTGTTACTTTTTGTTTTGTATTATCAAGTGAATGTGTAATAATTTAGTTATTCACATATGAACAGTATTACAATATTTTAGCTTAAGGTTAATCGCACATGTATAATTTTAAACAAAGTTATTTATGTATGATATTTTAACTGGCTGCTGTTTAAGATGATGGACATCCAAATTCTCTGCATACCAACATCTGGGTGACAATATTCAAGTGTCAACACCACGTTGCATAGAAAATCAGTAAAAGCTTGTATTGTAACTATTACAGATGACCGGATGTTCGAACGGTGGACGCACGGTGTCTGTGCTGGTGCGTGGCACCAGCGGGGCGGTGGTGGCGGAAGCGGCGCGCTCGCTGCACGACGCTCTGTGCGTGGTGCGTTGTGTGGCGCGGCGCCCAGCGCTCTTGCCTGGGGGCGGAGCGCCTGAAGCTGCCGCCTCTGCTGCGCTGGCCAAGGCTGCGATAGCCGCTCCGGGCGCTGATCACTATTGTCTACGAGCTTACGCTGATGCACTCGAAGTTGTACCGTCTACGCTTGCGGAGAATGCAGGTTAATATCCACACTGTATAATTCTTATTTCATAGAAATCTGTATGTGGTATAGCCAATCTACAGCTGGATGCTAGTTGTAACACATGCATGGGTTTGATCCAAGAAATATCAAGCTTACATAGAAAACCAACCAATGCTGTCTCGCGGCAACCGGGTGCACCATTAAAGCCCAAGTTGCGCCTCGCGTTTATGTTTTTTTTATCCAAAAGGGGGCAAACGAGCTAGCGGCTCATAGGATGGTAAATGATTACCGTCGCCAACATACATCTGCAACACCGGAGGAGATGCAGGTGTGTTGCCGGCCTTTGAGAATATTTGGGGGATGAGGGAGATGATGGAAAAGGTGGGAGTGGGCCTCCAGTTACCTCACTCACCGAACGAAACGCCGATGCCTCTACTTCTCGCTGGTATTCTACGAGATTGTGGTACTACCCGCCGGCCCATTCGACCAGCAAACAGTAAATCTGCCGTTCGGCTCTATTGCGTACGTAAAAACGTTCAAAGGTGCAGCGCGGATAACGAGAGGCAACCGCGGACGTGTGAGTTGCTTATTTATTTAAACTTCATGCACAAAGTGGTACAGATGGCGGAATGAATGCCTAGAGCCATTCTCTCCCAGTCAACAAAATTAGGCTAAGCAGAGATAAACACATAATAGAGGCGATACAGAAAACAGGTAAAAAGATATTAATATCAAGATATATACTTACACAGATAGGTAGATACATACATACATACAATATATACAAATAAACCATATACTATATAAAATACAAACAAATATGTATGTCAGGATAAACAACTAAAACGACACAATGACTAACAGCAACACTAGTATGGACTTGCAACATCTTTGTAGTGTTTGCAGATTTTATTTTTAAAGGCAAACTTATTAGGAGCTTTATTAATGTCAAGATGGATTCTGTTCCAGAGTCTTATAGCCGTAAAAGCGAATGACTTAAATAAGTAAACAGTACAGTGTAGCAACCTGAGACTATCAAAAGAGCGGAGAGAACAGTTATGAGAATCACCCAGGTATTGAAACTTAGATTTCAGTACTCAGGAACATAAGGATCGTTTAGAATTGTGAAAAGGGTGCAAAGTGTTCTAACATTGCTGCACTCACGAATTGGCAGCCAATTGAGCTGTGCACGAAAGAAAGACACATGGTTGTACTTGCGGAGACCATAAATGTTTCTGATGCAATTGTTAAGAAGACCATCCAGCGTGTTAAGATGTTGTTGAGACAGGTCTGTGCAACACACATCAGCATAGTCAATAATTGGCAAAATGAGCGATTGGACAAGAAAAATCTTAGTAGTGGTTGGAAGAAATTTTTTCAGACGATAAAGTGATCACAAAGTTGCAGAAGTTTTGTGACTCACCTCCTGAATCAAACTGCATATAGACCCAGATTTTTGACATGGGAACAGAAAGGATTTACTTTATTATTAAAAGTAACTGACGGCAAGGTAGCAAAATCTAAATTACTGTGGTCTTATTGAAATTCCGCTGTCTTTCATTCTTCGAGTCTAACTTGGTCCTACTTAAAAAAAACAGATATATATAAGTATGCTGATTAAATATTAGTATCAGACTTATTCATAATGATTTAGTGATATAATTGATACATATTCATGACTTCTGGACTGCAGTCCGCCATGGTTAAAAACACAAATTTTTATATTAAAAAAAAAGACAATCCGAAAACAGCGCAAAAACAGTGGTGAAAATTGTATACTAATTCTTGGTATGATTCTTAAAAACCGCTATTATTTCAATGTGTTTATTGGATTTATTTATTAAAACTTAATTGTTACAAAACAGGACTGAACCCCATCGAAACTGTGACGGAGCTGCGTGCGGCGCACGCGGGCGGCTCAGCGGGCTGCGGCGCAGGCGTCAACGTGCGGCGCGGCCGCGTCACCGATATGCGCCACGAGCACGTGTTGCAGCCGCTGCACGTCACCGCCTCCGCGCTTGGCCTCGCCACCGAGACCGTGCGTGCCATACTCAAGATCGACGACATCGTGAGTGCCCCGCATTTCGCCTCCGCTATATTATAGATAAGAGATTCCCAATGAGGGCGATACCGCTCCCGAGTTGGCACTGGAGCCTTCCATGGCCCATAGTAGCGGATTCAGAGGCAATTGGGGGAGTAAAGGCAGTCAAGAGAGAGTATCAGGGGGGGAGGGGTTGTGGTATCAGCACCAAAAATTTTAAAAATGTCTAATTGCAATATTAAAAAATAGCTACGTAAATCATCTTGGAATTAAGGAAGTGGTTATTAATTCGACTATTTTTTTGTGTTATGCAATATCTGTGCCGGTCTTTGGAAGTAGGCCTCCTCAAGGTCTATCTTACTATTATTATATTAAATATGAAAGCTATGTTAGAATGTTTGTTGTATAATCATGCTGTAAGGTCTGAACAGACTTAAATTTGGCATTAAGGTAGTTTATAGACAGGATAATTTTCTCCTAGATCAAGAATACCCTGGGAATAAAATTTAAGATTACACTGTATAATTAACCTTAAACTTTACCCTTTCTATGAGTATTAAATTTTTTATGGAAATCTATAGGCATTAGGCACCCATGTTCAACAGAAAATTTGTGTAAAATAGCTAAATGGTAACAGTTTCTTTTAACTAATAACATTTTGTATTTGTTACAGGTAAACACTATGAATTGAATATCTTCTTTAGTGGGTTGTATGTTAAAATAATACAATTTAACAAAGTATTAATTTCATAACAAAGCTTAGCCTTAAGTTCAGTACAGAACTTCCCAAAATATGTAATAATTATATTTTATTATTTTACTAATACATTATCATTTTTTAATTATGCTTTCTTATGGTAATAAGGACCAAAATTTGTAAACAAAATGCAACATGTTTATTATATTTTTTCTGCTTGAGTTCAGACATTATTTTAAGCATTTACCACATTCAAGTTCGTCGTATTTCAGCCTTTTAGTAAGGGCACAGCACTTGGATGGGTTAATATATTGGATGGAAAGGCTTGCCTGAAGTTTCTTTCAATAGTTTTTGTGAGTAACCCTAGTTTCAAAATAAAAAAAAACTAAACCAATTTGGAGTTTTGTTTTTAATACCACACTTAAATTTATTAAACACTAGTTATCGTTGATAAGGATGAATTTGATTGGCAGCTTTAATGTTTGTTTTGATAGCTGAGGGAGCTTTAGGCATAGGGGGAGCGGAAGGCCCGAGTTGCGGTGCTGGCCCTCGCGAAGGGCCCATGCCTGGAGCTCCGACTCCTGGTGGTATTGAAGGCATGCCAGGTCGAAGACCTTTTCCTGTTCCCACTGCAGTAACTAGAGCATGCGTATCAGCTATACTGTGCGTAGGCTGCATACCTAAATAAAATATAATGAAATGAAAATCATCACTTTTTAAAATATGTTAGTTAAACTTTATAATTGGGCAGTCGTATCTGTCGAAAATAAATTACAAAATAAGGTAAATAACTCAATAATTAATTTAATTGTTTTTTTAATCATTTCATTTATTCTATTCTCTTAATGTTGCAACCTTAGAAATTAATGTGTGTCACGTGTGTGTGTTGGGGGGGAGGGGTGTTAATTGGGGGAAACGGTGCTTACACCTATCACTCACTAGTCCCACAGGTAAACACCTCGGGTTATCTAGTAGGATTTGGCTACACCAGTTGTCATTACTAACGCCCGGATTCCCCCGCTCGCAGACGGCTTGTTGGCGCCTAAGAATTCACTTCGAAAGGCACCAAATGAACGATAGCTATATCATTTTCATTTAGTCTCATATTTCTTGTGTTCCTTACATAAGCAATTTAATTAATGGTCATCTGACCAAAAACTACCATGTTTAAAAAAACTAAGAAAGATTAATATGAATATGCTCGAAACTTAGAATCTATCGCCTGAAGTCCATACTTACGACTGATCACACTGAATCGCCAATGATTACTAAAATAATTATTTATTAAAAACTACATTTAATAAGGGCCAGCTAAGATAATTAAATGAAATTTATAGATGGACGCGACGTTACGACACTAAATTTAACAGGCCATTTCTAGGTCATACACCAAATATATATTATATTAGTACAGTATTTTAGCTATATCGTCGACGCGCTAACAAAGATATTCTGCAAGGTCGACGCTCTTGCCGAGGTCAGAAACGTATTCTTCATGACGAATGGCGCATGCATTTTATTAGGATTATTAGGCTATTTAGGAAGTTTGAAAAAATTTATTTTTATTCGTTTCGTAAAAATCTTTTTCATAATTAATCAAGTAACTAAACTTATACGAGTATATTGAAGTCTATTACTTAAAACCATATTAATAAAAACCAAGTACCTGATGATCTCATAGACTCTCCTTCCCAATCTTCTCGTCCTTTTGATATAATTTCCCATACATGACTTATCACTTTCGTGAATTGTGCAACTTGTTTCTGTAACAATATTTTATAGATATTAGGAGCCGTACTACACTTGGACGTAGCCAACACGACAATTAATTTGCGTCATCATGTTGAAGGACCGCGGATGAGATTGTACTTATTACCTACTAGCTTTCACCCGCGAATTCGAGGAAACGTTTTATAATGTTAGCGCAGTTATATTATTTATCTCAATTTTGCCCAAGGCTTCGCTCGCGTGAGTACCCGCCTCATGACTAGCTTTTTAGTCGTGATGGTATAGAACGGACAGCTCAAGCTGTAACTTTGATCTATCTACTCAAACGATTGAAATAAAACTTGGCTGTTTTCATGTGACAATATAAACTAAACAATAAGACAATTTCATTGAAGTTGGCCCGGTCGATTTTACGTGATGCGCGCACAAATATTTAAAAAATTGTTTTTTTATATTTATTTATAAACTATTAATCTGTGTCTTACATAGTATAAATGATGTACGACGCAGATTAATTAAACAAAAAGCTTTAAGTTTTTTCACCCAGATCTGGGAGAATACATAAAGATTTTCAAGGCTTCTCCTTGATTCACTTGATACACTTACGATACCCACAGGAGAAAAGTTTTATAATTCCAGTTTTATAATTGATGATGTACTTCAGGCCGATTTCGACCACGGCGACAACTTCCGATTACCATCGGAGTTCAATACTGCGTATGAGACATCATACTTGTATTGCGCCGTAAGTGTACACGCAATCACAGGCACTCACTCGTCTCCACCTTCGTCACCTTCCCATATCCTATGTATCTTATATGCGATAAGATCGGTGTAAGGATCAGATGCAGTGACAACGAACAAACCCGAATACAATAATTTGTGTGTTGTTTTCGGTTAGGATTCGAACCCAGGTTCAAGGTCCTTGGGTGTCTGCGCAGTCAGATACGCTAACCACTAGCCACGCGCCCCTCAATTTATAATAATAATATAATGAAAATAGAGAGGGCGACCAGGACCAGGACCAGGCATGCCTATCTGTGTAGAAGAGTATGTAAAGCGACTTTGCTTTGAAGTTTCGCAAATCCGAAAAAAAAACCTTTGTACAACGCGTCTCACACTGCGCCGCGAGGTAGCTCCCCCTAGAGGTTCGCCTTAAAGTTGAGAATGAACCGCTGGTATGTAATAGCGGCAAAAACAAAATGAATGAGAAAATTTACGTCATTATTATTAAATGTATATTATGTTTGGGTAAAGAAAATAGAAGAATAAATCAATATGAAGATATTTAAATTTTTAATTTAATTTTTATTCTGTAATGATTATGATTTTCTTCAAACTTCCAGTATTTTGAAGACCATCATTGTTGAGAAAAAATACCACATGAAACAATAGAAAGTAAATTAATTCCAACAAAACAAACTAGATAGTTAATTAACAAAAACTAATACATATGTAGGTTATTATTACCTTATTTTACAATGGTCAACCCCCACCTACATGTGGTGCACCCTGCTGGCTGTGCTATGTTATATTATGTTACGACGGGCTGGTTTTCGCAACTTTGCTACTGCGCGCGTATTTTACGTATACTCTGCTGGCTAACGGACGAGGCTCTGGCGACTAGACTACACGCTTTACAGTCGTAAACTATGCGAGATTCTTACCTGTGCTGTATCATGACTTAGTGTACTGGCTTTGTGGTTGAACTGCTGAAGACGTTGTTCTGCTTGTGGCTCAGGTTTAGTTCTCAACAAATCCGGCACTAAATCATGAGTGCATGCTGGTACCCTGCCTTCAGTTAAACGAGCTAATGCTTCATCTCTTTCACAACCAAGTTGTAAGGGAAGAACCACTACAGATCGCAATGATGGCGCCACCTCAGATTGAAGAATTTTGCTGAGACCAGTCAACTAAAATGAGTAAGAGATTGAAATTATAAATAAGCAACAAACAGTATAATTGGTGTTACGAAAGGTACGGGACAGTTAAAAAAAATTCTTGAGAATGTTTGGTTTTTTAAGAACTCAGATCAGATTTACAAATTAAAGATTATGAAAACAGCCAGTAACCAAACCAAACAGATTTCTGTGTTTTTCAAGAGTACAGTAAAGTAACCCTAATAATGCAAATAATGGTGGCATAATTTGAGATTACTTCTGCCTGTACCTGCCATCCTCTTTCTTCCAGTGAATGTTGTAAGAGGTGACTAAGGGAAAAACCCTGAAAATCGCAATGACTACTGACAAGCGGTGGGAAATCCATCTCGAAAAGTACCATACTTAAATTAAACAGACAGATGATGAACAGCAGCGTCTAAAGTGCTAGGTGTCTGGTACTGGGATTACCAATTCGTTTGCCGAGCAAGGAGATTATGGCAAATCATTCTCATGGGAGAGGTGTATGTTCTGTAATGGACTATTTACAGGATGTTAAGATCCTATTCCTTTTCTATACATAATAAAAATTTTAAAATTTGTTTACAAAAAGAAGAATGGAAGATTTTGTAAGTACCAGCTATCGTAGGCTCTTTTGTGAAAGGGTCAATGTCCAGCAGTGGAGTTATACAGGCTTATAAGGAAGAACAAATTAGAAATAATTAGGTGGGTATAAAATTGAATTTTCTGTATGGTATTCCTTTGCAAGACTTGATTGTTATTAGCAACATAAACATGTTAAATTAAACAATTGGGACACTATAGTCCATAAAGTTTTGGTCAGGTTATGCTGTGTGCATTCCGAATCTCTGACACTACTGCTGAACCTTCCATCAACTTTATCTCATAAGCATTACATCGGATATGGGAAGGAAGATGAGCGAGTGCCTGTTTACCATGATTAAAATGAAAATGTCTATTTTCTATTTTAGGTTGTATTATTTACATGAAAAACAAAAATATCAAAATCCCACTGTTGTACATGTTTTGGACAAATGTTTTTAGATGGTGGTGATAAAATTTGAAACTAGTTGAGATGTTATTTATGCTATACTCTTAGCCTTAGTCATCTAGATTATGGATGTAGTCTTCTTGAACCATGTGATAAATCATCTCTAAAAACTCTAGACAAGATTCAGTATAAAAGTCTCCTCCTCTCCAACTAATGCACATTTACAGATGAGGTCAATTAACAGGTGGTATCCATCTTTATCCTTCTCTGCCTAGGAGTCATCTGAGTAAGTACTAAACTCTTACCCATTTTTGCTGGCAAACTGCAGTGGTGTGTTCTAGTTTGAACGCTGTAGAGAGCCTGTATAATTACGGGCATTTTATCTTAGTCCTCAGGGATAACAAGTCACCTTGACTTGTTTTGATTGAGGTTATTTGGAGTTATTCTTGGGTTGCAGTAGTCACTTACCATCAGGTGGACTGCACACATCGAGCTCAGCTTAGTATTTACATATAAGTATTAAGAAATTGGACGTTGTTAAAGCAAAAAGAAAACAATGTACAAGAAACACTTACATGTCCAGATAAAATAGCATAGTTGTCAAGAAATGTTGGCCAATTAATTGTTTCATATTCAGTTTCTAATTTTGTAATAAGTGCTTGTGCGGCAGATTTAAGATCGTTTACTCTGTTTAATATAGCGTGTAAGGTGGCTTCCAATTGTTTTTCTTCTCTTTGCATATTAAATATTTTCAGTATTTAATACAATAAATTACTATTATACATGTATGTATTGCTATTGATGGTATGTTATAATTTCCATTACTAACATACAATGTATTAATGTACTCTGTGTAAGACACTAAGTGGTATGGTTTACGTGCTCGTTATATTACACAGCCGATAAATAAAGCAGTTAAGACCCTGCTATTTTTATTTGCGGACTGCTATCTGTAGCAATTTTATTTATTTATGTGCTTGATGCAATCATAGGAAGCTTTCAACTTTTAAAATTTTGCCAAATGTCACCAGTGACCCTGGCATCTTTTTTATTCAGTAGATGATCAAGATATGTTGTTGTTTCACTGTAACACCTTTATACTTGAGAATTAAAAGTATACGACAATGTTTTTACATTTACATTTTATCGCGTTTAATGTCGGGATTTTAAAAAATAAAATTAAAGGCGTAATCATGTAATCTGTAAATATTTAATATCGAATTTGTAATTTTTTCTTTCTATACTGCCCCCATTTGTGACAGTAAAGACATAGTAATCACGGGGCATGCTCAGATGTGTTGCTAGCAAATTTGTATACAACTATACAAGTATTGGATCGAAAGTAGTGATGTGCACACGTCTTAGCTCTCGTTATAAAAATAATCTATTTTGCAATGGTTATAAACACTAAAATAGTGTCTTAATGTAAAGGATTTAAACATTACAATTAGAAGAAAACATAAAGGGCATCTAAAGAAATTCAAATAAAGTAAGAGATACATAAAAACGAATAACTTTCTGTGAAATAAGATAAAGTGAACACATCAGTAATGTCGCTCAGGTTCAAATTTTATTACTTTTAAGTTTTAACCCTCTAAAAAGACCTTAATTTGCGAAATAAGTAGCTAAAAAGGCAAAATGATACTAAAACAAAGAAGTAAAAACCTGATTTCTCGATTGGTACACTGGACCGTGGCGGGAAATTAGCTGAGTTATGCCGACCGATAATTGGAATCTACTTAATGTACCAGACTCTACCTGGGTCGGCACACCACTAATCGGAAGTGACACAGAACAATAATATTAGAGTATTCTTTTTTTACGTACACTGTGCTCTAAATTAAAAGAGTACATTAATACATACTGTAATAATATATCAATGTATGAATATAATTGGTAAAAATTGCTCCCACTACAGTATACTGAAGAAGTCCTCTCCCTGTTTTCCTCCCTTTTGCCTCCCGATAGGAAGTATATTGTTGTTCTGTGATTTTAGACATAGTATATTTATCTACCAAACATACTTTGTTTTGGACTTGTGTGACATAGCCATCCGTAAATTTAATTTAGATAGATAGAAATAACGAAAATGTGTACTGTGGAACAAATTGCAGATTGTGGAGATATTTTAAGTTTAGGTAGATCTCTCTTTATTCCTGAAAAAGATGGTAAGGAAGAATCCTAAATATTTATTTGTTAATATGTTTGTATCAAAGAAGAATAATTTTAAATGTAGTTTGCTTTTGAATGTTTAGATAAGAACTGGCTTTCCCAATGTTCTGTATCACTATCCCCTTGTGGTAATCTGCTGGCTGTAGGGTTCAGAAATCGTCTTTGCCTCCTCACAACTCAGTGGATTAGTGCAATTGAGAGTAACACATTTTTAATATCCTGGAGTGGAACATTGCCTGCAGATATAAGCACAATTTTAGCCTTGTCCATTTGCCCATCACATCAGTCTTCACAGGTTTGAAATAGTTATTGCCATATTTACTCATCAATTTCCAAATTCTAGTTATCATAATGTGTAAAACAGTTTGCCAATATTACAGAATGGACCTGACTGGTTTTGTATCATAGTTGGATTTTGTAATGGAACTTTAGGGTTCTTTACCAACACTGGCCATTTATTGTTTCTTGAAAAACTTGATGATAAACCAGTAGTAAAAATATCATGTCACACTGGAACATACGGGACTTTACCAGATGATGTTCATATTTTGTTCCAAGGCTGTATCTGCATTTTATCAGGGTCTAGTTTATTTCAGACTCTACGTAATGTCAAGGCACAGCTGGCAAGAGGTGAGTTATAACAATACAATATTGGATATAGAATTTATAAGTTATTATTTATAGTCAAAACTCATACAAAATACACAGAATTAATGTTAAGGTCTAGCATGTAATAACAATTTATAATGTATGCTTGCAATTGTTGTCACTTGTTGAAACTTCATAATATTGACAATTATTATTATTTCTTGTACTAGTTTCACAACACATTTTATTTATTTATATATGTTACCAATGCCTTACAGAATCTTCAATTCAGGCAATGAAATGCTTTTGTCTGAATAATACAATTGTGATTTCATAGATTTTAAAACCACGAATTCTTCAAACAAGTATATTTAAGTAATATACAATATTTTCCCCCACAATAAGCACTCACGTTTGTAAGTCACTGGGGTAAGCAGAGAATATGGATTTCCATTTGGTTAAACTTGGAAACCAAATGGTCTTCCGCAACCTACATTTCGCCTCTCCGGGAGATAAAACATGATGAGTGGCGAGTTTCGGAGATTGCCATGAAATTTCCAATATTTTTCCTTTTGTCATATTTTACGATCGATTAACAAATATCTGATGAATTATTATCCACTACACAAATAGGGCCCAGAGTACACATAAACAAATAAAATTATAAATAAATAAGCTCTTAAGACCATATACCCAAATATAGCGGTGGTCAGAGGTCAAGACACTTATAGCCCCCTCAACTCACTCTATTAATTCACCAGAGCTTATTTGTCACAATGTCAATGACAGGTGATGAGTGTGTCCAAGCCAACAACACAAAATCCAAATAGTATATAAGTTTCAAAAAAACTCATTGGTGTGTGCCCTCCACATAGGGGATACAACTCCAGTCTTCTGATTCGGAGGCAAATCCCCCAACCTCTCGGCTATCAATGGTACACAATGTGTTATATTCTATGCATGTATTCAGTATTACTCTATGGCGTACCTTTATGGTATGGCTTATGGTAAGTGTCTGTCATTTGACATTTTATTGGAAATTTTAATGTAAACGGAAGGTTATAATTATAATGAAATACGACAAATAGTAACAAAATTTTGGATTCATATCATTAGCTTAAAAAGACAGCGGTTTGTTAGTATCATACATAACTCCTCTCAAATTTGGGGAGTTGTTAAATATACTGGAATCCCATATATAGTGGGAATTGAACCATAAGGAGTCAAAATCCCGAGTTTTTGAAATTTTATCAAGATATTTTAGTTTTCCACTAAGGTAAACCTAACGAGAACCGAATTTGGCAAGAATGCTGAATTCGAAATCGGAATGCTTGGTGGAATCCGTATACCTACATGTACAGCATTTAACTGAAATGTATCTTGCATTTTGCATTCATTTTCATATAAAGAATTACAAAATTCAATGACAGCGGTGTGTGCGGCCCCTGGGGCGCGTCTGGGTAATATTAGACTCGCAGTGACTTTTTATTTATTGCATTGGAATGACGAATCCCCTGAGGATTAAGACAGAATGCCTCACAGCCTGAGATTATACCTTTCTAACTGGAACATGACAGTGGTTGCACTTCTTACCGGCAGAAATAGGTAAGAAGGTGGTACCTACCTAGACGGCTCCCACGAGTAGGGAAACGCAGATAACTATTAATAAAAGAATTTATAATGTTTCACATAAAAATACGTTAGAAAAAGTACTGCAAATAAAGTACAAAATATTGTCGTACCTCAATATCATTCAAGTTTCAGTTATAATAGCGAAATAAAAATAGGTATTTTGCATTAAATATTCGAAATATATAACATAGTAAGTTAAGAATATATAGATTGTCTGTATATTATGTATAATTATTATGAAATTATAGTACAGGCTGGTATTCAAGACGATTACTCAGTTGATATCCGCAGTGTTAATATAAGAAAATGGACATTTACCGATCAGGAGTCCATTAATGATGCTACAGTTGTGGGCCTTGAACTCAAAAACACATTTGATCATTTTCTGGCTGCATCGACATATGGAGGCTATGATACCTGGTATGGTTTGAAATTTTGGGAAGTAGTTATTTATATAAGCCTTTACTAAATTTGTATCGGAGATATAAGCTTTCACAAATTTGGTTGCACTCCTTTACTCATGGTGAATACAAGAAAGAGATAGCAATAATTTAAGAGCTGTCAATTTAGTCAGAACAAAGTTTTCGTAATAGGTTTAGTCGTGACCTCGGAACGGGCCTATTACCTTACCTTACCTTAACTGCCTAGAAACAGTCCACTGTAGGATATAGGCCTCTCGCATTAGGAGGATTTGCCATAATACCCTCGTCGGCAAGCGCATTGGCGATCGCATTACCAGACACCTCGCACCTTAGACGCTGCTGCCCGTCATCGGTCTACTTCATTTTAGTCTGGTATTTTTCCGAGATGGTTATCCCGCCTTCATCATCATCGCCATCGAAAGAAAGGGGTGGCAGATTTAGTTAAAAATTCTTACCATCTCTTTGTTGTATTTGAAGAGTAAAATAGTGAAACCAAATTTTTGAATGTTTATATCTCTAACACAAAACTAGCTAAATTTACTTTTTTACTCTACTTATCAAAATACACTTACTATCAAATTCCTTTTCTGTAAAAAGTAATCTGTTTCTTTACCACAGAAAAATTTAGTTTATAATAAAGTTAGTTAGTAAATATATAGGTATAACAACTACAAGGTTTACTGTTAGAATATTAGCTAAAATAACTCCAGATACACAAATCAAACATCGAGAAAGGAAAGAAAGGTTAAAATATAAATAAATATCTATAATATATATATATATATATATATTACTTGATCAACAATACATCTGTGACTCAGCACTAGAAAATCGATGTCACAGTAGAAGACGCGTCCCTATTGCCTGTGTAGGTGAATATTTCCCCCTCAAAATGTGGGATAGGGACAACTACTCTGACTGATTATACCTAGTAACAATCATCAAAATCGGGGTTTCGTATTCCCCACTTTTCTCTTCCAAATCTCAACCGAATCAAATAAAAATTACTCCACCTGAAAGGAATTGTTCTGTCTGTATGTTTTGTTTTCTTAATAATTAGTTCACATTCGTACAGCGTACGTCTGAAGACGTCATAAAAACGATGGGATTTTTTAAACTTTTCGTGGGCTCCAGTTATTTAAGGGAATGGCATGTAAAAAAAAATACAAACAGTGATTGTGTATATCTGTCATAGATAAAAATATTATCGCACTTATGGAAAAATCCTTCGCGAATTACTCGGGCTATAGTGTGGCGGTAGCATAACAAATGTGAAATTGTGATGTTTTTATTATTTTAATATTTGCAAATGTAATTTTTAATATCATTAACAGTTATCTAACTTATCTTTTCTGCAGGTATCGATCTATTCCTCCAGTCAACAGTTTGATCCTTACGGCTGGTACTGGACCATATGTTGGTTTTCATTATGCTCTTGAGGGAGGTACTACCCCACCTTTACAAGATGTTGCAAGGGCAGTAGCAAACAAAATTAAGTCAGCACTCCCGTGAGTCTTTTCTTTAAATGTTGAAGTATATACTCGTCGTTATCAGTCTTTAATATTATTTAGTTATTGTATACATGATTATGCCATATAAGATACTGTTTTTTTCTATTAAAACAACAGGAAAGTGTGAAGATGCCAATTTTAGGAAAGGTCTGTGCCCAGCAGTGGGCTTTTGCAAGAAAGAAAAAAAGAAAGAAGATGACCCTCTTAGTCCACTAGTAAACATAGGCCTCTCCAAGAAAGTGTTAGCAAAGAGCATATATTTCTTTCCTTATTTCTTTAGATTTTCCCATACTCACTGGTCTTAACTGATATATTCGAATTAGTTAAGATTTTACAATAGAAGATGAATTCGTATATCTGTAATCCGACCAAAATAATCCATATCTTTCTGACATAAAATCAAAATCAGAATCTTTAACTTTTAATCTTCGACAAAGGAACGTAAATTTCACTTGTCAAAAGTCATTCTTATTTTTTTTAATCTACCACCGTTTCGTTATGAGTCTCCACTGACGAAGGAAGAAACAGGTACTCTGTAGGTCTGTCTCTCTTCATCATACATTTGCATTGCAATCCAGCATGACATTTGTTATTTCCGTGGACGGAAAAAAGGGTTTTTAAAACTATTTATTTTAATATTGGAGATAATTGAGTTCAGTTTCTATACCTGTATGTTGGGCTCTTATTCCTGGTGTTAAAAATACCTGTTTTCCTAGATTACTTTTTCATATTAATGAAATACATATTCTTCATAGTTTCAGTGGCACTATTTGAATTGACTTTGACTAATAAATTGTCAACAAAATGAAATAATTCTAATGAATGCTTCCTTCATACTTCATCCAAGCTTAGGACGGTCCACAATTAGTTTTAAACATTTAAATTCTTGAAAACTAATTGCAGGCGTATTTAAGAGTTCATTTCCTATACAACCTATATATCATATTTTGTTAAATTCCGCACTTAATTTACACTTTAAAACTCTAGTCCAATTGTAGTCATTAATCTCACTGTTATTGACACATTAGTCTTAAGTTCATATTTACATTTTACTCCTGATTTTTTTTAACAACGGTTCATATTTACAACAAACATCTCAATACAACACTAAAATCTATTATTTATACTATACCTTACATATCAAAATAACACAATATATAATGGTAATATTTACAAAATTCAATCCCATACGCACAGGTGCCCCATGATCTATGGCCTTGAACCAATTTAGTTTTTTCGATAAATGCCTTTATTGAAATCTGAATAATAATAATAATAGTAATAATAATATGTATTTATATTTATATATGTATTATTATTATTTATTTATGTATTTATTTTATATTATGTATTTTATGTATATATACCCAGACCCAATGACCCAACCAGACGAGTATAAATCTAAATAACCCCACATAAAGTTAATAATGTAATATATAATATAGAGAATCGCTTAAATTTTTTTTTTAAGATTTTGTTACTCCATGCCCGAACACAGCGTTACCGTTCTGTCCCAAAACTTGTAAAATACGACTTCTCGCGGTATTCGGAATAGCCAATACATACAATAGAAACTTTTTATGACTGAAACGACTACAATTTTTTATTTATTTAGTTTTACGTGGGAAAGGTGACTAAACCATAAAAGACATAACCTTATAATGCAAAAACAAAAATATGATATGATATGATAATGTCAAACCATGCACAAGATATCAATATTTTTAACGCTAATATGATATAAAGGTTTATTAAAACTTAAGCCCATTTTTTCATGACGGCATTATTCGCGCCCTGTTTTTTGTACTATTATCGATTTTTTAATTTTTCATTAATTGAAATTTTGGATATGGTGTATTCGACAAATAGTTATATTTGTATATAGTTTTTAAATGTAATTTATGCTTTAGGGCAAAACTACGTTCAGTTTATATTATGTTGGCAGACCTTTCAAACCCTCGAGAATCTCCGTCGTTTAAAGCTTGCTCGAATACGGATTGTGACTATGCAAGTATAAGTTTACTCCCTTGCGTAAGCGAGGAATAAAAACCCACAAGGTTTACATTTGCCAATTTACATGTTTGACAACCGTGCTGCGGACTTAAGTAAAGCTAGTTTTCTTACCGCTCTAAAGATATTGAAATCGCCAAGAGGTCCTTCCTGCTTTTGCCAATTTTTCCAAGCATTAGTCTCAGTAACTTGTTCTTTTCCTTTTCTAATGAATATCGCGTTTATTTTGAAAAATGATGGTTGAGTTGAGGATTGATTGGAAATTCATTCCGTCGTAGTAAATAAATTTTTGTAATTGTCGTATAAAACTCTCTCTGCTTAGTATACCTCTCGCATCATATTTTTTGTTACTGCTTCAGATTTTCTAACCTACATTTGTTTCTTTCGTGGTTTTCACTTGCAATGCACACCTCAAAATGGAATCAATCACTGCCGGAATTGCGTGTTACGTAACCCCGCATGCACCTTGCGAATCGGAGAATGTCGGGTGATTCCACCTGTCGCCCATATTAAACACGATCTTGTGTGCGTGCTTGTGTTCGGACGTCGGTGCGCAACGGTAACGACTTTCCGTTTTTTCTCTGTGGTGCATATTGCTTTTTTGCATCATCCCAAGGAATTACAAAAATGTATTGGCACCGTGCACGCACGTGAAATATTCACAGACATTCGACCGCATCGCAGCTGTTGGAGTGAGAATCGGCTTCAATTCGATGAATCGCAAGTGATACAGGCCGTTTTGAACACGCAATTACCCTTTGGTCCTTTGTATATTATATTTAATCAGCCTATACCGGGGGCCTCAGCTATCTTTCGTCTTCTGCCTATACCATCTGGCTTTCCGCAATAATTAAGTGCCGCGTGTTATCCTTGCTGGCCTACACCAAGCACAAATATATCTTGAGTCTATGTAACAAAAACTCAAAAAGTATCCCGTGAATAAACTACACAGTACCTACTTATATAATTGATGTATAGTGTATGACCGAGAAATTACCTATAGAAAATGAGGATTAATTTAATGTCGTATAGGTGCATCCATCTTGTATACTATTAAAATATCTCGTCAGAATATATTTTTATTGTTTAGATATTTTCGTGAATCTCAGTGCTTATAGTGTAAGATGTAAGACTCATTGAGAAACCTTTTAATTCCAGTGGCTGGCTTGGTGGAGGATCAACAGAGAGTATGCTCTCAAACACGGAACCCATTATTCGATCAGAGCCCTTGTCGATGCGTAATGGGATGTATGACGCTCAACGCCACGGCACTTCCATAGCTATTTCACCCGACCGTCGTCTCGCAGCGTTAGCTGACAACTTAGGTCGAGTTGCAGTACTTGATATTAAAAGTGGTCATTTAGTTAAGCTATTTAAAGGTTATAGAGATGCTCAGTGTGCATTTGTTCAGGTACACCTATCATTTGATTTTTTAATTTTTTGAGGGCAATGTAGTAATCAGATCGGTTAATTACGAGAAGAAAGCCTCGTGTACGGGTGTAACGGTTTTCTTTGTGATCTACCAAAACGATTTCTTCTGAATCCATAAAAATTGTTACCTTGAGGTTTCCCATCGATTGGGACATCTTGAACGTCTTGGGGGTTGGTGTACCTTTTTTCTTTAGACTCAGAGTTATAATGATAAAGAAAGTGTACAATCCGAAGGGAAGAAAAGCACCATCGCCTTCACCACAACTATAACTACACGACACGAGATAAAAAATACCACCAAAATTAAATACGGTAATGACGCGATTGCTATGAAATTTAGTATTTATACTATTGATCTCACCCCGCCCTAACCCCTTAATTTCTTAAACTTATTGTTACGCTCTCGTAGTTCTTTCCTTAAGCAACTTTGAGCTTCCTCATAATATAGTACGAGTAAAATACCGTGTCTTTGTTTCGTTTAGTTGTATGTAAATGAGGGTAGTACAATAACTATGAAACCGAGTCAGACACCATAATTAAGATGAATGTTCATAAGTTTTTAACATTGTATTGAAGCTTTTGATTGTTAACTATTTTTATAAATGATGAATTTTACTTTTAGATTTTTGATACCGATAACAGAAAACCGCAACTTACAGTTGTAAAAGATATCCGTAGGGCAATATTTTTAATTATCTACAACCCTAAAAAAGGCCTCATAGACATTCGTCTTATGCAAAGAGGCACTCGTGTTGCAGTCTTTACGGCAACTAAAAATGGACAACTGCTTTATAATACTTGTGGATTAGTTGGAGCTGAAAAAAATTATACACACAAAAAACTTAATATGCCCGAATTTCAATGCGTTTTGATCGATCCTGATGGCAAATTAAAGAAATTTAATATTCCTTTCTATTATTCTTTAGAAGGTGAGCATTTAGAACGATCAAAAGACTTGCATGTGTTGCGTGAAATACGCGAATACATGAAAAAGCCCCATTCATTTGCTGAAGAATTTAAAAGCGACATAATTCAGAAAGCTTCAAGTCTTAAGACTTTAGAGATTAGAAAACATTGTATGGAGTTATTTATTAGAAACTTTGATAATATGGAAGTCGATGTTGTAACATACTGCTTAGAAATATTTTGGGACAGCATAGGAAAACAAAATTTAAATGACCAAACACAAGAAGTTAAAAATTATTTTGCGAAGTTGGCTCTGATGATTTTCTTTTATAGAAATATTAACAACGACACTGGTGTCGATATGCAAGGAATTCTTGAAAAAGTACGTGAAGATTTACATTTAGCCGACGACGTGACGTGCAAAATAAGTGATGAAGATGAACCAATTCTAAACTTCCATCTTTTGGAAGATGACAGCTGTATCTTAGAAAGACTATTAATTTTAGCCCAGGAAAACAATTTCAAAGAGTTACAGCAACAAGCAAGAGTTTCGTTTGCAGATACTAATAGAAGTGCTTATAAAGAATTTGTGTGCTATTTTGTTTTAAATAAAACATCTAAAACAATTTCACTGAAACCTGACATTCCCATTGCTAGACTTGATAATTTAGCTTCTAATATTTTCAAATCCATTTATAATTTAAACGATATAAAACATTTAAGAAATGTGGTAAGAAAAAGTCTAATTGCACCAAAAGAGATAGTTAAGCTTTCGATAATCCATTTGATGAACATACCATTAGATGAGATCAGTATTAAAGTAATTGAAAAATTTATAGAAATTCTGTACTATTTATGTAAAGCTACTGAAGAAGCCATCGTTACAAATTATAATGACATATCGCCTTGGTGGCAAAGTGTTCGAGACATGCTGGTAGAAATGCGGTGTCCATTAAGAAGCATGATAGTAGCCATGGCATGTAAAGCGGTAGCTAGTTTATTTGAAGATAGCACAACTGGAAGAGAGGATGCATGGGAATCTGTTACTAAAGAGAGCGCTAAGTGGGGAATACTCATTGGCAAATTAGAAGACATATCAATTCTTAGCATAACTTTGATGTTTAAAGGAACATTTTTCGGAAAATCGATGCCGAAAATTCAAGTAGAAGAATTCAATATAAATTTAAAGTACATATATACCAGAGGCAAAGGATCAGTGACTGAATTAATATCAAAATGGCTTTGTAGTATGGGTGTACTTCCTGAAGCAATTGTTGCAAATGAATTGCTAGATATAAATTCCGAAAACGATGTTGCTACTGAAGATGATAACGGCGACTCTATTCAAATGTTCTTGGAAAATTCTTGTGTATATATTAATGAAAATCAGACTTTGTTCAAGTGGCTTTCTCTCCTTCGTCGACAGTTTCCTTTGAGCACTTTGGCTGATTACATCATCGCAAATATGAGCTGGGAATACGCCATGAATTGGCAGAAATCTATGAAAGCAAATGAAGATCTTAAAGCGGTACTCCATTGCTTAAAATACATTTCTAATTTGCATTTGCGACTCGGTTTGTATTCCATTATTTGGTCTACGTACATCAAACATGTTTTTGAAATGAGTTGTCGTTTAGTTAACAAAGTTGGTAAACTGCCGAAGGATCACCTTTGCCTACAAGATTTAGGATTTAATAGTGAAAATTTTACGTGTTTTCTTAATGTTGTAACGCAATACCTTCACGATTTTCATATTTGTTCAACAACCTCAATGGGTCAGGAAAAACGACCTATTAAATTTGAGAAAATCTGGGACGAAAGCACGCCATCGTTGGTCGAAGTCGCACAGGACGTTCAAAATATTGATAATGATATTTTGAACCTTAACTATCAAATTTCTTGTACAGTCTACTACCAGTGTCATTTTAATATGAAATTTCAAAAAGCATTAGATACATTATACGATGTCGATTATCAATACCTCCTTGAGGCGCTTGTTGGAAATGCTGTAAAAAGGGACATAAATATCAAGACATCTGGAAAGCTGTTAAACCCCAGAATGAAATTCTTAACCAAATTAATACGGTCTGCGATCGATACTATCAGTTGTGTGAATAGCGATGAAATGAATTTGGTTTATGACAACGACGAATGTTTGCATTGGATGGAAAATATTAGCAATTTAGCTGAATTATGGGGCATTGATGAAAACTTCGTAAAGCATCAATATGTAAGTATTAACTGCTGTTGAGGTGTTTTATTATTGTATAAGTATGATTCTTACAAACGATTGAAAAAAAAAGTTTTTCATTTAATATTGAAATGCTGAGAAATAACAATAATAATTTTTTCGAGGATATAGGAAGTCGTGTGACTTCCCCGCACTGTACCAGCATGGCTGATCTTTACCGGCTCCCAAACCCTGTCAGATATTTGAGAAGGTGGCCTTTGTCCCGCAGTGCGCATATTACAGGCTGCTGCTTTACTTTACTTCACTATACCTTGAAAAACCTAACGTATCACTCTGCGTAAAAAGAAAAAAAAAGCCAATTTATCTCGCATCGCTTATGGGCCAGTGGGTCACTAAAAAGAAGTATTAGTGCTTTGTCCTTCCGGGAAGCACATATAACTAAAGTTTGTAACTGATTCGTCCTGGTTTTGCCTTTATTAAAAATTAGTCATTTTGATGGTAGTTTCAAAAGTGAAATTAATTGTGACTGGACAAGTAAAATAGGATACTTAATTCGTTTTGCCTTAGCAGGTTGCCACTATTATTATTTCAGTGCAAAAATATACAATTAGGTTTTCAAATTATTAAATATATATCCTGTCTTATTATGAAACTAAGTACAAGTTAATAAAGTGGTAGTTTTCGCTAAATTACGAAGAAACTGAAAAATTATATTCACAAACGCTCACATTCACATATTTACACACGCACACTTAAATTATTTTTTTAATATTTACTAGTATAATTAAATTGGAATAAGAAGAAACTTTGTTATTAGAGTAATGTCGCTTCTGACTACCGGAGGATTGGGCATTAATAGCTGCAACACCGATTACGACTACTACGCTACCTCGACTACCGTAGTTATTATCGCACAATCAACATATTAGAAACTTGTTTTAATTCCAAATAAATAATTAAATTGAATTGTAAAAGTGTGTTTTAACTTTTTTGAGATTATTGTGTAAGTTAATTGTACAATCATATTATTCTGAACAAGCTATTAATTAAGAAATAGAAACAATAAGATCCGAACCGTCCTTCGCAGCTCGCGCTTCTGTGCGTCTGACTCGCCGACAGAAATCCTGCGATGTAGCCGCTCTCGCCCAGATCAGTAATTCATTATGAATGACTTAAAAAAAAACCTGACATACTTCCACTATACACTTTTCTATATACCCTTTCCTACCCTCTTTTAATGAATGAATATTACGAAATATATCAGTATATTTACTTATAATTGCTTAAGAGTTTGGCATTGAAAATTGTTGTAATGTATTGCGGCTGTATGTGCTGATGTCATCTTGTTTTTTTTTAATAATGTTCAAAATATTTTCATAGACTGTTTGTTTATAGGTTGTAGGATTATATCATATGGGTTACGATACATTGGCTCAAAACGGGGTTGGATCAGTCACAGATCCTGAATTGTTACTGGTGCCAATAGTGGCGATTACCATTCAAAGATTAAAACGAAACCTTGAGAAGTGCAAAAATCAACCAGAGTGGATCGTCACAGTTCCGCCTCAACTTTACAAACGTCTCCAAAACACAGTAAGCGTTAAAGAAAATTATATTACCTGCTTAGAAAAACCTTCAGTATTAATTGGATTTTTGAACGGCGTGATGTAGAGGCATCTGGTGCTTCTGCGTTTCGTTCGTGAGTGAGGTAACAGGCCACTCCCTCCCTGTTCTTGGGCAACGGGAATCACTTACTATCAAGTGAGCCGCTTGCACGTTTGCCTCCGTTGGGGTAAAGGAAAGCCGTTAAAAAATAAATCAGTCTGATCTAGACTTGCTTCCTTCTTTTTGCTTTGGGAAGGGGAGTATTCGATCTCGGTTTATATAGCTTCGTAGAAAGCGCGTGATACAATAATAGCCTTTAATTATTTTTATGGCCCTTGGTTCGAAATATGGTGGTGGCCTTACATC
Source organism: Bhutanitis thaidina (assembly GCA_029286595.1). Taxonomy (NCBI): domain Eukaryota; kingdom Metazoa; phylum Arthropoda; class Insecta; order Lepidoptera; family Papilionidae; genus Bhutanitis; species Bhutanitis thaidina. The sequence continues at coordinate 7,293,703 of JAGSMS010000022.1, forward strand.
AATAGCGCTAACCCTCGGCACAGTATCCGGTATGACATCGGAAAAGAGAACTGGGCCCTGTTTAATAAAAGTGGCAATGAGACAAATTCGTTTCTAATCGAAAGAAATTCAATTGGTACAAAATATTAATTATGACGTGGAAGTTTAATAACAGATTTTAAATTTCATGATTTTTGAATAACAGATTAAAATAAATAGCTGTCGAATTGTGGAATAATCGCATTGTCAACCCTGTTTGATCGTGATAATTATTTACAGTCTTGACAAAATGGTACCAATAAAAATTTATCGCGACAGGTGACCATGAACTCAAAAATTTACATTATGGGTCGAGGAAAAAGGTTTTTCGTATTTTACATACAAATTCAAGATATTTTATCATAGTTTATTTACATTTGATTATATGTGTCATTTTGTTCGATAACTTGTTGCCATTTTGTAGGTAGTAACATAATCCCATTGCTGTAGAAATTTTGGGATGATCAAAAAACTGGAACGAGTAATTTTGACAGTCCTCTCTTGGTGTTAACCTAACACTACTCGAAAAATTCTGAAGAGACCGCAACAGGTGAAAAACTGATGGTGCAAGTTCTGGGCTATATGGTGGATGCATTAACACTTCCCAACCAAGCTCTCTCAATATTTGCTCTGGCGAAGATGTGTGTGGTCTGGCGTCATCATGATAAAAACCTGAGTCTCTTCAGCTGTTGGCAGTAGAGATCCGAATTGATGGTTTAGCTTGGCGGTAAAAGCTCATAATGAATCATGCCATTTCAAAGCCACTATACACACAGCATCACCTTATTGCGAGTTAATCCGTGTTTCGCTAAGTATTGCGGATGGCATTTTAAACAATTAATTAACATTCGTCAGCATGGCTTTAAAAAGCTAGATCGACCACAAGTAATCTAGCATCCTTTATAAACGACGTTTCTTTAGCGGTTGATTCTCGTTCGTCTGTGGATGCGATCTATACCATGCTACAAATCAGTAGCATTCATTGCTATGCAGACGACAGCACGGGTGATGCCCTATATACAGGCCGTGCGAATATTTCTCGGGAACACGTCGACGAGTGCCGGAACAAACTTGTGTCTGAAGTCGAGACCTTGTTATTCAAAGTCTCGGATTGGGGTCGACGTAATTTGGTCCTATTCAACCCCAAAAAGACACAGGTTTGCGCGTTCACCGCTAAAAAGAATCCCTTTGTCGTTTCTCCTCTTTTGAGAACATTCCCTTATTGCCTCAGCCAGTATCAGAATCCTTGGCGTTGACATATCGAGCGACGTTCAGTTCCGTGGTCACTTGGAGGAAAGGCCAAATTGGCCTCCAAAAGCTTGGTGTGCTCTGTAGAGCGGGACAGTATTTCATGCCGGTCCACCGTTTGCAACTTTATAAGGCGCAAGTTCGGCCCCACATGGAATACTGTTCTCATCTCTGGGCAGGGGCACCCCAGTACCAACTCCTTCCATTTGACCGCATTCAACGTCGAGCGGCTCGAATTGTCGGCGACCAAGCTCTCTCTGATCGGCTTGATCCTTTGGCCTTGCGAAGAGATGTTGCTTCTCTTTGCATTTTTTACAAAATTTTCCACGGGGAATGATCTGAGGAACTGTTCGGATTGATCCCAGCTGCTGAGTTTCACCATCGTACATCGCGACTGAATTCGAAGTTCCATCGATACCACCTAGATGGTTGGCATTCCACCACAGTGCGTTTTAATCGAAGTTTTCTGCCACGCACTTCGACTTTGTGGAATCAGCTGTCGCCAGCAGTATTTCCGAATAGTTACGACTTAGGGACCTTCAAGAAAAGAGCTTATTCTTTCCTTAAAGGCCGGCAGCGCATCTGTAGCTCCTCTGGTGTTGTGGATGTTCGTGGGCGTCGGTGATCACTTACCATCAGGTGAGCCGCACGCTCGTTTGCCCCCTTCTTCTATAAAAAAAAAAAAAAATACCGATTTCAGCAAAGCTTTCGATCGGGTTAATCACCACCTATTAATCCATTAGCTTTCCACCAATGGTGTAGTCAAGCCATTGCTGAGCTGGTTCGAATCGTATCTATCAGTAGGAAATCCTCAGTAAGGATGAGTGGCTTCTCCTATATCTATATTCAGTACGTTCGGGAGTCCCTCAGGGATCGCATTTAGGCCCCTTACTTTTTAACATTTTTATAAAAGACATCAGCGACTGTTTTCTGTACTCAAATTACTACCTATTCGCCGACGATCATAAGATCTTCAAAGTTGTTAACACATCCTCGGAAGCTGTTTTATTGCAGGAAGACCTAAATCACCTTTTCATCTGGTGCGACACTAATAGGATGAATCTGAATGCATCAAAGTGTTTTACTTTCCGTTTCTCAAGAAAAAAGTCTACTGATTTTTTTGAATATAATATCCAGAACGTTACTTTGTCTAAGGTTGACCATATCAAGGATTTAGGAGACATCCTCGATGGTAAGTTACGATTCAATCTGCAAATAGATAATACTTGTTCCACTGGATTTAGGAATCTGGGTTTTATTCTTCGTAATAGCAGGGATTTTAAAGACCCTAAGGTCAAGATTCTGTTGTTTAATTCACTTGTCCGCAGTGGCTTGGAGTATTGCAGTATTGTCTATAATGTATTGTATTCTATAATGTATATAATAAAAGATTAGAAAGGATACAAAAAAGGTTTGTGTGGCACTTGACATATTCATGTTTCCGAGGAAAAGATATCACTTCATACAATGAGAGACTTCAATATTTTAGAATGAATTCTTTGTGTGATCGAAGACCAATGTTCGAAATTCTATTCTTTTATAAGCTCGCTAATGGCATTCTCGATGCTCCTAACTTGTTGTCCCTTCTTTACTTTTCCGTTCCCCCGAGGTTGCCAAGACCCACGAGATTTAACACTTTCACAGATTGCCTAAGTAAATCGAATCTTGGACAACATGCGCCTCTTAACCGAATAGTCAAGAAATATAATAACCTAGCGAAGACTTTAAAGTTAGACTTGTTCTCAGATGCAATTGGCGGGCTTAAGAGGAAATTGCTATTATTTTATCAAATTATGTCTTGATTTTTTTTTGATAATTTTTGAGCGCAATTTCTTCACAATTAAAAAAAAATAGTAATCGTAATTACCATAAGGCAGTATTATTTTGTCTATGATTGGTTTGTGTAAATTAAAACATTCAACATTCGCTCATTATATTTTGCATGTGGTCTTTTTTATATCCAGCCTTTTTAAAATGGGTCAAACTGTTCTGTGGTCAACCTCTTACTCTTCAGCTACGTCTTAACTACTAATATGCTTTCTTCCTTTACTAATCGACTTTATTCGTAACAGGTCGACTAGAGCGAGCTTCATTTTTGACATCAAAATTCCCAGACTTGAAACCGCTTGAACCAATTTTGTGTTATTTTAGTGTAACACTGTAACGCAGTTCATAAATGAAACAAATTTTTTTTCGCGGCTCATGTCGCATTTTTCCCTTTTTTGTAATAAAACTTCAAAATGTATCGAATTTCTGCGTTTGTTTCACTCATCTTGGCGGACAGAAAAACAATAGAAAAATAGCGGGAGGTTTCTTTTTCTTTTTATTTTCCTGTTTTTAAAATGTCATCCATTTAATGGTCTTAAATCAGATTGAGATCCGGTGTATTCCGGTCATTGATACACCGGATCTTGTAATCAGCAGATGTCTATTGTGAAGAGTTCTTTAGACCTTACTAACAAAAAAAGAGTTCACATTTCGAAATTTCGAAGAATGAGAAAGAAAGAAGAGAAACAACCCCGACTCGTCAATGGGTCGCCATTATTGTTCCATCATAACGCAATACCTCACACTGCTTCACAAACAGTTTTTACATTACATGACCTGTAGTTAAAAACCAGTCGTCCTCCGTGCTCGCCAAACCTAGCACCAACTATTTACGAATTTTCCGCAAGAAGAAAATTTTATCCTCTGGAAGCTTACACAATATAGACTATGTAGAGTCGAATTCTATCGCAAAGGCTTAGATATGGCAGAAACGTATTGGAATACTTCGATTAGATAAATATATTTATCTTAAAAGAAAAAAAAATCAATGTAAAACGGTAATTTCATACTTTAACTTCTATCGTGTCAAATAGAAATCCGTAATCTCTGACTACTCCTATGGCTACATGCCTGAGTATATATATGAATGGTTCGTTCAGAAAGCTATCTATAATTAAATAACTGTTACATAGTAAAAATATGTCCTTAATATGTACATATAAAGATATATCTTATTCTACATTTTCAGGCACTGGACGTCTCAATACCCGCCAATCCGTCACTAGTTACAACTATGGTCATTATTCAAAAGTTACTATCGCAAGTTGATAAAAAGTTATCTCTGGAGACGTCAGTAAACTTCCAGAATATTAAATTAGCAGAGCTTATAGTCGAAACTTGTGAAGTGTTGATACGAAGAAATTTTTGAAAAATATTGAAGTGCTTAAGATATAATGGGTAATATGTTGTAAAGTTTTTTTCATTAGGCCTGAAATGGTTCATATAAGACAGAAATAAGTAAAAATTAACATTTAAATGTGAATAACTTAACCTTTTGTAGCAATTTCTTCTTGCTTACCAACATTTTTTTTTAATTTAGAAATTGAATGTGTTTAATGTCTCAATTGCTAAGCAATATCTAAAATAAAAATAAGCACAACATTATTTTATCGTCTTATTACTTACCTACCTATACATACTAAATTATTGTTTTTTTCGCTGATTTAAATAATAAAATAATCTTCATAACAGCGGCAGGCAGCGACGTGACAGCGCCTGTAGAATTGCTCATTACATTATTTTTCCTTGCTGCATGCTTCTGCGCACGAGGTGTCAAGGCCACCTGCGTATCTCTAATTCCGTGAGGGTTTTGCTGGTCCTTACATAACCGGGTACTTTAGTGATGAGTAGGTGCCTTTCCCCCGACGAGTCAAAAGAAAAGAGATAGCCTTGCCTACCGCGTAACCTTCGTGCTATTGCGCCATCGAACGATTGTCAGTTTTAAAAAATGAATAATTATTTATTTGTTAAAAAATGTGTTTTAGTTTTGATATATACTTTTTTCTTATTGCGCTATTGAATTTGCTAGATAAATATTACATTCTGAATCGCATAAATAATTTAAGGAAATACTCTTGCTTCAAAGTGGAGGATTATCGACTATTTGAAAAAAAAATTATCTTATTAGCTGTTTGCCGTTTTTGGCTTTTACACACATCTTCACCGGACGTTCATGTGTCCTCGAGGTCGGAAGCGGTTTATAAAGTGGGTGCTACTGCTTATCTATATTTGATAAGCTATCTATGCACTGAAAAAAACATTTCCGTTGTCTCGGACAATCAAGTCGTATTGATCTCTCAGGGCAGTATGACCCGCTTTGGTACGCGGCTAATTTGAGCGAGTGACGGCGGTATGACTATATATATAAAGGCTGGATACGACGTTATTGACATACCGTCCTAGTGCCATGCCTTTGAAGATTCAGTTTACGGTTCAAACAAATTGTTTTCGGAATTCTCTCTGTATCTTTCCGTATTATGCTCCCCCATATTAAACGAGAGCCATTATTGTCTCGTTAGTATGCACTACTATGAAACGCACGCGAGAGTTGCCATTGTCTGCTTAAGCTTAGATTATTTATTATAATACAAAATAAAATAAGTTCTTACAGCTGTATAATCGCTCCTTCGACCATGAATGTACTTAGTCTGACTAGTAGAAAGTAATATAAATTATATAAGTTCTTATTTTATAAGTTTCATATTCTTGTATTCTTGTTTCATATGGCAACAAAAAAAATGTCATCTGTCAACTGAAATTTCGAGGAATTGATTTTGGTTTGGCTTCAAATTTCCTTTAAAAAGTGGTGAAAGTGGTGGGTTTCTTTTTTCCCTTTTTGCCATCAGATCCAGGTAGACCTATATACTCTTTGATATATATGTGCTGCGAGAAGCATAGAGCATAAATAATATAAGGTGAGAAGGAAAACACGTGTGTTAGATTCATAAATATTTGAATAACCACTTTGAATATAGTTACTATGGACTATACACGCTGTAATAGTGTATAGTCTCCATAATAGTTACCAAGATAATTTAGGACACATTTAGAAACCAACTTCATCCTGTTATTTTTAAATGTAAGTGTGCGTGCGAATCGTAATAATTTAAAAGACATTTAAAAAGCAACTTCATCCTGTTCATTTTAGAAGTCGGTGTGCGTGCGCCTCGTAAAAATTCACTCCCATCTTTTCCCTAACACGCCAAAAGAAGTATAACTTCAATAAACTACTTAACAATTCACCTGTTTCATTCATATATTTATCTATTTTATTATTAAACAAAAAAACGTGAACAGAATTTAACGGTATTTTCATTGTGAGTTTTTTTAATATGGCGATATTTGGCACTAGTTTTGGGAGACAATAATTTTCCTTGTCAGCAACACTGAACAAAAATACCGAAGTATTTTTGGCGCGAACTCAGTTTTTTAATAAATTTAATGGATGGTTGTGTCTTATATTAATTTCTGTTTATTTCGAGTTGTGCTTATATGAGTGTGTACAGTAATTGGAATTTTCTATTGTAACTCGAAAATCGTTGTTTTTCGTTTTGGTTCCACCAGTCCTACAAAGTTGACGATATTTAGCTAGCTAGATTGAATTGATTTGCGAAAAATAAAATTGTTATATCACTTTGACATTGGCAGATAGTTAAGACTGTTGCCATTAGCCCTACGCTCCGAGCCTCAGAAAAGAAATATGTCAATGTCATTTTCAAATTAGATTTTAATTTTATTGGGAATATTTGTTTCGTGAGAAAACTAAAACATGAAAATAAGAAAAGAGAAAATGTAAGAGACAAGACTGACTGGCACATCCAATGACTACATATAATTATCCAAGTGTGTTTTACGTTTTGCCATTGATTGATACTTTATAGGTACATACGTCGGATGCTTGTTTACAATCTGAACATTACTATGACAGTCTTTGTTTTTAATACATAAACTTGAACATTTTATAATCTTGTTAGACACCTTGAGCATATTGAGTTTTCATATTTTTATGACTGTGTTACAATTATTTGTATAATTCTTCGTAGGATAAAATAATGGGGTGCTTCCACAGCAAAAAAGAGATTGCTGATTTACATCCAAATGTTTTTCGCGTAATAAATATTGATGAGAACGGAGTAGACCTTTGTACAGGTCAGTTAGAGATCACAGAGTCAGATATAATCTTGTATAGAGAAGGAAGAGACTCCACTGTGTGGCCATTACACTCCTTACGAAGATATGGATTTGAAGGAGAAATATTTAGTTTTGAGTCAGGTGGGTTTATATTATTATTTTTGATTTATATTATCAGTTTCCTTATAATGTTATTTCTTTAAATTCAGGAAGAAGATGTGAAACTGGTGAAGGAATTTATGCATTTAGGTGTCGAAGAGCGTCATTACTTTTTCGCACTTTACAACAACAAATTCAATTGAGAAATATTATTCATGATTCAGTGCCATATCCTGTATCCAGATTAACACCTTCACCTCAAAGCCGTCAAACACTACAGGCTTCTGTTGTACATCGTTCCTCAATTGATAATGGCCAAATAGATGCTATAGGACCAACACATAACAATAATCTTTCAAATATTGCCTCCCACACTTCAGTTCCACGAAACACTACCCAGTCACCAAGATCACCAGGCAGTGCAGATATTTTGGAAGTGATGCCATTGAATCCACATTCACAAATGACTATTAATCATGTTACAAATGTATATCAATTACGGGATTTTAAAAGAGAGCCTAATAACAATCAAGGAGAGGCTACTGTTGATAGTCGACATCTATATAGCAATGATCTTAGTAGGGATTTGGCAATTCTAAGGAATACTTTACGACAAGAAACTGCTAAGAGCACAATGAGAGATATTGAAGATGAAACAAGATTTTTGGAAAGTAGATACATTAATGAAAGCATTCCTAACAATACTGTAAACAATCCCTTATCACCAACATTAAGTAATAGTAGTGAGCATTATGCCCAATTAAGTATTGATCAACAAGAAGCAGTGAGACTATATGTAAATATTGCACCAAATGAGACAATTATACCAGAAGTTGAGAAAAATGATGTCATACCCACCACACCTCTCACACCAAATCAAGTAGAGTATTGTAATTTAACCATTGGTAAGCCCGAAGTAAACAGTTATGCAAACTTATTATTGGGTGATATAGTTGATAGCACTAAAAGTATCAAACCTGCACTGCATTTCACAATATCAGAATATAATCACAAGTTTTCGGAGTCTGATACTTTTACTTCAATGTCACCAGTGGAGGAGTTGGAAGTTAACTATGCTGTGCTAGATATTGACTCTAATAGGGGTAGCACCAAAATTGCAAGAGATTTAGCATCTCCTGAGAGCCAATCATACACCAGTTCGAAAAATGAAAGCACTGCATCATATTCATCACAAACTCGGGGGAGATTGGTGTCACAGAATAGCTTAGAAAAAATGCCAATAACCAGTACTTCCACTAATGCCACATCCAGTATTGGTTATACAACTATTGACTTTGATAAAACTGTTGCATTGACATCCGTTGCAGCAGGAGACATCAGTATAGATGGCCCAAGAAAAAGTCGGCACAACTCTTGCAGCATTATTTGTGGGAGTCCAAGTAGTACTGATAAAAGTACCAAATAATTAACTTTAGTTATTTCAATTTTACACATACATATGATTAGATTAGGAATATAGTACCTAATTTAAATAATAATTTAGAGAAAAAGTTTTTTTGTATTTTATATACAAATTAAACAAGATGCTTTTTATTATAGTTTATTTACATTTGATTATAATATATATGTGCCATTTTATGCAATAACTTGTTGCCATTATGCAGATGGTGACATAATCCTATTGCTGAAAATTTTTCTCATCAATCAAAAAACTGGGACAAGTCGTTTTGACAGTCCTCGCTTGATGTTAACCTAACACTAGCCAAAGAATTCTGAAAAGAAACAGGTGAAAATCTGATGGTGCTAGGTCAGGTGTCTATTATGGTGGATGCATTAACATTTCCCAACCAAGCTCTCTCAATATTTGCTGAGTGGCTAAAGATGTGTGTGGTCTGGGTTTATCATGATAAACGTTATCTGGCGTTTTTTCTCTATTTCTTGCTTGAGTATCATCAGCTATTGGCAGTAGAGACCCGAATCGATGGTTTTGCCCAGTTATAGAAGCTCATAAGAAAGATGCCTTTCCAATCCCACCATACACACAGCATCGCCTTATTGCGAGTTACTCCGTGTTTCGCTAAGTATAGCGTGACTGGCCTTTGACCATGAGCTTTTTCGCATGTTATTGTCGTCGGCAATCTACTTTTCATCACCAATGATCAATCTTTTCAAAAAAGTTTTGGTTTTGATTAAGTTTCTATCGCAAATGAGATTTATTAGGTTTCTTTGAGTGATCTCGTGTGGCCCCCAAATATCGAGCTTTTTTGTATGACCAGACTTTTTAAAATGGGTAAAACTGTTTAGTGGTCAACCCCTAGCTCTTCAGCTATGTCGTCACTTTTTCAAAAATGGCATTAACTATATCCGTAACAGGTTAACCAAAGCAGATTTTTGACATCAAAATTCTCGGACTGTAAACGCTTGAACCAAACCAACACTACTCTACTGTGTAAACGTCACAAATTTTATTTCGCGGCTTGTGTCGCATTTTTCGCTTTTTTGTAAAACAGATAGATAAACAGATTCTCTCATTTTGGCGGACAAAAAACCTATAGAAAAATGGCGGAAACCTTTTTTAATTCTCAATTTTACCGTTTTTAAAATGTCGTCATTTTAATGGTATTAAAACCAGCCAGATACAAACAGAACTACCAAAAAGATTTTACAGCCACTTTTTACTTTGTAAATACGAAAAAACTTTTCCTCAACGTAATATTTGTATTATGTAGATTGTGGAAGAAAACACAAGTTTGATTTTATAAAAATGAGTATGTTCATCTAGTCTGTGAATGGCTTTTTTTGTTTGGTTAAATTTAAATACACTACTAATTTATTAAATAGAAACTAATATCCTTTTCTTTAATATAAAATTTTAAAATATCATGGCATAAATAAAGAGAAGGGAATATATCTGCATATGTATCTAATATTTGGCTTAACTATTAGTCTATTTTAACTTTCATATAGATGTTCAAAAGCCGGTAGTATATGCTTATTGAAGCTATTTCTCATCTAGTTTTAAGGATAAGACATATATGCCTATGGCGCAGTTATTGCCAAAGATTGTTTTACCTAAGTAAAATCAAAGACTCATATTTTTTTTATTGCAGATGTTTGCATTCATATTTTAAATATTTATGGATAAAATAACATTACATACTAAAATATTAGACATTTAGCTAGTAGGAATTTGTAATGTTGCTGCACATTAGGTAGGCATTCTTGCCTAAAATTAGTCTACCTACAGCCATCGAACATTATAGTGATATAAATATTTTTTTAAATGACATGATTTTTTATGATATTTTTACTTTGAAGTTGTAATTTTACAAAATATAACTTAAAAAAATGTAAAAAATATAGGTATACTATCTCTGAATATAACTTATTATTTTTTCTAATATTGCTTCTTTGTAGCAAAGTAATTCCAGAATATGAAATGAATAATCACACAGTAGATCCGTATGGTAGCCACTATATGTGGAATTCTGTGCATAATGATTGATCCATTGGTATTAGTAGTAAGATACATTTTGAACCCCAGCAGCCTGTAAGTGGCCACTGCTGGGCAAAGGCTTCCTCAAATATCTGAGAGGGTGTAGGAGCCGGGAATGGCCCGCCACCCTCCTCCATTGCGGCTTTGCGGGCTTCACATATCCTCTCAAAAATATTTTTTTATTTTTTCTCAGATATGCAAGTTTCCTCACGATGTTTTCCTTCACCGCCAAGCACGTGGTAAACCGTTACCATGTAAACCGTACAGCACTTATTGTTGCTATTAACAATTTTACCGGTGCCGGCACCGGGGATCGAACCCAGGTCACTCGCGCTCTATGATACTAAAGTGAGCCCCCTGACCACTAGGCTACCACGGCTTTAAGTTAAGGTCTCCTTTAATGTGTTCTGCCCTCGTGTCATAAGTCCTGATATAGCTCATAACAACAGAATTTAAATAGTTTTAAAGTTATGTGTGACATGTAAAGGGTGAAATCTACTGGGTCAAAGAGAAATCAGTCATCCGTACATCTTAAACGTGATTGAAATACATTTGGAAACAAATCAGGGTAATGTTGGAAAACTAGCCCCTAGGAAAAAGATGCGAAAGAAAATCCTGGGATTTTTCGTTGGCGGGGCAGCCTTTCATAGGTGGCTACCCTACTAGTTGAGCCCCCTACTCTACCTGTGGTCGGCCAGCGGAAGACCGTCGCTAGGACCCCGCAACCCTCCGCGAACAGTCACCCAGTACAGACACCACGCAGTACCGGAACCGGTTCGCAATATCACCCAGACTCCCCTGCAACTTCCAAGATGACTAGTCATGGCATCATGCCGATACGCGATAAAAATCACTTGGCGCCAAGGCATTGCCAAGACGGTGGTCACAAACCGCGGGCGAAACCTTCCACCAGATGGTGCTGTTCATTTGGCGCTACCCACAAAACATGTGTCCACGTGTACCCAAGGCTATCTAGAGCTATAGCCCATAAATTAATTATTTTCGCCTTTTTCCAATCTGTCATTAAGTTCTAGTTATAATTTTTCTTTTGATATTTTCTTTGACATGGTGTTTGATCTGTGTATATATTGATCTTACCTTTTTTCAGGTTATTTCTATTTTTGAGAATTTCAATAACAGTTTCTTGAGTTTTAAATAATTTTTATTAAGACGACTTTTATTAGGGCTGTATTTTCCAAGCCTTATAATTTTAAGTAGTTTTGGGTAAGCTGCGTTAACTTCCTTCAGTAGATTTAAAATTTAACTTTTATAATTTTTAAGTCTATCTTCTTTATTTATTTATTAAACTTCATATACATGAGAATTTATATAGGCGGACTTAATGCCAGAAGCATTCTCTACCAGTCAACCTTTGGACGACGCAGAGATGAAATGAAGTAGGTGTAGGTGATAGAATAGAGAGAACTAAAGAGAGGAAACAAAATGATAATAAATGTAAATCTATATATAGATACAATATTTCAATAATATAAATAGATACACACGTACATACATACATTTATATTTATTTAAGTATATTAATAGCTTAACTTAAATATTAAATATATATAAAAATAGACAATAACTGAGATGATTCTGCCATTTTGTTAAGGATATGTTCCTTAGCTTTCATTTTAAATATGTACCGCCTGTTAGACGCTCTGATTTCGAGTGGAAGTGCATTCCAAAGAAATACGGATTGAACAGGAAAGGATAAACGGACAAAGCATGAGGTATGTGAGGGACACTGGAGGAGATTATTAGACGAATGTAGGGTTCTGTCGTGGTTTGAGCAAAGGAAACGAAAGTGGGAAGACAGGTAGGAAGTGAGAGCACGCAGACTTCGGCGCTGACGAATAGGTAACCAATTTAACTGTGAACGATAAGTAGATCATACTTACGAAGATTAAAAATGAATCGAATGCAGTTATTGAGAAGACGATCATATTTGTTAAGGAGATCTGCATTCAGGTCAAAATAGCACACATCACCATAGTCAATAAGAAGAAAAATTAGGGTTTGAATTATGGTCATTTTAGTCTTGGATGGGAGAACATTTTTCAGGTGAGTTCTTAGGGTACCTGTGACTTTATTGGACACTGTAGCCTCCTGGCCTCACGATCTCATATTACTACCATTATTAGTTCTGGTGTTTTTAGTGAAGTTTCCTTAACAGTTGTGAGAAGACTAATTTCAGATTCTTAACTAACGACTTTTGATTTAATGTATTAGTTCTCATCGATCAAAGTAGAAAGGTTTGTTTACTTAATGGTATAATCCCTATTTTTTTAGAGACAAAGACATATTGTAATGATATACTGATGTACGGACATAAATGCCTGGCAGTCTTACATCTTATTCCTCGGGGGTAACAACGCATCTGCGACTTTATTGGACCTTGTTCATGGGCGGCACCACTTAATACCAGGTACTCTGTTTTTCACTTCATTCCAAGAATGAAAATTCCAAATGAAAATGCTGAGATTGTGTCATGTATGTTTATTTTCCTTTTGGTAACAAACAAGCATCTAATAGAAACACAATTTATTTTTGTATAAGTTTATTATAACAAATATTTGAAAGAAATTTTAAGATATTATATAGGTACTTAATTAATTATTTATTAGTATCACAATAAATGGTTTAAAGCGAAAACGCGTTACATAATACAGGTAATAGCAGCCCAAATACCAGAGAAAAAGAGATGTCGAGTCGTTTGCCACCATCTGCAAAAATAGTCTTATTATATAAACTTACTATGTATATGGATAGTTTTATGGAAATAACAGACTGTACCAATTTGTTGTCTTGTCTGCCTGTCATATAAGTATTTATTGCTACTTATCGTTTTTAGGTAAGAACATAAATTAAAGGAAAAAAAAATTTTAGAAGACAGTATATTCTTTTGAAATTAAACGACTATTTACGGGTTTCATCGCGTTTAATTTTTGTTTTTCAGCACCGACATAGCTGATGTGAAACATTTACGCTCTAGGAAGTCTGCAGTCTGTGATCATATTCTAGATCGCTCCAACCATTACATCAGATTTGACCACAAATCCTCGCAAAAGAACACCGATTGCCAAGGATGATTTGCGAGGTTATTGAAATAAAAAAAAACATCCTAATTTCAATAGAGAAGATGGCTGGGTGCTAACGTTAAACGCTAAACGTTAATCTGAAACTAAGCATACCACTGCACAACCTCAAGATACTGTGAGCATATTCTGCGAAGGACGAACATTAATAATTAAAAGCTGAAGGAAGCCCGAGTTAACTATAACATCTGGACGTCTAACACCTCAGTCCCCTCGTCACCACGGCTACTGTAAAGCACTCAAAACCTCGGGAACATAAAAACAAAATATGAACCCGGTAAAATCCGTAAATAATAGTTTCATTTCTAATGTGTAGTGTTCGCGTAAATATTCTGTGTTTTACGTCATAAAGCCATGAATAAATAATTTAGAAATTGTATAAGAATGTCTTGAAAATGCCCTTTATATGTTGCAATATATTGACCGATTTGTGTGTTAGGTGATGATTTAGAAGCTTCAAAGGTACATATTACAATATGGTGGTTATCTACGTAATAAAAAGAAAATGTGATTAATAAGTATAATTTAACAAATTCACAAAACTTAGGAAATTTTTCCATTCAATAGTGTAACCTGATTACCAGGCCAATCAAAAAATATTGCGAAAATCACTTTATCTATAACATGATGTCTGTTTTTACAAGTTTATGATCTTACAATAGTCCACTGCTGTACACACTCGTGTATGGGTAAATGCCAACCTCACCTACACCTGGTGGCACCTTGCTAGCAAAGAAACGAGGCTCTGGCGACCGAATGATGGTGGAAAGTTCATACGAAGTAGCCGAACCAAATTGTTAGAGATTAATCATGGAACTGCATCAGTAGTGGAAGGGTGCAACTTTCCAAGAAACGTATTGCAGGCGTTTTCTTGGCGAGGCCCACGTTCAGGCGTGGACTAAAAAATACCGATGGCAGGCAATTGCTAGTAGTCTACTCCTAGACATCTCCTTCTCCTACAGAGAGAATATGCCATAATCGCCATATTTGGTACCCTGATTACTTATGATCTTTACAATTATAAACACACATTTGACGGCCCTATAACCTAGTTCAATGTTAGTGACCCTGCCTTGGAAGTTGAAGGTTGCGGGTTCCAATTCCGCTGGGAGCCAACATTTTACGACGACTATGAATGTTTATAACCAAGTCACGGAGGTTTATATGATTATTTATCTATGCAGGTGAATATCTATTTTATCACCGCTCAATTACCAACGTGTGTGGGTTCAATATATATTGCTACCCGTTTGACCCCACCTAAGTGAAAATATAGATCTGCGCCTGCCTTATCTGTACTTGCATAATAATGGGTTAGGTGGATTAGAAAACCTCATGCGGCCGTTAATTGTACACAAAGTTATTTCGTTACAAAATTTATTAATTGCTGCAATAAAGTATGTTTGAGGTAAGTATTAAACATTTTTGTAATTATTTTTGAGTTGACCCAAAAATTACGAATGATGAAAAATCAAAGAGTACTCGTATAAACATTAACCTTATAGAAAAATTACGGCCTATGGGTAACTTATGAGTTTGCACAGTAATATTATGAACTGTTGTCTTTAAATTGGATTATTACATATTTATCAGAATGGTATTTGGTAAAGGTACTCCTTAACTTTTCTGTCAAACTATTAAGTACAATATATTTTTAATAGAGAAATAATAATAATAATTATTGTTTTTATTCACGGATAAATAGTTGGAACCGGGAATATCTTGATTCGTTAAAAAAAGTTGAAGATAAAAATAAATAAACAATGTCGAATTATATATAACTATGGGAAATGAAATTACAATGTTTTGTCAAATCACAATGATCAATGTGTCATAGAATTGGGAAGTGTTTAATCGCATATGTGGTGCTAAGTACACTACTTTAGGTCAAACTTGGGAAGGTATTTAGGTAAATGTAGGTACTTGGCACTTACTTATATTCTGTAAAGTATCGGAGACCACATCGGGAGCAGTGAAGTTCTCGGGGGCTTCTGTAGTGGATAGCTCAGCGCCTGGCGCCCCCCACCGGCAAGCAACATCTCGTTAATTCGCTATCATTGCTACACATTTTAAAACTATCTAAGTTACGAGCTGAGCTCTATCCTCAAAAATTCCATTTCAGTATTGAAAAGCAAAAAGCTCATAAGCGTAAACAAAAAAGACGTAAATTAATTATGAAACCAATTTTAATAAAAATAAACATTAGTAATTTTGTAGTAAAATTTATTATTATTGACCTAATTTCATTACCTTTTTTTTACCTTTATTAAAAAAAAACAAAATAAAAACTGAATGCCTATACAAAAGAAATTGCATGCAAACAATTGAACATAATATCATTACGGTCAGTTTAACATCAAAATGCAGTTACTGTGTCATGCATTAGCATTGTTATGCATTCCCTACACATAAATAACCTTAATCATTATTTATCCCCAATTAAATTCAAATTTGATATATAAAGGTATCCTAATTTTTCCGCTATTCATTTTTTAAATCAATCCTAATATTACTTCATTATAGAAAAAAAAAATAAAGCAATGATCTCCTGCCACCAAATAATCATTATTTATTCTATTTATCAATCATAAATTGAAAATACATTAATGACGATTGAATGACAGACTAAATCATTTAATTAGCAATTCCGTTTAAAAATGTGTCTAACGCATACCTGATAAATCAAAAGTTTCGACATCTACATAAGCAGGATGAGAGATGTTATCATTTTTAAAAAATAGTTCGCAGCGTATTTCAGCACCGTCTGCAGTTTTCTTGCTGAAGGTTACGTTCGCAGATATATCGTAAAGTCCTTGAAAAGGACCCTCAACGGTCTCAGATAAATTGGCTATATTTCTGTAAAAAAAAAGAACATTATCGTACACAGATGTAAAGGTTAAGCGTTAACTACATTGTTTGATTAGTCCATCCCCGTTTTTTATTAAAGCGGCTAGCCATACGGATGAATTCCTCCGGTAAGTACTAGTAGGTAGTCGAAGTATAGCGGACTCGCGCCAGGGAAATTTTGCATGTTCCAGTGAAAATAAGTAGTAGTCTCTATAAGGTTAATGTTTAATAGTCCAGACCTATATCTTATAGCTTTCCATTTTAATCACCTCACTCTTTTATAGTACCGAAGAGATATTACAACCACCTATGTTCTAGCGCTTAGAAAAACTTTAGGACTTTAGAAGAGATAAACACACAGTAAACATTTTGAGACTGTGGGAAGGTCATCTATCATTAGGATAAAAAAGGGGCATAAAAATCCTTCGCATCAAGTCTAAACAAAGAGCTTTCCTCATAGCGCTTAATGCCAAAGGCAAAAAGTATGACCGAAAGCCAAGAATAAAAGCATTATCAAATAAATTAGACCGTAAAAGAGATGATAGAAAAAAAGATATCTCACCCGTCCACTGTAATGGAAATATCAGGAAAAGGCGCAACGTCACTCGCCTCGCATGTTACCACGACATCCCCCTCGTCGTCCTCATTGGGCCTGTCCGGCGCCACCGAGATGTTGAGCTGTGGACCGGTGCCCATAGCTAAAAGTTTTTGAAATAGAATATTAAAACATTTATAATTTAATGTAAGATAGAATTAAGTGTAAGAGATTCACCCATACTATTCTTTTTCTACAAAGGTCAACCTCACCTGCACGCGGTGCACTCTGCCGACTAACGAACTAGATTCTGGTGACCAATTGTTGATGGAATAAGCATCTATTAAGATCATAAGGCATATTAATGCCGAACCTAAATATCACAGCCTAGTGATGAAGAGCAGTATCTCTAGTGGGAGGGTTCCGAAAATACGTTCACCAACCCATAACGGCGTGAGCAAAACTTTCAAGAAATAAGCCTTTTGTTGGTGATTTAATGGCGAGGCGAATAGTTCAGTAGATCACTTAAATAGGCTGATGAAGAATAGGTACTTGCGCGAGTCTGTGTTATCGTAAATACCTGGTAATGGTGAGTTGAATAATATTGAATCTTGCTGGTGTGCTGGTTCTGAATTTTTGAGTATAGGGAACGTGCACGCCGTTATGTCAGCACGCATCAAGTACCTGGTATCTCTACTACATTAGTCCGGAGAAGTTGATTACAACATCCATGATTTATAAGACCGTTATCCGAGCAGTGGATGTGGAACGTGGCCCGTTCGGAACTGGCATGTCCAGCAGTGTTCTCCTTTAGATTTCTACGGTCACTCGTTGCGGCCAAATACGTAACACTTACATACGCGGCAGATATTTCGGATTCGCTTCAGAAATGCCGACGAAGATGATACTGGTACACGTATGTCACAGACCACAGGAGTATGTTGGGAATATGTCTCGCCATAAAGATTTAGGACCCGCGGCTGCAAGGCAGGCCTAAACAGCGCTGGCTGGATATAGTAAAAAACGACATGACAAGCTACCATCTTAGCCAGGAGGATGCTCAAATTCGTGCAAAATGGAAAAGTTTCTCCAAGAAAGCCGACCCTGATCCTAGCCAGGATAAAAGCTAACCAGAAGAAGAAGGGTATACTTATAAATAATTTCTCCTGCGCCTCTATGATTTTGATCCTTATTTTAGTTGCTTGTACTTCACTATGCGATTACACAAATTACGTAAGTCTGAGTAATCTCATAGTGAATGGATTAAATGTTTTATTGTATTATTTTACTAATACTTAAGTCTGTATGTTTGGATGTTTGGCCCTCCATTAGAAAGAGCTAATCGTATTTGAATGAAATTTTGTAAATTGGTAGATTTTTCCGTGTTACTGTCGGAAGTAAAAGATAACGCCAACCCTGTTTGACCAAGGGTATCGTAAAAGACGACTAATGGTCAAAAAGTCCAACATCTTTACGATATTAACGTGTGGTGGCGGTTTAAGAGAATCTGACATGCCGTCTCGTCCCGTGGCTGTCGTAAAAGTCGACAGAGAGAATTACATTAGGAGATGGGCAGGAGCTCGCCAGGCATGGCAATTATGGCAAATCCACGGTGTTGCGTTACACTTTAACACAAAACTAGGTCAGAAAAAAGGCGATGTGTTGATAGTGGGCAATTTTGGAGTAGGGGAACGGAGTCCAAGAGGACAACAGCTGACTGATTTTATGGCAAAGGAGGGATTCTTTATGATATACATGATTGTATATAACTCATATTTCCAGAAGCGGCCCCACAGAAAGTGGACCTGGATGAGCCCTGACGGTACCATAAAAAATGAGATTGACCTCATTACACTGACCAAGCGTCAGTTGGTCATTGATGTCTCTGTGGTTACTAGGGTGAAAACCGAATGGTAAGAGGCAAATTTAATACAGCCTGTATTGAAAATGCGATAGAGCGGAACAAAGGATCCGAAATGTTCGCCAGAGATCTGTCTATCGGAAAGAGCCAACTGACCAAGTTGAAGATCGAAAGCGGCGCAGTTATTTCCGCTGAGAACAGAGATTTTACGGTGAGCTGTACACAACGTCGTTGAAACCACACACTGATTTGAGTAACAACCCAAAAACCACGCTTATCCGACATTATTCCGACGACTATTCCGGACGTCAGTCTGAGCAAGATTAGGATGGCTCTAAAACAGCTTGATTTGGTAACCGACTTGATCGAAGTTACCGAGTTTGTCGATAAATCTGTCTGAGAATGAGCTGAACTTGTAGATTGCTAATAATGAAGAAGAAGTTAATAATAATAATAAAAATAAACTTCTATATCATATTTGTTAAAATTTGTTATAAATGCTTAAAAACTACGTTAGTAAATTAGGTAAAGCAGAGCAAAAATCTTAACTTAATATCAAAAAAATAAGTTAAAATCTCTCCTTTTATTTATGATTTGATATGTTTAATTCGTTTAATATATTGGTTTATTGTCAAGTTTTAGGATATTAACCATACAGGATATAGACTATTAATATTTTTAAGTATTCTAATGTCTTAGTCACACTTACAATATACTATCAACTCCTGATGTTCTCGTACCTCGTCGATATTTGAAACCTCACACTCGTATGTCCCTGAGTCCGATGGAGTCATGTTTACCAATCGAATGCCATCATTTTCTAATAACTCTGAAATGAATATTTTTGCAATATATAGCACACAAATTACCAGAACTTGATAATGATATAGTTTTTAAATACTTAGATTTAAAAGAAGTCCTCGAACAAGCAGCGGCAGAGTTACCACGCTTTGGTGGGTTGCCTGGTAAAACCGGTTAACCTAAATATTCCAAAATAGTTCTGTAACATGGTGATTCAACGCCGCCATTGAATAAACGTTTCGCAATTGTGAAGCAGCGGCATGGGTATTAGCAGGAGGCGGAAGAGGATGACCAGTTATTGAACTGCGGTGCAGAAGGTAAGTGTCTCCACTTCCACATCAACCACCGCTAACATCCCTAATTATGAGAGTGGGGGAGTTGGAGAATGATCTACCGACTTTTAGGGTCTAAAGTAAGTAGTTAGTCTCTTAACTAAAAGTAGTATGTCGTATATTATAAAAAAACATAATACTAAGTTTCGTTTAACTGAAGATTTAAGTTTTCATAGCTTCAAATCAAAGTAAAGTCGCTTTTAGATAGTTAATTGAGATTTATTCTGCAGCAGACACCAGAACCAGTTTGAGTAGAAGTAGACGACCATCAACAAGTTTTTGAAGGAATGTGTGATGATCTGTGGATAATTCACAAGGATATTGAAGGAGATAGAGGAGCGTACCGGTATCTCGCACTTGGGTACATTTTTTTTTACTGCCGGTTGGAGGACTTCGCGTGTCTTCGAAATATTTTTTTTTTATTATTTCTCAGACATTAGGTTTCCTTACGATATTTTCGCTCACTGCCGAGCACCTTTGCAATTAAATATGTAACGTGATGTATCGCTGTTAAAGTAACCAAAAAAAGTTACACCAGTACCTAGACGAATAGTACTATGAATTGTCACAGGATCATGCCCGAGTATCCTCTGGTAAAGTTGGTGCATCTGGTCACTAGTGGCGTTAAGAGGTGTCCACCACCATTTCACGTACAGTCCCCTTTCCGATTCATCCGCTTTCAAGTCATATCGGCAGTGCAGCTCAGCGTCATCTCCAGCCTGCACTGCATGAGGTACTGTAAACTCTGTGATGGATATCTGTCGACTAGCTGAAAATAAATAAAGATGGTTTTCATAATAAGGCCTCATTTAAATGATATTGTTTTAAAGTACGAGTAAACAGAATGTTGGCCATAGCATGACTAAAAGCATATATAGGTAACATAAAATTTTTGTATGTAAACGGGTTTGCTATATAAGGTGCATGGCGTGTATTGAACTGCGATCACCAATCCATCTGTCAAGCGTGGCGATTACGACAAATCTTCTTCTTAGAAGATACCTATATGTCAAATATGAAATCATTTATTTTTCGAGGTACATATACAAAATCTATTTCTCACTTTGAGAATAAAAAAAACCTTGAGCCCCCAAATATTTTAAACTTGCCAAAAATAACTATTGCACATATTATATTTAAACGTGCATCTGGATAGGGTTGATTCCAGATACGATATGAACCATTATCCTTATATGGTTCATATCGTATTTCTAAGTTCAAAGAAGAGTGTTTCAATAAGAGCAATTAAAACGCAAATTTTATAAACGTTAAGAGATAGCTTTAAGTTTTTTTATGGGAATGGCGGCAAACGACCACCGGTTCACCCGATGATAAGTGATTAACGTCGCCCACGTACTTTTACAACACCAGAGATGGTGCAGGTGCGTTGCCGGCTTTTGAGGGTATTTGGGAGAAGGAAGAGAGGGTAAACAGGAGGGTGAGGAGAGGGTGGGGAGGGGGAGTAGGCCTCCGGTTATCTCGCTCACCGAACAGAAAAAGATGGTATATTTCCCCTTGAACAATCGTCTCGGCGATCACTGTTTTGGTTTCATTGTTATGTTTTGGATTCATGGTTTTGTTTTGTTAGGGTGTTGTACTGTAACATTCCATTGGAGGATGAGGAATGGGAGAGGTGGATGTGGTAGAAGGAAGGACGGCGAAGGGTCGAAGTGGGCCTCCGGTTACCTCACTCACCGAACGAAACGCAGAAACACAAGATGCCTCTACTTCACACTGGTGTTCTGCGCGGCCGTGGTATCAACCCGGTCGAGCCGGCCCATTCGAGTAGCAGCAATAGCCGCCGCTTAGCAAAGCCACGAGGTAGAGCCAAGCGCATCTAATCAAAAGATGAATCTGATGCACTTTAACGAGTTTGTTAATATTAGGTTCGACTTTCTTAAAATAATAATCTTTAAGTATATTATAATTAAAATGCTAAAAGATAAAATCAAATAAACAAATAAATTATAATCTAATCAGACAGAAGCCCTTGGCAGGGGAGACCAGACGGCCGAGGATTAGAAGGAAAGGGAAAGAAACCGGGGGACGATGCGAGCGGTGTCAAGAAGCACCGCCTTCTGGATTTGGTCCATCGCGAAGTCCAGCCCTGATGTTCCGAGAGGCTGACTGGGCGTGACTCGTTTGCAGAAACGATGATCGGAATAATTTCTGTCGGCATACCACCCCACATGTCGGTCACCTCGTGAGCCTGGTCCAGATATTTCGTTTTCTTATCTGTATCTTTCACGAGGTTCTCGTCATATGGAATGGTGATGTCCACCAAAAATATCCTCGACTGTGCCCGGTCCATCAACACGATATCTGGCTTGTTCGCAAGAATCGTTCTGTCCATGATGATGATCCCAGTAGAGCCTGGCGCGGTCATTTTCGAGCACAGCTTCCGGCGAGTACTTGTAAGGTAGTCTCCGATCCAAAAGACCGAGCTACTTCAGAGCGAGCTCCTGATGTAGAATACTGGCTACTAGGTTGTGTCTGTGCAGATACGCATAGTTAGAACAAAAATATTATTATTATTAAGGCTGCTCCAGCACTAAATCCACGTTCAGATAAATACGACGATGAGAATGTTAAAAATTTGAATAATAGCATTATACCAAAGAAATATCGGCTAGCTACGGAAGCAAAATGGTCAAGACAACGATTCTCGAGATTCACATCAAACAATTTATACAGGTCTGTCAAAGTAGGTAAATTCACAAAAGTGTGTTATTTCACGCATATTATTCGATGTGATGAGGTTGTTGCGCAATTCTGCATCTTTGTTTTCCATCACATAGACAAACAGATTGTTAAAAATAGTCAGACAAGTATCGGTCTGATAAGTATTTCGTGAAAAAACATAATAAAAAGCATTAGAAAAATCATAGAAGATACAAGTAAATTCGTCCCGGCTTCAAAGACATGCTGAATTAGCTATTAGCTGCCTCTTGCAAAAAGTGGCTATGATTTCAATTAAAGTAACTAGTTTTTAGAATATTTTTATTAAAAATGTTACGAAATTGGTAGTACAGTAGTATTAAAGAATTGATCGGTCCATGAGTTCCCCGCTTTAACCCACATAAGGCGACAATACGTTTGAGGAGTGTTATCAAAATTAAAAAGTCACGCGATTTATTCAACTTAAACCCAACCTTAAAAAAATACCATTATTAAGAGCAGTTTATAATTAAAAGACCATAATACGTTTTACAGAATGTTTGATGTAGATTAAAATACAAAAAAAATCCGATGAAAAAAATGTTGGTTGTAGACCAATGATCTGTCTGTACGTATGTAATAACGACTACGAAAAACCTAATGGCTTCTCATCACAGTCGGCCATGATAAACGAGCACGATCATATGGAGTGCATAGGTTCTCGTTTGTAGCCGGCCATCATCGGTTATAATCATCGGCGATAGGTAGATTATCAGTTTTTTGGGCACACATCAAAGGGAAATAGCGTGTAGTTATGTACGGGTGTCCACACGATCGCCGATCATTTCATTCAACTGAGGATTGAATTATATCAGAAAAATGCATCAATCATCAAAAACATCAATGGCATTAAAACGATTCCTTTATCATATATACTGTAAGAAAAGTAATAGCAGCAATAAACTCCACTTCCATCTTAAATGCTTGAAGCATAACAAATGATTATAGACAATAATGTGGTAGCTTGCACAATCAACAATAATACTTCTTTCATAGACGTATACTCCATTAACCATTATGGCCGATTGTAAATTTTGAGATACACTGTTGGTCCGGTGGTTTTGACAGCTTCGGCGGAAGATATATTATGGGTTTCACTTGTGTGTATTATAGTGTGTTATGTGTGTTACGCTTTCGATCTTGCTATCGATCAAAAGCTCTTGATTCACTTCGCTTCACTAGAGGCCTCATATATTTAAATTAGCTAGCAGACTTAGTTCTGCAGCCTATGTTGTAAGAAAAATAAAAAACCTTAGTAATGTCGAAACACCTACATTAGTTTATTTTAGTTATAACCATAGTATAATGTCATATGGAATTTTAGTGTGGGGACACGCGGCTAATACATAAGTTATTGCGATATACATTAAACTCACTAAATAAAATATAGAAAGTCATAAGAGCTATTTACAATTTTAGAACCGACTAGGGCTTCTCTTAGAGATAAATTTAAAGAAATAAGTATATTAACTTATCTGCTAATATACAGTGGTGTTCATATAATTAGAAACACTTCTTATGAATAAAGAAAGTATAACTTCAACGTACAAATGTTCGTAAAAAATATACACATTCAATAATTAATAATCATGCAATAATATAGCCACTCAAATAAAAAACTCATTAAATGCATAAAATATAAAACATATCTTACTTTTAATTACAAAATGAGTCTTACACATGTAGGAGTTTATTTTCTGTTACTGGCCGCTTGGACGCCTAATTGGAAAAACATCCATAGCTCGTTCTTTTTTTGAAATTGGAGAATAACATTTCTTTCTTGGCTTTCTCTATTATTTTGGCGGAAAGTTGTGACTCGTCAACTAGGCAAATAATTGTTAATTTCCATATAGATCATAAGTGCGCGTACAGAAGAATAGCTGAGCATTTAAATTGTTCTGTTAAGAAAGTTTTTAATGCAATCGATCATTATAAAACACATGGTACTGTTGAACATTTTCAAAATGTTCTTAGAAAGGCTCGGCTAAGAAAAACCTCTTCCAGAGAAGATACGCCAATCGTTCGTGTTGCTAAAAAAGACCCAAGTAAAGGCTCCAACCAGAACGAACTATATGAAGCATTTGTTGAAGCATGGAATTCAATCCAGCTAGAAAAATATATGAAATTGATTGAATCAATGCCACGTCGTTGCAGTGCTGTTATTGAAAATAAGGGATACGCCACTACATATTAATTATAAATATTGGTAGGCTGTGGATAGTAGCTATTTCGTAAATAACAATACTAAGTACTAATACTTAAAAAAATATTGTTTTTTATACTTTTTTGTTGTTGTTTCTAATTAGTTGACCATTATTGTTCATACCTTAAAACTGATTTAAATGTTTGTCCGTAATGTTATATTGAAATTCCACGCGTGTAATGGGATTTACATTTGTTTCTAATAAATGATAAATCGTTGAACATATTGTTGTCCTATTTATTGTTTAATTTCAAAATAAAAGCGATTGCGGTGAAGTATCTTACATAATGTCAAGGACCCTTGGTAGTGTTTCTAATTATACGACCACCACTGTATATATATGAGAATGTTTTGTATAGAACATAAAAGAACAGTGATGTCTATAATGTCAATACATGGAGCAAACACAAGCTTATAAAGTCAGTTACTCTTCTCAATAAAGTCAGTACCTTACTCATTCAAGTGACAATGTATACATGTCTACGACAAAGTTCTAGTAAATATACAAATTTTTCATGTCAAATGTTTTTTTTGTGTGTATAAAATAGAAAGTGAAATTTCTATTTCATACATCGATAAATTGATTTGATTTGGTATAAATTTAGCTGCGACATTCCACAACACTGTGGTTGCTAACACGGAGCACAACACGGAGGTTGTTACTCCATCTTACGGACCGTCCTACACTTCAATTGCCGCTACGAGTTTGCCACTCGAGCCTTTTTTCCCCCTACGGTTGTCATAGTTCTTCGAGCTGTGTGGCCGGCATATTGCTATTTCAGCTTACTGATCTTTACGGGTTTATTTAAGTTATACTTTATTATGAAAAAAATGGATGCGGAAAATTAAGTTTATTTTCAAATCTCCTCTCATCTGTTTGTTACAAGTTTCGGTGTAATGGTTTTTCTGAACCTCTATGCTTGTTAATACGCGTTACTTACTTAGTACGCTTTAAAGAAGTGGCCGTAGACTTAGGGTACAATCAGACTTAAATTATGATTTTGCCGTTAGGCAGAAGAATTGTTTACTGGACTTCACTTTTTCATTACTAATGTAACACTCGAAGGAAATACAATCGATATCGGGACACTTATTTTTCTTCACTTATTCCTTCTCTCCTTCGATGTCATGGTGCTTGTCTATGTTCATGAGGATTCAAATGCATGGTAAACGAAGTTTTTAAACCCACGTATTTTTAAAAGAAAAACATTTAAGTTTTAGTTTACAGCTAACACATTTCTCTAACTGTCAAAAATCTCTGAAAGAGAAATTGTTTGTAAAGAGAGAAGTTTGGTTTGAAACACGATATTATATATTATTAGGAAAGAGTGACAAAAAAATTTACGTTGCAGAACTGAGTGGCAGAGTCGTCCAGGGACGCCATAGTTACATAAGTTTATCAACTAAATTGGCGATGTATAGAAAAAGGGCTAAACTAAGAGTACCCATAACCGACGAGCATGTATATTTTGATGTATGGATGTGAAAGAGGCGAGAGAGATGAATCAGGATCTTTCCAACTGGAAGTCCGTATTCTCTGCCTATTGCCTTCTGCCTCTGGGTGACTGACGTACTAGTTGTGAAATATAAATCAATTAAAATATGTAATGGCAAATTTAAAATAGGAAAGAAATTTCAAATTAAATATGTATTTCAGTGTAACAAGTTCAAATTTGTACTAAAATCTCGTTGGCTTCAAGTCGGTGAAACGAAATTGCCTAAAAGTAAAAACCATCTCGGCATCAGTGGCTAACTAGCTAGTAAAACGTAAACGGCTTTCTTTATGATGCGAAAGAACGGCACATCCCGTGTTCCATGTGCAACAATACGAGCACGCTCCATACAGTTTCACTTGTGTAACGGATCAATTCTATTATATGAAGATTACGACACTTAAAAATGACATTCATCTTTTATTTAAAACGACACTAGCACCCACGCACGCAATTTCTGAATCAAAAAATTCAAGTACTTAGTTATTATACATTAAACCAATATGTAACAATACAAATTAAAGTCCTTTGCCTATAATATTTAACAGGTCATAAGCAACGCTAAAGAACTTGATAATTTAAATGAAACTTTTATTTACGGAGTTTAATGTATATTGCAGGCAGAGACAGAGAGAGCGAGCATAGCACCCTGGAATTTATTTTTACAGGATCCCAAGCAGATGGCAGCACCCAATCATCTTCTCTATTGAAATTTCTATAGCCACGCGTATCATTCTTCTGGGATACTGGCATCGGTGTTCTTTTGAGAGTTTGTGTTGATGTTCCATATCTGATATATTTGTACTTATACAAAGTCCTTTACGTGAGTTTAATAATATTTAGTTTAGTTTTAATGAGTAGTATTCGCGTAAATTCAAGAAATATTTTTTGTGAACTCGGTAATGCTAGAAATCGAACGTACGAGAACCATAAAATAGGGATAAACTAAATACCCGGTCGTGCCGACGTATGGCTAATAAAATTTCAGAAGCTTTTGAAAATTGAACGATTGCAAATCTATTTATAAGATATTATGGTAAATTAGGTCATATCCCAATGTATAAGCGACTATCTTAGGCAACCTTGAGTTGGTCCGGGAATGTTAAAAATACCGCCGCGGTCGGCAGCGATCTTTTGTGGCACGCGCGCGATGCGATTTACTAAAAAAAATGTTGTGAACTATTTTGGAAGAATGCAATATATATTTTAATTACTAGTTTTTGATATATCTTAATTGGATATATCTTTCAATGTTGTCACCGTTTCGAAACATTAGTGTGACAGTGACTCTTCCCTCCCATCTCCCAAATATCCTTAAAGACCGGCAACGCACCTGCAGCATCTATGGTGTTGCAAATGTATGTGGGTGCCGGTAATCACTTACCATCTGGTGATCCGCTTGCTCGTTTGCCGTCTTTACCATAAAATAAAATTGAATAATTATTTATGAATAGGCTAAATATGAATCTATTTTATTGCCAATTACAGTGTACCTAAAATTAAGCGATTCTTGAATTTTTAGGTCTATACAGCGCTGGCAGAACACAAGCAGCAATCATATAATAAGTGTGGTATAATAATTTTGATTGTATGATTATTGATTTATTGAAACGATGTTTTTGATGACAGGTGAATTTAAAACAAAGTTTTAGAGAAGCAACCGACTTCAAACTCTAATTTTCCACCCGAAGAGGTGGAATATTTTCTTTAGTTTTAATTTTCTTTAATTTTCTTTCGAGTGGTATTATTCTATAAAAAATCAACAAAATCGATTCACACTTTTACAATAGGCGAAGATATCACGTAACATACTCGTACATACAAAAAAAAACATTCACACGAATTAATAACCTCCCCCTTTTGAAGTCGGTTGATAACATCGTCTTTAAAAGGGCACAACATGACCAAATAAAAAAAATTAAACCCAAATGAATTACAGGCCATTCATTTGTTCCTCTCATTAAGAGAGTTTAGCTCTAGTTGCCACGCCTGGCGAGCGGGTTGTCAACATAATAGTATCATACAGGAAGATGCTGCTGCCCATTTCCCTATTTTTATTTTTCTCGGTCGACTTTTCCGACACCTGAGTACTCCGTCTCTTATTACTTTCTTCTTCTTTAGAAGGCGACTAATGGTTAAAAAGTTACTGAGGCAATTAAGTCCCACCATGAAAATGTAATGCGATGAATGAAAAAAAAAATTAACTATTGATTTTTGGGAAATTTCCACTGCTGCCTAAGAAACTCAATGCGGGAATTCTTCTAGTACTGTACACAATTTGTAGTTCAACTGATACAGATCTCCACTGGACGGGGCTTGTCTTCAGCTATCACGAATTCTCGTGTCAGGTTATATTTGTTTGTGCTTTATGACCAAGAGCAGAGTCTTACAGTAAAGTTCACGGTACATTTTTGAAAAGACTTTTACAACAAGTTGCGAGGCTTCTTTTGGGCAGTGAACATAGACTTCGTCATTTTGGTTGTTGTAGTGCTCTTCAAAAGGAATTTCATCTGTTAAGAGCATAATTCTGTGTATCCTTCCTCTAACGTATCTGGACAACAATCGTTATGAACGATCGATCCATTATCTTAACATGCGGGGAATGATTTAGGGTATGTCCTGTGTATCGGTAGCTTCATGTCCAATTTAATAATCCACGATAGCTCCTAGTGCCAATCTTAATTTCACGTAATAATATTCATTGTTTCGTTATATGTTTCGTAATTCTGACTTTGATAGCGTTCCCAACCCGTTTCATAACAATACGGTGTCTCACCGATTTTATGGACTTCGACAGACACAAGCATACGGCTGATGCCTAGTTTTTGAAGCGTCTTAAAAGTGTTTAATGGCTCCGTAATGTATTTAACAATTGTAATTTTACATAATAAACGAATTCCAATTTGATAAATCAGTAAAAAATTGTAACAGTATTTATGGCCATTAATATTTTCCAATTAGTTGTTATAACAACAATGGATTGTGATGAATCCATACTCTCCAGGCTCTCCATACAAATATTATCAATGGGAAAGTAACTCCATCTGTTACGTTTTCACGACTAAAGTACTGAACCTTATCTGATTTTAGTTAAATTTAGCTTGTAGATGGAGATCTCGGGACCTAGGGAAGAACGAGGGCTGTTTTTTATTCCAAGAAAGCCTTGGGATACATTTCCATGTGGGTCAAGTTAAATAAACCAGTTCTCAAAACCATCAGTTACCATTTGGACTACGGTATTTTCTTTTTCCATCCTACGTCCCTTTGTGCGAAGTTAGAAACGCGCTTGTTTGGATGGCGTTTACTCACCTAGGTTAATTTGTTTTATATGCGAAAAAGTGAAGATCTTATACCGGTTATGTTCTATAAGTATATTATTTTGCATACATCAATTTTATACACGTCGTCCGATGGGAGTGATGTGAAATTACTGCACTGCATCAAAACCACGTTACTACAAATACTTTTAACAATTAAAATAATTTGCGTATCGTATAGGGTCTGGTACATCACCTCAAATCGCTGGCAGTTGCACCGTAAATACCGATGACTGTAACAACTGTAGCTGTAAATTGTGTTTTAGACAGCTTTTACAAGTACTACCGCCGCGATCGTTAGCCGCGATGTATACAGTCCATAGTCACATATAAACAATTTGAAAAATAAAATTTTAAGCGCCTAATTCATTTTGTAATCAGTAAATGTTAAGCTGTCGGGAAACTAAAAAGTGTTTTGGAATGACTCATTCGAAATTGCATAGCGTATTTTGTTTTCCGTGATGCGAAACATTTCCCGAGGTTCAAATGCAACGTAAATAAATTAGAAGTACTGAGATAAGGTGAAAGATTTAATTAGACAAATAACATGTGGTTTTATACAACACAAAACATTTTATAGTTGGAAGAAACGGCACTATACATAAGATCTAGATTTATTTTCACTCATCAAAAATTTTACAGTCTTTCTTAAGTGAATCAAAATATTCAAAGAATATTTTTTAAATTTTAATCAACATATTACCTACTTATTAAAACAAAGTTTATTACGAGAGGTTTCCAAGCTTAGCCATTATAAACAAACTGTTAATTTTGCTGAAATGTGACAAGAATAGGTACATAAATTTAATACGTCACTCTCCTCCAATTTGAAGATCATCGCAATCGTAGCGTACGATTTTAAATATTCTTAACGACGATATCCTCTTGTCATAACCGTGAATTTACGTTGACGCAATCATGTCATCGATTTCATAATTAAATATATTTAAATTAAATTGGTCACAATGCAGATGGTGAAACAACCTCACCTGGCACTAAGCACAGTATGATGTACCAGGCGCGCCACATTGCGACACCGTAGTGGTGATATAGGACACGCGCACTCGTGGTCGGATCGCGGGAGATACGGAGCGACTGGTTGCGCGTGATTCCCGCCCGCCCTTCTAATAGCAAATTGGTCTTCAGTTAGCGCGGGATAATCGAGCTCTTATATCAAATGATTATTTCAACGTGCCAACTGTGACGTCGACCTAGCTTTATAAATTCATTGTGCGCCTTTTTTTTAATTTTTAATTAGTGTTTAATAGATTCGAGTGTGTCAATTATTAGATTGTTAATTGAATAATGTCAGTAAGACTGCCGTATTTTTTAACTTGGATTGGATTTATATAAAACTTCTGATTTCGAAAGTAGTACATGCCAAATTACTTTAGACATTAAAATTTTATTATTTTATACAAACGTTAAGCAAATTTCAGACTTTGGTACTACAGTTTGACTCCTATTTTCGAATTTTTTTGAGTTTGTTTGAAAATGGATGTAGTTTTGTTAATCGAAAGATAATTTGTAAAATAATTAATTATTTTTGGACATAAAGTAGGTGATAAAATTTTTTAAACAAAAGATTTTTTTTCTCGATTGTAATGAGTGTAAGGTATAGGGGATAAATTGGGGATATATATTTTAACTATATTTGCACTAAAGAGAGTACAAAAAGACGGACATTTGACATTGACTTGGCTCTCGCTTTCTTCAATTATGTTGAGCAGAGAAGAGATATAAAAGGTGTAAAGTGTAAGGGAGGTTAAAACAAACGTAAGTAATCTGTTATTGGTACTTTCTTGGAAAGGTATCTAGCCATGTCCAGCAACGGGATCAGAAGGCTGATAAAGGCTAATATAGTGTATGTAGCCATGCCGAAAAATTTAATTTGACGTTAAAACTTTCAGTTAAAAAACTTATGTTTGCGGGCCTTATAGAATTTCATAGTATTTTTAATAAATATTAACTTAAAGAAAAAAAATATTTTTATTGGTTACAATACGTTAGTTTAAAAATACTTATGAAAAAAAAACAAAAGTGAGCGCCTAAAACGCTCATGTTAATTATACGTTAAGTTTTTCGTCTGTAATTGTGATGTTAAATTATCAAATTTAAATTATAATTCAAAAATGGTGTACTCCGGGGTAAGCGGAAGAGGAAAAGGAAGAAGAAGATAAGGTGATGGCAAGGCAACGTGTGCAGGAAGAGAAGGAGGTAGGAGCACGCACCTTTGTATGCCGTTAAATAAATGGAAGCTTAAGATACCGGCCTTTCGCTTCAATGTAGGTTACATAGCTCGTAACGTAACATCATTTTTATTACTATAGTGTTGATTTACATATATACTCGTCTGGTTGGGTGGTAAATATAAATATGCATATTTATATAAAATAAAAAAGATATCATAAAATACATTATAATTAAAATACTCATAAAATAAATAATAATCCAACCAGACGAAAGCTCTCTGCAGGGCAGACCAGACGGCCGAGGGTTAGAGAGAAAGGGAAGAAACCGACGGAAGATGCGAGCGGTATAGAATGCAGAAAGCGGTCCTTCTTGATACCTCTATAGTGTTGGTTATTTTCGGGGTATTTCTATTTATTCTCATCTGGTTGGGTTGTATATATAAATACGTAAAGATACAAATAAAATCATAAAATAAAAATATTTAATAAATTATATATATAATTTAATTAAATAGATAATTATAATTAAATCCCAACCAAATGGAAGCCCCCAGCAGGGGAGACCAGACTGCCGAGGGTTATAGAGAAAGGCGGTATCGAGAAGCACCGCCTTCTGTATTTGAGCTCGGAGCAGTCCACCACGGAGTCCCAGCCACCTCTGATGCTCCGAGGGGCTGACTGGGATTAACCCATTCGCAGAGACGACGATCGGAATAATTTCATATCGATGTGGTCGGCATACCATCCCACATGTCAATTACCTCGTGAGCCAGGTCTAGTTATTTGGTCTTCTTGTCTGTTTCGGCTTTCACGAGGTTCTCGTCATATGGAATGGTGATGTCGACCAAAAATACCCTCGACTGTGCCCGGTTCATCAAAACGATGTCAGGCTTGTTCGCATGAATCGTCCTGTCCGTAATAATGGACCAGTCCCAATCGAGCCTAGCGCGGTCATTTTCGAGCACGGCTTCCGGCGAGTATTTATAGTAAGGCAGTCTCCGATCCACGAGACCGTATTTCAGTGCGAGCTCCTGGTGTAGGATCCTGGCTACTAGGTTGTGTCTGTGCAGATACTCAGAGTTAGAAAGCGCTGAACAACCGGAGATGACATGGTGAAGCGACTCCCCGGGACGGCGACTGGCTCGACTGACGTCGATGGTGCCATTACTTTGGATGTATCTCCGATAGTTGTTCGTCTTAATAACCTGATCCTGTATCGCACAGACAAAACCCTCGGTTTCCCCAAAGAGGTGACCGAAACGCAGCCAGTTTAGGGAGGCGACGGTATCTACGAAAGGCTCATGTAGCCTTGTAGAACCTCCCGTGGAGCTCTTTCTCCTTTCATACGGTCTGTCGGAGACGCCCTGTACTACCGGGTCCTGCCATTTCTCGTTGGCCAAGGATAGAGGGGTAAGCTCTTTATCACAACGAATGTTGTCCCAATAGAATGACTCATCCAATCTCCGGAGGCGGGACATTTCCCGAATTGTGCATGGCAAGAGCACTTAAGAAGCCCCGCCCGCCTTGCTTCCGCGGAAGGTAAGGCCGAGCATTCGTCATCACCGATGAGCTCGGATGATGCATTCTGTGGGATGTCATAATGGTGCGGATTTTATGGTCCACGGTGTTAAGGTCGGTTTGAGTATGCTAAAGATATACATGAGCACTGGCATGACCCAGCCGATATACGCCCTCGCCTTGTTCCCGTCCGACAAAAGGATCTTTAACACTTTAGTCAGGCATGCAAAAAACAAATCGCGATCCGATTGTTTCATGCCAGCCTCATCGATACCTATGTTTTGTGACCCAGGTATATTTCAGCCTCGGAAAGGGTCCTTATATTACCAGGGATAGATAAGTTCACGCCCACGGAATCAGCGACCCTTCCCCTTTCAACATGGAGAACCGCACACCTATCCGTCCCGAGCTCCATTCTGAGGTCATCCATGTAGAAAAGTTGAGTCCCTTTTGTACCTCCCCTCCTAAGCTGAAATCGTCTCCCTGAGTTCTCCAGTAAAGTGCTGAGAGGGTTCATGGAGAGGCAGAACCATCGAACTCAAACAATCACCCTTGAAAATACCCTTTCGTATCCTTATCTGGTATTCCGCAGCCGTCATCCGCTCACCTAGATGGCAAAGGGTCATGGTCCGTTGCCCCATACATTGCTCGAGGAATTCTCTTACTATACAGTCTACCATGTACAGCTCGATGACCCTCTTTAGCCACGTATGAGTCACTGAGTCGAATGCCTTTTCGTAGTCTATCCAGGCGACAGAGAAGTTCCGACGATTGCGTTTAACCACCTTGCCAATGACCGCGTCGCGTGTTTCCTTGGTCCCACGATCGCCGCTCCGACATCCATTCTGAGCGCGCGACATCGCATCCATTTATATCGAGGTGTCGGGTGATTTTCACGCTCAGAATGGACGTCAGGAACCAAATGAGTAACCCCAGTGGTGAAGAGACTCGGGAGCGACTTCTGCTCGAGAGCCTCTTGGAACTACCGGGAGATCACAGCGTGACACACCATGAACCCCTTTAACCAGTATTGATGTAGCCCGTCGAGTCCCGGACGGGGGCTATAGGCGTAATACCTGCACACCGACTCTCCACATGATACACAAAACACATTCTTAATGCATATTAGTTTTCAATATCAGTAAAACATGTAAATTGAACGCTAAACAAGGCAAATGTAAAGTAAAAATCACAACACATTTTATTTTTTGACTTAATTTGATATAATCATTAATCACTGACATTTTTGTTCCAAATGACGGTTTCACGAGGAAAATATTCATCTCGCTCTTCTTTATAAGCAGTAGGTAAACAAGAAAGCGTAGTCTTCTGCTTAGCGTACTATGAAAAGGGCTATGCAGAACTAGGGTAAACAACACTGTGCCGGAGTGTTTCGCAGCGGGATGAGTCATTAGTTCGCAATGGGTCGTTAGTGGCCCCGCACCTGCGGGTGCCTACTCGCCCCTATTGTCTTTCCGCGTCTTAGTCCGCGTGTTATTAAAGTGAGTGCCGCCCGTTGCCCGCGCATACTGCACGGTGGTACTGTTTGCGACTTCGCCCCGTGCATATGTGTGCTCGCCCCCCGGTTTGAGCAGCCATGACACTGTGCCGGAGTGTCTCGTACTCGGTATTTGTCGCGTAGGTCTTGTCAGGGTCGTCGGTCTCCGCGCCTCCATCTTCCCGCGTTCAATCGCGAGCCATTACTAGTGAGTGCCGTCCGTGTCCCGCGCACGCTGCGCAGCAATCCCGTTTGCGACTTCGCCCCGTGCATATGTGTGCTCGCCCCCGGTTTGAGCAGCCATGACACTGTGCCGGAGTGTCTCGTACTCGGTATTTGTCGCGTAGGTCTTGTCAGGGTCGTCGGTCTCCGCGCCTCCATCTTCCCGCGTTCAATCGCGAGCCATTACTAGTGAGTGCCGTCCGTGTCCCGCGCACGCTGCGCAGCAATCCCGTTTGCGACTTCGCCCCGTGCATATGTGTGCTCGCCCCCGGTTTGAGCAGCCATGACACTGTGCCGGAGTGTCTCGTACTCGGTATTTGTCGCGTAGGTCTTGTCAGGGTCGTCGGTCTCCGCGCCTCCATCTTCCCGCGTTCAATCGCGAGCCATTACTAGTGAGTGCCGTCCGTGTCCCGCGCACGCTGCGCAGCAATCCCGTTTGCGACTTCGCCCCGTGCATATGTGTGCTCGCCCCCGGTTTGAGCAGCCATGA
Source organism: Bhutanitis thaidina (assembly GCA_029286595.1). NCBI lineage: Eukaryota > Metazoa > Arthropoda > Insecta > Lepidoptera > Papilionidae > Bhutanitis > Bhutanitis thaidina. Next base: position 7,329,608 of record JAGSMS010000022.1, read on the forward strand.
CACTGTGCCGGAGTGTCTCGTACTCGGTATTTGTCGCGTAGGTCTTGTCAGGGTCGTCGGTCTCCGCGCCTCCATCTTCCCGCGTTCAATCGCGAGCCATTACTAGTGAGTGCCGTCCGTGTCCCGCGCACGCTGCGCAGCAATCCCGTTTGCGACTTCGCCCCGTGCATATGTGTGCTCGCCCCCGGTTTGAGCAGCCATGACACTGTGCCGGAGTGTCTCGTACTCGGTATTTGTCGCGTAGGTCTTGTCAGGGTCGTCGGTCTCCGCGCCTCCATCTTCCCGCGTATTCGCGAGTTATTAATTAGTGAGAGCCGTCCATATCCCGCGCACGCTGCGCAGCAATCCCGTTTGCGACTTCGCCCCGTGCATATGTGTGCTCGCCCCCGGTTTGAGCAGCCATGACACTGTGCCGGAGTGTCTCGTACTCGGTATTTGTCGCGTAGGTCTTGTCAGGGTCGTCGGTCTCCGCGCCTCCATCTTCCCGCGTATTCGCGAGTTATTAATTAGTGAGAGCCGTCCATATCCCGCGCACGCTGCGCAGCAATCCCGTTTGCGACTTCGCCCCGTGCATATGTGTGCTCGCCCCCGGTTTGAGCAGCCATGACACTGTGCCGGAGTGTTTCGCAGCGGGATGAGTCATTAGTTCGCAATGGGTCGTTAGTGGCCCCGCACCTGCGGGTGCCTACTCGCCCCTATTGTCTTTCCGCGTCTTAGTCCGCGTGTTATTAAAGTGAGTGCCGCCCGTTGCCTGCGCATACTGCACGGTGGTATTGTTTGCGACTTCGCCCCGTGCATATGTGTGCTCGCCCCCCGGTTTGAGCAGCCATGACACTGTGCCGGAGTGTCTCGTACTCGGTATTTGTCGCGTAGGTCTTGTCAGGGTCGTCGGTCTCCGCGCCTCCATCTTCCCGCGTATTCGCGAGGTATTAATTAGTGAGAGCCGTCCATATCCCGCGCACGCTGCGCAGCAATCCCGTTTGCGACTTCGCCCCGTGCATATGTGTGCTCGCCCCCGGTTTGAGCAGCCATGACACTGTGCCGGAGTGTCTCGTACTCGGTATTTGTCGCGTAGGTCTTGTCAGGGTCGTCGGTCTCCGCGCCTCCATCTTCCCGCGTATTCGCGAGTTATTAATTAGTGAGAGCCGTCCATATCCTGCATCCTCTCATATACAGGTCATAGAACTAAACAGATATCAGCGACAAATGACGTTATTTAATCGGCCGAATACGGCCGAAGCTATCGACCTTTGCTTTGCCACTTTTGAACCTTAAAAAACATAAACTGTCACTGTTAATGTCAGTGTTATCAAAACAGAACCAAAAAAAAAATCAAATCATATTATGTACAGTTAAATTAAAATGTTTTCGCTTATTATTATAGTAGCCTTATCGATAATAGCTTATTTTTTTACCGATGGTTTGATACCAAAACTAAATGATTTATTTATTAATGCGGGGATTTATGGAATAGACTTGTGTAAAATTAATAAGAAAAAAATGTGAGTTGTATTTACAATCAATTTTTTTTTCTTGTACCTTTAAATTTAATATCGTTTATATTTTGCTTTTAGTCCAGAAGCAGTTGGAGTTGTATCAGGATGTGTATTTTTAGTAACAAGTTTTCTTTTTATACCAATAGCCTTTGGAAACAGTCTTATGGATAGGGAGCATTTCCCACATAATGAAGTAAGTTAAAAAAAAGTTGTTACATGAAATCTATTTTCACCATTTAAAATTTGAATGAATGAAATTTAAGCTTTAAATTCTTTTGGTTTTATTTAGAGGTCAGACAATTTTTTAATTATTTATAACTTATTATTATGAAGAGTGATCTTTCATTATAAAGTACTAAAGAATTACAATCTTTCTCTCAAGCTTAACTATATATTATTTTTCCTACTATGTTCTTAAGTAGTTGGTACCTGTGATGGAAAATTGATAGATTTACTTGAGTTTCAACATTGAACCACCTCTCTCATTCAAGTACTCACAATACAAATATATTGTCATGAGCGAGCACCCTCGGGTCACTCCCCTGTCAGGGATTATAGTCATCCCTCTGTTTTAATGTTTTATAAACTGATACCAATAATGCTCAAACCCATAAAAGGCTTAAAATGGATATAGAGTACTGTTTACAGTTTGCAGAATTACTGGCTGCCCTACTATCAATATGTTGCATGCTGCTCTTAGGTTTTGCGGATGATGTCTTGGATTTAAGATGGAGATATAAATTGATTTTACCAACAGTAGCTTCTTTGCCTCTACTTGTTGTATATTATGTAAATTTTAATTCTACTACTTTTGTCGTGCCTATTCCTCTGCGACAATTTTTTGGAGTTTCTGTAAATATAGGTAAGTTCTCAATTAAATCTATTTATTGTTTTCTATAGACAAGTTTCTCTATTCACCATTGTGATTCAGTTCAGGTTGTTTTACGTAACACTAGGGTGACAATCTAACTAACAGATCTGCAGCATGGACACCTGCAAACAACTTCAGTTAACAAAAATAACAGATCTGTCACCCCTGAGGTCAAGATGGAATACCTCAGGGCCTATAATTATATTTGCTCCCTTTACCTATACCCTTTAATTCAAACAGTAAATGATAGTGGTTCGACAAATAACTGCTGATTGCAGCAGAAATAGGTATGAAGGTCTTACCTTTTATTTAACTGTAACATGCCCAAGTAGCTCATTAGCTCTATAACTAGCTGTACAGTAGCAAATTAGAGATAATTCATTACAGTATTGGCTTCATAAATAAACTATTAAATATTTGTATAAGTTAGTTATAGTGCTGCTGTACACTCAAAAGAGGCATCAATATATACAGGTATTGGTTCCACAAGTTTCGGCAGGGTTCTGCAGGGCCTGAAAATGTATGCTAGTATGGTGATACAGAGGCACCATTAAACCAATAGTGTCTGCAAAAGATCTAAAATTAATTTATGAAGCATGATTATAGAGCTCTCACTCTATTTAGATGCATCTGTACCTCTGAATTAGGGTTATGGCTATAAATTAACTCTTTAGTAGCAATATTCTATTGAAAGTAAACTAATTGTTTTTTTTAACTAAGTGACCATAGGAACAAAGTCTATCACTTTGCCATCATGAAAAATAAAATTGATATAAATGGACAGGTAAGTTAAAAATTGATACACCTTTGATAAACTTAAAAATCAGTGTGAGAATCAGTTTGTTGTGAATACATACATAAGTTTTAAATGAAAGATACACATGCCCACAATATTACCAGTTTTTAAAATAAAAACTACATTTATATTTGAGATGTTAAGTTGATGGGTTTAATTGTAGTTTCTATGTTCCCGATGTGTCCAGTGCTTTTCAGCACCCATGGTCATGGTCTCACAGATCTACACAGAAGGTACTTACAGTAACATTGCACAATCTTGCAATGAAATGCTTGGTTATAAACTTAATTTTGTTTATTACTGGATTCCATGCCGGTGTTAGCAGCCATCACCACTACCATCTTCTTTATTGATATTAGGATACTTTTTGATTTTAACAGCCTCGCTAATCTTCCTTGGAAAAAATATGCTGTACTTTTGGGAGAATTTATGTTCTACATAATCTGATGTAAAGTTGGGGTAATTTAAATTATGATCTCAGGCTGCAGACTTCTTAAAGCGTTGATATTTCACAACAGCTTTGTTCTCTTTTACGCGGGCAGTAGCAGTCGTTTTGGCGATGCTGAGCCTGAGGGATGTGGCTAGGTGGGCCTTAGCATTTGTGCGAAAATCGGTTAAGAACGATTCTGGAAAATACCAATAAATATGTTAAAGGATACAATCGGAGCCGTCTCCTTTGTTTTTGTAAAACGCACATTTGCGAGGAGAATCTGGATCGGTCAATGTTTAGGAGTGTGTTGAAATCTTATCCCAGTGATGCAGTATCTCTTTTGTCGGTCAGTTTTTAAGTATCATTCAGTGATTTACGCGGCAGACTTTTCTGAACTGAGGTGGCCAATCAGATTTTTAAATTTCTCTGGTGAGTTTTCTTAGCTCAGTGCTACTTTTTATTACGTCTCATCTCAGAAGTGCCTTAGAAGGTTCTGGAGTTCATTTAGTGTATAGATTGACAGGAGAATGTCATTCGGGACAATCCAATCCTTGTGGAATCGTATTTTTGACCAACTTTTTTTAAATCGCCATTTGGACCAAATTTCACCGCCACGAGCATCAAAACATTGTACCTAACATTATATTTGCACATATATTTCAAAAGTTTTGTGACACTTCAACTTATTCAAGCTCATATCTTTTTTTCTTCTAAACTCGCCGCGATTGACGCAGACGAATGTTCAAATTTGTAATAACGAGTATGTCCGTCCAACAATTAGCACCGCGCATCACACGAGTAATTTGCACCTGGAAGATATTTCGATTGTCGCATTATAGTGTAATACCTGGTGCTAGAGCTGGGACCTTGGATGCATACAAGATTTGTAGTGCCAGGGAGGCCGAATAAGATATTACTAAACGTGCGACCAAATTGAGCATAAAGGCTGAGTAGCAATCGAGTTGTTAATCGACAAGCCAATATCTGCTTATCTAGGTTCAGATGAGACGCTTCTCTTCCAATTAAACATATAGCCTCCGCCGTGTTCTCAGACCAAGTCTTCATTAGCTATAGCTAATATTCTTTTATTCCTTGAAAACTTTTTCCTCACACAATTTAAACAATAAATGTTGCAAACAAAGTTTATAATAATAATAATAATAGACCACAAACAGTTATGAAAGCTATTTTAACTCTGCTTTACATTAGCTCTACAATATAGATATAATATAAATATAACCTTTATATCAGCTTCAGTATTATAGTACCCATTATATGTTAAATTACTTAAGAGTGCTTAAAAATCACAGTAAAGCCTTTGAACAGCTCTAATACAACATTTAGTCTGTACTTGGCATACAGTACTATACTTAAGCAGTTTCTGTGCTAGTTGGGTGGTTAGAACAAACAACATGCTTGTTTGTTCTATTCAGGTAATTACTCTTCATATTCATAAGTTATTACTTTCCAAAATAAAAGATAAATAGTACTTGATCATATTAATGTTTATTTTTATAGGATTCCTTTACTACATGTATATGGGAATGCTGGCAGTGTTTTGTACTAATGCTATTAATATACTAGCTGGAATAAATGGACTGGAAGTGGGACAGTCAGTGATAATAGCCATATCTATTATCGTTTTTGACATAATAGAACTCGGAGGAGACCAACATAAAGCTCACAATTTTTCACTGCACATAATGATACCATATTTGGCAACAACTTTTGCATTAATGAAACACAATTGGTAAGCAAGTATTATATTTAAATAATATTAAATAACTATTGGGCTATATTAATTTATAAAACAACCACCTTATCCGCTTCAATCCCTATTTACCATATTTTTTTATAAATAAAACATTGTTTTAGGCCTGGGATTCCCAAAGTGGTCGATATCCCTATGGGTTTCCCAGGGGTCGACATAAACGAAAACTGATTTTGGGGGGCGACAAGGTCTAAAAATCGACCCCTGCTAATTAACACAAGTTCTTATTTGAAGCTTTCAAGATACTGTATCAGTTATGTTACATGTACCAACTTATTATAAGAATGACTAATATTTTAGAACAAAGTATCATTGTTGTACTTTTAAACACTTGGTATTTACTGAATTTTATGTCTATTTATTTTGTTAAAAATTGATGAGAAAATGATGTTACTCACTTAACCAACCACAAAATTTTAAATTGGCAATTATTTTGTACTGAAAATAACTAGAGATAGGAGTCTGAGATATCAGTTAATTTTGGAAAAGGGGTCTCTTGTTAGTTTGGAAATCCCCGCTTTAGACAATCTGGAATAATGTAACTATGAGATTGTCTCTAAATGTTGTAAATATATAGTATAGTAAATATATAGTATGATTGTTGTATTATTATGATAAATAGGATACTAGACAAAATAACAACACAATGTTGCTTCTAAGCAGCATGTAAGTGCCCACTGCTGAGCAAAGGCCTCATTCTTAAATATCTGAGAGGGTTTTTGCAGTCGGGAATAGCCCGCCACGCTGCTCCAGTGCAGGATGACTTGCTTCACATATCCTAGAAAATATTTTTTTTTACTATTTCTCAGACATGCAAGTCTCCTCACGATCTTTTCCTTCAGCGCCGAGCACTTGGTGAATACAGGGCGTAAAATTGCTATTTACAATTTTAGTGGTGCCGGCATTGGGGATCGAACCAAAGTCACTTGTGCTCTATGATACTAAAGTGGAGCGCCCTGGCCACTAGGCTACCACAGCTCTTAAGGCTCTTAACTTTCATAGTGCCATGATGGATCCTCACAAGTTCATGACTAGCCCATCTTGATGCCCATGATGCATTGCTTCTTTGCTGCAATCTTTGTATACTATATTATAGTGTACTCTTATATAGTGATATAAGTTTTGTTGCAAACACAGGGGCACTCACTCACTATACATATATTCGCTTTCACTGGTATTCAAATTCAGTAACTGCTCTGGGCAGCATATAGGTATGCTGACACTGTGAGTCAGACTGTAGTCAATACTGGATATGTACCTTTTTTTTTCTATAATATTTTTGTACATTCTTGGAATGTATTATTTTTCAGTATATATTGTTTTTAAGCATTTTTAATTTGTTTTGCAGGTATCCTTCCAAAGTATTTGTTGGGGACACGTTCTGTTATGTGTCAGGCATGACATTTGCCGTAGTGGGTATTCTAAGTCACTTCAGTAAAACTGTGCTATTATTTTTCCTTCCACAAATTATTAACTTTGTGTATTCAGTTCCTCAGTTGTTTCATATAATTCCTTGCCCGAGACATAGATTACCTAAGTATCACGCAGAGACTAATTTACTCCAAGCCAGTAGAACAGTAATTAATAAGAAAGATTTAAATTTCCTTAGTAAGTTAATTATGAAAGTGTTTAGTTGGTTACATCTACTGGTAACAATAGAAGATGAAGTTAGTATAACAATTAACAACATGACGTTAATAAATCTTTTCCTGATAAAGTTAGGACCGATGTCAGAAATAAGATTAACGGTCAGTTTGATGCTCTTTCAAATATTCTGCACTTGTATTGCTTTTTTAATCAGATATCCAATGGCATCCTATTTTTATGATACAAAAGTATAATGTACCACTAACCAAAGCTCCAGTTTTGTTGTAATATTAAGAATACAAATTTGTTATAAGTTATAAATATTATAGATATTTTTGCTAAATCGTAGACTGTCTGCAGATCATAAATGACTTATTAAATTGCTTAAAATGTTGTTTATTTTTTTATCAAACGACCGTTCTGTACCGTACCTGGAGCTTCTCAAGTCTATCTAAGTTTAAAAAAGGTTTTATTCGAATTATCTGCATTTTGATGATGACCTCAATACTTATTTCGTATTTTTCCAATGTTGCCAAAAATAGTGTAAAAATAAATAATCTTGTTGCAAAAGCTTTGATGCGATTTAATTTCGGTCGGTAGTCTGTTCACTCCTGTGGTGCATGGCAATTGGTTTCGTTCGAACTCATTTCGGTGATGAGGAGTAGCATCACTAGCGCTAGTGCATCCGGCACAGTATGGTGAGTATGTGCGAATGTTCCATGCTCGACATGCCAAACCCGTGTGGTAGTACCTAGCAGGGGCAGCAAGTTAAAGTGTGGCACACCGGCAGACTAGAGAGACATAGAATCTGGTGATTCGATTTTAAAAAAAGAGATTTATTGATTTCATAGGTTTTAATGATAAAACAGGAGATTATAGTACTCAACGAATTATTAAAGAATTGACATTAAAGCTAAAGGGTTTAGAATTTAAGCAATCTCGATGGTCTTTCTCTTTTAAAATTATCTCGTGGTTTGTGTGGCTAGGATATAATAAAAGTTGGATTGTGCCCTATTAAATTCACAGAAGTGGTCGGCCGCAGATCGGTCGCCTTATTTGAATAATGCACCCTTTAATGATTCGTGTTTATAAAACTTTTCATTTGATTTGCTCGTGTAGTCAATTCGCACTCCAAATTTCTTAATAAATACTGGAAACCAATCAATATTGTAGTTAACTAGCCTAAATCTTTAACATAGAAATCCGAGTGTTTGATCTCCGTGTATCTGAATATTTTATCTAGAAGGTTCGAGTCGTTTTTGCTACTTCCACGCGTTACTTTATTATTTATCATTCCCGTTCTGCTGCAACTATGCCGCTCTGCTTTCATATAATTTTAGTAACGACCGAACATTGGCGGTGTGGCGTGTGCTGTGTGAAAATCATTATTCAATTCAATTCGGTTCATCGGCCGCGGGTCTAGACATACACATTCTCTCTCTCTCTCAGCTAACCATTCTTTATCTATTTCTACTACGACTATCACAAAAACATTCTGTCATGTCGGACCCATATTTACCGTACTATTCAAAGTATTTAACAATTTATCCCTAACTCCGGAATTTTTTTTGTGCTTGCCCGGTAATCTATCTCCAGTTAAAGAAAATACTCGTTTTATCAACCCTAATTTTTCACAGACATGTTTACCGTTTTTTACCAGGCCGTCTCGAAGGGGTAGTACCACGGCCTGGCAGAATACCGACGTGAAGTAGAGGCATCTTGTGCTTCTGCGTTTCATTTGGTGACTGAAGTAACCGATGGCACACAGCAATGTGTTTATTGAAATAAAGCAAAAACAATTTTTTTTCGTTCTCATACCATGAAAAACTGAATATTATAGCCAAGGGCCGGTGCGGGCCAGAACTGAATATACCGCAGTCCCTTCTGCCGACCCTGTACTGTAAGGACAGGTAGAGCTATGATGACGTTATGATACTGATAACTGATACGCCTTAATGACCTTAGCATATAAATCCTCAATTCTAATATTAAGGTAATATTTTTACTCATTTATTTGATGGATTAATGTTGAGTAATATTATTACTCAACATTAATCCTAAGGTAAGAAGTTAATTTTCAATAAAATTGCTCATCTACATTGCAAACAGATGCGACCTGTACTTCTTCCATCCTCCTACACTTGCGAAGACCCAGACAGCCTTGAGAAGTGGTACAGAAAAACCTGGAAGTAGGATCATATTTATGACAGCTGACAGTTAAGTTCAAAGGACAGCTGTTTACAAACTATGGTCGTTACGTAAAGTAAAGGGAGAGCGCTTTTTAATGAGATATCACACACTTCCGTGCACTGTCGTCGTAAAGGGGGATAGTCTGCCCAAGACCTCTGACATGCACCAAGGGGTGACAGTGTGTGGAATGAAAAACGCAGTGGCAGTTTATTGATGCCCTTCTTAAAGAAATCAGCTGGACGGGAGGCAACAAATTCTTCAAAGGCATTTTGTACTGCCTCTCGGGTATTGAATTTTTTTCCCGCCAAGAAGTTATCCAAATTCTGGAAAAAGTAGGGCGGATGATGCAGTGCTTCCAACCCCAGTTCTTGCAACTTTGAGACCGTCTGCTGTGCAGTATGAGGTCGCGCGTTGTCGTGCAGGAGCAGCGGAGACGAGGGATTGACCAATGCTGGTTGGAGATGTGCCAGCTTCTCCATCTTTGTGTTCAGTTCTTCACAGTACACATCTGCAGTAATGCTCACCCCGTTTGGTAAGAAGCTGTGATGAATCACCGGCGCTAGTCCACCAAACAGTGACCATCACTTTTCTAGGGGTAAGTTTTCGTTTAGGGCATTGTTTAGGTGCTGAACCAGGATCCAACCAACTTGCTGAGCGCTTGCGGTTATCAAACAGAATCCATTTTTCATCGCAGGTAACAATGCGGTTCAAGATTCCTTCATTTGTGTGTCTGTTGAGCAGTGCAAGGCACGTCTCGACGCGTACTTCGCGCTGGCGATCATTGAGTTCCTGGGGCACCCATTTGTCAAGGCTTTTTTACCTTGCCAATTTGACGCAAATGGACCAATATTGTTTTGACGCTAACGTCGAAAGCTGCTGCTAATTCAGCCGTAGATTGTGTATCATCAGCTTCCACAATCGACTTTAATTCGTCATTGTCGACCAAAGTCTTCGGACGACAGCGAAGTTCATTTTTCAGGTCGAAATTTCCAGAACGGAAGCGAGCAAACCAATAACAGGTGGTGCGTTGGTTCGTAGTGTTAGCTCCGTAAACGTCAACACACTAAGTCGTTATGATCTTTGGTAGAATCGTAAAGACGGGTCGTTTATAAATAGACAATGTGAATCCGATTGATGTCTGAACATAGATCTAGCCAATCAAAACGAGGAATTCTGATCCGAGCGATCATAAATATTGTCTATTGTCAGAAGGGTGAACTAGATTTGACAGCCTTCTAACAGAATCTTCTCCGTTATTAGGAGATAGTATTGGTAGTGTATGAGGAATTAGATATCTCTATTATGTGTATTGAATGCACACAGATTCAATGCTGCCCTATTTTTGATGATAACTGATAATCCTTAATATAAGGATGACCTCTTCAAAACGCACATCTTCAAAGCATTTTCCTGATCTACTGATCACCCGCCGACATCGATCTTCACCAGACAGATATCAGAGATTTCAATCAAAATATAAAGCTATTTTAAAAAGTGTAAAACTTTGGCCCTGGACTCTATAATGCACAATTTCAAACAACTTTAAAGAAACTAAGCAATTTCACACTGACGGATACTTTCTCACGACAACTGTTTTCGCAGCGAAGACTTTCTGGTCGTGCTGATTTGTTTCCGGTCGCGTCGTGACTCGGTGTACCTTATTTTAACGTAACCAGTATGTTGATATCGCACGAAGCCGTTTAGAGTATAAAGTCAAGTGACCACGTTTAAATCATAATTATTAAGTTTTATAACTTAATGTTGTAATATTATTTATCAAATATTTATGAAAGTTGGATCATTGTTTTTATATTTTATTACGGCAGTTATGTTTCAAAGTCTTGAAATACGGAATTCATGTTCATAGATGGTATAAGACTGCTATTATTGTTTAATGTTGCAGTTCCCTTTATTATCAATAGATATTCATAACGACGAGATAAATCAAGACAATCAATGCATAAACCAACAGGTATATTTCATGGGAATGTAAAATTTGTTTAAACTAACTTATCTTAATTTAATTATCTGGTTTATGTCAGCATAACAAAAATATTACAAAGGAATCATATTAAAAAGTTAAACTTATATCTATAATCAAATTATTAGTTTAAATTGTATCACACAGTTCCATTATACACAAATACATTACATTAGTAGATTACTGTACATTATCAATATTATAATGCAAATATGTTGTTTGCAGACTTAATGCAAAGTAAAATAAATATAGGTACCTACTTAAATTATGTATAAACAATCAAGGTTTCAAACAAGTGCTCGACAACTAAAAATTTGAAAGCACCATATTATTTGCTGTTAAAATAACCATACTTAAGTTACACTCATAAAATAATCATTTTAGGTGTTTGTTATTTTGATGACAGCATGAAGTTCTGTGTCTTGTAAAACCTGACTTTGTATTACAGTAACAGCCAATATGTAGTCACTGTGAATGTAACCAAATTTATTCCTGTAAACTAGTTTTTATAGGGTAAGGATTCACCTTTTATTTAAAGTTGGAGCACTTTTATATTTCTTGACATTTTAGAGTTTTATTTATTTGTTCTATTTTCTGTTATTAAAACACTGAGATTCCAGGCAATCTAGAAAAACCCTATTTTCCCTTCATGTATCATAACTTTGAAACAATTGAAATTCTATTGTTGAGTCATATTTGAACTAATGACACTAGAAGGGATGATTACAAAAGAACATGAAGTAATGTAGATCAATATCATAGCAGCTTGGTGATTCCTACCACAGATCATAAAAGCAACATTGACAGAAAATTATAGGAATTTTATTTGAAAATTGAATGTTCTAGTTTTTGAGAGAACCAAACTAATGTTTTAAATGAGGATATATTAACTTACATGAAGCCAAAAGAAGTATCTACTTAAAATCAGGTCTAAAAATTGCTGTGGAATATATATTTAATGTATTTTTACTTTAATAGTGCAGTAGTACATTTTTTAAATAAGTTATTGAACATGATACATCATTAAAAAAAAGTGACATAGGAAACAAAATATTGGCATTTTCATACAAAAAAGGCCAGTTACATTATATAACATTAAGTGACTAGAAAATCATATGTTTGTTAGGTGTTTTTTTGAAGATTTCGTACTATGACACTATAATACTTTTATAAATACACCTTTGAAAACAATATTCCTAATTCAACCAAATATCATACAATATATTATCTTCAGAATCATTTTCATTAATTACCCTAAGAGTTTTAAGTGTTTGCAAATAAAATGTTAACTCAGAAGTGACAACCCCATGCTGAGGACTACCATTTGCTACTATATTCATTTTAGCTAATTGCTCTCTTAATTTGTCTTTAAAGTTATCATGTACTCTCATATAAATGGACCTTATTTGTTCATTAGGCAGGATATCAATAAGTGCTTCATGCAATTTCACCAAGTGCTTAGATATATTTCGGAATGTTTGAGATGGAACTGGTGGTTTGGCATCCCAACTACAAAGCTGAGAACTAAGCATATTACTAACTATAATAGAAATTTTACTCTCTATTTCTTGTTTGTGGCTAATTAGATCATTTTCAATGGCATTGAAACCATTCAATAATATTTCTTTTGAATGTAACTTTTCTAGTAAATTTAAAATCAGAGGTAAAAGCCATAACACAACTTGCAATGATCTAGACACAAGTGCAAGGTTTGAAGTGGATATTGTTTTTAGACCAGCACTTTGTATAGCACCTGCACCTAAAACCAATTGACAACACCGGGAATTAAACAATCTAATAAGTTCTAGCATACAATGCACTAAGTATTGAACTATATCTGGAGACTGTTTGGTTGCATCACAATACTCTAATAGAATTTTAATGAGAAGCTGGACTGTAGCAACCACAGCATAATTTTCTTTATTAATGATTAAGTACTTTCCATCTGGCCCACCACTTTCATATTGGAGAGTGTGTGGTATTTTTCCAAGTTCACAAATTTTATGAATAACACTTTGTAATTCATATGGAACATCTGCAATTTTCCATCTTTCCCCATTTAAAGTAGCAGTTAACTGTGCTCTACGTTCTGTGTGTAAATTTTGTATGTATTTCATAGCAAAACTCCTTAATGCCAATTTCATTGTATTACTGCAATGACCTGTTATTTTTTCACATTCATTAGAAAATATATCAATCAATTCCGTTAATTTAGCCAGCTGAGTCAGATCCGAAAATATATAATCTTTGTCAGTCCTAGTTACTATAAGATTGGCACATCTTTCATTGCAATAATCTGAAAGAGAACCTATTAACCTTTTTATTTTATCTCCTATAATTGTTACTTCTTCTTGAGTCCACACTTCTTCACTATCATTTCCAGTTACATCATCCATTTGGCTAATATCTAGAATTAAATTGCTTAAAGATAAAATTCTTTTAAAGATAATTACCAAGTTTGGTGTAATTTTTTCAAGATAAATTATGCCTTCGTTACACATTAGCCAAGTGTTATCAGCTTGTGAGCCTCTTAGTACAATTTCATTATGGCCATCTCTTTCAGAAATGATTTCTATTACACATTGCTTTATTGTTGCTTGGATTGAAGTCATAGCTTCTGATTTAAATATATCAATAAAATCAAATTCTTTCAAACGAAGTATTCCAGACACTATAGAAATAATTTTATCTCTTTCTGGTAACTCAGAGTGATCTTTAAGAGGCCTATTTAAGTCTGTTACAATAAATCTAAGGAATTCATTACTCAACATTTTATGTATTAACCTCCTCATTTCTGTTAGTTGTGGTGACAAATGTCGAAATGCTTGGATCCCTGAGAGTTGTGTATGCAAGACCCTCTGTGTTGAACTTATTAAATCCAAAGCTGCTACATAATCTGACGTACTAAGTAGAAGCTGAATCATAGGCTGAGTTTGTTGAACTGTTCCCATAAGTTTTAGAAGTTCATGAACATTATTAAGATTTTGACTGATTTTAGTGAGACTAATTAATTGCAAAGGGCACTCTGTCAAGTATTGTTTCACAGTTGTTATATTACATCTAGTATTTTGCACTGTTTTTACTGCCTTGCCCATCTGTTCCATAATAGTATCATGGGAAAGCATTGCATGAAAAAAAGCATCAGATTTCTGAGCAACCTGTTTTGATATTTTCATTTCTATGACATCCAAATAAGTACTCAAAGTTTCTTGTAATGATCTAATAGCTGCACTTGAATCAGATGAACTTGAGAGCCCAGGAAAAACTTTACTAAATATGTTAGGATCATTTAATAGCAAAGTATGTGAATAAAATATAGTAGGTACTTCACATACATTTTCATCTATCTCATCTACAGCTATCTTGAGTTTTGATTTGACTGGTGGTGCATCTTTTAATTGACTATGTCTGCGGTATCTCTTTGAAATTTTCTTACAATAAGATTCAAAGTGTGATAAACTTATTTCTGGTAAGTATGGACTAGGCTGAATTTCGACTTTCTCAACAAACCCATCGCCCCAAGTTTTTGTAAAAAAGTTACTCTGTTTACCTCTATTTGGGTCATTTAAGACTGCTGGAAGATTTTGTGATGATGAATAAAATGTCCAATCCTCTGTAGTTCCTTTTGTATACAAATGAAACTCTCTTACGTGGTATTTAAATCCTGCTTTACGTAAATCGCCAAATTGTAGAGCAGAGCAAATCCCATTTTTTCCATATTGACATAATATTAATGATCCTTCTTTTATGCTATGCTTGTCCTGAATATGTCTGTAAAAGACCAATATATTAAAGACAAACTAAAATACACAAACCAAATAAAAGTATTAGTTTTAGGATAAGGACCTTTCGAATTCTGAAGCACTGCTAAAAAGCAAGCTCGGACAGTGGACACAGTTTTGCCATGTAGGCGCCCTAATATATGTGGAAGGCTTGTCCTCCATAACATTTTTCTTCCTAACGATAACTAAAATCAAGCAACTATGAGCAAGAATAATTTATTTTTAATTTGTTTCATTATCATCTAAATTCTAGGTTTTCGTGTAAAGCATGATTATGATGATAAAATAAAACCACTGTCAATCTGACACATTTAATTGTCAGATTGACTGCGGGTTTGTCAATGACAAGTGACAGTGACACGTACATATTTCTTCTAGGTTTTTGCTAAATGGCAACCTAAAGATAACTGACAACATCCATTCATTAACATAAAAGAAAAATCTGTGATTCTGATTATAAAACGAAATCATAAAAATTATGATGTAATGAATTAATATAAAACTACTTGTACTTATATAATATTGTAAAATATAATTTAAATAAATAAAAAAAAAAATCTAATTATTGTTTTAAAAATACTAGATAGTAATTCAGGTAATTATCTGTATGTCCTAGTTCATACAGATAACCGGGATCGGAGTCCTATATGACAACAGTGTTTAATTATCTGTCAGGGGTCTGTACTAAATCTATGCGACAATGTGATAATGATAATATAAAGTTTTGGCTAAATGGCGAATTATCAAGTTGAAAGCTTGTTTAAGTAATTTATTTATTTACTTTAAATACATTAACTTTAAAGATGTTAGAAAAAAATACTTTGCACAGTTTAGCATAATAAACATCATATATTGATTTTATCATTTAAGTGTACTTATGTAATGGTCGCCGTTGCCGTGTGGTTTCGGCGTAAGAATCTATCACACCCTTTTTTCGTCGTGTCGTAAGAGGCGACTAAGGTAAAAGCCTTGAAAATAGCAATGGGTACCGATCTTTGGCGAGATAATCATCGCGAAAAATACCAGACTAAAATTAAGCAGTTTGATGACGGGCAGTCTTAGGTGCGAAGTGTCTGGTACCGAGACCGCCAATCTGCTTGCCGAGCGTGGCAATTACGAAAATCCTCCTTATACAGGATAGGGAGAGCCTATGTCCTACAGTGGACTGTTTCTAGACTGTTAAGGAAAGGTAATGGTACCACCATCCTTTATATCAAAGGGTAATTCCAGACTAAAATTAAGCGGGCCAATGATGGGCAGTAGCATCTGAGATGCGAGTTGTCAGGTACTGCGTTCGCCAATCCGCTTGCCGTATTTGACGAATATGGCAAATCCTCCTTATACAGGATAGGGAGAGCCTATGTCCTACAGTGGACTGTTTCTAGACTGTTAAGGAAAGGTAATGGTACCACCATCCTTTATATCAAAGGGTAATTCCAGACTAAAATTAAGCAGTTTGATGACGGGCAGTCTTAGGTGCGAAGTGTCTGGTACCGAGACCGCCAATCTGCTTGCCGAGCGTGGCAATTACGAAAATCCTCCTTATACAGGATAGGGAGAGCCTATGTCCTACAGTGGACTGTTTCTAGACTGTTAAGGAAAGGTAATGGTACCACCATCCTTTATATCAAAGGGTAATTCCAGACTAAAATTAAGCAGTTTGATGACGGGCAGTCTTAGGTGCGAAGTGTCTGGTACCGAGACCGCCAATCTGCTTGCCGAGCGTGGCAATTACGAAAATCCTCCTTATACAGGATAGGGAGAGCCTATGTCCTACAGTGGACTGTTTCTAGACTGTTAAGGAAAGGTAATGGTACCACCATCCTTTATATCAAAGGGTAATTCCAGACTAAAATTAAGCAGTTTGATGACGGGCAGTCTTAGGTGCGAAGTGTCTGGTACCGAGACCGCCAATCTGCTTGCCGAGCGTGGCAATTACGAAAATCCTCCTTATACAGGATAGGGAGAGCCTATGTCCTACAGTGGACTGTTTCTAGACTGTTAAGGAAAGGTAATGGTACCACCATCCTTTATATCAAAGGGTAATTCCAGACTAAAATTAAGCGGTTTGATGACGGGCAGTCTTAGGTGCGAAGTGTCTGGTACCGAGACCGCCAATCTGCTTGCCGAGCGTGGCAATTACGAAAATCCTCCTTATACAGGATAGGGAGAGCCTATGTCCTACAGTGGACTGTTTCTAGACTGTTAAGGAAAGGTAATGGTACCACCATCCTTTATATCAAAGGGTAATTCCAGACTAAAATTAAGCAGTTTGATGACGGGCAGTCTTAGGTGCGAAGTGTCTGGTACCGAGACCGCCAATCTGCTTGCCGAGCGTGGCAATTACGAAAATCCTCCTTATACAGGATAGGGAGAGCCTATGTCCTACAGTGGACTGTTTCTAGACTGTTAAGGAAAGGTAATGGTACCACCATCCTTTATATCAAAGGGTAATTCCAGACTAAAATTAAGCGGGCCAATGATGGGCAGTAGCATCTGAGATGCGAGTTGTCAGGTACTGCGTTCGCCAATCCGCTTGCCGTATTTGACGAATATGGCAAATCCTCCTTATACAGGATAGGGAGAGCCTATGTCCTACAGTGGACTGTTTCTAGACTGTTAAGGAAAGGTAATGGTACCACCATCCTTTATATCAAAGGGTAATTCCAGACTAAAATTAAGCGGGCCAATGATGGGCAGTAGCATCTGAGATGCGAGTTGTCAGGTACTGCGTTCGCCAATCCGCTTGCCGTATTTGACGAATATGGCAAATCCTCCTTATACAGGATAGGGAGAGCCTATGTCCTACAGTGGACTGTTTCTAGACTGTTAAGGAAAGGTAATGGTACCACCATCCTTTATATCAAAGGGTAATTCCAGACTAAAATTAAGCAGTTTGATGACGGGCAGTCTTAGGTGCGAAGTGTCTGGTACCGAGACCGCCAATCTGCTTGCCGAGCGTGGCAATTACGAAAATCCTCCTTATACAGGATAGGGAGAGCCTATGTCCTACAGTGGACTGTTTCTAGACTGTTAAGGAAAGGTAATGGTACCACCATCCTTTATATCAAAGGGTAATTCCAGACTAAAATTAAGCAGTTTGATGACGGGCAGTCTTAGGTGCGAAGTGTCTGGTACCGAGACCGCCAATCTGCTTGCCGAGCGTGGCAATTACGAAAATCCTCCTTATACAGGATAGGGAGAGCCTATGTCCTACAGTGGACTGTTTCTAGACTGTTAAGGAAAGGTAATGGTACCACCATCCTTTATATCAAAGGGTAATTCCAGACTAAAATTAAGCAGTTTGATGACGGGCAGTCTTAGGTGCGAAGTGTCTGGTACCGAGACCGCCAATCTGCTTGCCGAGCGTGGCAATTACGAAAATCCTCCTTATACAGGATAGGGAGAGCCTATGTCCTACAGTGGACTGTTTCTAGACTGTTAAGGAAAGGTAATGGTACCACCATCCTTTATATCAAAGGGTAATTCCAGACTAAAATTAAGCAGTTTGATGACGGGCAGTCTTAGGTGCGAAGTGTCTGGTACCGAGACCGCCAATCTGCTTGCCGAGCGTGGCAATTACGAAAATCCTCCTTATACAGGATAGGGAGAGCCTATGTCCTACAGTGGACTGTTTCTAGACTGTTAAGGAAAGGTAATGGTACCACCATCCTTTATATCAAAGGGTAATTCCAGACTAAAATTAAGCGGGCCAATGATGGGCAGTAGCATCTGAGATGCGAGTTGTCAGGTACTGCGTTCGCCAATCCGCTTGCCGTATTTGACGAATATGGCAAATCCTCCTTATACAGGATAGGGAGAGCCTATGTCCTACAGTGGACTGTTTCTAGACTGTTAAGGAAAGGTAATGGTACCACCATCCTTTATATCAAAGGGTAATTCCAGACTAAAATTAAGCGGGCCAATGATGGGCAGTAGCATCTGAGATGCGAGTTGTCAGGTACTGCGTTCGCCAATCCGCTTGCCGTATTTGACGAATATGGCAAATCCTCCTTATACAGGATAGGGAGAGCCTATGTCCTACAGTGGACTGTTTCTAGACTGTTAAGGAAAGGTAATGGTACCACCATCCTTTATATCAAAGGGTAATTCCAGACTAAAATTAAGCAGTTTGATGACGGGCAGTCTTAGGTGCGAAGTGTCTGGTACCGAGACCGCCAATCTGCTTGCCGAGCGTGGCAATTACGAAAATCCTCCTTATACAGGATAGGGAGAGCCTATGTCCTACAGTGGACTGTTTCTAGACTGTTAAGGAAAGGTAATGGTACCACCATCCTTTATATCAAAGGGTAATTCCAGACTAAAATTAAGCAGTTTGATGACGGGCAGTCTTAGGTGCGAAGTGTCTGGTACCGAGACCGCCAATCTGCTTGCCGAGCGTGGCAATTACGAAAATCCTCCTTATACAGGATAGGGAGAGCCTATGTCCTACAGTGGACTGTTTCTAGACTGTTAAGGAAAGGTAATGGTACCACCATCCTTTATATCAAAGGGTAATTCCAGACTAAAATTAAGCAGTTTGATGACGGGCAGTCTTAGGTGCGAAGTGTCTGGTACCGAGACCGCCAATCTGCTTGCCGAGCGTGGCAATTACGAAAATCCTCCTTATACAGGATAGGGAGAGCCTATGTCCTACAGTGGACTGTTTCTAGACTCTAATACTTTAGCTGATGATAAAAGTACTGCAACGGATCGTCAATCATCCGCCTGCGATCCTGTTGTCCTTTTGGCACATGAATGACTCTAGTAGTTCTCCATCTATCAGGTAAAAACGCTTTGTAACAACGACCCAGATAACACAAGCGCCAGTCTTTGTAAGGCATGCTGCACATCCTGAAGACCTTTGATATGCATCCGCGCAGGCACTTTGACTTCGCATTACTTACACTCAAATTGGCTAGTTGTGTCCTATAGACTGAATGAAAATATTAAGCAAACTCTTTTACACATTACTCATCACAATACTTTCCAATTGTGCAAAGTTTTTTTTTGTCCGCTTCCCCTTTTTGATCGTATGTAATTTCAAAAAGCTTATGGATCTTGGATCTATATATACGATAAACAACTAAAAGAAAAATTAAAGAACTCTAACTTAAAAAAGAAAAAACTAATCATCAGGTCCTAGTCATCATCTAAATTCAAATGCGTTTACGTTTATTATGAATGAAACTTCGATCGATTTGCTGCGATTTCGCATATTTTCCTTCTTTAAATATTTGTATATTCGTTTCTAAACTATATTTTAATTTAGAAAGCTTTAATTTTTCCTTTAGTTGTTTGTCATATTATAAGTAGTAGGTGCCTATAGTAGGTATATAATAAGTAAAAGAGAAAGATTTAATTAAGTAAGTTTTTATTTCGTTACCCTTAAGAGCGTGTACGCCTCTCGGCTTTTCATACAAAGTTTCAAGACCAAAATCGTCGAAATGAAAATTGATTTTAATGAAACTTTGGACGCATGAGCTAAAAGTTAGTGGAAAACATTTTCGAAAAGTCTTGTTACTAAGAAGATAATTGTAATTATATGCTATTATGAAAAACAAACTCATTCTAATTTAGCGTTTCAATTATTTTTCAAAAATGCAACTTAGTAGAACTTATGACCTGCTTACGCGTATAAAGTTTAATTAAAATCTGTTTATTCATTTCGAAGATCTTGGATTTGAAAGTTTTTCAAATTTTTTGTGGCATTTTACATGGGGGAAAGGTGCTACCACCCACTAACCACCGTAGGCGGTGACTGGTTATTTCGGGATCAACATTGAAGTTGTTCGACCGACTAAAACCCCCACGGTAGACACTCTGTTAGCCCGGTGGCCTTTAAAACTTCTGCGGAAGAGACGCGCGAGCAGAAGGCCTGCAAGTTAGCCTAGAGGCCTTTGTTCAGCGGTGGTCCAAAATAGGCTGATGGTGTATTTTTAATATCTAGCAGTACTATTCTACGAAACATAATTATGTTATTTGAGTTTAGGGTCAAGGTTTACATAGCCTTTTAGCAGATTTTTAAGTCGCTCTTTGGTTGGCAAAATGTTTGAATTCGATGCCCTTTGAAGTAGCATTTACATTACATTACATTTTTGAACGTGGTAGAGTCAAACGGCAGCTTTAGCTGCTGCTCCAATGGGCCGGCTCGACCGGATTATTACCACGACCTCGCAAAATACCCGCGTGAAGTAGAGGCATCTTGTGCTTCTGCGTTTCGTTGAGTGAGGTAGTCGGAGGCCCCCTCCCGCTCCCCATTCCACTCCTTGTCCCATCCCCCAAATGCCCTTAAAGACCGGCAACGCACCTGTAGCACCTCTGGTGTTGCAGATGTATGTGGGCGACGGTAATCACTTACCATCAGGTGAAGCTATTGCTCGTTTGCCGCCTAACCCATAAAAAAGAAAAATAAGTATATTATTACACACAGCCGTTCGAGTTTGAAAGTATGAAACCACCACTATTCAAGTAGATAATAAATTATATATGTAAGGAAGATGAAGAAAAAAAATAACATAACGCATAAGTATTTATTATTTTCATTACATGCAACGCTAAAATATGTAATAAATTACCGTTAATTAACAATCTCTGTAAGTTACACTTTAAGTTTACACTTTACCTTAGCACAATTTTTAAAGAGAAGTTAACAAAATGTGTATGTATACTTCGTTACATTTTTTTAATAATTAAAGATACATAGATATTGAAGAAGACGAGATGTAAGTAACCTAAATCTAATTGACCTACACGTATTAGTACCTAACTGAAATTTACTCCTTTTGACAATGATAGCAAGCGCACGAGATAGCTGATTTAAATATTAAATTTCTCTCGCCGTCTAAACACAAGACTTTGACTGGAACCTGTAATTAAAGTTTTGTTATTTAGAAAACTATTAAAAAAATCCTTACTTCACTCACTCAAATAAAATGTCCAATAATCAAAATAAAACGCAAGTGCCGTTCGTCATGACCTGATAGTTTAATGACCTCGGCAAGAGCGGCGAACTCGCAAAATTTTATTGCCTAGATCTATTCTTGTCTTGGAAATATCCTGTTGAATATAAGAGTAAATTTTATTTCGTAACGTCGCATCCAACCTGTATACATGTCTAGTCATACAAAACTCAAGGGATGATAATTAAATTTATAACTTTTTTTGTCTTTTATAGCCTTGAAACGACCTTTGCATGTTGCACCAATTCGAATCTAAAACCTAGAATCGGGAACTAAAAATAAAAACAAGTATTTCATTATTTCTTGACATGTTGAATCAATTGAAATTCTATTGTCATGCAACGATCAAATCCTTTAATTATCATTACTACTCACGTCCTCCGACTCCATAATGTTACAGCATTGTCCCAATGACGTTACTGGATGGCGCTTAAATCCCAGCATGATGCTTGGCAAAGACCATGACTCACAAAAGCCTCGGCATGCATTAGTTGTTATTTTAAACTCAACGCAATCTGGTATACTTATGGTTCTTGTATGACCTGGAACAAAATTTTAAAACGTATTAAATCTTTTTAAGTTTTACATTTTAATTGGAAATATGTATTCCATTAGTATCATTTGTAGTTTTCGTGAATAAAATTTAATAACTAAATGCAAAAAGTGCGAACCTATTCTATGACAACCAGGTTTTCTCCACGAGTCCGCTGCAAGAACATAACTTAAAAATATCAAAAACATTAAACTCTTAAAAAGCATGTTGAGTCTATTTGATTCGACTGCTTTGTTCTGAATGAAAATATCCCTTATTCATTCGATTTATATAGCAAACACTTTTCTCAGGGGTTGTCAACATGAGTTTAGTCTTACCAGTGAAATGAAGTCTCAAAGTTATTATACTAAAATAAATGCCATTTAATTTTCTCTAAGTTGAAACAGGCAGACATCTTTTTTAAGTATTTTAGGCGCTATATTTTATAATTAATAAGTAACATTAACAATTATTTTGAGATATTCTGTGCATTTTTCTGTTGACCTTTTGACTAAATGAAGAACGGGAAATATACCAGTTTTTACTCAAATGCCAACCTTGACTATACATCATGTATACTGCTGTCTGACAATTCAAACGTTTGCTATCGAAATTACATCGTCCCTATCAGTAGTCGTAGACAGCAGCGACTAATGGCTAATATGCACAACATCTTCACGTATTGTGTGCTTAGCTACAAAATGAGCTGACAATCTGTCAAGTTGTGTACAGTGTCAGTAAGACAAGTATTATTTTTGTCAAGAACTGGTACTTACGATAATTATCAACGAATCTCTTTCCATTTACTGTGTAATTCATGATGATCTTTGACTTGCCAACGACATGGTCATTATAAAAGGATAGCTATAGCTATATAAGTTATAATTTTGAAGTTTAAGGGAATTGCTTGTAGTTTTGTTGACGAGTAGGTATCTACAAATTGACTACGTAGGTAGTGTCAACATCCCCTAAGTTAAGGATCAGCAAGATAAAGTGACAACGGGCCGGCTATGTGGCTCGTAAACAGTTATGATAACAATGATGAGAGAAAGGTACTCAAGTAGCAAATTTGTACAGGCAAACTTTGTGGCAATCTTAAGAGGAGGCTATTGTTTAACAGTGAGTTTTTATTGCATTAGGTGTTCTTGTGAATTATAATAAATTTTATGCTGTAATATAAAAACGTGAGCATGAAATCAAGACTTGAATGACTTTATTAAAAATACCTCTTTCAAAATATAGTAAAACTCTAGAAACGTTGCTCTTGTAAGCATTACAATGATTTTACTTAAATAAAAAAATGTTTTAAATCCCTGATAAAATTGCCTGGATAAAAAGATATCTTTTTCATACCATTAATTATATTATGCTAACGTTCATCACTTCTAACGTAATGGTCCGGATTGTGATAACTGTGACGTTACAGTTATCACAGTCCGGACCATTACGTTAGAAGTACAAGACAATTAAAAACTACTCGTATAATATTATAAATTTAGAATTTGCGTAACACTTCAGTAATTATATTATACAAAATCAGACAAACCTTGGTAAAGTATTACATGAATGAAAACGGTTGTGGAATGGGTCTAGATTACTTGCTCATTACATAGCGGCTTATACAAAGGGTTCAAAACGCTTGCGCTTGCTTTTGTTATAACATTCAGCCACGTAGTAACTTAACACCATTTTTAAGCATTAGGTATTTAGAGATGAAATCAATACGCAAACTCCACTTAGCATGTCTTCTTTTCGGTGTTCAGTAGTGCAGTGCTAGTCACAGAACAGCAGTTTTTTGGGCTGCTTTTAATACGTAGCTACAAAATATTGGAAAAACATAATTGCGCCCATTGTAAAATATTCACTCGTTAAGAATTAATCTTAAGAAAATACACAAGTATCGATAAGATGTAAAATATTTTTCAAAATAGAGACAGCATTGGAAATATCCTGGCATCCGACAGATGGTGAGTTAATCATCTCAAAAAAGGCTTAACTGTATTATTTTCACATACCGATAACGGGCAGCAGCGTACAAGGTGTACGGCGATTGTCAACTCGCACACCAAGCGTGGCGAAAATTGGCGTGGGAAAATTTGCCATAAATTTTCCAGGTATATAGTAACATCAATACCGAATATCATAAATATACTACAATATCAATTCCGAAAATTACAATTAATACCACAAAATGTAAAGACAATAATATTAAACATTAAAGGCGATAGAATCCGAAAATAATTGAACTATTTCTAACAATTATATTTGTTAAAGGCCTATAATCTGGATATCTTCAAGGCCAAAGTGAACAGACATCTAGGCAAGCGTGTACCATCCTAGGCCTCATCTTCGCTTTCCATCGGGCAAGATTGAGGTCAAACGCAGGCCTATTTTTTCATAAAAAAAAAAAAAAAAGTTCACACGCGTTAAATTATCTTAACTTCAGATCACCCCATATAAACAACAGCTTATATTTTTGTGTTATATCTTAATTTAGACCTAAAAGACAGCCCACGGCTATGTGTGATTATCGTTGCAGTGCGTATTAACAGACAATTGTGACCCCTTCTTTACACGGGACAGCATAGTACGGAGAGCTTAAGCTGTAACTGTGAGTCTACTTAACCGATTGAAATAAAACTTGTTGGCTCTGTTTAAGACAGGCTGTAAGCTATACAAAAAATATAAAGATTGAAACATGCACTTGCCGTTTTTATGAGATGCACGCGTAAACAGACTGACAGGCAGACAAACAGACAAGAATTCTATAATTGCTAAATTAGCTTCTACTCCATTCCAAACATATAAAATTTTCAATAAATATTTAATGTACAAACTCCTGTAGAGATATTATAATAAATTAAAAGATAGAGAAATCAAATTCATCGCGCCTCTCGGAAAGGGCAAAATGTCTACCCAGCCAGCTAGTCGCTCTATAGAATTTAGTGGGCAGACATAGACTACATTTGTTTATATTTTCGGTTGTCTAGCAACCTCATTCTACTTGCCGCATACGTAACGAAATGGAATTATCTGAAGATTATAGAATACTTTACTTTTACAAAACAAAACAGTACGAGGAATGTCTGAAAATGTGTGATGACGTACTAAAAGATAAAAGTGATCGTATGATAGAATTTATTCGCATGCGCGCGATGACAATTCAAGTTAAGGTAGCTGGCAATGGATATGAAGAAGTTGATTATTTCTCTCATCAAGATGAGCTCGCTTCTACAGCCGTAGCCAAAACACCACGACCTGGCACCTCATTCGATAGGAAAATTAAGACGTCTCTTCATTCAAATGTAAAGGGAAGCATTTTTAATATCACCTGCTACTAAACTATCTAATAATGTTAAATACCTACGTGACATTCATTGTATCTAAGTATAATAACTGTCAAATTATTAGTTACTAACGAACCGCACCGGATTTGCACAGACTGTGACTGTGATAAATAAACTAAATGGGAATATGCTTTATGAAATGTTCTGATTGCTGTTGAAAAGTGCATTGAAATCCATTCATCCAAGTTATAAGGGAATACATAGATAAACGCAGGTTGCGATTTTGTTGTATACTATTTAATCATTAAAGATATCGCTCTTTTCATGCCCTAAGTGTTAATATGACTCATAATAATAGAATTTCAAATATTTAAAAGTTATAACAGGTGGAGGGGACAGTTCGTAAAGAAAAATTCAGAACGATTTTTTATTTCAGAAGAGCTCTTGTCAATACTATTTGTATAATATATACAAAATAGCGCTTTGTCTAAATAATATTACTCTATTGCTCGGTATTGCCATCAAGTAATCGACAAAGCTAGGAGACAAGCAAGTGCGGTGTGTCGTCATCAGTTGGATAACTAGGCGACAGTGTACCAACTGGTGACCCTGCCTTCGGAACTGAGGGTTCCGAGTTTGAATCCCACTAGCGTCAAACATTTGTACGGTGAATGTAAACATTTGTACCCGAGTCATGGATGTTTATATATATATTTATGATTATTTATCTATCGAGGTATATGTATATATATATTCAACCAGTAAAAGGAAATTCTAATTCGTAAAAAAATATTTGGGATGGTTATTCCACCATTTCTCAGATACTACGAGATTTTCTCTTTCTTTGAATACGGTTAAGATATCGAAGCCACCAATATTTTTCTTTTGTTAAGTTTATTTATAAACTCCTCTAATTGTTATCGATAGTTAATAAGTGATGAGGTAATATAATATAAGCTTATTTCAAATCGACCATGTGCAATCACAAAAGGCGTGGGCAAATCATGAATACATTATCATTATTTTATTTAACGCCGCTGCTGAACAGAGGCCCCTCCTAGGAAGCTTCAGCATGCCGGTACACATTTCTTAAAAGGTTTGCCTATACTCACCGTGCTGGGTAGAGCCTCGTTCGTTAGCTGCACGACCAGGTGAAATGATTGTACATCGTATACTATTACAGAACTGCTGCTGTTGCTAGCTCATGGTCTGGCAGCTGTCTAGTAGATCAGGGCCCGAATCTCGGTGCCGGCGTCACTAAAACTGTTAATTGCATTGTAAGCTCGGTGAAGGTAAGTAATTCCATTTGGCTGGCGGAATTATTCAACTGCGCCATCCTGCCTGACCATAGCATATCATTGTGTTCAGTTTCAAAAGAGCAGGTTTACAGCCTCACGTTGTGATATCATACCATATACAATTTTTGCAACAGTGTTATTAACGATCCGGTCCGGTGTAAGTAGGAAGTATTGGCGCCTCTGTGTACCCTATGAGTACGTTGTATATATGTTTTTTTAAAATGGAGTAACACAGTCCAGGAGTAACCTGGTGATGCAAGAAAATAAAATGATTGATCACTCTTCATTTTAGAAAAGGGTTTGCACTACTGCAACCTTAAAGACTGGAGCGCACACAGCCCGCGCGTATAGCGCCAGAACAGCGTTGCACACGGCATCGCGTGCGTCCCGAGCCGCCACCGCAATATCAGGAGGGCCCGCATTCAACGCACCAATATCACTCAGGCTTTTATCGAAAGATGAAAAAATATTTATACCCGCTGCGAAAACCTTGTTTGAGTATGTGTTTTACTGCGAAGGCGACATCCGTAAGGTAATATGAAAATGATGAACCATAATTAATTAAATGTTTATATTATTTTTGTTTTTGTCATTTTGCAGGCGATGGACATCGCATTTCAAGCACAAAAAGCTGAAAATATGGCCGACTGGTGGTGGAATTATTCCTTAGCCCAATGTTATTATATACTTGGCATGTACAGACACGCGGATGATTATCTTCGTCGGGCGCTAAAGCAAAACAAACATATTTGTATTTATCTTCGTTTAATCGCTATGTACGTGGCTTTAGACCAGCCTATTTCAGCTCTTGACATCTGTAAGCAAGGTTTATCAGTTTTTCATGAGTACACGCCTTTGTTGATAGAGCAAGCGAGAATAAATGAACAGACGGGTAATTCTGCACTAGCAGTGAAAGACTATAGAATGGTCGCTTTACAAGACCCTTCTAATATGGAAGCAGTTGCAAATATTGCTATGAATAACTTCTATAATGATCAACCTGAAATTGCGATGCGATATTACAGGTACTTACTTATACCATTCAACTTTTTTCTAATTTAAAGTTAATCCCTACCTAAAGTGTTCAACTAAAAACACGATATTTGTTTAAAAAAAATAGCTATTAGTCATGCAATTGTTTTCGTCACAAGATCGTTTTGATGCATACGTATTTTTATTTCAGGCGCTTGCTGGCTACGAGTCCACCTGGTTCGGAGATTTACAATAACCTTGGGCTTTGTTGTCTATACTGCAGCCAATGGGATCTCATTATACCTTGTTTTCGTCAGGCTCTTTTCTTTTCAAGCGATCCACCATCACGTGCTGATATTTGGTTTAACCTTGCACATGTAGCACTGGTAGAGAGATCTTTACTTAATACAATGGAATCTTTTAAAATAGGTCTTATGTTTCATGATCGAACGTTACTTATATGTACGATTTACATGTTTGCCTTCAAAATCCAACTGCTTAAAATAAGCCTGTGAATTAGAAATCACCACACCAAATGTCTTGCTGCCGTACACAGCTACCGATCCGATGAAATTTTTTACCAAAATGGTTTCATGTATCTTATTTGATATACGTATGCCACGTTATATTACAATTTATTTTTTCATGTGGTTTGGTTCGATTTTTTATTTCTTATAGAAGAAGGGGGCAAACGAGCGTGCGGCTCACCTGATGGTAAGTGATCACCGACGCCCACGAACATCCACAACACCAGAGGAGCTACAGATGCGCTGCCGCCCTTTAAGGAAGGAATAAGCTCTTTTCTTGACTTTCACATTCACTACTACAATGACAATTTATGAACCGTGCCCTGTTAATTAAAGACGCCCATGAGTTGCAGCTTAGTAAGCTGCATAGCGTACTGCATAAGGATCAAATTATTTACTACTATGACGTAAATAAGACTATTAATATTAAAACAAAATTGTTATTGTAGGCACATACAAAATATAGCTCGATTATCATTTTATCGGTAACTTGACCTACAGGTTTGTATAAGTGTGAGTAGTTTATTAGTGTGCGTTTTCGGTCACTTTTCCTTAACTCTCATGTATAACCTGCTACCGTATTAAAGGCTGTGCTTCTGCTATTGCTATTGTATGTACTATACTATTATTATTCTACTATATTAAATGTACCTTACACATCATCGCCATAGTATATTATTTGCCATACATTTCTTGGATTCCGCTATCATTTGGTCGCCGAAAAATTAATTCTTCTTTGACGTAAGTTTGTGGAAATGTCATAATGTTCCTGGATAATTCAGTCCTGGTAATCGTTACAACCAAAACCATTTCAACCAAAAGCATTAAGTTCGTTTAAACATGTAGCATTGTTATTTAAGTTACACATTTTTTAATATTATACAAAAAACTTTTTTTTAGTCTACTGGCGATATGACTTTGGCAAGACGATGTCTACAAGTGAGCCTAGCAATTTTTGAAAAAGAGTATGTGAGGCATGCGCTTAGAGCCATAGACGGGCGGCTTCAAGCTAGAAAATTGAGAACATAGAAATTAGGAATTTATTTTATTTATCACAAAAGTTTGTTCGTCTATAAACTAATGTAAAGAAATCATTATTAATAAATGAATACATCGCTACAATTTTGTTTTAATTTTTAGCTTAATGTTATTGATCGCAGTACCGGCACCTTAGACGCTGCTGCTCGTCATAGGTCTGCTTCATTTTAGTCTGGTATATTTCGAGATAGTTATCCCGCCATTAGTTACACTATTAGCCCTTAGTCGCCTCTTACGACACCTACGGGAATAAAGCGGGTGCCATATTGCATTATTATAAATAAATTAAATAATCGTTAATAGCAGTGTCGAATGATTCCATGTTCCGTAAATCCTCATACTTTAAAGCAACAAGCGAATCCAAAATGGGCTCGGGATGAGAGCGCTGTAATTGGGCTACGGCTATCTCCTTAGCTTCTATCTCGTGAGGTATTCGCGTAACGTGGCGCACCTTCACCTAAAAACATTCAATTTTTAAACAAATTCCCTTTTTACTACTACTACGCCTTTCATGTATGTATTTGTATACAATGTATTATATATTGTGAATTATACATTAAAATGTTATGTAAACGTATTCTAAGAATAGTTGTCTAACGTAGGGGGCAGAATAATGAAATCTAGCTTAGACACCTCCATGTAGGTACACGACGTGTGATACATATTTATGTAACAATATAGCATGTAGTTACGACAAAACAGCAGTCAGTAAAATCTCTTTCTGAAGACCAATAGAATAACCATCAAAAATGTGTAGACCACATTGGTACAATGTCTAGACCAGTGGCAGGCACCTGTGTGTGAGGTGTATTGCGTTTGTTAACCAGCCCAATAACGCCGATTGAAGCGTGTTATCATATCTCGGCGATGCACATTGTCTATGACTATAATCCAACATAAACGTGGGGGACTATCTAGGTTCTATTGGTTGGGTCAAAAATAGGGTTGCTATTTTTAAGATTCATAAAAGATTGCCAATTTTTTATATAAGTAAAAAATGAACATGGCAGTTCGTCGCCTGTTTAAAGAATTTTCCAAAAAGTAAAACAACAGACCATTCTTGTGATTTTAATTCTCACATCTGCGTGTGCTTACACTTGCCTGTTCCATTGTGGAATTGGGAACTCCAATACTCTCCCAGGAATCGGATCCTTTTGGAACTGCCAGTGGCTTAGTGAAATTTACATTTCTTTCCTTAATCACCACACCATTACCGAATCCGGCATTATGCAACATTTCCTTGGTTTTTCGAAGTAACTGAGGCTCCTTTGACGAATAAAATAATAAATGGGAATTATTAAGTAATGCTACACTTCTAATGGTTGTGCAAATCAATTTCTTTATCTCACTATCTGAAAATAAAACAATTTTAACATATTTATTACGGGGCGACTGACGTTATTTATAACGTCAGTTGCCCCGCAAATAAAAATTCTTTTATTGATGAAATAAATTCAAAATGGAAAAATTTTCCTGTTTAATCTACTGTTAGAGAGACACTGACTTAAATAGGCTGATTAAGAGAAATAAGTATACTCACCATAATTTTTGAAAAGATCATACTTTCCTCCAATAATAATTAATTCTTGAAAATGCATTAAGTCATATCCATTAATAATTTCGATACATGAATGCAAAGTTTGCCAAATTGTCTTTATTTTGCTTAAGTCTACCATTATTATGAAGACTCTTTTTCCATGCACTGGAACGGATGTTAAAACACTCTTCAGTATTTCCAAATTACCACCATATTCCCACACGTGACATATTATTTTTTCAATTCCTTGTTGGCTAGATTTTCTACCGTATGAATAGTCCAAAACAAGGGTTTCTCGAGGAGTATCGGTTTTCTCAAGAAAATTGTACAAGAGTGTGGATTTCCCCTAAAATAAATCAAAATAGGTTTTTAATTATTTCAAACGTTTTACTAGTTAATCTTCTTCTTCTTTTTAAGAAGCTTTCTTCTAGGCAGTCCACAGCTGGACCCTATGTCCAGCTGGACATATGTCTCTACTAATGGACGATTGACGATTGCGGTGAATCCTTATCATTGCTGGGCAATCGTAGCAGCCGCGCCTTAAGCGTAACTGCCCGTCAACGAACTGATCAGATAAAATAGAGTATTGGTCTGAATATAACAATGCCGAATATATAAAACCTTAAAATATCCTTTCAATTCTTTGCTTTTGACTAGATAGAAAATCTCCGAATGAATATTTCAAAACTAAAATTTCTCGAGGTTAGAGAGAGTTCGGAGAAAAATAAAACAGAAGTGTATTGTGTACATGTGATTTTCTCGCTAATAATAAAAAAAAGTTTCCAATTATTTCAGACATTTTGCTAATTAGTCTTCTTCGTAAACTGTTTCAACAAGGCAAATATTAAAGTTTTTCTTCCAGTACATACAAAATTTTGGCGGATGTTAGTTTTTCTGTAGTTTCTCTGTGGATTTTTGTCCGTGTCCGTGAAAATTGCAAATATAAAGAAAAGTATATAAAATAGAAAGCGTATCATTTCTGGCGCTCTGCCGGCCACTGCAACTAGTACTTACAATTGGTAGACAGTATATGATTAGACGGACTAAAATAGTAACAGAGAACATAATTATGTTTATGTTAATAAAAAATTTAGTATTAAATAAACATTAAATGTATAACACGAAAATAAATCAAATCATAATATAGCTAGGTAACTTACTGCTGACTTACTTCCAACCACAAATAATGTTCGTGAACTATCTTCATGCGATTGTAATATAGATTTATTTACAATATCTGTAGCTATTTCAGGTAGACTGACCATATTGCATTCGGCACTAATTTTGCCGTGTTATCTAAGTTTTATGTTACTGTTTTCTTTTGCCTTGCCGCAATTTGTTTGCCATAGGTTACTTAGCAACTCAAAAACTCCGTAGTCCGTACCGGGAATACTGAATCAAACTGCGCCTGGTTTTTGAATTAAAGTCGGAATTGACTTAAACGAAATCAAAAAAGTTTTAAGTCGCAAAGCAGAAAGCACAGATTATGTATAATATATACTATAAATGTATAATATCTATATTATACTACATATATTAATACCACTATATTTTAGCAGAAAGTGGATATTTGGAGGAGGTTGCTGGATGAGCTAAGAAAATGTCAAAGCTCTGTAGACATTACTCCTGGTTTTGGCGGAACTAATATTTAAAAATTATTTGTTGTATTTAATATAACATTAATATCGAATTTGTGAAAGTGAAATGGGAGTGCTGTGCGTAGAGAGCATTCAAGAGGTTTTGATCACCCATTCAGGGTTCCTTCGCGAATATTGAAATACCTTTTTAATTAGGTTCATACTTTGTTACTCAGAAGCAGTAGTTAGAAAAACTCTTTTCTTGTCGATGTCAAAAATGTTCCCGTCTCAGTGATATCACAGCACTGTTTTTCAGTCGGGTCCTTCATTGACTTCACGAAGAATCGAACAAGAAACATATTGTACATAGAACAACGATATAATATAAAAAAAATATTTATGAAATATAATTGTACAAATTATTAAAATTGTGTGTATAACTACTACTAATAAAACACGAAAAAAAAAAAAAAAAAAAACATTATTAGTAAAAATAAAAGATACACAGTTGTTAAATTATTGTACAGCTGAGCAGAATACCCATCTCGAAAAAGAGAAACTAAACAAAAAAAAATAGAACCAAAAAAAAACAAGAAAAACATTCGCGTGCTTTATGTATTATTTTTTTATATATAAATAAAAAAAGAACAAATATTGATAAAATAACTTAAATATTTAATATCATGATGAGATAAAATTGTACGAGATTATGGTAAGTAAAAAAAATATATATTAAGTGTTCTTTCGTGATGTTATCAAGTACAACTTTATACGTCTGCTAAATGTTTTTACTGTTGGCAGG
Source organism: Bhutanitis thaidina (assembly GCA_029286595.1). NCBI lineage: Eukaryota > Metazoa > Arthropoda > Insecta > Lepidoptera > Papilionidae > Bhutanitis > Bhutanitis thaidina. The sequence goes on from JAGSMS010000022.1 coordinate 7,363,044, forward strand.
TTTTTAAATGGCGGGGGCAGGTTATTCCAACATTTCGGCGCTGAAAATCTTAAACTACTTAGAAACGTCGCAGATTTATGTTTCGGCACTAAAATTAAGTAAGACGAGGCTCGTGTCTTGTAAGTATTATTACTGTGTGCCCACTTCAATTTTGTACGAGGGGTTATGGTGAAGCAAAACGAGCGAATGCATTTTGTACCCTTTGTATTAACCGCTTAGTGCGAGAGACAAGGCAATGTCCATAAACAATATAAGCATAATTGAGCTTAGAAAGTACTAAAGACTCGTATAACCTTATTCTTAATTCCTCTTTTAGATAAGGCCTCATTTGTACAAGAATTTTAATCTATAAAAACAATTACGAACAGCTTCTAGAATGTTGCTCAAAATGGATGTGACTGTCCAACACTAAACCGAGATTACGAACAACGGATCCCTTTCTTATTTTTCGATCTAGAATAGACACATGTGGCTGCTGATAAGATATATCTAATACCTGTTTTTTTGTTCTTAAGACTATGTATTTGGATTTGTCTGGATTCAATATAAGGCAATTCACATCAGACCACTGAGCTACGTGTGAGCTATTATCTAAGTCATCATTAATTTTATTTAAAGCTTCTATCATTTCACTTGGACGACATTGTATATATATTTGTAGGTCATCTGAATAAATATGATATCTGCAGTGCTGTATGCATGATATAAAATCAGCACTATATAAGATGAACAACAGACAGTAGCACGCTGTTGGCCCAGTGGCCTTTACAGTAGCTGTAAAGGCCACTGGGCCCTTACAAATTGACCCCTGTGGACAAAAAGTATCGGCGTGATACTGTCTTACTACCATCCATATTCTTTACTTCTACAATTTGATATCTTGAGGATATGTTACTGTTAAATCAAGTCACAGTATCTATATCAAAGCCATATTAAGAAAGTTTGGACAGAAACAGGGCTGGATTTAAGGTATCAAAGGCACGAGAATACTCAAAGAGGACTAGTATACTACCCATCCCCTCCTGTTGGCCAGAAATAATATTATCCACAACATCCAATAAGGCTATGCCTCTGCGGAACCCCGACTGATAGCTGGGTAATATTTTTTCAGACTCCAAATATTGACTTACTTGTCTATGTACTATCTTGTTAAATACTTTAGATAGACACGGCAGGATACTAATTGGACGAAGATCTTGAGCACATTCAACAGCGTTTTTTTTTGATTTGGTTTTACAACTGCTATTTTCCATAGTTCAGGGAAAGTTGAGGTAGCGATTGATATTTGTTAGTGCTGAGAATGACGGGCAGGGTCATCAAATGCATATCGAGACTGATTTGAGCGATACCCTCTGCACTGGATCTTAGAGATTTTAAAGCGGTAGCTACAATGTCTTGGCTGACAGTTGCGAGTGGAAAAGTTGCAGAACTACTAAGATTAAAATTTAAGATCCCGTCTCATTCCGTGGGTGTCGTAAAAGTCGATAGAGGGAAAAATTTATACTAGGAGATGGGCAGCAGCATCTTCCTACATTAGAATAAAAAAACTGCCATCCCGCTCGCCAGGCTAAGGCAAACCCCCTCCCCCATGATGAGAGGTAGAGAAAAGCAATGGCCCCCAGTCCCCGGCGGCCTCCCTAGTCCTGGCTATGGTGGCAGCCATGATAACGGCGAGGCAAGGGGTGCGAAGAATCACCGGCTGGATTCTAGCTGCCGACGAGAAGATACTAGAACTGGAAGAAGAAGTAAGCAAGTTGCACTGGAGTATTATAGGGCTGTCTGAAGTCCGAAGACAGGGAGAGGACTCGATAATCCTAAAATCCGGTAACTCGTTCTACTACCGCCAGGGTGACCATCTGTCCCAAGGAGGTGTCGGGTTTATCGTCCACAGGTGTCTCATCAACAACGTGATCGAGATCGGAAGTGTGTCGAGTAGGGTCGCGTACCTTATACTCAGAATTACCAAAAGGTATTCTCTGAATGTGATACAGGTATACGCACCAACCTCAACACACCCTGATGTTGCAGTCGAGGCAATGTATGAGGATATTTCAAGAGTCTTAGAGCAATGCATGGCATTGCTGGGGGCCTATGTTCAGCAATGGACTTGTGATAGGCTGAAATGATGAAGACGTACTTCCTGCAGTCACTAACGTCATTAACTTTTCTCTTTACTACGGTCAATATACGTCTGAGAAAAAACTTCGCGTGCGTCAACGATCTAGTTAAGTTTCCTGGAGTGATAATTTACGTTTTAAAACATTGTTTAAAACATAATTAAATAAATACTTAACTAGCTGTTGACTTCGGCGATGCTAAACCGATTGTGATTTTCAGACGGGCTCGGAAACAACGCCCCGTCTTACATAGACACCCAGGGTGCCGATTTGGCAAAACATCGTTGTGGGAATGCTGACCCATCGAAGTGCGAAATTATCGGTAGGTTCTGGATTCCGATGATTTCGCAACTTATTATAATCTTAAAATAATACATCATACATATCATAAGATAAAAGCTAAGATAACTATGACGTAGAATAGTACTGTTGCTAAGCTTACACTTTCGGTTTCTACCAGACTATTTTCACTTCACTTTTCAGCAGATAGTTTAAGTGTTCGTCTGGGAAACATCGCTCCGTCTTGCATGGCCACCCAGGCTGCCAATTTGACCCAACAAAATATCATGACGTGATTCCAGACCCTGGTGGTCCCATAACTATCTGAATAGGCGGCACAAGAGATCGCTCAGTGGGCGGAATATGACTCAGGCGTACCGCATGGCACTTGGTTCCAAGATATTCTCAATTTTATATATTAACTACGGTGTCTAGACTAATTGAGGAATATTCAGAAGTCCAAGCTCAAGGTTTGCCAACAAATAATAGAGCGCACGCGCGTTTAACATGTTAAACCAGGGATTCTCGAAGTGGTCCATGGGAAAATTATTTTGGTAAGTATTTTGTATCAATAGGAAAAAAACTAGAGATGGGAACTTTAAAGTAATTTGGCTATGTATGGGGTCTGAGGTATCAGTTTATTTTGGAAAAGGGGTTTCTTGCCCAAACCAGTTTGAGAATCCCTGTGTTAAACTAATCGATTATATTCGGAACACACATGAAAATGCCGCTAAACTGAAATAGGCTTACCTCAAAGTGGGGGTCCAATACATTGAAGCAGCATCTGACGAAACAAACTGGACACACTTTTTAACTCCATCATCCATAACCCAAGATTATGAGGAAAGACGCCTGTAAGTCAAAGGTTTGCTCAACAGTGGGATATTACAGGTTAGCTGTAATTACAAAACACTTAGTCGTCCACCACACTTACGACTACTAATTGCACAAAATTTGTGTAAACTGTCTTCCTCTAATCTTGATACATACTTCCGTCATCCTCTCCTCTCTTTCAAACACCATAACCTTTGTCTTATTTACTTTCATTCTCTTTCTTTCCAGTGCCCCGTTCATTATTGCACCATTGCCTGCACTTTCTCAGCCGATGACGCAAGACTTGATCGTCGGCGTAGAGCAAACATTTAACAGGCAACTCATTCATTCTTAGTCCACAATCACACTCCTTCAAATCTGTGAAACAAATATCGATGAATAAATTAAACAGCCATAGGGATGGTACACAGCCCTGTCTAACATCTTTATGGATATTAAACCAGTCCGTGTACGCCCCGTTAATTCTGATACTAGCTCGGGAACCGTTATATAGGGATTTCAGTGCTCGTATCAGATCTCTGCTCACTCCCTGCAAAGATAGTGCCGATCACAATTCATTCCTCACCACTTTGTCATAGGCATTTTCCAGTTCTATGAAAGCGCAATAAACTTTTTGGAGTCAATTAATGGGAAATATGCTTAACATCTTTCTGTGTAGTCGTCTTGGTCGATTACAATTTCCCAATATCGGTAGTTGTCAACTGCCGATGATATAACAGTAGGCCGTAAATGTACGGACAAACGCAGAGGCACTCTGTCGTTACTTTCCTCGTATGCGATATATCTATATAGCTATGCTGTGTTAGGTAACACAATATAACCGGCCGGAAACAGTGTTGAGAACCGTTTACGAGCCTACATGATGAGGCTACGTTTTACCTGACGATGCTGATGTAAATTAGTTTTCTTTTTTTGCAACTACTGCATGCATCAAATACGCATTTGCAATTTTAAGCAACTAAATGAGAACCAAAAATGGTTAAACCATTTGTGCGGCGGACTGCACATATGAAATTATTAACAGGAGCTGTTTGCATCGCCTTGACCGTAGTTTATATAAAGAATGTATATATTCAAACCTTGTTCCCAACGGGGTAGGCAGAGACAACCTTCTTCTACTTGCTACGGTCCTAACATTCGTCTTTCGCTTCTTCCACTTTCATAATTTACACTCGCATTTATACATATACCATTTACACTTATATAAAGAAATGTTAGTTAAATCCTTGTTGCATTATGCCAAAGATACTCTTGTGGTAAAGAAGTATTGAACATGATAACCCCACACATGTAGTCTGAAAAATTATTAATTACAGAGGAATGTTAATACTATGTGTAACATGCCACTAGCTTAGATTGACATAAGAAACTCGTCTTCCATCCCACACATGCTCTTCTCAAGTCTATAATTGCTTTGCACAGATGACTGTCAGTAACACCTATAGCAAACATACGTTTTTTAAAAGATGCATGTCCTGTTACAGTATTGGTTAGTCAAAATTTTAGGTTTGGATTATGGAACTATCAACCATATAGCCTCCCTAGCCTGTCTATACTCTGTGTGGTTAGTCCATTGATGATGTTAATGTTGGTATCTAGTGTGATTACATATTAGAAAATGAGAACAAAGCCAAAAGGAAGTGAAGTTATGGGTGGAGTCCCTTAGCACCGAGTAGAACCTTCCCAGGCAAGTCATCGTATTACACTTACTCAAGTCAGTGCCTAACCAGTTTCAATATATATTGTCTTTTATACTTACCATGTATTAAAAATCTTTGTTTATTTATTATATTTGTATTATTTGAATATTTATGACATAGAAAAGTCACACAATAATGAGATCATGAGTACTTCCATCCATTAATGCAAATTTATATTTAGTGATATACATGAACAATAAATAGATGTAAGTTTTTTGTACTTGCATTCACTTTTTACTGAAAATACAAAGATTGTATTATAGATAATGTTAATACTTATAATAATTTGAATTGGTTATTTCATAGTTTCCAAAGTAAAAACCTTATTTTATTAATCAAACTAATTGTGCTAAAAGGTACATTTCATAAAACCTCATAAGGCATAGCTATCAAATACAGCTATCCAAATTTATTTGATTCAAACAATATTTGAAGTATTTGAAGACTTTGTTAGATTATAATAAGTTTATACATTTTGAAGCTTTTCCTAAGTTATTTTTTTATATAACCAATAAAATACTTCATGCATGAATAACTGTTCTTTACAATTTTATTGCTTACACTTTTCCAATATTGTTAATTTGGACTTCCTTTAATCTTATCTCATTATTTAGTGTCTGCAAAATATCTTGGAACCTTTGCTTCAGAGTCATATTTTGAAGTCCTGAAATTTCAAGTTGGGTTCTGTGCCTCCGTAGCTTTAGTTCTTCAAGTTCCATGGTAAGGTGTTGGAGATTCATATTTCTATGTGCATTATCACTGGAATGTTGCTTACTGCTTACAGGACCCAATGACTTTTTATTTATTATTGGTGATGAAACATTACCAGTAATATCATTTGAATTAAACATTTCTGCCTTAAATTGAGTAACTATTGCCCTTCCTTTGTATTCAGAACCTTGAACAGAATTAGAATCAGACATTTGAGCATCCATTGCAGACATTCTGCTATCTTCTAAATCAATATTGTCATCTTCTGCATCACTGTCACTAACTGCTCCACCAAATATATCTTCGACTTTTGACTGGTTACTTAAAGCTAATCCAGATTTGGTGTTAGAATTTTGATTTTTTCTAGTTTTACCCTTATCAGACACTTTAGTATCTTTCTTAGTACAGTCATTTTCTTCCTTTATTACTTCCCATGTAACACTGATAGCTTCATTATCCGCTCTTAGAAGCCTTTTTACTTCTCTCTCTATTTCAGGAGCCTCTGCACATTTCTTTTTTAATGTTTTTCTAAATCGTCTTCTTCGTACATTTTTGGTTGGTGGAGTAATACCATGCGGCCAAAGAAATTTTTTGTCTACCTTAAATGGATCTTTTTTCTTATTTTTATTAGGTAACTCCTCTTCTGTTGAGCGATCATTTTCCTCCTTACATATCATCAATTGACTTATGTCAGCAGTTTTGTAAACACTCTTCCTATCAATTGTTTTAAGCGATTCAATGATGGTTGGTAAATCCATAATTTTTGCATGTAACAGCCAATGATCAAAACGTACTTCACCATACCGCATGTCATTTTCTAAATCTATTGTGAGTCTACTCTTAAAATTTTCACCAGATTTTATCAAGTCTCTTAAGGCTTTCGCCGGCTCTTCTGGAAGTCTCATAATAAACTGACTTTCCAACTCAACGGGATATTCGGGTTCTCTTTTTTCTTTACTCATTATAATATGACAATTTTATGATGTGGCCAAAGAGAGAATGAGAATATAACTTATATTATGTTAACCACTACGTTTGACTTTAGGTTTATGGATGTGTGATGTTACTCAATGATGTGAGCAAAGAGAATATAACTACGATGGGAGTCTGACCATGAGCAAAGACGTACTCGATCGTTATATTACACAGCATATAAAAAGCATATTAAAAAATAGTACCCGCGCTGCGTGATTCAATTCCATTGCTCCTGCTATCTGCTATCTACGTTGTAGCAATTTTATTTATTCAGGCACTTGTTTTATTATAATCATATAACATCATCTATTACGGATTCTTGAAATTCTGTCGAGTGTCATATTTTTCACGGATCATTGAAATAACAAAAATCAAATATATATTTACTGCGTTCTTGTTTTCCGTATATTATAGTAGTCTGTGGTAGAGATGTAGAATATTAAATAGAATCTGGTGGAAGGAAAAATAACGACATATTTTTATATTTTCCTACATTGTTCAAAGGCTCAAAGCATATTTATTTTTTAAATTTTTATTTAAAGAAGTATATGAGGAAATGAAAATAGAAAACTGAAGACTATAAAATCCATAAATATATACTCGCGAAAATACAAGAAATCGTTGTTTTTTTATTTATATTTTATTTATGTTATTAAACCATAAAATGTATACCAAAGGTAATAGTAAATAGTACAATATTCGCAAGCCCAATGACACGTACGAGGTTGACGTCGCACCAAACCGCTTCAAACTGGATAAGCCGTCAGGCGTCTCGTCCGTGAGCGGGTAGGTGAGTGCTACTCACACAACAATCGCGAATGTTTGAGTAAACCTGCAAATTCACATCCTATGGCATATTTATTATCTGCTGGTAGGTATTGTTTCTTCCTTTGTTATTAATAATAAACGTATGGACCAGAGATATCTTTGCAAGTGACCATCCGACTCACCTGAAAGTTGCGAAATAAGTATGGTCCTTTATTTTTGCTACTCATTCCTATCCATTATCTTTTGCCCTTTGCAGTGTAACAATGTTTTTCTAGTTGCCAACAAGCATTTTTGACACGCTGATGATACCAATGGTTGGCACGCTACTTGTGGAATTTACGTTTGTGAGGTAATATTAGACTAATTTAGAAATTATAAATGTTTTGGAAATGTAGTTATTTTTAAATATGTTTTTACATATCGGTATAAAAGTTTGGGCTTAAATGTTTATTTTTGTGATAGAGGTTCACAGCCAAAAAAATTGAGGGCCATACACATTTTTTTCAAATAATTATAAAAATATGTTATACTTACTTAAAAAAATATATTGCATAGTCAATTATTAAAAAGAAACATGGTCAACGAAGATTTTTAGAATAATTTAAAGAAACAAAATATAGGAAAAGGTGTGCGTAACCCATCGAAGTTTCACTTCTTGCACGGATACACGCTATGATATATGAATGACACTTCATGAACCGTAATCAAGTTGCCGTAAATCTGGTCATCACCAGACCTTCTAATTTTTGGCTTTGAAATTTTCTTTACAAAACTAAACATTTAAAAGCCTAAACTAAAAAGTTGTAACTGCCATGTTGTCTGAGATCCAGTGACGAAATCCTTAAATTTTTGGCAGTAAATTCTCATTCATAAAACTAAATAAACCAAACTAGAAAATTGTAACTGCTATGGTTCCTGAGATTCAGTTTCCAGAGACCTGGTCATCACCAGGCCCCCAAATAATGTATTTAGATGTGTAATCTCAAAAGTCAAAAGACATGTACTCTACTATAACATCTGTGTATCTCAGTTAGTACTAGAGAATGTATATATTCTGTGATACTTAGCTTATTAATCTGTGTATTGCGTATCTCTATATTAGTAGTACTCTTTGTAGTGTATTGATATTGAATGAAGTATTGATGATAAGAACTAAAGTACCTACCTTTAATAATAATCGTAGTGTACTCTATTTTTCTGTAAACAAATGAGTTTCGTTTTAACTTTAGCGGTGGTTTCATTTCTAATTTCTAAAATACAGTATTAGAAATATACCTATACCCAGTGTTTATAACAACGTTGACGTTATGGTTAATTGATCGTAAGTTGGCGAAGACATTGTTGTCACCTTCATCTTTTTCTTAATTTTTTATATCTTTATATTTTCGTAAAATAAGATAAATCTTTACAAACATTGCAATAGTTATATATAAATTTATTATCATTGAGACACTTTAAATGCGCTACATTTCAACTATACGATACTTAATGTGTGTTTATGTCACAAAAGAGAAAGGTGCATCATTTGCTATTGTAACCTATATTTTTTCATATAAAATACAAATAAACTACTATGTGATCATTATATTTACATGGTTACATTTTGGGGTATTTATTTTGCATGGATAAGTATTTTCATTTTGTTATTACTTTATTTATTTCCACTAGTTTGTATAAATATTAAAGAGACGTTATGTCGTTTTATTCCAACAATACATAAAGAATATAGAAACCATCAACAGATTAAAATTAATGGATATTAGGTTTTTGCCTAATCTCTTTGTCATAGATATTTTCACTTTTGTATTATTATGTATTGTCATCCATAGATTTCGTTTTTAAACAAATTTACCACACAGTGTGACTTCAGTCATCAGAAAAAGATAATATTATTGATTAATCTCTCCACACACTCAGGTCACTCTTAGGGCCAGGCAAAAATTACAGATTTCCTTTTGGCACTTGCCATAACAAAATGGGCTTCTGCCTCTAGGCATGAAATATTTTATGCCATCCCTAATTATATAACATGTGCTAATTTAAATTGTGTGTTCCACCAGTAACATTAATTGAAAACGCTTGTTATATTACGCAAACATGATTTTTATTCATGTGGGCCAAGCTACATTACATTTGTATCTGGCGAAAACAAATTTATTCACAGTGACATCACAAGATAAATATAACTGACCATGTTTCAAAATACAATAAATTCAATATTTTATAGATAAATAAAAGTAACTATAATTTCCATGGCTATCTGCCACCCACTTTGTGTCTGTCTGAGGACATTGATGGATGATATTAAAATATTCCACTCAAGCATTAACCATCTAATCAATAGTTATTTAGAATTATCTTAATATATTTTAATGATATATTACATTTCAGGAATATTGTGCACTTGAGTCTGAGTAAAGGTAAGGATAATTTGTTTTAATTATTATTTGGCTGATGCAGTTTTTATACATGGTGGATGCAACATTACAACATATAGCTTAACATCATATTTTACAATTTGTTTGTTGGTCATACACCAAATATTAAATATACAAGTATAGTAGTTTAGTAACAGGATACTTTTTAGTTTTCATTACTTTGTTTCAAGAGAAACTTGGACTCAGAGACTCAGGTCTAAAATTTTATCATTTACTGAAGTCATTATTGTTATCAAGTATTAAGCCGACTTGGCAACAATGTTATACTGCAGTGTTACTATTATTGCTAACAAACCATCACTTATTTCTTGCTAATCATGTTTCAATAATGATGAATCCATTCCATATATTTCATTAAATTGTGCAAATTATTTTAATATTTCTCTATTTTTAGATGGCGGAAGTAGATCCTGAAACGTTATTAGAATGGTTGCTAACGGGGCAAGGCGATGAAAGGGATATGCAACTGATTGCATTGGAACAACTTTGCATGCTTCTGCTTATGTCAGATAATGTAGACAGATGCTTTGAGAGGTATGAAAAAGCTTTTGCATCTTCTATAGTTATGTTTTTACTTCCTAGTCTTAGTCTTTTTGGGGTTACATATTAAAAACAACTCTGTGTCAAGAAAATTTTTATAAGAAATTCTTATTTAGGATCAATGTTGCTCTATGTTCTAGTTAAAAGTTGTTTAACCCCTATTAAAAATGTGGGTTATAAAATGTGTAGTGATTATAAATAGCTAAAAGTAGCAGTCTGTAAACGCCCAATACTGGCCTCCTTTTCAAATATCTGAGAGGGTTTTAGAGCTGGGAAGGGTCCGCCACGGTGCTCCAATTGATATGATATTTCTCAGACATGCAGGTTCTGTTGTTTGTGTTTTCCTTCACCGTTTAGCATGCAGTAGCTAACTTGTATATATTATTTACCTTATATTATTAACTAGTGAACATAGTGACAGAGCAAATATCAAGTTATTAAATCTTAATATCCAAGTCAGTAGTACTTTGTTACTGAAAAAAAAGATAATCCTATTAGAATTATGCATTTATTTGTGATTACTTGATTTTTATTGTTATTCCTTTATACAAAAGAACAAAATTTAGACTAGACATATTTAATTCGGCCTTCTCTACCAGTGTATCATCATCATCATCTCAGCCTATCACAAGTCCACTGCTGAACATAGGCCTCCCCAAATTTCACCATATGGTATGGTATGGTGAAATTAACTTGACACTACCTAAAGAATTCTAAAGAGAGCGAAACCGAAAATTTGAGGGTGGCGTGCTACTCTTACTGACACGCCGTTAAGTACATAAACGTCACAATTTTTTTCGCAGATTGTATCGTATTTTTTCCTTTTATAATAAATTTCGAAATGTATCGAATTCTTCGTTAGATTCATTTTGGCGGATAGATAAATAATAGAAAAACGTCGGGAAACCGTTTTTACGTATTATTTTTCTGTATTAAAATGTCATCTATTTAATGGTATCGAACAGACCAACAAGATCTTACTGCAACTTTTTACTTATATCTAAATGTATATTAATTTTTCATTAGATGATAATGTATGGTCTGTTTTTGTGGGGAGAAAATAAACAAATATTGTTATTAATACTTATAAAAAATAAAAAACATTACCCAACCTAATACATACGTCATACTAATATTGTTAATAAAAATTTGTTACAGTTGTCCTCCTCGAACATTCCTTCCTGCACTGTGCAAAATATTTTTAGATGAATGTGCTCCAGATAATGTTTTAGAAGTAACAGCTAGGGCTATCACATATTACCTAGATGTTTCAGGTAAGTGAACCTAAGAACTAAAAGATATGTATTTTAATTACGTTGTTATCAATATTTAGATATTCTAATGATTGCAGCTGAATGTACAAGACGGATTGTAGCAATAGAAGGTGCTATTAAGGCTATTTGCAGTAGGCTTCTTACAGTTGACCCTAATAATCGCACAAGCAAAGACCTTGCTGAACAGTGTATCAAAGTAAGTGCTCCTGTTTTTTTTTACAAATGAATTTTCTTCGTTTGTAGGTTTCAATTCCTAATAAATTATTGGAATCGTTGTGGTGTGACTTCTGATATAATATTCTATTTTATGTCAGATGTTTTAACATAGTATTTTTCATTTTGGAACGATATGTATTGGTGTATATTATAAAAACTTTTTCACAACTGAAAAACGGAACTCTAAAGGTATTGTACCAACTGACCAGAAAGAGTATCCGGACCTAAGGGAGATATAAACACATCGCTTTCCACGATGACGCCACGACTATAACCTTAATATACAGCGAGAAGTAGACCAGTGCCAAGGGACTACTCGACCCACTCCATGTGGAAGGCATCGATAGCAATGAAGTAGATGGAACAGCGTCATCGTGACGGATCTTTTCACTACACGGGGCGATAAAAAGATACAGGCGCGCATATTCGACAAGCTACAAGTCTTAGAACGAATAAAGGGAAGGACTTCGTCGATTGAAGGTACATCCAGGGTATAGTAGATTAACAGAAGTACGCAAACTTCGCAACAAAGTTACTCATCGGACGCCTGCATCTGTTACTCGCCACCGAAATGAGAAAGGCACGGCGACTCCAACTCGTCGCATCTCTCACACCCTTGGGCTAGGTGTTACACGGTACGCATACGCGAACACTTGGTCAACATGTACAGTGCTTCTGCCATATAGCGGACGTTGACAGCAACTTGAATGAACAACTGAAAGTCACTTCGCGCTAGAACCGCTTACCACTTTCGATAATCTCTACAACACTACTCAACACCGAAGACAACCCATAGCTGAAACAGAAGTACGAAGAACGCACTCGTCAAAAAGGGCTATACCAAACGTGACTACGAACAGAGCGTTGTACTTATCACACTTCCCCGTCTTAAATTGTATAAAACTAGGGATGGTCCGAGTCGTCCGTCGACTATGCAGCAGTGAAGATAAAGGTGACACTGTAGCAGAATCCGGAAATGTCAATCCGTGGGGCTTGACTTATCGAATAGCTAGCCAACGTTTTCGTCCCCTATCTAATATGCTGAACGGTATCAAGTTATATTATATGTTTACACTCGGACGACTGGCTGAACGCTTTATGCCTAGATGACAATTCTGCCCAGCATACCGTATACCATCGCTGCCGCATGCACACCATTGGGTAACAACGTTATTTTATTCCGCCATCTAAAGAACAAAAAAATAGGGCTCATCATTCGTGACCAACTTAATACTGCACCAGGTATCGATGCAATTACCGCTAAGATTTTTAGGCAAGCACTTAAAACCATCAAAGCAATCAAAACAGAACGTTCAGGTGATTCTTTTAGGCAATGGTCCTACTCAAGGCAAAGTAATGCGCCTAATATATGTAGTACTTTTCAGTTAGTTTATCAACCGCCGCGTGGAACTAATTCCTAGAGACCGAGTGTTATGGAAGACTTCGACGATTGGCTGTCCACAGGGATTATTGCTGGGAGCAACCATATGGAAACTTCTCCTCGATGACCTGAAGCTGCCAAAACCGAAACCCATAAGAGTGCACTGCTTACGCCGTCGATGTAAACACCGTGAACGAAGCATCATCTGGTTCTGCTATAGAGCGGAAAGCGGCTGCATTGGGCTTCTCTGAGTGGGGTTTACTGCCGGAAAGTCTCAATTGATATCTCATCAATAAGGGCAAGTTTAAGCGCGAACTATTAAAATGGACGATACTACAATCACGAGTATACCCCAGGCAGGAGTGATTTTAGATGAAGTCCTTCATGCGACATACATGGTATAAGATATCACGCCCTTAGACTCCTATTTTGAGGGACCTATGGGGCAACGTTGACCTATGCTGCTGCTGTATGGTACCGACGCTCGTTCGTTTGAGCCTTGCAAAGTGCAATGCTGAGGTTCTATAGGACGGCTAGCACCGCAACGTTACATGTGCTAGCGTGCGTATTGTCTGTCGACCTGGAAGTTCTTCGTAAGGGACGAGTTGAGGAGGTGGGAGAAGGTTTAGTAAACAAGGGGTGCCGGAAGAAGTGGAGGGAGATATTGACGGTTGTAGTGACCACGTTCTCTGGGTTTGCGCCATGTATACCTCCGTATAACGCAAAGGAATGCTATGTTGGACGGCCTACAACGGACGTTTATCAGTGTATTACCGGGACCTAGTGTTTTGCGAGTACATCTTTTGCAATTTACGGGAGTTCGCGCATGTAGAGCATCTCGTGAAAAAACTACACGGCGACTAAAATTGACCAGATGACTGCGAACGTTGCTGTGAAATCACGCCCCGAAGGGAAGAGATGATAAGTGCGCTTCACCCGAGATTCGGTCTGTATGCTACAAGGCGGGTAAAACCGTGGGAAGGAGGAGGGATCTAGCGTTATAGGTGCGTTCCGCACAGTTATACTTGCAAAGGCTTTTCACATTTTTTTTTTACTTTAATCATTTACACAGACATGAGGTCAATGTGTAATTTTTTCTAGTCGTTCTTATATAATATTAAATATTTTCCAATAGGTATTAGAATTGGTATGTACTCGGGAAGCAGGTGCAGTGTGGGAAGGTGGAGGCCTTCCAGCAGTGTTACATTTTATTACTCACTATGGGACATCTGTGCATAAAGACACCCTACATTCGGCGATGGCAGTAGTCTCAAGGTAAATTCATAATTCTTACAACATATCCTGCTATAAGCTATGCAACAGAATATAGTTATAACATTTTTTCATTGCCAGAGTGTTGAAACCTTTTAGTAATTAAGTATCAATCAATAAATGATTAATTGAATCAAATCAAATGTTAAAACTATGAAATACAATTGTGAACTTTTCTGCAGAACATCAAGAGCCAAAGAATAATTAAATTAATTAGAATAGTTAATATACAAAAAATATATAATTGAAGCAAATGTTACACCTGGTAAAAGTAATTTTTTGTTTTATACTTAACTGCTATGTAACTATGAGATGTGGATATTCGTTTTTATTTGCAATAATTTTAGTTACAAATAATCACTAGTGATTGTTATTAAAATGGTGTTTGAGCTGAATTATTTAAAAACTAAAATATTTTTTAAATGTTTTTAACATAATTTCCGAAAATGATTTAAAAAATTTAACTATTTAAATAGTAGTACAATATAAAAAAACGTCTTGAAATGATCCAAAGAGCCCACGCATACTATAAAGGAACGAACGAACGCTTCATTAAAATCTCATTCGATTCATCAATCACATGGTCACGACCAATTTCAACACTGTGAACGAAACTAACTCACGTTATTTTGCCCAATCCAATAGAACATGATTGATTGAACAATTCATTGAAATGAAACTAGAATTTCTATGGAAACCAATACTTGATTGATCGAATCATCTCAAATGAACGACTGATAAAGTGCTGTGATTAATGATCTATCTAGATTGAATCAATATGAATCTAAACATTATCTAATTGATTACAAACTTTACCAATTTTGGATTAATAATCTCGAGAGAGTAGGTTACCAACTTGTTTGGTTCACTCCCTAGTAAGATTGTACTGTTAACTATATAACACTAGCCTTTATATTATTATTAACAACTGACGGAAGATTTAAATTGAAATAGATTATCTTCCGCTTTTAATTCTTAAGCCCTTAAAATAAAATCGCAATAGCTACCGACATCTCCCGCTATCGGGAGAGCCATATCGAAAAATACCAGACCAATGCGGGCATCAGGCGCTTAGGTGCGAGGCGTCTGGTACTGCGATCGCTAATCCGCTTGCCGCGCGTGGCGATTGTGGCAAATCCTTGTTATGGGAGAGACCTATGTTTCAAATTCTTAAAGCGATGAGTATTTTTTTTAATAGTTCTATTACATCTTACATAGGGTTTGTGGTAAAATGGAGCCCGGGGATGAACGTGTAGGCGACGCAGTATCTTCACTATCGACTCTATTGCGACATAGCGACGCCCGAGTCGCGGACGCTGCACTGCGTTGCTTCGCTTCTCTTGCTGATAGATTTGCGCGTGCACATGCTGATCCTGCACCGCTCGCCGAACATGGTAATTCTTTTTTTGATACTAATTGTTAGTGTAGGTTTCAAATAAATTAATGGAAATATTTTACAAAGCTAATAATATCGTTTATGGGCGACGGGAGATGAAAGGTGTGTGTGGGGGGGGGTTATGACGTTCTGATTATAGATCAACATTCTTTTAATTCTATCCATTATTACTTAATCCTTATATATTTTTTTTCATAACTTTCATTTCAATGTCTTTTATTCAAAAACCCGCAATAAAAAAAGGTTTATTTACGGGATTATGTGTCCTAATAATATAATTGACATGGTTACGACATGCGGTGGTTAAAAAAGCCAATGAAGTTAGTCTTATCCCTGATTGAAAAGGAGTACTTTATTATCACATAAATTCCTTTTCGTTTCTTTAATTAGGTCTCATTGAGGAATTGGTACGAAGACTGGGCAGCACAGAGACCAACGACGACAAAGGTCTAGTGCCTTCCGTTTCTACTACAGTCAGCCTCTTGTCTACTCTCTGCCGGGGCTCAGCTCAGATTACTCACGTAAGTTTTTTTAAATGAACTAAGTGAGAAAATGAATTAGTGAGAAAGTGAATTAGTGAGAAAGTGAATTAGGCACTGCACTGCACCTGCCACCCTATATCCTACCTTATCTATAATATAAGGTAGATAGATAGATAGTAGGTGGTAGGGCTCCAATAAATATAAGTAAAAAGGTACAAGCTAAACTTAAATTTTACTGTTTGAATCAATACCAAGTTGGCGTGCATTTATTTAAATCCTGAACATTATATTACAAGTGCAATAAATAATTCCTGGGTCGTGCTTTGTTACTTTTCACATGAGTCACGATAACACACTATTATTTAGAGCAGCATGATAGAAGTCAAGAAGTCCTTCATACTATGTAATGTTTGTAAGACATATTCTTTTACAGGACTTAGTTCGCTTGGATCTTTGCACAGCAATTGAGGCAGCAGTGCAAGCTGATGAGCGTTGGTGCTTAGAGTGTATGCGTCTTGTGGATTTACTGCTGGTTCTTCTGTGTGAGGGGAGACATGCTATACAAACGTATGTAATTTAATTTAGTTAATTTCTAAACGTTTAAACGAAACGTCTTTATGATTTCTGCATGTCTGTCTATCACTGCCAACTTCTTCGGACACCGAGGGACTCTGACACTTAAGATTCGACTAGATTAAAATATTCATATAGGAATGAAAGTAGAAGGCAAATAATAAACTCGATTTTTTTTATAACATAAAGGCTGATATTTCCCATTGCGACATCTTCCGTATATTAACGGCAGTTGTCAACTACGCAGAATATATAATAGTAGCGATGGGCGAGTGAGAGATCACATCTGTGAAGGTCGATCGTAAAAAGAATCTCGATGATTCTCGTTGATTTTCTCGCGTAGTCGACTTGAAACAACTCCAACTTGCGTCACGCGTCGATGGGCTGATGGGTGATTTCGAGGTGTTTATATAATCGAAAGGAAGAAATTGTAGTTGCAGTTAGTGGGTTCGCCAGTATATTTTTACACGCGTGGGAACCATGCACCTAGCATAATAGGCGAGAGGTCCGCTGCGCGGTGACGATTATTTACAAACACGCGCGTATGCTCAATGTGCGATCTATGGCCGAGAGGTGGCACCACTCGATGCTGTCATGATTCGTATGGTGAAGCGGATATACGTTATACACAATGCCTGCGGTGATTCGAATTATTTGACATAATGTACAGACTTGCGCGGAGTATCAAGTACAAGTAAACGTAATTAACAAATCATAACCAACATTAAATATAGTTTTGTCTTCTTATATTACATTTCATAAATAAAGGCCATATTACATAATCCAAATTGCGTTCGTAAATTAGCCCGCCCATCGCTATATAATATCTATCAGCAGTCAGGTATACTATCCATGAAGCCGCGCGGTTGTTTTAAATGAGGGTCACATTTAGAGGGATTATTATGTGGAATTCAACAATATTATTTCATAATTTTAGCATAGGTAGTGTGAAAAGTATATGTATTATTATAAATGAAATACCATACTTTCTCCTTTATTAATCATATTTACGTCATTTCATGTACTTATTTTTAAGTTTCTGAAATATAGTAAAAATTTTAGAGCATCAAGTCGCACTGGCAACTCGGTGACGGGTTCAACCAGTGGTGCGAGCGGTGAAGGGTCAAGCGGTGGAAGCGGGACCCGAGGCGATAAATCTCACCGTCAGCTTATCGACTGTATCCGCGGGAAGGACACCGATGCCTTGCTAGCGGCAGTGTCCAGCGGTGCCGTTGACGTTAACTTCACGGATGACGTCGGACAGACATTGCTTAATTGGGCCGCTGCTTTCGGCACCCGAGAGATGGTCGAATTTCTATGCGAAAAAGGTAAGTTAATCTGCTTAAAAGTAGTAAGAATGAAGTGACAATAGGTCTCAGCAATGTAAATAGTAGAATGCAATCTGTCTACAAATATTTCCCTCAAAATTAAATAAGCTCCGTTCGGTCATTAACCCCATTCCCTTATTTGTCGGATATTATCGGAAGAGGTACAGTAATGGCATTTATTTATATTTAAATGAGTATCAGTATTCAGTTTCAGATTTAGTTTGGTTGAATATTTGAAAAATGGTATAGTATGGAAGAATCATAAAGGACTGGAGTGAAATACAAGATACTGTATTATTGTTTTTTAGGGGCGGATGTGAACCGGGGCCAGCGCAGTTCATCGTTGCATTATGCCGCATGTTTCGGTCGACCCGCGATAGCCAAGGTGCTGCTGCGCTATGGTGCTAACGCGGATCTTCGCGACGAGGACGGAAAGACGCCGTTAGATAAAGCGAGGGAAAGGCATGATCAAGGTTTGTGTCTTCCATTGTGGCTTATATTTGCTTGATAGCATTAATAGCGGTTACTTCTAAATCGTTATTTTATTTGGCTTCCAAGCAGAAATTTGATACAAGAGGGCTGTAGACAGAACCCTGAGGCAAAGCTCTCCACACCACTCTAGAAGGGAAAAGGGAACCAAGCATACGTTTTGCAATAGGATTACCATTGAATAAGTAATAGTGTTTACCAGTCTCTCAGGGATACTCAGTTAAACCATTTTCTATCTGAGTAATGGAATGTGGCCCTTATCATAAGCAGATGAAACATCTAGAAAAACACTAATATCTTGGCGTAGACTAAATAGTCTGAGTATCTTTATTTGTACCCATTTAAATCTTCGTATAATCGATTCGAGTCCTCCGATAACCTCGAAGTACAAGTTATCGAGGTTCTACTGTAATATTGAGTGTTCAATTAACGTGTTAGCTTATTTAAAAGGTTTAGCTTATTTAAAAGCTTAGTTTCAAA
Organism: Bhutanitis thaidina; assembly: GCA_029286595.1. NCBI lineage: Eukaryota > Metazoa > Arthropoda > Insecta > Lepidoptera > Papilionidae > Bhutanitis > Bhutanitis thaidina. The sequence goes on from JAGSMS010000022.1 coordinate 7,382,297, forward strand.
CTTTACAAACATTACATTGCATTCTATCAACACCAAAATACCATCATAAAAAATACTTGTAACGTCATTATAAGGTTGAGTGAGATCAACTCATTCTCAGGGTTTACTGTCATCCATGTAACCATTAACATGATTATAACGCTCTTCATTAATGTTTTTTTAATTTATGACTTGACTCTATGGAGTCTAGTGCGGATTTGAACTATGTTAATAGAGTCAGGTCAGAGGGATATAATGACATCATCTTGAAACTTTTATATTTGTGTGAATAGTTTTAATGTTAAGATCTTGTGTGAAGACCTTAAATTTTAAATCAAGGTTTGTCTCTGTCTTTAAAAGTGACTTTCGGTTGTTTTCTGTGTGATTTGGCTGCGTTTGTTTTATGTAAAAAAAATGGCGATTAAATAATAATATTTTTAAATTTTATAATTTGTTAACTAGGTCACAGAGAAGTTGCAGCCATATTACAGTGTCCTGGAGAGTGGCTTGTAGTCAGTAATCATGATTCACCGGCTTCTTCAAATGAAGATGATTTTCCTGAAACTGGAGATAAAGAGATGGCAGCAGTTTATCTTGAGTAAGTTTTAGAAATTGACTTCAAAATATTTGCCTGAACTTCGGTTTAATTAAATGCTCTTATTATTACTTTTCAGCATTACTATCATCTGGTATTCTCGTACTAGTGATGCTGCTTTTCATCACTAGTCTGTGGGATTTGGGTTCGGCATATTTGGATGTCTCTGCTATCATTCGGTCGCCAGAGCCACGTTTGTTTGTTAGCAAGGTTCACTATGTAGGGGGTTGACATTTGGCGGAATATTCCTTCTTGCGATCACAAGTGACGATACAGGTGTTGATTCGGAGTAGTAATATTTGTACTTAAAATTGCAATGAATAAATTTTGTGCTGCCGGGAGTTCCGCCAAAGCCACTATGAGCAGTATGGTTATGAGTTATTTCGGATGCATGTGCCGGATCTCTGTGAAGATGATATTTATAATAGCGTGTATACGAGTAAATCCGCGTTGATCGTGTAAACCGGAGTATCTGCCCTGTGTACACGGTCTAAGCAGGTATACCGCACCGACGTTCTTACATTGTAACGTGTTGATGTGCTCTGTGCAGGCGGCTGGTGCCGGTGTTTTGCGCGCGGTACCTGGGTGCGGGCAGCGCAGGCGTGCGGCGTGCATGCCTGTCGCTGGTGCGCAAGATGGTGCACTACGCGCCTGCCGCGCTGCTGCGCACGCTGTCCGCGCCACGCGCCGCCGCGCTTCTCACGCACCTCGTGGCCAACGTGCTAGATAACCAGGTGCGTTCCGCTGTCGGCTGCATCACGAATTACACCTGCTCGACAACCGGGTGCGTCCCGCTGTCCACTGCATCACGTCTAACACGTGCACGACAATCAGGTGCGTCCCGCTGCCTGCCGCGCCGCATCACGTCTCACACGTGCTTCACAACCTGGAGCGACACGCAGCCCGCTGCGTACCGTCCCGTCTCACGTGCTCTCCATGCACAGGCGCCACAATTTGTTGGACTATTCGCCAATGCAAGGAACTGACCCGCCTGCTATAAAGGATATGAAATTGGCGCCAAAAAAATTACTTCATTGCTATTAAAGCTACGATTTAATATGGAGTCAACAATGAAATATTAAATGAAAAATTGTTGTTGTACCAATTCCATACGTACGAAACGGAATAGTGTTTACATTCGGATCGACCAGCCAGTTGAGAAGCCGAATAATTTAATACTTGATTGACAGTATGAAGCTGTCGTAAATATAGGCAAATGTTTAATTTTATTTTTTACGACATAGCAACTTTTCTCCGCCCGACACCTGTATGAATGAATGAATGAAATATTCAAAGACACAAAGATTTAACGTACAAAGATTATTTAAAGAAACAATAAAAAGTACAATAGGCGGCCTTATCGCTTAGATGCGATTTCTTAGCGATAAGGCTAAGAAATCGCGTAGTATAATGTGGAAATCATTGGGACAGATCATTCGCACAAGAACAATTCACTCAAACAAATCTTAACAAGAGATAAATCATTAACACATTAAAACAAGTTTTTTAGCATTTTTCTCATAAACTGTATATGTCCAGCTATATACACATATAATTCCAGCTTTTTATCTCGGTGAGATGGGGTGGGTAGTGGAAAACACCTTTAGCCGATTTTAAACCCAGATTTTATAATAAGAATTAAAAAAAAATGATTACAACTTATGACAACCTCTGTTGATTTAGCAGAATATAGCTAAAGTTATTAGTTTTAATTTAATTTTTCATAATATTCTCTATTGTTATTTTTGAAAGCAAATTTTACAACAAGTACTAGAGAACACGTTTACACCTTATGACAACCTCCTTTGTTTTAGTAAAAGTTATTACAATTTAGACCGATAAGTTTTAATTAATGTCGTTTTATCTTTTTTCTTTAATTATTTTTGAAAAGAATATAATACCGATTTTCAAATACATTACATATATTTGTTATAAGACCAAGGTTTGTCGAATGTAACAAGTCAATAAGCTTGCTAAAACGGCATATTAATTGAAATCTGCATTTAATTATTCTGAATTTTGTAAATGCTGAAACAAACTTTTTCCAGTTTCAAATACTTGTATATGAATGCATTCAGCAGTATTTATTGACTAGTAAATATATTTATGTGTTGTATATTGGTACGATACTATTTCTGTTATTAATCGGAACCGCTACTAATATCAGGGCGAGCTCGCAGCGCCTCGGCGTCCGCAACAGCGGTACCTGCGCAGCCACTATATCTGCGCTCCGCTGGTAACGTTCCGATGGTGTGATGAATGCTATCGCCCATGCACTGTATACTCACGACCGGCTCTCAAATTAATGGTTGTGTGCTATATCTCTTAATAATATTTATAATTATGTAACTGGGATCACGATGTGAAATACTTTTGTATGAATATGAGGAATTTAGAAAGTAAAAATTACATGGCTCATTGATTGACGTGTGTCAATTAAATCTTAGAATCTATTTCATGAAACTATCAGTTGTATTTTAAAATAATGAATAAGTAAATAGTGGATGTTTCCACATTGTCCTTTCATAATGGTTATATTTACCAAAGATAATTGCAAATAAAATATCATATTTTAAATACTCGTATTGAGTCAACATTCTATTTTACCTTGTTGTTTAAAAAAGGTACTTTAGTGTAAATTATGGTATCATATTGGTTATCAATTTATTGGAATTTCATGTTTCTGATACAATTGCATATAGCCATTCTTTTAGAGCCGAATTTAACTACTTGCACATACTATCGGACCATTTGATGTTTACCCGGTTGTTTTTTTTAAATCCTTGTCTGTTGTTTGTAAATAAAATCAAATATTATTTTAGCTATGCACCATTAATATTTATTATACTAATTAAAATCTATGCCTGACTCCATTATTGTATTATAATGAAATTAATCAAGAAATATAATATTTAAATAATATATATTTATATTATATCATTGTATCAAATTCCAGTAAGTATAATTTTTGAGCATCATATCTGCATAATAAAACATCACACCATCGAAAATTACCTTGCATTATTAAACTGTTATGAATTTTGTGCTTTTTACCCATTGTTTATTGTTTTAATTTGAAAGAAAATTAAAATATACCCTGAAGGAAATAAAAAATCACTTCAAGACGTGATGTTTTCATGAATAGGAATAAACTTATTAACCGTAATGACAAAACAATAACACGGTTTAACTTGTTTTTGTTCATTCAGGACGACGACGACGGGCACCTGATCGTGTTGGGTATCGCGGAGGAGTTGATGGTGAAAGCGGCCGACATATATTTGGAGCAGTTCGCGCGACTTGGTGTTTTCAGTAAAGTGGAAGCGTTGGCGGCCGTTCCCGCAAACCAACTCACAACCGAAGGTGAAGCCGTCATTGCCACAGGTCAGATATAACACTGAAATTTTTATTTTTTATTTTTTTATTTTATGACACTGTAATTTATTTATGTTACTCTAAGATCACTTCGCACTTTCGCCATTCGGCACGTGGTATTTTGTATACAAAACGTCCGCAAACCTCGTGAATCTTTACGCACTTCCGAGCCTCGTGTCGGCACAGTGTTGACAAATTGACACAGTGAGGGAACTCCTCAATACACACCTCTATACAACACGTTAGTTTGGTCCTCGCAGAACCCGTCTGTCTAACAACTTGGTGCTTAAGTGAGTAATTTGAGGCCTCTATTTGGTCGACGACTGCGTATATTCGCAGCGAGAAGCCTCCTCGGGACTTTTATAGGCTCATTGGTGTACCCACTTCTTCTTCAATATTCTCTCTCTCTCTCACTTCTTCAATATTCATTTTCAGTTTTGATTATGGAACCTTTCGTTTCCATAGCATTTGTTTGACTCAGCGACGGTCGTCGACGTTTTCTTTCTTGCTTTCTTTTCACGGAACCTGTCTCCTGATATCGCTGCCTGGCTTTCTAGACAGTTGAACGACTAACTTATAGCCACATTGGTCGCATCATCAACGAGGGCCCCGCCAGAGTCGCGGCAGACAGGTAGTATGGCGACTGCGACTCCACCTCGGCAGTGGTGCGTCAGGTCGCCTACGCCTACCACCGCCGTGGTCGAAATGGGCCTGGAGAACATACTCAATATAAATCACTTTGAATTCCGCTCGAAAGTTAAAACGTTAAAATTGGGGCTTGGCAGGTACAGGCGAGGACGCATCCTGCCTGGCGAGCGGCGTGGCGTACAGTTGGGGCGAGTGGTCTCTGTGCCGCGGCCGCGACGCGCTATACGCGTGGAGCGACGCGGCCGCGCTTGAGCTCAGCACCGGCAGCAACGGCTGGTTCCGCTTCCTGCTCGACGGCAAGCTCGCCACTATGTACTCCAGCGGCAGCCCCGAGCACCAAACCGATAACACGGGTACATAATTGACGATTCCTACTTATCAGAGTCATTCTTAGAATGGATTAGCAATAACTAGCGCGCGTGCTGGTTCACCATGAATGGGTTTACGCGATTCCATATTAACTGGAAAAGATTGATTTAGCTTCGCCAAGTCTGCGCCCTCGCCTTCGATATCAGGAAGCGCAAACTGTTAAGTTTTCCAAAACCGGTTATATGTGTATTATACATTACACTGTCTATATACGTAAAAGTGCTGATTTTAACGTCTCTCACTTCAAAAACACGATTTTCATAGTCCCGTTTCATCTTTTAGGGGTTTTTTTTGGTAAAATATTTTCTTAGTCGATGCCTATTAGGAACTTACTATATACAGATTTGGATTATTGTTTATAGAAAACCGAGGTGAATTTATCGACAAGTTACAAAGAGCTAGGGCGTCTGTCAAGAATTCAGTTCCTCAGCCTATTCTCTCAAAACCAGGACCAGCGAAACTAGTTCTTGGTAACTGGACACTATCATGTAAAAAGTAAGTTGTGTTTTCTCAAGAATATTTTCTTCTCCGCCGTTTATAATTCCGTATTTACACATACACGTTTTAATTATGTTATAAGGGAAAAGGAGCTACTTATCCACAACACAGATGGCCAGCAACAGACAACAATACTCAGAGAAGACTTGCCAGGTTTTATATTTGAATCCAATAGAGGAACCAAACATTCTTTCACAGCAGAAACATATTTAGGTAGGTACAGACATTATGAAAAAATTTAATTTACATTTTTTTTTGGAATATTTTTACAAGTTTTCACAAGCAATTTTTAAAATTTAAGGCCCCGAGCTAGCCAGTGTCTGGGTGGACAGAAGGCCTGCAGTGGTAAACAATGGAAACACTAGTCAAAATCGATCTCGTCTTTCAGCTAAGACCGAAGCTCAAAAAACACAGGTGGGGTTTCTTTTTCTCATTTACTATTTATAGAATATTATCAAAATATGCTGAATTATAAATCCGTCAGGGATCATCAAGAGAATTTGGCAAAATATTTTAGAAACAGATTTATGAGGAAATATTTCAATTCATTCAACAACACCAACAAGCAAATACTTGCCTGCTTGTGGTAAAGCATTGGCGGACATTTCAAAAAATTATAATATAATAGCAACCGCCTAACTAGTAACTTATTTATATATTTTATATTGATAATATTCATTTAATACTTTATTAGATATATGTGTTTAAATATTTATTAATTAATTGTTTTTAGAAGTATCTTAGTTTTTTTTTGTTCTTTGATTAGCACCTGTCATTTAGTTTTCGCCATAACAACACCCTTGTTACTGGTAGAGAATGCCCCTTGACATTAAGTCCGCCCATTGTAACCCTTAACTTAAGGTCAACGATAAGGAATAAATTAATTACACAAATACTATGTAAGCAGACACGCCTGTCATCTTACATAGAATTTGTGTTATTCAAACATCAAATTTGGTCTTTCTTCCATATACCGCCAATTTGGTCCATATATGGCCGTCAAGGGCGTCCATTACAGCCTTTTTTTTATTGTGCTGAAGAACGAGCTTACAGTCCACCTGATTTTACGGGACTACTGCAGCCCATGGACACCTGCAACCAATTTCAATCGCATTTCTCTGACATTAATTTTACTATCATTCGATTTCCCCATTTTCTTTTAATCCTTGACGAGTAGTCTATGTATAATTCGAGATATAGGAACTATTTATTACCAAGCCATTACGTAAAATGATAAGGTCTTAAAATATAAATAATAAAAACATAAAATTCTTTAAATTTATAGATATATAACTGGTAGTCACCTTCTCTTTACATGTCATAGGAATTTTGTAAAACCTTAAACATAATATGCAGGTTCATATTCATACTTTACACCTCCTATCAAGTGCGTACGCGTATTACGGCAAATCCTCACTGCGGGAGACGACTGTTAACAGGTCGAAAAAGAAGACTAACGTAATTTGTATGATTATTAATAATAAAGTTATAGTTATAATATAATAGAAGAGAATAAAACTAAGGGTGCACGTGCAGGTGAGCGAGCGCGCGCATGCGCTGTACGCGCGCCACCTGGCCAGCGCCGCCACGCGCCAGCCGCGCCCGCCCGTCGCCCGCTTGCGCGCGCTGCTCGCCCGCGTGCAGCGCCTAGCCGCACAGGCCGCGCAGCCTGCAGGTAGCAGGCTACCTTGCATCCTTGTCAACTTGTAACTAGCGTTAAACTCCCTTCCCCAATTTCACCCCGTGCGTGACGCACAGTGACAGACGGCAGCGTCAAAGGTGTGAGGTGCCTGCCGAGGCCTTACCGTTATATCTAGTCTGCCCAACTGAGAAAAGTGGAATTTTTAGAGGCCGATAATACTGATGATGAGTATCTCAGGACCAATCTACTGCTGTTTACCTCTTACAAGTTGGAGACGTCGTTAGAGGTCGCAGTGCGCCTCATATTTTAGAAGCTGCTGCTTGTCACTTGTGGGGCTATTTTGGGTTTGGCATAATAAGATGGTTATCCCTGAGTCGACTTTTGTAACTCCCACTGGATGAGCTGGAATGATAGATTTTCTTTCAAAGACAAGCTAATATCGCATCTCGTCGCCGAGTGGGCATCCAAAAATCACCCCGCCTTTCCAGGAGCTAGAACATGACCGCACCTCCTCGTCCAGTTTGTTCTCGGAGGTGTTATAATATGGTTATTCCGCCATAAGACCTATAAGGTCCTTAGTCGATTCACGAAGAGAGGGCGGTCGCAGATTTTCTTATGCCGCCTCAACACGTTCTGTGCACATTATATGACTTAATAAATACGACTTTTATAATTTATAATAATCCATTTGCACCTGCCACTTGTATAATGTCGCATTCGTCACATTTCCAACTTAATAATTATAACAATAGCAATTTAATAATTATAAATATTAAAATATAAAAAAAACATAAACATTTATTATAAACATGCTTAACTCGTAATTTCGGGTAATAGATTCAATTACCATTAAAAAAAGAACTGCAAAAAATTTCGCTGTATGTAATGTCCATGTGTGTACCGTACCATCCAGATGATTGGCAGCAGGAACTAAAGGACTCCCTAGATCAGCTGACAGAGTTGTTGTCCGGAGACGAACTACTCTCAGCTTATGAGTTGCAGTCTTCGGGACTTGCACCGGCATTGCTTCAGGTGCTGTCGCCGCAACCTAATGGTAAGTCTGATTTTCTATATTAAATAATTTTATATTACAAAATATACTAAAGACGATAAGTACTACGAATTTTTAGGCCGCCTATACACTTGTAAGTAAGTAGCTTCTGTAAAATGTATGTACATGTTTACAATAAAAACAAAATTACAGTAACTAATACTTACGTAAGGTTTTTAATGTTTAAGTTTTTTTTAGGTTGGGATTCGAACCCAGTACCCCTGGCTCCGCAGATAGGAACAAAAAAATCGTTCATTTGTTTTTAGCCTCGATATATTAGAAACGTCAAGTTAGTCCCCTTTTGTTAAGGAATTAATTATTGTAAAATCAAAAGTTCTGTTACATCTCCGATTAGCATCACAGCACTAACCTTCATACCAATCATGACGTTTCGTTTTGATAAGTTGTGAGAGGATTCCGTGAGTGAATACATTTAAGTTTTGACCTGTAATTTTTCAACTTCTTCAAGTTGCGTTTACATTTGTAAATTTATCGTAAGTTAGTCACGTAAGATACTTACGTGAGTAAAACTTACAGGTGTAAAGGTATTCTTAGAGTTCAAAACTACACACACGTTCTGACATCTATGTGCTACACTGACTATTAGCGTCTGGTCCCCGGATCTGCTCATACTCGTACACTAGTCCGCAGGTTCGAACTTTTATTAAGATTAATTAATTTCCTTATTTATAGTATATGGAGTAAAATAAAGTTCTAATCAATTCATAAAAAGAAAAACATATTTTTATACTATTTTAATAGGAAACGTTATTACATTCAAAATAGGTACAGAAAAATACATTTTGCGCATTCCTTTTCGAACTTTCGCACTCAGGTAATATAAAACAATACATCCTGCAAACATTATTATGAAGTCATTTATAAGTAAATGTACATCAAATTTAGGACTGCCGATTACATTCATTTTCATATAATCGTTAAAAATAGGAAACAAGCTTGGGTAACTCCTAATTCTAAAGCCACTATATCTATAGGAATGGGACTTATCCAAGCTTATTAGTAAGGTAGTCAAGGTGTCGAAGAATATCGTCCTATTTCTAATTTGTGTATATTTGGATAAGTACAAGAAAAAATTGTCACTGACTATCTCTGATTATCTAGAGCTATTATCTTGTATATCGACAAATGGTCCCTCATCATCAGGAGTTGTAGTGTTAACAGTAACTTGTGTTCTTTTATTGAAGTTATTCTAATTTCCATGAATACACTTTAAAGCAGAAGCTTTACACAATAATTTATTTTCTGGTCCTAACAGATTGCCAAGCACTTTTGTCATAATACACTATCAATTTGTACAACAAACTGAAACAATTAAATTAATGAAAGAATATTAAAAATATGTACGAATTTAATGTAGGCCTCGCCAATCTTCGAAATAAGCTCTGGTGAAAAATGGGTTGAAACTGAAACGACTAGAGTTCATGTCTTGAAAAGTTTTAAAAAGTTCTGATCACCCCTTTGTTGGCTAAACGGTCTTGACAGTTTATTTTATTTGTATCTCCTGTGGCAGACGCGGCGGGACAGGCGGCCGAGCGCGAGCGCGTGGTGCGCGCGTGGCTGACGCATTCGGAATGTCGCGCGGGCGCCGCGCTGGCCGCGCGCCTCGTGGCTGTGCTGGAGAGCGTGGAGCGCTTGCCCGTGCTCGCGCCCTCCGCCGACGCGCCGGCGCCCGCCGCCGGCTCGCTGCACCAACTCGCCAAGCGCATCAGGTCTGCTACACTCCCTCACCTTCCCCTACAGGCTCGCTGCCAGGCTCAGCCTGCTCCTGCAATTGCGGTGTGCCATGCGTTAAGGTACACGCGGTACTGAATTTTTCTGCAAGTGCAGATTGAAATGGCTGATGAAGATACAATGTTTCAACGAATTTTATGGTAAAGAACCTGATAAAGAAATCAAGGATTATGAGTTTGCAACAGTAACGTTTGGAACAGCTTCTGTACCATATCAAGCAGTCAGAACACCACATCAAGTTGCATATGATAAAGGTGAAAAATTCCCTCTTGCTGCGGATAAGGTCTTAAATTGTTTCTATATGAACGACTTAATGACTATATATTTACTCTTACATTTATACTAATGAAGGTTGTTGACACACGTGTCAATGAGTTACTACTTAAGATACCCTCGGGAATACACCTTTCGTGTATAGCGGTGGTGCACTAGCATTTCGTCTCCCACAGGGTCATTCGTTCAGAGGATATCGAAAATTGATTTTGTTATTGTAATAGTTATTAATTAAATTTCTGAAATACATAGTTATGACTTCTGATTTCTTTGTCGTCGATGATTAGCAGTGTATTGAATACAACGGTTTCACAGATTATTTATGTGTAGATTACGCGTGGAGCGTGCAAGCGATGAATCCGCTGAGGACAACGGTACCAGCAGCAGCAACAACGCGGGCCGCAACCTGAAGGTCGAAGCCCTGACAACAGTGCGCCAGCTCGAAAGGTTCCTCGCCAAGTCCGTCGCGCGGCAGTGGTATGATATGGACCGCTCGACATTCACCTTCGTGCAGAAGATTAAAGCCGAAGCACCTGTCACGTTTACATATGACGTAAGCTAATTAAATCAATTATAGTTATTTATGAATCACGCAATTTAGTTGAACTAACACTGAAATTTTAGTTTTAGGTGCGATCTAAAATATTAGATAATTAAAACGTAAATAACTTATATAATGATAAAGTTTGATGATTGTTTCAGCATGATTTCGACGAAAATGGCGTTTTATTTTTCATCGGCAGCAACGCTGGCTCTTGTGAATGGGTGAATCCTGGGGCACATGGGCTTGTGAGCGTATGGTCGTCCGATGGTCGCCAGCTGCCGTATGGGCGTGCTGAAGACGCCCTCTCGCGATCGCCTGAGCCTTTAAATGTCCATACAAATGACGATAGACGGGCCTTCATAGCGCTGGATCTTGGATTGCATATTGTACCTTCAGCTTATACGCTACGTCACGCGCGAGGATATGGGCGTTCGGCGCTTAGAAATTGGCTATTTCAAGTTAGTTTCTTCCCTATTATTTTACTTGGGCACAGTGCCCACTAGTGATGCTGCTCACTATCAGCCGTCCCATCATTCGGCCGAAAGACTCGTTTGTTTGCTAGCTGGGTGCACCACCTACGCCTACGCCAAGTTGATATTGCTCGACAACTCAACATAAGCCGTTTCCGGGTGAAACGAGTATCCCAGCGGTTCCAGGAGACTACATCAGGAAGCATGGATCCAGAAGACGACGTTGCACTTCCGACAGAGACGACCGCTATATTGTCGACGTCTTTGCGTAACCGATTCTCCAACGCTGTTGAGCTGCAACAGCAGCTCCGAACAGCTAGGAGGACGTCGGTGAGCGTCTCCACAATAAGAAGAAGGCTGCGAGAGAAGAAAATCCAGGCCCGTAGGGCTGCTACTGGCCCCAAATTGACAGCAGAGCATAGGCGAGTCAGACTTCAGTTTGCCCGAGACCACGTGGATTGGACGTTCGACCAATGGAAGTCTGTCCTCTTCTCCGACGAGACTAGGGTATGCCTTTTCTGCAATGATAGGCGTAGAAGAGTGTACAGGAGGCAGAGGGAACGGTACTCACAGGCCTGCTTTGAAGAAACCGTCAGCATCGGTACATCACAGAGATACTGGAGGACCATGTAGTCCCGTATGCTGGTTTTGTCGGGCCTGAATTCACATTCATGCACGACAACGCCCGCTCCCATACGGTTACGCAATGACGTCGACACAATATAGCGGTCGTCTCTGTCGGAAGTGCAACGTCGTCTTCCGGGTCCATGCTTCCTGATGTAGCCTCCAGTCTCCTGGAACCGCTGGGATACTCGTTACACCCGGAAACGGCTTATGTTGAGTTGTCGAGCAATATCAACTTAGCGTAGTCCTGATTGCAGTAGTGCTACCACTTAAGCTGCTTCTTCTGCCGTGGTATCCATTTTTTTTCTTACTGGAGCTATTCAGGTGTGACTTCTGTGATGTCTGGATAGCTAATGACCCATAATTAATTTTTACCCCCCCTTTTATTCGTGTCCAAGGTGGCACAAGTAGTGAGTCCTCTAATGAGCTTTTCAACACTTTTTTTTTAAAGACCCTAACGTTTCGTGATTATTGTTTTTACAGAAAAGAACGATACGCGTTTTTAAAGTGTATTAATTGTGCTTTCAAATGATATTAATTTTGGTAGGGTACAATAAATAAGTTAAGAGAATTATTCGCTTAAAGTCAAAATTTCAAAAGGTGCGATTTTTTTGACGCCGAGTTTATATAATGAAGATTAAAATATAAAATGTTGCCTGGAACAGATCCTTGAAAGTCGCCCACTGTACACATATATAATTAATTTCATTTCATTTTTGAATTGGTTATGGTGTACAATAAAGTTATGTAAAAACAAAATATTATATCATCATTGTTAAAAAAAAAAAATAAAAATTATGTTCAAAATTTTTTTCATCTAGCCCGTAACTAGGATTACCTGTATCTTAGACACTGATACTTGAAAATGAAAGTCCTTTACTCATAAAGCGAATGCGACTTTCAAACTTAAAATTTAACCCTATATTTGCAAGCCTTTTCTTTGTCATACACCCAATATCAATTAAATAAGTACATTAGTTTAGTCCCAGGAAACAATTTGTTGCTTTGAACTTTGATTTATGATATTTATACGCGCCAATGGTTAACTAGGCCAACGAGACCCAGGTCAAAGACCTCATCGACCGTCCACGCCGGCGTCCGCAGCCTGCCTCCGACGCGCGGATATACAATTCCTTGTCGAGGTCGGCAAGCTACGGTTACTTACGGTTCATGATGAATTGCTTGCATTTTATTTGGATTATTAGAATATTTAAGTTGTTTGAAGAAAAGTTTTTTAAATTTTCCAATGAATTATGATTACTAATACTAAAGTTTTCATGGTCATTTCAATAAGGTCATACCCTCCAATTGTTTACGTTTAGCGGGATTCGAACCCGCGTGTGGCATATGAGGTCTCGCGAGATATGAATATACGAGGGTATGCACTGTGCAGATGTCGACGGACGGCTCGGCGTGGAGCACGCTGGCGGCGCACAGCGACGAGCAGGCGCTGCAGGAGCCGGGCAGCACTGCCACGTGGCGCCTGCGTGCCGACGCCGCCTACCGCTACCTGCGAGTGCAGCAGAACGGCAAGAACGCCAGCGGACAGAGCCACTACCTCTCGCTCTCGGGCCTTGAGCTCTACGGCAAGGTGAGCGCCGCGAGCACATACATAGTAGGAGTTCCGGCCGCGTGATTACAGTGTCCATCTGTTTTTTAGTCACAATTTTTATACATAATTATTAACAGAGAAATACGGTTGGTACTGCAGGGTTGCCCATCGAAATTTGGCCGCAAGTAATTTTTAAACATTCAGTTGACCTTCGTTTAAAAATTAAAGCTTGTGCTATAGAAACGACTAAAATCAGAATCTGTAAAATTTATGCAAATTATAATGATTAATGGGCACCCAGTAATTAATCAATATACAAATAACTAACCTGTGCCTGTTTTTGTGTCTCTGATTTCAAGTGATTTTCATGACAGTATGATTCTTTTAATCCCAAAAAATACCGGGATTGACTTGACTTGACAATATTAGGATTTGTACGGGTCATACTATATATTATACGCGGAAGAAATCGCGGGCTGAAGCTAGTAATTATAATATAAACATAATTATATTATAATATAATTCATTAACTATGAGTTACAAACCACACATCTGCAAACTTAACTGAAACAATGGAACAATGAAAAAGTTCTGCCTAATATATTTTGTGGAAATCTACTATGCTGTTATGTGAAGTCTGTTTTTTTTTTGCACTAGGTTGTAAGCATAGTAGAGAGTCCGCCTAAGCAGTGCGGTAGCGGTGCGAGCTCCGGTGCTGCAGTGGGCGTGGTCGGGGCCGCGGGCGCGGGGGGCGGGGGAAGCGCGCGCTCGAGGCGCTGGTCGCGCGGCGCCCGCGGCCTGTGCTGCGGCGCGCGTGTCATGCGCGGCCCGGACTGGAAGTGGCGCGACCAGGACGGCCCGCATCCCGCTATGGGCACCGTCACTTCCGATCTCCATAATGGATGGGTCGATGTTAGGTGAGTAGGCTAGGGTTGCGAGTTTGTAGCGCGATACGGATTTTTAAATTTTCAGGGTATTAGAAACAAAAGTAAATTATCTTGAAAATTTTACACTTTGTGCAGGAATGTTATGTCCTATTCTTTTTCAAATAGTCTATCGCTTATTAAGAGTGTAACCTTAAAAAATATGACAAACATTTTGCACACCTAGGTATAATTACTTTCTTTCTAAATGGATTCGAAAATGACGAATGGATGACGGACTATGTTTATAATTCACTTAAAGTGTGTGCAATATCAGGTGGGACTACGGCGGTCGCAATTCGTACCGAATGGGAGCTGAGGGCAAGTTCGACCTGAAGGTGGTGAGCGGGGGTTCGAGCGGGGGCGCGGGCGGCAGCGAGGCGCGCGCCGGCCGCAAGAGCCACTCGACGCCGAGCCTGCCAGACGCCACTGCCGTCGACCACCAGGTCATTACACACATAGTTTGACTACGAGAGTTGTATGATTAGTATATCCATAAAGTGTAGAACCTGATTCTGTCTACAGAAACTAATAAATAATTACGTATAAATAAGTCACGCAGGTTATAGCAGGTAGTCAAAGTTATATAAATATAACCTCGGTCAATCTAGCATTCTCTTAAAAACCGTCGTGTGAGTCGGTGGTTAAATATCAAAATATCCGTTTAACACTACTACTATTTGTAAATTAAAACGATCGAATTTGGTAACGGTCTGTTAATTTTGTGAACTAGAACTTTAGCAGCCAACTTACTTTGTTTTGATTGAGGACTAACTCAGACTGGACTTTAGTCTCCCTAAGCTATATATCTGATCACAAAAGTACATCAGTAATAAATCGGCAGATGTCGGTAGCGTCAACGGAGCAGGCGTCCTCCGCGGATAACATATCCGGCGAGGAGATGTCCAGCAAAATGACTCGCCCGCGAATACATGCCACTGAAGACGTCTCTGCTATCAACAACTCATCTCACCATATTAATACGGGTATGGTTTTATGTATATTATTTAATCTATAAGCGTCCAGTAGGAAGTGTCACCTAGGTACATGAGAGAAAAAAATTAAGCTTTCTTCTTTAAAAGTCAGTGTATAAAGAATCATTGAAATGTAAATGATTTTTTTTCCCATCTTGTATTTACCTCTTTTATAGCATTACTACATTATTGTGTAAATGTGAGACGTCGTCGTGTAGACAAACTATATCTAGGAGCGACATATCCGAAGCCTGGTGATTACTCTTCGTTGTTCATCATATCAGCATTACAGATTATAAGGCCTCTCCTGAAGATACCACAAATAGCTATCCTGTGACACCTCCATCCATCTACTTCCCGCAACTTTGTGTAGGTTGCCACTCATGGATTCAAGAATATTTCTTAACTAACGGTAATAAGTTCTACGGACTGTGGCCGCCCAGCTCAGCTTGCTAATCCTTAATACTATGTCGGTGACCCTAGTTCTGTTACACATAGCATTTATAGCAGGTTTAAAAACACTATGTGTAGTTTTTTTCATAGCCTGTTGAGCAACTTTGAACTTTCTTATACGTCCAGCTGTTCGGTTCCCAGGCAACACACTGGTTGTACGAGTATATCGCATTGAGGTTTTTTTTTTTTTTTTTTTTATAGAAGAAGGGGACAAACGAGCGTGCGGCTCACCTGATGGTAAGTGATCACCGACGCCCACGAACATCCACAACACCAAAGGAGCTACAGATGCGCTGCCGGCCTTTAAGGAAGGAATAAGCTCTTTTCTTGAAGGTCCCTAAGTCGTAACTATTCGGAAATACTGCTGGCGACAGGTGATTCCACAAAGTCGAAGTGCGTGGCAGAAAACTTCGATTAAAACGCACTGTGGTGGAATGCCAACCATCTAGGTGGTATCGATGGAACTTCGAATTCAGTCGCGATGTACGATGGTGAAACTCAGCAGCTGGGATCAATCCGAACAGTTCCTCAGAAAATGCAAAGAGAAGCAACATCTCTTCGCAAGGCCAAAGGATCAAGCCGATCAGAGAGAGCTTGGTCGCCGACAATTCGAGCCGCTCGACGTTGGATGCGGTCAAATGGAAGGAGTTGGTACTGGGGTGCCCCTGCCCAGAGATGAGAACAGTATTCCATGTGGGGCCGAACTTGCGCCTTATAAAGTTGCAAACGGTGGACCGGCATGAAGCGCCACAGGAAACTTTTACCAAGCTTTTGGAGGCCAATTTGGCCTTTCCCTCAAGGTGACCACGGAACTGAACGTCGCTCGATATGTCAACGCCAAGGATTCTGATACTGGCTGAGGCAATAAGGGGAATGTTCTCAAAAAGAGGAGAAACGACAAAGGGATTCTTTTTAGCGGTGAACGCGCAAACCTGTGTCTTTGGGGTTGAATAGGACCAAATTACGTCGACCCCAATCTGAGACTTTGAATAACAAGGTCTCGACTTCAGACACAAGTTTGTTCCGGCACTCGTCGACGTGTTCCCGAGAAATATTCGCACGGCCTGTATATAGGGCATCACCCGTGCTGTCGTCTGCATAGCAATGAATGCTACTGATTTGTAGCATGTCGTTGATATGCAGAAGGAACAAGTGGGAGATAGCACACAGCCTTGTGGAACACCAGCATTCACGGGTTTGGGGTCGAGCATGCACCGTCGACAACAACCTTGATGCTCCGATCCGTGAGGAAGCTGGTGACCCAGTTGCACAATCTCTCAGGAACCCCGTAAGATGAAAGCTTTGAAAGAAGCGCTTTATGCCAAACCCTATCAAATGCTTTCGCTACGTCCAGACTAACCGCCAAAGCCTCCCCCTTAGACTCAACTGCTTCTGCCCATCGGTGAGTCAGGTAAACTAGAAGATCACCAGCTGATCGTCCGCGACGGAAACCGTACTGTCGGTCACTGATCAGCTGGTGTTCCTCCAGGTACCTCAGGAGCTGGGTGTTGATGAGTGACTCCATTATTTTAGATAACAAGGGGGTGATGGCAATAGGCCTGTAGTTGGACGGATCAGAGCGGTCGCCTTTTTTCGGTATTGGATGCACAAATGCTGTCTTCCAAGATTCCGGGACGTCGCCTGAAGAGTAGGAGTGCCGGAAAAAGACGCGTGAGAACCGGTGCCAACTCAGGGCACACATCCTCAGCACAATTGGAGGATTCCGTCCGGCCCACTCGACTTATGAATGTCCAGGAGCGGAGTGCCTTTCGCACTGAGCTCTGCAGAAACTGAATTTCCGGCATGGAGCACTTACACCACGGGATGGTAGGTGGAGAGTTTCCCCGGTCATCAAGAGTCGAGTTGGATGCAAAGAGCCCAAGAGATCGGCTTTCTCTTTTGCAGTATGGGCCAGCGAATCATCCTCCTTGTGTAGAGATGGGAGAGATGGCTGACAGAAATTCCCTGGACAGCCTTGGCGAGAGACCAGAATGCGCGGGATCCCGATGGGAGGCGAACTAGTCTCTCGCCAATTCTGTAATGTGCTTTAACTTTGCCGCAGCGATAACTCTTTTGAAGGACCTGGAGGCAGAGTTGTACTCGTTTTAAGAGCACTGGTTTTGCATCCCGAGACGCCGATGCATCGGCCCAGGCCTGGTAGCACTTCCGCTTTCGGCGTGACGCTATTTTGCAGGTGCGACCAAACCAAGGCTGGGATTTACCTCCGACAGGCACTGCAGAGAACGGAATAAAAGTTCCATTCCTGAAGTACCACATCGGTGACAGAATCTGCAACGACGTTGGGATCATCCAGCGAGAAGCAAACCTGCCCCCATGGGTAGGAAGCAAAGAAAGACCGCATTCCATCCCAATCTGCCGACCTATAGTGCCACACACGGCGGAACCCGCAGATCGCGTTCGGGATCGGCGCGCGATAAACACTACACTCCGGATCAGACAGTGGTCCGACGAGCCAAGAGGGCATCGACTGAGACCAAATATCCGTCCGGGTGTGAGGTCAGCAAAAGGTCCAACAGGAAGGTGTATGACCTTCCACGTCTGGGATCCGCGTCGGCGAGGTTACCAGTTGTGTCAGGCCATATGCTAATGCAAAGTCGTGAACAGATCTCCCCGCATGATCGGTTATGCGAGAACCGAGCCAATCGGTGTGGTGGGCATTAAAATCGCCGAGAATCACGATCTCTGCGGATGGGATCTGTTGTAGCACGGAATCTGTAGCCATTTGGATGTGGTCGATGAGTCGGTCAGTTACGGTATTACCGCTATGGGACCTGTAAAGGCACGCATAGACGCGCGGATGGTCGTCGCTGTCGATGCTGTCGAGGTATTTTCAACTAGACTATGCGACGTAATTTCGCGAAAGCATGCCAACCGAGTTAGATAAATTGTAATTGATATGTTATTAATTAACGTATTACTCTATAGAAATTATTTAATTTCTATATATCGACTTTTTTTTACAAAATATAAATTTTAAAGTTATACTTTTCTTCTTTGTTTATAGTGTGAGGACAGCGAGAGCGGTGAAGGTCAGTACAGCGATCATAAGAAGGACAATCAAGCTGGTGGCACTGGCACTATGAGCGCTAGTGAGCCTGATCTTACACAGCAGGTACTTCAGTCACACTTCTAAATCTTTTGTCGGTCCGTAGTGACCAGACTGGTCACTACGGACCGACAAAAGAAAGAAAGAAATATTTATTGGCGTAAAGAGACAACGCCTATGTTCTTCACTGATGTCAAATTTGAAGCTAAAGTATATTGAAAACATTACGTAACCCAATAAATAAGCGTATATAACATAAAAATAAATGAATGATACTTCTATGTAATATATATACCTAATACATATATGTCCAATACAAATATATTCTGTCTAAATAGATTATCATATAAATGACTAATTTATATTAACTATATCTAGCTTCCGTTGTGCATTGATCCGATATCGCCGAAGGCTTAGTTTATTGGAAGGTATATTATGTATGGGTCACGTCTATCACCAAAAGAGGTAAGTAGTGATACCTGCTCTTCTCGTCCCTCCGAGAGAGAGAACATAACAGATTTTTGAGCCGTTGCCAAATACTATAACTTATGTTAATACTAGCCGTGTGCTCGATGTGATTACCCATCTGCATGAAATTATACCATATTTCTAACTTCAAGTATGACGAACCTCTATATAAACTTTCATCGCCTATTTAACCTCCTCAGGGAATTAATGTCCAAAAAACCTTTCTTAGTGCAAACCTACTTTATATAAGGATCTCTTTGTGCTATGCAGGGACTTATTCCGGTATGAATTGTACCGGTATAAATAAATAATTTCTCAGTTCTGTACCGAAATCTTAGTGCGGGGTGAAAAAGGGAACGGAACTATATGGGCTAATGGGAGCAGCGATTGCAGTGGTGTCCTGCTTTGTAAGACTACTTCCTGTCAAGGTCAAGCTTCGGTATCGAAATGAGATTACTATACCCCAAAAATAGTAACATCATTATGAAAATATTATGACTTTTTAAGGTAGGTAGTAGGTTAGGTTAGTTAGATAATTAGGTTAATTTTGCGATTTTCAGGTCCTGACTTCTAGACCCACCTGTTTAGGCTGTACGTTGTCTGTCAGTCGGTGTTAGAGTTTTATTAAATAGATTATTAATACTGAGATTTTCTTTGCAGCTTGGTTCGACTGGCATTATCCAGTAATTTCCCAGGAGGTTTATTGTCGGCCGCTCAAAGTTATCCTTCGCTGGCACCTAATGCACAGAATGCACTGACGTTATCGCTTACCTCTACCTCGAGTGAAAGTGAACAGGTAAATTGTATGGAGTCGATGTAGCGTCACTCGCGTTACTTTCTCATTTACACTCTTGATAATATCGTTGTTGTAGGTTTCTTTAGAAGATTTTTTGGAGTCTGGCCGAGCGCCCGCGTTGTTAACAGAGTTAGAAGACGATGATGAAGCTGAGGATGCTCTCGACAGTGACAAAGAAAATGATCCCACTTACCAAGAGGTAATTTTCAGCAACAGATAACTGACAGCGTTTATGATATAAAATGTTACTCCAGAAGTCGCTATTATATTAATTAAAAAAAAAAAAACAATACACAGCTACCCTAATCTGTGACTCACCACTTTGACAACTCCATTATGTATAGATAGCTTTCATATGGAAATTTTGCTGAAGTAGATCTAATTCATGGACACTGTTAGGGTTGTCAAATAATCTAAACAAATAATCATAGGTATCTCGTAACCTACTGTCGTTGATGGAGGAAGAGGCACTGGAAGCAGTGCGATGCAGCGGTGGAGGCGGCAGTAGTGGAGGTGGCTCTCGCTCTCGCAAGCCCTGGGACGATGATTTCGTGCTCAAGCGGCAGTTCTCTGCGCTCATACCCGCTTTTGACCCGCGCCCCGGCAGGACAAACCTCAACCAGACCGTCGGTTAGTTGAATTGCACTTTATTGGTATGAGCTTAAGGTAGTAATTGTAATAAAACATGAACTTTTTAGTCATCGTTGTTCTGAATTTCGAAAAGGGAATGTCTGTCTGGCCAAATTCTGGATTCTATAGTTATGAATCGAAATGCACGTAGTTTTGATGAATATTTTTTTCTGGTTACATACACATACCTCTCACTTGTATCGACCTAGATACTTTACCCTAACCACCTGACCAGTGTGGTCCAGACACGCACTACCGTTTTATTAGTTATGATATTTGGCAATAAACTTTTCGACTTGTTAATAATGATATTCTCTGTTGTCAGATCTCGACATTCCCCTCAACGAGGATTCAGACATAGAAGACAGCTCGGAGGAAACGAACGGGAACGTCGTGAACGAAAGCAACAGTAACAGCATCGGCAACAGCAACAGCGGCATAGGCGCGCGACTTCCGGGGCTGCGACTGGCGCTCAGCGCGGGTGGTGCGAGCGGTGCAGGCGGCGCGTCGCTGCCGCTGCGGCGCGGCTCGTGGAGCCTGTACCGCGCGGTGCTAGCGCTGCACGCCCGCCTGCCCGCGCACGACGCGCACCGGGACGCCACCTACACGTGAGAATCAGCCCTTCTATCCCTTTCTTGCAGGGCCGTCTAAAAAAATACCGACCAACTTTAATAAGAATACATTTTGAAATGTTCAACTTTTGTTCCACAAAAGCAGGGCTCGAAAAATTTGCAATTAATTACTTTTTATTCCAATAAGGGTAACGAACGGGAACCCTATTCACCTAATTGAAAGTGCAGCCCATAGACACATGCATATATTTTGGATTATGAATCAATTTGCAGATACGTTGTCACCACTGAGGACTAATATGGAGGACATTACCCGTAAATGCGACTGTTGTTCAATTACTCACTAACACAGCTATAATACAGACGCAGCGTGACTGTAGAAGACATAATTTTTGAACAAAAATTACAAAAGTAAATTACATTGTTCTGACACGTTAAGGGTTCTAATAATTAGATTCATTTAAGTATTCGATCTCTATGAAGAGTATCAAAGAAACAGTGAACAAACGCGATCGTTTATTGCTAGATTATGGGCGCAAAGTTATTTTTCATTTATCCTTGTACATTAAAAAAAAGTTAGGCATAGAAATAAATAAAAAATATTTATTATGTACTTCTTCGACACTCTATCAACGTCCACGGCAGGATATAGGCCTCGCCGAATGGGAAGATGCTTGCCAGATGGTTTACAGACGTTATACGCTGCTACCCGTTATCAGTGTGTACTTTAAATTTGGCATTTTTTTTGATATGGTTAATCCATGACGGATTAACTATCGGACTATCGGAAACCATTGAATTTTCGAGGTTTTCCCTTACTTACCCACTTATTTTTGGTAAAAGGAAATTCCGAGCAAGTCTGGTAAACATGCGTTTATATTATGCTAACAAAACAACTTCAAATTTTTGTTTCAGTTTGACATACAAGGAAATTGAGGGAATGGAAACTTTTGCCTCTTCAAGCGATAGTGAAGATGATGAGCCCTGTGATCCAGGTATGAAAATGTTTTATATAACAATTGTTACGAGTACAAGGTTTTGGTTTACTTACACTCCTGAAAGACGAATATACTCATATACTATCTTATGTTCAGTACCCACAGACTTTAAATATTTGTTGTTTTTGACATGATTTCTTCCATGACGGGCCTTGTTTACTTTAGTAATGAGTGGTTCTTCGGAATTTATAATCAATTCTAATTGTTTAAGTTAAGGTTTTGTATAACCATACAATAGTCATGAAATATGTGCTGGAATTATATTTAAATTCATCAGCACTGTTTTTCATTTACACGGTTGATCCATATGCGCTAACCTTGTTCCATTTTCCAATTGTATAGTTCTTAGTAAATGCAATGGTCGCTGGCAAACAATGCGATGTGACATGTACTGATTTCAACAAGGCATTCGAAAATGAATTTTAACTTCCCCAACTCACTGGATGTGGAGTACCTATGTCATATTTGCAGGATCGTTCGATCGATCTTTTTATGTTGCTCTTAACGGCTTCCAATTTGGGACTCATTGCATAAATTCTGGTGAGGTTTTGGGTCCGATTTTATTCAAACTATTTATAAATGAACTTCCCAGTTGATTAAGATATTTAGAACCATTCATTTATGCCCAACTATTTGAAATTTGCAAGAATAATTGAGTCAATGGATGACACGGTGTTACTGCAAGCCGTTTTATATACACTATGACATTAAATCATAAAAATGCACTCATGTTAAATTCTCAAGGATTCTAAGTCTGATAAGTTCGGCTACCGCGTTGAACACAATATGATTAGAGATTTTGCTGTTCTTTATGATAAAAAGTTAACTTTTAATTTTCATGATGAAAACATAACAAAGCCTATCAAAAGTTAGGTTTCGTTATTAGAAATAATAGCAAAGAATTCTGCTACCCTTAAAATAAAATACTAATGTACAATATTCTTATACGGAATATCATAGAGTACTGTAGCGTTGCCTGGTATCCACACTATGCAACTCACTCATTAGGGTTACAACATATTCAAAAACGATTTGGCATTAGGTATATTCTGTGAAAAAATTCTAGGAACATGCGATCTTATAATAGCCAACTGCAGTACTTCTGGATGTTTCCTTGTCTATCCTCATGGACCTTATCGAATACTGTTTTATTTTTTTAATTTTAAAAACCAAATTGACTAACTACTGTTTAATTGCTCGTAGTTTTTAGGATCCACACCGAACTACTTTCGTTGCTAATTTTAAACAAATGTAGCGAGATCATTGACATTAATTTTGATTCCATTGTTACATTTCTTAAAAATGTTTTTTCTATACTTATTCTGATCTTACTGTAACCTATTAAATCATATTGTGTTCACTTGTAAGTGGTAGTGCATTAAAATTTGGAACTGTATCTTTTTTTCATAATCGTTACATTAATGTCTAATTACATTGTTAGTAATTTTAAATACATATACTACAACTACATTTAAATAAATACATACTTCTATAATGTTTTATCTTTCATCTTGCTAAGCAACATTACAAATAAATCGAACTAAGTACAGGCAACGCGATGATATGGCCGACTATAATTCTAGATTATTTCAAGGTATATTTAGTGGTGTGCAGGGATGCAAAGGCGGCAAATATTATGTTAGCGTTACTACGATTTTGAAAATTGAATATTGTTGGAGTAAGCGCTACAAGCAAACCGAACCCATACATTATTTCTAAAAAAAACTTGTTAATTAGAGCGCGGAGTGTCGTGCTGCGAGGGTCCCGACGGTAGCATGGTGACGTGCTGCGTGCGGGTGCTGCGGCGTCTGCGCAGCGTCGCGCCAGAGTTGCCGGCGCTGGCCTTCCTCTCCACTAAGCTCACCAACAAGCTGCACCAGCAGCTGCAAGATCCGCTCACATTGGCAGCCGGCGCCGCGCCGCAATGGTAACGTATCGCACTGTTTTGCCCTTTGCTCCGCATCTCGAACGCACTTCGCCTGCACCTTTCCTGCAACTTGCTCGAACCGCATCCAGCGAGCTTGATTCTTCTTTAAGTCTCTGTTTAAAAAAAAACCGGGATAGTATCTACTATACAACCGCATTATCAAGTACATACTGCTAGCTCAGATAAAATCTTTACTTTAGCCTCCATACTCGTTACCAAATCTGTGTCGTCACAGATCTATTTACAATCATCGACATACTTTACAGAAATTCTTGTTATTACAAATAGTGCTACAGAACATTTACAAAGCAACATGAAATTTCACTTACGCGGGTTCACAATTCTAACACCTTTTTACCTATAACACAAGTACTCATTAGATGTCATTGCCACAGTATGTATTAACGGTGTCTCAGTTCTCATTATTAGGTTCGACGCGTAACTAGGGTAACCGCGGAGTGGGAGCTAAGCGTAATACGATCTCTCTGTCGCTCACATACGATTAATTAATGCTTATGTCACGCTCTCTCCGTGATAGTCGAAGTAAAAAAGTGCACATTCTTATACGTTTTATTGTTACTTTTGTTACTATTAATAATATTCGCTACTATTGTTAATTCTTTTCAATATTAATTATGTAGCCTTTTGTCACTTCTTTATGTCACTGTACTGAAGCCGCCGCTGGGAAGGCCTGTTTACAGTGCAGCGAAGTTATAATATTCGTACTAAACACTATATCATTATCGCTGTAACAATTAATAAATTTAAAAATCATGTTAAATCGTTTATTCGAATAATAAATAGAAATCAAGTTTTTCAATCTGCACTGACAATAACCTGGCACATGATTATTGGATTAAAAATCCTTAAAATATTACATTCTATAAAATTCTTTATTTAAACTGTTAAACACCTGTATGTGTCATAATTCGAAATATGTCTGACCTATAATACCAAGGGTGGCCGTATTACGTTGCATCACTCTTCCTGCCTTCCTACCTTTCTAAGTCTGTACCTTCTCCTGAAAATCATGTCAAAGGTTTCTAAATTTTCGCGAAGGAACATTAAACATTTCCCGGGCTAAAAGCCTAAGTTACTACAATTACCTCTTCCTTTACAATTTTATTTATATGGATCACATTAAAATTTTTTGCTTTAACTAGAGATTTTACTAATTTTCAATTACAGTTGCTTCTTTTCACAGGTGTCAGCAACTTAACGACTGGTGTCCATTCCTTTTCCCATTGGAAACAAGACAGATGTTCTTTGCTTGCACTGCTTTTGGGACATCCCGTACTATTGTTTGGCTGCAGGCGCAACGTGATCGTGCATTAGATAGACAAAGGTAACATTTTAGTAATATGATTGTATTTTTTTTTCTGATTTCTTATAATGGTTTATGATCCTCTTAAAATAGGAATTTACAACACAAAATTGTTTCAAACAAACGTTTATTCATTATTTCATACCTTTATTTTCTTCAATAATTTTGCTCTCACAGGGCAGGTAATACTGTTTCTCCACGTCGCGCTGATATAGAGGCTACGGAATTCCGGACGGGGCGCTTGCGTCATGAACGAGTTCGCATTCCGCGACAACCTAACTTGTTACGCTCTGCAATGCAGGTGTGTTCAAGCATGCTAATGCTATGCTAAACCTTTGTGGTAAAGAAAAATGTTAGTTTGTTTTAACAGAACTAAACAATTTATTATACTTATTTGAGAATCAGATAGTGGAGTTTTTTCGGCAAGGTGAAGATACCCTTCATATTTATGATCGAATTTATCATTTTCATTTTAACCTTTTTGTTTTACAAGCTTTAAATAACCCACTGCTAGGCTTTCGCTTCTCTAATATGGATGACTATTCATAATCACCACGCTCGGCATGTGGGCTCGCGAACTTTGACACCAGTGATTGTTCGTGTGTATTTCGGTGAGCATTTTTCGAGATGATTAAGGTCTAATAGTAAATCAAAGAATTGTGTCAAAAAAAAACAAATATTAAATGGCAGTTTGCGCAGGTTATGCGCGTGCACGCCGGGCGCAAGTCGGTGTTGGAGGTGGAGTTCGCGGGCGAAGAGGGCACTGGGCTTGGACCCACACTGGAGTTCTACGCGCTGGTAGCGGCCGAGCTGCAGCGCGCCGACCTATCCATGTGGCTGCATGACGCGCCGCACGCCGACGACGCGGCGCCGCCGCACCACCTCGCGCTGCCTGATGGTGAGCTCTGTGACGTCACGTCCTGTCACTGATCACACACCGGTGGCTGGTGAGCTGCAGCGCGCCGACCTGTCCATGTGGCTGCACGTCTACGAGAAGCACGGTGACGTCACGTCCTGCCACTGACCACACACCGGTGGCGAAGGAGATGCAGTCACCGGTTCACATTTGTCTGAAAAAGCCTGCAAAGGCGCTTAAGATTTGTGTATCTAGTACAGCGGTCGCTAATGTAATGGAAAGCTTCGAGTTTTAGTAAAACTGCATTTGCTATGTTCGACTAGGGTTTAATCTCATTAATGTTACCATTAAAGTCGTAAAGGCAAAAAAGAGCGAAGGAAAGTACTTCTCACTAGAGATATTGTATCTCAATTCGTTTTTTGGTTTTTCCTGAATGTTTATTTATTTACAGAAAAACCTCCTGGGTACTACGTAACGCGTGCTGGTGGTCTGTTTCCCACGCCGCTTCCTCAAGATTCTCCTATCTGTGATAAAGTTTGCAAATATTTTTGGTTCCTCGGAGTATTTTTAGCTAAGGTAAGGATTTACTATTTAATCATAATAGTGTCTTTTAACATTCTTATCTGTGTAAACTTACCGTTTGTCTTCATTTCCAAACGACTACGAAGAAAGAGGACGTTATCAATTCGACTGTATTAATTTTTGTATTTTATTTGTACGCGATATCTTCGCCGATTTGAACAGGTTTTGGTGATTCTTTTGTGGTCCCATATAAATTTGAAGATAAAATTCCACCCCTTAAGGTGGCTAAATAGAAGTAGAAGTCTAAAATTTTGTTTTCATATACTTCTTATTTCTTAGGTGCTACAAGACGGGCGGCTAGTAGATTTACCTTTATCTGAACCTTTCTTGCGCCTTATGTGTGGTGAAGAATTGAAAACCGAGCACTTAGAAGAGGTTGATCCCATAAGACAAAGGTACGATTATGAATTTTAAAAAACTATTAAATATACATTTTAAAGCCTATACCTTCAGTATGTTTATTTTGTATTCATAGAAGAGAATAGACATCTATTTTCAAGAATATGCTTACATTTAGAAAATAAAGTTGCTTTTGACAACATATTCCACTAACTACAGCATGCAAATATCTGTAGGTCAAGATATATATTTTTTGTGGTAATCTATCGTACAAAGTGTTCGCCATGAAGTTAGCATTATTTTTAAATATATATTTAAATTACATTTATACAATTTATGTATTGGCCTCCGTAACTGCCTTGATCCCCGCAGATATAGTGTAATGGTGATATGTGCACCAGTTATTAAGTTTAGCCATAGAGATTTAAACTGATAATGATATCAAATTACAGAATATAAACAGACCAAACAGAACAAAAACAGACCAAAGATCAAGACATATTTTTTTGTGTTATATCACTATACTTTCAATTTCATTTTGATGTTTTTAATATGTTATTCTTTTTTTTTAGTAGTATAGATTTATTGACTATGGCCCAATTGTCAATACAGGTTCCTAGCAAAGGTATTATTAGCGGCAGACGAGTACGACGCTATCATGTCCGATGCTACGCTGGATGAAAGCAAACGGCAGCGACGAGTGCAAGAAATAACCGTAGAGGGCGCCACATTCGAGCAGCTCGCACTCACGATGACGCACATCGCCGCAAACGCGGACCCGGCAGTGGCAGTGCAGCCGCTTTGTGATAGCGGCGAACACATTGAGGTTAGTATCACGAAAAAAGCGGCCAAGTGTGAGTTGGACTCGCGCACCGAGAGTTATATTATTATATACCGTAACCACATAATATATCTGCGTTAAGTATTTAACAAAAATATTGTGTTTCCTTTAAAATCAGTTCGGGATCCTTAGCGCAAACTCGACGTTGACTCAGCCGGTTTTTGTTATTTATTGCTTCACTATAGGGAGTTGTAGTAGAGGAGATGTTATATATTTCTTAAGGGAGATACAGACCGCAGACTGATTAACGACTAAAAAAAGATAAGCAAACAATGTAGTTCACATGTCATGGTCTGTCAGTGAAGAATCAAAATGTAGGTGCCTAGTCACTGCCTTGTCCCTAAGGACTGAGATCTAATGCGTTGTGTAGTAGTCGTTTTTATGGCTATTATCTGTGTGATTAGTAACGTAATGCAGAAATTAACTTATTAATATAATATAATTTACCCCAGTTAATGACGCCTAAATAGAATGATTCATCCGCTCTCGCCAGGAAGCAATTACGGAGACTGCACACATTGCGATTGTGCACGGTGAAGCCGTTTTAGAAGCTCTGCCTGCCAAGCTTCCGTGGGAAGTATAGCCTCATCACTGACTATCTCGGATGATGCATCCTGTGGCACGTCATGATGGTGCGGACTTTCTGTCTAGGGCGTTAATTTCGGTTTGAGTCCACCTGAGTATGCCAAAGGTGTAAATGAGGACTAGCATGGCCCAACCGTTATATGCGCGTGCCTTGTCTCGAACAATACAAGAATAAAACAAATCGCGAACCGATTGCAGTTCAAAGTCATTCATTCCAGTCTCCTCGATAACTGTTTTATGTTAGTGACCTTAGCCTTTTCGTCATGAAAGACCGCACACTTCTCCTTCCTTCATTCGTCCCGATCTCCATTCTAATAAAAATAAAGTAAAGTCGCAGCCTAAAAGTGCCTCGTATCGCTTCCGCGCAGGTGGGGCCGTGGAACGCGCGCGCCTATTCGGAGTCATCCGCGCAGTGGGCTGTGCGCGCGGGCATACGGCGGCAGGGGAGCGCGTTCTGCGAGGGTTTTGGCGCTGTGTTCCCGCCACGCCGCCTGCGAGCCTTCTCACCCGCCGAGCTCCGCCTGCTGCTATGCGGCGAGCGCGGCCCCGACTGGACGCGGGACCACTTGCTGCAGTACACTGAGCCCAAGCTCGGATACACGCGTGACAGGTGACTCCCACAAACACAGCTTCGCTTTATCTTTACACTAATACTTGACATAGATCTTTTCCAAGCTTGAATGATTTTCTCTGTTCTTTCGGCCTGAAAGTTATACACTGATCATAAGCTCTATTATTGTACCAGACGATACACGTTTTAAACGTTTCGTCTGTCTCCGATGTGGATATGTGTAAAATATTTTGGTATTTAGTTTTGGATGTATTTGCCCTCGTCTCGCTATGTTACAATTCCTCAGATCTTTTAGCGGTAAACGATATTAACATTTGGTTAGAAGTACAATACAGTTCAAGAACATGGTAAAGTGAAGACTACTGGATATCTTTATTTGCACTTATACCTAACATATTGTATTATAATATATTTTATTGATAATTGATAATATAATATAATTATATAAAATTTCAGTTTATTAATTACTTACATTATAAGTACATAACAATAATAATAAATGCATGTAATGTGTGTATTGTTTTATTATATAACAGTACTTCGCGTACAGTGATCTGTTCTGAACGGCACAGCACTTTGGTCCTTTGAGCCGGATATGAATTGGCGTCTTATGGATAGTGTAGTATAAACGATACTGCACGAACTAAAAATTACTTTGCCTGTTACAATACGAAATAATAATTTCTTAACATTTTGAATCAATAAAGCCTACAGTTAATATAGCACTATTGGAACTGGAACTTCTTCTAGTTTAAAGGTTACATTAACCTTAACATTATTGTTAAATAAAAACATACGTGGATGTATCACCGTATTATTACATAATATGACAGGCTATCTAAGAGCGCTTTGTAAATTAAAAAAAGGGTCGCCGATGAAGTGGCATTGTCTAGCCGCTATTGTTCTATTGTCGTCGACCCTTGCTGAATGCGTGCCGTTGTTACAAGTTGAAGGTATGTATACATTAACACAGACTAGAGCAATTGTAAAGGAGCTTAATTGAATTATTCATATGAAGTAGTTTGGGTTTAAAAAAGAAACCCTTTTAATAACCTTTAGATATGTAAACGAATAGAATGCTTAACTGGCCTAAATTCTTGTATATTGGTATATACAGAAAATCAATTAGATCCATTAAATTTGAAGACAGATGGAAGGAATTTTCAAAATCACCATCAAAATTTTAAAACTCGTCAAGTATACTGCATACATGCAAACGTTCTCATAGTTTGATCCAAAGTAGTAGGTAATAAACTGCAAATTCTGCATTTCATCATTACAATACGCATTAATTGAATTAACACAACCGAAACATAACCAATTAAAAGAAGTACTAGATATTTATTAACTTTGTAGAATAATGTAGGTCATACCTTGAGTTTACGTGGTTACTCAAGAAAATTCTTCCACAACCGTTTTCGGTTTCCGAACCTATGTGGCCAGCCCGTTGCCACTTTAGCTTGTCTATTAAAAAAGGGTCTTTGTGTCATTGTAAAGATCTATGAAAAGTCCTTCACCGGTCGGGGTGGCCGATTACGATCTACGGGTAGTATTTGCAGCGTGCCTCTACTAGTTTTCGTGGTGCAGCCCGGGGTTCCTGCGGCTGGTGGAGGTGCTGGTGGAGATGTCAGTGCGCGAGCGCAAGGCGTTCCTGCAGTTCGCCACCGGATGCAGCAGCCTGCCGCCCGGCGGGCTCGCCAACCTACACCCCCGCCTCACAGTCGTGCGGAAGGTATTCCATCATGCTTCTAAACCAATGAAAATTTTAAATGGTTTCTCAATCGCTTCCTCTTTATTTATTATATTCATACACACAAATACATAGAGAATAACTCATTAAAAGAATATTAATATTATAAACAATATAGGTGATGTCGTCGAGTCATGTGATAGCTAAAATGGGACGAAGCATGCCTGCTTCAATGCGTAGCGTTCCTTTGCATCTTTTTTATTATGATATCCACCATTATGAAAGTTGTCATACTGATTTAAAATAAGAGAAAAACATAAATTTCCACAAAGAAAAGATTAACGAGAGAATTTAACGATAATAATATTATTTTGTGTCCTAGAATGGTGTGCTAAAACTTTTATAAATTGCTTCATTTTTAGATTATATTCGAAGTAGACCCTATTTATTTACATAAATTGTGATATTATTGATACTATCATACCATTAGGTGTTATTTAAATTGTATCTGAAGTTTATCTTAGGAATTAATATACGGGTTATTTTTTAAAATAAGTAATATCAATTTGATATGTATATTTTATAGTTTATAGCTTTACTTCTTCAATATTTTGATGATTTGTAAAAAAATATATTTATAATAAATGTGGTAATTTTAGTTAATCGGACATGAAGGGCAGCAGAAATAACAATAAAGTTAAATAAATTTAATGAAGAAAATGTACTACATACATTTATGACTCGAAAACAAACATCATTGAAATGTACAAGAAAAAAAATATTTATCAACATTTAAACTTATATTTAAAGTACATATAATGCTTGTTTAAATTTATATGGTATTATATTCCATATAAATATGACAATTACTTATTTATAATGTTCAAAATAATTATTATAGGTGGATGCTGGCGACGGTTCTTATCCGTCAGTGAATACATGCGTGCATTATTTAAAATTGCCGGAGTATTCTTGCAAGGAGGTGCTTCGTGAAAGACTGCTGGCCGCAACCAACGAACGCGGTTTCCATCTTAATTAATTTTTACTAAAGCACCTAAACATACATAATGATTAAATAATTAACATCTTAAACTACTAGAGATATTATTTGTCAAATAGGACGAAGTATAAAAAAGAAGACAATACTTGGTCACTGTTTTATCGGTATAACGAGACATACCTGCTAGCAATAAAGTTTGACTCGCCTCTTTATAAATAATAGCTCTATGAGAGATTCGGGTTGCAGTTAAATGAAACTTATTTGCAATAAGTATGCACATCTCATATTTACTCTTTACACTATAGTAATTTTATATTTAGTTAACATAATTTAACGAATGTTCAGGTACATTTAAGTAATATAAAGGTAATAAAAGGTTAACAAAATACATGGCAAAATTGAAAATTTATTTCTTTTCGTAGTATATTTAATAACGAAATACAAGATAGTATTTTTATTCAAAGTATATTGAAAAGTAAATGAATTACTTAACGCTACTGATGTTCTGTGAAATTAATGATGTATATTTTAACTTTGGCTTTTAGGCAAGCATGGCATAATATATTTAAAGAAACGATGTATAGATTTCATATTGTATTGTTTATAGTCGGTCGAAAAGAGGCCTTCGTAAAAAATATTTAAAACATTTGTGATTATTAATGATTGTGATTTATTCATTTGCAATATAAGGAGTTTAGTGACCATAAGTAATAATGTGGCTTTATAACATTTAGTTTGCCTTAATTTTTGCAACGCCTAATGGATTTTTGTATGTAATGTAATAAGAGGCTTTGGCATTATGTATCTAGGTATTTGAAAGAATGCTCTACCGCCTTTTAGTTTAAAATATTTTAAATTCAAATTAAATATTGAAAAAAATAATAATATTGTTATACATTGTATTTAGTCAATTTCAGCTATAGATTAAGTATAAATAAAAGAACTTTATAGCCGAATTTTTGCGTTATTGAAACTAGTTAAATAATGATAATACTGGTTTTTGGTTAATTCGCTTGCAATTTTTAGATTAGTCATACAATCATGATCATTGTTAACATGTTGTGCCAATGATGCTTATGCAAAACCAATGATGCTTAAGGACTTAATATAACATTAATTATCAACCACATAAGCTTTGTTAGAAAATTTTCTACATTTTTGTACAAAAACTATATTTTTATGTATGACGCTAACATTACAAAAGTGAATGGAGTTTTGAGAAACATTAATTTATTTGCATTAATAATATATAATTTATCCACATTGATTAGTAAATTGATCAGTATCACCTTTAATACCGCTACCTAATTTGTGCACGCATAAAGATTCTATTAGGACTGAAAAAAATATAATTTCAAGGTGTGTAACACCCATTGTTCTAGCAATGGTTAGCATTATGTTCCTTTAGTTAGTTTTTCAACTGAAAGTTGTTAATGTGATTTATTAAATAAAATCTTATATGAATTTAATTAATCTAGATATTAAGTAAGCGTATAGATTGAAATATTAACATTTGTGCATCTTGTAGTATTCCAGTATTTGTTGAGGATTGCATTAATAAATTAAGTGAAAATTATTTTGTTGTTTTATTGTTACATTTCACTTTATTACTTCCTGTGCTAATTCTCATTATATAGTGTACATTTAAAACTGAGTAGCAGAAAAAAGTTATATTCTGACTGGGGAGTTAGATTAAATATCGATTGGACAACTATTGTATACACGGAGATTGGACTATATACTAACCTTTTCTCCAAATGGCAACCTCATCTGCAGCGGTGCACCCTGCGAATTAACGAGCGGCCTCTGGCGGCCGACTGATTGTGGAAAATTCATCCGTATATACCGGAATAACCGGGAGGGTTGAGATCAACCCAGCGAGTATGACAAACCTTCCATGCGTATGAATATATGTATATATAATAAATAATTTTTGATGGCGTTTATATGGAAAGGCTATATGGTAAGGTTGTAAAAAATAACCGTCCCGTTTCCTGATGTAGCAATCCCCAAGGATGAAGTGTTAAATAGATATACCTATCATTTGCTTTTCCAATAAACTTAAAAATGGCCAAATGTTTTAAAGCAATAAACCTGTAATGGTATTATGTCTGTTTTATTTTGTGAATAAAGGAAAAGGAAATTGTTAAAAATTCAAACGCAACTATTACGACTATTGACATTAACTATTTAACTATAACCAAATCGATTGTTGAAAAAAATTGTCCGTTACAGTCGAAAGCAGTTTAGGAGGACCATCCTCTTCAGTGGATAAGTCGATAGGTGCAGGTGGCTCAGAATCATATATGACTCAGAGCAATATTTAGATGAGGTTTATGTTCAGCAGCAATTGACTTGTGGCGTACACCTTAACACTTCGCTATACCGGGAGTCTATCTAGCACCACTAAAGGACTGTGTAAATAATAGAGATATGACCAATACTATACTTACTCTGTGGTTGGAGAGACGGTAGTAGGTACCGCCCAAATTTCGATTGAATAGAAGTGTTATATAAGTAATTGATAATAAAGAACACTATTTAAGGAATGAACTTGTTTTATTTGTAGTTTTATACGCAGCACTTAATTGTTCATTTTGCAAAAACAATGCCATAGATAAAATTAGAGTCAATTATCATCGACATCCGATTTGCGCGGCGCTTGCTTGTGCTGCGTTCCGAAACTAGTTAGGGCCTAACACGGATGCCTTCTCATAGTCCATATACGCCAGTGATAATTGTAAGTTGCACTCCTCGGTCTTTTGTCAATTGTCAATGTGACGAAGAGTATGGAGCCTTTTCGGAAACTAGCTAATCGATGCTGGAAGTTTTCAAGCTAGATGATTCGTGATGACTCTCGAAAACAGCATAATGCAAAAGGCCGAAAGTACAAAAATACTTTTTCCTAATTAAAGTCTCACAAAAAAAAAAATGCCATTTACAAGCTGTACTTCACATGTCCTTGAAATAATATATTGGCATAGTGGTTAGCGTATTTGGATATTGATCCATGGGTCCTGGGTAAGAGCCCAGTCGGAGTCAGTATATGTGAAACGTGCAAAATATTTGTTTCGAGGTCCTGTAGGGCTGATACTGCTTCTGCCACTTCCTTTGATTTCATTGCATAAGCATTACATCGGGTAACCTTTTATGCAATATCTTTTACTATGACACGTGAAGGGATACGGGAAGATAAAGACGAGTGTGGGTGTCTGTATTTGCGCTATACGCTTATCATGTGAAGTAAGATTTTTTAAAAGAATAGAAATAACCATTGACAAATATTTTTTTTTGTTCATCTTTAATATTATTTAAATACTTTTAATATCAACGCCAACAAGGCCTTTTTTATTATTTCTCAGACTTGCAGATTTTTCATCAACGCCTAGCACGTGATAAATTCAGTGTTTGTAAAGGAAGTTTTAATGGTTTCGGCTTATAAATTCGAACCCACCACTGTGAGCGTTTGGCCACAAATTTACCTATTGACC
Organism: Bhutanitis thaidina; assembly: GCA_029286595.1. NCBI lineage: Eukaryota > Metazoa > Arthropoda > Insecta > Lepidoptera > Papilionidae > Bhutanitis > Bhutanitis thaidina. Next base: position 7,417,756 of record JAGSMS010000022.1, read on the forward strand.
ACATAGGGTAGAATAAATCTGTAATTCTTCGACTGTGAATGTGTCATATATTTGTGGTTGTTAACAGGAAGATGTGTGGTTGTTAACTTTGTGGAAAACATAAAACCGTAGTAGGTAAGAAAGAAAAAGTACTTTGCTGACGGGCCTCCTGCTCGAAAGTATCACCCGACGAAGCAAACCAAGCCGCCGCTATCAGCGTATTCGACATTAGAAAAATAAATATACCGTTTTCAACCGTATATCATTTGATGTATTTCTGTGCGTATACCCAATACTAGAGTGGTCAGTTTTCACCAACTTTTCACCAGACCATATATGAAACAACGTGACAGGCAGTGAGCCTGTCCTAGTGTTCAGGCTAATGACACAAATTGTACATATCCCCGTGTCATAACAATAGAATATCTATTATTGTAACACGCGAAAAAACTAAGTTTTAAAAATCCCTTTTCTACGAGGAGGGCTCGTGAGACACAATGCATATTACAACAGCAATGAAACTAAAAGCAATAAATGTACTCGAAGGTAACAAACATTGTGTAAAGTTTCACAATTCTACTACTCGTACTATAAACTACGAATATAGGCCTCATCAAGAAAGCGCTTCTACTTTTATTGAAATGTTTGCCCATATTCATCACGGTGGTTTGGTGAGCGCAGAGCTAGTACCTTCGCACAAGTGATCGCCTATTCTAATCATTAGACTTTAATAGGCTGACGATGATGATGATGACGATGATAAATAATTCTTACTTAATATAATTTTCACCCTGATTCCTTTCGGATCTGCGGTCGTCTCTGTTTGCCACTGGATACAAATTTTAGTCGGAGCAGATGTAGATTTTTTATTTTTATTTATACTATCGGAATTAGTGTCACATCGTTTCTTCAAAATTGTTTATTTTTCTCTATGCAATGAGTGGTAAGTTCCTAAAATGTAAATATTTATTCCCTGTCAAATTAAAATCTACGAGTTAGCGCATTAACCTGCGCTACAATTTACATTTCGTGAATGAATGAAAATTTGTTAATTAGCAATTATTGAATTTTTTTGATTTGTCTATTCCTCTTACTCTTGAAATGTAATTATTTAATAATATATTTATAGAGCAAGGAGTAACATTGTAGTTTATAATAAAACTGCGTTTAAACAGGTGTAATGCGCTATGAGTATGCAGGAAGTGCAAGCTCGTTAAAAATCCGTGTTCATTTAAGAATGTACAAAACTGCTAAGCTTAATTTTTCTTAATTTAACTTTTTATATGCACTAACGGTATCTTCTTTTTTCAGAATTTTTTATACAAATGAGCATATATTTAGCCTGATATTAAGTGCTTCGGCGATGGTACATCTATTCACAATTAAGAATCAAAATGTTCATGTGTTTGTCACTGGAATGCCTCGTTATTGTTACCAGTAAACGGGACTCCGGTTCAATCACCTCACACAACATCATTATTCTGCTATTTTGCGCTGGTATTATGTAGTATTAATAGACTCTCACAGCTGGACAAAGGCCTCTCAAGGTATGAAGATCTGCCGTAGTCGGCACGCTTGGCAGACGGATTGTCGATTGTAGTACCCAACACCATGCATCTTGAACGCTACTGCACCTTAGTCGACTGTTCCGATATTGACGGGAAGAAGAAGAAGAAATGCAGGGAAAGATTCGATTAAAATTTTAAGACTTTTTATAAATACTATTCGAATACGAAGACGATACAAGAACAAGTGTGGATAATTTAACATTTATATGTTAAATTATCCACACTTGTTATGAACTTACGTTCTGATAAACTTGTCTAAACGAAAACGACCTAGGTTTCAAATATCGAAAGCAATCTTTAACGTTGTCCACCACTTGCAACAGGTAAGGTTTATTTTCTATTTAGAATTGAGCCATCGAGTTTCAGTGCTACGCAATGAAGTTCTCTACAATTGAGCGGCATATTTTTAATGCAACCTTGATTCTTTGCACAATTTTCGGTGCAGTATCTACCAATAAACAAACTAATCAGTATAAAAACTTTAATGTTGCTGAGGTAGGCATCAGTCAACAGATCGATCTCATCGACGTCGTTGTAACATGAGGTCGTTTATTTTATGTGCCGTTACCTTTGCGGCACTGGCTTGCGTCAGTTGCCGTGAAGTCCCCCGGGAGAAAAGTGATGCAGATTTAGAAGTAGCGGCTAGCCATCATGGTGGGAAATGGGACAAAGGAGGTGGTCATGAAGGTCATGAACACCACCATCATGACCACGGTGAGAAGGGCCATAAAGGTTATAAGGGCCACCATCACCACGAGCACGGAAAGAAGGGTCACCATCATCACGAAGGACATAAGGGCCATCACGATGACCATGGCGGGCACAAGAAGCATCACCACCATGATGACGGGCATCATCATGAGCACCACCACGGCGAGAAAGGACATAAAGGACACGGTCATCATGAAGAAGGCCACTATCATAAAGGACACTCAACCAAAGGTCACCACGGAGTTCATAAGCATGATGAGTTTAAAAAGGAGAAACACTTCCATGACCATCATCATGACGGAGGTCATCACGAGCATCACGGCGGACATCATGAGGAGCACGGACACAAGAAGGGCGGTGAATTTCATAAAGGTCATAAGCATGGTGGACATCATCACCATGAACATGGTAAAAAGGGTCACCATGAAAAGGGAGGACATCATCACGACCACAAGGGACATCATGATGAAGGCGGTCATCATGATCACCATCATCACCATCATGACCATGGAAAGAAGGGAGGTCATGAAGATCACAAGCACTGGGGTTTCAAGAAGGGACATAAATAAGTTCTACCCCTGCAGCCTTTCCTGTATTGTTAGTTATCTGCGTAGGTCTATTTAATTATAAGCTTACTGCATTAGGTTTACCTTTCATTTGTTGACTGTGATGTTTTGTTTTTATTAAAAAAATTATCCTATGAATGTGTTTTGTACAAAACATTTCCCCTATCAATGGCAGCACAAAACGGAAATGGTCCACACCGGGATAGATAAAATAAACAATTTCGCAGCACGTTCGGTTTCGACAACAAAGTTACATAAAATTGTTGGCCGTGGTCTGTTGGCAACGCTTCCCGACGAGATAAGTAAATAAAACTGTCGAGAAAGTAGACCGGTGCCCGAGATTGGCCCACTTTATCGTGGGCAACGAATTAGTCGTGGTTGCAATCAACCGTTTCCTATAGAAACACTTGCAGCGCAACCGAAATTGATAATACTTATTTCTAAATAAGTATTGCTAAGTATCGATTTTATGTTACAATGACTTTACCTCGTCAGAAACAGATATAGTAAAATAGAGTTAACACGATACAGGTTACTACTTTGCAAACCGCAAATAGAGTTAGAAAAGTTAGTTTCTTCTCTGTCCTGACAATAGTAGCCTGTCTAACATAAGCCTCTCCCACAGGGCGGATTTAGCGTATTAGCCACGTTTTACAGATGTCGATCGCAGTATTAGACATCTTGAACAATGTTATGTACTTTTATATAAACTTTTTAATTTTTCACATATATGATCGAAGTTCATAATTTTGTTTGAAAACAGAATTTTAAATACAGAATATTCACTCACGCCTGTCATAGGGCATCATGTCAAGGTCATAGGTTTAGGCAGAGATCGATTTTTGGTTATAGTTTGTGCGGTTTTTGAACGGTGAAGTTTCTGGAAGAACCAGGTATATACCAGATTATACAAAATATAAGTATAGTGACAAAAGTACGGTTTCTTTCCTCAATATGAGGATGAGTGTAAACATTCAAATGAGTGATATTAGTTTTTAACAGGCCGTAGCGTATTTTGGTAGTAACTCTGCGTTGAAAGGTGACGACCGCGCGTTTGAGTCCCGCTAAATGTTTATGAACCAAATAGGTTGCTATCATTACTTTGGCATTAAATACTGCAACCTTTCTTCCCGTTGCGGTCTTAAAAGGCAACTAAGGAAAAAAACCTTGCAAACCTCTTCGTATTCGAAAAGAAAGCATATTAACTATATTAAAGAATACCAGGCAGAAAATACTCAGTCCGATGATCGACAAAAGCGTCTAAGGCCCGATGCATCTCGTAATGCGATCGCCAACCCGCTTGTCAAGCGTGGCGGTTACGGAAAATACTCCCATTGAGGTAATGGCCATAGGCCTATGTCCGGTAATAAACTTGACAACCAGTCAATTAATTGAATAAAGAATATAAACTAGGCAGAGCCTGTGTCTTAGTTGTGATTCACTTCCTGATGCGGAAAATCCGGTCGCGTTTTTCGACATCCACGGAAGAAAGGAAGTGGTAGGTTATTATGCGGCCGCATCATCGATATATCAAAATATAAAAGAAAATTTAATACCTATATTAATTTATAACTACTTTATGATAGCGACAGTAAACGATATGAGATATACCTTAAACAATATAAAGTACGGCCGTACTTTGAAAATGTACATCATTGAGAAAGTTAACATTTAGTTATCCTAGTAATTTATATTGTATCATAACTTTCCGTTAGAGCAGTAAAACTTGATGATCACGTATCACGTCACAGAAGCTTTACGTTTCGCCGTTTCCAATTGGGGAATGTTGGCTATTTGCCAAATTGGACTAATGTGTTAGAAATTATACGAGAAGCTGCAACTCTGGTATTAGTATTGATCTAGTACTGATTGTTAGACTATACGATTGATTTGAATTTCACATCTTATATCTCGTTGTATAGTATTTACAGAGCCTAGTGGTTAGGGCGCTCACTTTAGTTTCATAGAGCGCGAGTGACCTGGGTTCGGCCCACGGTGCCGGCACCACTAAAATTGTTAATAGCAATTTTAAGTGCTGTATTTAGCACGCGCTCAGCGGTGAAGGAAAACATCGTGAGGAAACCTGCATGTCTGAGAAATAATATAAATATTATTTCGAGGATATGTAAAGCCCGCCAACCCGCACTGGAGCAGCGTGGCGGGCCCATCTCGGCTCCTAAACCCTCTCTGATACTCGTATTTGAGAACGAGACCTTTGCCCAGTAGTGGGCACTTACAGGCTGCTACTTTATTTATTTATTATTCATAATATTTACATAGGGGTGTTGTAGAATGAAATTGGAATAGTTTGACTAGTTTGGCGACTACATTTGAAACTTCATCAAAATCGATAATTAACCTGCATGAACAAAATATAATATAAAACTTTTTATTTATATTAAAGAGCGGCAGTGCTCGTAGGTACACTAGAAGAGCCGTCTGGTTCATAAGCTTTGAAGATTAAGATGCAGCATCAGCCACGGATAATAACAATACAAATAACATTAACACTAACTCGGTTAAACCATAATATTTAATTACATTTTCCTAATGGTATCCTCCTAAACGGTAAGGGTTATTATCATCAATAGATACCTACGACTATCTTTTACAAAGAATCATAAGGATCAAGATGGAATGGTGTACCGTCACGTTCATCTATACTAATGTATAAAATTCTTTGTATGTATCTTTTAACGGATTTGATTTAAAAGTAATTTCACGGATTTTGATGATTTTTTTTAAATGAATCTTATGACTTCAGAAGTGCTTTATTATACTGTGTACTTAAAACATTTTTTGTACTTTAGACAAAATCAACCACCCTTAAAGAACTGAAGGGGAATTAACGTAATTTAACGGAGATGTAGATTATACCTTAGCCTTAGCACAGGACACTAATGTTATGTTACAAATATTAGTTTAGGCTTGAATTCGTACCAAGGTAAAATATTTCAATTAATTAGTACTTACTGGAACACATGTCAATAAGTTTCTTTTTATATTTGTCAAGCGGTTGCCCACGGCTTTGTCTATAAGAACCTCTCGATGAAGGTAAAAATATCCTGCCTTATATCCATAACATAAAGTGTCTCTTTGCCAAATTATTTTTAATTATGTTTAGTACTTTAGATGAGATTCAAGTGACAAACAGAGAAATATAGTAACTCTCACTTTCGATGTAAGTATATTAAGTATTGATTAGTAAAGTAGCAGCCTGTAAAGTCCCACTGCTGACCAAAGGTCTTTTTCCAAGAAGGATTTTAGAGGCGGGAAGGTTCCACCACGTGTTTTTAAAAAATGAAGGTTTTCGCACGATAGTTTCCTTCTCCGCCGGCCACTTAGTAAAATTCAACACTTAATTAACAATATTGCAATTAATAGATTTACTGCTGCCGACCCAAGGATTCGAATTCAGGTCACTCGTGTACTATGATATTAAAGCGAGTGCCCTGACCACTGAGCGACCACAGGTTTATTAGAATCAGTATCTTTTTTATGATACTTTAAGGGTTAAACTAGAAGAGTAACTGATATCAAAAATGTGAAAGTAATATTTTAAACATGTAACTTTGTACGCTATTAGTAACTAACGTATAATTAAAAATATCTATTGTCACAAAGGATTTTTATAAATTTTAAAGTAGATTTAAGTATTTGGTAAATTTTCTTAAAATGATTGTTCTCAGTCTGGGAATAATGGACGAAACAGTTCGAAGCAGGCGCTTGCCGCAATGCACTGCTTAGATTGTCTCGCGACGCGTGGATTAACACAGTTTACGCAACTCTTTATATAAAATTGCTCCGCCATCATCGATATCGCCAATTTGCACTGTATCCCCACACAATATTGACGAGTTTTTAACATGAGGGTTGTCTTAGTCTTAGGATTTTTAGTTATTCTTACAGTAGCTCATGCGCGTCGTTTACCCTCGAAGAAAAATGAACATCAGAAAGAAAATTCTAATGTAGCCGATCAAGATATTGCAGCTACAGGCCATAAAAAGGAAGAGGACCATAACCATGAATTTAAAAAAGGAGGAGGGAAAGAACATCATGCACATCATCACAATGATCATGGCGAAAAAGGGCACAAAGGTTACAAAGGACATCATCACCATGAAGAGGGGAAGAAAGGTCATCATGACAAAGAACAACATAAAGGTGAATATGACGATCATGGCGGCCATGAGAAGAAACATCATCATGAGGATGGTCACTACGATGAACACCACAAAGGTGAAAAGGGCGAGAAAGGCCATAAATATGCAGAAAAGGGACATTACAATAAAGGACACTCGACAAAGGGCCACCATGAAATACACAAACTTGATGAGTTTAAGAAAGATAAACATTTCTTCGATGAAGAGGGAGATTCTGGTCACGAGGATAAACACGGTGGATATCACGAAGAACATGGTCATAAGAAAGGAGGTCACTTCAAAAAAGGTCACCATCACGGTGGGCACCATGAGCATGAACATGGCGAAAAAGGTCATCACGAGAAGGGAGGTCATCATCATGATAATAAAGGTCATAAAGAAGCTGCTGGTCATGACGAGCATTATCACCATCACGGCGATCATGCTAAGAAGGGGGGCCATGACCATCACAAGAAATGGGGCTACGCCAAAGGCCGCTGATGTATCGAGATGTCTTGTTTTGAACCATGTTACTTCACTTCGGGCGAAAGATTTTTTGCACTTTCTGTCTTTCTACTATTTATTTATTACAAAACGTAGGTTATATTGGTATTTATAATTGTTATTTTGATTACGTGTTATTAATAATAATTAAAAGCAACAATAAATTTACTTTTTATTCTTTTAATTATAAATTTAAGTAAATCCTTTCGTAAAAGTGTTGTTTTAAAATGAATTTCATAGAATATATTTGTATTTTCAAAGCGTTTGATCCAAAATGTATAAGACTCTTTTAAGTTGAAAGCTTCGTTTAGTGTCAAAGATTTTTAAAATCTTTTCTATTATACGTAAAGTTGTTACAGGGTTGTATCCCTTCCACTCCAAAATGGATTCCCGCCTTGTCCTTGCTTAGTGAAAATGACATGAAATCGAAATTATTTATTTGATGTAAGTTTGTCAGTTGTTATTTTTTTTAATCTACCACGGGTTCGTAATGAGATTCATCTGATGGAGATGAAACCGGCGAAATAAACTCCGTAGGAAAGTAACTATTTTTTAAACAGATTAAATATGTATATTATATTATAATTTTTCAAATAAAACATCAGAAAATAAAAAGCAACGTATAGTCTCTCAGGCTATTATAGCATATTCTAAGATAGAATTAATTTAAAAAAAAAAGTTGACGAGCTCCCACAAGCAGCGCCCTCTTCGACCATATTATAGGAAACCCGCCACACAACACCGCCGCGAGCAAAGGTTTTTAAACAAGCATGACACACTCAAGTCCACCAACCACAACGATAGTTCAACCGCGTTCGCGGAACGTTGAAACAACTTTATGTATTTTCAATACTTGAAATTTCTATGTGTATATTTACAAAAGTAAAGCAAAGTACCATCCTGTAAGTCCCCACAGCTAGACAAAGGCCTCCTTCCTGAGATATATATGAGATAGAAATATCTGAGAGCGTTTTGGGAGTCGGGAATGGTCCGCCATGCTGCTCCAGCGGGTTGGTTGGTCCTCCTCCAAAAAATGTTTTTCATTATTTCTCAGACGATATATATACAGCACTCAATTTTAGTGGAGCTGGCCAACGGGGATCGAACCCAGGTCACTCACGGTCATTGAAAATAAAGTGAGCGCCCTGACCTCTAGCCTACGAGGACTCTCTATTTTCAATTCTGTTCAAAATTAAAATTACTTCAAATAAAAATAAGCACTAACATGTACAAGTACTACCACGCCACCTTATCATTAAAATAATCATTGGAACAATATTAAGCTTTGGTGCACAAACGCTTTTTTATGTCCGTTTTAAAGTATCCGTGGCTTGGTCTCCCTCGGTGAAGTGAAGAGGTACCTACATGGCCACCCTGTCACAGTGGGCTGATCCGCGATGGCCCCTCAGACTGGGCATGGTCAGATGCGAGCGATGTCGTTCTCCCTACCCTCTGCAGCTGAACTGTGGGTCGCGGTAGATATAGACCAGATTCACAGTGTGACTGGTACTTCTAATGTCTCACCTTCCAGACTCCCATGGTCTCCAGGTGGCGGACTTGGTGGGATCCGTTGCCCTCGTGGGACTGGAGGCCGATTAGAAAGACGCTTTCATGTTCCGGCGCGCCTATCCTGAACGGAGAGGGATACTGTATTATATGACTATGATATTACATACTTTTCCGTATTATGTGACTGCAGTATTAAAAAGCAATTTATTATTCGACTTTATATCACAAAGAGTTGCCAATAGAAGCCATTGACACGGAAATCTAAATGTAACAATCGTCTCGGTGAGCACGTTCGTGTAGATCGAGTCTCTTTTGTGATTTGACATGAACTTTTTGTTCTATTTATTTAAGCGAAAGCAGAACACATACATATTTGGATATTCATGTAAATGAAATACTGTCTTACATCTGATTTCTCGAACGATAATCAAATACCAACTAAATGATTGAATGTTAAACGAAACTGTGTTGCCGAAAGAATGATTAGTTTTCAATTTCAATTCAATTTCACAAAGGTAACAATTTGTAATATCACAATCTGAATATTTTGACGTATTTGAACTATGTTTACAATTTTAACGAGACCGAAATAGTGTAAAACAATTTTTGTAACTAGTTAATTTATCAAAATCACGGTACAAACACCAGTCCCGTGTACGCAAGAAGCCAATAGTTAAGAACCAATAAACTGCTTTGAAGTCGGTTAAAAAGTGATTTGGTGATATATTAGTAGGTTTAATTAACGTTGCTAATTATCAACGTTATGCCGTATTCGCAAGTATTGATATGAGGTTTAACATTAAGTGCGAATGAAAAGGGATACTAAAACCTGTACATACACTTTTACTTGGCGGTAGACTCCTTCTCTTTCCAGGAGTCGTCTGGGAGGCAGGTGGGAGGTACCCTCTTACCCATTTCTGCAGTGCTACAACTGTTATGTTCCGGTTTAAAAGTTGTTGAGGCCATATAGTTATGGACTGAATAGAATTTTCAGTTGAAGATGTTTGTAGGCGTCCATGGGTTGCAGTAGCCACTTACCATAAAGTGAACTGATAGCTCATTTGTCAACCCAAACCAAGAAAACCCATTGAGGAATACCTTACTTTGGACAGTGGTTTAGACAAGTATAGTTAATGAATAAAAGTATCAGTTACATCTCTTAAACTTGTAAGGGATTGGGTGGGGACGGTCGTGTTAATGTGAATAAGTAAGGGTTTTCAACAAGGTTTTGTCCGATGCAACGTCGAGCCGTAAGATCATAAAAGCACCATGCGCGTAGCTAACCACGTCAATTTGTGGCATATGATAAAAACATTTACTAAGAATTGCTCAGCGCGAGCCAAAAAAATATTAACCAAGATTACGAATACTAATAAAAAAAAAAGAGGAAATATAAGTATGCATGGTAAATGATTAAAGTAGATAAAAAAAGAAAATGTAACTGCTAATACATACCTTTATGTAATACAAATTATATTTATGTCTTTTTAATGTTGCCCGTGCTACGGTGATGCAAACAAAAGGGTCTGTGCTCAGTATAAGTTGAGGGTTACACGGTACACCGATTTCTCATCCACCGAAGCTGTTAAGACCGTCGGGCCAACAGCGTATCTCCTATCAGTGGGGTTTTAGTCGGTCCGGCACTATGCTGCTGCTAATGCTGATCCCGACATAACCAAGATCACTACAGGCAGTGACAGGTAGGTAATCACACCTTTCCCCACGGTCACCAAAAATATGACTTTCAATACAGCCTGCCTGTCTTATCGTCCGTCTGCCTTACATTTAAAGGGCTGTATCTTTTACAATTTGTAATAGGTTGAAAAATTTCAACCTATTACTGTGTTATTATGGCGGATATCCTAACAAGTAAAAAAAAAATTAGCAAAAACGAAGTATAATGGGGAAAATGTAATACAAGAATAGTGTTTTTTTTTATTTATGCTCTGTCATTAAAACTAATACATTTAATGGGTAAAATTGGCGTGAAAATAGTGCAGAAACTGACGTAAAACAACAAATAATAAACAATGGCCATTTTTTTTAAAATTCATTTGGGGAGTATACTTATACTAAGAGACAACATATTAATATTGTACAATACTACCTGTAGATCTCCAAAATGTCTTACCTTAAGTAAATTGATTGGTGTTAATCCACTGTGATTGTCATGGGTCTAAGAATTTCATTTTCATTTGATTAAAATACGAAGTAAAGCTAAATGAAAAAGTTTTTAATAAATGGGTAGGAGGTATTAAAGTCCGCAAACTTAATGCTCATGTATTTTTCTTCGTGCATGATGAGGGAAGTGGCCCATTTCGACTTCTCAAAATGACCACTGTAACTTTGTTGTGTGTAAACTTATTAAATAATTTGTACTCTAGCGATTGTTGTTAGTTGGTGAAACTTCATCATAAAAGCGGAACAAGTCGGTTACTTATATAAATAAATAAAATGTGTTGTGAAACTAGCACAAGAGCTAACAATAATTGTCGATGAAGTTATTACATTTATTTTATTCAACCACAATGTTCATCCATATTTCGCTAATAGTTTCGCTAAGAGTTACTATTTCTTATCTTAACTTGACACATGATGTGTAGGAACATTAAAAATCAACTTAAAAGTCAACTGTTATGACACTTTGAGGGTTAATGAGCAGAATAGACTTGGCCAGGCATTAAGGCACTAAGGCACTTGCGAGCAAGAGTGGCAAGGCCGCCGGGCCAAAAGGTGTATCTCTAATTCCGTGGAGGTTCGAGTCGGTCGAGCGGTCAGTCGAGCGGACAGGTAGGTGGCGCGAGTAGTGACCAACCGGTACGTTCCCCAGTGCGGGCACCACTAAAATTGGTAATAACAGGTGAAGAAAATCCTCTCAATGATTTTCTACACATTGGTAATTTGAGAAATAATCAATCATATTATTTCGTGGACATATGAAGCCGTCAACACGCACTGGAGCAGCAATGCGGACTCTTCCCGACTGCAAAACCCTCTTATGTTGAGAAGAGGCCTTTGCTCGGCCGAAGGACATTTACAGGCTGCTACTTTATTAACGAGCAGTCGGTATGGTTTTTTCTTTGTTTTGGAAACGGTGGCAAAATTACTTTACGTAATTTTTCTTTCTTTAACAGCCAGTAGTTAATTTTTAGGCATGGTTTGTCGTAATCGTTACGCTTGGCAAGCGGCTTGGCGATCGGACATTACACTTTTACGGAGTTTAACACCCGACGCACGAGCTCGCACTGGCGCACTGCGGGAGGCGCCTGTCCTGTAGTGTACGTCGGCGGATCCGACACACCAGTACGGACGCTTCTGTGCTAACGTGAACCGTGTAAAGTGCCTGCGACGGGGTGTGCGATTGTCCGTACAATCATGCACCGTGGAAAGCCGCCTTTAGACTATGCTACCCTTCATCGGTTCAAAATGTATTTAATACAAGCAGGTGTAACAATCGAGTATAGAGTAAGTTGGCTTTTGCTGCAGCTCGAATGGACCGGATAACCGGAAGTCAACGGTCAAAAGAAGCTTGCACATATCATCGATTAAGAATAGAAATGTACATGAGTTGTTACCTCGAGTCTCCGGCCAAATCACTACACAAACACAGAAGCATTATTTTACTATTGAGTTGAGCCAACCCATACGTGAGATATTTATAAAAAAGCAGATACGAAGTAAATTTTAGGTATGCTTGAGATACATGCAGGGCATGAGATATTTCTGGCATTTTCCTAAATCAACTTTTATGACGCCACCAGGGTGAAATAGGGTGGCAGATTCTCTTACGTCACAACCACACCACATAACATCAGCCACCATTTTATTAGGTATAATCTTGTTTAAATCGTTGCATACTAGAACTATAGTAGGTAGTAAAGTAGAAGTAGGACCCGGCAAGTGGCCACTGCCGAGCAAAGGCCTCCTTCTTAAATATTTAATAGAGTTTTAGAGCCGGGAAGGGTCCGCCACACTACTCTAGTGCGGGTTGGCGGACTTTACATGTCCTCGCAATAATATTTTTATTATTTTTCAGACATGCGAGTTTTCACGATGCTTTCCTTCATTGCCAAGCACGTGCAATATAGCACTAGAGATTGCTATTAACAATTTTAGTGATGCCGGCACGGGGAATCGAACCCAGGTAAATCGCCCACTATGTCTATAAAACTTAAGCGAGGGCCCTTTTTTTATGGAAAAGACGGCAAACGAGCAAGCGGATCACCAGATGGTAAGTGATTACCGTCACCCACTACATTTGCAACACCTTAGATGCTGCAGGCGCGTTGCCGGTCTTTAAGGATATTTGGGAGATGAGAGGGAAGAGGAGGGGAATAGGGAGGGGATGTGGGCATCCGGTTACCTCACTCACCGAACGAAACGCAGAAGCACAAGATGCCTCTACTTCACGCCGGTATTCTGCGAGGCCGTGGTATCAATCCAGTCGAGCCGACCCATTCGAGCAGCAGCTAAAGCCACCGCTTGGCTCTGCCACGCTTAAGAACTGACCTGAGCCGTGGAAGCCTGACCAGGCTCCCACGGCTCTATCTACTGTGTAGGTTATTAAGTAATTCAGGAATACAAGATTACTTTGCAGAGAAGGTTCTAGAATATATTTTATTAACAAAGTGTTTCTGTGACAAAATAGAGAATGTTACAGACATAAGATACACTGCTGGCCTAGTGGAGACTCGTGAGCAGGAGGCCCGCAAGTTAATATAATAAATAAAATGTGTTCGGTCGGATCATTATATAAATAATTATTCCCTAGAACTTTAAGCAACTTTCTTTCCATAAATATTTGCGTGCATAGAGATGAAATCTCTATTTAAAGGAAAGTGGTATCATCGCACTACTGTTTATAGGTGGTATCGAAAATTGGGCGCGGTAATTTCAGCGTTAGTGACGCTCAAAGATCAGGCCGTCCTGTTACCTCTACCGTTGCGTTACCTACAAATTGATAAGCGACACCTTATAGACTAGCGCACTAAACATTCATAAAATTGTGCATGATATCCACAGAGTGAAAAACGTTTTTACAATATCCCTACCACCTTAAGTTGGAACACGAGGTGCGAGTAAATTGTTATAAAACAATGTTAAAGAATTACGAAAATGGGATTTCGCGAGATATTAATAATATCGTTACATGTGACAAAACCTATTTAGATATCCCATAAAAATATAAACAAAATATGTTTGATGCCTCCGCATCGAAATTTAATTGCGATTGCATTTTTGAAGAATAATAAGAAAGCCGCTCTCAGAGGGAGTTTTCGATTTTGCGCTACTAGATGTTGGAATGACATACCACCCCCTATTCGCGAGGCTAAAACTAAATCTAAATTTAAAAAATTATATCGCCTATTTATTAAATTTGCAATAGTCAATCTGACTTTTTCATACTCTGTTTCTTTAATTATATACTAAATATGTTTATCTCAAACTGGATCGATTTTCCCTCATAAAGTGAAATCGTAATGATAGATTTTTGTGGTTAAGTTTACATCGCTGTTTATATGTAGTGTGTAATATTTCGTGAGTCTATTTCGTTTTATACATTAATTTATCCTAATATGCAACTTAGTTATGCCTGTATATAGACATATCATAGTTTACAGCAAACATATCTTGCGTACTGCGATTGTGAGACTGTGTGCGAAGTACATAGCGCAATAGGGTCGGTGCTGGCTGAAAATCAGGGTTGCGGTCAATACCGTTTCATCTGACACGACACGGGTTATAAAGTACAAAGTAGACTGAGGCTTCTCTTAAATTACTTATTTTTTGTTTTTACTGTTTATTTGTATTTCTCTTAGCTTTACAGTCTACAACTAGCATTCTGTGACTTTGATCCATTTTAAAAAGTCTCAAGTTTGCGACCGACATAGAGTTAATAACAGCGTGGGATCAAGCATGCAAGAACTCTAGAAAGAAAAATAATTTTTTTTTTTGACAACTGGTTGTGACGTATGAATAAGTACAAATATAACGGAAATCTCTAAAACATGACAGTATTGCAAAATGTATCTAGTGACTTAAGTATAATTATTAAAGTGTGATTTTGATTGTCACATATCAAATCAGTTTTGAATTTTCTAATGAACAGACTAGGTACGCAAAGAAGTAGATTTAGTATAAGCAGGTCTACAAACAACATTAAAACGAATTCTTTACAATATATATAAGATAATCACGTAACATACTCAATTAATAAATGGAATTGGTATTAATAATAATAGATTTTTCCCTAATAATAACAGAATTTATTTAAAACAAGTTTTGAAATGGTTTGAGTCGCATAAAAAAATAATTGTTCTGAGCCGATCTCTTCAGGGTCGCTTTATGGGGACGAGGCTCTCATCCCGATCGCCCACGACCTTTTAAACACATCATCAATTTTGATGTTTGAAGGGTTATGACAAGGCGCACCTGCGCCTCGGTGACTTGTATCAAGAGAGAGAGATCCGACTCAGCAGCCTCTTTTTGGATCGTCACGGTCTCGCAGAAGGCGTCTACGGTCCTCTACGCCCCATTCGATATCGCCTTCTCGACTGCTGGCAGGAAAAGATTTAAGGTAACTATTTTTTAACGGTCGTATTATTTTAGAAGTGAAGTTTTTATATAATTTATAACATGATTTTTAATTCTTAAGAGACAATTTTATTTATCTTATGATCAAAATATTTCAAAGATTCTACCAAGAGGTTATGTTATCAGAAACTATATAATTTCCATTTTATCTAATTGACACAACTAACAACAAACTACAACAATTTGCAATTTCTTCTCAATAACAATGCTGCTAATTTATATTGCAATAGGGCAATAGGTATTTATTTAACTAGCTTTGAACTGTAAAGGCGTGTGGGCATATTGCGTATACCTACAAAATGTATAAGTTCTTGTTCTATGCCTACAAATTAAAAAAATGATTGAGACTAGCACGTACCTACGTTAAAAAAACGTTAAAAGAAGTTTATTAATAAATTTACTAAGGTTTCAACATCTTTATTAGATTATTATTTACATATTTATAAAAATAACAGAAGGTACAAAACAACAACAGAAAATTAAACAAAAACGATGGTTTAGTGCCCTTTTTTGAATCCCCAATGTTTGTGGTCTTCATGTCCTCCCTTCTTTCCATGTTCACTATTATGGTGATGGTGTTCGTGATGTCCGCCTTCATCATGGTGACCCTTATGGTCATGGTGATGACCGCCTTTTTCATGATGCCCCTTCTTTCCGTGGTGGTGTTCGTCGTGTCCACCATGCTCGTGGCCTTTGTGGAAGTGACCACCCTTCTTGTGTCCATGCTCATGATGATGTCCACCATGTCCTTCTTCGTAACCGGATTCACCATGCTTGTGGTGGAAGTGTTTATCCTTCTTGAATTCGTCTACTTTATGCACTCCATGGTGCCCTTTGGTCGAATGGCCCTTGTGATAATGGCCTTTTTCTTCGAAACCGTGTCCCTTCTCGCCTTTCTCCCCATGATGGTGTTCATGGTGATGGCCTTCGTCGTGGTGGTGATGTTTCTTGTGTCCGCCGTGTTCATCATGATGCCCCTTATGTCCATCATGATGATGGTGGCCCTTCTTGCCGTGTTCATGGTGGTGGTGACCCTTGTATCCTTTGTGTCCCTTACCACCATGTTCGTGATGGTGATGGGCGTGGTGTTCCTTGCCGCCGCCCTTTTCGTGTTTACCCGTAGCAGCGGTTTCTAGATCGGCATCACGTTTCTCACGTAGATCCCTCGCGCTTGTCAGCACTACAAGTGTCACCAGACAACCCAACACGAGCACCACCTTCATGTTTACTGCACTGGCACAGAACGAGTTTGTTAATGGTACTAGTTAGCATTGTTGCTGTCATTTTATAAGTAGATAAAATAGTCTGGGCTCCGGTATTGGGCAACTATTGCAGGTAAGTTCGCTCATTGCTATACTGTCAAGGTCAATTTAGTATTGTTTGAAAAATTTCTATGAATAACTAAATTACGTATCTAAAAATTTTAAATATATGAGCAGATCTGTATGATTTAAGCGTCCGTTAGCAAGAGATTATTTAATCGGAAATCCAATTTTTACAATGTGTACCTAATACACAAGTTAAGTTTAATGTTAACTTTAAATAAATAGAAATATTAATCCATGAGTCTATTATTATTCATGTAAATAATTTTTTAGTTATGATGATGTTTTACAGTCATAATGCACATGGACATACATCCAGAACCGGAGAATTTTTTGATTAATTTTGACAACCGTTGGAGAGAGTATATTAAATGAGTTATAATAAATAGAGGTCAAGATAGTTGTGTGCTTAGGGGATATGCCTCCGAAACAGGTGACCCAAGTTCGATTCCATGGAGGGCTCTTTCCAATGAGTTTTTGAAACTTACGTACGATTATTATCGTTGGCCTGAACACTAAGACGGTGACTAAGACGGCGACAAAGACGACGACAGGCTCACCGCCTGTCACGTTGTTCTAAATAAGCTCAGATGTGAGTGTGAGCTTATTTTTATATTTTATAAAATCTTGTTCCGTGCGGTAATCGAAACCACGACGAAGTATTCTGATGGATTTTTTACCATCAGGCGATTGAGTGCTGTTTGTTGGCGACGTAAGAATGTCTTTATCTCATATTGTAGGTGTTATAAGAGTCTACTACGGGGAAATAGCTACAAAACCTTAGGCCTTCGACTGATGGTAAATTTTGTTTTAAAGGTATTAGAGTGACAAAAAGGCGATACTGATGCGTCACCTGTGGGCCAAGATGGAATGCCCCATAGCTTGGCATTATACCGTCTCTGTCTACCTTTGAAATGGGACATAACGGTGGTAGCATTGCTGCTTATCGGCAGAAATAGGTAAAAGGGTGGTAACTACCCAGACCTTAGTTAGATAAAGAAAGAGCCTACCACCTAGGAGTATCGTAAAATGCCAGAACGAAAAGAGGCGGTCAAATGATGCGCAGCAGCAAGATATGAAATGTCATGTACGGCGATTGTTTATCCGTTGGCCAAGCATGGGGATTTCGACAAATAGTTTTTATGGGAGAAATCTTTGTCGTGCAACTGACTATTTAAATTCTAACTAAGAAAAGAAGAGGAAGTGTCAGAGACTCGATCGTCAGTCTTCCAGAGGTCTGAATAGGTTGAAGTTTTGTAAATTTTGTAATTAAACATGTTAACTCCGTAGACATAATTAAAACATTTAAAACGATAAATATGAAGAATACTGAGCACCTATGGGGTATATTAGTAAAATTAATAAATTCGATAATCTATCACTTGTCACCACATTAAACATTATTGTTTAATTCGTGCGTTAATAAAGTTGTATTTCTGAATTTGATGAAATGTATTAAATTGGTATTACCGGTTTACAAATTCGGAGATTGTATATATCTTTTAAATATACCGATTGATTGGAGATTTGGGTAATTTTAGAATTATTATATAACTACTAATCTTCATTAAGAAGTTATTTTTAATCGAATATATTATAACTTTTTAATATTAACAAGTTACTTCATGATGAACAGTTAGTTTGGTTTCACTAACGAGCGCTTCGTAACTGATACAGGAATAAGTTTTGTAAAACACATTTATAGTGCCTGGGAGGACTCGTAAACTGCGATTGGTGTATTTTGTGACTTATCTACAGCATTTGATTGCGTAGATCACAGAACTCTGCTTAGTAAATTAAAACATTATGGCTTAAGAGTGATAACTGTTAATTTGTTGGAGTATATTATCTTAGTAATAGGATCCAAATGGTTCTTTTTAACGGTGAAAATTCCTTCGGCTTTGTAGTGAGTATGGGTGTGTCACAGGAATCGATTTTAGGCAGAAAAAGCAAAATGGTTTTTTATTGACGTAAATTCTAGGTACAGAATTTTACAAATATAGTAGTGTTCGCAGACTATTCTTAACTGATAGTCATAGTCAAAAGTATGAGTCTGAGTCTCTTCGTGAAGTGAATAATTTAGCTATTAATGTTACAAACACTAAATGTGAAAGATTTTATTACCAAATATACAGTAGTTACAATCTAATGTTATTTTGAAATTTCCATAGTTTTCATAAAGATGATTTTTGTGTTTCTGTTCTATATTCTTAGACGTAAGTATAACAAGATGCAATCAGATAATTTTTCAAAAAGTTTTTTCGTAGTATAAATTAGTTATATGCTAAATTATAAATTAGTATAGAGTATAGACAATCATGTACTGTGGAGGCAGTTTACATACACAAATAGCACATAAAAAAACACCCCGACCCGAAAAAATTATTCGTTGTCCAATATAACACGTATCCCTTAGGGGAATCGAACCCGCGATCCGCAGAGCCCAGGCAAACATCTTACTTAGCCTCTGCGTCGCCGAGACGACAACTTTTAAGTTTCATATTATTGTAAAGTGTATTTGGCAGACTTAATGCAAACCTGGATGCTAAACGTGACAAACATGGCAATTACCCGTTGCCAAATCAATGAAAATAAAATGATGTTTAAAAAAACTTTCGTTGTATCAAATTGTAACGAATATGAAACAAAATTGAAAATAAATTTTAGAAACGCTACATTTGTTTTCCTGAGTTACTGAGATTGTGGAACCAACTTTTGTTTGTACAGAAACTAAACGAGCTCGCGGTAAAACTGTAAAATCAAATAAGTTTTAAATATCTGCAATGTTTGCTCGCAAGGGAGTTCTACAATACAAACTGTTAGTATCCTTACTGCAATCAGGGAGACGTAAAGAACTGTACAAAGTCAATTCTTTTTTAATATGCAGATTTTGTGTTTACTTTACTTATTTTTATACATTTGTTGCTTACGTAGCTTAAAAATTATTTTTATTTTAAATAAATGACAATTAGATTACAATACAACTTACCCTTTTATTATTATAGAATACTGTTATAGTTCTGAGAGGACTCTGCAATGTATATGACGGCAGTTTCCTGAGAAATAGACAAAGTTCATAAAACAGAGAACATCATAAATGTTTTTATAGTGTGTGTTATAGTTTTTGTGAAAAAAGTTTACGTCACGAATCTTGGATCATCCAGGTTAAATTTTAATTCAAAGTGGCCACTAAATTAAAACAGAAACTCCATAGCTTAACCCCTATTATATATAAAGTGGCAATACCAGTGCGAGGGTACTGGCACTGTGCGGCGAATCCTGCGTGGTGAGTATGGGCTAATCATTAAAGAAATGCATGCCGGATTTTGCTGCGTTTTCAGGAGAGGCCTTTGCTCTGCAGTGGACATTAATGTGAAGTGGACCTATTCTTAACTGCGCAGGATATATTAAGAGTGTCGTAAGTGTACGCACAAATATAGAAGGAAGTGACTTGTCTTTGTCTACCCATATCCCATATGTAACGTTTATGCGGAAAGATCGGACGAAGGTTCAGATGGAGTTTCAGAGTCATGGGACGTGCACAACACAACCAGACCCGATAACAATAATTTGTGTCTTCAGTTGGCATTCAAAACCAATACCCATCAGACAGCAGCCCAGCAGACAGGTATGTAACCTCTAAAGTACATGGTGATCAGGAAAACAAATGTGGCTTCAGTGGATTTTAGTTTAGTTGATGAAAATGAAGAATATAAAGTAAAGGGTGCAAGAATGTAAATTTCACATTATTTTTCTCAAAAGTTGGACCGCACCTGCAGTCGACGACTGTGTTGAATAACAGATGAGGCTCTGACGACCGATCAATGAAGAAAAATCCTTCCAAATATTGTCATCAACATCGTTACAGGCTGTCACAAGTCCATCGAACTTGGATTTGTCGATTAACCTGTTGGTAAAAGTTGGACTAACTTAGTCGATCAATTTGTTCTAGATATACGTACTCGTCGATTCGTGCGTAGAGTTCTCAACAACAACCGGTATTGGTGTGACATGGAGGCTAGGTATGATCTCTGTCTTATCCATGTTTACCTTAATCCAAATTCTACAGATTAGTGATGGCGAACAGCATCACCAGAGCGCGGCACTATGCTCACAATCCCGCTGCCCAGCGTGTCTAGTATGGGCAAAACTTTCACGCAAGGCATGCCATCTTTTTTGACATTTCCATGTGAAGGCCTATATGCCCTGTAGCGAAATATTATCAATTTACAGTGATGTAATATTTAAAGACTGAAAGAGATATGCGAATATTTGAGTTTCTATATTCAATATGTTATAAAGCGTATGTAAATATATTTTCTGAAGGATTTACTTACTCTAGTTGTTACATAATATGCGACCGCGATGTAGCAAACATCTGTGCATCACAAATCATGAAGATTAGTCTGGCATTTGCGCCATTTTCTTAACATTAATCTTTTTGACTTTACCTTTTTATTATTATGTTCATATTACTTTATAATAATGCTTTAAATGTTTTAATAAGTTATTAGATTTACAAATGAAAAAAGAAAATGACCTGGGAAAAGAACCATTGAAGTGATTTCTTGTGACGTAACTATTTTGGTGCATTGTACCCTTGCTACGCTTCGGAATTGAACTTGTTTGAGAATTCTTTGGCTACGCCAAGCGACATCATTGTTTCATTCTAATTACAATTCATTACTGATGTATTTCGCAATGCATCTTTATACTTTCATTAGTTTTATTATTTTTACGTGCTTTTTACTTGAGTACTGATTTTAAATGTCCGCGTCTCTTTGACACTTGAAAAAATAAATTGATAATATTTGTGTTAAATTCGGCAACCATATTTGTTGAGGTAAAAAAATAAAAACGATTATCTATCAGACTTTCGTATTTCCAATTATTTCCGTATACTTCTTGTATTGAATATTATATAGATTGAATATAGATCATAATATGAACCTATTATTAACTTGTAACCATCACATTTCAGCATATCTTTTCTTTTATGCAGGCTTCTTTCATAAGAGATCGCCAGACTTTTGCTTTTTTGTCTTCATGGTATGTGATCACCGTGTAACAGACATACGATTCGTTATTAATCGATGAGCGGTTTACGATAGAATAAGTAGAATGATATTGACAAATCTTTACAACAATTTTATAGCAGGGAATGTAATAACTAACGAAACTAATAAGAAATTAAGAAAATGAAGTAATTTAAACAATTTTATTTGTGTTCATTCTCTTTGTGATAAAAAAATAACAAAAATATGTCTACGACAAAATAATCAACAAATAACAGAAAGTAAGGTACGATTATCCACATTTTAGTGCCCAGACTTGTGTCCCCAATGCTTATGGTCCTCATGACCTCCCTTCTTGCCGTGGTCATGATGATGGTGCCAATGGTCATGGTGACCGCCCTCTCCGTGGTGACCCTTGTGGTGATGATGATGTCCTCCTTTTTCGTGATGTCCCTTTTTACCATGGTGATCCTCATGATGTCCACCGTGTTTGTGTCCCTTGTGGAAGTGACCACCCTTCTTGTAACCGTCTTCATGGTGATGGCCGCCATGATGCTCATGGAAGCCTTTCTCACCATGGTGATCATGGAAATGCTTATCCTTCTTGAACTCATCGTGTTTCTCGACTCCATGATGTCCTTTTGTGTCGTGTCCTTTGTGCCAGTGGCCGTGTTCTTCATGGCCATGACCATGTTCACCCTTCTCGCCATGACCGTGGTGATGATGGTAGCCATCATCATGATGGTGATGCTTTTTGTGGCCTCCGTGCTCACCGTGATGCCCCTTATGGCCTTCGTGGTGGTGGTGTCCATGTTTACCGTGATGGTCTTCATGATGTCCTTTGTGCCCTTTGTGGTCATGATCACCATGATCATGGTGATGATGTCCATGGTGTTCGTGGCCGCCGCCCTTGTCCCAGTGGTGGCCATGTGAGGCAGCCACCTCTAAGTCAGCTTCCCTCTTCTCGCGGATCTCCCTACTGGAGACCGCGGCTATAAGAGCTACGAGCCCGAAAGCCACTAAAAGGCTGGTCCTCATGATTGCTTAGACAGCAATGTTCGATTGTTGAATGATACTGGGACAGTCATCGATGATATTTTATAGTAGTTGCTGCTACGATTAGGAAAGTTTCAACGTAAACTGTCAGTTCCGAAGTGTCAAGGTTGAACTAGCAATTGATTTTCACTTCCAGATAGAATTATTAAGTTAAATTTTTGTGTTAATTTTGATTAGTTAAGGTGCATTTATATTACATATTCATAATAGACTCGAAAACGATGAGTATTATTGGAAATTTTATATTTCTTTTATTCTTCCTTTCAATTCTTAAGTAATTTTAGGATGCATTTTTTTGTTAAATTTTCACTAAAGTATCACAAACTGTGCCTAGTTAAGTGTGCTTTAAAAATATGGATATTATGGTTTACTTTGATTGGGTCAACAAAAATATGTAAAAAAATATTGACAAGAATAATTGGGTATTTGTAGTTGAGTGTGTAGATTAGATGTGTTTAAATCATATTCAATAACTTTAAAATCAATTGTTTCTAATACATTAGATGTTTAAGAAGTTGAAAAGTTATCTTTTAAAATACTGCAGAAGCCACAATAGTCGAGTGGTTAGGGTATCTACCTCTGAATCAGGTGACCCGAGTTCGATAACCTGTGGAGTTCACGTACTAATGAGTTTTTTGAGCTTTATGTAGTACGATTTGCTTCAGCCTTACCATCTATCACTGTTGCAAATAAGCTCTAAACTAAACAGTGAGTAGAAACGGCTATAAAAACTACATATATAGACTTTTGACCACCGCATTATTGATTATACGGTCGCAAGTGTTTATATATATATGTGACAAAACTATAGAAAAGTCATCATTCCGGTTTATTTTTAAACTACTGTTGAACAGAAAGGTAGAGCTGTGTGTTAGCCCAGTGGTCAGAGCGCTCGCTTTAGTTTCATAGATGCTCGATATCCGGTGCTGGCACCTCTAAAATTGTTAATAGCATTTTCTGGTGATTTTACCTCATGCTCAGCGGTAAGTAAAACATCGTGAGGAAACAGTAATTCGAGGACTTGTGAAGTCCACTAACACGCAATGGAGCGGCGTGACCATTCTCGGCTCCAAAATCCTCATTTGTGTATACAGTGGGCACTTACTGGCTGCTACTTTAGTTTTACTATTGAATATTCACAAGCAGAATACTTGAAGTAAATGTGCCACGACTGCCACTATGGCACAGTTGATAACTACACAAAAAATACTTGAATAAACGAAAGGGTGGGTCCTTTCGTTTATTTTTTCCGAAGGCACCTTATGACTAAACATGGTGCGATATATATGCCGTAATCACTTAGGTTATATAAAATATATTATGTAATACTTACGACACTGCGCTGGACTGTAACACGCCCAGAGCGTGGTGAGTATGGGCACCTTCTAAGAAATATAAACCGGCTTTTGCTGGCGCTTTGTTGGAGAGGCCTATGTTCTAGCAGAGGACTAAAATAGGCTGATCTAGTATTAGTAAACCTAAATGATATCATCCATGACATCAATAGGATACTATTAAAAAAGTTCTAATACTATCCTAACTAATTCACCCCAAGTAAGGCCCGGTTTATTCTCATTGAATGCGAGTATGCGGCGGGTTTTGATTCCCGGTTCCATTAAAGTTTTAATTGCAATTTGAAATGACGAATTTATAACGTACTCGGCAGGAAAACATAGTAAGGAAAGAAAAAGTTGAAAAATATTATTTCGATGATATGTGAAGTCCACCAATCTGAACTAGTGCATACTGGTGGACTCTTTTAAATGTTACTTTTGCTACAATAATCTGCACAGGTAACTTATTCAGTATTTCTTTACTAATTTTTTTACTAAATGAAAATATTAATTTTTCCCAAAGTTGCTTTCTATAATTTGTGGTACTGACATGTCTATAGCTCAGCAGTGTGTGTTTATATTCGCTATGAATATTGTATGTACGCTTTAATTAATTTAAATTTTGTTAGAAATTAGGAAGGTAATAAAACGGTAAATCAAGGATATTAAATATATTAAATAAACCGGTATCACAAAATAATCAACAATAACAAATAGCATTATCCTTTCGTGTCGCCTCGTATTCATTCTCTTCATTTGTGACCTTTCCATCCCCATCCTTTATGATCGTCATGGCCACCTTTGCTGCCATGATCTTCATGGTGTCCCCAATGTTCTTGGTGACCGCCTTCATCATGATGACCTTTATGGTCGTGGTGGTGGCCTCCCTTTTCGAAGAGTCCCTTTTCGCCTTGTTCGTGTTCGTGGAAATCTCCATTTTTGTGTCCCTTGTGGAAATCTCCTCCTTCTTTGTACCCACCTTCATGATGATGACCACCATAGCCTTCTTCGAATCCAGACTCGCCGTGTTTGTCGTGGAAATGTTTGTCTTTCTTGAACTCGTCTAATTTGTGGATTCCATGATGTCCTTTTGTAGAGTGACCCTTGTGGAAGTGTCCCTTTTCTTCGAAACCATAACCCTTCTCCCCCTTTTCTCCATGGTTGTGCTCATCGTAGTAGCCGTCATCATGATGATGGTGTTTTTTATGTCCACCATTTTCGTCGTAATGGCCTTTATGGCCTTCATGATCCGAATAGCCTTTTTTGCCATGCTCATGTTCGAGGTATCCTTTGTAGCCTTTCTCGTCGTGTCCACCGTACTCACCGAAGTGATCCCCATGATGTTCACCACCGTCGCCTTTCTCCCACTGGTGCGATGCCGCAGTGTCTAAATCAGCGTTTCTCTTGAACCTGACATCCCTTGAGTGAACAAGGGCTAATGTGGCCACTAAACAAATAAATGTTATGCTTCTCATCTTCAGCTGTTTTTCTAACTATGCTGAGCAAAGATTGCCAAATGATACCTGTTATCATTTTCTCGCAGCTTATATAGTATTACCAATAACAGAATTAGTACGTTTTTTTAATGTCAGGGTAAAACTAAAAAAAAAGCGGTCAAAGAAACACGCGAGTGACCTGGATTGAATTTAATTGAATTTATGTATCAAAGCATGTTAATTAAACTTTATGTAATCAATAGCTTGCAATCATGATTATTTATATTAGAAACTATCTTAAACACAGCTAAGCTTATACTAAACTACGCTACTATATACTGACATTCATTTACATCATGTACACAATGAAGATTACAAAGGTGTTGGATGGGTAGTGATCGAGTATCTTTTACTTTTTTAGTCAGCATTTTCTAGTCTAATATTATAGAAAGATGATGTGGATTATACGTGTCAAATAATTTCCACATAACGTAAACACATCTATTTAGAAAATCTTTAATAACTTAAATGGTAATTTATAGAAAAATACAAAATTGGAATCTGTAAAAAATATTCTATTAGATTCGATATAAACATATTCTCGTTACACTCGTTTGAGTTGCCGTCAGCAAATTAGATAATTCGCTACTTTCTTAAGACGTATTTATGAAAAAAAAAAACAGATCAATCTATAATATTATTTTACTAATGAATGGCCACACAGTACAGATAGCTACGGACTAAGTTTGGTAATTATAATGTGGTTCCGTAAGAAATCGCGATATTTAAACGGGAATAATGAGTTAGCTCGTAACTTTCTTACCAAAAAGTAACTATTTTATATGAGCTATCGCCGAAAATCGAGTTAAGTAATGAATTAAAACAAAAAAATATGTGTGTTCCACAAACAAACTTTTCTTTGTGGAAGGCGATAAAGCGTGTCATCCCCGATGTGTGTAAAATTTTCATCAAAAAAAAGGGGTCTGATCTGTCGATAAATGTTTTGATAATATTCTATGTGGACAGTCTAGAAGCTCTTTTTTAATAAATGATTTAACTATTCGTAAATTTCAAAATATAAATAAGCGACGCATGGATTTCTTCTTAAAGATAATGTCTCTTTTCGATCTCTCGGTGAATTTTGACGTTCGTAAGAACTTTTGAGTCTGTAAGGATTAAATAGGCACACCAATAAATATATCGTTTTGGGGCACCTCACCTGTTAAAGAAATTACAAAACAAAATTTAAGATCTTTTATTTATCAGCCGTCCTTCCGGGAGCCAGGAATCCTCGGTGTCTTTTTAAAACGGTAAGAAGAGTACTGCGCACAAATTACTGACGGTGACGAGATAGTTTTTTTGACGGCCCGATAGCCTAGTTGGTAGTGACCTTGCTTTCGAAGCCGAAGGTTTCGGGTTGGAATCCTGCTAGGATAAAACATTTGTACGAAATACAAATGTTTGTATCCGAGTCATGGATGTTACATATGATTACTGATCTATGTAAGTATATTTATATCTTATTACCACCCAGTTAAGAAGACAAAGAGAATCCGAGTTCATAACTAGATGACGGGGGTTTAAAATAAAATTAAAAATAAGTGAGATTGGTCACAAACCCATGTGAACTGCCTGTCATTGAGTTATAGACAAAGACCATGACAGAATAGATCTCACATCATAGAAACTGTGGAAGAATTGCAGATTACGGTAGAACGAGCTAAACTCTCTTGATGAAAGACGGAATAATTGAGGGATGGGGAGCAGTGTTACTGGTGCGTGGGTATCCATAGCCTCTTCGCTCAGCGAGGTGAGTATGAGAAAATCTTCCATGCACCGTATACCAATTTTTCTTGAAGCTGTCATGGAAGAAGATCTTTCTTGTACAGAGCGGACTTTTACTACTGGCTGATAAGGTAATCAAAATTTGGTTTTTTTTTTAATAATTGTTCGATCTCATTTGCTACTGTCCAGGTTATATTATTAACAAGTAGGTAGAATAAAAACAGTATTTAGAACTAAACACGTCTCTATGTTTTACATAAATTTTATTATTAATAAGAAACCTAAAATATTTTTTCAGTATTCGTTATTCTTTCTTTAACAGTAGATGAGACCCCGATCTCCAATCAGCTGTTTTCACTGGAGTCAAGGGCATTGCAAGTCAAGGTGTTGTTGCAAAGGCGTCCGTCGCCTCGTTTTTTGTTCAATATCTTTTGTCTGAATGTTTTCGTTTGATCGAAATCTTGGGTCATAGTTTCCGGTCCAGTGCACACGCTCTGATCAACGTTAGTTGCAGACACAGCGTTGCAAAGCACTGACAGGCAGAACTGTCTTCTTTTGAAGTAATTATTTCATCATTATAATAATTAAATGACGTATCTAGTACTTCTAACCGCAGTTTCAATCGTGAGGAAACGTTTTACTCCCCGTTGGCATAGCGTAATATGTAAACCAGGCTGAAGCATTGTTTCGACATCGAAATTAGTTTAGTTGATTTTGCATTTGGACTAATACACAAAACAAAAATGTATATTTTGGATTCGAAAACCTTCCTAGGCAGAGTCCCTAGTATTCTATTGGATTAGGTATTTATTTTTATAATCATACATTTGAAAATATATGGGCGGACTTAATGCCTTAGGCATTCTTTACCAGTTAACCTTTGGATGAATAGAATAGTATAAAAGAGTAAAAATTATATACATGTACGTCAATAAATATAAAATGTATGTACACATATATACATGTTCAAAAACATAAAAAACAGTGAATAAATAACTAAACAACTGTTTTTGTCAATGAACGCCGGATTATGTTTTTGGTTTTGGTTGTTTTCCTTAATTTGTTATGCCATTCCACAACATCCCGTGGATCAACACCAACTACGACTAAACGTAATCTAAGAGTAATGCCAGAAAAACTAGTGAACCTCCGACAAATTGCGGAACTTTCATCTAAATCGATTCAAGCGTAAATTATGCAGGTCGGTGACGGGCAGCTACGTTGAGGATGCAACCTGTTGGGTAATGTAATTGCCAATGTTTGATGACAATTACGACTAATTCTCTCCTAGGGTGAGGTCTTTGTCCAGCAATGGCTGCTTAGATAGTTCAAGAAGATGAATAAGTTTCACATTGAACTCCTTCTTTCTTAATTGTTTAAGAGGTTTACTATTGTTTTCCATTGTATGTTTGATATTATAAAAGTTTAACAAACTGTGCTTAGATAGAATCTGTAGTAGCGGTAATCCTATATTGCACCAAAAATAATGGAATAACATCAAGTATTTATTTAAACTTTAATGGCGTATTTATTAAAATTTACAAATTTATTAATTTATTTTGCTTACGAGTACAGATAGTTTACTAATATTCCTGTCTTCGACTTAACTTACAACATATATAGAAGTAGTATTTATTAGATGAAGTTAGTGCTTTTAGCCGTTTTAAGCTTTTATAGCTTAATTTGGCCTTCTCTGGTTAAATATAAAAAAAAATACATTCAGTTACTTTTCAAAAACTTTAAAAGTAATTGCAAGTAATCAATTATAAATATAATCAAAAAGAACATAAAAAAATAATTAAATTGTTCCAACAATTGGAAAATATGTAATAGCGAGTAATAAAATATGTCCTTGGCTTTTTGCCGTCTTCAATTGATTCCCGGGCTCAATTGTCATTCAGCTACGAGACGCACGTAGATCCCTGGGGCTCATAATTGTCGTTCCATGAAATGCAGGAGAATAGACCCTCCACTGTCGGAATACTAAGTGCCTTGTTACCATCTTATTATACCCTCGATGAATTTCTCCGCCACTTCTTGCGTTTGCTGTGCTTTTTTCTGATATTTCATTAACATCTGACCTTATTTCTGATATTATAAGTTGTGATTGTGGAGCTACATAAATACGTAATATATTATATCTGATCCTTTGTCTAGATATTGTGTTTTTTTGTATAGAAGATCGGGGCAAACGAGCATGCGGCTCACCTGATGGTAAGTGATCAACGACGCTGACAAACATCCACAATACCAGAGTAGCTAAAGATGCGCTGCCGGCCTTTGAGCCTTTAAGGAATAGGCTCTTGTATTGAAGGTCCCTAAGTCGTAATTGATCAGAAATACCGCTTGCGACAGCTAATTCCACAAAGTCGAAGTGCGTGGCAGAAAGCT
This sequence comes from Bhutanitis thaidina, assembly GCA_029286595.1. Classification (NCBI taxonomy): domain Eukaryota; kingdom Metazoa; phylum Arthropoda; class Insecta; order Lepidoptera; family Papilionidae; genus Bhutanitis; species Bhutanitis thaidina. The sequence continues at coordinate 7,447,671 of JAGSMS010000022.1, forward strand.
TCGAATAAAACGAACTGTGGTGGAATGCCAACCATCTAGGTGGTATTGATGGAACTTGGAATTCTGTCGCGATGTACGGTGGTGAAACTCAGCGGCTGGGATCAATCCGAACAGTTCCTCAGAACATTCCCCGTGGTAAATTTTGTAAAAAATGCAAAGAGCAATATCTCTTCGCAAGGCCAATGGATGGAAGCCGAACAGAGAGAGCTTGGTTGCCGACAATCCGAGCCGCTCGACATTGGATGACGTTTACGGACGATTGTTGCACGGAAAGTAACGTTATCCGTTCATCACCTGTTACTATACCGGTTAAATGTGTTTGATGCGTTTGTTGCAAATCAGTGGATGCAATTATTAATTCGAGTAAAGGTATGCATAATATAAGACGCATAGGCAATTGGGTCATAATAACATCTACACTTCTATTTTGTTAAAAAAGATTTTTATCAATTTTTTTTGGCCGTATTAGTCATCAGATAGCCTTTTATTGAAAAAAGTATGGCAATCCGGGAGACGGGGCACGCCACTTGTCTCGTCCTATCTCCTGGAGAAGCGGATAGGGCCCCTTTAGCGACGCTCAGTCATGACAAATGGAAATCTGCAGTCGCTTTCTATCATAAATAGGTGACAGTAGTGAGTGCTTTATAGTTAAATATGTTATGCCTAATAAATATAAAAATAAACGCTTAGGATCAATGCCGGCATGGTCAGGTCAAAACAATTTTCAACAGAGCTTATTTGAAACAACCCAACAGATGGGGTCTATAATATTGTGTGGTGTGTATAATATATAAAATATAAATATATTATCGTGAACCTGACGTCGTTGTAGGCCTAGAACACATGAAACCACTCGTGTAGTAACAAGTTAAAAACGCATTTGCTGATCAGGTGCATTGAAACCGTCTTGCGATAATTACGAGCCACGAGTTTCAACAAATTTGGTGCACTTTTACAAAATTCATAATAACAAAACATTCAGTTTGTTACAAGTTAAGTAGCTACTCCCAAAAGATAAAGACGGATAAAGCACGGGAAGAAGTTAGCAAAGTAATGAAAATAACAGGTGAGTTGTTCAAGATACAAATACATAACAATAATACCCTCATCATTTGAACTCGACGTATTGAACACATCTGCTCTGAAAGAAAACTGAAATAATGATTGTGAGAGAATTTAATCACACCTGGCGCAGGGTGTAGATCACGGCTTCGAACTGGTTTGGAACTAGAGTTTAAAATTAATTTCGATGCATTTGCTCTTAGAGTTAACGATAAAATTCATACGTAAGTTATGAAATAAGTCATTGATAATCTAATTTCTTTACTACACGGCTATAGAGTAATATATATATGTATATCGCAGTAAAAATAATAGGTATTTACACAATGTGACAATATTTCAATGTCAAACTATTGACATCCCATTTGTCCAGAGTTGATTTCCGGACAATCTTCTTCCACTTGCTACTGTCCTGACATACGTCTTTCGATTCTTCTACTTTCATCGATCTTCGCATGTATGGTTACGAATTATATAATACATTTTTTATGTATTTTATTTTGATAATGTGGCATTACCTAATGACTATTGCATCATGATTGGGGGGGGAGGGGGGGCTGAGGTGTTAGACGTCCAGGACAACTCGGGCTATCTTCAGCTTTTAATTATTAGGTCAGATCTACGCATAATGTGCTCACAGAACCTTAAGGTCGTACAGTAGTGCTGATGCGTAATACTTGATTTAATTTTAATTATTACTGGATCCCAAGCCGCTGGTAGTACCCTATCTTTTCTATTGAAATTAGGATGTTTTTTGATTTCAGTAGCCCCGCGATCATTCTTGGAAAGAATCGGTGTTCTTTTGACAGGATATGTAGTCTATCAAATCTGATAAGGGTTGAGGCGATTTAGGATGTAATCACAGACTGCAGTCTTCTTAGAGCGTCGATGTTTCACGTCAGCTATGTGTTCTTTGACGCGGGTCCGTACATCGTTTAGTTTGCTCTATATAAGAGAGTCCACATTGACAAGAAAGTTTGTACACTCCTGCATTATTTAGAATTGCACACAGAACAGGATACTATAACTCTTGTTTTACTGTGCAAGCTACACTCCTCTGGAACGCCCTGCCCGATAAGATAAAAGAAGATCATTTAAGAGTCTAGTTTGTGATTACCTAATAGATCTTTGACAATATTCGGCTTATCTATTTTTGATTTTTATTATATATTTATTTATGTATCTTTTTATATACTTGTATACGTATTTGTGTATTTTATGTTATAAATATTTATTTAATTATATAGTGTGTTTATATGTACTTATCGACTTATTATTATTGGAGTTTTTTATTTTATTTTATTTTTTATTCTTTGTTTTCTACCTGGCAACTACCTTTCACCATAACAAGGGTTGACTGGTAGAGAATGCCACTTAGCATTAAGTCCGCCCATTGTAACCTTAAGCTTAAGGCTAACAATAAAGAATAAATAAATAAATAAATTGCACTAGATAGATGGAAAAATGTAGTTATCTTTTTTGCCGGCTTTAAAAACGTTTTTATGGAAGCCCTCTTCAAGATATGGCCAATTTTTTCCGTAACGCCTCTGACATACGGTAATAAAGCAGGCACTAGCTCGTCACAGTGACCGGTTTCACTCGGTCACTGTGACGGAGGCGGACGGAGTTTCTTGTCGTCCAAGACATGTTGAAGCTCAGTGGCCAAGTGTTTGCTGTCACAGATCCCTCGTGCTCTCTGAAACAAAGATTTAACCACAGTAGCTAAATGAGACGGATTGTGCTGAGATTCACCGTATAAATATCTGTTTGTATAGGTATTTTTCCGACAATTATTGTGATTCTGAGTTACTAACACATCAAGAAAAGCTTGTTGCTTGAAAAGTTATTTGACTCCTCTAACTCTATTGTAAATTGAATTTTAGAAATTTTGGTGTAGTAGTTTATTAAATTTTTATATTCTGTAAGGTTATTTATCAAAGTATTAACAGGTAGACCATTTAACCGTTTCTTCTTAGATAAACCACAACTTACCTCGTTTTAATATTGTTTTGGCATTTGCGTTTATTACGCGATGTATATGGTGTTAATTAAACTTAAATTTATTTAGTTACAATATTTTATTTTACAGTTCCTTCACCTTTACTTTGGGTAGTAGTGAAAATTTTTATTCCATGAATTTGCAGACACTGTCAGTTTAGAAGTTCTTAGAGACAATTGAATACTTAGGGAAACGTTTCTACTCCAAATGTAAATATTTACACCGAGCTAAACGCGCAATAACTACCCGCAAATGCACTTACCCCTCAACACTTAATTCATTAAAATATCATTTAACAATAAAAAAATCAATAAATATGCCATCGTATGAGATGTATCCAACGGCGTCATTTGATGAAGGTACTGAACTTAAAGACTTCTGACTAAAATACTATTGCCTCTGATTAGGACACTATTGCTTCAAGCCCAAATGTACAAGTCGTAATTAGCTCAGCAGCTGAAACTTCTAGTGAATGCTTCACACTATATCACACTATATTAGCAACAGGAAAGCTTGAAATATACAAACTATGAGTACAAAGCAATACACGCAAAGCCAGGAAAGGTTAGCCATAGTAACTTTTGATATCTAGGAAGTTCTATGTACACCACATGGTAAAGTCAGTTCATTTTACAACAAAGGTTTCCCTATACTCACCTTACGGGACAAGCTAGTGATGCTCCCTTTGAAGATCGTCTACTAAATTCTTATATTTGTACATAAACGTTTGTTCTTTGCTGGCGTCAATTTAGAACATTTCACGTGAAAGATTTATATATGTATAACACATTAAAATTTAGTTTATAGAAGTAGAGAAAGATCAACGTTCCGTAATCAAGCCGTAAATATCCGCTTCTAGGGCGTAGGGATATCAAATTAATGTACTAAAAAAGTCTGTGATTCCATAGGTAAATTTTTTAAAGATAACCAATTATTGTGTTTCTGAATTTGTTGAAGATTTGGTGTACTTTCGAAGCGTCTGCATCATTTTCACTATGCTATGATAGTTGATTATAAAGAAATTTAGAGCGCGTGTAGAGCCGAGGCGGGTAGCCAATAAAATATAAATAAATTTAAAAATCTTATTTCGGCACTAGATCATATAAAACAATGTTTTTGATTTATTTTTTGACCATAATTCGCGGTGAAAAAAGTAAATCGATTTTAAATAAAACCTTATTGTTATTAATTTTTTAAGTTATGTTAAAGGTGAGAATGCGATTTATGGTGATACGTTATGGCGTTTTGCATTATATAGTTAATAGACAACAGTAACTGAATATTTAATGCATTTTTTCTTAATAATTTTGAAAATTCTATGTTTTGATTTATCACCTCTGAGTTGCAACAACAATAATATTATTACATGCAGAATGTGCTTATATTAAAAGTAATTGCAAGGAAGCGAATAAAGAAACAGATAAGTTTCCATACTTTTCTCCTCTTGTCATGTAATGTATTACGAAGTGGCGTTAAATATATTTTTTTCCACTTAATTTCACTTAATATTCTGGAAAAAGTAATTAATGTCACGAGTATAATATGATGCTCTGGGGGGACAGCTGCGTGCTTTAGACACCCCTTCAATACCGTATATTTCCCGGCCCAATGACCCGAAAGGTATGAAATAATTGATTTCTCCATTGCGGTTGGCACGTTCATGAGATTTGAATGTGAAATCATTCCATTAGATTTTGTGAACAATTTTCAACAGCGACATATTTGCTTTGAATTCAGTCGGAGAAATCGATAAGATGAGTCTAAAGATTAAACAGGAAAGTTGTCATTGCATTAATTATTGTGTCTTATAAAACACGTCTTATAAAGAATTGATAAAGAAGAACTTCTTTATCAGTCTGGGCAATAGGATCTGCCCAGATATCTGCCGGATATAGGACTTACCATTAAAACGTCAAAAAATACTGGAAAGACATGCTTAGAAGAATAGCACTCTCGCCAGGCAGGCGCGTTAATGAGAAGAGTGCTGCTGTCCGCGCACAATACACGCTGCTTACCATTACTAATCTGTCAGATTTGGGTTCGACATATTCGAATGATTTTCTGTCCTGAGTCGTTTGCTGGCCTTGTCCGTTAGTAAGCAGGATACATTGCGTGCAGGTGAGGTTGTCGTTTGGAAAAGTTGAATTAGTTGAAAAATGTTCAATATTTATTTACAAATTCATTTGGTGAATCTCGCATAATAAATTATACCTACATACCAGTACATTAGTAATAATCTCAAAGTAAAAATAAAACATTCAATATCATAAAAATTCAATATTATCAATGTATCTCCTTCATACTTTGTAATATTTAAATATTATTATATACTGTCAGGACTCAGTCCTGCTTAGGAAGGGCCATTCACTCTTTCTTTATTTTGAGTATACACTGGAGAGCGTGGAATCTTCGCATTTCCCACTCAGGCTGATTTTTAATTTAATTAATTTTTTTATAACATCAGAGTGATAAACTACCTAAGACTACACCTGAAGGTAAGTGGCTACTGGAGCCCACAGACACCTGAAAATAACTTTAATAGAAGAAATGCGTTGTCAACCCTCAGGGCTAACGTGTAAAGCAGTTCTCAGAATGTACTTACTCTCTTTTCCTTTTAAACTGGAACACAATTCAGACGGCTTTTCTGGAGAAAAGTCGACTGAACGACTAAAATATTAGTAATTGTCTTGACCTCTGACTACCCCTTTATTAGTTATACGGTTGTTTGTGCTAAATATATTATTTTAGTCTAAATGTATTTGAAACTTATTGTAGAGGAGGTATATAGGCTCTTTATATTATCCCAAACAAAAGGTGTGTGCCTGAATAAAGTATAGTCGCCTGACTTAGTACATCTTTAACATAAATGTTTTGTGTTTTTTTACGTCATAATATACATGTTCTTATAAGAAAATTGACCTGCCAGTCTTAACTGAACTGTAATAATAATTTCAATACATTGATTCTTAAATCAATACTTCCTTGTACCCTACAACACGATATAGTTATAGCACCAGGACACATGACTGTAATGTCTAATTATTATTAAAATAAATGAAAGCATGGGGAAATTTTTAAATAAAATATATTATGTACTGTGTATTATTTTTATAAACGAAAAGACCATTTTCTATTCATTAGTGAGTTTTCCTGAAATACATTATTTTATATTAGCATGAAAGAGCCGCTATAAAACGTTGACACTTCAAATTCAATTGACATTTGTAGAAATAAACTGCAATGGTCTTTAATCTCAACTTGGAAAGTTCACAAAAGGAAAGCAAATTTAACAGTATACGAGTTCGTAAAAAAGAAAAGTTTTGAAAAATAACTAGGTCACGGCGATTAAAGAATATTTAAGTACCATTTACGGCTACTAGCTGTAAGCTTATAGTAAATTTTAGCGAAACATTCATTTCTACTCAATTTTTCAAATGGCACAGAATAAATCGCTTAACCTCTTTTTAAATTGTGATAATTGAAATATGTTGATCATCGGGTAATATTGAGTGTTGGTGTTGTTACTCAGAGTGCTCAATTGTGTTTAGTGTTTTATATACTATATATAATTATTATATGGATGTTATCTCACCAGCTTGTGGTGCACCCTGCTAGCTAATAAACGAGAATCTGGTGACCGAATGATGGCGGAATATCCAACCGAATTTATGGAACCCAAATCCCACAGGCTAGTGATGAGGAGCAGCATTATTACTACGAGGGTATCGGTACTACGCTAACCAACCCGCTTGCCCAGCGTGGTGAGTATGAGCGAACCTTCCAAGAAATGTATGGCAGCCTTTCCTGGTGCTTTCATGGACAGGCCTATGTTCAGTAATAGTGGTAATAGTTTCTTTTTTTTTATATCGTTTTAGTACGTTATAATAATAATCTGTAAATTTTGACTATGACAACAAGTCTTGTTTTTTATGGAACTAAGAGACAAATCCGCCTCCACGCACCCACGCACCCATAAACAAATACGTACGCACATGCACCCACACAGAAATACAGATGCACGCACATACACACACGTAAGCATTTTTCTAATAATCAAATTTTTTTACACATAATGTGATACATAATTACAACATGTGTATTTAAACTTATGCTTAAATTTATGAGCGTGCGGAGTCTCCTGAGACCGACACAACTTGTTTAAAAGGAGACTTCACTCAGATATCATTATTAAAGAAGTAATAAAACTTATTTTTTTGGGGTATTTCTATATTTACTCATCTGGTTGGGTTGTATAAATAAATACATATATAAGTACATACATAAGTAATATTTTATAAATTATGTATATAATAAAATTAAATAGATAATTAAAACCCAACCAGATGGAAGCCCCCGGCAGGGGAGACCAGACGGCCGAGGGTTAGGGAGAAAGGGAAAGAAACCGGCGGACAATGCGAGCGGTATCGAGTAGCACTGCCTTCTGCATTTGAGCTCGGAGCGGTCCGTCACGGAGTCCCAGCCGCCTCAGGTGTTCCGAGAGGCTGACTGGAATTAACCCATTCGCAGAGACGACGATCGGAATAATTTCGGTCGGCATACCACCCCACATGTCGGTTACCTCGTGAGCCAGGTCCAGATATTTTGTCTTCTTGTCTGTTTCGGCTTTCACAAGGTTCTCGTCATATGGAATGGTGATGTCGACCAAAAAAATCCTCGACTGTGCTCGGTCCATCAACACGATGTCAGGCTTATTTGCATGAATCGTCCTGTCCGTGATAATGGACCGGTCCCAATAGAGCCTAGCGCGGTCATTTTCGAGCACGGCTTCCGGCGTGTAATAAAACTTATTATTATTGTTGTTGTTGTTGTGTCAGATATAATGCCGTAAGTATTTGTATTCACCTAAAAGCACTAACCTATCATCAATCATAACATCAGTAACATCAAGTCCGGAAATCGTAGTACTTACGAGAATTATTCATAACGTTCTTCATCAGCGCGAAAGGCGTTAATAGTTCATTGCTGACCATTTAGATGGGAGAATTTGTCATGATTGCCGCACTTAGAAGACGCGTTGGTTTTCGCCGTACCAGACGTCTCGCATTTCAGATGATGCTGCCCATCATCGGTCTGTCATTTTTGAGGTGGTATTAACCACCTCAATTAGTATGTGGGTTTTTTTTTTATCTTAAAGCCACGTTAGATTTTGTAAATAGCAATGGAAATTATATAACAAGAAAATACATAGATATTTGTAGATTCACAATTAAAAATAGGGAACATTTGGTACCCAACAGATACTGGGGCAGTCACTAATCTCTCGGGATTTATTTTAATATAGTAATGTGATACACTGTTAGGCTACAACTTAGTCAAGACAAGCCACCGCATAATGTCGTTACGGTTTATTAAATAAAGCTATTGCTGTGTCTAAACTACATAATATATATTCTAAGCCATAGGAAATCAATAAATACTTCGTTTGTGGTTGTGTATTGTAATGCTGAATAGTTGAACGAGAGCTATAGATTCATCATTTTAGAATAGTTTTTACCGATGTTGTGTCTTTGATAGCGTACAACTTCTTTCCATATATTCACCTCATCTGTCGATGGTACCATTTAGGAGACAAACAAGGTTCTAGTGATCGACTAATGGCTAAAAATCAATAGGAATATGATTCTAACCTTAATTCTTTGGAGTAGTAATTTTGTGATTTTTTGCCCATCGCGCATTTTTTAACAAAAAATTCATTACCCCGTCTAAAACCACTGCTAGATTTTACCAAAACTGCCGTCCACAAATGGGTTGATTGTTAGATTTGCTCATATCACGCTGAGCAGGCGGGTTGTTGAACCTATTGCCACTCGTAATGATCATGTTGCTCAGGAGATCCCAATTACGTCAGGAGTTTTCGACAAATCAGCACATAATAGAAAAATCGTTATATTATAACAAACCTGGAATAAAATTCGTTAGGTAGCTTCCTAGATTAGCGCACAAACAAGGTCAGGTGGCCATGTTTCGGAGATCATGAGAATCTTTTTGGAATTTCCTTTAGTCAACAACTAGTGCATTATCTTTTGTCAACTCCTACGTCTTACGGCTAATTAGTTACAAGTATCTTGACCAAATAGTACATCTATCATAACATTTTAAACCAAAAAAATATCAAAAATAACTTATTTTATATTTATTATTATTTTATAACTTACTTAATATTAAGACATCGAAATGGAGCGCAAAGCGATGGTAAAAACCTGCGCCAGCTGGATTGAATTGCCAAAAGTTTTCAAGAAAAGTAGGCATTTATAAGCAATATAGTATACTCTTGTTCCTTATTTCGTGTATTTTTGTATTTGTCTTAACAAGCCTTTAGCATACTGATGCTTTAAACTTTTAAACACATGGTTTGTGTTACAATTAGTATTGTACGACGTATCCTACGACTACTACAAAATTTAATAAAATTTATAAAAATAGGTACTTTTCATAAAGTTAACATTTCACGTTTATAACATATTTTTCAAAGTGGTAGAGCCAAGCGGCACCTTTTTTGCTGCTCGAATGGGCCGGCTCGCCCGGGGAATACCACGGACTCTCGGAAATACGGCGTGAAGAATCGAAGAAGAAGCATCTTGAGCTTCATTCGGTGAGTGAGGTAACCGGAGGCCCTCTTCCCCCTCCCATCTCTCAAATATCCTTTAAGGCCGCCAACGCATCTGCAGCTCTTCTGGTGTTGCAGATGTACGTGGGCGAAGGTAATCACTATTCATCAGGTGAGCCGCTTGCTCGTTTGCCCCTTTTATCATAAAAAAATAACAAAACAGGTATATGCGTTGTCTTGAATTTTGACGGACAATAATCTAAATACAAAGAAAAGTCATGTGATATTAACCTCCACTGTAATCTAAATTTGGTGGCTTTAAAATGTTTCACTTAAACATACTTTACTAGAATTTTACATAAATCATTGAGTAATTTTTTTGGTCAAAATTTTTGGTAAATATAGAATACATAATAACTTGACTTCCTATCCACCTATCAGATCCTAGCGTAAACCGTGTTCGAATAGCAGCCATATTCAATATTTGTGTTACACATACCTATTGAGAACCCTGATAGCTCAAGGGTCAGGGCGTTTGCATTAATTTCTTAATATTTTATAGTAGTGGTAGTAAGTCCGCCAATCAGCTGTGGCGCAGCCCTGTGTGATTTTTCCTGGCTCCAAAACCCTCACAAATATTGAGAGGAAGTCTTTGCCCAGCTATTGGAAATATACAAGCTGCTACTTCACTACTTTTTACTAGAATTGCATTAACCGCGGAAAATTCATCTTGATCATAGCGATGAATGCTAATAATACAATGATTTTATATTATTTTGCATTAAAGACATACATAAAATGGCAGCACAAATTTTTAATATGAAATTAATATTTCTCAAAAAATAAATAGAATTTGTCTCCGTTCGAAGCTATAGTATGAGCTACCATAATCATAAGTACAAGCTAAAACATATATCAGATCATAGCAAGCTAAATAAGAGTCTTGGGAATTTATCCACTTAATTAAAAAAGGTGTAAAATCATAGTGTCTGTTTGGTTAAAATCTCAGAACTACTAGTACCTAGGTAGTAGTAACTAGGTAACATGAAACAGAAAATTTATTTATACTTGCTAGCTAAAAATATGAAATTTTAAGATAATTTTGAATTTTATACACCTATGAGGTATATACTTTTAATGCCCTTAATCCATTTTAATTAGACTTAAGCTTAGTGAGAGTAATTAATTACATAAAAAATGGCTTCCTTTTAATAGGATAAAGGCCAAAAAAAATAATTGTTATCAATACATTTTTCATTTAAATTACTATAGTTCTCACTTACAGTAATCAACAGAAAATTCCAATTTGTTTGCTGCGAAGGTACTTGTTGTGTGTATTATCTTAATCTACCTGAATTGTTAGAAATGAAATATTGTATTATATCAAATAAGGTGTCCTCCGAATGAGCAATGTCTAAGACAGGCTCGGCCTAGTTTAGACGATAGTGATTAACTTAAACCCTTTACGCTTCAATGGATTTTCTATTGTTGCAACACTCCATGGTATAGTTTGTTAGAATTGGTGTTTAATTGTATAGGTTAAGTTTGTAACTTTTTATTATGGAGTAAATAATAAATAAATAAATAAAATAGCTTGCGTAACGGAAACCTAAAGAATTTATTGCCTGCGGAATTTACTATAGCTACAGTATGAAACCAACGGGTGGGCCGTTTGTCGTTGCGGAGTACGGGAGTTGTATACATATCTTTAGATGATACACAATTATTAGTATTCAGATTTGTTTTTCACCTAAATTGTGATTTGGACTGTGATTGAAGAAAATTTGGTCTATGCAGGCTTCATGTTTTCAACATTATGTAACTACATCAAGCAATCAGAGCACAGCGTAATCAAAGTGCTGAGTTATCAAATACTTATTGACCTTAGTTAAAAATAATTTTTTTACTAATTTGCTCTCAAGTCAAAGACTATCGGATACTTCCAAAGTTTGTGAATTTATACAGGTTGGTCTGGCTTTGTAAGTTGTATTATGGTATTAAATAAGTTTTATTGTGTTTTATCTACGTAAGAATCTGCTAATCTCTTGTGTGTCATAAAAGGGGACTATGAGAAATACTTTAAAATATCCACTGCGATCTTCGGGAGTAATTAAATTGAAATACCTAGCCTCTATCTACCCCTATGGATAAGGGGAAAAGATGTATTATAAATAGAACTATACAACCCTTTCTTATGAATATATGAAATAGAAATAATGTCAATACTTTAAAGTTTATTCATATTCATTTTATTAAATATTAAGTATGATGAAGAAGATATTTATAATATAAACTGAGCACAGGAACAGAGTAATTTAATAGAAAAGAATAGAAATAAATTTTTTCTCTAGCCCGGGGCTTTCATGCGAAGCTTATCAATTTTGTGCTGTCAGTTCACACTGATTGTACGGAAATTAATTAAGTTGGTCCGTTGTGCTAAGAGCTATCATCGTGTTGTTTAAATGAAATTGCTCAGAGTATTATACTTTTGCACGTAATTGAATTGCCTACTTCATTTAATAATATTTTTTCCAAAACAATATTGACAAATAGTTTCCAGAAATATTGTAATGAACGGTATTAGGTATCTGTTCAATATTGAACGATATTAAAGATAATAATAAATGGCAAGGACAAATCTGCGCAAACATCTAACAGCGTTTAGCTACCAATAGTAATTTGCTTGCTTAGTGTGGCTTGGTTAAATAACTCCTATTGTCTACTTCGCGTCAAAAATTTCATGGCATCCTACAGATGTTAAATTAACAATCTGAAAAACAGCCAGACCCGTATTAACAATTTATTAAACAGCTTAAATAATGTGGACCCAACTCAATAAATCTATTTCCATCGATTTCTGTTTTTTTTTTTTTTTTTTATAGAAGAAGGGGGCAAACGAGCGTGCGGCTCACCTGATGGTAAGTGATCACCGACGCCCACGAACATCCACAACACCAGAGGAGCTACAGATGCGCTGCCGGCCTTTAAGGAAGGAATAAGCTCTTTTCTTGAAGGTCCCTAAGTCGTAACTGTTCGGAAATACTGCTGGCGACAGCTGATTCCACAAAATCGAAGTGCGTGGCAGAAAACTTCGATTAAAACGCACTGTGGTGGAATGCCAACCATCTAGGTGGTATCGATGGAACTTCGAATTCTGTCGCGATGTACGATGGTGAAACTCAGCAGCTGGGATCAATCCGAACAGTTCCTCAGAACATTCCCCGTGGAAAATTTTGTAAAAATGCAAAGAGAAGCAACATCTCTTCGCAAGGCCAAAGGATCAAGCCGATCAGAGAGAGCTTGGTCGCCGACAATTCGAGCCGCTCGACGTTGGATGCGGTCAAATGGAAGGAGTTGGTACTGGGGTGCCCCTGCCCAGAGATGAGAACAGTATTCCATGTGGGGCCGAACTTGCGCCTTATAAAGTAACTAAAATATCATTGGACCGATCGATCTATGTATTGATCGAATAAACGTGATACACCCTAGAGGCTTGTATCCAGCAGTAGACTAACAAAAGGGCGCTTAAGAAGAAAAGGACCACACATAGACATCTCGGTAAGGAATTAAGACGTAAATGTGGTTTCATTTCTGATACGAAGCAAATTCGTAAAGTATGCTTATAAGCTTAGTAGTCATAGCGCTTTATTGAAAAATAGGGTATAAAATGTAGGTACAGTAGGTGGTTTTATCGCTCTGAAATCGATTCCTTCCAGACAAGCATTATGTAAAGAACTCATGAGAATTTAGAAACCGAATAGGAGGGTAGCGTGGGTAAATTAGTTTATTACTTAGATTAATATTTTATGAAATAAACTATAGCAGAAATTAGATTTTAATAAGCTCCTGCGATGAACTGTTTTATTTTATTGACATAGTTGTTTATTCGTGTTTGCGAAAAGTAATACCAATATGTAAGAATATGCCTAGTGTATGTGGCATACGAGCATCGGTATGTAACATGATAAAAAGTTTCAGGGTACTAAATCACACTATAAATACTATTCTTACACACACACATTTATATATATATATATATACACATATTTATTTCTATAAGTATTACACAATGTAGTAAAACGAATTTATTATTTGACCTTAGTATCTCTCTCTTTTTTAGACGGGTTTGGAGCATTGAAGAGTCCGCCGAGTAGATCTAATGCTAGTTAACTGACTTCAAAAAAATTACAAAAATTTAAATAATGTTCCTGATGATGTTCATCACCACAGAACCTAGAATCGAACCCAGGTCGCCTGTGTACTATACTATGAAAGTGAGCTCTGATCCCTGATCTACCACAGCTTTATTATTTAATTAAGTTAAATAAAATTTTGGTAAAAGTGTTTAAGTAATAGCTGAGATGACAAACGAGTGTATATGCCCACTATCCATTAATTTAATTACCTCACTATCCCTTCACCACTGAATAAAATATGAGCACTTTTAATTATTATTTAAATAGTGCCGGCACTGAGACTCGAACCCAGGTCAAGTAAATTACGTGCTACGGAACTTTAGCTTACCACTACTACCCTTAGCTGTGCTTTAGCGGTATGTAGGTTAATAAGAAAGTAATTCGAAAATATCTACAATAAGAGTATTCTTTTGTTTTTATTGTAATGAAAATACAAAATGAAATTAATTTTAAGTGCACTCATTTTTTATAATAATACGCTTTAGAAGTTTATTATGGGCTTGTAGAAGTAAGGCAAACAATCAACTATGAATCTATAATCTTATTTTTAAACGTTACATTGAAACAACTTACCAGTGAATAGTGACAGTAGTAAGGTACATAAATATTCCGCTTCATTACAATTGAATTAGATGTACACGGTATTTTGAATAGAAAACTATTTTAATGTTTTACATTTATATAATAATTTAAAATTACGATACATTTTGCCACTTTATACCATGGCACCCAACCAGTCCGTTGTTATTTATTACCTATTGTCCAGCCATTCATTTATCTCGGTGAACTCAATGTACAAAACCATTAGTCATTCCCCAACACCTATTTGTAAATAGAAAACCGGCAGCTTGTTTGTAATGACGATAACCACAACCTAAACATAACTTTGATTTTTTTTTCAAATAGTGAACGACTACAGCGATTTTCCCGTAGGTATTAACCGCTTTTGATTGGTGATAATGGTAGTTAGTGATGTTTAGCAGTGAAGTTTATTATGATTTTGTAAAAAGTCTTACTGTCTATGGCAATAACTTACCTATATTTACCTATTGAAATGTTTCCAGTTTGATAAAGATTTTGAAAATGGAAGATGAAACGGTCATTTCATGAAATTTTTCACTGACTGTTGTCTACATCATGATGTGGCTTGGCCCGATCAATTAGTAGAAATCGCTAGTCGATATGATCAACTAAACGCATGGCAATTTTATGACATGATTAAATATGTACATCTTGAAATAGCCAATCATTTCGGATTTTTTTTTATTCCTACCACCGACTCGATTTTGCTCGGCTATAACTAGCTTAGGCCTTATTGTTGTAGGACTTAATAATGGAGTGTATTTGAAGTTCAAACGTTTATAAATTATTTTTTAGCCTAAGATAAAAATAATTACCGTTACAAAGAATAAAATTAACAAGATTTTTTCTTGATCTAGGATTCTGAATTACAAATACATCTAGGAAAGCTAAAGAGCTAACACCTTTAAAATTGTGTTTTAGTCTTTATGGAGTTAAGATAGTTAAAAATATCATTAGGTCAGTTACTTTTTCTGATAGTAATATTGTAAAAATATCATTCACGTATTGCTTGTATAATCTTGGATTTACGGGAGAAGTATGAAGGATTTTCCCTCACAGTCTTCCATGAATATATCAGCGACAATAAGAGATACATGGAAGCCCAACGCTACAGCATCTACTTGCTTGTAGAACTCTATCTTCCACAACAGATAGTTAAATGTGAGGTAACGTCTAAGCAATACTGCATATTCTTGTGACATTTTATTCTCTGCTAGCTTTCTAGATTCAATTAAGATGTAGTTGTTGTTTGTTGAGTGAGATGTTTCAACTGGTAGGTATGGGAAACGTGACTGGACAACAAAGTAACCATTGTTTACACAACCAGTAAAAAGTAAATCTATTAGTTTTTTCAAATGTGTAGTATTCGTGTAAATGCAAAAAAACCGAGCCATAGACTAGATCCGCCGCTGGGCGTTGGGAGGGCTGGTGCTTACGAGAGCACATCTTCCTGATCCTTAAGACCTCCGGGTGGCGGAGTCGGCAGGCTGTGACCCTCAGGGGTTTGGACGCCGAGTAAGGAGGTGCGTCCGTGTTACGGCGTTGTGTAGTAACTAAACCAATAAAATAATTATTGAACTGTTTGGGTGGGTGAATTTAGAATAGTGACCAGAAAAAACTTGCCCAAACAATTTTTAATTTTCATATAAAAGATTTCAAAAGTTTACAAAGTATTTAGGAAGCTATGTTACTTTATTTTCATAATAAGATCATAATTAAATAAATATAAACAAATAATTATTCTGATGTCAGAATCATCTAGATCGATAACAGTGTCTATTTGCAGTGATCGCATTTTCTCAGGCAGCAAAAAGTTACGTTTTACAAAAAAAAACTAACATAAATCTTCTTTCAGCTTATGTGTCGCCGGTGAGCATAAGAACCGAAACAAACATACGTTATTCTTTCCATCTTTGAGGAGAGACAACAAGGAATTAATATTTTACTGATTACGGCAAGAGTAAATTTAAAATTGACATCTAGTAATTGTATTAACAGTTAACGAGATTGTTTAAAAATATTGGCAAAAAACAATGGAGGCTCTATGAGTAGTATATACTGAAGTTAGTAGTAAAATTTATTTTAAAATGTTTTAGTAGGTTTCTTAGTTAGGTCTTAATGTCCTATAGTTTATATAATCGGTTAATGCACACATATGACGTCATTAACTATGGTCTCAATAAAAAGTTATAATCATGCATATCATACAAGTATTGCAACAGCAAATTGCCTCGTCGGCTAACGAAAAGCCAAGCATTTTATTATAATCAAATATAAAGTATGTAATAATTGCCTTTAGTTGCATGAGCATAATATATGCAAATCGCAAAAATGGTTTTAGGCATATAACACTTTGCTGCGTGACATATTTACGACACAGTTAGGCTATTGTACCCACCACAGTACAGTAACAGTAAAATCCGCAATCTAATCTACGTACACAGTGATGACGAAATATTACCGACTACTGTACAATTGTAAGTTCAAGCAAATTATGGCACCTATTTTACATTAAGGGTACTATTAGACCAAAGTTATCAATCTACGGTGATAATAGTAATTTCGAAGATAATACTAAACTCGGTACAGCGTTTAGCTTTGCCACGTCAATACTAGAATACCAGTGTCTCAGGAATAAGCACACTATCCAAAAAAGTCGGGGAATTCACTACGGAAGCATTGGTTATGACTAAACTCAGTCTTTCTCAAAGAAAGGTTTGTAAAGTAGCTTTTAATGATATAATGACTTTGTAATGTTCTTTAGACCTTGTGCTTACTATAAGTGATATACAATTAAATTGACTGCCTGCTCTAGGTGAAAGTGTAAAGAGCAGGTCGTAATACAATGGACGATGACAAGTAGTCCCCTGGAGCGTAAGTGCCGATAAGTGCTGAGATCGCATCGTTTAATATGCCAATTACGGCGACTACCTTGTTGGCCCAGAGAGGCACTTAATGGATATTTATTTTATTTTAAACAATTCAAACGATTATAATCCTTATCATGTTTAACAAATTTATAATAGTAGTTTTATCCAAGAGAAATTTCAATATTTTTGGTTTGAGCTTGGAAAATTGTGATTGTGGTGGTGGAGGTTTAAAGTTTGCAACAGGTGATGTTTCTAAATTTTTGGCAAATTTAGTTATTGGTTCAGCTAATAACATTATGATAATCATATGATTAAAGTATGAAGTTTCCGTTTTAAAGGAGTGGCCACTTTAAATTCAAATTAAACGTATATGTTCCAGATTCATAATAAAATAAAAAAAAAAATTAAAATTTATCATGAATCTGAATGATGAATTAAAAGTAATGGCGGAACCCGATCCCTATCGAACAACCAAAGAAGCGTCATGGTTTAACGATAGTTTACCCATAGTATGAACTGATTTGCACAAAATTGGTAAAAAAAATCGAGAAATGGATGTAAATGAATTACTGATGGGCATAGAGCAGCACGCGGTGAGGCTTGTCTTGCTTTGATGAGTAGGTATAGAGATTGAGGGAGTTTCTCTTCGATAAACGCAAGCGAAAAACGCAAATGCTGATCCCAGGTCAAACAACGGAACAATAGTGAAGCTCACCCATATAACAGTAATGGTAACAGTTTGTTGGTCACTTTATGGTGTAATTCACTATAGCTTTTGAGATCCAGTGTATCAATAAAAGCAGATCTCTATTGTGAAGAACTTCGAACAATGATGATGAAACTCTCAAAGAAATTTTCGATATAAACCGGCAATTTCACTTATTAACGCCTAATTATATTATAAATAAAGGATTTGAAGAACCTTGCACTTTCTATATTTTTTTTATTTCTCTAAATTTATTTTGTAATGTATAATTTCTATATAGACTTCTGTATAGACTATATATTATATAACTATGTATAACGAGTATGTATTGTTAAATATTTCAATCCAAAGTAAAATAACTGTTAGGAACAAAACTGCCTTAGACACTTGTTTTAAGTGAATAAGTTTAGGGGGACACTGACGTTGTTAACTCCATCTATCCAGCTTTGAGAGTGAGCGTATATTGTAACTACTGTCGAGGAGGTTAACTCGGGTTAACCGCCTTTCCAACGTTGTTGACTGTAAACTTCACCTAACTTCAGCTACTCGGATTAAATTCTAAATATACTTTGGTAATGTTCCATATGATTCATACGGATAGTAAAGTTAATTCATATATCGTAATAACGAATTATAATATTTTGCTAATACGCAAATCCGCCACTCTGCCTGGCGAAATGGTAAATTTTTTCGCCCGCTTTTATGGTCGTTTGCTTGTGGAAGAAAAACTTAATTTCACGGCAGGTGGTATGTTGTATCTACTTAAAATAGCGGTATAGGTAAGTACACCCATTGCACCCACTTACGGTTTCTAAATCACGCGCTTGTTTTTGTTCTGTTTACATCACACATGACAAGAAACAGAACAACTATGATTTGATAAAAAAAATCACAGAAATGTCAAATTTAGGCCAAGTTGTTTGTCTACACCTCATTAGCATTGTTTTAATATTTTAGAATTCCTCGCATAAAGGTATTTTTTTTTCGTGGAATACTGGATAATTTTGTGTCTTATATGTGCTATGTATCTATATTCGCACCCATTGCTGTAACCAAAAAAGGTTTGAACCATTTAGTATATGTATAACATTGGATTTTACATTATATTATTTGTAATTGGATATGTGTTTCATGATAAATCTGTAGTTATCAAAAACCTAAAATCTATAGTTATGGAAAATTAAAAAAGCCCATTGCCCATTTGATTGTAATTTAAAAGTCATGAGTTGCGTCGAGGCAATGAAACTTTTCTTTTCTCTGCAATATAATATAGAAGAAGCTTTTCAAGCGACATTATTTGCAAGAACTTTTGGAAAAAATTCACTTGTTTTCCCGAACATTTTAGTGACGATAAAACAAATTAGTTTCCCCTTTACGATTTATTTCTGTGCATATTTCTTGTCAATAACTTAAGAATTTCGCAATGGCTGAGGTCAGTGTATCTGTTGGCAGAGTAATGGTACTGTTCGACTCCTAGCCGATCGAGAATTCAAGCCAGCCGTCTCTGCCACTGCATTTGACCAATCCATAGATCTTATCATAAAATCGTAACATCGGGTACGGGAAGGTTAAGACGCACATCTCTGTGCTTGCAGCACACTTGCGGCATTATATTATATCGCGAGCTGATGATAACATTTTTTTTAGGCCTTTTTTATTTAGTATTTATTACATTACACTTAGTCTAGTTTATTCTCTCCCAATTAACCCTGAGAGATAAATCTAAAAAACATGTTTTCATATACAAAAAGCCATGTTTACGTTTATCACCATCTACATTGAGTTAAACAGCTCTGATCAAACGATACCAAGGTCATATAGACTGATGCCTAAGCTAAAACCGATTGGTTTTTATAGAAAAATAAATAATTTAGAGAAAAAAGTACAATTGTGCAATTACTTTTCAATAATTATAGAGTTTCACCAAGTGACAACAATCGCACGTATAAATTATAAAAAAAATATTTTTTAAAACAATACGCTTTTAAAGTACGAGTGCAAAAATGAAGTTAATTTTAATTGCAATCTTTTGTTTCAATGACAATTACGCCTAGGAAGGTTATTGTATCCTTATAACAATAAAAGAAATAGTGGATTTCATACTTTATTATTCGTTCGTAAAATTCTTATAACGGTGTTCTAAATGAATATCTGCATCTGAAGTATAAGAGTATAAGATACATTAGGCGAGATTTTGTTCGACACTAGCTCCATGACATTAAAATCTAGACGCTTCCCAAAACAAAACAAAACTTTGACTCCCTTGAACTACTTTTTTGCGAGCAATTACTACATCGGAGATACTCTTCGGCCGTTAGGACAAGGAAGAGAGTCGCACTCCACCGCAACCTCAAAAGCTGTGTCTCTTTATGAGGGGATGGAGCATAAGGTCTCAACTCCTTCGTGCATAAGCAGAACTAGCTGCAATAGTCAAGCTATATATGAGGTTACCCGACTTAATACTGTTCCTTCAACTTTCAGTATTAGCAGAATGGAGGAGTCCACGGAAGGAGCCAGCCTGACTAATGTACAGGGCCTTAACCGAGTTTTTCCATTGCAGATTAGTTTAATTATAATTATCAAAGTTATCTATGCATTTGTGCCATCTCGAGAGAAGATTATTTATGCCATTGCCATATAACTCTGGGGAACTGAACTCTACAAAGTCTATGAAGGGATTTTGTACCGCTCCTGTGAATAAAATTGCTAAGTCTGGCGAGTACGGATGACGATGTATGATTTCTAACTTCAGTTCTTGTAACGTTAAAACGATTTGTCGAGCAGTGTGAGGTCTGGCGTTATCATGCACCGATAACGGCGAAGATCAATTGCCCATTTGGGGTTGTTACTTTTGAGAATTGTACTTTGTTCGAAGTTATTCAGAAAGACATCAGCTGTTATTGATATTCCGGAGCATAAAAAGCTATAGTAAATTACACCATAAAATGACCACCAAACAGTTACCATTACACTTCTGTGGGTAAGCTTCGCTTTAGGAAATTGTTCCGATATTTGACCAAGGCTCGACAATTGAGTTTTTCGTTTCTTATCGTAGAATATCACTTTTCAATACACGTCACAATTTGTTTTGTTCAAAATACCTTAATTCAGAAACGGTACAGATACCTACTCATCAAACTCTACGCTACCCAGTTAATTCATGCGGCACATATTTCTCGAGTTTCTATAGTACCAATTTGATGCAAATGTTTATTTACTAAATACATTGACAAAAAATATCGTCAAATCACGACGCTGATACAGTGGTTATTTGGTAACGATAATTGATCGTTATTTACTTTAGTGCCTGGTCCCTTTCGTGGTCCATTTTTCAAGTCGAAGTTTCCCCTAAGAAAGCGATTAAACCAATCGCGTTCATTAGTAGTAGTATACTATTCGAACACAGCATTGATATTGCCAGCTATCTCCGCTGCGTTAGAACCACGTCGGAACTCGTATTCTAAAATTACTTAAATTTTTGAGGTTTTCATTTTTAACTCAAATACTGAATGTCAAACATAGAAGGCTCTCAATAAAAATAGTACGTTAGTTCAGAAAAAGCGTTGGGCCCTTAACTCGGTTATCGTAGCTATTTGTCATTTTAAATTAATTATATTTGAATCCGACTATATTTTCGTAGTAACTCATGTTTTACGGGCTGCTGCTAGTTTGAGATGGTCTACGAGGTTTCAAAAAGGGTTCGTTAGTATTCGGTTTGTTCCGCAAGATTGAATTACTCGTATCTCGGGGATGATGCTACGTAACGAACGATCAAACCTTTCATGGCAACTGAATTGCTTGTTGACGACCGCGTGACTTAGTGGTCCTGGGTTCGAATCCCAGCCGAAGTCATCGTTTGTGCAAAATAATAAATTTTTAGTCTTTGGGTCTGAGTGTTTTGTATTCGTCAACGTCAGCGCAGTGCAGTGTATTTGCGCGTATAATAACGGAACTGTAATATCTCCTGCGCAGTTGACAACTGACAATACACAAATTTATGTTTCATTTATCTATTTGGTTTGATTCGATATTATTCGAAAGTTGTCGCCGTGGTTGAAATCGGCCAGAAGGACAACATCATCATTATTATTTTAAAAATGTTTCAGTTATGTTTGTACATTGTCCATACATTGCGAGTTATAGATCGACTAAGTCGTGTGTGGGTAAGTAGATGAAGTGTAGCCTACAAGACATTATAATATTGTAACATTTAGTCTAAAGAGTTAGAGAGTTTAGTCTTAGTAAGAAGTGTCAATAAATACATAGTACGAACAACATTATCCCGTACAGAGAGCAATTCTTATATATAAAATGTATGTAAATTGTTTCTCGGTAACGACTCTTACAATTTGGATGAATTTTGGTATTTATATAATATTTTAGTTTCTAACTTAAAATAACTTAAAAATAAAGATAGCTGTAAACCTCGAGTATTTTTTTTTCCCACAAATAATTAAAATAATTATATATTCAAATTGATAAAAACGCCAAACGAATATTGAGGTACCAGTAGCAGTAGAGTGTGGTACTCCGTTACTAATGTCATTATGCCCGATTGCACTAAAAGACGGGTACTTGCCCAGGTACTCGCCCTGGTACTGGCTATCTTAATAACTACCAACATCATATGGCGAATCTGCCAGGAGGTGCGCGGCAACAAAGCACACGCCTCGGCCTGCAGATACATACTACGTATGCTTTTTTACTATTTTTTTTTTTCATTTGCCTCTTTTCATCATCATCTAAGGCCTATTAAAGTCCATTACTGAACATAAGCCTCTCAGGGTTAATTAATAATGTTTGGAAAGTTAATTCAATAGTCATTTTCTAAAAAATATTTTCTTTCGAAAAGAAAGGATTATTTATTAGGATATAAATGTTGACACAGTACCCGAAAGAGAAAGAGAAAAATGTTGTGTAAAGAGGCAAGGACTTTTAAGGGTATCCATAGATCTATTCATATAAATAAAATTGAAGCGTTCGTCAGAGATTTCGAAGTAACTGTTTTTTTTTCCCATGGACATCATGAGAGAAAATAGCGCTTGCACGATACCAAAACATAGAAGCCTTTTGTAAAATTATTGTCTGTCTGTGTCTGTCCCGGTGAATATTAGAAACAACTGAATCGAACTCGTTGTGACTTTCACGAGAAGGTAAAGAAATTCATGGGGAAAATGTACATTTCAATACATGTATATTAATTTACATTATTACTTATTATGTACATATTATTACTATATTACGCTATTCTATATTCGTTTCTGTACAGCACCAGAAAAACAAAATGCATTTCTTGTAAGGTTTGCCTATACAACGTCGACAAAAGGGGGTTGGTGAGCGCTGTCCCGGTACCCTCGCATTAGTGACGCTGCACGCCATTACGAGTCTGTGGGACTTGGGTTCACTAAATTTTTAAATAAAAAAATAGATTTTACGCCGGAGCCTCGTTTGATAGCCAGTAGGGTGTACCTCGTGCAGGTAAGGTTGACATTTGTAGAAAGAGATGGTGTGTTCCCGGTAAATTTTATTAGCATAATCATATTAGATTTAAGGATATTTATTAGATTATTAACTACTAACATCACATGGCAGCATGAGAAAATCTGCAAGTTCTTTTCATGCCGTGAGTGACAAATGAGAGAAATGCCTGGAAAATGTCATGGCGAGTAATCACCGGCCGGCCATATTAATACGAGGACCTGTGCGGTCCGCCCTAGAGCAGCATGACAGACTCTTTCCAACTCCAAGACTCTCTAAAAGTATTGAGATCTATTTTGAAAATTCTTTATTTAAAAACTACTTAATTCCAGGTGGTCATAAACACTACATATGTTTTGGTCAAAACTAGTTATGTCGCTACTATTCTTACTATGTACAAAAGTTCTTTATTTTATAGATTTGACCGTACAAAGCCGGCTCGGTCGCTAGTTAGTTTTTAAGTAGATTTTGAATGCAGATTCGAGTGTTAGGAAAGTTCTACAAATTATTCTCGATAGCTTAAAAGAGGTTGGAGATAAAGTCTGATGTTTATCAATCAAAGGGTTTAATTTATCTTCATATGTGCGAATCGTCACAACTGTAATATATAAACTAAATGTGAATGCATCATGTCATATTCAATATGGTGGTATAACTTATATTAAAATTCACTTAGAGATTCAGAAGTTATTAGCCAATACTTGCGACTATGTTTTATACTCTGTAAAGATACTGAGTGTTAGTGCGTCAGTATATAATAAATCAATGGTTTGCACAAAGTTTTGTATTATTTATAAAACGAAACAAAGTTAAGAAGTATATCTGGGGATGATTTGATTGAGGTCATACTCGTGTTAGAATTTCAAGAGCGGTGTTTATTCCCTGGTGCTCATGCTTCGTGTATGTTAGCTGAAACTAATCGTTTGGGGGATTCTACTTAATCCAATTTTATCACTTATATTTGATAAAGCGTGGCTTAGCGCTAAGCATGCCTTATAGTAAATATAAGTTTAATTTCGTGGTGAGAGCGATTAATATTATAAAAAGATAGTGTCTAAAAGAAAAAGTTACACCGGCACCACGATGAGAGAATTTTAGTTTTATTTATCTTTTAGATTTCTACCCCTCCCCAAAGCTTGAGGCAAAGATCTTTTTACTCCAAGGAAAAAGCCCAGGCTAGTGGTTATTTTTTTGGGTCAATTTTATTATCCTTTTCTATAAAAAAACGAGCGTTTTACCACGAATGTTTCTGGACCTCAAAGCATATATGACTGTTTGGAAATGTATCGGTTTCTTGAAGTTCTAACATTCCTCTAATGGCCTCTTCCAAGACGAGACTCTATACAGCCAAGATCTACCTAGCTCATTATAGCATTTATTATTTTTTATAGCCGAAAAAACTCACTGACGACTAAAAATATATGTTCACTATCTCACTAAATAAGTTGACTGATATGTGTAACGAAATAAATAAATTTTTAGCATCTTTTGGACAACAAACAATGTTAAAAGGACGCCAATAAATGAGAAAACAATAAAAAAATAAACGAAAGAAAACGCAATGCCTACTCGTTTTTAAATTTATAACTGTTGATTTTTGCAATTTTAACCCACGTTTTACCGTTATTTGTAACTGAAAATGACTGGTGTGTCGCCTTCTTAGTTTTCAGGCCAACGATTGCACAAGGTATCGAACTCGGGTCAGGTATTTCGGAGGCAGATCCCTTAACTACTCGGTTATCGTGACCGTAGGTTTAGTCAATATTTGGTTAGATTTTTTCTTCATTATAGAATAGTTAAGCCTTATAAACTTACTTCTTTAATTCTCTGCCCTTTGATACTGTTGCTGCTTTGGCGACTGTGGGGGAAGTGGTTGTAAGAGAGATGGACAGAAGACTGACAGCTCTCTCCCCCCTCCCCCCTCCCCAAATATGGTAGCGGTATATAATTTTGAGCTACCCCAGGAGGGTACCAGTACCTACGGTTCTGGAGAATCCCTCACTGAGCATCCACGTTCAGGCTTTCCTACGCTACCTAATCGTGGATGCTCAGTCTGCCCCGCGTATTCTGGGGGGGGCAATATTCCGCTCTCTTTCTTTCCTACTCGAGGCAAACGCAGCAAAGAAACTATGGCATCCCCTACCGCGCTCGCCGTGGATTTCTGCAATATCAGGGGACTCCACTCGAACCTTAGCGCCGTTCATTACCATCTTGAAACGGCGAAGCCGGCCTTGCTTTTTCTTACAGAGACTCAGATATCGTCTCCGGCTGATACCTCTTATCTCCATTACCCGGGGTACAAACTGGAACACTCCTTTGTGCCCCGTGCCGGAGTTTGCGTATACGTCAGAGATGATATCTGTTCTCGACGCCTCGGTAGTCTTGAAGGTTTGGACCTTTCTACCCTTTGGCTGCGCATCGACAGCGACGACCATCCGCGCGTCTATGCGTGCCTTTACAGGTCCCATAGCGGTAATACCGTAACTGACCGACTCATCGACCACATCCAAATGGCTACAGATTCCGTGCTACAACAGATCCCATCCGCAGAGATCGTGATTCTCGGCGATTTTAATGCCCACCACACCGATTGGCTCGGTTCTCGCATAACCGATCATGCGGGGAGATCTGTTCACGACTTTGCATTAGCATATGGCCTGACACAACTGGTAACCTCGCCGACGCGGATCCCAGACGTGGAAGGTCATACACCTTCCCTGTTGGACCTTTTGCTGACCTCACACCCGGACGGATATTTGGTCTCAGTCGATGCCCCTCTTGGCTCGTCGGACCACTGTCTGATCCGGAGTGTAGTGCCTATCGCGCGCCGATCCCGAACGCGATCTGCGGGGTTCCGCCGTGTGTGGCACTATAGGTCGGCAGATTGGGATGGAATGCGGTCTTTCTTTGCTTCCTACCCATGGGGGCAGGTTTGCTTCTCGCTGGATGATCCCAACGTCGTTGCAGATTCTGTCACCGATGTGGTACTTCAGGAATGGAACTTTTTATTCCGTTCTCTGCAGTGCCTGTCGGAGGTAAATCCCAGCCTTGGTTTGGTCGCACCTGCAAAATAGCGTCACGCCGAAAGCGGAAGTGCTACCAGGCCTGGGCCGATGCATCGGCGTCTCGGGATGCAAAAACCAGTGCTCTTAAAAACGAGTACAACTCTGCCTCCAGGTCCTTCAAAAGAGTTATCGCTGCGGCAAAGTTAAAGCACATTGGCAGAATTGGCGAGAGACTAGTTCGCCTCCATCGGGATCCCGCGCATTCTGGTCTCTCGCCAAGGCTGTCCAGGGAATTTCTGTCAGCCATCTCTCCCATCTCTACACAAGGAGGATGATTCGCTGGCCCATACTGCAAAAGAAAGCCGATCTCTTGGGCTCTCTTTTGCATCCAACTCGACTCTTGATGACCGGGGAAACTCTCCACCTACCATCCCGTGGTGTAAGTGCTCCATGCCGGAAATTCAGTTTCTGCAGAGCTCAGTGCGAAAGGCACTCCGCTCCTGGACATTCATAAGTCGAGTGGGCCGGACGGAATCCCTCAATTGTGCTGAGGATGTGTGCCCTGAGTTGGCACCGGTTCTCACGCGTCTTTTCCGGCACTCCTACTCTTCAGGCGTCGTCCCGGAATCTTGGAAGACAGCATTTGTGCATCCAATACCGAAAAAAGGCGACCGCTCTGATCCGTCCAACTACAGGCCTATTGCCATCACCCCCTTGTTATCTAAAATAATGGAGTCACTCATCAACACCCAGCTCCTGAGGTACCTGGAGGAACACCAGCTGATCAGTGACCGACAGTACGGTTTCCGTCGCGGACGATCAGCTGGTGATCTTCTAGTTTACCTGACTCACCGATGGGCAGAAGCAGTTGAGTCTAAGGGGGAGGCTTTGGCGGTTAGTCTGGACGTAGCGAAAGCATTTGATAGGGTTTGGCATAAAGCGCTTCTTTCAAAGCTTTCATCTTACGGGGTTCCTGAGAGATTGTGCAACTGGGTCACCAGCTTCCTCACGGATCGGAGCATCAAGGTTGTTGTCGACGGTGCATGCTCGGACCCCAAACCCGTGAATGCTGGTGTTCCACAAGGCTGTGTGCTATCTCCCACTCTGTTCCTTCTGCATATCAACGACATGCTACAAATCAGTAGCATTCATTGCTATGCAGACGACAGCACGGGTGATGCCCTATATACAGGCCGTGCGAATATTTCTCGGGAACACGTCGACGAGTGCCGGAACAAACTTGTGTCTGAAGTCGAGACCTTGTTATTCAAAGTCTCGGATTGGGGTCGACGTAATTTGGTCCTATTCAACCCCAAAAGACACAGGTTTGCGCGTTCACCGCTAAAAGAATCCCTTTGTCGTTTCTCCTCTTTTTGAGAACATTCCCTTATTGCCTCAGCCAGTATCAGAATCCTTGGCGTTGACATATCGAGCGACGTTCAGTTCCGTGGTCACTTGGAGGAAAGGCCAAATTGGCCTCCAAAAAGCTTGGTGTGCTCTGTAGAGCGGGACAGTATTTCATGCCGGTCCACCGTTTGCAACTTTATAAGGCGCAAGTTCGGCCCCACATGGAATACTGTTCTCATCTCTGGGCAGGGGCACCCCAGTACCAACTCCTTCCATTTGACCGCATCCAACGTCGAGCGGCTCGAATTGTCGGCGACCAAGCTCTCTGATCGGCTTGATCCTTTGGCCTTGCGAAGAGATGTTGCTTCTCTTTGCATTTTTACAAAATTTTCCACGGGGAATGTTCTGAGGAACTGTTCGGATTGATCCCAGCTGCTGAGTTTCACCATCGTACATCGCGACTGAATTCGAAGTTCCATCGATACCACCTAGATGGTTGGCATTCCACCACAGTGCGTTTTAATCGAAGTTTTCTGCCACGCACTTCGACTTTGTGGAATCAGCTGTCGCCAGCAGTATTTCCGAATAGTTACGACTTAGGGACCTTCAAGAAAAGAGCTTATTCCTTCCTTAAAGGCCGGCAGCGCATCTGTAGCTCCTCTGGTGTTGTGGATGTTCGTGGGCGTCGGTGATCACTTACCATCAGGTGAGCCGCACGCTCGTTTGCCCCCTTCTTCTATAAAAAAAAAAAAAAAAAAAAGCTAAGTGGCGAGAAAGGGCAACCATATAATAGAAAAACATTAAAGCCCGAACAAGGTTCACCACTCGAAACTTTTGATCTTCGCGCGAAATTGCAATAGGAGTGAGGCTTGTATACATATAATAGACAATCTTTGAAATATTTTTTTTTTGAAACAAAATTATAAGAATACTGACTGCAAAATCATTGTACAACTCAGTCATATTAAACTTCTACTTTAGCAATAAGGGCCCTTTGTCTTTAACCATTCAATATTACAATTTAGATCAAGGAAAATTTGGAACCAATAAATCTTTCCAAAACATTTATCGGTCTCGTATTTCTTCCGTAACTCTCGGGCTCTACGAAATCCCTTTTGTCTCATGTCTCTTTCTTTAAAGGAAAACCTAGTTTATTGATAGATTCTTCTGCAAACACAATCACTGGATTTAAGATTTATGAACTTTAGGGATACTACAAAATATTTTTTACTTATTTAATTTCTTGTTTTTATCTTCTACCAAATTACATGTTTAATCCTATTACGGAGGTTTATTTTGAGCAGTGATTTGCTAAATGTATATTTATTTATAAAATGGAGAAGGGGAGTGAGCTACCGGTTACCTCACTCACAGAATGAAACTCAGAAGCCGTGATGGCTCTGCTTCACGCCGGTATTCTGCGAAGTCGTAATACTTACCCCGGTCCAGGCGGCCCATTTCAATAGCAGCAAAAAACTGCTTGGCTCTACCACTTATTTATATGTTACTACTACAGTGTTATCGCATTAAAAAGGTGATAACACTATGACTTTAAATTAACTTAATACACAGATATCATGTTAGTCACATTAATATCAGCACATTTTCCATAAAATGAATATAATACGTGTAAAAGTAAATGGGCTTCATAAATCCATTCTGCTGGCTCAGCAATAATTGTTTGTTGCAATTTACTAGTGAGATTGCAGGGCCTTTATCAGAAAAGTGGTAATAATTGTGCTGATGCATAGTAAAATTCGTACACTTTACCAATGGATCTCTAGATTTCAGTAAGATTAAATAAAATAAAACGGTCAACAGAGAGGACGTTATTATTGCTACAGTATTTAAAACAACTTATCCAAATGTCCAATCATCTTTTAAGGAATGCGATAATAGCACACAAAAAAAAACATTAGCCTGCACTCTCTATTCTCTATTCCGGTATGCATTACGGTATTTATTTAACACATTATTGTTTCTGTACCGAAATGTAAGTGCAGTTGTCGACTTTGTACGACAACATTCTGTCAACGTCAAACTTCGGATTTGAAATGTGATTATAATACCTCAAAAATAGTAATATCAGCAGTATGTTGTCATGCCGCAATTTAAAAGTACAGTGCAATTATTCAGTCCATGGCTGCACATCCCAATTCAACTTTTTCCTTTTTCATTTCAGCATGACTTAGTCATAAGCTAATTTCAGTCATAACAAATTATACTGCGTACAACACGTAGTAAGTTGTGAGCGCTTGAATATGCTAGGTGCGCAGCATGGCGTAGACCGTGGTGTGTCGAAAAAGAGCGACGCGCGTCTTTAATTGAGGAAAGAAAGGATGAAAGACGTAAAAGTTTCCCAAGGATGTTGGACTGGTTGATATTACAATAGTAATAAAAGTTGCCCATTTATGTGCATCCATAAGCAAATAAAAATTCTTTTATAAAGAGAAATGTTAATATTTCTGGGAATTGTAATTTTTTAAATGAGAACAATAACTCTTTAAAGATATTTATTAAAGCTTTCACGCTCTAGAAAATATAGTTACGAAAACATGGAGTTTTTCTCCTTCGCACATTTTTATCTTCGCCTCCGGCTGCGAGAACTTTAGGTAATTGAATGCATGTGCTTTATATCGTTCTACTTACCACTTTATTCTTGTTAAATCATTTTTCACATATTCACAACACTTGTGGTTGTAGTCCAACTTTTCAGTTCGTATGGTTTCAAATTATTTTGCGAGCTAAGAGATTACATTCGCGAGATGTTGAGTTTTATTTTATAGCTAAGAGAAAATAAAGTAAAGTAGCAGCCTGCAAGTGCCCACAGCTGGGCAAAAGCCTCCTTCTCAAATATCTGAGATGGTTTTTGAAGCCGAGAAGGGCCCGCCATGATTCTCTAATGTATTCACATATCCTCGAAATATTTTTTTTTATTATATCTCCGACATACTAACCTGCAATCTTTTATTTGTTACATTAATTTTGTAAAACATAGGCGCTCTTGGATGTCTGCAGTCTGTGATCATATTCTGGATCGCCCCATTACATTTGATTTGACAGACCACATATTTTATTTTATATAATTTCTATTTATACTTTATTGTGTATACCAAAAGGATTACGAAAGGCGAACTTAATGCCTTTTGGCATTCTCTACCAGTCAACCCAGGGCATGAAGAAATGTTGTGATAGGTGCCTCAAATTTTAAATAATATAAATACTAAAAAGACTAATCAAGAAATTATAATTGCGCATATACCTGCGCAGTGTTGCGGGAAGTCGATGGATGCAGGTGGCTCAGGACCGAGCAGGGAGGCCTATGTCCAGCAGTGGACTTCTGATAGGCTGAAATGATGATGATCATGCTGATGATAATGATGATGCTGACGATGATGAAGGTTGTACTTGCCGCGGACAACAAGCGGGCGCGATTTTTTTAGCGCCCGCACCATGCACAATTGTGAAGTGTGTAGTCTCCGTAATTACTTCATGGCGATATCGGATGAGTCATTCTACATCATCGACGTGTAATAAAGCGCTTACATCTTTATCCTTTGCTAACAAGCAATGGCAAGACACCGTAGCAGAGAGCGTCTCTAACGTGGCGCACATAAGAAAGGAGAACGAGCTACACAGGATGTTCTACAAAGCTCTACATGAGTCGCGATACCGTCCTTCAACTGGCCACGTTTTGGTGACTCGTTTGGGGAAACTGGGAATTTTGGATTTGGGACGATAATATAGCGAAATATATAATTAGCTAATATATAACCGTCAGCGCAGAAATGTTAGAACACTTTGCACCCTTTTCACAATTCTAAACGATCCTTGTGTTCCTGAGTACTTGAAATCAAACATCCGCAAACATCAGAAAAAATAACATCCGCAAACATCAGAAAAATAACATCCGCAAACATCAGAAAAATAACATCCGCAAACATCAGAAAAATAACATCCGCAAACATCAGAAAAATAACATCCGCAAACATCAGAAAAATAACATCCGCAAACATCAGAAAAATAACATCCGCAAACATCAGAAAAATAACATCCGCAAACATCAGAAAAATAACATCCGCAAACATTACAGAAATGTTAGAACACTTTGCACCCTTTTCACAATTCTAAACGATCCTTGTGTTCCTGAGTACTTGAAATCAAACATCCGCAAACATCAGAAAAAATAACATCCGCAAACATTACAGAAATGTTGCGAGTCTGTACTAGTACTGCTGTTTGTCATTGTGCCGCTTTAGTTGTTTGTCCTGACATGTATATTTGCTTGTATTCTGTATTAAAACTCTTTATTCTATATGTATATGGTATATTTGTATATATTTTATTTATATATCTAAGTATATATGTATCTACCTATCTGAGTAAGTATATATTTTGATATTTACTTCCCTTTACTTGTTTTTTCTCTTAGCTGTATCGCCTCTATTACGTATATATCTCTGCTTAGCCTAATGGTTGACTGGGAGAGACTGCCTCTAGGCATTAAGTCCGCCATATGTACCAATATCTGTGCATAAATATTAAATAAATAAATAAAAATAACCCAGTGTCATGTTCATTATCATGGCCATAACATCTGTTATACATTAAATTGCATGTCTTTTTTAAATAAACGGTGTAATGATAACACAACTTTATTTACTAACTTGTGTTGTTATTATCATTATTATATATATTATAATCTGGTAGAGTTTTATATATAAATATGATAACTATAATTAATTATAATACTTAAAGAGAATTAAAAGAAATAAATTACGAGCTCTGGCTTTGACAGTGTTCACAGCCCGTCTGATCTTAACATGATGAGATCATATGCTGTAGAGGCCATTTTCGATTCACAGAATCAAGCCATTTTTCCGAGGGAATTGAGAAAATGAAAAACGCGTACTCAAGGTGCAAGAAGGTGATTGCGTTAAAAAATAAATATTAAAAAGAATTCTGAAGTTTGATTGCATTTCCAAAAACTTATTGAATAACTTCATAAAGTAGTCATTTTTAAGTTATTTAAAAATAGTTATTTAATTTTAAGTAACGCAATTTCTCTGTAGGGCAAACTCATCTATTGAGCGTTGATGACTGCGTGTTTTAGAGGTAAGTGTGCGGCTGATCCATGGGTCCTGGGTTCGAATCCCGATGATCGGTAGCTAATATTTGTACAAAACACAAATGATTGCTTTTCGGGTCTGGTGTGTGCGTCTGGTGTCTTGGATCTTATTGCATAAGCGTTACATCGGATATGTTAACGTAAAGAAAAGCGAGTGACTTTGCGGCACTATCGTATTCGAAATCGGCCAGGAGGACATTGTCATCATCAGAGGGTTTATAATTATTAGTAATAACTGGAAACATTAACATTCACCGAAATCGATTGAATATAATAGCTTTTAGTGTACCGGATTTTGAATACGTACGAGAATTATTACAGACGACAAACTGTCATTGTGTTGAGAATTCGCGAAGTGAAATGAATAGTTTTAATTTTGTAAATATAGTATGAAATTTTATTAGAAAAACTATTTTACATTTATAAGTTTGATAACGTAAATAAAGGTGTATTCTGAGCACCGAAGCCACTGTTTTAAATGAAACGTTAGATATTTCAAACTATAACATCATATTTGTAAAATTCTAAGTACGCTACTAATTCGCCTATCATAACCGTATACGCTCACACATTAATTAGTATATTAGAAATCGTCACAGCACTTAACGACACTTATGCTATTAGGAACTGTTTCCACTTTCCTTTGTGTCCCAAAGACCTGCTCTTTATCGTTTTATTATGGTTAATGAGCTCCTCGTTTAAATGAAATGATTGTATGAAGTAGCACACAAATACCTCTGAACACTAAACAACTAAACTACACCACATTTTACAAACTTGATGTTTTCCTTAACACTGGAAATTGTACAGAATATTTACTTACTGGACGATTACGATCTATTTAGAATTAAAGCGGAAATTTTTGTTTTTTATACATATGATAAATCATTTAATCGGTAATTATAATGTTTTTGGGAACAGAAGCCAAATCAGTGAATTTTAGACTTATTGTCTCTGTCGGTCTGTGTCCCTGTTTCACGTAAAATGTACTGGGTGGATAAAATCTGGTTTGAACTTTTGTCAATATATAGGCCACATTTTATTCGACTGCACTGATGTAAAAAGGGGGATTATAACTTTTTTTAAATTTGGGGTGGCGCACGAATTTTGATATG
Source organism: Bhutanitis thaidina (assembly GCA_029286595.1). Lineage (NCBI taxonomy): Eukaryota > Metazoa > Arthropoda > Insecta > Lepidoptera > Papilionidae > Bhutanitis > Bhutanitis thaidina. The sequence continues at coordinate 7,481,727 of JAGSMS010000022.1, forward strand.
GTTTGGTTACGTAAGTAAATGTTTGGACATCCCCCAAAAACTAAATATTTGCACATTTTTAAGGAACTAGTTCGGAACTAAAAATGCCCAAATCCAGAATTAAGATCAACGCGCTGCAAAAACATCTGTTAAATTAATAATCATGACAGCTTGTACTATAATCCAGTATGACCGCTTTTATACGTAAAAAAAGCCACTTTCGACGGATTTTGTTATTTTTAACTTTAGAATTAACAATTCGAAACCCTTGAAAGAAGGAATATACTACTTTCGAATACCGATCTCACCTGCATGTAGTGCCCTAAGTTGGCTGACAAATGAGGTTTTAGCGATTCCGTGTGACTGTCGAAATAAAAGAATTGCTTCATCCCATTTAGCTAGTATGTATGATATGGATGACGGAAGTATGTATCAAGATTAGGGAAGATAGTTTCGAGCAAGTGAATGAGTTTGTTTACTTGGGAACAATGTTTACGAGAGATGGAAGGTACGAATGTGACATTGAAAGGAGATCGATGGTAGGTAATATGGTGAATGGGGCATTGCATACATTTATAAATAGCCAGACGATATCTCACAAAACTCATTTGGCTGTGCATAGAGGGGTATTGGTACCAACACTAACATATGGAAACGAAAGCTGGGTATGGCAGAAGAGGCATGAAAGCAGGATAAATGCAGTAGAAATTAGAGCGTTAAGAAGTATGATTGATGTGAAGATAACTGACAGGGTTCGAAATAATGTGATCAGAGTGCGTTGTGGTGTGAAAGACGATGTAGTGACACGAATTGAGAAAGGGATGCTGAGCTGGTTTGGACATGTGGAGAGGATGAATGAAAGTAGGTGGACGAAACAAATATATGAGGCGAGTGTAAATGGTAGAGTCGGGAGAGGAAGTCGTAGGCGAACATTTCACGACCAAATCAAAGACGTTCTGAAAAAAGCCCAGGTCAAGAGTACTCTAAACCAACGCGCATGCATGCGAAGATTGATGAAAGTGGAAGAAGCGAAAGACGTATGTCAGGACCGTAGCAAGTGGAAGAAGATTGTCTCTGCCTACCCCGCTGGGAAAAAGGCGTGAATATATACATACATACATACCTTTACCTAGTTCTTTAAGTTTGGCGAAGTCTCAAGATTTATCATAATAACAAAACTGCAATGGCACCCTCTGCCTACTTCGTGAGGTATTATTAGTTCCTCGTCAGGAAGCAAAAACGTTTAAATTAAACGCGATAAATTCCTTTTTTGAGTGTCAAACAGAGAGCTTTGGTGATTATATTTGGAAGTATATTCGCACTCACTATTCATAGTTTTATCACACAGGATTTACATTGCCCGCGAACTCTTGTATATCAAACTGCATAACAAAAATGCTGCTCAGTTTCTGTGGGTAGTGTTTCTGGCTATCTTTTGCCAATTCTTGCATTATTGAAGACAAATGCCGGCGTTTTGTTAGCGTTGTTTGACGTAAATAATAGTAGTATAATAAAAAAGTAAAATAAAAATAATCTGGTAAGGTTAGGTATAAACAACAGCTGATCCGTATTATATCTATATCTATCATGACTTGAACACTGGCGGGTCGTCCTGTGAACTGAGCTAATATGGCTCAGGTATACTTGCCTCACCTACTGTGATACATATCTAATATCACGATTCAAATAGGATTCAAATCGTGGTACTAGATCTGTTTATGTATCTATTGCAATCTGTATGATGAGCTTTCGGCTTAAGAGCTCTGTTTACGTAATCCTATCTCAATCATAAGATATCTCTAAGACGCTTTGTAATCTATATTTCATGTCGTCGCTACGATTATTAAATCTATTTGTTGAATAACACCATCCTTTTATAGAATAAAAATAATAACAGTTTTATTATTTAGCTAAGTTAGCTAATTGTATGTGTGATGTAACATTAGAAATGTAATATATCATTTTCTTCTAACAAAATGGAAGCCAGCGTAGAATATTTACCACGTGGAGCTGGCGAGTTGGTGTGCGTAGTCTTGTTATCAACCCATTAGAGATACTGCTTCTCACCGCTAGTCTGTTGAAAGTATACCCACATTTCGATAGATATTTCACCGTCAGTATATCACCAGATCCTCGTCTATCAGTCAACGAGGTGTGCCGAGTGCTGGCGAAGTCGACCATTGATAAAATATTGTATAATACCCGATATCGTGAATATAGGCAATCCTATCAAGAAATGCATGCCGACTTTTTCTGTCGCTTTCTTGGAGAGGCCTGTGTTCAGCAGTGGAGTTAAATAGGCCGATGTATGAGAAGAAGTAAAAGTAGTAGCCTGTAAGTGCCCACTGCTAGACAAAGGCCTCCTTCTCAAATATCTGGGTGTAGGAGCCGGGAATGGGCCGCGATGCTGCTCCATTGCGGGTTGGCGGGCTTCACATATCCTTGAAATACTGCTTTTTTTCTCTCTCAGATATGCAGGTTTCCTCACTATGTTTTCCTTTACTCCCGAGCACGTGGTAAAATACAGCACTTAAAATTGCTATTGCTAACAATTTTAGTGGTGCCGGCATCGGGGATGGAACCCAGGTCACTTGCGCTCTATGGCACTAAAGTGAGCGCCCAGACCACTAGGCTACCACGCCTCTGAAAAGGAGTACTCGCAATAATATAAATATTTAAACTCAATCTCAAATATAAATGTTAATAATACAATTATTGTATATATTGTTGACACATAAACCAGAGCCTTCATCTATTGCTGTAATTTGTTTGAAACCACATCATTGTGGCTTGGTACCAAATTATTATTGCAGTTTATGCATGAATTGTTATTAATCAAATTGTTATCCATTAATTACAAATAACCGAATTAATAATGCCGAAAACACGTTTAAAATTATTAAATGTTTATATTTAAAATGAGGACATCTGAAAAGTGGAATAGTGAATTCGATTAAAATTGTATACGCTGTTTCAAATTATTGATGTTTTTAAATATCATTGTGCTTGTAATACTTTTGTGGCTAATTTCGTTCCCGGCGACTTCTTCCAAATACTATAGGAAGTAGTGTCTCATGTCTTGTCATACTAATAGAAATTATGTTGTAATGACATGTTAAAATCAATAACAACAATTATACTGGTTTTACCTTTCTGTATTCGATGTTAATCATTTATAGCTACGATAGCCGAGTGATTATAGGATTTACCTTTGAAACAGAGGAGTCGAGTTCTATCCCTTATACAGAGAGCTCGTAATGCGTTTTTCGAATATTACGTACGATTTCTATCGTTGGCTGGGACACTAATATGGCGACAGGCTAGTGAACCGGTCACATTGTCCCGAATAAACTATGGTGAAATGTTGGTTAAATGGACTAAAATGTCTAGAGCTCTATCCACCCCAATATTGGGTATACGGTCGTAAGAGAAACAGATATCCGATGTCACAATTACAAGTTATAATCGTAGGATAGGCTAGATACAGGCCGATGCCTCATAGACGAAGGACAACACGATCGGATCCGAAAACCAGAAATCACTAAGGTTTTGATATTGGCCATGGTTTAGTTATAAAAGCCAGTATTCAATGCATGGAAGATTTTCCCATACTCGCTACGCCTCGCTCCAAGCCGCCCGCCCAGCACCCACCGGCACCTGCTTATCGTATATATGTATAATATTTAATATATTATATTATATATAAATATATACTTAATTACGTATTTTATTCATATGTAACGTCTTGTCACATAGTCGTATTGAAGTATTGTCACAATTCATAAGAAAATACAGAGAGCCTAAGAAATTAGAAGTTTTATTTTTAAAATATTGCAATAATCTGTAACGAATGTAATAGAATACAAATTCTGATAATTATAACATATTTGATCAATCCGGTAAAACCCATTATATATTTGATAGGACTTCTATGCAGGAGCCCGGCTATAGGTATCGCTGCAGTGTTAGCTTTTTACGGCTATGTAGTAGTGTGCAAGAATTAATATGTTTCGGTTAGAACTGCGCAGCGAACGGTGATGTTACTTGGTAGGTTAAAGCCTTTGCAAGTCTTAGGGTGGTCGATGTTGCATAGTTCCACATATGATTCTTCGATTAAAAGGTGCGACTGTAACTTTAACGGTATCCGGTATAAACTATCCCGTTACAGTGAGATTGTGATTAGGTAAATCGTAAGTGACCAATAACATGTACTTTTTTTATAAATATTATATACATTCCAATAGTCGTGCACATATCGATAAAACCAAAGTTCTCAAACTAGAAAACTTTGTCTAAATATGTACTACATTTACTTCAGAGCATGGGAATGCTCTGTTCTGTAGTTACTGAACTATTACTTTGGTGCACAGAAGTACTTTGCTATTGAAGCAACATCATCAAAATTGTGGAGAAATTTAACCTTAAGTACAATGTTGTGAAATTTTGATTTATTTTATATTGTCACTTATACTAGTATTAGAATACCCACACTAATATCTAAAGTTGAGCTGCATTCACCTCAACTTTAGATATTAGTTTGGGTATTCGACATTAATGTGAGATTTCTCTGATACCTGCACGTGATTGGAGACAAACGAGACAAGTGAGAAACATTGCGCTACTGCGCTCACGAATCACTTCGTATGGATATTCTTTAGTGAGTATGTTACCATGTGATATAAAGCATTGTGTTATTCTTAGAGAATCTGTCAACCCATTTCACTCCCCTCATCCCCTCATCTCCTGGGTGCCGCAAATTTCGACTAATTGAGATTCTGTAAAAATGTCACGGCTTCCATTAGATTGTTCTATATCCATTTCAAACATGCTAGACGTTAATTATCAAGACAGGTAGGTTAGTTCTTCGATTGCTAATCCACCTGCCAGGCTGTTCAGTTACGGCAAATCTTCCCTATCGAAGAGATCTATAGCAGCTGTGGATAGACTGTTAAAGAAAATAACATCAAAAAACATATTTTTATTCTTTTTTATAGTCTAAAGTAACATAGAGGCGCACCAGTGAGTATAATTTTATTGGATACACGGAGGTGTAAAATGAATTACTGTAAAATTCGTTTACTATAAATCATGTCGCGATTTTATTTGCATTGCAATTTACTCAGACAACGAGTGTCAGTCCAACACGAGGTTTAAATCGCTTGAAGCAGCGATATATAATATATTTATACCATTTTTTTTTAAATCAATGGAATGAAGGCTGAACTGTGAATTTTATTCGAAGGTAAATTAATATGCAATTAGCTGCCAGAGCATAATATTACGACATTCTTCGATCCCATGTATTGATTTTGTTAATGAATTAAATAATGAAATTGTGTTTTGTTTTCAAGATCAGATTTGATATTGAAAACAAAACACAATTTCATGAGAGATGGAAACATCGTGTTTCACTTTCACAAATATTTCATTATCGACGCTTGCCTCAAGGCTTTCCCGTCGGCCGTTACCAATTATAATCTAGTTGTTTCACAACAGTCTTACAATTGATAATTATAAATAAATATATCAAATAAACAGTCTGATAAACAGTCAAAAATCCAAATAATTATTTTTAGCGTTTGGAGTAACGTTATTTTAAAGTTTTTTTTTTTAAAATGTTCAATCTACAGACGCGGCCTTTTTACAATTTTATAATAGTATAGATAAACATCGGGCATTACTAAAAGCTAGAACGAAGGACGTAAATGCTTTTAGGAATACCAGAAATAAAATATAACTTTACGAAAGCTTATTCTAAAAGACGACTTCTTTATATTGTGTTTAATATTTGTATTTCGAATTCATAAAAGTAACAAGATTCTTTATAAAACTTTAAGTGTACTTAAATCACGTAGACATAAAAAGTTGTCGTATATCTGTCTACAGATGTTTTGCTCGTGTTTACATGGAACGTAATTAGTTAGAACCGTAAACAAGCGCGTCGCTTTTATTTACTAGAATTTATGCATGTGCAATAGAATTATAATTTATGTATTAAAAGTAATTATGATATGTGATTTATATCTACATTATTATTTATATTTTTAGATATGTATTAGATATATATTAGACAGAAGTATCATATTCCATTAGCGTCAGGCTCTAAAGCTTGATAGTAAGCTAATCTGGAGACCTATTGGTCCAGCCGCACCATGCATTATTTTTCTTTAATTGTAAAGTCTGACGTTACTTTTGATTTATTTTGTACCTTATGCTTTTTTATAAATAATATACCTAAATATACCCTAATCCGCTATGCCACAACAATACCGTGTGACGTCATTCCTCTATAAAATCACACCGTGTTAATTTTCAAATCCAAGACATGGTTTCATTTATTTTTTACCAATAAACGAAACTATGTTTGATGTAACACGGAATTTTTGTGATATATTTTTGTAGCATAGCGTAATGAGCTGACATTTACACGACGTAATAAAGATTTTTATGTTAAGACATAAACTAACCATAATTATTATTTCATCTCACATGTAATTTTTCCAAAACAATTATATTAATACTTATGTAAGTAATGTTAACGTGCTAGTTTCAATGTTCCTACATTAAAACTAACACGCGCCTCTTACTGTTTCCAGTTTAATATTAACAGCAAATTTTTTTTTCATACTATATTTCATTCCTAATTTTACATCCCCAAAAGGTTGTTTAAAAACAAGCGCCCGTACAGGATATGCTTTAAGATTTTTTATTTTTTTTGAGTTCCTACTTATTTTTCCTGAGATTTCGTGTTTAGTCTGTGCGCGATCTATTCCGCTTTCATGTATACATTTGCATTAAAAGAAAAATATTGGTTTAATTAAATAGTAATTAATATTATATATGGATCTTGATTCGCGGTAGTTAAGCAATTTATACAGTATTTAAATAATATAAAAGAGCCTTGAACGCTCTCCCCTGACTCTCGGAGTAATTGGCATAAACGATGCGAAACCAGCACTTAACTACACTTATGTTCCGCGGGACTACTCATCTTTGCCCTTTGTGTTTTAATAGCCAGCTCTTTACGAGTATAGCTAAACTTTAAAGAGAAATTTTAATTATCAGCTAAATTCACCGAATACAGAAATGATTTTATTTGAAATACCTGAAAAAATATCTACTCATCTCCTATGTATCGTAAATATCGACCAAGAGAAATGGATTCCACGTAACACTTCCGTATTCCAGCCTGCGTACTGCGTACCGGAGTATAGAATTACCTTAGCTCTATTTTGTCTGAATCTACGAGTAAAGCGCTTTATAAAACCTATCAACAGTGCCGATAGTTTCACTATATTGTCTATATGTTATTTAAAGTTTAATGCACTGTCTAATGTTATACCGTGATGGGGCATTGCACTTACTGTTCTTAACATTGTGTAACTAGAAAGAAACTAGCTTTATTATAATTTTACTATTGTTATATTGATTCAATTATTGCTAGCTCGCTCTTCATTATGTGGTAAAAAAAAGTTTCTATGAAAAAATAGTCAAATACATAAAAAGGAGCAAGAATTATATTGCACTATTAGCAATAATTATTAAAGCAAATCAGATGCTGTGTTGTGTATGTTGTAAAATTGTGCTTTAATGCCTCAGAATTATTTTGGTAATAAAACTATAACAAAACGAAAGAAAAGGCAAGTGTCAAGTGTTCATTCGATTCGTAGAATCGTCCTCCGTTGTAAATAAATAGATTAATTAAACACAAATGTTACTGGAATAAACAAACAACTTTGTGGAAATAACATAAACCTGAAAGCGTATATCTTGTAACATCAATTTTTACACTAAGAAATTTGGTTAAATTTCATTAAAATAATACTTAATCACAAATATATCAACTACGACTAATATACCAAACGTAAGAATAAGTATATAAAACTATCCCGATAGCTTTGGCTCACAAAGTGTCGATGTTACCCAAAGAAATATATCCAAAATCCTCTCAACCAGAGGGTATTATTACAAACATGAACTATCGTTGTTTTCAAACTTTCCAATCTGAGGCAACTTTTGGTCTCAACAAAAGTTTACGTAAATTAAATTGTAATATTTTTATAATTCTTCTTAACTAACTCTAACTCTTAACGTGTATAGAATTCTTGTATTTACGCGAACACTACACATTTTAAATGAAACTATTATTTACGGATTGCATCGCGTTTAATTTTGTTTTTATATTCCCGACGTTTCGATTGCTTTACAGCAGCCGTGGTCACATAGTTCTGCGTAGATCGGACCAAAAATTAATAAATAAAAGCTGAAGATAGCCAAAGTTAACTATGACATCTGGACGTCTAACACCTCAGTCCCCCCGTACTTGACCTAGAATCTAGTACAGATTTATAAATCACATTTTTTCTGATCGGAATTCGTGATTAAGCAATTGGCTTTCTATTCATCAAAGGAGCAGCACCAGAATTTTTGTTTTAGTTTATTCTATTTTAACTGCTCCAAATTTTTCTTCATAGCTTAAGGATAATTTTTACTATCTTTATTCTACTCATGAACGAGTACCTCGATCCTTAACCAAACTTAATAATCTTATTCCACCGAATAGTACAGGTTACTATAGCTCTTCCTTTACTACTTTAGAACGCCGTTCAGGATAAAATTCAAAAAAAAAAAACACGCGTTTAAAAGGCAGGTTCAAAATTTTTTTCATTATTCTTCAAATATTCGTCTTTTGTCAAAATAAAACACATCTTCTCACTTCTATTAGAAGGCAAGGTAATTATTTCAAAAAAGTGATACTTGTAATGTTTTTGACGGTCACTACTTTTTTTTTTTATTCAAATTTGTTCAGATAGACAGTAGTAACATTTCTGTAAATTTATCATCATCATTCTTCTTATTAAGGTCAACTAAATAAATGATGTGTTCGCGGCAACATTTCTAATAAAACTATATTACATCGTGCACGTTTGACGACTTCGTAAATAGATTTTTTTTGTTTCGATGTCGAGTTATTGATACTGCGCTTATCTAACTGCGACAAATGGTATGTGTTAATATTTTAGAAACATATTTCGTATTTGAATGTAAGTGTTAAATATTCTATAATAAAATGTGCACAACTTTAAAAATGCAAACATACTTTTTAGCAAGTAGGTCACTTTCAATGAAAATTTTTGATATCTCGGATAAAGTTGTGAACTTCAGTAAACGCTTTCAATTCACGAAAAGTGTTGGCAATTCAATACAACAGTGGTCGTTTGCGGCCGTCGTTTTCCCTCGTTTTATTTTATAAATATCCATTTCGAATAGGGGAGGTATTTCTCGGTTAGAAATAAAGCAATATATTTATTTAAGTGTAAGAGCTATAAAAACATGAGATATGTTTTGAAAGTTAGTTAGACATTACCCCGTTTAGATAGTTGATAGATATTAAAATAGCTGATAGATTGATGCAGAGACCGAATCCAAAGGCTTAACATAGCATCTTCATTTGTGAAAGTTTTTTTTTATGGTAAGAAATTATTTAAAATAAAATCATAAATATTAATAATTTGTTTACTTTAGTCGGCGTGTTCTCTGAGAATATTCGCACAATTGGCGGTGGGCATCACCAGGTCGTCTGCAGGCAATGAATGCTACTGATTTGCAGTACGTCGTTGATATGCAGAAGGAACAGAGTGGAGATAGCAATATTGAGCCTTGTGAACAATTCAGCATCACGGGTTTGGGGTCCGAGCATGCACCGTCGACAACAACCTTGATGTCTGATCCGTGAGGAAGCTGGTGACCCTATTGCACAACTTCAGGAACCCCTGCAAGATGAAAGCTTTGAAAGAAGCGCTTTATGCCAAACCCTATCAAATGCTTTCGCTACGTCAGACTAACCGCCAAAGCCTCCCCTTAGACTCAACTGCTTCTGCCCATCGGTGAGTCAGGTAAACTAGAAGATCACCAGCTGATCGTCCGCGACGGAAACCGTACTGTCGGTCACTGATCAGCTGGTGTTCCTCAAATACCTCAGGAGCTGGGTGTTGATGAGTGACTCCATTATTTTAGATAACAAGGGGTGATGGCAATAGGCCTGTAGTTGGACGGATCAGAGCGGTCGCCTTTTTCGGTATTGGATGCACAAATGCTGTCTTCCAAGATTCCGGGACGACGCCTGAAGAGTAGGAGTGCCGGAAAGACGCGTGAGAACCGGTGCCAACTCAGGGGCACACATCCTCAACACAATTGGAGGATTCCGTCCGGCCCACTCGACTTATGAATGTCCACAGGGGAGTGGAGTGCCGCACTGAGCTCTGCAGAAACTAATTTCCGGCATGGAGCACTTACACCACAGGATGGTAGGTGGAGAGTTTCCCCGGTCATCAAGAGTCGAGTTGGATGCAAAAGAGCCCAAGAGATCGGCTTTCTCTTTTGCAGTATGGGCCAGCGAATCATCCTCCTTGTGTAGAGATGGGAGAGATGGCTGACAGAAATTCCCTGGACAGCCTTGGCGAGAGACCAGAATGCGCGGGATCCCGATGGGAGGCGAACTAGTCTCTCGCCAATTCTGCCAATGTGCTTTAACTTTGCCGCAGCGATAACTCTTTTGAAGGACCTGGAGGCAGAGTTGTACTCGTTTTTTAAGAGCACTGGTTTTGCATCCCGAGACGCCGATGCATCGGCCCAGGCCTGGTAGCACTTCCGCTTTCGGCGTGACGCTATTTTGCAGGTGCGACCAAACCAAGGCTGGGATTTACCTCCGACAGGCACTGCAGAGAACGGAATAAAAGTTCCATTCCTGAAGTACCACATCGGTGACAGAATCTGCAACGACGTTGGGATCATCCAGCGAGAAGCAAACCTGCCCCATGGGTAGGAAGCAAAGAAAGACCGCATTCCATCCCAATCTGCCGACCTATAGTGCCACACACGGCGGAACCCGCAGATCGCGTTCGGGATCGGCGCGCGATAAACACTACACTCCGGATCAGACGGTGGTCCGACGAGCCAAGAGGGCATCGACTGAGACCAAATATCCGTCCGGGTGTGAGGTCAGCAAAAGGTCCAACAGGAAGGTGTATGACCTTCCACGTCTGGGATCCGCGTCGGCGAGGTTACCAGTTGTGTCAGGCCATATGCTAATGCAAAGTCGTGAACAGATCTCCCGCATGATCGGTTATGCGAGAACCGAGCCAATCGGTGTGGTGGGCATTAAAATCGCCGAGAATCACGATCTCTGCGGATGGGATCTGTTGTAGCACGGAATCTGTAGCCATTTGGATGTGGTCGATGAGTCGGTCAGTTACGGTATTACCGCTATGGGACCTGTAAAGGCACGCATAGACGCGCGGATGGTCGTCGCTGTCGATGCGCAGCCAAAGGGTAGAAAGGTCCAAACCTTCAAGACTACCGAGGCGTCGAGAACAGATATCATCTCTGACGTATACGCAAACTCCGGCACGGGGCACAAAGGAGTGTTCCAGTTTGTACCCCGGGTAATGGAGATAAGAGGTATCAGCCGGAGACGATATCTGAGTCTCTGTAAGAAAAAGCAAGGCCGGCTTCGCCGTTTCAAGATGGTAATGAACGGCGCTAAGGTTCGAGGAGTCCCCTGATATTGCAGAAAGCACAGCGAGCGTGGTAGGGATGCCATAGTTTCTTTGCTGCGTTTGCCTCGGTAGGAAGAAAGAGGCGGAATATTGCCCCAGAATACGCGGGGCAGACTGAGCATCCACGATTAGGTAGCGTAGGAAAGCCTGAACGTGGATGCTCAGTGAGGATTCTCCAGAACCGTAGGTACTGGTACCCTCCTGGGGTAGCTCAAAATTATATACCGCTACCATATTTGGGGAGGGGGGAGGGGGGAGAGGGCCTCCGGTTACCTCACTCACCGCACGAAACGCAGAAGCACAAGATGCCTCTACTTCACGCCGGTATTCTGCGAGGCCGTGGTACTTATCCGGACGAGCCGGCCCATTCCTGCGACAGCAAAAGCCGCCGCTTGGCTCTACCACGTGAAATAAATAGATTAATTAAACACAAATGTTACTGGAATAAACAAACAACTTTGTGGAAATAACATAAACCTGAAAGCGTATATCTTGTAACATCAATTTTTACACTAAGAAATTTGGTTAAATTTCATTAAAATAATACTTAATCACAAATATATCAACTACGACTAATATACCAAACGTAAGAATAAGTATATAAAACTATCCCGATAGCTTTGGCTCACAAAGTGTCGATGTTACCCAAAGAAATATATCCAAAATCCTCTCAACCAGAGGTATTATTACAAACATGAACTATCGTTGTTTTCAAACTTTCCAATCTGAGGCAACTTTTGGTCTCAACAAAAGTTTACGTAAATTAAATTGTAATATTTTTATAATTCTTCTTAACTAACTCTAACTCTTAACGTGTATAGAATTCTTGTATTTACGCGAACACTACACATTTTAAATGAAACTATTATTTACGGATTGCATCGCGTTTAATTTTGTTTTTATATTCCCGACGTTTCGATTGCTTTACAGCAGCCGTGGTCACATAGTTCTGCGTAGATCGGACCAAAAATTAATAAATAAAAGCTGAAGATAGCCAAAGTTAACTATGACATCTGGACGTCTAACACCTCAGTCCCCCCGTACTTGACCTAGAATCTAGTACAGATTTATAAATCACATTTTTTCTGATCGGAATTCGTGATTAGCTTAATTGGCTTTCTATTCATCAAAGGAGCAGCACCAGAATTTTTGTTTTTAGTTTATTCTATTTTAACTGCTCCAAATTTTTCTTCATAGCTTAAGGATAATTTTTACTATCTTTATTCTACTCATGAACGAGTACCTCGATCCTTAACCAAACTTAATAATCTTATTCCACCGAATAGTACAGGTTACTATAGCTCTTCCTTTACTACTTTAGAACGCCGTTCAGGATAAAATTCAAAAAAAAAAAACACGCGTTTAAAAGGCAGGTTCAAAATTTTTTTCATTATTCTTCAAATATTCGTCTTTTGTCAAAATAAAACACATCTTCTCACTTCTATTAGAAGGCAAGGTAATTATTTCAAAAAGTGATACTTGTAATGTTTTGACGGTCACTACTTTTTTTTTTATTCAAATTTGTTCAGATAGACAGTAGTAACATTTCTGTAAATTTATCATCATCATTCTTCTTATTAAGGTCAACTAAATAAATAATGTGTTCGCGGCAACATTTCTAATAAAACTATATTACATCGTGCACGTTTGACGACTTCGTAAATAGATTTTTTTTGTTTCGATGTCGAGTTATTGATACTGCGCTTATCTAACTGCGACAAATGGTATGTGTTAATATTTTAGAAACATATTTCGTATTTGAATGTAAGTGTTAAATATTCTATAATAAAATGTGCACAACTTTAAAAATAAAATCATAAATATTAATAATTTGTTTACTTTAGTCGGAACACAACAAGTGATTTGATTGCCTAGAAAGGTATTACGTAACAAATCAGTGGAATAAGTACAAGTGTTTGTGTTCCTATTGAATCTACCACGGAATTATTAAATTATTTGTTTACGTAATTTTTGAAGTTGAAGATGGCTTTAAAATATATATATTATAAAGGCAAGTAGCCAAAACTCAATCGGAATAAGCTGAAAAGATTTTAGGGTTGTGTTTTAATTTTAAACAAAACCTTCGTTTACAAATTTATATCGTTTCATTTCGGTATGAAGTACTCTCCAATCCCCAACATCATTATCATTATTTCAACTGAAGTATTTACTCGACGTACACTGGGTTTATTTAAACCATAAGCACAGAGTGAGAGTTGATGAAATAAATAGATTAATTAAACACAAATGTTACTGGAATAAACAAACAACTTTGTGGAAATAACATAAACCTGAAAGCGTATATCTTGTAACATCAATTTTACACTAAGAAATTTGGTTAAATTTCATTAAAATAATACTTAATCACAAATATATCAACTACGACTAATATACCAAACGTAAGAATAAGTATATAAAACTATCCCGATAGCTTTGGCTCACAAAGTGTCGATATTTTAAAAATAAAATCATAAATATTAATAATTTGTTTACTTTAGTCGGAACACAACAAGTGATTTGATTGCCTAGAAAGGTATTACGTAACAAATCAGTGGAATAAGTACAAGTGTTTGTGTTTCTATTGAATCTACCACGGAATTATTAAATTATTTGTTTACGTAATTTTTGAAGTTGAAGATGGCTTTAAAAATATATATATTATAAAAGGCAAGTAGCCAAAACTCAATCGGAATAAGCTGAAAAGATTTTAGGGTTGTGTTTTAATTTTAAGCAAAACCTTCGTTTACAAATTTATATCGTTTCATTTCGGTATGAAGTACTCTCCAATCCCCCAACATCATTATCATTATTTCAACTGAAGTATTTACTCGACGTACACTGGGTTTATTTAAACCATAAGCACAGAGTGAGAGTTGATGAAATAAATACAGAATTAAGTCTTAGAGTATTCTCGGTAAAGTTATAACTTGAAAGCGACCGTAGTTGGCTGTGATTAACTGCAGTGAAATTGAAAAAGGTGTACCTGACTTTATAAACTTTTATAGCTTCTGTTTGTACTTTGTGTAAAGTAACTTATCAAAAGCACACGTTAGAAGAATAAAAAGAAAGAAATCGTCTATAAAATTTATTGTTGAATAATTTCACCCGAAATTTATTTTAACTAATATTTAAGACATTAAATTTATTTTTAAATCCACGATTGTGTGAAATTAAACTGCGTTAAAATCCGTAGATACTGATTTCATTTCAATGTATATTTGCGTAAATATATTATCTTATTAATTAGATTTAGAGGAGTTTTAAAAACAACCTTTTAAATATTTGTAAATATGTATATGTGGTAGAGCAGCAGAGCGGTGCCGCTTTTGTTGCTGCTCGAATGGGCCGGCTCGACGAGGTTAGTACCACGGCCTGGCAGAATACCGGCGTGAGTTAAAGGCATCTTGTACTTGTGCGTTATGTTCAGTGTGATCCTCTGGTGAGTGAAGTAATAGGAGGCCCACTCCCCCTCCCCATCATCCTCCTTATCCTTCCCCCCATCTCCCAGAAGTGCTGCAGATGTCCGTGGGCGATGGTAATTACTTACCATCAGGTGAACCGCTTGCTCGTTTGCCACTTTTCCCATAAAAATAAATAAAAAAATATAATTTGCGTGAATGCTCGATTATTTATCAAAACTACTTTATTGCAGTCGCATGATGCTACCTAGCCTAACGAGGCGTCTTAAGCTGGAGCGTTGTAGGTAAATGTAATTATATTGTTATATTATTGTGTAACTTAAAATAGTAATAAAAAATATTTAAACCACAATAGCCCAGCCCATAAAATGACTCATTGCACGCTATAGACAGATTGTAACAAATAACGTAATCCCACTTTTTCTTAATCATTGCATTGTATAATTCTTCAGCCTGACATATGACTTTTGGTGTAAGCGCAATATGAAATCTATGGGAGGTTTGACGTTACTCATCATGCTGGACAGGCAAGTTAATAAGCATAGTGCCGGCGTCCCTACTCAGTGGGATTAAGATTTGACTATTCGGATGAAGTCCATTTGAGGTTATCATTTGGGAAATAGGAACTGTTATACTGTGTTATAAACGTCAATAAACCAACTTATTTACCATCAATTAATCACTACTATTTAACATATATTTTTTTAAATCTTTACCTTCCACTGTACACGGAATTTCTCCTATGTCGCTGAGCCAGTTTACATACATAAATGGAAAGTGTGCATACTCACCACGCTGGGTAATCGGACCACTCGTATGTGCTGTACCGGTACCTTTGCTCTAGTGATTGGAGTTCGGGTTTGGAAAATTCGGATGTATATTCCGCCATCATTCTATTGACAGATACTCGTTTGTTGTGGTTTGTAGGGTGCACCACGTGCATTATATTTTATTGTATTTTTATTAATTTTACTATGTTATTAACTCGCTTGTTAATAGAGAATACTTTGTCTGTCAGAGGGATACATTTTTCAATTGATTTTAAACTAACTTCCTGTTGAGATAGAGACATAAAACTTTAAATATTGCTCAGAATTGGATGACAATGTTACTTTTACTTACTCTCATTTTCTTGAATGTTTGATTCTTTGTTTGACTGTTTTATTTTTTTTGGTAATTAACTTGAATTTAATTAAATTTTTGAATAGTATTATCAATACTAAAAATATTTATGTATCTTCATTACATACAATCCCCATTTTTTGTTAGAATAATATAACACCTTAATTACTTACCGATTAATAAAAGTATTCGTCTCAACTGGAAGATCAGGAAAATATAAATGAAAACAAATTTTCATATACATTCCAGTTCAGTTTGCTTAAAATTTACTTACTAAATTTGAATACGTATTTAAAATTATAACTTCAAATAAAAAAGAAAATCATCAAAGTAGATTGAACTTGAACAGTGTGATTAAAAAAAAATTAACATCAGAATAACAAGTAGACAAATATGATAGTAGGATTTGCTGTACAGTAATCAACGCATACTACTAATGCTTTAATACCGTAGTTTACACTAACGGTTTATGCTTAAAGATAGAAGATAAATAAAAGTTTGCGGTACACTAAAACTTGAACAAGAACAAATGGACGTACAACTTTGAAAAAGTCCCATTACATAAACTGTTTGTTCTAGGAAAATATGATTTATACTTCAAAGTAAAAGTATTAATAGTATTGTCATAAAAACATATCAGAGCCGTTATGACTTAGGGGCCAGGTTTAGTTTATCATAATTATTACACAAGTCCACTGGTGAACATCCCCCAAAATTTGCCACAAAGCACAGTTTTAACCCATCTGCATATTCCATACGTTTAACTGTGCCATCTTGTGGCCCATTGTTACTTCAGCTAGCTGATCCTTGTACTCCCTGCTGCGGATATCATCGTTCGAAATTTCAAACTCCGAGCATAGCCTGATCCATAACCAATATTGCCAATATATCTTAAGCACAGATATACCTTAAAAAATATGTAACAAAATGGTTGTTAAGCCTGGATTATTTAACAACCTAATCTTTAATTTATTCCCTAACCTAATCTCAAATCTAATGAACAATAAACACATACACACATTCACGCACATGCACACGCACACACAAAAACACAAACACACTCACTCACACACATGCACAACTTTTTGTTGTTTTAGGTAATTGTTTTGCTATAATGTTATATTGATAATAATGCTACTTTTAAGGGACGAGGGTTTGGTGATTAGTCATAGAGGTATTACCTAGTACTAAGACCAGGCTCTCACAAGAAATGATTTATTTAAACTTATTTTTAATGTTAGATTAATTTTTATAAACTTGTGGGACCAAAATAAAAAAAAAATATTTATAACCTGTGAGTTTCATAGTATGTATGCTATTTGCCTGGGTTAGATGAATCAATGAATATACTTTTATTGTACACCACAAAACAAAAGGACACAAAAAACATTACAGTAAACGTGTAGCGTGTACAGTAAACCTGACTCCAAAACCCTATCAAAAATGAGATCGGGCAAGCACTCAGAAATTAGCAAAAACAGCAGTAGCGTATTTGCTTTCCTTTTTTTATCAACATAATATTACATAAAAAACCATTATATAAAAAATATTTTAGGTCATGGCTTTTTCTTCTTCTTTAAAAGCCAGCAACTAGTCCACTGTTGGGTATAGGGACTTTTCGACAGTAGTTGGAGATTGTAGAACTGTCTATTTCCACCTTAAACGCTGCTTCTCGTCACCGTTCTGGATAATTTAGGTCTGGTACGTTTGAGATTAGGCGTACACTACTCTCGTACTCTAGGCCTGTATATAAATAGACAGATAGATAACTGTTTTTGCATTTTTGTATGGCTTGTTAACAATTACAGAACACACAACATAATTTACAATTCGTGGTTACATTGTTTTAAGCGATTTCTGAGTGCAAATTTGGGTCTAACTGGAATATTTAATTTATTTCGAACGTAACACTCTTTATTTCTCCAAATGTACACACTGTACCTCGGGGACAAACAGAAGAGGTTCTAGTGACCTAACCATGGCAGATAATTTATCTAAATATGCTGAACCCAAATCCAATTATCTATTGATGGGGTGTATATCTCTAGTTCCAGGATGAGATTTTTCTAGCATTTTGGTTAGTTGACTTTTGCTTCACCCATGGGATGAGACTTGGGGATGCAGTTTTTATAATCCAGCAACCAAACAACGACATATATTATTATTTAATAACTCAATTTTTTTTAAATATCAGGGGTTAAAGAATTTAGTGTCCCTCGTGATGACAGAAATGTATAGATTAAGATTAAATACTTTGATTAAATAAAGATATTTTTTCTTGGAAAAAAAGGTGTTTCAATTAATTATTCAATATAAAACGGTAATTGCGACTTAATCTCAAATTTCCTAGCAATCGATCAAATTTTCAATTCAGTTCGGTTCTCACAAACTCGTACAAATGCATAATGATGCATTTCAATGGAAATCAATTACCATAATATAACTTTCCGCTCCGTTAGCTGGGAATTTACGGGCCTCGCTTTATCGTGCATTGCTCTTCAAAAATCCCAAAACTTTAAATATAATCATGCTTACCTCATATTATTTATTTCAATATGCATAATAAAATAATTATTAGGTTGAAGGTCATTATTTACCCACAATGTATCCACTTAATTGTAAATCACTTTAGACAACTTTGGTTAACGATTTATTTTATAATGAACGCTTATTATTTTATTTTGTAAGAAGTTATACGTTGTTATATACCGGTTCCGCCAAACGTCCGCTTGCGATATTTTCAACGCTAAATTTCACCAAAACGAATTTTTTTGGTGAAATTCCTGTTTACGTATTGATCCGTGAGGCACCTCGCCAAAGATTGCCCGAATCTCTTGTTAAATATTATATAGAAGCTAGCCTCGGTTTGATATATGTGTTTTAGTAATAAATAAAATTATATAGGGACTATATCTATAATTTAAAGAGAAATCACCAGAATACCGCCTCCATATTTATCAGCCGAGTATGTTTAAAAGATTTGCGAAATAAAAAACAGACGTGGGCTTCGAAACATATTTAAAGCACTCGCACGTTTCTCGATTCGTTGGTCTATAAAGTTAAATAATTGGATTTGCCATTTCAGTTAGCACTTTTATAAGAGAAAAAAGTTGAACACGAACATCTATTAGAAGAGATTTAGGAATTATTGACGTTTTCAAAAGTTATTAATGTTTACAAATCTAAATTTGCAACAATTATCGAGGACAGCATTGTACTTGTCACTAGGAAAGAGTAGATATTATGCCTTTTTTGGAATTTAAATGTTACTCTCTCATATCTAAACTGATAAGATTTACATTTACGTCTACGTTATAGGTAATCTTAACCTAAAATTTTATCGGGGGGGATGAAAATGAAAATCTAAATATTTGTTGTAAGTAAATGATATTAGTATATTGTAATAAACCTTACAATGTGGCATCGTTTCCTAAATAGGTTTTTCTAATAGTAAGGAAAAATGCGAAATTAACTTCATAGGTTTAATCTTTTACGGATGTTTTTTTTTTGCAGTTTAAATAGAATCCATACTTACAAAAAAATGTTTAGATATAGCCTGGTATCGATCAAATGAAAAACGTTGTACACTAACAGAGATTCTGATACTATACACTTGGCATGTGGTATCGGTGTAAGAATTTGCCACACCCTTTCTTCCCGCGATGTCGTAAGAGGCGATTAAAAGCCTTGAAAATAGCAATGGCTACCAAAAGATGGCTAGATTATGAAGTTGATGTCTGGAAATTGGAAAATTTGGAAATTTTTTCCTCAAGCTATATTTTCCTCAGAGGTGGAAATTAATATAATTCAAAACTGAGAGTTAAAGTTTATTCGAGTTGAAATCTTTAACAGTACATTTGTATCATTAAAATCAATGCAAATCATAAAATTTCATATTTTAAAGACGAAAGTTCCCTTCAGAGTTTTTGATGAATTATTATTATTTTATTATATTCACATATGTTAACAATAGTCAATTTATTATCTGCGTATCGATACAATTTTTATGTTCAGTTCGACATGCCTCTCGAAAAAACCATTCACCATTTCTCTGAAAAAATATGCTGCATATATTTTTGCATAAAGTTTTGATTATGAACATTCGTCAACGCTTAATAGCTGTGCTCCATTTCCATCTAACTTTCACATTCAAAGTGTTAAATTCAGAAATGTCTTAGCAAGTTTCTTTGCAAAGCTGTTGAAATAAAAAAAGAGATAAAATAAATCTATAACCTATAGTTGGATCCTTGATCGCACCAAATATACATTTTTATGTGTCATTTTATTATAGATTGTAACAACACCTCTAGAGTTATACTATATTTGAAGATTTAGTAAATAGTAAACAAGTTGGAATGTAATGTAATAGTAAATTAACTGCGATAAAACCGTAAATAATGATTATACTTCACAATTTTACAACTCAACAATTATAGCAGATGAAAGTTGACATCATTCTAGTAGCACAAAGCTCGTGAATTATATATAACCAGTATAGATACACCACGCAAAACAACACAAGTACACACTCATGAACACGTGCACGCCTTGTGTTCTTACACACACGTTTCACATAGTGTCTGTAACTAATAGTTAATAAATATTTTTTAATTAAAACAATGCGGTGAAGGCGCAACGCCATGAGGTTTTGGTCGGTGCAATAACCTGTCCTTGCGAGGGCGGATAGGTGGTATTTACTCACGATAAAAAAATAAAAGGTAATGCTTGAAAAGATTATAAACTTCAAAACATTTTCAATCTAATCTTTATTAATAAATTTCTATACTTTATTAATCACAAGTTTTCCAACGATAAATTAGATGTGACGACCACAGCTGGCAAGTTTGCTCTCACCCTCATCATTACCATTTGAAAAGTATGTGTTTAAATTTATTTATCCTAACTTTGATTAAAATAGCATAATTTAATTAGTGTACTTTGAAAACTTATAAATAATTTAAGACATTTTTATTTTTGACTCGAATTATCATTAAACAAAAGTCGGAAAATCAATCAAATTTTTTCAATTTAGGCTGCTAAAAGTTCCAATGAAAGTAAAACCTTTCAATACCTAATGGAAAAGATTAAGCTTAAGAAAACACGTCCTGCCATTTTACATCAATTACAAAAAAAGACTACTGTGCTACCTTTGCACGTTCTGTTTTATTTTCATATTCTTCATTACAAATCGTCATAATTGTGTAACGAAAAAGTTATGATTAAGCTATGAATCAAATACTTATGTAATTATGTTATATATGAAGGAACAAATGTGACGACGAGAAACTCATGTGCAAGCTGGTCTTCATTTTTAATGTCTAAATGGTAAAAAAAGGGAGTTTGATATAGATTTTCTGGAGTTAATATTGCTACTGGCAAACTGAAAATCATCAAACTTTTGTGTAACACTGGAGATGTTGCATTTTTACAAATTTTATAAATAAATGTAATTGACAGGCATTGCAATCAAACGATGCTCTAAAAACGTACAGGTGTACGTAGGTTATGTTGTACTTAGGTAAAAAGATGGTGTTTGATAAAATTGTAGATTTTGACGCTATTGAAGAATTATACCGCTTAAGCCGCGTCTACGGAAAAGGCTATATACATGTACCGTAGACCACATACATACTCTTCGCCAGATTGTACATAAGGCCGAGAAGTAAAATTTACTATTGTGTCTGGCGTAAGTGGACTATGATCGATCGAGTCGATTTGGGTGGTGCTACAGTCTCTCCAGCGGTGCCAGATAGACATCCGGTATATAGAAGTGCTGAGGTGTTTGTACAATGAGGCTACGATGTCTATAGGAGTACATAATCAGAGTATGAAACCAATCAAATTGCAGAATGGTGTAAGACACGGTAATGTCATATCCTCGAAACTCTTCACCGCGGCATTGAAGATGTTTTCAAGCTGCTGAACTGGAAAGGATACGGTATAAACATCACATACCTTCGATTTGTCGACGACATAGTTCTTAAGGCAGAATCGCTGGAGGAGCTTAGTACTATGCTCAATGATCTCAATAGTGTCTCACAATATCTCTGCCATCTTCGTTTTTTGAACGTTCATCTTCAGACCAATCGAATGAACATGCACAAGATGAAGATGATGTCTGACGTCCATGTCATACCAATACGGGTTGTTGATGGGAACAATAGGCTCGAAGTTATCGACGAGTACGTATACCTGGTACAAATTGTCCGATTAGGTAAGTCGAAGTGCAAGAGAGAGGTACCCAGAGGTCAATCGAAGAATCCAACTCGGCTGGGCTGCGTTCGGGAAACTACGTCATATCTTCTTTTCGAGTATATCTCAAAACCTCAAGAGTAAAATATAAAATCAGTGCGTGTTCCCAGTGATGATTTACGGAACTGAGACTTGGTCCTTCATTGCAGGCCATATGAGGAAGCTCAAAGTTGCTCAGCGCGCTACTGAAAGGGCTATGCTCGGTATTTCTCTGCGCAATAGAGTCCACAACGATGATATCCGCAGCAGAACTAGAGTAACAGATATAGCCGTTGGAATCAGCAAGCTGAAGGGGCAATAGGCCGGCCACATAGCTCGCAGAACTGACAACCGTTGGGGTTCTCGAGTGGCAGCCTTGTAGAGGCAAACGTAGTGTGGGACGACCCCCACAAGATGGAACGTCGAACTGCGCAGAGCATAGAGCTTTCAACGCTTATAATTAAACTAATATACCTAACGAAACAGATTGCTGAATGTTATCGAAGATGACATTAACTTGTAGAACTATTTTTTTTTATTCATTATTTTTATCTCTCGCGGAGATGAGCAGTGTTTTTGAGGATGGCCTCCGGGTTTGTTATCCACGGGTTTAGACCTGTGTACCTAGGCGGGCGCGTCAAGCCAGAGAGGAGAGGAAAAGGATATGTCTGTGGCCCTGCTGACATACGGCGAAAGTGGAACACTGTAGGTTTTAAGTCGGTACAAGACCGACCTAACCCGGCCATGTCCCCGCCGAGGGCGGCTATGCGTTACGCATTTTCCCATAAATGGACACTGCGTGCACACACACGCAGATTAGAGATGAGCTGCTTTTATTTTTGGAGTACCGAGTGATGCTCGTGAACATTAACAAGCCTGTTAAATTTTCATTTATAAAGCGACTGCACTATTTTGAATTCTTCGTGGCCTTATGAGGCTATTTACTAACCACTTGGTCTTTCAAGCAGAAAAATCTTTATTGCGTATAAATTTTCGCCGCACATATACGTAGATATTTTATAACTCAATTTTAGCATTATATGTCACCATATTTCAGCTTATAATAATAAGGTTTGCTGTTTAAAACATATGTACAATTTTATCTTAAGTGTGTTAAAAAAGCGCAAATATAATTCTTATAAGTAATATTTTTTAATTTGTTTTAAGTGTAGCTTAATAAAAACTGGCCACATGCTGTAACTTGTTCAATCTACCAGGGTAATCTGTATGAATGTGCCGCATTCGCAGTTAAATGAATAATGTTCGTAAACATTTTATAAATTCTTAAATTAATATCTCGTAATACAAACTTTGACTCTTACTGTTTATACTCAAACAACTAATGTAAATTACGTACTAGGTTAGTCTTAACATTTATTATTATTTACACCTGGTCTAGGGGTAAGCGGAGAAACTAGTGATTTAGTTATCTTATATAACTCGCCCGCCCTGTTTGCAAACAGATACTAGTTTATTTATGTTATACGTTCATAACCCCGCAATATTATTGTAAATATCGCAGCAGAAGGGCAAAAGCAGAGAGAGATTATTCCATAATCTAATTTAATTGCTCTGTTTACTTTATTGGTGAACAGTGAAACAAAAAACTTGTTTGTGAGCTTTTAATTCTGTCATATATCTTTGTCGCAAATTGCAGTGTTTTTAATAGTAGAAGTCCAGTAACTAAGTATTTCGATTAAGTAGTAATAAATTCACTCCCTGCCGAAATTAAGAGTGGACAGAGATAAAAATGTATTAAATAGATAACGTTGGTTTACAACGGATATAATTATTCATTATATACTAACGCTGTAACGCTAAACAACCTGGTCTAATTCTTACGGTTTCGAGTGTTTACATTGAGTTCCTATCATAAATTAAAGCCACGCAAATCAATGAAATATCGCATATTCTCCCATAGATGTAAGAAGTAAATAAATTTTCTTATATTTTTCACTACTTTATTTAAAAATTTTAGTAACAAAAATGTTTCTGCTACACTATGTTATTCTGAACCGAATATCGATAAGAACACATAAAAGTTTAAATGGGTTCAAGTATTACCTATACTTGAGGGCATTTAAACTTTGACTGGTGTTGTTTACAGATGGATTACGATGTTCGTGTTAAAACATGCAATTGTTGTATTAAAATGAAATTCATTATCCTTGTCGCGAATGCAGTTACTTTATCATTTACTAAATTTCACGAGGAATATTCTACAAAAAAAAAACTGTTCATAAAACATGAAATAATTGTATTAAAAGGAGAGTTTTATTTATTTATTAAATTTTTATTGCATTCCTTTATATACCTATGGTGTGGTGAAATTTTATGGTATGCACAAAAAAGAACTTAGAGAACCATAGACTTCTAAACTACTAACGACATTATTAAAAAATATTTGAACGTATATTACATAAATCAAATCTAATGAAATACATAAAATCATATACATACTAACAGTATACTTTTGATAGTAGCAATCATAAAATAAACAGCATCATGTCACATTAGAGGTTTTCAATAAATGCTTACGAACCAATCTCTTAAAGGAGCACTTACTCGACGCTTTTCTCATATCATCGGGCAAGGAATTCCATAGCAGTGCTGCCTGTACAATGAAGGAGTTACCAATGAACCCTGGTGAAGTTTAAGGTAATAGGAATATTATTATAAGAAGAAGATCTAAGAAACCTGTCATTGGATAAAGAGGTACTGTAATTTATCTCTGAGATATGAAGGCGCAACTGGATCATTTAAAATGGAGAAAAGAACAATCAGAATTCTGGAATTGCGCCTTTGTCGGATAGTCAGCTAGTTAAGCGGAGATCTATAAAAAGACACATGGCCGTACTTTCGCAGACCGAAAATGAATATGATACAATTATTAAGGAGGCGCTTTAACTTGTTAAGATGATCTTGGAATAGGTCTGGGTAACACACATCTGAATAATCGATAATAGGCAACACAAGCGTTTGGACAAGTAAAAGCTTAGATTGACGCGGAAGGAAATGTTTTAGACGATAAAGGGATCGTAAGATAAGTAAGATTGTAAGAGGGAGATTCATTATTCTTGTCGTGAATACAGTTAGTTTATCACTAAAAACTACTGTATTTCATAATGACACAATTGGCAATAGTAAACCTTAAAAAAATATATTGCAAAAATCTAAATAATGATTTTAAAAATAAAGTTATAAGTTTAAATATTTGTTTCATAAAAAAATATCCTACTGTTCCGATGTCGTGCTGGTATTTTACAGACATAAATTGGACAAGGACAAACTCCCAGAACTAGAACAATTAGGTATATGAAAGACAAATACTTGTTCCGTCCAAATTGAACCCGCACCGTAGCGTCGCAGCCATGCGTAACCTCTGCGCCAACTCGGTTGACTCATTGTATGTTACTAGCGAATGCCAGCGACTGCGTTCGCGTGATATTTGTATTTCCTTTTTTATAGAGCTAGATTTTATAAAGCAAATTATTATAGAGCTGTTTGGTAGAGAATTAAGTATTTATGACATCGGTGCGAAGAGAGTATTAAAGAAAACACTGAAATTTCATCTATATACTTAATGAAACTGTAGAGCAAAGCAGAGCGTGTAGGATATAAATTCTGAAAAATGTACCTAGACGCTGCTGACCACTAGGGTCAATTTATATTAGATCTGACGTATAGAAGATGGTTACTTTGCCATCTAATCTATCAGAGATCAAATTATTTTTATTGGCGATCGAATTAATGGATCCTTTTTCATACGATGGTGAAATACAAGACGTATTTTAGACGCGGTAGATCCAAGTGGCGGCTTTTGCTGGTGCTAGAATGGGCCGGGTCGACCGGGTAGGTTCGATGGCTTACCAGAATCGAACTGACTCGTACAGACATCTTGTGCTTCTGCGTTTTGTTCTTTGAGTGAGGTAACGGGAGGCCCACTTCCCCTTCCCAGGACGAGGAGGGGTCTCATCCTTCCTCCCGTCACCCAAATACCTTATACGAAAGGCCGGCAACGCACCTGCTGCACCTCTAGTATTGCAGATGTAAGTGGGCGACGGTAGTCACTTCATCATCATCATCATCATTTCAGCCTATTAGAAGTCCACTGCTGAACATAGGCCTCCCCCAAAGATTGCCACGAAGCACGGTCCTGAGCCACCTGTATCCATCGACTTCCCGCAACACTGCGCAGGTCGTCACTCCATCTTGTGGGGGGTCGTCCTACACTGCGTTTGCCCGTACGTGGCTGCCACTCGAGAACCTTTTTTCCCCAGCGGTTGTCAGTTCTGCGAGCTATGTGGCCGGCCCATTGCCACTTCAGCTTGCTGATCTTTACGGCTATGTCGGTTACCTTAGTTCTGCTGCGGATATTATCGTTGCAGACTCTATCACGCAGAGAAACACCGAGCATAGCCCTTTCCATAGCGCGCTGAGCAACTTTGAGCTTCCTCATACGGGCTGCAGTGAAGGACCAAGTCTCGGATCCGTATGTCATCACTGGCAACACGCACTGATTGTATACTTTCGTCTTGAGGCTTTGCGGTATACTCGACGAGAAGATATGACGTAGTTTTCCGAACGCAGCCCAGCCGAGTTGGATTCGTCGATTGACCTCTGAGTCGAAGTTGGACTTACCTAATCAGACAATTTGTCCCAGGTATACGTACTCGTCTACAACTTCGAGCCTATTGTTCCCAACAACAACCGGTATTGGTGTGACATGGACGTTTGACATGAACTTCGTCTTGTCCATGTTCATCTTAAGACCAACCTGTTGGGAGACGTTATTGAGGTCATTGAGCATTGTACTAAGCTCCTCCAGCGATCCTGCCATAAGAACTATGTCGTCGGCAAATCGAAGGTGAGTGATGTATTCGCCATTGATGTTGATACCGTATCCTTTCCAGTTCAGCTGCTTGAAAACATCTTCCAATGCAGCGGTGAAGAGTTTCGGGTATATGACATCACCCTGTCTTACACCTTTCTGCAGTTGGATTGGTTTCGTACTCTGATTCTGTACTCGGATAGACATCGTAGCCTCATTGTACAAACACCTCAGCACTTCGATATACCGAGAGTCTATCTGGCACCGCTGGAGAGACTGTAGCACCGCCCAAATTTCGACTCAATCGAAGGCTTTCTCATAGTCCACATACGCCAGACATTATGGCAAGTTGTACTCCTCGGCCTTCTGTACAATCTGGCGAAGAGTATGTATGTGGTCTATGGTACTATAGCCTTTTCGGAATCCGGCTTGTTCGGGAGGCTGGAAGTCGACAAGTCTGTTCACTAGACGATTTGAGATGACTCTCGAAAACAGGACGTAGACGCGGCTTAGAAGCGATATCGGTCTATAATTCTTCAAAAGGCAGTTATCCCCTTTCTTGAAGAATAGGACAACCACGCTTCTACTCCACGCTTTCGGCGTAACACCGCCATGAATGACGGAATTAAACAGCTTCTGAAGGACAACAAGTATCGGTTTTCCACCCGCTTTCAGAAGCTCAGCTGTAATTCCGAGCCATCCTAATCTCGCTCAGACTGACGTCCGGGATGTTATCGGAGTAATGTCGGATAAGCTTGGCTCTTGGGTCGTTACTCACATCAGTGTGCGGTTTCAACAACGTTGTGTACAGCTGTCCGTAAAATCTCTCGATCTCACTCAAAATCTCGGCTCCAGCGGAAATGACTGCGCCGCTTTCGGTCTTCAGCTTGGTCAGTTGGCTCTTTCCGATAGACAGATCTCTGGCGAAGACTTTGGAGCCTTGGTTCCGCTCTATCGCTTTTTCAATACAGGCTGTATTGAATTTGCGTAAGTCTTGCCTCATACATTTGGAGATCTGTCTATTCAGTAGCCGATACGCTGACGCATCCGTTGTAGACTGCAGCTTTATCTCACGCCTGGCTTTCATGAGTTTAAGAGTGTGATCAGAGAGCTTTTGGGGCTTGTTCGTGCGGCGGGTCCTGCAAAACTTAGCTCCTACCGCATGGACACTTTCCACTAGCCTGCTATTCGTATCGTCCACTGTAACGCAATCGTCTAGGCACTGAAAGCGATTATGCAATTCGAGCTGAAAGCTCTCGGGGTTCTGGATAAGGGCACGTGGTGGGCGGAGCGTAGACTTCACCAGACGAGACCGCTCGAGCCTAATGTTAAGGTTCAGTGTGCCTCTTACCATTCGGTGATCACTGCCGGTTTTACCCTAGTGATCACAGAGACATCACTGAACAGCTGACGCTTGGTCGTCATGATGAAGTCGATCTCATTTTTGTGGTACCGTCCGGGCTCATCCATGTCCACTTCCTGTGGGGCCGCTTCTGGAAATAGGAGTTCATCATAAAAATCCTCCTTTGCCATGAAGTCAGCCAGCTGTTGCCCTCTTGGGTTCCGTTGCCCTACTCCAAAGTTCCCCACTATCAGCTCATCGCCTTTTTCGTACCTAGTTTTGCGTTAAAGTCTCCCATCAACACCGTGTAGTGAGTCTTAGAGCAATGCATGGCTCTTGAAATATCCTCATACATTGCCTCCACTTCATCATCAGGATGTGTCGAGGTTGGTGCGTATACCTGTATGACCTTCAGCGAATACCTTTTGGTTATTCTGAGTATAAGGTACGCGACCCTACTCGACACACTTCCGATCTCGATCACGTTGTTGATGAGAGACCTGTGGACGATAAACCCGACACCTCCTTGGGACAGATGGTCACCCTGCCGGTAGTAGAACAAGTTACCGGATTTTAGGATTATAGAGTCCTCTCCCTGTCTTCGGACTTCAGACAACCCCATAATACTCCAGTGTAACTTGCTTACTTCTTCTTCCAGTTCTAGTATCTTCTCGTCGGTCCTCAATGTGCGTGCGTTATATGTTGCCAGGTCCAGTCGTTTGGGTTGGCAGCTAGAAATCAGCCGGTGATTCTTCGCACCCCTGCCTCGCCGTTACCATGGCTGCCACCATAGCCAGGACTAGCGAGGCCGCCGGGGACTGGGGGCCATTGCTTTTTTCTACCTCTCATCAGGGGGGGGGGTGGGGGGGTTTGCCTTAGTTGCCACGCCTGGCGAGCGGGTTGTCAACCGCAGTTTTTTTTTTTTTTTTGTTCTAGTGCAGGAAGATGCTGCTGCCCATCTCCTAATATATTTTTTTTTTACGATTAGTCGCCTTTTACGACACCCATGGTTAGACAGGGTTGGCGCTATTCTTTACTTCCGACAGCCACACGGAATAGTCGGTAGTCACTTACCATATGTTGAAACCTTTGCTCGTTAGTCGCCTCTTACTTACAAAAAAAAAGTCTAGCCGCCCCAGAACAGCAGGCAAGGACAGGTTAAATCACCATGGTATTCCACCTACGGCGCGTACTCCACAGTGCCCGCTATCTAGCGTAAGTTCAGCTGATAAGTGCTCGTGATTACTTGCGATCCAGTTGGCCACACAAGAAAATACCTTCAGGCCTGCAACCTTTAACTTGGCACTTACCTTTTAGTCACCGTGAGACAAGAAGATTCTACGGTATACGACCCCGACGTAGGCCTTCTTGTTGTTGTTACATTTTACTTCCTTTTGTTTTATTCCTTCCTTTTATATGGTTATCATTCTATTAATTTTTACATTATTTTATTGGATTCTGATTAACCTTTTAAATTACCTTTGTTATTACTGTCTTATGGTATGTTGTCTTAAATGTATATTTATTAATTTCATAATAGCATATTTTTTTAAACAATAGCCTTGTATGAATTATATATTGTTTATATTACAATAAAATTCATTATTTACATATTTCTAAGAGAACTGGCATAACAATATATTATAGCCAAAAAAAAATAGTACTTTTTCAAAGTTCTAGAAATTCTGACATGACTTCGAAGATTCAAAACTGAAGGACGGGAAGATAACTCAGAGTTGCTTTGAAGGAAGGACGCATTGTCAGAATACAATACTAAATACGATTGCCAAGAAGGCTTGCAATTAGAAATACAGGTGGCCGGAGAGCTACGATATTTGGAAGGAGTTGAGTGAGTTTAACCCTCAGACCCGCGCTCTTTCGATATCTGCTACCAGCTTTCGTAGTATCCGTTGCCTAGGCCATCGGATATATAATTAGACTGTGAACGTGTTGTGTTTACTCGCTAAGAACCTTTGTTCTTTATTACATTATAGTGTTTTTAATAAATTTGTATATTATATTTTTGTCTATGACTTTTTACTGTACAAAGCTTTCGTTACGTGACATTCTCACTAGCGTCAAAGACACTGTATTGTTCGTACGACACACGAATGTACGAACAATACAGTTAGGTTTAGCTTATCCCAATTAAATTAAGGCAAAATCAATTGAGAAGCTTAGCAAATAAAAATAAGCACCTAAACCTAATACGTAACTAAATAAAAAAGGACAAATCTTATGATATGAGTTTTAGTTATTTATATTGTTTTCATTAATTTATACAATAACCGCGGTGGCAAGTATCTCCTACTGCAATCACCAACCCACATGCCAGAAGATAAAATCCTTTCTATGGAAGAGGTCTATGTTTAGTTGTAGACTTTGTATAGACTATTCAGGTAGTCAAAAGATACAAAGGTACCTATATACCTATAGCATATTACATATTACTATACCCATAGCATGATGTAGGGCGCTGGTTTCTCATGCAATATATACAATATAAACAAATAGTCCCCCAGATAACTAAAAGTATGCGCTACAATAAAAAATATAAAATAAGTTAAAATAAAAATTCTCCTTCTTAATTATAAATGGTCTCTTCAATGAGAAGATTTGTCACCAACTCCTTGCTTGGCAAGCCCGACGCATTACAATATACTCTTAGACACTCCTCTTACATTTCTTCAAATTATCGGTCTGGCATTTTTAGAGTGGCTAATCTGCACACGGTGTGTCATGTGCTTTTCATGCCTTTTCGCATAATTGACTCTTACAACACCTACAATAGAAAAACTTGTGGGAGATTTTATTACGGTGATTATAATTAGTAGTTTGATCTATCAATTTTAGAACATCAAAATATTTTATGTTTTACATAATATAAAATATATATAATCTATTTAATGGAGGGATATTTTAGTTATTCGTGTATTGAAAAGAAAGTACAACGAACTCTTTATATTAAAAATGCGCAGTGTTTTTTAGTCTAAAAGAAATTTGAAATGAAATTATTATTTAATTTGGTAATTTAGTTATCATATTCCCATCATTTCCAAAACGCGATAAAATCCGTAAATAATAGTTCCATTTTAAATGTATTTACGTAAATACAAGAAATCATTAACTCTTAAAGAAAATTGAATCAAAATCTTGTTCTTTTTTATCACCAGCTTTTCGGAAAACTGTCGTTGAAGCGTATTCAGCGCGAGCACAAACGGATTTAAATCCAGGAACCGGGCCTTTCCAGGGTTACCATGTTATGCTGCAGTGTGACCATTCCCGCTGTATGTAAGCGTGTACTTGTATATTATCATATTTAAGCATATTATCTTGACTCATTTGGAACCAGTGTGGTCTAATTGCTGGTTTTAGTAACTCCTCACAGTATTTTGCTGATAAATTGCTGTGTACTCAAACGAGGTCAGTTCTTCCATCAAGGTGTATTCCTGCCTATACTATGATCATTGCCAACTTGATATATGGATGAACTTCCTGGGGATTTAGCATACAACACGCACGTCCTAGTGTTCACCAAACACATATTCTACGTTAATCTGGATGTATCCCGAGTCGCGATTCGACTCAGAGTAGCACTAAAACATTACCGAGCATTCCAAGCCAAATTATCGTTTTCCCATTGTGATATTTGTCCGCTATTGCCTCGTCGTAGTGCTGGAATCCGTGGTGGTCTATGAGCACGAAGGTTGACTTCGTGCTGTCTCCTCCTTACAGTTTGATTGCTCACCAGGGCGTGCTTTTCTGACTGCAGTATTATACTAATTGCCTAGCCGTAATGTTAGATAGTCTTCTTGCGGTGCTATCCTGTTCACTGTTCAGTGAAAAAATCTGAAAAAAAAACGTTCAAATTTTGCATCCCACCTTTATCAAAACTTTAAAATTTGGTCAAGCTCATTAAATTAACATTACGGGTCATTAGCGTAAAACTTGCATAATGTTTTCCTTTGTTACGTTAGTAAAGGTACAATTTATTTTCTCTAAATAAACCGAGAACGCGGCATTTCCTCGACTTTGAACAAATACAGCATCATTTTCTATTCAAATTTTCAACTTACAACAGTCATTTATATTCTCAACAGTTCAAAGTACTTTATATTCAAATATTAATAACAAGATACCATATCGCGAAATGACATTTTCTAAAATAACTTCAAATGTCCCATAAAAAGTATTTCATGGTTTATTATTATTTCGCTCTCTTATTAATCTTCTGGCGTATAGCAGAAACAGGTGTACAGGGTATGCGAGGCAGTACATATTTGTAAGTAATTTATGTCATTCAGATAGTGTCTGGAATCGGACTTCTGCTTAACTTCTTAACTAGAAGCTTTTTATATCAATGCTCTATCCAGAATAACGCCAAAGTATTTCGGTTGTTTTTAATGCATAATTGGCATCTCGTTTTAATTTTTTTTTATTTATTGAAAACAAAAAACTTTATCATTTATCGTTCAGTATAGTTCTCAGTTCTCGATGGCGAAGATGACATAAAGCAGGAATATGTGTTTTTAAGAATACATTTTTAACGACTTTGTGTTATAATTACTAATCAAATTTTGCAGGGCCGCTGAAAGGCTAATTTCCGTTTTTTGAAATAGTCAATGTTCAGGAGGTAGGTTACTTGCATACAAGTAGCTTCTTACAGGTGGTAGCTCATTTTATCTTATTTATTGTATAATACATTCATTAAATTTTATTTAAATAATCCAACATTTTATATTAAGCCATCATCTATTAGTGCAGATAAAGTGAAGACTATATTTTTTTAAATTATATTTAACTTCCAACCGAAGTGAATGTTTTACGTACCCTCTTACGTACGATAATCAATAGTGCACCCACTGTTGCGTTCCAGTTAGAAGAGTAAAAAGAGCGAGAATAATTGCAAACAAATCTTAGCACTCAGAGGTTACAGTTTCTTTAAAAAGAAAAAGTGGGTAAAATTCTAATACAGCATTAAAACTTTCCCCCCATTAGTCATTTTGTTCATTATGGGAAGTCTTAAAAGAATACTTAGCAGTCGAGAATAATAATGAGAGATAGATCTGATAAATTTAGAAAAGTATAGAAAGTGGAAAGTAATAGATTCGGACATATAACTTATGGCCTAAAATAGATGCCATAGTGTCGCCGCTGACTTAAAAAAACTACAAATAAGGTTCTGTTTAAAATAGAAAAAAGAACAATAAGACAATATTAACTAAAAGATATATTATTTCGTGTATGCTTAAAATTTATAATCAATTTAATCGTAATCAGCATAAGGTTACAAATAAATCGTTAAAATGAATGTAAAGTTTGTGTTTAATTAAAATCATATATATATTTAGGTAATCTTTTTGTTGGAGAAGCAAGGAGCATAAAGTTATTGCCTACAACACCAGATGTGGAGAATTTTTACAGCTAAATGATTTACAGTAGTAATATTTTCTTGTTATTGAATAATCCGACGTAAAACTACTGTAATAATTAGCACAAACACTAGACCTGACATACCTGTATTTGGTCTATCGTCTGTAAACTACAATTAAGCAGAAGGGACTGATGCTTTGTTAGACAAATAGTTAAAGTTGAAGAAGTTGCACTTTTTTTTTCTTAAATTTTACCAAAATTGTAAATAGTCTCGCAGAAATTACAAGTTTGTTTAGTAAAGTCGTAACAACGACCCGTATCAGTTTATTCTTTTTTCTATGTTTATATATAACAAAAAAGACGATACCTACAGATT
Source organism: Bhutanitis thaidina (assembly GCA_029286595.1). NCBI lineage: Eukaryota > Metazoa > Arthropoda > Insecta > Lepidoptera > Papilionidae > Bhutanitis > Bhutanitis thaidina. The sequence continues at coordinate 7,515,958 of JAGSMS010000022.1, forward strand.
TTTTTTCAGCAGTTTCTTCTCCGTCAGAGGAACCGTATAATGGTAATTCATAGAAATATTTGAATTTCTTAACGTCTACAATTGAAATTAAACTATTATTTACAGATGTTTTCGCGATTATTTATTACTTTTTTACTATTGGTGACATTTTGGGTGCTTTACAGCACCTGTGGTCACGGGCGGCTAAGGTGTTTGACGTCCTGATGTAATAGTTAACTCGGCTGCAGTCAGTTTTTTATTTATTAATTCTTGATCCGATGTACACAGAATGAGCTCACTCTATCTTGAGGTTGTAAGCAAGTGGTAGTACATTCATCTTCTTTATTAAAATTAGGTTTTTTTTTTAACTACAATAGCCTCGCGTATCATCCTTGGAAGGAATAGAAGTTATGTGTATATATGATAATAGAATTTCATTTGTTTCAAAGTTTTGACACGTCAAAGGTTAACGAAATGTTGCTTGATACTGTTGTCTGACACGAAGTGACTGACGCCCATTTGATACTGTTCAATATCATGTGTATCGTGTATCAAATATGCGATTCTAAGAAATTAATGCACAATTTCAATGCCCAACCGATCGCTGATTTGCATACTGAAAATAAATATTTGAAAATAAAGCAAATTTTGTCGATAGATCGAATATGGAACGCTGTAAGACGACCTCTTATTAAAATAGGTCTGTGAGTTTCTATCCTACCATAAACTGGTCCTTTGGGATCAGGCGTACTCGAGGCGATAACCTGTAAAACAATTCCAAAGACGACGAAGAATTGGAGTGACTTTAAAACATCGTGATAGGTCAACGAAGGTACTGGGAGTAGACATCTGTCTGCGCTGATGGCTGCCACCTTCATAGGGGGGTCAAGAATTCATAATGAATGTCCTTACGTAAAAGTATAAACCTTAGCGTTTTAAATATATAGGAAATTTAAAGCCTAGACTTTTACACCCACGCGCCCTTATGATTTGGTTAAGGCGACCTCACCTGCAAGTGGTGTACCTTAATGGTGTACCAGTCTTTGGTACAAAGGAGGCTATAGCGTTTTTATTTTACTTGGTACTATATTTTATTTAAATTACTTAACCAGTCTGAAAACTTATAAATAGAGTGAAGAAAACGAACAAAATTTGACGAAAAAAGTGTATGGAACATAAATTATATTATTCTTAATATTGTTAGTTGCACTCAGTTGTTTTCTCAAACTATTAACACAAGTTGTCGAATTCAAAGGGCTATGAAGTGGTCCCTCTGGAACATAAGAGTCGTAAAGGGTTGCTACCGCATCATTTGCAAATCGGATTATATAGCTATAGCCGTTACTCACCAGTAGCTCACTTATTTTAAGTTTTATGAATTATTCATAAAATTGTGAATATAATACAAATAAAAGTCGTTTGCATAATCCTTTTTAATTGTAACCACTTTAGCATCACAATAAAATGTATAAAAATATATCTTCTTTAATAACGTTAGTACATTATTACTTCATATTACACGATCTTCAAATAATTAAAGAACACATAATAATTCGAAAGCATGTTTGCGGTGGCGGAGTAAGAGATTCTTTTTTTTGATGGGAAAGGGGGCAAACGAGCATGCGGCTCACCTGATGGAAGGTGATTACCGTCGCCCACGAACATCTGACAGAACAGAGGGGCTGCAGTTGCGTTACTGGCCTTTAAAGGTATTTGGGAAATGGGAGGAAGGATGAGGAAGGGGAAGGAGAGGGGGAGTAGGCCTCCGATTACCTCACTCACCGAACGAAACGCAGAAGCACAACATGCCTTCTCTACTTCACGTCGGTATTCTGCGAGGCCGTGGTACCAACCTGGTTGAGCCGGCCCATTCGAGCAGCAGCAAAAGCCACAGCTTGGCTCTACCACATACAAAAATTTTACATTTCATCCGTAGGTGTCGTAAAAGTGTAACGGGAATCTATACACCTACACACTACATTACAAAAATTTAAAGAAGTTAATTTTGTTTGTTTTTACGTTGGAGGTGATCTGGTGATTGACAAAATTAATTCTAAAAATTATTTCACTAACCACCACTGGGCAGTCATTTCGGTTTTTCGCTTCAACGCGGATGAAGGAATGGGATTTCAGACCAAATTTAACCAGAATGGTGACGGACAGTAGCGTCTTAGGTGAAAATTTTCTGGTGCTCTAATCGACGACCTACTTTCCAAGCCTGTAATTGGGAGTGATCTATGTCCAGCAGTGGACTGCTTAAATACCAGGGAATAAGAAAAAAAAATTGATTTATCTATTTTGGTACTCGAATTTCACAAATGTTAAATAATGAAAATTCAATAAAAAAATACATTAACTTAAATAAGAATAAATTAACGTTTGTTTCGACGCTAAGTAATTGTAGTCCCATCTACGAGCTAGGAGTCCTTATCTTGCGGAAGCACTCAATTACGTTACGCATTAATCAAGGCCTCAAGACTCAAGAATTGTTATGGCCGCTTAACAACCTCTTCTTGTAGGATCTTAAGATCTTGTTACCAATTACTAACTTTATTCTTGTGATATAATGTGTAAATCACTACTAATAATCTACAGAGTGTAAGTTTATCAGCTCAGTGGCGCAGTGGCTAAGCGTTTGGTCGTGTCGCTGCGGGTCGTGTGTCCGATTTCCGCGCAGGACATGCATTTTTGTGGATTACAAATAATTGATACGGATCCGAGTGTTTATCCATGTACAATTTATGTATGCAAATAGCCTCCACGACACAGCAGATATTCCTAGTAAGAGAGTTATAAAAAAAGGAAGAAAATTCCTACAATAGAAGCAAGTCTTTTAGTTAATTTAATGTTAAACTATAAAGTTAGAAAAATTATTCATTACCACAGCTTATACAAACATACCAAAACTATGTTTATAATCGATCGTTTTCATCGAACTGTAAAATAAATCATATTTAGGTATAAACCATTCTCGGCTCTTTTTATTTTAAAATACTAATTAAAAAAGCTTCTACATGAAGATTTTCCGAATTTTATTTTTAAACATATGTTAATTTTTAACATATTAAGCTTTATGAAAGCCTAAATCTGTTCTGTCATTAATATGAATTAAGGACTAAACAATTCGGTTTCAGAGTTCAGAATTTCGAAACCCGCAATTTAACTTTTGCTGTACCGTCCATGGGCGTAACAAATTATACGATATTGTTGTAAATATATTTGTATATAAATTGTTAAGGCTCAGGACATTTTCAAGCAGGTACACAAATTAATGGAGGCAAAACTTTAGCAAAGCCCCATTACAGAGTCAAAAATAAAATATCGTTTAATTTTTATTATTTTTTTGTTGTGTAATGAATAACAAGCAAAAATCTGAAAACCTGCCCGACTTGACATAAAAATCTTTAACAGAATATGTATGCAAATATTAAAATCAGATCTGAATGGAGGATTAAATTAAGGAGGTACAAAGGTAGGCTATAGAGCTATTGCACAAGAGTTTGATTTAAAGCAGAGTTAAAAATAAATTTATGTCACCTTGAGACCTAAAAGAGATAGCAGGTTAAAGGTCTTGACTAAAGTTATAAGTTTCTTTTAAAATACTTTGCATACTATAAATAATTATTCTAAGAAGACGAAGAGAAATATATCTAAATTAATTAGACAGGTGACAGGATCTAAGGTCTAGGTCAGTGTACGTACGTCTACGGAGCCCTATTAGAACGCCGTCTACGGCGTAGGCATAGTAAAAAACCTAATGCAGAATTTGCAGACCCGTGCTGACCAGTATTTAGGAACATATTAAATTATTTAAAGGTTATGTAGTTTGAAATGAAACTATTATTTACGGATTTTATCGCGTTGATTTTTGTTTTTATATTCCTGACGTTTCGAGTGCTTTACAGCAGGCGTAGTCACGGGTCACTGAGTTGTTAGACGCCCTGATGCCATAGGAATCACGGACTACCTTCAGCTTTTGATTATTAGTTTTTGGTCCGTTCTACTCAGAATGTCCTCCCAGTATCTAGAGGTCGTGCAGTGGTATGCTTGGTTTTAGATTTCATTTTATTTATAACTGTATTCCTAGCTAATTCTCGGAAATACAAAAAGTCACATATTATTTAATATCTTTTTTTAAAGCCATGGATGGAATATAGCGTAAAAAATGGATTTTCACGAAATTATTTTCATCATTATTTCCTATTAAGATTTTAATTTTGTCCAGAAACAAAATAAATGCAGATTTCTTATAACGATATCATTAACATTGTACAGACAAATGTCCTCGGCAACAATTGTAAGAAGCAGATTTAAGCTTTGAGAAGGACGTTGTTTAATTCCCTTGTCAACAATGCAACGAAGCAAAAATTATTTTGAAAGTCAACATTTAAAAGAATTGGCAACCAGATTTTTTTTTATTCCTTTGTGGAAATTTATTCGAAATTTTAAAGCGTCTTAAAGGACGAAATCATCAAATATATGATCAAATATCCAATTAATGTGTAAGATAGTTGACCATTGCAATATCTGTAATTATTTGATAACACCTCGTTAGAATGAAACCCCGATTTATGTTTCCTACTAACTCTTATCAGGCAAACGGCAAAACTGACTTTTTGAGGCTTTTGATAGTCTGCTGTCCCGTTTCTTTCGGTTGGGTTCGGTTAAACAAAAAACGATCGATAATCTCATGGCGGATTAATCATATCAAATATTTCTTTAACAACTGTATATATAAATGCTAGACCAAGAATACACATGCCATTGACAAGCAGCAGCATCTAATATGCGAAAACTTGCAATCCAATTGCCAAACGAAGCGAATCCTTTCATTTGCCGGTGATGATGAAATATTTGTGTACAAAATTGTAAAAAACAGTTACACGAAGAATATCATTCAAATATTTTAAGTATGTACCTAGGGGCTTTGGACTAAAATGTTCCCCTTTTTTGTACGAGATGACAAACAAAGCGTTGTCAATGAAAACAATATAGAAAGCTTAAATTGTAGACGATAGTTAGTTTTTGGCATGTACAAAAACAGTAGACAAAAATCGTAAAAACGTCATACTTTCTCGTCGCTATAAGATTTGATATTCTTCATACTAAAATAAATTTATGAAATTTTAGTCAAATGCTTTTGAAAATTCGCGGTAGGAATGTCTTACAATTTATATTTGATATTAAATAAAATCGGTGAGAGGCCACTAATTGAAAATAATTATGCTTCCTCTTTTTCATCAACATGAACATAGGCCTCTTTCGATGGGAGGATTTCGTTCTAATTGCTACGCTCGGCAGTTAGATTAGTAATCGCTGTGTCAAAAGATGCACACCCAGAAAAATAATTACTTCATTTTATTTTAAAAGTAGCTGTTGCCTGCGGCTTTCCTGGTACAATATGTCTCCACAAGATGCAGGAGTGAAGAAGCTTGATTATGAATCTGGTGTCTTTTACATATGACAAACAAAAATATCAATAAAAACCCGTGTTTAGGAACACAAAGCTGTTGTAAAACACAGAAGCGACATAAGAATGTCAAATACCTCAGTCCCCTCGAAACGACTGGATTAAAAAGTAAATCAAACGTCATAAAATTCCTAAATAATACTTTAATTTCAAACTTTATTTCACCGTCTTTACAGTACGTAATAAATCATATATTTTATAAGCACGGTTTTAACATTTTATAAGATTTGGAAATAATGAAAAGTACTTTTTTGTATTATGTATTTTTCACTTCCGCCTGTCATAGGTCTACAGCTGGACATAGGCCTCCAAAGGTGCCACGGTCTTGAGCCGCCTGCTTTAATCGACTCCCCGCAATAATGTGTCGGTCGTTACTCCATCTTATAGGGGTAGTCACACACTGCGTTTACCTATACGTGATTGCCATTCGAGAACCTTTATTTAATTACTGGGGCAATAGTTGGGGGTGTACTGGGTTATATACTCTCTTTTTCTCCAAATACCATCCTCACCAGCACAAGGTGCACCCTGCAAGGCAATTAACGAAGCTCTGTTAAGCGTAAAAATAATGGCTGAAAATCTACTTGAAATTGCTAAATTTAAATCTCACAGACTAGTGGTATGGAGCTGTATCACTAGTGCGAGAAATAGGCTGACGGCTTAGAAAAGGGACCTTTAACGATAGTATAAAGTGCATGTATAATTAATTATGAATTAATGTATTCTCTAATAAATGTTTTTAAGTAGCTCGAGCTTCCCAGACACTAAAATCATCTTTAATCATATAAGTTCTTCGTTAAAGGAACACCAATTATAAATTTCCAAATAGTAAATCGTTTAACACCCTTCATTTCTAATACAATAAATTGGATTGTCGTAGATAGGGTAGGCATCCTTTTAATAATAAGTTATGCAATAATCATTAATTCAAGTTGTATTAATATTAGTCTCTCTCTCTATAAAACTGTTTAACCGATTCTTAAATATGGTTTATCTTTTATGTAATATCGGGAGTAGGTTTGCAACATACTTTTATTTACACATTTATTGCAATCTTTTCGCTAGTCTTTTTATCACATGGTCTTGAAAATATGTATGGATATTGTAACCTTTTTTGGGGCCGTCATTTCAGAAAGTTCGACAGGCGTATAAGCATACTCGTACATTAACGACGACTACTTTGTAACTTAGGTGGACACTGTTGATTTTGAGGGAATTTAGATTGTAAAGTGGCAGACTATTAATGTTCTGAACCTGCGCATGGGCCTTCTCTCAATATTGGATGAGGTTTATATAATATATTGTTTATTAAACATGCAGATTTCCTCACGATGTTTCATTTCACCATCGATGTGCAAAACGATGCACTAAAGTTTGAAGTTAACAATTTCAGTGGTGCAGGTACCTGGATTCGAACTAAGATTGGTATCATAAACGTTTCATAACGACAAACCATTTATAGTCTCAGTTTTAAAAATTATTTACGAAAAAACGTAAAGAATAGCTTACATTTTTTGTGACCAGTGATGGGAAGTAGCGTCAATAATACTCCTTCACATAGTATAATTGATGCTACTTCCCATCACTGGTCTATCTGGTGATGTGGTACGAAATTATCAGAAACATTTTCAGGTCGTTTATACTTCGGAGAGAGATGGAGTTTACTTGTTGCATTAAAAGACCATTCAATATTATTTTATGTTTACATTTCGAAATACAGATTCCAGAAATTGTCGGGAGCCAAGCAGGTACATGAACGAATGGAGGTGAAACTTTTGCAAAGTCCCATTACTTCGGCCATTTGTCAAACAAAAAATATGGCTAAGCTTTCAAATCCGCAGTGTTACGAAACTTGAGTAACATTAATGTCTTTTACTACCGCCATCAGTTCACACGGAAAATACGTCTAATGTTGAAATGTATTCCAATATTTTACTATCAGCATTGGCTTAAAAACAAGGAGATCTTTTTGTAATATTATACATATTTTCCATACGAAGAACCCAATTAAAAATCACAATCTAAATTTGACTTATTTGAGTATATTAATTAAAACTGAAAACTGGCGATTTTACATCAAACAGCTACTTCTATAAGAAAAAAAGGCCGTAAAACCTTCAAGGTCTCTTTTATCTCCTATAATATGTACATAATTATTGTTTTTTAAATAAACAATTAATGTGATTTGACGTCCAGATGCCATAGTTAACTCAGAAGGTAGCACTTCAGTATTTAATTATTAATTTCAGTCGGATCTACGCAGACTGTACTCACAGTATCTTGAGGTCTTGCAATGGTATGCTTGGGTAATTTTATTTATTACTAGATCCCAGGATATAATATGTAATATCCAGCCATCTTCTTTATTGGAATCAGGATTTTTTTTGATTTCAATAGCCTTGGCAAAAATCGATGTTCTATTGCGAGGATTTGTGGTCTATCAAATCTGATCCAATGGTTGAGGCGATCTAGGATGTGATCACATACTTTCTAGAGCGTCGGTGTGTTGTCACGTTCGTTTAAAAGGTGTATTTAAACATAACCATTTTACTATTCTAAATTTTCTATGTATTGTCTGTTGTTAAATTAATTATATTTATATTTATATTAATTGTTTACATAAAAAAAGAAAGAATTTCTATAGTTATGTAGTACATAGTTATAGTTATATAGGGTTAAGAATATAACATAATGTGTAACTTTTACAGTTACTAATCTGTTAGATTACTTAAAAGTGTATATATAAATGATAAGCATAGTGAGTAGGCTCATCACTCTACATTCATAGCTAGAATTTGCATAAATGACGCGATAGTAGTAAATAGCAGTTATGATTCAAAAACGTCTTTGTTACATACTGCTCTTCTTCTGGTAATTTCATCGATTACAATTACAAGTTTCACATGTATTTTTAGAAAACAATATTATCCTTACTCGATATTATTCGTATTTTCATTATGTCTCTACATTTTTCGGGCGTTAGCCTGTCTCGTAAATACTTTATTCCAATTTATTAAAAAAATCCAACATGTTCTCCAAATGTATTTGTCGAATCGCCACGCTTAGACGGCGTGTTGGCGATTGCAATACCAGACACTTTGCACTGTAGACGCTGCTTGTTGTCTGTTCGAAAAATGTTAGTCTAGATGATAGATTATCTTACTCCGTCAGACTCCTCCGTTATTCGTCTTGTAAACCTTGTACAACATAAAATGTTACATGTCATATGTACAATTGATTGTTACATAATCAGTCTGTAAGATAGTGTATACGTTTGCTTACTACACAATCATATTAAACAAATGTTTACTTAGACACTGCTTAATTTAAAGCAGATAAAGATAATTTATATCGAGTTGGTTAAACGTATTTTAGACAAAAGGTTAAAATTCAAACATCGATTAATATTGAATACTGGCTAAACATTTTACACCGTACCATACCGTACATACATATGCATATATAGTGATAGATCAATGACTTCCGTAACGATATAATTAAAATAACCATAAAGAATATAAAAAAGTAAACGTATGTATTACAAATAATAACATACTATCTGTTGTTTAAATATCTGTTGAATTAATTATTATAAAGATAAATATGCATAATATATACTCAGACTCTTGTACTAGTTTCATTATATAAATTCTAGTTTGTAGACATTGATTAAAGAACCTGTTAAATTATAACGGGATGTAGGTGGAGATTTATTTAATCCTGCTAAAGCAACCCGAATACTAACGATCCGATCAGTGAACATCTATATCTACTGAAATAAGCAATTACTCGGAACAACTTACATCTCTAAATATACTACTAACAATTTTACTTCAGACGGGAAAAGGGTTATCGGATTGATGTCCTTACACGTCACTCACTCTGCACAGCACTGACCTCTTTCAGTTATCTAAGGGCTTCGAAAATTTACTCACCACACTGGCCAACTGCGTGCTAATGGACATGGAAGATTATAATAATACTCGAAATTAATATATATCCCAGTGTAGGACCAGCACACAAGATGGAAGACGACCTGCACAGTTTTGCGGGAAGTCGATGGTTTTCACAACGAACGGACTTCAATCACCTACTAAAGCCTGTCACTCGTTATATTTAAGTAGTATATGTATATACATTAATATATTTATTTATTTATTTATACGTTATTGTTAGCCTTAAGCTTAAGGTTACAATGGGCGGACTTAATTCCAAGTGGCATTCTCTACCAGTCAACCCTTTTTATGGTGAAAGGTAGTTGGCAGGTACAAAACAAAGAATAAAATGAAAAAAAAAACTATAGGTGGACTCCAATAATAATAAGTTAATAAATACATATAAACACACTATGTAAATAAGTGAATATTTATAACATACAATACACAAATACGTATACAAATATATAAAAACATACATAAATAAATATATAATAAAAATTGAAAATAGATAAGCCGAATATTGTCAATGATCTATTAGGTAATCACGAACTAGACTCTACGACATATATTATAATCAACCTGTTAACATCCACTACTGGACATAGGCTTCTACTTCACGCGACTTCTCGCACCTTTGACGCTGGCGCTGCAGATGCTGCTTTGTAAATTCGGTTTATTACATTGGTAATATTATTGTAACATAATAGTATTGATATAACAAATCGTTAAATATATTTAAGAAATCCATCGTTTTACCTTGCGAAAACTTATTTTGAACACAAAATTTTGACATTAAATTCTCGATGAACTCGGATCGTCATATTCTTATAATTTATCAGGCGCTTAATTCTGTGGGTAAGCCTATTTGTGATTTTCTCTTTTACCGTGTCTCTCTATTATGTCCAGTGATTTAGACTGTAAAGACAAGGTTTATATAAAGTTATTACTTTAAGTATCACGATGTCACTTGCACAGCCTCTGATTCTTGTATTATTTCCTTCGTATTAAGTTAGACGACGACAAGTAACTCCCCTTCTTTACGCATGACGCTTACAACACTTTAATAATACGCCACGCAGATGTTACCGTTCTCTAACCGGAATATGTTGCCCTATATTAAATGAAATCCGCAAAAAGGAATTTTATGAAATACTAACTACACTCATTGCCTACCACTATTGGTCTTAACTATCTTAAATACTCTAGTATTTTATATTAGAGATTGATTTCTCCAAAACATGTAATCTAAACTATTATTATAAATATTCACAATAGGGAATAGTAATTAAGCATTGTTACACCTGTTTACATTTTGCCGCGAAGCAGTAGGTAGTCTGCAAACATAATTATTGTATTCCAGGGAGATTACAGGCAACAAGAAGCAAATGTAACTGATGTCTCAGTGTTCTAGGCAGCATAGTATTCAGTGCGAGCCACCGTAACAATGAGTCGGACGACTGAGGGCTCGTTGCGATGATGTATAGTATAATAAAAAAACTAAAACATTGAGTACCCTCAAGATGATGATTGATGCCGTAACGCGAAACCGGTCGGTTACTTAAATAAAAAAAATGTGTTGTGAAACTAGTACAAGAAATAATAATAATTGTCAATATGATGAAGTTTCAACAAGTGACAACAATCGCAAGTGTGAAAAATATTAAAAGTATTTGTTAAAAAAATAACCAATAGGCAGGTGCAGAAGGTTACGTGAGTTCAAAGAAAGTGGTAGAACTACTTATTAATCTTACTTCTACTCAAAATAGTTGAGTTCATGGAAGGGTATCAGTGGCCTGACACATGGAGAGAAGGTTCTCTGAGCCAACAGGGCCAGCAACTGTCAGGCAGAGATAGCCAACGGTATGCAAATCAGTTTGAAGTGAGGGCTGATGGTAGCGTTAACACAAGCAGCTCACGGCTGTTAAGTAGGTGTTCCTGGTGGATCCTAGAATTGCGACAGAACTGGAAAAGTAAAGCTCAATAGTCCTTTTAAAAGAAAGCTAAGAATTCCTAAACGCTAAGCAGCCACAATCTAATTTAAACAGTTACAATCTATTGTTAACATTAAGTATGAACTCACTCCAACAGGATCAAATAACATTAAGATACTTATTTTTTTAAAAACTTAGGTACCATCGGTCGTTCAGTTTAATGTTACGTGTATTTCCGAACTCTCGTAAGTCTTTTGACGTAGAATGAACAAAATGGCTCGCACGGGGTCGTGTTCGTGTCTCCGAATAATACCGAACGCCTCCGAAATACAGATACGTGAGCAATGATGTCCAGGCTACGCGAATCAAAATAAACGGTACATCATTTATACTATACATTTAGGAATATATATTATTAGTAATTTAGGTATAATTGAATAAGTTTATTATAAAAATAAAACCCTGTATTATGTTAAACAGGTTGTAAATGTTATATTTAAATAATAATTTCTAAAGGAGAATGATGGAGGAATGAGCGAACCAAAACGAAAATTGGCAGCCTCCTGTCTTAAATTTAGTTTTCCAATCACTGTACACATTCGCGTTCACTTGCTGCACATACAACATTAATAATAAACATCAATACTCGAAATAGACAGAAATATTTTTAATATTGCAATTTTATTAATATATATAGTCATATCTCATATCTTCAAAAGACACAGTACGTTACACTTGATTTGAGGAATTGTATAAAGAGAACAATTCAGAAAATAAATTCACAAAGAGCATCCTCGAACCATTTACCCTAAAGTCACAGTGTGTACTGAAGTTACTAATCTTAAATTAAAAATATAAAAGCATTCAAATCGACATCATAAAATTATCCTTTATATTATGCTTTTACAACTTTCTAATGTACGATTGCGAAAATTGTTTTCAGAATTTACTTACTCTTGTACTTTGTCGTTTTGACGGTTTTTTACGTTTATCTATACGCTCTACATTTCAGTTTTAAGAAATAAAAAATGTGTTGTGTACTTATATACGCACGTAAGAAGTTATACTTCATTAGCCTAACAAAACAAAAATAACTAAAGATTTTATCCCGTGTGCCAGTTCTCTTTGTTTGTGGAAAAAAGACATTAAATGCAATTGATAACGGTTTAATTAAAAACATATAATTAACTTTAAAAGCCTTTAAAAAAATTAACTTAATTTGACTTCAGAAAGCATAATTTTATCGAAATATATTTTAAAAACACTTTGTAATTTTTTATTACATAGTTATGAACAAAATATTATTAGATATACAAATTATACTGAATAAAATTCAATTAATTATGTCCATTAATTAATCTGGCTCTTAATTAATAATCAATGGCCATGTGAGTTACAAGAGGATTATGGTAGCCAAAATATGATTTGAACGGTCTAGTAGAAACGTTTTCTAAATATCGTATGAATACAGCATCAATTCTAGTACCATGTCGTGTTGTAGAAACTGTGAGGTCATCTTCAAGTTGATAAAAAGCTGATAAGTACGTGAGCAGTTTCTGAGTTGAAAGTAACATTAAAATCTCTACTTAAAATCATTGGTAACGTATCTTCATATTTAACCATATACGCCCCTCCGATTATTGTATATGGAAATAACACCCGTCTTAAATAATTAATTATGTAGTGATCATTAAGAAATCATCAAAAGATTAATTTATTTTCCACTTATCTGTATATAGAATCGAGTAAGATACTAAAAAGCAGTAAAATAAATTATTTATCAAATAATAATGTTATAATAATGATTTATAATGTAAACAAAAAGAATACATACCGACAGTTAACCTCAAATCTATAAACCCACTTAAAAAACGTTTATAATATAAAAAATAACTTTTATCACGAATACTCACTATAATATTATCATTCACCATATATAATTTAAAATCACATACAACTACATACATTTACATATGTATGAATATATTGTTTATCTCCACGGATATAAACGTGTTGAAGTTTCATATATATTTTAATAACTACCTTGAATATCAGTTCTCACGAAAACATGAGATACAATTACCAACCAAATTCATGGTGTCGCTTTTAATTGGCGGTGTGCGTGCGCATCGTAAAAATTCACTCTCATAGTTTTTTCCCAAACTGAAATGTATTACGTATGTGCAAGTCAAATTTAAATTTTGTATCTGTTCTCTAATATCATGGTGTTTTGATGTTGTGTTACAACTAAAAATATTTTATGTTCATGTTACAGTCTCATATATACATATATTATGGCAAACGTTTCCCGTCTAATGAGAATGGCGTTCACCTTAATAGCTTATTGATCCGATTCTCGAAAGGATGGATTTGTCTATGTTACATTCAAGCATACAACATATCTAAAATATATAAATGCTGAGGAGATGAGGCTAAGTAAAGTTGTTATTTACTAAAGAAACCTTAGGAAATATAAATATTGAAAATTCCATTAAAAGACTGAAAATGTTTATTATTTTGTACCTTTCTAGGTACACAATCAGTCTTATACATAAACATACGGTATGTAGCAGCTACGTCCTGGCGTAAATTACAATGAACAATTAAAAAACGAAAATGAAACCTTAGAAATCTCAAAAAAATTCTCCTACTTTGACACACGCCCTCATGTTTACAAATGGGTGTGCTTGAATGATTAATTGTTCGGTACATTGAATTCACAGAGATAAATGAAATGGGCGAATAATAGGTAATAAATTATTATGCGCAGCATGGACGTGAAGTGAAATGTTCTAAAGTAGCCACATGCGGTCTGATTTAAATCAATTATTTACGTTTTAAAAATAGAATGCTATTTAATCGAAACTTCGCAGTTACCTGGAAATGCATCCCGGTAATTTAACTGGTAGATTTAAAATTAAACTATTATTTACGGATTTTATCGCGTTCTAATTTAGTTTTTATGTTCCCGTCGTTTCCAGTGCTTTACCGCTACGTGGCCATGGGGTGTATACATCTTAGATGTCCTGATGTTATAGTTAAATAATTATGTTAATTGGTAGAATTTATAAAATGAAAAAAATTATCACACCTTAATATTTTTCCAGAGTGTTTTGGAAAAAGATATTTTAACATAAACAAATACTTGCAGTTATGGTTTGTCCTTTTAATGCCCTTCAATAATAAATATTAGCTAACAGAAAGTTAAGATATTAAATTATATAGTACAATTGTAGAGCTACGGATGTACTCGCAAACACGCGCTTTTGGTCGACCGCTTGATAATCAAGTGTCCAGATTTTCGACATTACGCGTGCTTCACGGGCTCCAGCAACGTGCTTCGAAATACATGCTACGTACACATTGTTCTACATTACAACGTATAGTTCCATGTAGATTACACAAAAGCTATCATTTCGACATGCGTTTACCAGCTACACGAATACTCGTATGCTGCATTTTCAACACTAAAACGCTCAACTCAATGTTAAGTGTATACTAGCACTATGTTTGCTGGAAGCTGGTGCATTTATCCGGTTTGTATATGTTTCTACCACTTAATTTTTTTTTCGAGTTGTATCTTTGATAAGTTCTGTATACTACGAGTATGCAGAACTCATGCAGACATGCAACAACATTGAATTATAGCAATTCATTATACTATCTTCTTTTTACCAGCCTGATAGTCCTCTGCAGGACATAGATCTCTCCCAAAACTAGGATTTGTTATAATGGTCCTGCTCGGCAAGCGGATTCTCAATCGCAGTATTAGATTTGATGCTGCTGCTTGTCATTGCTTAATTTTGATCTACTGCGATTTTCAAACTTTTTCCTTTAGTCGCTTCTTACGACCCTTACGGGACGATGTCACGTTCTATCTCCCAGAGAAATAAATTGTGCATTGTGAAGGCACATCAGGCTAAACTGAATCATGACAAATGTATGTCTGTTTATAAACCGCTAACTTGTATGACTTGAATT
This sequence comes from Bhutanitis thaidina, assembly GCA_029286595.1. Taxonomy (NCBI): domain Eukaryota; kingdom Metazoa; phylum Arthropoda; class Insecta; order Lepidoptera; family Papilionidae; genus Bhutanitis; species Bhutanitis thaidina. The sequence continues at coordinate 7,531,257 of JAGSMS010000022.1, forward strand.
AATTTTAAAGAACTTTGAAGAATTTCTGTTTATTATTTATCGAGTTCAAAATTAACTAAAATCGCGCAACCAGAATGGCTACTTTAGACCATTTTACTTCGCAATTTGTAGCAATTTATTATCTATTGTATGGCCGTTTCATTAATCTCGGTAAACTGAATATACAAAACGATTAATCATTGCGTAACACCTATTTGTAAACAGCGCACCCAACCAACGAGATGATTTGTCCTTATGTTGAAAGTATTTTTCTCTGCGTACAATTTTTACACTGGTATTCATATATCTGCGCATAAAATGGGCTTTCACTCGCAGTTCCATTCCAGTAATATCATCCATTTATCAATTATTCAGCATAACAATTACCAAATCCTAGTTTAGCCTAAAATCTATGCAAGAATAAGCAGCATCAAGTAAGAAACATGATAAAATAAAGACGATTACGAGAACTGCCGACAACATTATTATCCATTTATGCCAGGCAAACTTCATAGCTTCCGACAGGTGGCGGAATAACTATTTCAAATCTACCCGGTCAAAATGTCCATAACGGAGACAAGCAGAAGCATTCAAGTCTAAGGAAATGTCTGGTAGTGAGGAATGCCGATTTTTAAAGAAACAGATTTAAGTATGTCATTGGCTTCAACAAAGTCCCGAAGTTCTTTAGTTTTAATGTTTTTTTTTTATCTGACAATGTGTTTCAATTGCCTGAGAGACTATTCATTGATTTTAATTTTGGATGGTTTGATATTATTAGTTGTAAAATTATATTTTGTCAAAAACTCGCTGGCTGTTGGCCCCGCGTCCCGAATTTGTTGGCAAAATCTAGTTCCTTTACCGTTAAATAAATTTCCTTTGTCCTTTACATTTTGAAAATACTCCAGCTCAAGCAGCTATCGGAATCATTGGTGTTGTAATAAAAAGCGACGTTCAGTTCCGTAGTCCAGGATGAGAAGACTTTATTGGCTTCTAAAACGCATGATATTTTCATCAGAGCGGTGTTTCAAGTCTGTCCACCGATTGCAGTTTTATAAGGAGCAATCTCGGTTCCGCATAGAATATACTTCACGTCTTTGGAAAGGCCACAAAAGTAGCGCAGCTCGAATCTATGGCGACCAAGTTCTCTCCAATCGAATTGTTCTACCGGCCTTGATTTTTTTAAGTAAACACTAAGTTTTTATTTATGTATTTTATATCTTAGTATTATAACATTTATCTATAAATTAAGTTGTAAAAAGAAGTATCTGTTTAAGTGACCCCATAATAACTTTGACAAGGCCAAGTAATTAGGCAATAGATTAATCCTGCTCGTAGGTCCAAGAAATAATGGTGTGTCCGCGAGGCGCTTAATTATTGCGGAATGCCAGACCGTGTAGGCAATATACTTAGTCCCCCGGCAGAGGCTCATTCAATATATTATATATACGAAAGATCAACGGGTAATTACGTGCCTTACGTGTATAACCTGCGAATCATCGAATGGAAGGCGACTCCCACACGCACTCCGACTTTTACGCTGTATACGGAAATACGTCACATACGCCTGGGGTGATGTCGAATTATCTGACTTAATATGCGGACAGCCGTTTTGGCGTGTCCAGAAATTAAATGACAAATAATAAAAAAATAATAAAGTGCAATAGCAATCACAGTGTGTATCGTGGGAAGGTCAAAGGAATGTGCCACCAGAATCTGTGCAGCTTAACGGCTTATCTAATTGCCACTAGTAAATTATAATAAACTATATCATATAGGTATATGGAAGTCATAAAATTAATCTATTACGTAAAGCGTATATTACGCACTTGTAATTTATAATTTTAAACTCTATCTAATTCTTAACAGTATTACAGATTTTCGAAAACGCGATATATTAAATATCTACGATTTGTTTTATAAGCGAAATTTATGATAAAGGCAACCACAAAATGTAAACGCGTGACAGAAAATCCCGCCTGCCGTTGGTAAAACGTTTTAGAGAAAATAAAAAGTGTATGTATGTAATATGTGTTCACTGGTTTAGCAAAAGGTTAGACTTTTCTGGATGCCATAACAAATTGCCCTTTGTTGGCTCCATTTTTAAGAAAATGATTAGCATTGTTTCAATCCCAACCCGGCTCCAAAACGCTACCACAATATATAGAAGATACCTTTGCCCAGCAGTCGAAAATCACGATCTCAACATATGTATTTTTTTACTTTATAATTTGTAACATATATTTTAAGAAAAATATTTAATTAAATAAAAAAAAAAGTTTTTAAATTTGTAATATCATTAATTGCATTCGTCTTCTATTTACAATAAAAAAAAAATATATCTGGTGTGTGTGTCATTACAATTATTGTAATTCATCAATTATTCAGTAGGCAACCACATTGTTCGCATTTTCGAACATATCAATTTGATGCATAACTATTCAGACATTGGTCGCAGTAACAATTTAGTAGCAAGCCACTGTAATCTAGTGGCCATATATCGTCACCCCTAGATATATTCATTCTGTAACACAGAATTCTGTATTTACTCATATTTTTTTTGATAAAAACTAACGAGTTTTCATAAAAAAGTAAAATAAGAAAGATAACGTGTAACACATTTCTACCTATTGTTACGCGTGGAATAGAAAATGTGTGCAGAAATATGTTAAGGCTTATTACCGACTTTTAAAAAATATTTAATTTAATATCTTGCAATGTTTAGATATGACGAGTTTGAGTTTCGAGAAATGTCGACTACAAAAAATGCCGGAAAGAGAAAAATTTGGTTTTTGGCAGGTAATGGGACTATCTTTAATTTGCCATACCTACATCTTTCAGACCAGTGATCAGTAGCGTATGCTATTGTAATCACTTACTGTCCTACCGTGGTATTTATCGTGGTATTTACGGCAAATCCCTATGGGTGAGGCTTACAGAATGGGCGTTAAAGTTGACTTAAGACTAAGATAGCGGATTTAATCATCTGAAATAGTAAATATTGTTGCTGAAAATGACAAATATTGTAAGTATAATAATTCTTCTTGGAAGAGCCCCAATGTTTATAGTGGACGTAGTGCACTGACAATGATAGTAACACCTTTTAATCGTCCTTTATAATAAGCAACAAAAGATAAAGCAATAACAGGCTATGACAGAAACGACAGGAGGTAGATACACGTTTGTATATTTGTAATTATTTCATCAGAGTAATGTGCTCATTGCCTGCGACAATAATATTACTATTAAATAATAATAAAAAAATATTAAGGTATTTTTGTGGTAGATAATTTAAAATAAAAAAATAAATAAAAATACGACTGTACAAATACTTACTAACATTGAGAAGCTTATGACAGAGTAAACTTCATGTCATTATTTCGACTTGTCACTTCGCACTGTTTGGACTTCAAGTAGTTAACTATTTCCGCTTGCCATATAGTAATAATACATCAACTCGCATCTTCAAATTAAATTAGCAAAATTGACCAACATAATCAGCATCAATAAGGCTGGCCTGTCATAAGTCCACAGCTCAGCAACACTTGTGTTAGTTGTTCAATCACTTTAAATATTAGTGTAAGTTACACCGATGACATGGTATAGCTGTGTCCATCAAACAGTGCGTTTAAAATACTCCTGTCTGTCTGTGAAGCATACACTGAGGCACACGGCCTCATTATATAATAAAAAAAAGAGTGTAACTCAGTGTGTAACAAGTACTCCATCTACTGAAAGGATGGAAATACTGTAATTAATAATTTAAATCCGGTAAGAAGAGACCTAAAACCATAAACCTCATGGGCTGGAAGATTTCTATATCTCGATGTAGATGTTTTTCTACACTATAACACGAACTGGGCACTCAGAGTTAGATATTAATAATAAATAGATTTATTTAGCAAGAGCGACATGCCATTCGCGTCGCGGGGTTTTGTACTTTTTGCGTACTGGTGCGTGGTGCTGGCGATGATTTTTTTCATTAGACTAAAGACAAATAATAATAACAAATAACTAATAGGTCAATGCAAATATTAAGCTTATTGTCTCTCATTATGAGGTTGGGTTCTTACTTTACTGGGCCTAACTGAAAATATTATTTATAATGACGAGTAACAAATTTGAGTAAGTAGTAAGGAGTGTAAAGAGACACCTTTTTCTAAAAATGCCAAACTCTCCTCCAAGAGGTGGCCCCTGCTTAGCTAGCTAAAAAACGAGGCCTTGGCGCCCGAATGATGGCGCATTGTCCATCCAAATTTGTCGGTCCCACAGACAAGAGATTAGGAGCAGTATAAGTAGTGCGAAGATACTGGTACTGCGCTCATCAACCCCCTTGCCCAGTGACCGACCGACCGACTACCCACTTTTTTAAATAGTGTAGAATTACAGATTATTTTATAGAACGCGAATTGTGTACTTCTAATTTCTAAACTTCTCAAGTAAATTTCAATTTCAATTTTATAAATGATGATGAATAGATTCATCATCATTTATAAAATGTTCGTGCGGAAATTTTATATGTACAACAAACTCTCGTTAGTGTATATATTACAGATCTGATATAGCGTACCTGACGCGGTTCGCTAGTAGAACAATAAAAGAGAAACAATAACGTAAGAACAGTAAAAGAGAAAATCTTCTCATACTAAGCAATTGGCAAATAGTTTTTTAGTATCAGCTTTAAGTATATAAAGTACAAATTAAAAGCGAGTGTTACTTAGGTAATATAAGAGTCCCTTGAATTATATTTACTATACTTGGCTATTATTTCTAAACAATTTTTTTTGTTAAAAAACGATAAATTAAAAATTAAACTCTTTAACTTCTTGTTCTGCAGTCTACCTATTGAAAAAGCTGAACCTTAAAATATTTTAGCATGACTTACTTAACGATATTTTAAAGTTAAATAAGAAAAACATAAAACCTGACTTTAACTTGAAATAGTACCAAAATTAAGTTACTTTATGGTGCCTTGAACGTCTGATTTATAATTCTTTAAAACTGTAGCTATTAAAACTTTTTCAAGTCACGGCTTCTCAGATACTTATATTCCAACTGTAGTTAATCAGCGCTGACCGCAGCAGCTTTTAAGTTACGACTTCCTCATAAATATAAGTCAGATTAAGTATTAAAGTGAATGTAGCAAAAGTTAAAGATTTATCCGCATTTAAGTAAGTAAAGTTTTTTGTTAGTTTATAATAAAAAAGGATACGATTCACCGATCCATACCAGATAATTTTTAATCGTTAACCTACAATTGAATGCCCCTTAGCATGTCGTCGTTCAACATTTTCAGACTACTTGCGTTTTCCTGTTAGAGTTTTTGCCCGGTAAGGTGTTATTTCAGTAATCTCCTACGTGGCCGGTCCATTGCCGTTTCAGCTTTTTGATCCTAAGACCTGTCGGTTACCTATATTATTTTGGATTTTCTCGTCTTTGTTTCTCTGAGTTACTTTATTTTAATTAATTTATTTTTTAATAGCCTTTACACAAAAGATCCAGCTTTAGCATGAATTTTGTGAAGGGAATTCTCTTACTCACCACACATGGATGGCGGATTTAGGAAGGTAGTGCTGGTATCCTTGTTCTAGTGATAGTAGTGATAGTACTAAGTATAGTTATAGAAGACTTTCCATCAATCATTGATTATACTTAAGACTAGAAACAATAAATCGAGTGTATATATAATGTATTATTCACTCATTGTTATTTATTCATCGAGATAAGAAACATATTTCACTTGACAAACGTCATTTTTTAAATCTACCACCCTTTCGTAGTAAGGTAGCAACCGAGCGTCGTACGAGGTAGGTTAGTAAACGAGCAAGCGGCTCACCTGATGGTAAGTACGACTACGAACATCTGCAATACCAGAGGAGGTCGTAAACATCCAAATTTCAATAGAAAATATGTTAATATTGATGACAATAATAGTTCAAGTGAGAATACAAAAGAGACTGCGTGCTAACATCGGCTTGGGATCTCATCTCTCATCGTTGCATTTCTATGTGTATGGTTTAACTTAACCTCTACCTGCGTTGTATTGGTTTAGCTATGGTTCATTTTAACATAGAAAGAAACTTAAACTTTTGTTAAAATAGTCTAGATATGATAATTAATTAATTTTAGGAGGTGTTTACAGATAACATCAATGAAATAATCAAAAAAGTGTCTGTAAATCTCAAATATTTAGAGTTATTAGATCTAAATTATTCGTTTTATCTAAAGAATAATTATGGATACCTTTGTTCTACCTTCCACCGACCACCCCGTTCTCTAAAGAGACACAAAATTCGTATAGGGATAGCATAGCGCTAGATTTTTTAGTTTACACTCCTCTGAAACGATATTTCTGATGATGTCAGAATCAGTTTTTATTAAAACCTGTCTTAGGTCTTAATAAAAACTAATTAGAGAACAATTTCTGAAGAATAATTTCGTTTAAATATTAATTAATTTTTTTTTCTTATTCGGACTTGACAATATTTTCACCATAACCCCGGTTTGCCTGGTAGATACTGCTAAAATGCATTAAGTCTACCCATTATGATCGTAAGGCTTAAGGTGTCAATAAATAACAAATAAATAACTATGTTACAGATACATAAGTGGTAAAATTTAATGGTGCCTCCGCATGATAGCCCGTTCAGACCATCATGTTACTTTCGTCTATAAAAATTAATAAGCTTTAATTCTTATGATAAGATTTTTAGGTGCTAAAAAATACAATCTACTATTTTTTAAGTTGATTAGTTATTGGGCTAATTTGCAACCTAATAGAAAAATGATTTCAAATTCATTTATTCTAATATATATATAATAAATCCAAAGAAGTCTTGAAAGTGGAATGTAGTAAATTAGAATCTGGGTTATTTAAAGGAGCCTTCTTCTACGAAAATAAAAATCCTTTAATGTAACACCGTAAAAATGGTCGTTTTAAATATAGGATGTAGTATTGACTGGGACAATCTGAAATTAGCTTAAATTAGTACGGGAAGTGAACAGGCGATGGTTTCTTAATTAGTTTAGAGTGCCAGAGGCCTCATTATCTTTCCAAGTTTGGAGGTAAAAGGACGTTCTTAAAGTGAAACTCTGAGAGGACGTTATTTTATGATTATTTTAAGTATATAAATTATTTTAGCTTTTGTGATTGTGTATTTTTATATTTGTAAATTAAGTGCCAAGCCAGTGTATTCCAATCAATTATTTATAATAAATATCTATACGCAATCTAGAAAGTTCGTCAATATTGTTGCTTTTTACATACATTTATTAGACAACCGTCAATCACGTTTGCCCTTAGGCATCTGCCCGTGTTCTGCATGTACCTTTTTTTCCTATATGGAGAAATGCCTACCGCATACCCGCCTTCTCGGGAGCAAGGACAGCTTATGTCGGACTTGCACCGACTCAAACCGCACGGGAACGCATCCGCGACCCCACCAGCGCCGGCCGCTCTCGGAGGCCCCTTCTCCGGAGAGAACATGTCCTCTCTCACTCCTTGCTGGCTAGACGCGCCGGAAAACAGCATCTACCTACTACTCGGTCTCTAAACCCACGAGGGCAGCGGAACCCCCCGAGTCCGTCACCCGGAGGCCATGGGGATCAGGAAGCCTGGCGCTCTTAAGCAAAAGTCTTCGCAGTACCCCCGGCGGATCTGGTAGATGGCTTCGTCGTCGACTACATTTCGGCCGCGGAGAGTAGGCAGAACGGCTCCCATGGCTCCACCGCGGGCGCATCAACGGTGCTGCCTCCGCCAGAGTCCCGGAGGAAAGGGAGAATGGCTAAACGCATTACCAAACCTCCTCTTCCACCGCGACACCACCTCGACTGTGAGGAGCCAGGATAGCGGTGCGGTCCCGTGGGAGACCAAGCCACGGTTATTAAGCCCCCCCGCCTCGACAAGGCGGGAACCTACTCGGGGGGTTCCCATGTACGTAGGTAGTACGCATTGTAGGAAGACGGGTCCGTATTCCAGCGCAACATAATATAACCAATCTATTAGGACAATAAAATACGCGCCAGATCTAACAATACCATCAGATTGGCAAAAAGTACGTATACTGGATTCTCTCAAGCTTAGTATCAACATCCTTAATTAATTCACCCTTTTTAGAAATGTCTATTAAAACAAGGTTAAGAAATGACGGCATTGATTAAAATCTTAAAATTAAATAACATTATAAACTAAAATTAAGCAATTAATTAGGCCCGTGTCAAGTCTAAAAGAGACAGAAAAGTTAAGTTACCTTTATTAACATAATAAATCGTAGTCATTATTATACTTATAAATTGATAATCTAAATTCTAAAGAACTTAATGAAAATTCTTTTATCTTGCAACTGGAATTAATGAGCACCCTTACAAAAATTATCAGTAACAATTCATGTTTTTGTTCATGTACATGAAAGGATGATATTGTTTTAAAACTTAATTTAACAATAATTGAAAGAAATAAACCTCCGGACTGCTTCTGCATCTACGGTGCTTCTCAATACCGCTCGCATCGGCACCGTCACCGTTTGGTTGGGTTTTATGCATTTTACTAGTTTGGGGTATTTCTATATATTCTCATCTCAATGGGTTGTATATATTAATATGAATAGATACCATACAATACCATAAAATAAATAATATTTCATAGAATATGTTTAGAATAAAATTAAATAAATGAATAAAACCCAACAAGATTTAAGCCCTTGGCAGGGGTGACCAGATGGTCGAGGGTTAGGAGGTAAGGGAAAGAAACCAGCGGACAATGCGAGCGGTATCGAGGAGCACCACCTTCTGTATTTGAGCACGGAGCGGTCCGTCACGGAGTCCCAGCGGCTTTAGATGTTCCGAGAGGCTCACTGGGATTAACTCATGTGCAAAGACGACTATCGGCATAATTTCAGTCGGCATACCACCTCACATGCCGGTCACTTCGTGAGTCAAGTCCAGATATTTCGTCTTATTGTCGCATGGAAAAGGTTTGTTCTCAAGAATCGTCCTTGTTCGTGATGATAGGTCGATCCCAACAGAGCCGTAACAGAGCCTGGCGCGATCATTTCCGAGAACGGCCTCTGGCGAGTACTTTCACTTTTCGATTCACGAGATCGTATTTCAGACCGACCTCCTGATGTAGAACCCTGGCTACTAGGTTGTGTCTGCACAGATACGCAGAGTTAGAAAGCGCTGAACAACTGGAGATGTGCTGAAGCGACTCCCTGGGACGGCGACAAGTTCGACAGATATTCAAGTTCATGATGTTCATTCGACAAGATTCATTAATCGCCTCCTACAATATGCTCCTGGATCTTGGATCTTGTGACAACAATCGCAAGTATTAACTAAATCGTTAATAAATCAAAACACACATGTACCTACAGCGCAAAGCAATAACATAATACAAAGAAGTATCCTTGGTTGGGTATGCAAACTAATAACACGATAGACTAGCGCCACTAGTTTACAAAGTTTTGTCTCTGCTCAACGTCTGAAAATCGAGAAAGTGATTCTGAAGCACAAAGTTGAATCATAAAAATCTGGGTTAAATCTAGGATCACATTCTTTAGGTTTTTAAATAACGTCATCTAACACGTATATAACGTATATGTTAGCAGTTTTTAGCTTTTACAGCTACATCGAATTGTGATCTCACGGCCTTAAGCCTATCCTCCTATCTTCTATTCGTTTATTCCTCATCTATGGTTACAGTAATTACCATTCAAGATAGGGTCGAGAAACGGATCTATGGGGGATGATATTTGAAGTAACTGCCTCAATTATAAATAATAATACCCTCACCTGGCGCTTATTAGTGTAAAATCTGTTATTAATATTTATAATTGAGACAGTTACAAATAATAATAACCTCACCTGGCGCTTATTAGTGTAGTAGTGTAAAATCTGTTATTATTATTTATAATTGAGACAGTTACAAATAATAATAACCTCACCTGGCGCGTATTAGTTAGAATTAGAACATAGTAAAGTCATACCTTTATTGAAATCGTGTGCGACCAATTTTTTTAGCAAAATTTTCGAAAAAAATCGGTGAAGGCTGATTACGCATATATTTGGGCTCTAGAGAGTTCACAAGATGCATTGCGTGTCTTTTGGTATCTCTCCAGGGCCTTTGATTGTGTGCATCAAGAAACTATAACATTATGGCATAATATGATATAGTATTGTTTGGAGATGATACTTCACTCATTTTAAAACCAAGCGACAACTTGTAACACACGTAGAGGAGAATAATGCCATGTCAAAAATAGTACATTGTTTTAACGTTTATAATTTGCTTTTAAATGGCAATAAAACTAAATGTTTCAACACCCAATGTTAACCATTTAGGTATCAATGTACTATAAGTGTATATATATGAGGAAGAAGCCCAACCTTGTGGATACAACTGCTTCTCTTAGAATAACTCTTGATGCAAAGCTTCAAGGGACCATCAAGACTTTTATCCAAACGTGCTAGTAGATTTAGCTCTGCAGCATATGCTGTAAGGAAAATAAGAAATCTGATTGTAGTCGAAAAAAATAGGATTGTATATTTTAGTTATTTCATAGCATAATGCCATGTGGTATTTTGCAGTGGAGACATATAGCTGATACAGAAACAATGTTCTTCTTGCAAAAGAGGGTCACAAGAGCTATTTATATTCTAAATATAAGAGTTTCTCTTAGAGATAAATTTAAAGAAATAAATATTCTAACGTTGGCCTCTATAAACATTTAATAAGATTAATGATGTATATAATGCAAATACTCTAGTAAATACTTCGTAGAGTCAGTAACTCGTTCATGGGGCATATGTTTGTACAACAAAATCCTAGTAAATGTGCAAAGTCTTTCTATAAATAAGTTTTATTACATATAAATTATTAAACGAAGACTTTATAAAAAGGATTATTATATTTACAAATGAAAACCAGGATGATTGTAGCCCCTGAGTATCAGTTGATCGCTACCAAGGTGTTTCTAAAAGTTGTATTGTAAAAATATAATACTGTATTATTGAGTTTTATTTGCCTGTTTCTTGTCCGTTAGAGGAACCACATTACGAAACGGTAGTATATTAGAAAAAGTTACTGACAAGTGAAATTTATGTTCCTATGAGTCAAAGAATAAAGATTTTGACTTTGATTTTCGAGTTTGGTCTGACCTCGTCTCGGATATATACTCGTATAAACATGCATGACTCAGTAACAAACATTTTTATTCATCATACAAATGTTTTCTTCTTGCGCGATCCGAACCCGGAACCCACAGCTTCGAAAGCTCACTACCAACCTGGCTATCGGGTCGCCAATCTGTTCGTATGTGAAATTACAATATATACATTCTATTGTTTTCAGTCACGTCTTGTGAATACAGACTATATTGACAACAAAAACAATGAGATATGCAAATACCCGAAGCCATATTTGTGGTCGTTACGAATATAGGAGTTATTGGATTGTCTTTTTTTTTATGGAAAAGGCGGCAAACGAGCAAGCGAGTCACCTAAGGTAAGTGATTACCGTCGCCCATGAACATCTGGAACATCAAAGGTTCTGCAGGTGCGTTACCGGCCTTTAAGAGTATTTGGGAGATGGGAGGAAGGATGAGGAAGGGGAAGGGGAGGGGGAGTAGGCCTCCGGTTACCTCACTCACCGAACGGAACGCAGAAGCACAACATGGCTCTACTTCACGCCGGTATTCTGCGAGGCCGTGGTTGGGTTGAGCCGAATGAGCAGCAGCAAAAGCCGCCGCTTGGCTCTACTACGTTTAAGATTAAGTTTGTTTGTTTGTCTGAACAGGAAGGGGGATTTTTTTCATTGTACGTAGGAAATGCATAAAACACAGCGGCATCACTGGGATAATTCGGACTTTCTTGTCCATTTTTTAAATAATCACTGAAAATTGTAATTCTGTATTGTACTAATGCCGGAATCAAATTCAGGTCCCATTTTATATCGGTTTAGGTATTCAGATAAAGCTTATTATAGCTATTAAAGTAAGTACCCTAGATGAGATTCATTATGTCTCAAAGATAAATAGCATCAGTTTACGTCCATTTCACAGGTGGAAATGTTTTATGCAATAGGTCAAATGTTTTGTTAGTGTTATAACACACGTACGCACAAAATATTTGACCGTGTGTAGTAATACGTCGCAATATATTGTAAAATAAAGGTTAAGAAAACATATTTCAATGACCTTGAATGTTCGTAATTACTTATATTATAATGAATGACAATGAGATCAAAAGATTTTTCTTTTTCTGCAAAATAACAATATCCTCTTACATTTATTCCAACTATTTAAATAATAAAATGAATAAGATCTTGATAATATTTGTGGATAAAGGCTGCAAAAAATTAAAAAAACCAATGACTTCTATAGAGCTTACCTTTTCAGTCCATTATGTACAAATTCCACGTGCCGTAAAAAAGCGTATCAATACAGTATACAATTATAATATAAACCTTCGCCTCACAATATACGAATTATACATGAAGGTGTCAATTTTGTAAGAATCGTGATATACATAGTGAAATACTAGTAACAGGCACAGTAAAATCTCAATAAGTGCACAAAGTATTCCTATCAATAGGTTCAAAAAAAATAATTAAAAAGGTAATTAAATTATTAAGGAATGGATGATACCTTCTATGGGCTATACCCATGGAAATTATTTTATCGCTCCCAAGCTTTTGTAAAAGTTTGATAGGAGCATTAAATTTATTTATATATAAAAATGCCGAAAATTTCGATACATACGGAGTTTCTTTCGCTTTCTGCTTCTTTTCCGTCAGAGTAATCTCATTACGAAAGAGTATTAAAAAAATATTTTTCACAAGAGAAGTTTATGTCCAAGACTTAATTATTTGATTTAATTTTATTAAAAATCTGTGAATTAAAAACGCTAAATCATCTATATTCTTCCTTGTATATTATATATAGTTTATAATTAATCCATACAGAATTTCTGTATTTGTTTACTTTTTTGTTAACTTATATTCACTTTATTATATAAATCTTAATCTAAAGACTACAATCAGTGGACTAAATGCCTTGTAGCATTCTCTGCTAGTCAACTCAGGAAATACAGAACAATATTATATGTATATAATAGATTATGCTTATGTAGATAAACACACGTATAATACATAATTTTACTTATATATATATATATATACAAAAATATTTAATTCAAAAATGAAGTGGAGTTACTCAGACGGTAGTTGACATCAGTAAATATTTCGAAGCAGAAATTTGAAGATGTTCTTATTGGGTGCATTTTTAGGATCGTCGGGAAGGGCGGTCCTGTGGAGTAAAACTTGTACCGTAAAAGCTCCGCTGAAGAATCTAGCGCTGTGTTGAAGAAGAGAAACTCATCTTGAAACTCTGTAAAGAGCGAGGCACTTGACCATGAGTCAATCATAGACAGAGGAAGATATATTTAAGATAAGCTGGTGAATTTGGATAATTTAAAATTTTTATGTAATATACAAGAAAAAGGCGTAGCCTTTGAAGGATAGAATCAGGCGTTACTTGGCGGAAATCCATTATTTCTAGGATGTTAGAAAAAATTACTTCGCACTATTTCGCATGAATAATAGATTCCGTATGAATAATGGACAGAAAGCCATTTAAGCCTTGAACGATGGAAGGATATATGGTATTACTTACGTATATTGAAAATAAATCATATATTATTAAGAAGATGCTCCAACTTATAAAGAAGACTTTGCGATAGATCTGGGTAACACACATCTGTATAACCGATAATGGATAGAACAAGAGAATGAAACAACATGAGCTTAGTTGAAAGGTAAAAAGTTTTTGAGACGATAATGGTGCGTTCCCTTGGAAACTATTTTACGACTAACTTGAACGATCAGTAACCTCCGATTCAAAGTGCACTCCATATGCAAGCCAAGGTTTGATATGGAATCACAGAAAGGAATTATACTTGTTTAAACGCCTGAAGATTGTCGTCTGCTGTACTGGCTTCTTGCATTGGAATTATTTGGCATAATCGCTACGCATGTGAAAAATGGCGGTTGCAGTACCAGTCTCACCCTTCAGCATCACCCGTTAACGGTCGGCGTATTAATGCCACGTAGTCTCTCAAATTATAAACTCTGGTGAAAAGTGAGTTGAGAGGACTAAAATATCGACTAGATTAAACCTCTGACCACCCCTGTATTGGGTATAGGGCTCGTATTCTACTACGTGATAGGTAAATGTTTTTATTTGCTCTGCAAGAAAACTTTTACATTGGACACTGTGTGCGCTCTCGGTTAATGTTAATTGATGCAATTAAAAATCTATTTTTCCGCCAAATACACGAAACAGGTTTCATACGTATATCATACGTGGTCATTGTTGAGCCAAGCGACAGCGGCGTGAAGTAGGAGGATCTTGTGCTTCTGCTTTATTCGGTCAGTGAGATAACCGGAGGCCCGCTTCGCCCTCCTCATCCTCTCTCCTATCCTCCAAATACCTTAAAAGGCGGCAACACACCTGCAGTTCCCTGGTATTGCAGATGCACGTCGATGACGGTTACTTACCATTAGGTGAGCCGCTTACTCGTTTTCCCCTTTTGCTTTAAAAAAAAAACATATTTTCTACCATACCTATGCATCAGAAAATAACTTTTTACCAGAGCTTTTTTAGATCAATGTAAAATTTTGAACTACACACCTCAAAAGAAGCAGCCTGTAAGTACCCACTGCTGGGCAAAGGCCTCCTTCTCATTATTATGAGAAGGTGTTTAGAGCCGGGAAAGACCCGCCACGCTGCTCCAGTGCAGGATATCGTTGAAATAATATTTTTTATGGTTTCTCAGACATGCAGGTTTCTTCACGATGTTTTTATTCAACGCCGAGCACAATGGCAAATAGAGCACTTAATTGCTATGAACAATTTGGTGGAGCCGGTAATGGGGACCCAGGTCAGTCGCGCTTTATGAAACTAAAGTGAGCGCCCAGTCTACTTGGCACCAAAATGTCCTCAATCGTTCGTGTCATATTTTAAATAATCAATTTACATTTAATAATATATCTGTTTAATTACAACGAAATATTTTGATGGTATGATACTTTGACACTGGTAGATAGTTAAAACTGGGCTCCGACCCCGAGAAAAGAAAAGATATATATATAATTGTGGAAAAAATTTTCGTATTCTTTATTAGTCGCTTTCATCAGCTTAGGGTTTTTTATATAATTAATAACGAAGGTGACGGATTACAATAGCAATAATTGAAAGGGGTACAATACAATTAAAATACGCTCATGAAAAAAAACAAAGTGATTCCTTAACTTTTTTTCTGTTAACTTTTGTTTAATAATAGGCGAATGTTCTCTTGCCATTAGTGTACTGTTTTTTAACACATAAGTGCTATATAAAGTTAGAGGAAATAATTTAAGTGAATAGCGATTTATTTTCTGGTAGTCTGGTATAGAACTAACTCTCCCCTTCGCATTCGAGTCGTGAATCGCATCAAGGTTTATGTTATTTTTACATCACACGCTTTATTTTCCTATTATCCTTCTTTTTTTTCTTTTAATAAACAATTTTACATCACAAACAATTCTTTAACTTTGATCTCCTCATTAGTCTAGGAGTGAAATTAGGATTTTGTTTACACATATATTGGAATCAGATGAAATAGGCTCAAGACAACAGATTATTTATTTAACCTAGGAAAGCTCTTTAAATCAAAATGGCTAATCAAAGGAAAACCCTACAATTTTTGATTATAGTTCTAATAAGGAGTAGGGTTCGTACAACTTGTGTGATTTTAGTCGATCTATTCAAAGTTATCATTTTTATTACCCTATTATATATAAATTAAAGAATTAGGTCATGTACAGTTCAAATATTCATTTGATTATTTTGTAAAGCTTCTGAAATCAAAATGGCTACTGAAACGGGGAACGTATTCTATTAAAGTGTTCATTAGTATTCGCTTCACTGCGGTGTAGTTAAATTAGCCACAGTTCATTTCTAGCGCCGTGACCAGAATATTCACTTTATGATAATAATCAGAAACAGTATATATTCATAAGGATAAAGCACAACATAATTTCACCCACTTTAAACGATAAAATTTACGATCCCAAGAGAAGTACCTCTATAGACCATCAGTGTTTGATAAAGCATCGACGAACAAAGATGAAAGATTAAAAAAACTATAAAAACAATCTAACAGACATAAGCGTAATAAATAAAATGCATATTTCTTATATTGATTCGTACAGTTTTGTCAGTGAGATAAAAGATCTACGCCTTACTGACAATGAAACCATGGTCAGTTTTGATCAATTCAATAATTATTCACATACCTACCAGTGGAAGAATGCATATCAATTGTATTTAGGAAGCTAGCGGAGAACGAAATGCTACCAGAACATTCAAGTAGATGGTGTTAGTACTCCCGTAAATCCAAGATTTTATAACAGACGATACTTTCACAATATAACCAACAGATAAAGTAACTGTGATTTTGGACTACATCATATTCAAAAATGCCAAAATGCTATTTACTATGGCGTTAAAAGCATATAACTCTTTACCTTTCCTAGATGTCTTGGTAATTAGGTCCTAATTCTAATAACACCTTAAGTCACACCATGTATAAGAAAAATACTTTATCCGACCGATATTTAATTGGTGGATCACACCATCATCCATCGTAGCTAGTTACTGAGAGAAAATCTTTGTTTCAAAGCACACGATCTGTGACAGTAAATTCTTAACTGAGCTTCAGCATATCAAGCAAGTACTGCACGACAACAAGCTAGGGATCCCCATTACATTAATCAAGTGAAGCTGACCACGGTCGAGCGAGTGCATTCTGTATTACCAGCGATTAGAGGTGTCACGGACAAGCTAAGCTAAATTTTTAAACGAGCTTCGATCAAAATATTTATGAGCCTCCGAGAAAGATTATTAAATTTCTTCCATCTATTGAGTGTAATAGTCCTCAGGAAGATGCTGGAGTGTACAATATCGGTGCAAGTTGATTGTGAATGTGGTCTTCTTACATATGGCAAAAAGGAGATCAGTAAAAATCCGCATCAAGAAACACATATGTTAGTTGATGTGAAAGCGTCTATACGAACTAGAAAGTTTGCAATCTGTGATCATGTTATAGATCACCCTAACGATTAAATTTTATTTGTGAAACCATATATCTTCTAAGGATGATTCATGAGACTATTGAAATGAAAAAAGCATCATTATTTCTATAGAGCTAATAAAACGAAGCATACCATGGCATGACCTCAAGATACTGTGTGCTCATTACGCGTGGATCGGACCAAAATGTATCTTCAGAATACTGTCAGTAACGGAGTTAGTCACGGGTGCAATAAAGTACCTGAAACGTTGGGAATAATAGAAAAAGTAATAAGTAAACACGATAAAATCTGAAAATAATAGTTTAATTTCAATTGTGGTATAATCGCTTAAATACAAGAAATCATTAATTCTTAAAGATTTTTTTTTGGTTGCATCCACCAAAGATATCATGTTATTTGATTACGAGGCTTACCTTTTCTTTGCCCAACGCTTTCTTCCTGAAAGGTGAAAAGTTGCAGACTCTCGCTTCGCTACACTTGAATGGAAATCCGGATTATCATTGTAAATTTTAATTTGTTGCGCAGCGTATAATATTAATACGAGTATTTGCCTTTCACTTCAATAAATAAACAAACCGTATGCCGCTTCAAGGTAATAATGAAATCTGGATTAAATGGACTACATTCAACATTGCTAATTGCTTTTTAATTATTTTTCCTCCTTTCTTTTGTATTTTTTTACATTTATAACTAATTAATGATTATGCCTTGGTTTGTATCGTAAAAGGCCTGAAATATTTCATGATACCCCGACAGATGACCGAATATTAATTTCTAAAAACGCGGTTTATAAAATATGCCAACCGTTAACGAGCCGCATGGACTAAAGGGCGATGCTGCAGCATCCATGCATATTGCCAATTCTTTCAACTTCACATTCGAGGCTATTATGGCAAATTCCTACAATGCGGGAAGTCTATGTACAGCAGTTGACTATTTTTAAACTGTTAAAGCAGCAAGAAGGATAGAAGATGAATAAATAATCATCATCATCATCATTTCAGCCTATCAGAAGTCCACTGCTGAACATAGGCCTCCCCCAAAGATTGCCACGAAGCTCGGTCCTGAGCCACCTGCATCCATCGACTTCCCGCAACACTGCGCAGGTCGTCACTCCATCTTGTGGGGGGGTCGTCCTACACTGCGTTTGCCTGTACGTGGCTGCCACTCGAGAACCTTTTTTCCCCAGCGGTTGTCAGTTCTGCGAGCTATGTGTCCGGCCCATTGCCACTTCAGCTTGCTGATCTTTACGGCTATGTCGGTTACCTTAGTTCTGCTGCGGATATCATCGTTGCAGACTCTATCACGCAGAGAAATACCGAGCATAGCCCTTTCCATAGCGCGCTGAGCAACTTTGAGCTTCCTCATACGGACTGCAGTGAACGACCAAGTCTCGGATCCGTATGTCATCACTGGCAACACGCACTGGTTGTATACTTTTGTCTTGAGGCTTCTTCTCGTCGGTCCTCAATGTGCGCGCGTTATATGTTGCCAGGTCCAGTCGTTTGGGTTGGCAGCTAGAAATCAGCCGGTGATTCTTCGCACCCCCTGCCTCGCCGTTACCATGGCTGCCACCATAGCCAGGACTAGCGAGGCCGCCGGGGACTGGGGGCCATTGCTTTCTTTTACCTCTCATCATGGGGGGGGTGCCACGCCTGGCGAGCGGGTTGGCAACCGCAGTTTTTTTTTTTGTTCTAGTGCAGGAAGATGCTGCTGCCCATCTCCTAATATAATTTTTACCATTAGTCGCCTTTTACGACACCCATGGTTAGACAGGGTTTACTTCCGACAGCCACACGGAATAATAAATAATTAATATAAGCTATTAACGTGTAATTTTTTTTTTATCGAAGAGACGGCAAACGAGCAAGCGGTTTACCTGATGGTAAGTGATTACCGTCGCCCACATACATCTCCTCCCGGTTACCTCACTCACCGAACGAAACGCAGAAGCACAAGATGCCTCTACTTCACGCCGGTATTCTGCGAGGCCGTGGTACCAATCCGGTCGAGCCGGCCCATTCGAGCTGCAGCTAAAGCCGCCGCTAGGCTCTACCACGCTTAAAGTGTAATAAATACGTATAGATACATGTATTTTCGATTTTTTAAAGAATCATATTTTGCAAGATGAAAACGGTTTCTATGTCCAACAGCAATATGATATTATTACATATAGTTTAATCATAGCCTAATTGCTTAGGGTGCGGACTTCGAAACCTAACGTCGCAGGTTCGAGCCCGCCTTTGAACTATTGACGTGAACTCTTGATAGCATTGTTAGTATTCTTAAAAGAAATCATATATATAATAAAATATTCTAGTTGTTTCGATATTCTTAGTCAAACATTTTATCATTCAGTATATGTTGTCGAGCTATAGCTGCTAACAAGTTTGATATTTTCGGGGATATAACATCAACCATTCTTATAGTAGTTTACCAAATAATTTATTATTTTCAGCACCAGAGGAGCTGCAGGCGTGTTGGCAACCTTTGAAAAAGCGAGTTCAGTTGATTCTACAAAGTGGGAGTGCGTGGCAGTAAATTCAGAGAGAATAGCAATGTGGTGAATTGCCAACGATCTAGATGTTATTATTCTATTGTCACTGTCTCCAGCTGTCGCTGATACTGGCGAGGGTTGCAAAATTATCGATTTAGCTTCAGTATAGCTAACTCCACATGTTTTCTTAAAAACATCAGAATTACAAAAATGTTTCTTCAACAATCTTCAAGTTTTAGTAATTAACGCAATGCAATACCGATGGAAGCTTTTAGGAGATTAATATTAAAGTATCCGCATATGTAACAGAATTATTCTGATCACTAAGTTTATGAGTAAAACTCCTTCCCTATTTTACTCACAACTTTCATACAAGGCATAAATGTAAATGCTCACAAGAATGAGGTGCTCAAGCTCAACAGAGGCCATCCTAACAGAGATATTCACAATGTCTGTTCGTTACCTTAGATTTTACATTAGATTAGATACATATATTATTCTAATAGTGTTTTAAATTATTTATTTTCCAATTTATCATACCAATATATAGACTGTTCTTTACCATGATAATAATATTTAATCTTATAATCTCCAATTCACCCCGATTTCAAGACTAAAGCGATAATTAATTCATTCACACCCAGTATTGATTAATGGGTATGAAATACGTCCCTTTTGAACAAAGATCCATTGAATATTTCGAGTTTCTCTCTTACACTTAAAGATTAACTGTAATTATGTAGCATGTGTAAAGCATTACACATGCTACATAATAGATGATTTTTAATACTTGCACATAAGCCTGCCTCTTGCACCTGAAGTGCATGTATGTAGATCATAGAACTGTGTGACAAAGAAATTTTTCGCATGTTTTAATCAACGGCATAGGTTCAGAAACATATGAATCAAATTCCTAGTCTTAATCTCAGTTCGTGTTTGGGATAACCGGACCGGAAAGTTTACTATGACGTTATCATAATTGTCGCTAGTGCAACGTTATCATTAAGAATTATCTATTGTTGTAAACCAGAAGATGCCCCAGAACTGCCGGAAATCCAACGTTGCTCGTTGTTTCAACACACGTTTAAACAAATATAGAACAACAACAGGATTGGCGATCGCATTACCAGACATCTTGTAGCTTCTGTCGGTAGCCTTTGCGATTTTCTAGGCTTTTAGTCTCCACTTACAATAACTACAGGAAGAAAAGGGGTTTACAAAGTTATGACATATCAAGGGTTATTATATTAAATTAACCTTAACAGCATGGATTACAGTACTTGCTTGTGTTTCATAATTTTGTTTTAATTTGTAACAAGTGAATTGCAATACAGTATTAGGAGATTGGCCATATGGAGACTCGCCAAGCACGTGGTAAATACAAAACTTAAATTTGTTATTAACAATTTTAGTGATGCCGGCACCGGGGATCCACCCCAGGTAGGTCATTCGCGCTTTATGATACTAAAGTGTGCTGGCTGACCGAAATGAAATTTGACAATTGTACATCTTATGTAGTTGAATTTCTTTAATTTTATAGGCGATCGTATTTTAAAATAACGAAAAAAATTAAAGTGTCAAGTTTTTGGTTTTATACTAGTGCTATCGAATAGGAACAGTTACTACAATAAGAGACAGGAGCAATCTTGCAGTTCCTGCACTGCAAGTTCTACACAACTTATCTAAACAACAAGATAACAAGTTTTCAGATAGTACGCAACAAGGTTCCACACGGTTTACTCCTCCCTGGTAGGCTACTCGTGTATTCCTGGAATCTGAAAATCAATATATTTTGAGAAAATAATATAATTTCCTATTTAATTGGAAACACTTAAAAATGCCTTCCTTACCTTACTATTTTTATGTAATATACTAACGAGTACTGGCGATCGACCAATGGTCAAAAGTCATCCATATTCTGAACCAAAAATCCACGGTCATAAACCAGTAATGCAGACCACCGTCACTTTTTTTAAGAACAGCGGTGCTGTGGAAGTATTTTTAAATTTTTCCATGCAGGCATATGGAAAAATCAAATCAATCATAATATCATTGTATTTTTTACAATATTCAATAAGTTAACAAAATCTATCCGGATATGTCAGAAAATAATAAAAGTAGTTGATACTCTTTAGATACATTGAACGTCAAAGCTTATCTATTAACAAAGGTTTACTAAACAAATAGCGCGTAAAATGCCCGAAGCCAAGCACTGACGTATTTGTGATTGCAATAAATATTTTGTTTTCAAGATCAAAACAAGAAGCTACGTGGATAATTTGAAGGTTTAAAAAATATATCGAGATAAAAATATACCAAAGCAGATGTTTTTTTTAAATTTCACGAAACCATTATGACTTATACTTCTTTCAGGCTAATAAAGACTACAGCCACTGATTAGTATGTTAATGTTTTTACATAATTTGCCCAATTGGATAAAATTTACTATATTAAAACATTGACATATGTACCAGTTTGATGTGAATTAAACAAGTGAAGTTAGTATTTCTAATATAGAAAGAAAAAGTATTCCAATTGATTTCAACTGAGGAAAAAGGAAAATGAGGTCATAAATGAATATGTTAAGATTCACATGCACATGCATGCACTTTTTGGGAATTTGAATACAGATATTAAATTATAGAATGATAAAGAACTTAACATTTTAATTTTAGTTGACCTCCAGTTAAAGCACTTTAAGAACTTACCACACTGGCCTTTTATCTCCTAAATAATTAAATGTGTGATGGTTAAGCAATATTGTTATAATAAGAATATTTCGAATCGAGTATTTACCAACATCCTAAATAATTTTCTTCTCCATGTATTATGGATTTGTATATTTGTAAAAGTCTCAGTATGTGAAAGTAAAATCAATTGAGATGACAATTGATCCGACAATGACAAATATCGTAAGAGAATTAAAATCTAATAAACAAATGAATGTGTCCGAAACCCAAAAGGGATGATAATATTATTGGGTTTTTATTCTGTGGAACAATGTGTCTTATGTTATCTTAAGTGTTGATAAAAAATGTTTTGTCCCATATTGTTACTATAAGTTTCACTTCCGCAGTGATAATGTTATAGATATTATTAAACTCACGTCACTTAATACCCGTACGTGTGTCGTAGACGATTATTATGAAATTAACATGGCGGATTCCTTTAATTTTTGTGACGAAATAAATTAATGGTTCATTTTTATTGGTTATGTTTCGTTTGATGTAGTTAGTACTTATAAGCAAGAAAAATCATATTTTTGTAATTTTTCGTTATTAATTGAATTTCATTTAAGTAAATTTACGTTTAATACAAGTAATTAAAATAATTACCATGATAAATGTGACTCACTGCTTTTAGTTAATTTCGAGGATACACGCACCCGTTCACGTGACGTATCAAAGCTTTTTCATTAGATATTTAAAGTCGACATTTATTACATAACATAGACTAACTTAACTAAGGCTAAACGTGCTTAGACTAAACTAACTTACGTTAAACTTAGGAGTTGGATACGTTTCCGCAGTAGAATTATCAATACTCCTATTTTCATGGTAATTTTTTGAAAGAAAAGACCAGATCAATAACGAATGAAAACATTCGATGGGATAGCCGGCGGCTTCGTCTTAGTTGACAACTTTGATAATTGTTTGTATTGAATGTATGCATAACTCATTGAATTAATTTCAATTAAGGTTTCCAGCGTTCGTTGTATTTTAGACAGACTATCATTCAGTTGGATAATATGGGTCCGGAGATTGAATGTTGTGGTTTTCGTCACTCTCAACATGCAACTTTATTGTAACAGTTCTGGTGTGGCCAGAATAAATATCCAGAACACTTTATGCATGCGGCAATTTAATTGACTAGGATTCTATGAAAATTACAGGAAATATTGTCCCAAATCCCAGCAAAACATGACCGCAATGCTATAAAGCTGAAATAGACTACTTCGGCTAGTGAAATTCTTATCAACGGTATATATAGCGTTACGATTAGCTGTAGTCTAACTACTACCATACAAAAACTCTCACCAGTCGCGTTTGGGTACTTTGAACATGATGTGGGCAATTTTTTCACCTGGTTGTTAGGTTACAACTATACCTGTCATACACTACAGTGGCTACAGCCAGAGCTGTTTAACCAAGAACGCGATACTGATTTACTTTTAACAAAAAAGTTTAAACCACCAGGTGCGGCTGAGAAATCTGTTTATTTAAATATGGCAAACTATGAAACATCTTACCTAATGTATCTTCATGCAATGTTTATGTGATGCGTGCTCACACAAAAAGTCGAACAGACAGAGAGACAAAAACTCTAAAAATTGTTGTTAACAGATCTGTTATATTCTTACCTTGTGTACCTACAGAATTTGTCTATCAACGGTTTTATTATAATATAGTTTAAAGTATGAAGTTGCCGGTTCAATTAATGGTCCAAGGTTCGTGCCTAAAACTTTTTTTTACACAAAAACTATAACATTCTAATTCAAATTCAAAGTTTTTTGGCATTCTGTTGTTTAACTTTCAATTATTTTTACATATAGTATTGGAGCTAACCATCTCAAAACCTAACAAATAAAACTAAAAGTTAAACCTCAGAAATGAAAGTAATTTTTGAATACGAGTTGTGAAGTGGTTCTAACGTAGCAGAGGCAGCTCGCAATATCAATACTGCGTTTGGAGGATAGGCCTAACAAACGTACTGTGATATTTTTATTTAATCACTTTCGTAGAGGAGCACACGTTGAAGCTAGCCTTATAAAATAAAACTAATGATTTTATTATATAAAAAAAAAGATTTTTGAAATATAGGGTATCAATAACAGCAGATGCCAATTGGAAAAACTTCGAACAAGGTTCCTTCATGAACTCTTAAAAAAAAATATCCCCTATTCGTCAATCGAACCACGCCATTATTGCTCCATAATAACGCAAAACAAAGCGCCAAAATGAAAAAGCAAAATAATATGCCTTTACTTAACTCAGGTATTCTGCGAGGGCGTGTACTACCCGCCGGTCAAGCCGACCCATTTGAATAGCAGCAAAAGTTGCCGCTTGGCCGGCTTAGCGGCCGCTCCATGTGGACTTGGTGAACCCACTTCTGGGGGTTGGTGGACTTTGGAGTGAGTGTTTGCATCGTTGCTCGTGGGTTTGGTATTCCGATATGTTAGTCACCCGGTCCTCCCCGAGTCTGGTGAGCGCCGGACAGCTGATAGGGCTAAGGAGTAGCTGGAGAGGGAGAGGAGTGACGGCATTACGAAGCGCCGCTCTTCCCACCTTTCGATTATTAGATTATTTAATAATTTGATTAATGACATGTATATAAGCACTCATGCCTTACGCCCACATACATCATGTTCACATACTTGTAAATTCAATACAATCGTTTAGTATTGGATCTATATCTGATTATGTTGCTTAACTTCTATGTTTTTGAGTCTTTCTCCGATCATTATCGTTACTTCAATAAATTTAATAAATTTTAATATCATTAAAAGAGAAACAAAATCAAGCAGCTACATTTAAATACCTATACCGCCATTGGGGTCAAGTATTTCCAGCGGTATCGATATCCACAATAAACACCGAGGTCCTCGAGTCGTTGCTGTTGTTACCCCTACGTGACCCCAATACTAACGATCGAAATGTTCAGGAATACTTCTAAAATGTTTCCGTTACAACCTGCGGTCTTTTGCTAACCGAAAGCTCACGATACTCGTAAAAAGTTATATTTTGACCCCTTAAGTCTAATCTTAACCTTAGTATTTTGAACTGATCTCGAATATTTGTATGTAACAATAACAATAGTAGTTTATTGTGTTATGTTTTGTTGTCATTTATAACGTAATGTACACGGTAATTTAATTCAAAAGTTTGTTTCAACTGTAAAATAAATATAGTAAAAACTTTGAGATGTTTTATGGCATATATGTATTTGTGAAAAAAAACCCCAACCGTAGTAATAGTGTCTATAAATTTCAATTTAGACGAATTGTTTTATTAAATACCTTTACAACAATATAATATTGTACGTATAATTGCCTTAGTTAATTTACTTATGCTTGGACATTGAACTAGAACGATGGGTTTTATTTATACCTATATTTTAATACCTTCATATATGTACATATTTAGTATTGCCAGACGCTTCAAAGCTCAATGAATAGTTGGTGGCTTGTTTTTTTATCTTGACCAAGAACCTACGATTTCTATCGCTGTCTGCCTGGCCAGTCTGGCCACTAAAACAGTGATAAGGTGTCACGTTGGTTTAAAATAAGTACTAGTAGTAATAATAACTGGGTTGAAACGACTAAACTAAATGGCTTTTACTATCCCGTTGTTGAGTAAACGGTAGTGACAGCTTATTTTATCTTTCCTTAATTTTAATGCTTCATCTTTTTTATTTCAAAATGGTAACAGACTATTGACATTTGCTTTTAACGTGGTAGCAGGTTTCACCACTGCTACTTACCGCACTTGAATACAAAGAGATGATTAGCACTGTTATAATAAAATAAGAGTTCTGCTCCGAAACAGAGGTGTTAGAATGCAGAGCTTATGTAAAGGGGTACATTAGAAGCGTTAAAAAAGCATGAGGCTTTAAAAATAAACAAAAGCATTCGGGCGAGAGTAAGAGTTGAGGTAGCCCGGCGGACAGGGCGCCCACTTTAGTTTAATAGAGCGCGAGTGACCTGGGTTCGACCCCCGGCGCCGGCACCACTAAAATTGATAATAGCAATTTTAAGTGCTGTATTGACCAAGTACTCGGCGGTGAAAGATAACATCCTGAGGAAACCTGCAAGCCTGAGAAATAATAAAAATATTATTTCCAGGTTATGTGTAGCCCGTCAACCTGTTGCAGCGTGGCGGGCCTTTCCCGGCTTCAAAAACCCTCTCAGATACTTGTATTTGAGAAGGTGACCTTTGCCCAGCTGTGGGCACTTACAGGCTGCTACTTTACTTTGTTACTTTTATTCGGGCGTATAATTTTTCGTTCTATACATACTACCACATAATAGTCATATACAAGTATACTAAAAATTTGGTGTTGTATCAACAAATCATCAACTATATATGCAATCACACCATCAAATCGTCACTTTGTTTCTAAAACCATCTTTGTCCTTGTATTTTCCTATGTCAGTATCAATACTTTATCCGAGTGATGGAAAGTAAATTAACACCAGATGCTAATTAATAACACTGGAGAAGACTGAAACATTTATAGAACAATAAGTGACAACAACGAAGCGTTTATTACAATGATTTTCAACAAAGTGTGGCAATTATGGTAAATGCTCATGTTTAGAGAGGCCTACGTCCAACGGTGGCCTAAAAGCCGTTGACTGTTTGCATACTTCGAATATTACATGTAGCTTCCGAATTATATAGACAGTAAACACCCAAACATACGTGAGGCTATTAATAGATAACAATTTTAACTGGAGCCACCATATAGAATATCTTCGTAACAAAATAAGGTGTTTCTAAACGAAGATCATAATTCTGCAGAACCGCATAGCATTTAATGTTAAGTAAATGCTCTATAATTCACAAGCTGTGTATCCTATGTTCAATACGGACTTTGTAGTTACGGTCGTACATATAAATCATATTTTATTCTAATATTTAATCTACAATTAAAAATTCTTAAAAACATAATTTTCCCAAACATACATATCATAACGATAAGCTTTTAAGGATTGTAAAATTTTAGCATTATACACAAAATGTTAAAGCTCTTTCGTAAAGAAGGATTTTTTTTATAAAAAAAAATGTAGGAAAACGATCCGACATTCTGTATATAAGCGTGCAGTCGCATAGAATCGGCTTTGTACGATACATGCAAAAACTACCTATGCCTAACGCACATCTTCTTACTTAGTTCCTTGATTCATTAACAACTTATCCTATAATTTACATAATAACATTACGCCGGAGAATATTAAATCTGAATTAAAATCTTACTTAATAATTTATATTGATTTAGAAATTAACTTATCAAGGTCTTAGATATTTGATAACATACGAGTAGATTAACAAATTTGTAATATAATTGTTATTTCTGAGTAAAACTATGTTATTTTAGGTAAATTAAGTCCTTAATCGGATCTATCATCAATATTTTTTTACGGATAACACGTTTATTGAAAGAAGGATTAGAGGCATGAAAGCAGGATAAATGCAGTACAAATGAGAGCGTTGAGAAGTATGATTGATGTGAAGATAACTGACGAGAGCGTTGTGGCGTGAAAGACGATGTAGTAACACGAATTGAGAAAGAGATGCTGAGTTGGTTTGGACATCTGGAGAGGATGAATGAAATTACAAAATTATGACACGTGAAGGGTTATTTTTTATGACGAATTGCATTGTTTGTATGATTTTCTTTATAGCCAAGTCTGGTCACCCTTACCTAAACAGATACTCCGGCATAAACTAAACGCTATCTTCTCGTCACGCTTCTAGCAGTAGATAATGTAATTTTACAATTTTACGATTAGTTTGGCCATTTCATGATATGTTTTGACTATATAGACAGTGTTATGTTGAATATATCATTCACCATTCCATGAAATGACCGATCATTTCTTGATGTGGCCAATTCTACGATCGAGCCACGATAACTACGTTACGACTACTTCAGTTCTCTCCGACTGCTGATGTTCTCCGATAATGCCGTGACGTGTCAGTGTATGATAACTATTTGCTTGAAATATTGATGTAAAAAAAATATAATAATTGTCCGATTCCCTGAGTGCTGACATTCATATGTCAGAAAGGTAAACACAGTCGCGTCGGAGCAATCGTTTCTTAACATTACCATAAATTAATTATAATTTTAAATGCGTTATCAGATTAAGTATAAAAATTAACAATTAAAATTGAAAAAAGCCAGGTCAAGAGTACTCTAAACCAACGAGCATGAATGCGAAGATTGATGAAATTGGAAGAAGCGAAAGACGTATGTCGGGACCGTAGCAAGTGGAAGAAGATTGTCTCTGCCTACCCCGTTGGGACAAGGCGTGAATATATACATACATACACGTTTATACCGTTGTATAAGTTGTTGAAAACAGATTACTTATTCTGCCTGCTTAGACGTGTAAATTTGGGGAATAAGTTAACGTTAACGATGAAATTAATACAAGTAAAACATGTGAAATAAGGTTACATTAAATTAAATTTGTATACCATCACTTACAAAATTTTAAATTATTTACAACATTCCTTAATTTGAGTTCAGAATCTGATTAAGATTTCATTAAAATTTGTTTATCAGTAAATTTGACTTACTCGTGTGAAATAAATCTCTGAACAGTATAATACAAGGTACTATCCACCAACAGTGTTGTATAATCCACGTGTCTCATCTGAGTGGACGCAGACCGTATTCACTCACCACTTCGAAACTATTTAATGGATTTCGATTAAGTTTTTACTAATATTTAGAAGACTTTGTGTGGAAAGTTTATGGAAGTCTATGTCTAGTCATTAGGTATTATCCCTGACAGCACTTTTTTATTAAACTGCACTCAAATGATTTGGTTGCTACTAGAACTCGAAAAGAATTATTACTAAAAGAAAAAACTATGTGCAAACATGCAGTTTTTTTCCTAGACCACCGCGCAGGAGTTAAATTCGGCTCTTAACATGTTAATGGTTCCGGCATTGGGATTTGAACGTAGGTCACTCGGGTACTGTGAAATTAAAGTGTTCGTGTAAAGGTCCATAATTCCGAAGATACAACAATTTTTTTTATTATTTGTTTAATCTTCACTAATTTTGGCAACTGGTGCTAATATGTCCAGTCAGTCTACGAGCGTCGCTTCGCTTGGCCGGACAAAAAAGGAACAGTATTTTACGGTCCATTGTGAAAAGGGATTGGCAATTTCGCTTCCAACTTACTCAAGCGTCGATTAGACAACTTTTACTGTTTCTGATCTATTTGGAACACGGTGATTCGTGGACTAAGTTTAATATATTGTAATTTAAAAAGATTTAATGTAATGGAAAATGTAATAAATAAATAAATAAAGGTTCATGCATATCTGTATTACTAAGTAGTCTTTAGAACATTATTAACTATGGTACTATTAATGGCTCTCTTAAAATTTTCTTACTAGCCTCGTCCATTAGACAGCAAGCTGCATCGCGTGTAGATGATGTTGACCCTTGGAGAAAAATATGGCAAGTTCCCTTTTTATATAGTGATCTCTTATTTCCTGAACAAATCTCTATCTGTATTTATAGTCGTTTATTTGTAAATAAAAAAATATTTAATTTGAGCATTGAATGTTAAGCGCTTTTACTACTATCTAATTGATTTTATTACGAATTCTCCTAACTTTCCACAATTTCTGTCAATCCTCAATAAGGCAACTAAGCAATTCTTAATTGAAACTGGTGTGGACAGTCGCAAATTAGTTAACGAATTCTGAATAGTGTAGCGAATTTATTTATTTAGTATCTTCTCTAATTGAATCTACAACTTTTCTAACAAATTAGTACCAAATTATTTTTCAGAGAACGAAATGAAATGTTTTTTCTGCTTTGTATCTTTGTTTCTCTATCAAAACAAAAATCTTTTTAACAAATTATTGACGTTTCCCTTTTCTTGGATTCTATGCAAAATATCTAGATAGGTTATAGCAAAGTTTGATTTAAACTATGGTGCAGTATATTGGACTGCGTAAAGCGACTATTCCGCAAAATATTCCTATTCTACTATTATTTAAAACTATTATAATCAGTCCACTGCTGGCCACAATATGCCTCTCTCATATCTAAAGTTTAGTCGTAGTGTTAAAGCCTTTCCTGATATTAACCTTAGTCGACTTTTAAAACACCTACGTAATAAGATAGCTATTCAACGTAATAAGATATAAGTCACTATTTATTTACACAATATCGGATCCTGGGGATTTATTTCTTAATCATTACTGTAGTACCTTGTTTGTTGATGATACCATTGAAGTGGAAAACAAACTCCGCACGCTATGAAAAAATATATACCCTCGATGTAACCAAAATTAAATACCTAGTGATGTCCACCGACAGTTGGCAGTTGCCAACTGCGCAGTTGATATTATAGTGTCGTTTTGACTATGATATTGATTGCAATAAAACAACTTAATACGATGTAGTCTATATTCGATAGACTGTGCAGATATGTTCTTCGAAGTGGTAACTAAATTGTAACTCCGTGTCTATAATGATCTGTATGGAGTGGTTTCCATTAAAACTTGGAGGTTAACGTAGTGGGAATTGGTGTGCGAACAGCTTAAGAGCGTTTACGCCTTTCGGCTTATCACACAATCTTTCTAGTCCAAAATAGTAGAAGCAAACATTTTCAAAAATAGTTTTAAAGCTAAATAAGATAAATTTTAAGTTTCTATAATAACTTAGGAATAGCATTTCAAAAATGTTTCTAATACATTTTTAGACCTATGTATATTATCCAGCTTATGTGTTTTATACACATTCAGTTTCATTGAAATCGGTTTATTCATTTTGAATTTATTCATTTTTGTACTTTTGAAATTGAAAGTTTGCGTGAAAAGCCGTGAGGTTTGAACGATTTTAAAATAATGTCTCATTTAGATAACACTACAAGAGCATTTTTTTTCATCCTCACGTGCACTTAAGGCTCGTAAAATGTAGTCAATTTACTATCTTATTTGTTAGTACAAGAATTTAAGTTTTGTGGCGTGAAAACGTCTACTGGTCGGCTAGTGCAAAGCTTGAATATATAAATACATATATTCAAGCTTCGCTAAAAACATCGATATCTAAGGTGTATCAAGTTATATCCCGCGTAATATATATAATAAACTATTATAAATAATTCAGTTTTTAATTAAGTTTTGTATATTAATCGCAGAACGTTATAACTCATCTTCATAAATTTAATTAAAACTAGAGAAAAGCTTTTAGAACTAAAGTAACTGAAATTTTAAAAAGAATCGGCTAGTACGTTCATGCGGGAAAATATTTAATTTGAGCATTGAATGTTAAGCGCTTTTACTACTATCTAATTGATTTTATTACGAATTCTCCTAACTTTCCACAATTTCTGTCAATCCTCAATAAGGCAACTAAGCAATTCTTAATTGAAACTGGTGTGGACAGTCGCAAATTAGTTAACGAATTCTGAATAGTGTAGCGAATTTATTTATTTAGTATCTTCTGTAATTGAATCTACAACTTTTCTAACAAATTAGTACCAAATTATTTTTCAGAGAACGAAATGAAATGTTTTTTCTGCTTTGTATCTTTGTTTCTCTATCAAAACAAAAATCTTTTTAACAAATTATTGACGTTTCCCTTTTCTTGGATTCTATGCAAAATATCTAGATAGGTTATAGCAAAGTTTGATTTAAACTATGGTGCAGTATATTGGACTGCGTAAAG
Source organism: Bhutanitis thaidina (assembly GCA_029286595.1). Classification (NCBI taxonomy): domain Eukaryota; kingdom Metazoa; phylum Arthropoda; class Insecta; order Lepidoptera; family Papilionidae; genus Bhutanitis; species Bhutanitis thaidina. The sequence goes on from JAGSMS010000022.1 coordinate 7,563,280, forward strand.
CGACTATTCCGCAAAATATTCCTATTCTACTATTATTTAAAACTATTATAATCAGTCCACTGCTGGCCACAATATGCCTCTCTCATATCTAAAGTTTAGTCGTAATGTTAAAGCCTTTCCTGATATTTTCCTTAGTCGACTTTTAAAACACCTACGTAATAAGATAGCTATTCAACGTAATAAGATATAAGTCACTATTTATTTACACAATATCGGATCCTGGGGATTTATTTCTTAATCATTACTGTAGTACCTTGTTTGTTGATGATACCATTGAAGTGGAAAACAAACTCCGCACGCTATGAAAAAATATATAACCTCGATGTAACCAAAATTAAATACCTAGTGATGTCCACCGACAGTTGGCAGTTGCCAACTGCGCAGTTGATATTATAGTGTCGTTTTGACTATGATATTGATTGCAATTAAACAACTTAATACGATGTAGTCTATATTCGATAGACTGTGCAGATATGTTCTTCGAAGTGGTAACTAAATTGTAACTCCGTGTCTATAATGATCTGTATGGAGTGGTTTCCATTAAAACTTGGAGGTTAACGTAGTGGGAATTGGTGTGCGAACAGCTTAAGAGCGTTTACGCCTTTCGGCTTATCACACAATCTTTCTAGTCCAAAATAGTAGAAGCAAACATTTTCAAAAATAGTTTTAAAGCTAAATAAGATAAATTTTAAGTTTCTATAATAACTTAGGAATAGCATTTCAAAAATGTTTCTAATACATTTTTAGACCTATGTATATTATCCAGCTTATGTGTTTTATACACATTCAGTTTCATTGAAATCGGTTTATTCATTTTGAATTTATTCATTTTTGTACTTTTGAAATTGAAAGTTTGCGTGAAAAGCCGTGAGGTTTGAACGATTTTAAAATAATGTCTCATTTAGATAACACTACAAGAGCATTTTTTTTCATCCTCACGTGCACTTAAGGCTCGTAAAATGTAGTCAATTTACTATCTTATTTGTAAGTACAAGAATTTAAGTTTTGTGGCGTGAAAACGTCTACTGGTCGGCTAGTGCAAAGCTTGAATATATAAATACATATATTCAAGCTTCGCTAAAAACATCGATATCTAAGGTGTATCAAGTTATATCCCGCGTAATATATATAATAAACTATTATAAATAATTCAGTTTTTAATTAAGTTTTGTATATTAATCGCAGAACGTTATAACTCATCTTCATAAATTTAATTAAAACTAGAGAAAAGCTTTTAGAACTAAAGTAACTGAAATTTTAAAAAGAATCGGCTAGTACGTTCATGCGGGAAAATATTTAATTAACTTCTGCCGATGGAAAAGAAACTAGCTTTTGTATGTTTATATACGCACAAACAGATTTATGAACATCACTGTCTAAAGTAATAAATTAACTTATAAATATTTTGTTACCACAGTATTAATATTGAATTGAGGTTAGTTATTATTGATTGAAGTTAGTGTTAGTTATTACAATTGAAAATTATTTCGCCCCATCGTAATTATATTCGATTAGATATAATTAATTTTTCTTGGCTTGAAAAATAGACAAATAAATTCAATGAGAGTGACAGGGCTATGGTACAGAATGTAAAAAAAGTACTTACCACACCCTGCACTACTACTAATCAAATAAATAATTCTATATTCCAGAAAACATATTTTCATCTTATTTGAAAGCAAACTCAAAATTGTTAGTGATCGCGGGGTCACTATCAGCTGTTAGCCTCTTAGTAGGAAAACAGTGCTAAATTGAGAAGAATTTGGTGTAATTGCTAAACAAAATGACTGGCGAATGTTTACCGATTTTCAACTGTGTCTCGCTGACACTGCTGTTCGCCACTATTTGATTAATTGAATTCTGGTGTATTTGAGATGGTCTATCGGAGGCCATCTGATTTTCAGGTATATACACTTATAAGATAGCCGTGGACCGGGATTACTAGTATTATTAAACCTTTTCATTACCTTGCTATGTAGGTCATATTTTTCTTAACCATTTACAGATTCTCATAAAAATTCTGTGTTATTAAAATAAAGTTCGCGAACTTTGAAAGTACGTGAAAACTATGTTTAATAAAATAGCTGGTGAAAGGAAATCGTGCTTGGGAAAGTAATTTCTCAGCGCGACTAACCTAACGGAGAGCACAGGTTTGCAAAATGCAATACTTTTTCACTAAATAAGGATACATGTTGGTCACTGTGACTATAACTATCAGTTCATAAAGAGTCAGGATAGAAGCATTGAATAGGTCTAGAAATTCTGTTGTAAAGATTCATATTAGAACTTTTACGTATTGTACAGCTATGTAACATAGTAAGAGAATTGTGTAAAATAACTCTTGTGTAATATTGTGTATTTGTAGTTAACTTGATATTTGTTTACGTAGATATTGCATATTTTTTGTGAACTAATAATCTCGTTTGCAATATTCGACAGAAAAATATTTAAAAGTCGCTCAAACAAGCGAAAATTAAGCATTTTAGGGTAATCTACTTAATATCTTTGTAGGTATGATGAAATACTTCATAGAAAGAATAACTGCTTAGCCAACATTTTCTAGAACAACCTTTATCCAGACTGTGGAAACAGAAAACCAATTTAGGTGGAATATTCAATCATTTGCTTTTTTTCTTATTTTGTACTGTTTGGAGTTGATTACATTGTCGAATAGCCTAATATATTCGCTAATGGAAATGTGTTCTTAATGAAGAAAGCAATTTTAATTTTTAAAATTTTCTAAGAATGCCATGTGTCGTACATAGGACACTTATGACACTCGATTCTTAGAGAGAACAATTCGCAAGCTGACACTTGCTATCCTCACACAGAAATTTATTACTTCAGCTCAAGCGAACTTTCACAACATTTCTACAACATGTGTACATAACATTTTAAGGGTAAAGTTGTAAGTATAGTGTTAATAGTTTGATAACTCCTTGTAATAAGATATATACGATATTTATAGAATATAGAATTATTTGTAATGGAACGCATCTCATTAGCTCAATTTTATCAGGGAAAGCTTTCCAATACTGCACATAGTAAAGTAAAGTAGCAGTCTGTAAGTGGCTACTGCTGGGCAAAGGCCTGCATTGGGCCCACTAAAATTGTCAATTGCAATTTCAAGTACTGAATTTACCACGTCCTCAGAGGTGAGGAAAATATCGTGAGGAAACCTGCATATCTGAGAAATAATAAAACTACTCTTTCGAGGACATGAGAAGTAAGTTCATAAAACCGCGGAGTATGACGGAACCAACCTGGATTCAAACCCTCTACAAAAATTGACCGAAGGCCTTTGTCCACTATAAACTTACATTTCTACCTTCACGCAAAAAAATATATAATATTTCTGCGGTTTAATAGTGTTATATCAGTACAAAAATATTCTGAATGCTGAAATCACGAGAAGGATAAATGAGGGTGCGAAATAAAGCAGCTGGTGTTCCTTAAATAGATCCGACGGACTTAATGTGATGTTCTGTCGGTACAAATGATACAGATTTTTTTTGAAGAAAAAATGTACATAGCCAAAACATTTACATTTAGTACTAGTATATTTACCACTAGTAAATAGTATATAGACGAAAATACTTCTACAAGTTACTTTGTAAGGAAGAACCTTTGTTATAATATAATAACACCATGCTATTTTTTGTAAAGGATCAGGATGTGGTAGGATATGGTATTTGAAACCAAAATTACGCAAATTCGCCCGAGCGAATATAGCCTAGCCTATATGTAAAGTGTGTAATGAGTATTTTGTCGGTTATATCTAATGTTACACCTGCCACCTCTTTTACGAGTACTCTACTTATTTTATATGTTAATTTACACTATTATGTAAATACAGAGATGTTTTCCCGGAATTCACGGAACGATGCTCATTTATATATTAATTGAAACTTTTAATAGTTTCTGCTTTATAGTTATGACAGATTACTGCACTACAGTAAAAACCAGTTTAATTTCAAATAATCACAATTATTATACGATTAAATATAGGTATTAAAATAAAATATATTGAAACACGCACTGGTTGTATATTGGTTTTGAGGTTTAGTGGTATACTCGAAGAAAAGATATGACGTAGTTTCCAGAATCCAGCCCAGCCGAGTTGGATTTGGCGATTGACCTCTGGGTCGAAGTTGGACTTCGGATAATTTGGCCCAGGTATATGTACTCTTCTACAACTTCGAGCCTATTGTTCCCAACAGCAACCGGTATTGGTGTGACATGGACGTTTGACATGAACATCGTCTTGTCCATGTTCATCTTAAGACCAACCTGTTGAGAGACACTATTGAGGACATTGAGCATAGTGCTAAGCTCCTCCAGCAATCCTGCCATCAGATCTATGTCGTCGGCAAATCGAAGGTGAGTGATGTATTCGCCATTGATGTTGATCCGTATCCATTCTAGTTCAGCTGTTTGAAAACATCTTCCGATGCAGCGGTGAAGGGTTTCGGGGATATGACATCATCCTGTCTTACACCTTTCTGCAGTTGGATTGGTTCCTTACTCTGATAATGTACTCGGATAGACATTGTAGCCTCATTGTACAAACACCTCAGCACTTCGATATACCGAGAGTCTATCTGTGACTTGTAGTACCGCCCAAGTTTCAACTGAATCGAAGGCTTACTCATAGTCCACATACTTCTGTACACTTCTGTAGAATCTGGCGAAGAGTATGTATGTGGTCTATGGTACTATAGCCTTTTCGGAATCCGGCTTGTTCGGGAGGCTGGAATTCGACAAGTCTGTTTACTAGACGATTTGAGATGATTCTCGAAAACAGCATGTAGACACGGCGTAAAAGCGATATCGGTCTATAATTCTTCAATAGACAGTTACCCCCTTTCTTGAAGAATAGGACAACCACGCTTCTACTACATGCTTTCTAGGACTACAAGTATCAGTTTTCCACCCGTTATCAGAAGCTCAGCTGTAATTTCGTTCTCACCCGGCGCCTTGCCGTTTTTAAGCTGTTTGGGAGCCATCCTAATCTCGCTCAGACTGACGTCCGGGATGTTATCGGAATAATGTCGGATAAGCTTGGCTGTTGGGTAATGACTCACATCAGTGTGTGGTTTCAACGACGTTGTGTACGCGTGTCCGTAAAATCTCTGTTTCGATCTCACACAAAATATCGGCTCCAGCGGAAATAACTGCGCCGTTTTCGGTCTTCAACTTGGTCAGCTAGCGCTTTCCGATAGACTGATCTCAGGCAAAGACTTTGAAGCCTTTGTTCCGCTCTATCTATATAATTTGTGTATGACGTGCCTCATACATTTAGAGATCTGTCTATTCAGTTTCCGATATGCTGACGCATCAGTTGTAGACTTCAGCTTTATCTCACGCCTGGCTTTCATGAGTTTAAGAGTGTGATCGGAGAGTTTTTGGGGCTTGTTCGTGCGACGGGTCCTGCAAAAATTTGCTCCTACCGCACGGACAGTTTCCACTGGCCTGCTATTTGTATCGTCCACTTTAACGCAATCTTCTAGGCACTGAAAGCGATTATGCAATTCGAGCTAAAAGATCTCGGGGTTTTGGATTAGGTCACGTGGTGGACGGAGCGTATACTTCATCAGATGAGACCACTCGAGCCTAATGTTAAGATTCAGTGTACCTCTTACCATTCGGTGATCACTGCCGGTTTTTTGTGGTACCGTCCGGCCTCATCCAGGTTCACTTTCTGTGGGACCGCTTCTGAAAACAGGAATTCATCATAAATAATCTCTCATTTGCCATAAAGCCATAGTTGCCTTTGTTTTTATGGTCTAATGCAGGAAGATGCTGCTGCTCATCTCCTAGTATAAATTTTTCCCTCTGTTGAGTGTTACGACACCCACGGGACGAGACGGGACGGCAGATTCTCTTGCACCGCTACGACACGTTAATATCGTATAGATGTTAGACCTTTTACGACACCCATGGTCAGACACGGTTGGCGCTATTCTTTACTTCCGACAGCCATACGGAAAAATAATAGTAGAAAAAAGAATAGTAGCAGGTTGTAAATGTCCACAGCAGGGCAAAGGCCTCCTGCTCAAATATTTGAGAGAGTTTTGGAGCCGGGATGACGATTGACCGCTGATCACGTTGTAAATCAAGCAATTATAACATTTTTAGTGGTTCCGGAACCGGGGATTGAACCCAGGTCACTCGTGCTCTATGAAACTAAAGCGAGCGCCCGGTTATCTCACAATTAAAGAATAACAATGCAAAATTTAATAACACTGATTAACCCTTCACGTGTCATTGCAATATAATTTAAATAAATAATTTCTATTGTGTTAAAACGTCAAGAATTTTTGTAATCCCGTGTTGTAAAATAATTTATATTAATTTCGTATCAAAATTGGTACTAAAAATTATATAACACTGTTTAATCCTTCATGTGTCATAGCAGTACATTTTTTTTAACAGGACTAGAAATGTTTTAATCCTATGCTTTAAAAAATATTTCATAGCAAAGCAGGTACAGCCCATAAGAACTACATTTTTAACATTTGATGCTATCTCATAAATCAAGGACTTAACGTTCGGAAGATACCGAGCTGAATATCAAATAGAAGGCTCAAAATCGATACCTCCTTATGTAAGACACAATTGAGCTTCGTGGCATCTATTCTTAAAAGCAATCAAAATAGAGTAAAATTATTATAACTTGATGGCTTTTATTAGACGCCAAAATTAATTCCATCAATACACTCGTTTAGGTTCATTTTAGTTAAGCCATTCACATGTCACAATTTCTTGAGGCGTCACTTAGAATTTCTATCGTCTACGTCAAGAATTATTTAAATCTTCTAACAATTCCTTTACGTTAACAGTACTGGGCATACATACTTCGGATTGCCATGACCATTAGAATTATAGCTTCACTCATATACTGACTTCTTCTGTGTTATATATAAATAGTTTTTACCTGTTCTTCATGTTCCGAAAATATGAACACTGCAATGTAAACGACAGTTTTGTGTGTTGTTGCGTTATGTAATGCCCAAGTTACAATTTTACACTAAAATATGGATACTTGTAGTGAGTGAGTAATTTAATGTTCATCAGAGGAAACAATTTAGCGCTACATGGGATCTCAAAATAAGTTGCGAAACTAACCGGGCGGTTTATCGAGCGCTAAGCAAAAATTTTAACAGTGTTGTTAACAGAAATTTTCAATCAAATCTAGTTTCGAAGAAAATATTACTTCAAAATGATTTTCATCATATTCGTTGATACAGGCATTTGTCAAAGAGATGAACTCAACGTGTCAGAATTTGATTGAGTTTCTGAAAGGTTGATTAAGATATTCTCTAAATTTTTTTTTTATTACTGTCAAATGTCCTGTTAAATGTAACTGCTTAACCATTTCGTGACGGCTTGGGGAATACCACTTTTAAATAATAATAATCTTTTACTATTAAATACTTTTTGTTTTATCATTTATATTATTCTGTAAACAGTTCACCACTAGATAAGGACAAAGCCTCAGAGAGGATTTACAACGATCGGTAGAATCATATTGTGTATTTTCAGTTTTGCGGATATGATTATAAGTCTATCTGGTGTCGTGGTAGCGATACTTTTAATTACTTCCCAAGGTTTATTTACTTCCCTTCTTCTTTAGCGCCTCTAAACTAAAGAGCCATCTGTTGGCCCTATACTAAATCAGGATAATTTGCTGTAATTGTTTTGAATTTCAAGATACCTCGCACAATAGACGATGCTTCCAGTCACTAGCCATTTAGGTCTGGCTAAAGACATTGAATATTATTACTTAACCTCTTTGGGTTTGGCATATTTGTGACATATGAAATATTCCGCCATCGGTCATATTACACAGCTGATAAGGAAGGCGATTATTTGTAATATAACCCTATAAGTTTGAATTTTATTTAAGATTCGTACTATAGACATTTCCCGTAACCCGATGTCACCGATAATTTTTTTAACGAATTTTGTAAATGATTGTAGTACACGTTTTTAAAATATTATCCCAAACTCTCATTCCATATTACCGCATGAGAATAGATAATATGTATGTACTTACATTATAAATATTTATTTCTAACCCATGATGTCTTCTGTTTTGAACTTTAATTGTAAATGAATCGATTATTTGTAACGAGGCAAACTTCAATGACTCGTGGCCATGACAAATATCCTCAATCGAGTGATGGACGCAATTAGACTACAAAGCGACGACGGGCTCCTAAATTGTTCGTGACGTAAACGCTACTAAATCACTCACGTTTGAGAAAATTAGGAAACCATTTTCCTTTAGTGTAACAATAAATTTTCAAGAGAAGACCTACGCCTTTTTAAGTTAACAACAACACTATGAATAGTTAAAATGGATATCAAAGTAATTGCATTATTCTCGTGGCATACTCCCAGAAGGCTAGTGGCATTTCCTCGATTAGTAGCTATGGTGTTTTACCCGCTGTTTGCCTATTTTTTATATAAGTATTGAGAAGAGGCCTCTGTCCAGTTCTTTTACTTTGGCTTTTGCTTTAGTTTTCAAAAAGGTTTAGATGATATATTATTGTTTTGTTGATTATAGTACATGTTTATAATATTATTATAAAATTTGGAATGCCTCATACTTAATCGTGTCCTGTGGTTTCGGACACAGTTATTTCAACATTGAGAGTGTGTGTACAGGCGAGAGTGACACTTAAATAAAAGGAAAATATGCCAATATTTAAATTAACACTCAGGGATGAAAAAAGTATCTGCGCATTTGTACCTAGAATATTTATCGAAGTGTAGAAAGAAACCGAACTGAATATTTCCCGAGGTTTTTTGAAATTGTTGCAACAAGATCCTGATCATTTTTTGGCTCGATTTATGACTGGACGAAATGTTGCTTCGCCATTTCGATCTGGAAATAAAATTACAGTCTAAGATTTGGAAAATATCATCATATCGAATTCCTCCCAAGACAAGTCCCATCGCCGGTAAGATCATGGATTATCTTTTCTCGGACAGAATCATGATTATGTATGTATTCAATGGTTACTACCCCTTAAGGTAGTACTGATTGAAAGTTTTCTTTAAGATAGTACTGAGTTATGGCCACTTTATATGCAGAACAAATAAAAATATTGCACATCGAAATCCGCGAGACAATTCGAAATGCTGGTTTCGGAATACTTGAGCATATTTCCCCAGACTATATATACCAGTGATATACCTAGTGATTTACCATATACCTAGTGTTTTTTGTCTATTTCCGAAATTTGTTCGAGAATCTGAGAGGAGAGATATTTGAAGATTATGAAGCAGTAATCGCTGGTGCTCAAGATGAAAAGTTCTCTTGGAAAGGAGTTTTAAGCTTAGAAAAAAAAGTGTGTAAAAGGTGTGACTCTTACTTTAAAAAAAAAACCTTTAATATAAGTTAACTGTAACATACTCAAATCTACTTTTTATTTAACTTCCCTAGTATTTACAAATATATAGTGCCACATTGATTAGTCACTTTATGTACATATGAGTAAGATACACAGCCATGGTTATTTACTGATAGACAAATGGCACTAAGCTAAGATCATAAATTAGGCAGTCAAGTAAAGCAGCGAGTTCTATTGAATACTCCCACAAATCACACGCGGTCGTTGACAGAGAAAGCAATATTCAAAATAGTGTGCTGTTACCCATGGCTGTTACTCATTATTTATTGAATTAAAAGCGTTACCTAGGCTTAGTGGAAACAGGCGTATAAACTTACTTCTTAAACGTATAGAACGATAATTTAGTTAACTTACTTAACGAGTTTAATAATAATACTATTTATTCCTACTTTCTGGGATAATTATAAATGGGAAAGTTTGTATATTTGCATGTTTGATTCTTATTTACGTCTAAAGCATCGAACAAATTTCAATACAATTTAGCAGAGGCTAAGACAAAGGTTACTTTTCCTAGATCAGGGGTAGTCTGAAAAAAAATTAAGGACGTGATGGCGAAGCCTCGCGATTTGTCTTCTAAGCTAGAATTCGCATATTGATATGTGGTATATACAAAGTATGGATATATGGCTCGCAGAACGGACAACCGTTGGTGTAAATAGGTATAAACGATGACATAATTCTAAAAATAAAATGATAAGTTTATTTTCATTAGTCTAGTATCCCACTTGGTTAGGGTTGTGATAACGAGCAACCTAACATGGAAAGCATTGCTTTTACCTAGTAGTGAAATTCGAAAGGCAGATGATAATGATAAAAACGTACCAGTCCCACTGAGAATTTTTTTTTGAATAATGCTAACTATTATATATAAGCAAAATACGACTAATCTATAAAATTATAAGCCTTACAAAGTTTAAATTTGGTAAGTAGGTTGCTTAAAAGGATTTTACAAAATAAAACCGTCCCTAAAGGGGTGAATTATTATTAAAAAATTAAAGATATTAATGACGAAGCGAAGCTTCGGTAAAAAATATTTGTCTAAGCGTTTTTTTAAAAACAACCCTTAGGTGTGTAGAATAAGGAATGAAGGCTTGTATGGGAAAAATTATTTTACTAAATATACTTGATTCGATTTTCGAATAAGAAATTTATGATTATTTGTGTAAAAAATGTTGTATAAATAATGTAAAATAACGAAGTTCACGCGTACGAAGTCGCAAGTAACTGCTAGTAAGATTATAAACTGTGGTTAGTTGATTAAATAGAAATAATTAATTAAAATATAAATAAAAATAAGCGGCCGTATACCCTACGGATGAGAGGTCTAGAAATATTAGTCCTTTCAACCCACTTTTCACCAGAGCTTATTAGAGACAACGTGACAGATGTTAAGTCTGTTGCCGTTTGCTGTCACATAGGTGATCGAACACGAGCCTTTTGATTTGAAAACGGTTATCGTGGCTATACATTAAAGAAATAACACAGTATATAGGTTTCTCAAATATTTTTTTTCATTGTGCTCACATTTATTTCCCTTATAAAAAGTAACTGCATACTTTTATGTTAGCATAGAGCTATTTTCCTGGATATACATGAGGCTGCTCTCGCATATTGTTAATGGAACCATCAGGTGTTATAACGATGTTAATCTTCCTGAAGTAATTAGAAAATGTTTACATCACTAAAAATATAACGTTTACAAATTTAAGTATTTTTTTTTTAAATTTTATTCACATTTTTTTTATATGTCGGGGCAAACGATTAACCGCAACTCCAGAGGGTCTGCAGGTACGTTCCCGGTCTTTAAATATATTTGGGAGTTGGGATGATGAAGATGGGGATGCGGAGGGGAGTAGGCTTCCAGTTACCCAACTGAACGAACCAAACGCAGAAGCACAAGAAGCACTTCACGACGTTATTCTGCGAGGTCGTGGTACTACCCCGGTCGAGTCGGCCTATTCGAATACCAGCAAAAGCCACTGTTTGGCTATATCTACTGCAACTCATGGACACCTGAATACAGTTTTAGTTGAAAAATGTTATAGATCACCTCTGAGAATTGGAATGTCTTACAGACGGTACAGATACAGACAGGTATAATTACAGTCTGTAGGCATTGTCTGTCTGTAAATGTACTGGTTCTTTTTACCTTCAGTAGCTGCACCGCCGATTAGCGGCAAAAATAGATAAGTATCTACCCAGCCGGTCGCAGGCATAAACAAAGTCCAGGAGGTCGGTCCTACCACCAACAGCAGTGAACTTATCCAAACTCCACGTTAAGAGCATTTGCTATAGTCGTTGTACTTGTTTGTCAGAATGCCGATTAAAGAAACACACGACGCTGTTCGCTGCTGGATTCTGATGGCGATCGCTGACCTTGTTATTTAAATTAATTATGATGGGACTTGCGATGCGATCGCTAATTCGTAAACTATTAAAATAATTTAGTCAATACACGTGTATACAACCAGAATTATCTCAAAATCATTTTATATCTGCGATGGCAGATGCTGACAGAAGATTACTTTTAATACATGTAACTTTTAATTGCTTCTAGTGAATAATATTGTAATTTTTTTTAAATCTTATAATAAACTCTTTCGAAAGCTTAAGTTCAAAAGAAAAATCGGCCTATTAAGTACGTGAGCAGTATTATTTAACACTAACTCAAATATAATGCCTGTGCTCCTAAATGCTTTGGAAAATTAAATGAGAACAAATTATTCGTTTCAAGAAAAATATTGTAATGTTATTAAAATAATCAATATTAATTCTTCTACTCATAATGTGGAGATATGTAATAAGTACAGTAACGTATTTCGAGACTCCGTATTCAATTCAATTCATTTTATTAGCATAAAATATGACAATATTCATTTTCACATACAGTTACATCTTTCGTCACATTAATGACAAGCACATTTTTGTTCATGTTATAATCGTTACAAGTTCTTACCTAATATATTATCATTAATTGTCCAATTATAAAATTGGTTATTAATAATTATAATTAATGCTATACAGAGCATTTTGCGTACAGTGATATAGTACGCAAAAATACTATATTTCAGTTGGATTAATCTTTTTTTTTGCAACACCTAATCTAATAACTATTGCCTCACTTTATCAACAAATAAATAAAAACACTTTAATTAGTTTAAACAATTATGGCCGTCGTAATCATGTCGTATTGTAACAACAGAAATTCAAAAATTTATTAAAATCTTACTGTGGTAGAGAGTTGATCAAGTGAAGGGTATACAGGTGTTCCGAAATTGTTTATTGGAAAAGTTTTGGTAACTATTAATATCGAACAATGGTATGTGAAATTTATGTTAAAACCATTGAAAAGAAACTGAAATTGCGATGCCGACTATACGGTTTAATTTAAATGTCGTACATAGAGTTATAAGTGTCAATTTACACTATATATAGGTATTCTGACTTAATATTATTTTTTTTCTTCAATTTCCTAAGGCTTTGACCACATATTCCTTGATCTTCATTTCACCTTCAGAGCCATGTCTTGACAGACTGTCTACAATAAAATTTTAATGATATCCTGTAAATTTTCCGTAATTATAATTTGTTCTCGTTTTATCTTCAAATTTTGCTTCAATTCGGGATCATATTCTGGGATAATATAATCTCTTTATAATAATTAAAATGCAGTATGTAATATGCTTACGACGACGTTTACTGATCTCAGAGGTAACACTAAGAAGAAAAGGTACCGACAAAAGTCAATACTAATAGTTCGCGTAACTTCACTATTTTATTTTATCAGGCGCTTCGACACATACTTGTATTGACTAAATATAACTCAACATACACCACGAAATAATATTGAAAAACAGATTTCAAAGTAATACGTTCATATTCTTGAAAGAGAAAATTGAGAGAAATGTTTCGTCCCAAATGAAATTCTTTCGTCAGATGTCTATTTCTTCTTACAAAATGGCATCAACTTAAAATGAATGAATGAACGAGATTCCCTGACATGAAAGAGGCGGTACAGGGAAGGTGATGAGTTTAAACAGAACCATGCAGTAGACAGCGTACCTTTGAACCAACAAATTGGTTTATAGAGCGCTTCTATGGCTCTTTTTACACAGTTAGAAGTTTGAGACAAATTGAAAAGTAATATTATTTCCCGTTTCAATTTAAGTTTTTAAACTTTATTCACATTAAAATATGGCTAGTCTATATTCATTGAGTTCGTATTTTAACTAAATAACCGCATGGCTTAGTGGTGAGCCTATTTAGGTGTCGAATCGTTGTTCGTTGTTTCGGTTCTTAACCAAACAAATACCTTGAAGAGGGCGTTTTTTAAGCCGGCGAAAAAGATACGTAAATTTTTACCATTTGTCAAGTTCAATATCCCTCTACATGATGCAGGAGTGTACAAGCTTGGTGGTGAACGTGGTCGTTCTTACATAGGGCAAACTAAAAGATATGTAAGGATACGCGTAAAAGAACACATAGCTGACGCGAAACACCGACGCTATAGGAAGTCTGCAGTCTGTGATCATATCCTTTACACCCCAACCATTACATCAGATTTGATAGTCTACAAGTCCTTGCTAAACGATTCCTGCCAAGGATGATTTGCGTGGCCATTAGAATCAAAAAACATTCTAATTTCAATAGAGAGGATGTCTGAACTAAGAATTAAAAGGTCGATATTGAAAGTTACACACACGTCTACAACCTACAGATTGTATACTTTTAGTCTATGTTTAATATGCATTGATCTAAATTATACAGAAAAAAATACTTATACGTGAAAAAATATGAAAGTCACGCCTTAAAGGATAAATTCCGTCATATTTCTTTATGTTACGGTAATCCTAGCGGCCTTACGGGAGATTTCACCTGCTTTAGCGCTGTAAGCAAAAAACAATCAGAAACTCTTTGAATATTGTATAGAATATTTGACTAGAACACTTTGTTAACTTAATGTAGCTTTTAGAATAGTCGGTGTTCATAATATGGGTATTATGTAATTCGATTGAATTTATTAACAATCGCTGGTTAACAGTAACTGTAAGCGGGAATAAACGAGTACCATATCTTTTTACTATCAACAAATGCCCACCTCACCTGCACGTGGTGCACGCTGCTCCACGATGATGGTGGAATCACTACCTGAATATGCCGTACCCAAATCCCATCAGCTAGTGATGGAGAATTTTATCCTACCGTGAGAATGGGCAAGCCTTGTAGAGGTAGAATGGTTTTAGGTCATCGCAGTAAATAATTATAAATAATTTTAGTGCGACACTGATTATCGGTTCACAATCAGGGACACTTGTATTCAGACAGAGACACAGGATGCATACTAACTACAATTTCACACATTTGTGTGTACATTTTTTAATAAGTATGGGTAAAATTTAAGCATTTTGAATAAATAGAAGCGCCTCTTTATATTTGCTGCTCCGATCACTAGTCTGTGGGATTTGAGTTCAACAAATTCGGGAATTTTTCTTCATCACTCGGTCCCCAAAGCCTCGTTTGTTTAGCTAGCAGGTTGGACTCGTGCAGGTGTGGTTGGCATTTGGCAAAAAAAATTTTACTCGTATATTCCACTCTACACTATATTTTGGTTGAAAAACGAGTTAACAGCCCCTCAGATAATAAGTGGATACTGCAGCTCATGAATACCTGCAAACAACCTTAATAGAAGAAAGTCACAGATGCGTTGTTACTTTTTACCAATTAAATGGGCATTTCTCAAAGCCCGTATTTTACGGGATCATTACACCTTTCAACCGGGACACAAGATTAGCTGCACTGCTGTTTGGGCGCTGAAATGGAAAAAAAATCTCTGTTCTAATTAAAATAAATGAAATTAAAACTAAAAATAACAGATAGTTACTATAATGTTTAAAACTAATTTGGATAGCTTTAGTAATATTAACTATGCTCCAAGTCTTACAAAATTATTTCACTAAATCTGTACTAATATATGAAATTCTCAATAAGTATGTATGTTTAAACGGATTAAACTTAAATGTACGCATTTTGATGACGCTTTTTTCTAAATTTTCCTTTTGATTCCAGACGAGGTTAACCCTACTAAATCTTACAAATGGGATAGTTTGTAAGTAAAGTGTGTTTGTCGTACAATCACACTTAAAAGACTGTACTGATATGAACGATATTCAGGCAGAGTTGTAAATTACGCCGTGAATGTAAACCTGCCCATCGACCATCCTGTCCTCTAACCGCCTTGGCGACCGTTTAGGTCTGAAAAATTGCAATGAATATATGCTATCCAAATTCTATCAATCTGTCAGTTATGGGGTACAGTGTAATTAGTAGGAATGTCGTTAGCCCAGTGTGGTCCCTGAAAAAGTCCATGATCATGATTTTGCAATAAAATATTGATGTATTGTTTCATCATTATCATCATTTCACCCTATCACAAGTCCACTGCTGAACATACCTCCCCATACTGTTTATGTTAAGGGAATTTGTTTTAACAATTTATTTTTTTGATGCTAAGCCGAGATTTTAATGTATTTTAAAGTAATATAGGAAGTTACATCTTGGATATTCAGATTACAGCTAAATTAATCATTGGAATTTTATAATTACATTAGTCAGTATACGTAAACAAAGACGTGGTAAAGACAAGATATTGTTCTTGGACTCAATATTAATTAGCACGCGAGCATTTATCGTGTATTTAACTACGTATAGAGGATGCAAATTAAAAATATATGCAGATATAAAGACATTGTAAAGGTATGATAAATACAGTAGCTACCTTGATTCGGTTTAAAATAACTGTAACTTTATTAATAAACCTTTATATTACAGACGTAATTTTGATTATACTTTAAGCATTTGATTGAGGGACTAGTATATTTACAAGATGAGGCTTTGTCTGGAAGCCCAGACATTAGAAGGAAACTGCGTACTTTTCAGTTTGAGTTCAAATTTGGCCAAAATGCAACTTGAAATATTTTACACCTTGCCAGTTACGTCACCAAAATTATGTAAAACTGTAATGTTTGTTTTTCGCAATACAGTCATTAGAAAATAATTAGTTTTAATTCTCAAGCGTTGTCAAAGACAAAGTCGAAAAACTTTTATTTAATTTCGGCTTGTTTGAAGCTCTCATGAACGTCAAAATTTACACCGGTTCACAGAATTCCTTCTGAGAAAAGTAAGAAACTCGGTCTTTCATACCATGCTCACCTTCTAATAAAATCAAAACAAAGTCAAATGTACACTCTTTTTTCTTTAATGGCAATTTTAACAATACATCACTAGCTAGGGTACTTTCAAGTGCAGAGTTAGAGTCATATTGATCAATTTTATACTAGACATTTTTTTAACAAAATTTCCTACAAATTTTTAAATGTTACGTCAGATGTTTCATCATATTTTGAGAGATTTTATTGGAAAACTTTATGTATTTACTCCGAAAAGAGCGTCGATTGTTAGTCAATCTAAATTTTGGAAGCTTTACAGGAGAAAATCCGTTTATTATTAAACACGTTTTTGTTTTTCCGTACGTACAGAATGTTTTCAGAAAATAAACAATAGTGGAAGTGTCAAAATATTGGTCTTATTGAAAATGTTTATAGTTTATGTTATAGATTGGCTAATACGAAATGCTTATTGTTTACAGTACGGTTGCAGATCCCCACAATAATACACCGCAGGAAATGATACTGTGGAATTAAGCAAAGAAGATGAATTTAACTGTTTATTAGTCAGCTCTCTAATCCTCCTAATAGTAAAAAATCCTCTAGAAACTTGCAGAACTGAATTTCGAAGCAAGCTTATAAAGTGTCCGGGCAGCACCGGAGCTTGAAATCAATAGAAATTCCGATAAAGGTTCATTTAGGTCCATCATAATCCCCGTCGTGGTTTTTCTGTGCAAGCACTTCACCACTTCCATTTACCCGCAGTCAAACTGGACCCACCAAAGAGTACCGCCCGAATTTGGGCTCAATTGAAAACTTACTTAGCGTTCAAACACACAAGGCTTACGATTTGTTTTTAAGTGTGAGTTTTTTTTTCAAATATTCGAAATCTATGTGTTCTGTAGGATCTTTTCTGTAGGATTTTCGAAAACCGGCTATTTCGGAAGGCAGTATGTTCGTTAATACTAACAATAATTTATCTTTTATTTTGGTCCCACTAGTTTATAAAGATTATACCTAACATTAACAGTGAATTATAATAAATATTTTTTTATGGGAGCCTGGTTTTAGTACTTGGTAATAAATATTTTTTTTTTTTATTTTAAAATCACATTAGGAAAAAAAAAAAAACTTTTGTTATGCGAAATTTATATTCCTATGTTGTTGCAAATACTTTGATTTTTGATTTTGGGACTAGATTCACAGATAGTGCTTGATATCGTTCTTTTATACTGCAAGAGAGCGTTATTTTACTTCTGCTTGTTTTTTAACTTGGATAATTTTTAAATGACGAAGGACTTGCACATGCACTGATGCTCACTGGCTGATGTTTAACCATTTATGATTTAAAAACGTATTGGAAAGAATATAAGAATAGATTCAAAACGGTGTACAAGAGTTTTGTTATATATAGAGGAATTCTTCATAGTCTACTTCCGCCTGCAGCTTTGAACATAATTTATTTTCTGTAAACGAGCAAAGTATGCCGCTGAAGGCAAAGGCGTTTGTACACATTAACGCTGTGCCGCTCATGAAAAATCGCTTAGGAAAGACGTAAGCGAACACAGTTTTAGGTCGGCAGTATATTATGTAGGTAATACGGAAACCATTTCAAACATTCATTCTTTTAAGGATTATGCTCGTACCTTCCGAAAATAAAATTTATTGAGACATGTGTATATGTACACCGCTCATCTTATATAAAATTGGTTTAGTAAAGTAAAGTAAAGTAGCAACCAATAAGTGCCCACTGCTGGGCAAAGGCCTCCTTCTCAAATATCTGAGAGGGTGTAGGAGCCGGGAATATCACGCCACGCTGCTCCATTGCGGGTTGGCGGGCTTCACATATCCTCGAAATAATATATATATTTTTTTTATTATTTCTCAGATATGTAGGTTTCCTCACGATGTTTTCCTTCACCGCCGAGCACGTGGTAAATACAGCACTTAAAATTGCTATTAACTATTTTAGTGGTGCCGGCACCGGGGATCGCACCCAGGTCACTTGCGCTCTATGATACTAAAGTTAGCGCCCTGACCACTAGGCTACCACGCATCTTAAATTGGTTTAGTTTATCAAAAAATAACTTCATAAAAATAACAAAGTACCTAGCCTTAACTTTTTTATTACAATTAATATAATATAGTTTTTACTAAAAGGTACAGTGAAAATAACAAAATAACAAAATCGTTGAACAAGTGCATAATCGTAGTATTGATAATATCAATTGTAGGAAATTAGTTTATTCTTTGTCAGCCTCGTGTGTGACTCATGCATAAAAAGTCCCGCATCGTAAAGCAATAGTAAGGCCACCACTAAATTCTTAAACAAGTTTTTTCCTCTTATACGCTTATGCTAAAAGGTAAACAAGTTCTCGCAAGATCGTCACACAAACAGCCGTGGTTGATCAGTCAGCTTGCATTCGTTGATGAGGCCATACATTATATTGAGTATAAAGTCTATCACAGTAAGATGAAAACGACGTCCATTTTGTTTATAGTGATTGTTGCGTGTATTGGCGTAAGCCAATGCAAAGACTTAATTGTGGGCACAAGTTTTAATAATAGGTTACTATGGCAAGAAAAGGCCGAATACAATGCCATTCCTCTCAAGAAAAGGGTTAAAGAAGTTTTCTTTTCGGACCCTGGACAACAAATAATTAAGGTATGTACTGTCCGCCATTAATTTAATATGATTTTATTGATACTAGAAATAGACTAAACATAGATAGGTAAACTAAACAAATTGTGTTTGTTCACTTTGCACAACATAGTTTGCATAATAAAATAATCATGTAACAAGCATGAACACAGCTTTTGAGTTTTATGGTAAATAAGAAATTAAACCAGTTATTTAATTACTCTAAAAATATCACTAAATATTTCATAATCTAAATGAGTCATTCAAAATGATTTACTTGAAATAATATAGTTTTCATAAAAATTATAATTACTATAAGTATAATTATTATATGTATATTGTATAATTTTTATACATAATAAGTCTTTTATATAAATAATTATCGTAAGTAGATTTCTCTGTGTTTTCTGTTTAGATATTTGTACATTCAGTTTACGAAGTTAAATGCCTTTCTTTTATCATTTAAGTATATCACTTTTATATCGTTTTCAACTGTTGTCAATGATTTTAAAAGAAAATTACTATTCCATGTGGTGGAATGTGTGATGGAAATGCTTTTGATTCTGTAAAGTCACCCAGCTCAAGGGCTAGGCCTAGTAGTGGCTGTAGCTGTAGGCTGAGTTTAAACATAATAAAATTGTTTCTTACACACGTAGTTAAATGCTAATTAAACTCATGCTCGGCAGTGAATAATAAAGTATATGTATGCGTGAATGTCCCTAAGCAGCTGAACCCCACAGCTCGTGGGGTATGGCGGAATTTCCCTGTCTCAATAATTCTCTAATAAATAACTGTATATGCTTGCTGTATTTTCATAGCGCTCGCGTGACTTACGTGTTATTATCCAATCTGTGGTTAGGTTCGAGTCCCAGATCTGGTACCACTAAAATTGTTATTTGCAATTTTAAGTGTTGATTTTTCCACGTGCTCGGTCGAAGGAAAACATAGTGAGCAAAACTGCAGTTCGGAAAAAAATGAAAGTATTATTTCGGGGATATGTGAAGTTTGCCAACACGCACTGTAGTAGCTTAAATAATTTCCAGCTGCAAACACTTCTCAAATATAATGAATGAAGGTCGTTGCTCAGTAGAACTTCCATGCCCAGTTGCAGGTTGTTTATATACAGCTTCACTTTATGCAAGAGTAATGTCAAAATAAATATTGGTCTTTATGGTTTTGTCATTATAAATTATGATAAGGTTTCTTTTCTATCTTTCAGGGAATAATAGCCCGGGATCTTGATCATACAGACGCTAGTGCCACTATCACAGCAGGAGGCGTCGGTTTCTCATATGCAAACCTCAGACTGAAAAGCGAAAGAGGATCTGGTCTCAATTATCAGATAGAAGTTTATGTATAATTCATTTATCTTGATTACTGTGCAATGTCTATGAAAATTTAAAAAGTGTAAAAATAACTTCCTTTTATAAATATTTTTTTTTTCCCGTAAATATTAATACTTACAACCAAACGTCAAGTAGTTAATCAAAATTTATCTCCTGGGAGTACTATTATCTATACTGTGACCTATGTATCTATGTGTGTGGAACAAATTGTTTCCTAGTCGTGTTTATTTTTTAGTTTTATGTTAAATTGTTCGTACCGTTTTTCACTGTCACATAACATATTGTCGCATACACTCAACTAATGATTATGTTACCTATAAACACAACAATATCCAATAAAGCAATTAAAATATGAAGAGTTCTTAATATACCTATTCATTTAAAAAAAATAACATTATGATTAAATTCAGATGTGGAATATAATATTTTTGTTTGAGACTGTCTAAGAAATTGGATACGCTTGCTATGTATATCTTGTTATAATTACAAAGTGAACTATAATTGAAAGTTACTGAAATTGTTCTGAATTATTTTAATTTAGATTACATATTTAAATTAATAATTATGTTTAAGTGTGTTTAACTAAAAAAATGCCTCCACGTCTCATCCGGTGGGAGTCGTAAGAATAGATTTAGGGTAATGTCCCTCTGCTACATCTAATTATTCTTCAATATGAATCTCAATTTTAGATGGAATCAGTCTGGAAGACCCATGTCAAAAAAAAAAAATCCATTGTAAAATATTTTTATTCATCCGTTTTGCAACTCCTAGTATTTTTATGACAGGATAAAAATGATCTTACATTTTGAAACATGAAACGAACTTGATTCACACGGTATGTATAAGTTAAACGGTAACAGGAAACAACTCATTGTCGTACGTTGCTACTCCTGAGAATGACTCAATCGTACGAGACTTGAAACAATAGCAGCATCAAACGACCTTTAAATGAGGATAAAAACGGTTAGGCACAAGTTGAGCACATTTCTGGGAATGGCGAAAACTCTTGTTTTTGCACATTATATCAATCCTTAAACAAAAATCAAACAAACCGTATCCATTTTGATGATAAAAATACAATAACTATAAATTTTTCAAATACGACATATTTACTAATTCTTCGCTTAATAATTATAATGATCAATTTTACGAGTTTGAATTGGAGAGTCGTTTAATCGATATCAATATGTCTTTTGATAACCTTTAAGTAGGTCATGTAATTAAACAGCGTTGTGTTCATATTACATTTTATAAATTATGATAACCAAGAGTGGTTTAATTATTAAGTTATTTCGATAGGTAAATTAACGTTACTGTCTTTGTTTTGTAGCATAGAGTAACTATAAAACTACAGTAGTACAGTCGATGAGGATAATAATAGCTGACACGAAATTACTAAACTAAGATAGTCTTATATGATTAGAGCAGTTCAAGCATTAATTTAATGAAAATTTGTTTTATTATTTCAAATGATAAGGAAAGTAAATTTGCTATGATCCACATGAAATTAAATTTGTTATTTTATATATTCTTTTATCCATCTCCCGGAACAGTTATTTCACACATAGCTTCATTTTTCCTTATTTTTACACATCATGTCAATAACAGTACTTAGAAAAATGACATTTTTTGTAGTATAAAATAAGTAAGTTTCCTCTAAAATTATTTGGTTCCAAACTCGGGTCTACGAATTAGGAGACCACAGATTGGAGCGATATGTGGAAGGATCGGGAGTTTTACGAAATTTATGTACGATTCCTATTGTTGGTTTAGACACTGAGATGGCGACAGGATTACCATCACGTTATTCCAAAAAAACTTTCATAAAAAGTAGGTTGAACCGTAGTTATAAACTATTGAATATACATATGTGTATTTTTCTACGTAGTAGAGCCCAGCGGCGGCTTTGGTCGCTGCTCGAATGGGCCAGTTCGATCGGTGTAGCACCACGGCCTTGAATTGCCCAGAATACCAGTGTGAATTAGAGGTATCTTGTGCTTCTGCGTTTCTTTCTGTTACAACGGAATTTTAAGTTGTCTTTTTAAAAAATATACTGTTATTACCCACTGGAATTATAAGATTTACAAGACAATAATTATTATTTATTAAGATTTCGACATGCCTGAACGCCAACCGCGATGTTTAGATAATGGACCGAGACAGAGGTGTACCGTTATCGACGGATTATAACAGGAGAATTTTTTATTTTTTTATAGAAGAATGGCGCAAACGAGCGTGCGGCTCACCTGATGGTAAGTGATCACCGACGCCCACGAACATCCACAACACCAGAGGAGCTACAGATGCGCTGCCGGCCTTTAAGGAAGGAATAAGCTCTTTTCTTGAAGGTCCCTAAGTCGTAACTGTTCGGAAATACTGCTGGCGACAGCTGATTCCACAAAGTCGAAGTGCGTGGCAGAAAACTTCGATTAAAGCGCACTGTGGTGGAATGCCAACCATCTAGGTGGTATCGATGGAACTTCGAATTCTGTCGCGATGTACGATAGTGAAACTCAGCAGCTGTTTGTTGCTAGCGGACAAGACAGACTTTACAGGATCCAGACGTACCAGTTCGATGAGTGAGGTAACTGGAGCTCCACTCACCACCCCCGCTCACAAAATATCCTTAAAGGCCGGCAACGCACCTGCAGCTCCTCTGGTGTTGCAGATGCACGTGCTCGTTTGCTCCCATTACTATGAAAAGCAATGGCTCGCCATTGGTATGAAGCCAGGTCAACGCGGGAAGCCGTTCAAGGATGCACTGTCCTTTTTTTAATTTTATACTTATACTTTGCCATTTTTAAATCAATATATTTCTTAGACCCACCAGGCGGTTCAAACTTCTTTGACAAAAGTAAATTAGCTTAGGATTCTTGGTCAAACAGCACAGACTGTAAAACTCATACAATGAAATAGTATCGAGTCCGGTTTACGACATTTCATGGGACAATGGTATAGCAAAAGTTCTGTTACAGATCGCAGGAATTAGCCGTAAAACAGTTCCCTTCGCCGGGATAATAACTTCTTACCTTTCAAAACTAAACTCATGCTGGTTCATTGTCTTATTCGAGCCATTTTCGATTATGCAGATGTTAGGCAGACTATCACAAATTCTTCTCCATGTGTTGGAGCGCCTTCTCTGTAATTATTTAGAATTTACTTTGGATTTGTAGTAGTTAGTTATAGTTACGCTATGGCCATAAAATAACCTTTTATCGATCAAATCTTAAATAGCTCCTCATCCGCCAAAGGCGAAACTCAAGAATGATTGAGAAGAATTTGCTTGTACTTTACTCAGTTTTAACGATCTAAATTCACCAGTTTGCCCAAAAGATAATATTCATCACACCACTGGATTCTTCAGCGGATCTTTTACTATTCAAGCTATATTCCTCAGGAATCCATCCCCGACGAGTTCAAAACCGCAACCTTATTGGTTGCGGACTCCTTCAAACATCTGGGTCGTCAATATTATCTGAAGGCAATTTTATCGTCCAAAGAATATTATCTTACAGACGAAGACGAATATTAATACAACGTTATTATATGTGTAAACTCGTATTATGTCTTTATTATGCATGTATAGATATAAGTCTTTTTTATG
Source organism: Bhutanitis thaidina (assembly GCA_029286595.1). Lineage (NCBI taxonomy): Eukaryota > Metazoa > Arthropoda > Insecta > Lepidoptera > Papilionidae > Bhutanitis > Bhutanitis thaidina. The sequence goes on from JAGSMS010000022.1 coordinate 7,587,456, forward strand.
AGTATATCTATGTAAATGTTACATTCATCTGAGTTACTATGTCATAGTTCACATGTGTACATAAGATATAGTATGTAAGTGTGTTAATGTTTGAATCTCTCTATTTGATATAATATTTTTGTTATTTTCTGATTGCACCTAATATTGTTCGAGATCTTTTAGGGTACACTGGCAGAAAAAGTCACAATGCATTAAGTCCACCCATTGTGGATCTTAAATTAAGGTTAATAAAATCTTCATAAAAAGTCCAGCCGAGTGGTACAACTCATCCACCACGGAATCCCGAAAGACAAGCAAGCGCGAACGCAGATGTTTCTTCAATATTGCCACGCGCCCAGTAGAAGATCGTACGGTATTGAATTCAGCGCCATAAATTAGTCGAAATATAAATAGTATAAAAATGATCTCATCCTTTAATCCCGGTGCAAAGCCTGACCAGTTGACCGTTTGTGATCCGAGATATAAAGATTAATTTATTCTCATAAACGTGAAAGTCGCGCAGTGTGAACACACTGGCTGTATAACAAGTGAATTTTACAAAATGAGCATGTCTGTGGATTGAGAAAGGACTGCACTGCAGGCTCTATTTGAAAATCAGTGCTGCAGCACTTTAGTACTTTTAACTGATTTAAAAGATGGCTGGTTAGGTTTTGGATGTCCAATTCTCAAACAACTTTTTGGGTCATCAGATGAATATAGTGTTAAAACTTTTACCGATGCAATTAACGCCATACAAGATGATCAGACACAAGATGGAGTGACGACCTGCGCAGTGTTGCGGGAAGTCGATGGATGCAGGTGGCTCAGGACCGAGCTTCGTGGCAATCTTTGGGGGAGGCCTATGTTCAGCAGTGGACTTCTAATAGGCTGAAATGATGATGATGATGATGATGATGAAGATGATCAGCGTCATTTCGCTTCTCTTATTAATGAAAATATCCATGTAATATTAGGGATTAAAGTATGAAATTATCGTTTGATATTGATAAAACAAACACTTCATATAGATTAAAATGTCGTGGACGAAGTTACGGGGATAGCTAGTGGGTATAATAAAACCATACCGCTATGCAAAATGCTTATATCGCCAGTTATAAAAAAAATAGTAATAATAAAATCTATATAGCTTATTAACCATGACTGATGTGTAATAGAACAATGGCAAGTTCCTATAAAACGTTTTACCTTATAACGATTTACCTTACCAATTAGTAAATAGTCCACTGCGGGATATAGGTCTCTCCCATAAGGAGGATTTCTCATAATCACCAGTCTCGGCAAAGCGGATTGGCGATCGTAATGCCAGACACCTCGCACTTTAGACGCTTCTGCCCATCATCGGTCTGCTTAATTTTGGTCTGGTATTTTTTGAGATAGTTATCCCGTCATGGTGGCAGATTCTTGAGTCGATTCCACACAACCACGATGTTTAACGTCTTAAAAGGAAAAAAATGTTAAAACGATAGGGGTTGTATTACCTAAACTAAATCACCGAGATATTTTTTTATCGATAAGCCTCGAATAAAGTATTTTAACATTTTTAAATTTTGATGTTATTCGCTACCCCAATCCATCATCCCAAAATATTCCAGAGTAAAAATACGCAGACCAATGCAACAGCCCCAAAGGTGTGATAATTCTTGTACTGCGATAATCAAGTAGGTCAATACAACGCTGGCACTGAGACCACATTCAGAATATCTGGTATAGACAACAGTTGATCCACCTTAAGATGGTTATATTGCATGTATTGCAATTGCAATGTATCCTCCAAATATTGCTCTTATAAAAAGCTATCTATAGGTATCTCTAGTATCTGATAGGATTGCCTCAAATAACAGTAATAATAATAATTCATTTCATTCCACAATACAGTGACGTAAGAATATGGTAAATTATTTATAACTGTATCAAACAAAATTCGGTACCATTGCTGGCTTCAACAATGTTGTGATTTTCTTGATTTCATTGCTGTAACGAGGGCGTGGAGAGCAAGAGTCGAACTTACGGCACCAATAATAACAAAAAAAATTAACAAATTCAAAATTTACTAAGAGCCGTAATATATTAAATACCTCAGTAATGAGTTATCTGTCTATACAAAAATGCAAATGTTAGGTAGGTATTTGTGTTAACAAATAATCTACAACCCTAATACGATCTAATTTTTATTCATATTCAATGACGACAAAATAAAATAAATATAAAACATAAACGTAATTAAACATGTACAGTAGAATGGTCAAGTAAAATAAAAACGACGTGCATCTCAACTGGGTCGGCATCCTTTGTTCAACACGCCAAACCCAGTTTCTCGAACGGCTCTGCACGATGTGAAGTTGATGTTAGTTTTCGTGCGTGCGTTCGTTGCGTGAATTTTGGAAAATTTGTCTTTCTCGTCTAAGCATCCATTTTTACAGCGGCTGCTAGTAAATTTCTTCCTATATACTTATGTGTTTCAGTAGTCAACCTCTCATAAACGAGGGGTTCCTTCGCATCTTCACGTTCTGGCTGATGAAGTGCAGCGTTATCATAACTGGTGGGAAATTGTTTATATTTACGTTGTTTCCATCACCATAGTTCAGTCAAATTTTCAAAAAACCGAAATAATATGATTATGCAATAAATTTACATAAAACTAAAATGTTAAAACTTAGTATAAAAAATTCTTCATTCTTATCTGCTTGAAGACATCTTCACAAAAAAATATATCAGCATACATAAAACGTCACAAATTACACCTAATTACTGTTAGAAACGTAATAAAACTATATTTGTTATTTTATCTAATCACTCTTCTTGAAATTCTGTTCAACTATAAACAAAAATTAGATGACGTGCTATCAGAACGATTCTTTTAGAAGTATTTTCCAAGACCAAGTTACTAAATTACCTTATTTAAAATTATTCTAATTAATTAGAGGCCAGTTCTATATTAAAAAAATATAATTGTTGTTAATAGTTTTCAGTAAGGTTCATGAATGATTATCATTTACGATTTGGCAATTCTGGAGTAATATCAGAATATGTATGTATGTATATATTTATTCACGTCTTGTTCACGACGGGGTAGGCAGAGACAATCTTCTTCCACTTACTACGGTCCTGACATACGTCTTTCGCTTCTATCACTTTCATCAATCTTCGCATGCATATCAGAATATTTTCTACTTAAATAACATTAATTTAACTAAAAGTAAATTTGCATTTTAAACTGGAAACTGCTTAAATATCTAATATGCTTGCTTATCCGTGTAATACCTCATAGCTATTGACAAGCATAATCCTATCGCATTGGTAGAGCTATTATTCTAGACTGAACGGCTGAATAGCTTTGATCCACTAAGCTATAGTAATGGATAGCATCCACTTAACATTCATTAGGCGGAAGGAAGAGCGCGATGGGAAGGGATAGCATATAATGCATGAGATATTGCACCTGCTGCGTTTGTAGTAATTATTGCTATTCTTGGATTCAGCACTGTTATTCAGATTTCAGGCATTAATTATTCTCGTCATTTACTTGTATCTATAGGTAAATAATTTGTACAGCAGGAGTGCATTAGGTAAATCCCTTTATAAATAAATATTTAAATAAAAAAAAAATTTAAAACAAAATAATATTAATATTTGAATATAAATAAAAAAAATAGTATTCGGTTCATTTATCGCCAATAATCACGTGTTACTTGTTTTGCAATAGAAAACATTATTGTATTAGGACTAAGTTAATAATATTATATAAGAGGATACAAAGACAAATAGCAAAAAACGACATGGGCTATTACCTAAACGTAATTACAGATATTGTTCGTATAGGACGGCCGCAAATTACAGATATTTTTTTTTAAATATTCAGGTTATATATACCTTTCCTTTCCTTCTGTAGGTGATGTAAAGGTCGAAAAAGGGAAATGCGTGCCTTAAATGCCATGACATCCGATAGATGGAGTTAACTCACTAACTAAAAAAATTATAATACCAGAGGATAAATAAACACTCAGATGAACGCAGCAGTATCAAAGTTGTGCCAATTCTGGTACTACGATGAAATACTAGAATATTATACTGAGAAAACTGCGGTGCCCAATCTGAGTGCCTTTTGCATGACAGCAAATTTAAATTAGGGCCAGTTTGAGCCTATGTCTATAATTGAATCGATTTAAGAATTCTTTTTATATATTACAGTAACTTATTTTTTATAACTCTATGTTTCAGCATGGTTCAGTAATCCCGATTTGGCAATGGTACCCTAGTCCTAGTAGCATAAGTAGTAATTACAGAGCCTAATTGGATGCAAATATCTGCCAATGGAATTTCTCTTTTATCTTTACATGATAGAATGAAACTCTAAAACATATAACCTTTAAATGTAGATAATGTAATACATGTGTATTAAGTACTTTATTTGCTTTAATACAGAAAATGGAACTATGAATTATGAGTAGCTGCTTTACCTGACCAAACCTTAATGTCTATTTCAGGTTCGTAAACTATTCAGCATCTATGGGTAAAATTAAACAGTCACCATTGATTTTTTAAATTTTACTTTCCTAATTTAGTACTAAGTCATCTAAAAATTGTATTATTTGACTTGAGAACAGTTTTATTTTGTTCGTTTAGTATAGATAGATAAACTAAGGCCAGCGAGACAAAATAAAGAATGCAAATATACTTTCAATAAAACCCCTATTTTTATCATAATTTTTTTTTTTGGGAAAAGTTTCTTTGTCGTATTTATATACAATAACCACACAATCATTTTTATTTAATGTGAAACACGTCTTCTGAAAACATTATTTTTTAGTTTTTCGAGGAGAATCTTTCATTGGTCTGTCTTTAATCTTCTTAGCTGCCCGACTAAGAATCCATAATCAAAATAGAAATAGTTTTTTTTTGTATCAACTACTAAAAGCAATTAGCAAAAATCAACAAAAGCAGAAATAACAACAACAAAATGTTGACAACTCGTGCACTTGTACGCTTTACCTCCAATCAAAGTACCAAAATCACGTAATGACAGCTGCTTTCGAAATTTTTGCGTGCGAGAAAAAAGGATAGAGACACGTAACGCTGTTATATCGTGACTCAGTGAAAGTTGGCTAGTTTATATTTATTATCTCGTCTCGCTGGCCTTACTTTTTAGATAAATGAAGCTCAGCACATCAGTCAGATTATCATAGGTTAGACCTAAACTTCAGTCAGTACGTAGATTGTTTTGCACCTTATTACTATCTAATTTAGTGAAATTTGTTTGCATTTGGTTGAAAAATGCTACACGGATTAAAGCTGACTCCTCGTAGATTTTCACCTAACATATTTTGATTGGTTTTTAATAACGGAATTAGTTCAGTATCGGTGTTTTCATCCTCCTCAGAATGAGATATAATAAAATAATTCTTATTTGCTTTACATTACCAATGCAGCTTTTGCGTTTACAGAGAACAAATTTTAGTAGCAAACAGTGTATTCAATTGTTCTGTTCATGGGCTAATCTATGAATCTCCGTGCCATTACTTGAATCTCTAGTGGTCGACACCCACCACAAGAAACAGCTAACACTTATTATTTTGACAGAGTGCTCCTTTCTCTGTCGAGCAACTTATCTAAATATTCTACAACCATTGTCGATAACTTTTACGTACTAAAATGAGTTTAAATGACCATTTTTTTAACTAAAGTCTATACAGTCTATACAGATCTTCCAAAACAACGGCAGTTGAAACGAAAATTAAGAATTTGATGCCTACCTGATACTAACTCTGTACAACATCCTTAAAATTATAACCGTATGGCTTATCTGGAACCCAAGCTTTACTTTTTTCAGAATATGATCGGACGTTCAGCTTCCTATCAAAGCGTAAATGCTAATCACAACCAAATTATTTAGTAAAAAGGCATCCTTCTATAATAGATAGAAATTTAACTGAATAAATAAGTTATATCCTAATAACCGGCAATAGCAAGCAACTGACCCTAAAGCTCAGGTAGACCGGAATAACTAGTGTTCCGTTGGGATACCAAACGGATTTAATCCAACTCAAATACAAAGTCAATGAAACTGAACCTCCCTAAACGAGGCATATTGGATTTGGCTTGAATAATATTACTTACGTAAATGATCCTTTTCGTTCGTTTCGGCAAAGATACAGTCATTTTAAAAGTTTTAAACAGTATCTCTATTTTTCATCGGTATAAAAGCTACTTCACAGGTTAGTGCTTTAAACTTTTTCTTCGGCTTTTACACATCTAAGTTTTGGTGTATTGTATGTATAAGTGGATTGAAGATCGCATACACTTCGCACCTTAGGCGCTGCTGCGCGTCAACGGTCTGCTTCATTTTAGTCTTGTATTTTTCGTCATGGTTATCTCGCCGTATATCGGTAGCCATTTTTATTTTCATGCTTGCTTCTTACGCGCTTCAAGCGTACTACTTGAATACTTGGTAATTTTGAACCTTGTTAATTAAATCAGTATCACCAGAATTACAGTCTATTACAGACTGATGATGGGATTATAACCTACTTAACAGATTGCCAGAAAGAAATCGTAGAGGCACCTGCCTCCATCGACGTTGTACGTACTAATATAAAATTCTTTATAGGTATGTATGTTTGAACAGATTGAACTTAAAAGCGATTTCACGGATTTTGATGAATTTGAAACTTTTCAAAGTAAAACTTCTTTAGGCGTGACTTGAGAGTAACTTAGATCTTTTTTCGGACGGAAGTAACGGTCCGAGCCGATCCATGAGCTGGAAAAATGAACTCTATAGATATAAAAGTTTTCACAATTCAGTCTTACTTTATTATTATTTAAAATTAAAGGTTGCCAATACGAAAATGATTTAGCAAAAACGGAACGTAATTATTACAAAAATACTCGTTGACATTTGATATGGTCGCTCCTTTAACGAAGAGTTTTTGAAGTACTACCTAGTAGTTAAAACAGATCAAAATTATCAGCTATGCCACAAAATCGTTTCATAAAAATTCCGTGCGGTATCATTCTTCGATATAATCAAACTGTTATTTTTTATATCCTTGACATGGTTTCATGATAAAAATGTCTTGGTAAACTATAACTAATAAACGAAACTATAAGACATAGTAAGGATGAAACAAGGATTTAAAAATAACACGTTAAATTTTATCAATAAAAGATATCACATGAAATTATTGTGCAACATTTTTCAGAATTTCCGAAATAAAGAAGATGGCTCGATGCTACTACTGACGTTCCTGTGACAAATAAATGAATAAATAAAATAAAATGAGCTTTCACAGCGTATCTGGTGTAGTCAGCGGTCTAGAAATTTTAGTCTTTTCAACACACTTTTCACCACAGCTCGTTTGGAACAACGTGACCGGTGCTGCAACTGACACCGTTTTAATGCCCATCCCAAAGAAACAAAACGGTTATCGTGAGATTCGGGTATCGTGGCTATCCTGTGACGAATACAATGAAATCCCTAACCAAGCATATCACTGCATGACCTCTAGATACTGTATGCACTTTCTGAGTAAATCGGGCGAAAATTTATTATTAAAAAACTGACAATAGCCCGAGTTATCTACGGACGTCAAACATTTTAATCCCCCATAGTCATATAAAGTTCCCGAAATGTCGGATATAAGAAAATAAAATGAAACGCGACATAATCCGTAAATATTAGTTTCATTTCAATGTGTAGTACTCCTGTAAAAGAGATCATAACAGTATACATCTTACAGTGTTTCATTTTACTTTAATATTACAATTGAATACCTAGAAGTTGTCTTAAGGCAAAACCGGTCGGTTACTTATTTAATAATTAAAATGTTTTGGAAAATTAGTACCAGAGAGAATAACAATTGTGAATATGATAAAGTTTCAACAAGTGACTACAATCGCAAGTATCAATTATATACTGTAATAAACTCTTTATGGAATTGAACAGATATATACGAAATTTGCATTATGCCATGGAATAGGATAAAGGATACTTTTTACTTTTCATCTCAATTTAGAGATGGTTTAGGACAAAAATTTTGTCACCTTAATTTCGGTTACTATGATCCTAAATTTCCCTAGATCATATAATTTGTAGAGTAAATCAATACTGTTAAATGTCTGTAGTTCCTAAAAGTGCCTTACAAGTGTTTACCTGCAATAATTTTATCTATGCATATAATAAAACTTTAAAGGGGAGCAAATTTGTATATTGATATTTTTTGGAAATTTGTCCCACACAAATTGAAAAAAGATGCCCAATTGCCAAATTGGCTTGAAACGAAGAACCTAGTTTAACAGTTTTTTTAATTTTTGCATGCATCACGTAAAACGGCAGAGTTGACTTCGATAAGATTGTATTTGTTGTATAGCTTATTGACTGATCTCAAAACATAGCTAAGTTTTATTTCAATCAGTCGTGACAGCGCCTTACCCGATTTATGTCAGCCACATGCGCTAGTATCTGTGCACCTTAACTTAACGGCAGAAAAATTATTTAAACCTGGTATTTAAAACACAGGCAAAAGGTATTCCTTTGTTTAACGATGTGACAGAGACATTAAACACACAGCAACTATAACAATGTCATCGTCAGCATAGACCTACATACGTCATGGAGGTTGTTACGTACTTGCTTATATCTTCCTTTGTTCTTGAAGCTTAACCCAGTTTAATTATGCTAACCTGCTTCGCTGTACCTGCTATACTCTTGTAATTACGTTGGGCTTAGTACAGATAAACACGATTATTCTATCCTTTAAAATTCATCGGAATCAGTTACACAGATATTTGTACTTAAAAATTACAGAAGTTCTTCTCCTTAATTATCCTATCCATAATTTCAGTTTTTATTCCTATTCCTTTGCAGTCCATGCAGTTAGGTAGTGGAACTCACTACCGCCTACCATACGAGATTCCGGAGCTATACTTTTATTTAAGAAACGTGTAAAGGACCACTACTTAGCTTCGTGTAAATCGAATATATGTATATTGTTAATTTACGAATGTGTATGCATGTATGTATATTTATTTAAATATATCTGTGTACAATATTTAATAATAAGTAATCTTATTTATTTAATTGTATACATAATATGTATTAGAAATGTACGTACTAAGTTTGCCATTTCAATAAAATATCCTGTTAGGGTCTGCTGGAAGAAATTTCAATGTATGGAATAAGTAGTGCCCTTGTACAAATACTTTGTTTTAATATTTCATGTCTGTTTGTCTGTACACAATAAAATAAAAAAAAAGTAAAATCAAGAGAATGATATAAAACGGTGTTAGTTGAGTAAATACTTTATACTTTCTTTTGAACCTTTTATGAAAATAATTAAAAGTTTGGCTCGCATCCATCATCCTTAATAGCTGGGGTGGTGTCGGCAGGGCCCTCTAGGATGCCCAGCAATCGGCATCCGCCTCTGATGGGTTACGCCGTATGCGCTTGACGACTGATATGAATCAGAACGCATTGCGTGCGTATTTTTGGAAGGAAAATACTACAAATGCTAGACTTTTGTTATGAAATAGGAGACGATAAAAAAAACCCGGTCTCCGGAGTTACCGTGACCATATCCCTAAAAAAAATCCGAACGTTCACGTCAAATTTTTTTAAAACTGTTTTTTTTACAAAGTAGCAATATAAGATGATTTTTCAAAATAATTTTAATGAATTAATTAAAGTGTTTTCTTAATATGAGCCTATTCAAATTAGCATCTAAGTGCGATATAATTGTGATAGAGGCATTTGAAGATAGCCGAATCGCTTGACCTTGACATGTCGGGTATTAGCACTATCTTACGCAGCTTCGCGCCATGAGACGTGCAAAAATTAGGGAACTGTAATTGAGTTTATACTAATAAATACTATTAAAGCTATAAGCAGAAAATTTATTTGGAATACTTCTTCGTAATCTAGGCTTTGTATTAAATGGCAAGTTAAAACACTTGCGGCGCTAGATGTCACCCTAAATGAGCTTAGTTAAGCCTCTTTGAAAGCAATTTCACTGAACTTAATTTAACTTCCGCATCTCAGACCAAACATTTGTGGCGCTAAGCAATTTGCTTTTCTTGGTCCGTTACGAAACGACAAGATTTAAAAACTTGTGTAGTTATATATTAAGTGTTAAAGTGGTTTATTGAAGTTATTTGATTTATAAAGGGGTTTTATTTACATTGTAATCAAAATATGTGAATTGTAATTAAATGGTAGTAGCTGAGGCAACATACCATCTCTTTCTCCAAATGCCAACCTCACCTGCACGTGGTACACCATATGTTATGTTATGTAATGACTGGTGGTGGGCTGTTTTCAGCAACTCCACGACTGTGCGCGTAATTTGCCTTTGGCCAGGAATATTATTTACTCGGGCCAACCGAGCTCCTCAAGGAAACTCAGCAACCCCTGAATTTACCGTTGATCTCGGGGAGCGACCATGGCGAACCGAGGTGCTTAGCCCTGTATTCTGCGACCGTCCCGGACCGGAACCCGATAGTGGGTTCCGGTGCTATTATAGGACACTGATTAAACCGACCGTACACCATAGTAAACAAAAAACTCTGGCGACTAAAAGATGACTGAAAATCTTTCCTAATTTGCTGAACCTAATTCTTACAGATAAGAGGAGTGAGGAGCAGCATCACTAGTGCGAGGATACCGACACTGCGCTCACCGACCGTTCGGGACGAGTATGTTGAATGTTCCTCTCCCGCGCACTGCTGACGACTGCGCATTACGCTGCTTGCGCTGGACGACTGATCTGCTCTCTACGGTTCCTATCCTATACAGTAACTAATTTCCGGCTCCCGGTGGTCAAGCGTAATCTTGTGTATTATATATAGATGTAGCGAGTGAAATCACCGCGTGGATTCAAATTAACTATGTAATTTTGAAAGACAATGTGATTGTTTTTCCATTGTTTATACTTTTTTATTGCCCTGTAAATCAGACATAAATATGAAACTATTGTATAAAACGACATTTTCTTATTGCTTGGTGCAACGCGCACCTAACTTACGTTACTGAAAAAAATCACGACAGTTAGCTGAGATATATGGTGATGAGATTCACCGTTTCAAATATCGAACGGTGTGACACAGTGTGACTAATGTAAGGTTATTTGCCTCTAACTCTTATGACGTTAGAACGTCAAACACCTTAGTCACCCGTGACCACGTAAACCGGTGCTGTAAATTAAACGCAATAAAATCAATATTAAGTAAAAAATGTAAAAGTCTCATTTTCAATATTAATTTATCAAGTGTTAAACGGCTCTTATCGTGCACTGCTTACGCTTATTAATCATTGATTACTCCCTAACGGCACCGAACGCTATATTACCGATAAAAGCTCTTCACTGATTACAATAAAATAATGAATAAATAATCTGATCGTCTGTTACGAGTTTGACTGAATGTAGGGTTAAGTGGCTTAGCGGTTAGCATTACTGACTGTACGCTCATCAATATAGGTTCGAATAATATTTTCTATTTATATTAACCCACACCTGGGTTAATATAAATAGAGGGAGGGTTTTGTAGCCGTGATAAGTTTGGTACGCTACTCCTCTTAAGATCGGCGGACTTCATGTGTCCCTGAAATATATTAAATATTAAGACATTAGGTTTAATAAGATTTTTTCTTTTGCGGTCGAGCACATGGTAAATCCAGCACTTAATAGTTAACAATTTTGGATGTTAGTGACACGTAGTACGTAATGGCAAGTATAAGACTTTTATGCACTACATGAATTATAAGGAGCGCTCTTACCCCTGAGCTAGCACGGCTAACTAAAGGTTAAGTTTAATTTTATTACTTAAACTTAAACACATGAATAGTAAGTAGTGTATAAAATGTCAGAATACTCTTATTCTTAGTCCTTGGTTTAAAATAGTAATTCTAACTTTTTGAAATAGTTAAGTGAAGTAAAGTTCAGTGAATTTATTTCAAATATGACTTAACTAAGCTCATTCATGGTAAAAGCATCATCAAAGTTTTAGCTTCTTAATGAGCTGTGTAAATTATTTCGTGGTAACCATAAAACATGTGCAGTTTTATATCAAACGTTATACGTTACAATTATATAATTGTGTATATCGCCGTGACCCATAAAAAGTAAAGTAATAAAGAAATTACTTTGATGCTCATAAGTATATAATACATCTGTTATTAGCTATTAGCTAAATTATCGTATTGTAAATTTGCAGCAAACTTTTCAGTTTTTGTTATTACAAAAGTATAAAATTAGCCCTAAATTCTGGAACAGATACCTGATAGATGTTCGGCTTTAGCAGAATACCAGCGTTGTCTACTCTGTAGCCAATACAATGCTGAGCTAAGACACTATCTGTTCGGCATCAAACACAAAACAGTGTCAGTATTAGCTATACTCATAGTTATTAGGATCATTTTCGTTTTTTTTTGGACGTATGTAGTTTTTGTTGTTTGTTATTTACCTCGTATTGTGTCCGCTCTAGGTCTCCCCAAGGTCATATTTGACAGATTAACAGTTTGACGATTCTTTGTTTTTAAATCATCAATATTGAACCTTATAAAATTTTAATAATAAGTGTGGTCCCTCAAAAGGAATTGACAACGGAATTATTTGGAAAAGCGTGATTAGTTAAACACACATCTCTAAATTTTTAGTATGTAATACAAAATATGTCTCTATTTACACGATATGATAAATATTTCAATGTAAGGTAATAAACAGCTTATCAAATGAAGTTCTTTGTGTTACTTGCCCTTTTTCCAAAAATAGATATTCTGTTCTATTTACTATATCATTTACATGAATAATAATAAAAAAGAATGACTTTTTATATAAAACACTACGAACTACGATACTATTATTATTTTGGAGTAGTTCTATATATTCTCATCTGATTTGGTTGTATATATAAATACGTATTGATACAAATAATACCATAAAATAAATAATATTTAATAAATTATATGTATAATTAAATTGTATGTTTGTATATATTCACGCCTTGTTCCCTACGGGGTAGGCAGAGACACTCTTCTTCCACTTGCTACGGACCTGACATACGTCTTTCGCTCCTTCCACTTACATCAATCTTTGCCTGCATGCTCGTTGGTTTAGAGTACTCTTGACCTGGCCTTTTTTCAGAACTTCTCCGATCTGATCGTGAAATGTTCGGCTAGGTCTTCCTCTTCTGACTCTACCATTTACACTCGCCTCATATATTTGTTTTGTCAACCTACTTTCATTCATGCTCTCCACATGTCCAAACCAACTCAGCATCTCTTTCTCAATTCGTGTTACTACATCGTCTTTCACGCCACAACGCTCTCTGATCACATTATTTCGAACCCTGTCAGTTATCTTCACATCAATCATACTTCTTAACGCTCTCATTTCTACTGAATTTATCCTGCTTTAATGCTTCTTCTGCCATACCCATATGTTACTTTCGCTTCCATATGTTAATATTGGTACCAACACCCCTCTATGCACAGCCAGCCAAGCTTTGTGAGATATCGTCTCTAAAATTTAATAGATAATTAAAACCCAATCAGATGAAGACCAAACGGCCTATGGTTAGGGAGAAAGGGAAAGAAACCGGTGGACACTGATTTTCCGAGAGGCTGACTGGGATTAACCCTTTCGCAAAGACGACTGTACCCGGTCCATCAACACGATGTCAGGCTTGTTCGGATGAATCGTCGTGTCCGTGATAATGGACCGGTCCAAATAGAGCCTCATTTTCGAGCACGGCGTCTCCGATCCACGAGACCGCATTTCAGAGCGAGCTCCTGGTGTAGGATCCTGGCTACTAGGTTGTGTCTGTGCAGATACTCAGAGTTAGAAAGCGCTGAACAACCGGAGCGAAGCGTGCGTGCGAATGACATGCCGAAGCGACTCCCCGGGACGGCGACATCCCTTAGGATGTATCTCTACGAAGTATGATACTATATTATTGTTGTCTACTATTAGATGTGGATTTTATTATAATTCTTAAATTACCAAATATTCCCATAAGAACGAACGAGACATACTCATAACTAAATACAGCGGTCGTAGATAAGTCTACTTGCGAGCCGAGAGGCACTACTACTAGAGGACAGATTGCATAGCACAGAGCGAGCGACATCGGCAATTCCCCTAATACTACTAACTCGCATTCGTAATAGGCTCGCCAACCCCCTCGGAGAGGCCACCTCGGACCAGCTTGACCCTCGGACGAAAGGCCAGCCATGCAGTTTACACTTCGCTTTACCGTAGTGAACTAAGGCGCGGTGACGCACACATCCGCAGCCAAAGCCAAAGATGAAAAGAGTTGTAGCGTCTACTCTTTTCATGACACATATGTGTTGCCTTCGTGAGGGCGACCATGCGTAAGGCTAAAAAATTTATAAAAAAGTAACATAATTTAACAAAATGTTAATTTACATGAAATATATTTGTATAATAAATGTATGTTGCTCGAAATTTAAGCGCTTCATTCCTTGATTACAAATTTGCCGGTTCAATGAAGCCGTGTTAGTAATTCCCTTGGTTTTTTTTTGTTACGCTTTTACTTGGTCTAATTTTTGTGGTATGGCATGTTTATTTTATTTAAAGGTAATGACTGAAAAACTATGACGTTGCAACAAAAACACACACACACAAATTGTGAGGGTAGAGTGATTATTTTATTGTGTTAGAGACTTCTCGAAGGTAGAACGTAAACCGCAGAAAACGTACTGACGACGGGCACCACGTTATTATATAGAGATGGTATTTTACAGAAACACATATAATAGCAACCACCTACCATATCAAGCCCATACTCCTGAACAGAATTGTAAGGCTGAAACAGAAAATTTCCGTATGTAAGTAAAGAAAAGCGCCAATCCTGTCTGACCATGGGTGTCGTAAAAGGCGACTAATGGTCAAAAAGTCTAACATCTATACGGTGTTAACGTGTGATGGCAGTATAAGAGAATCTGCCATCCCGTCTCTTGCCGTGAGTGTCGTAAAAGTCGACAAAGGGAAATACCTATATTTGGATATTTGGATATGGGCAGCGCAGCATCTTCCTGCATTAGACCATGAAAAAACCAAAAAAACTGCGGTTGCCAACCAGCTCGTCAGGCGTGGCAACTATAGTAAATCTTATGATGATAGGTAAAAAGCAATGGCCTCCAGTCCTAAGCGGCCTCGCTAGGCCTGGCTATGGTGGCAGCCATGTTAACGGCGAGGCGGAGGGTGCAAAGAATGTCCGACTAGATTCTAGATGCCAACTTAAACGACTGGACTGGACTGAAATTGTCTGATTGGGAAATTCCTACTTCGATCCAGAGGTCAATCGACTAATCCTACTCGGCTGGGCAGCGTTCGAGAAACTACGTCAGATTTTCTTGTTGAGTATATCTCAAAACCTCAAGAGAAAAAAATACAACTAGTGCGTGTTACTAGTGATGACCTACGGAACATAGACTTGGTCCTTCACTGCAGACCGTATGAGGAAGCTCATAGTTGCTCAGCGCGCTATGGAAAGGGCTATGCTCGGTGTTTCTCTGCGCGATAAAGTCTGCAACGATGATATTCGCAGCAGAACTAGGATCATCGACATAGCCGTTAGGATCAGTATACTGGAGTGACAATAGGCCGGCCACATAGCTCGCAGAACTGACAACCGTTGGGGATAAAAAGTTCTCGAGTGGCAGCCACGTACAAGCAAACATAGTGGGATGATCCCTCACAAGTTGGAGTAATGACATGCACAGTGTTACACGAACCCGATGGATGCAGGTGGCTCAGGACCGAGCTTGCTGACATCTTATCTTCAGCAGTGGACTTGTGATAGCCTGAAATGATGATGATGATGAAGAGAAAATCGAACATTGTTTCAGGCAGTGAGAACATTATATTGTTCATTAACGTAATATTAAGTTGGCCAACTTGTGTGTGCATCGCTACATGTCATTAGTAAGATGTGTCTATTCTTTTCTATATTGTTGCATTGTAGTTCCAATAAAGTTATTATTAATTAAATAATCTGCTTTTACTCAGTTTCTATAATATTTTTTATAAATGTTTCATAGCATCAAAATTGTTATTATATTGCAAATATGTTGAGCCTAGCTAGACATAGATGTTGAGTAGAGTAAAATTTATTTAATTTTTTTTAACTTGCGTAAGTTTCATATTTTATTCGGGCCAACTAGAATTGATTTTCTTCGTAATAACGAAATAAGATGTTAGACCAAAGTTTAACCTCTCATTGTTTGATTTTAATATAATTATGTTGAACTAAGTCGATACCAATTAAAAATATTTAAATCTATTTTTCAGAACCTTCACAAACTTGCTACTTCACAAATCTGCTATCAAATGTTTATTGACATTCGCGTATTCAATTATTGAAAGCTGTCATGTAATTGGACGCAGAGCTTTAATTAAAACGAACGCAGTCCCACTCGAGTGGGCGTCATATGTACGATAGGCATTGACACAGTGCTTATCAACACAAGCGTGAAACGAATGACATTTATTGGTAAATTTAATTAGATTTTGTTTAAATTTATTTCAAAGTTATGATATCTATATATATAGATTTTAGTTATATATATATAACTAAAATACAATCGATAACACATTTTTCATACGTTATTCTAGTAATAACATAAATACGATTTTAGTAGGAAGACGTAACGTATGTTACTATTATTACTACATGAACATAAAAAAATACGTAAAAAATACAGCGTGCCAGGATGTTAAAATAAATTTTTGGGGGAACGTTTTTATTAAACGTCTTATTTGTATTCATTATGATAATTGCCTTATAAGGAGCGTTTTAAAGGAAATCCTTAGTAAATCTGCGGTTGGCATACCGCTCGCCAGGCGTGGCAACTATGGCAAAACCCCTCCTATGATCAGAGGAAAAAAACAATGGCCCCCAGTCCCCGGTGGCCTTGCTAGTCTTCGCTATGGTACCAGCCATGTTAACGGCGAGGCAGAGGGTGCGAAGAGTCTCTGGCTAGATTCTAACTGCCAACTTAAACGACTGGACCGGGCGACACATAAAGCACGCACATTGAGAGCCGACGAGAAGATCCTAAAACTGGAAGAAGAGGTAACCATGTTACATGGAAGTAGTATAAGGTTGTCTGAAGTCCGAAGATCTAACTCAGGACTCGATAATCCTCAAATCCGGTAATTTATTTTATCGCCGGGATGGTGATCATCTTGGAGTAGGGCTGCGAAACCTAAGCGGCAATAGCAAGCTGACTTAATGGAAAGGGAGGGATTCTTTACGATATTTTTGAGAAAACTAACGTACATTGAATTTTTTTTATTTTATTTGATCTTACTATCATACACAACCATGTATATACAGTAGTTGTCGTATAATTAGAAACACTACCAACGGTCCTTGACATTATGTAAGATACTTCACCGCAATCGTTTTTATTTTGAAATTAAACAATAAATAGGACAACAATATGTTCAACGATTTATCATTTATTACAAAAACAATAAAAATCCCATTACACAAGTGCAGTTTCAATATTACATTAAGGACAAACATTTAAATCAGTTTTAAGGTATGAACAATAATGGTCAACTAATTAGAAACAACAACAAAAAAGTATAAAAAACAAAATTAGTATTAGTAATTAGTATTGTTATTTACTAAATAGCTACTATCCACAGCCTACCAATAGTTATAATTAATATTTAGTGGCGCATCTCTTATTTTCAATAACAGCACTGCAACGACGTGGCATTGATTCAATCAATTTCATACATTTTTCCTAGGGGAATTGAATTCCATGCTTCAACAAATCCTTCATATAGTTCGTTTTGACTGGTGTTACGTTTGTTTGAGACTTTCTTTTTAACAATATTGTTATATATATATGTTCTTTTGAACATTATGGTATATACCAGAGATTTACTATCGGCTTTAAATCAGGACTATTTGCTGACCAGTCTAAAACGGATATACGGCTGTTTGCTAAGGAAATATTTGACGCTATTGGCCATGTGTTTAGGGTCATTGTCATGCTGAAAGATATAGGTTATAGGCAAATGATCGTCCTCTCGGACGATTATTTGCCTATATCATTTGTCCTGTATCATTGTGTGCTCTAAGATATTTTTGTACTGCCATTGATCTATTGTACCTTCAATCTTCCGAACAGGTCCAACTCCACATCCGGAAAAACATCCCCAAACTTTAATGTTACTACCACCGTGCTTGACTATACTCCTTGTATATTTATAATTAAAAGCATTGTTTACAGGACGTCTAACATAGCGTTTTCCATCGGAATTTATCATATTTATTTTTGTTTCATTTGAAAATAACACTTTTTTCGATTCTCGTACCGTCCAATCAAATTTTTAGCGAATAATAATCGCTTCTCCCGGTGTTGCTTGGTAAGAAGCGGTACCTTTCGAGAGATTCTTCCAAACAATTTAGGTTCCACTAATCTTCGGCGAATCAGTCTTGACGACATGTTTCTCTGGTCATCAGGCGAAAAAAGTTGGAGCCTTTACTTGGGGTTTTTTTTTAGTAACACGAACTATAAGCGTATCTTCTCTGTGGGAGGTTTTTCTTGGCCGAGCCTTTCTAAGAACATTTTCAACAGTTCCATGTGTTTTATAATGATAGATTGCAATAAAAACTTTCTTAACAGAACAATTTAAATGCTATTCTTCTGTACGCTTACTTATGATCTATATGAAAATACCAATTATTTGCCTAGTTGACGCGTCACAACTTCTATTTTTGCCCATTTTGAACAAAATAAAATTCAGATTAAATTTTGAATTGCCGCCAAAATAATAGAAAAAGTCAAGAAAAAAATAATATTCTCCAATTTCAAAAAAAGAACGAGCTATGGATGCTTTTTTAAAATGTTTCTAATTAGGCGTCCAAGCGGCCAGAAAATAAACATCTACATGTAATTAAAAGTACAAGACTCATTTTGTTATTAAAAGTAAGATATGTTTTATGCATTTAATGAGTTTTTAATTTGAGCGGCTATATTATTGCATGATTATTAATTATTGAATGTGTATATTTTTTAACTTAAGATTTTTGTTAAACTCTCTACAGATTGGTTAGCCTGTATGGCTTGTGGTAAAGAATTCCACAGCCGCATACAAGAAACTGCCATAAGTTTTTGTATTATGTAGTGGAATCTTTAACAAAAGTGACGTAGCAGAATGACACAGTTTGCCACTGGGAGTAGGGAATTGAAATCGCTTACGAAGATAAAAAGGTTAAGCAGGATTATTAATATTATATTATGCAGCATTATAGAAAGGATATGCAAATCACGTCAACAGCGTATCGGAATTCTAAAACATGGTCGAACTTCCGCAATCCCGGATTGATACCTAAATTTTGAAGATAGTCTAATTAATCGAAATAATTCTTCTGAAGCATCTGCATAATCCAGATACGGCATTGAACCCTGGTATCAAAGGGCAGAAAGTTTTGAAGACGTTTCAACGACTGAAATGACCTTAGCACTTTACGGTTTATCTCGCTAATATGAGTACACCATGATAGCGTAGTGTCGAAATGCAGTGCTAAGATTTAAGCTGTGTTCGAAAGTAGTATAGGGACGTTATCGTAAGTCACAGCTGCCCTGTTGTAGATGGTCAAACGGCTGCAATTACGTGGGTGACCAAGCAGTAAAAATCGTAATTCGTGGGTTTTCGACATGGTAACCGCTAATATGTAAGACGGCGTATTGTCTTGGTGAAAGAGATTTTTTTCTGCATAATTGGCCGTTGTTCTGTAAATTTTGCCTTTAGCTTGTCGAGTGATGATGTGTAGTATACTTCTGTAATGATTTTTTCCTGTTTGAATATAATCGATTAAGATAACTCCACGACTATCCCAAAAAACAGTCGTCATCACTCTCATCACCAGTCGAGAAAACAGCTTTTTTTGGAGCCGAATCCCTCTTCGCAGTCCACTGTTTTGACTGTATTTTTGTTTCGGCTATATAATGGTGTATCCAAGTTTCATCTATATCATATCTATAGTAGTATATCTATAGTAATTAATCGGCGCTAAAACTCTTATATATTGCCCCTTAACTACACCAACAGAGCGTTGGAAATGTTCATTCGAACACGTTTTTGGTTAAATGTGTGCAAATAGGGCACCCCACTCTGCGGACAGCTTTCTCATGCCTAAATCTTGATTAAATATGTGATAAACATGTTTTGGGCGTATTCATAGCCTCTGCTATCTCTCTCACTTTAATTCGACGGTCATTTAGCACCATTTGGTGAATTTAGCGACGTCAGTGCTTGCAGTTTTTGGCCCTCCCGAACGTTCATCGTCTCCCAAGCTGGTACGACGTCGTTTAAATTCAGATGTCCAAGATATCCCGGTGGTAAATGATAGTGCAGAGTCCTCGTACACAGCGTCCATAATGAGTTCATTACTCACTCATAGATATTCGCCATCATTAGGTCGCTAAAACATGTTATAGCCAACTTTTACAGCCATATCTCCTACAGATTAGAATATTTTGGAGAAACAGATGATATGTTTCCCCTTTTATATCAGTTAGCACCTTTAAAAATAATATCCAGTCCTATGTTGAACAAGATACATTCACAAAAGTCATTTACAAAAGGATTATTTTTATTGTAAATGACATAAACTCAATAAATCACCTTACCGACACGATTTTAATGAAAGATTAGTTGCCAAGCCATGAATATTTAAATTAAAGAGAAGCATACAGTGGTGATCCGAAGTAATCAGTGTGGATTATAGCCGCTTCAATCCTCATCGTCCTTAATCAAGTAAATGAGAAAACTTTCTAATTGAAAATTCAAATGGGCGTTTGTTTTAATAGACGACAAATGTTAGCAGTTTAACGTTAGCGTTATTTAAAGTGAACTTGTAATAAGTTAAAGTAATGACTTATAATAAACATCCTGCTTCTGAGACATAACCTTATTCTTATATTTGAGAGGGTTTTGTGTCGTGAAAAAATCAGCCATGTTTCTTTAATTGTGTTGTTAGATTGTAATTATCCAAGCGACGTTGCCTTTCTTTGATTGTTTTTTTTTTTTAGTAACACGAACTATAAGCGTATCTTCTCTGTGGGAGGTTTTTCTTGGCCGAGCCTTTCTAAGAACATTTTCAACAGTTCCATGTGTTTTATAATGATAGATTGCAATAAAAACTTTCTTAACAGAACAATTTAAATGCTATTCTTCTGTACGCTTACTTATGATCTATATGAAAATACCAGTTATTTGCCTAGTTGACGCGTCACAACTTCTATTTTTGCCCATTTTGAACAAAATAAAATTCAGATTAAATTTTGAATTGCCGCCAAAATAATAGAAAAAGCCAAGAAAAAAATAATATTCTCCAATTTCAAAAAAAGAACGAGCTATGGATGCTTTTTTAAAATGTTTCTAATTAGGCGTCCAAGCGGCCAGAAAATAAACATCTACATGTAATTAAAAGTACAAGACTCATTTTGTTATTAAAAGTAAGATATGTTTTATGCATTTAATGAGTTTTTAATTTGAGCGGCTATATTATTGCATGATTATTAATTATTGAATGTGTATATTTTTAATTTAAGAGAAGCATACAGTGGTGATCCGAAGTAATCAGTGTGGATTATAGCCGCTTCAATCCTCATCGTCCTTAATCAAGTAAATGAGAAAACTTTCTAATTGAAAATTCAAATGGGCGTTTGTTTTAATAGACGACAAATGTTAGCAGTTTAACGTTAGCGTTATTTAAAGTGAAGTTGTAATAAGTTAAAGTAATGACATAAACTCAATAAATCACCTTACCGACACGATTTTAATGAAAGATTAGTTGCCAAGCCATGAATATTTAAATTAAAGAGAAGCATACAGTGGTGATCCGAAGTAATCAGTGTGGATTATAGCCGCTTCAATCCTCATCGTCCTTAATCAAGTAAATGAGAAAACTTTCTAATTGAAAATTCAAATGGGCGTTTGTTTTAATAGACGACAAATGTTAGCAGTTTAACGTTAGCGTTATTTAAAGTGAACTTGTAATAAGTTAAAGTAATGACTTATAATAAACATCCTGCTTCTGAGACATAACCTTATTCTTATATTTGAGAGGGTTTTGTGTCGTGAAAAATCGGCCATGTTTCTTTAATTGTGTTGTTAGATTGTAATTATCCAAGCGACGTTGCCTTTCTTTGATTGTTTTTTTTTATGTGAAAGCAGCTCACCTGTTGATAAGTGAATTCCATTGCTCACGTAGATCTGCAACACCAGACGAGCGATGCAACCTCTAAGGATACATGGTGGATGCGGGAAAGGGTCGAGAGACAGAATAGAGGGGGAAGGAGAGGGCCTCCGGTTACCTCACTCACCAAACGAGATGCGATGACACAAAGTACCAGATGGTATTTTTCACGCCGGTATTCTGTGAAGCCGAGAAACTACCGTGGCCTTTTCGAGCAGCAACAAAAGCCGTCGCTTGGCTCTACAACATACACAACAGGCTTGCAAGTACTGTTTAACTACTTCGAATGTAGTATTTCTTATAAAAAAGTTGTGGGTACCTTCATTTTTGTAATAAGACTAACCCATTGGAAGACACACTATAGATATCATTGTCTGTTAGTTAGTTTAGTATCGCCGCATATATTTGACGACATATCGTCAAATATATGCGGTACTATAAGTGCGGTATTTTAAGTAGCATACTACTACGCTACTAAAAAACGAAAGCTTTATTTCGTGCAACAAATCTATGAAATAGCAATTCCTGCTAAATTTTTTCTAGGCTTTAGGTAAAGGTACAAGTAGATTTCATTCGGTAGGATCTTTCCAAATTATAAGTCAGCTTTTATTAGTCAGTTTCAATGTGTCTCTTAACACTCGGTGGTCATTGTTAGTTTCACCTTAGTCACCACAAAAAACTACTTAATAAATCATTTTTAATTTATTTCAAACCACTGGAGCTTCCTCTGTATGACATCCGATCCCATCTGTGCATCGGATCCCTTCAAGTCCACCTCCGGCAAACCATAGGGGTCAGACAGGCAAATAATCGCAAGCACTAGCCCTCCGGGCGTCCAGCGGCACATCTAGTCCATGGCTCACATGACCATGTCCACATTTCAACCGCGGATGGTGGGGACAGCGGGTCATCATAATACTGACAATCCTCTCTCACTTACAACGGTCGGATTAGCGAGGCGGTACTCGCACGAGTTATGGAGGATAAGGAATTTGCCATAGGCCTATCGTAATACCAAGACTGTTCTTCCCCCGCGACCCCACGTTTGCTGCGTAGGGCAGAGATCCTTACTCCTCAGTCAAGAAGGGGTCCACAAGCCCACTCAGAGTGGCCACCTCGGGCCAGTCCGCACGGCTATTATTAACCCCTGTCCCTAATCATAAGTTTAA
Source organism: Bhutanitis thaidina (assembly GCA_029286595.1). Taxonomy (NCBI): domain Eukaryota; kingdom Metazoa; phylum Arthropoda; class Insecta; order Lepidoptera; family Papilionidae; genus Bhutanitis; species Bhutanitis thaidina. The sequence goes on from JAGSMS010000022.1 coordinate 7,610,861, forward strand.
AAAAAGCAGCCAAAATTTTTTTCAAAGGGTTTTATCGCAAACAATAGTGCATACTTCACAATATTCGCAGTAAAATCGATGTTACTTCACTAGCTCTGCCAGCTAATATGCTTGTAGAACACAACATGAGCAGGTTTGTTTTACGTAGTCTACTGGTTTAACAAATTAATGAGCCTGTAGATTGAATTTGATAGTTTGGAGCGCTTGATACTGAATTTGTATGAAACTATTTGTAATTATCGATCGTTTTTATTTATTATGAATTGTTAGCAGTTAACTAGTGTTAGTTATTTTTAAGTGTACAACTCTTTTCGCTAATGTACAAAACGGCAATCTCTGCTCGAGTACGATTGTATAGGCAGTCATCTGTCACTTCAAGTATTTACGCGTGTTATTTATCTATCAAGCACACTTTTTATATTAACATTACACGAAAATAAAACAGCAAAAGTAGTGTTTATTATATTTACTCTACTAATGCTTCTTTAAGGTTAATCTAAATTACGTCCACAGTAATCCATTTAACGAGGAAAGAAATTAAGTTTTTTTTAAGAAATTGATTTTCTTTTGAAATACGCCTACTGTTATTCTTTAATCCTCAATTATAGCACAAATTGTTTAAATCAAAATTTTATTTTCATCGACCAATAACCAGCGACTAAGGAATCTTCCTTAGTCGCTTGATTAATGATTTGTTATGTTGAGTGTAGCAAAAGTAGAGTTATTGTATATACCTAGCGCGTCAAGTAACGAATGTAACAATTCTTTTATAATATGATACTAGTGCTCGTATATTAGCTTGCCTTCGTCCAACAAGTGTAGTTAGTATGTCATGAGTTTGGTATAAGTATTGGCGCTTATACTATTAGTTCTATTAACTAGTTTATATAATATATATTAGCCTAAAAGACTTGCCATATTTGAAACATTAATGCACTGAATATTTTGGTATCTTTCGTATTGCTATTTCATTTGGTGGTAATGCTGTTCCAGTATTTGGTTGCTTGGTAGCGGAAACTGCCAGTGAAATTCATGGTTTTGTGGCAGTGATATCTAAGCTCAGAACGAATGGATCTTGTACTGTATTTGTTGCCAAAATGAGAAAATTCAAATTTAGAATATAAGTAATAAGTTTTTTTAAATAATAAGCTTCCAAGATAAAATTGCCTACTTGATTTCATGTTTAGTATAGAGATTTTGTTTATTTACGGTGAAATTTGTCAACGTGAAAGAATATTGTAACTAAATTTAAAACAAACGATTTAGACCCTTTGTATCAAACGTTTAATTCTTTCCAGAAGATGTGGACTAAAAATTACATCTCCATAATTTAGTCTAAACAAAACTAATGACACGCAAAATGCAATCCTAACTTTAGTTCAGAGTAGATTATTACTTTGTTAGGTAGTTTAAATCGGTAAAAACAATTACGAACTAGATTTGACACATGAGTCTCGAATCGTATAAGGCAATCAAATAAAATATTTTAGTTTCTGGCTTCCTTTGCGCGGATAATATCTTTATTTTCACGATAACTTTATCACGCATTAGTAAGTTTTTATCTGACCGATCGGTGATCTGGTTCAGATCTTCATTTATCTTTGACACAGCTTGACAGATATTATTATAAGTATCAGCTATATACGGGTACAGTTAAACATCATCAGCGTAGCAGAGGAACGTGCAATAACTAATGTCTGATGTGAGATCTGCTCCATAAACAATAAATAGTAGTGGTCATAGCAAAGAGCCCTGTGGTACACCGCAGTTCAATGTTTGCTTATTTATGAAAGAGCAAGAACCATCATTCTTCAACAGTTTAATTACCTGAGACGGATTATTTAGGTAACTATTGAACCGCTTATCTGACTGGCAATTCAGACCATAATAAGATAACTTGGCTAGTAGGAAGTTAGTATTTAAACTGTCGAACGCACGGAAAAAATTTAGAACTGTAAGTATAGTCCCATAACCAATATCTTGTTAAGCACTAATATTCTCGGTGACATCCAAAAAAATAATCAGTGTGCCATGACCCTTACGAAAACCGGACAGATATATAGACAAGTTGTTATTAATCTCAACATATTTGCTAAAAATAATTTAGAAGGCTTATTAGAGTTAGACATACAAAAGAGTTAGATTTCATGGATGTTATATTCTTAAAGATATCTTGTTAAATAATTGGTCTCAATTGCATAGGTGCATTACTATGCTCATTGAATTCATAACACGTTAACTGTGATGTTGAAGAGTTATTGATACAAAGAACGTTTAGAAAATTTGCATTTATATTATTTGAGTTTTCAAAGCTGCTGGGAGGATATCAGTTTTACTTGAATCAGTTGAAATATATTTTTTTAATTATGATTTAATTTATTAATTTTAAATTTCTAAAATTTATTTGAGAATTTAATGTGGTAATCGAAATAAGCTCTCTTTCCTTTTGCTAAAATAGTTTCAACTAATTTCTTGAGTTCCTTAAAATATTTGTTATCATAATAAGAATCGAACTCTTGTACTTTTCAAAAGATTTGTTACACGTATCTATCATGATTTTACTAGTGTCAGTAATCCAAGAAGTATGTTTTTATGTCCTATTTTAACAGTTTTAACCAGAGAATAAAGACATAAAGACATAAAGACATTTATTCCTTCACTTACATCTAAACACAACACATGATATGGCGATACATAACAATTATAAAATAACAAATCAAGAAAAAATAAATAAAACAAACTATGAATATGAAAGAGAAAATGAAAACAGGAAATTAAAAACAAATAAATTGTGCTATTAAAAAAAAAAAAGTGAATATATCACAAGGAATTTGTGTATGTTGTGATGAAGCGGCGGAAAGGACCGTCTCAGCATGAGCCACGAGGTGTCGCAGCGCTGATTTTCAGTCGGCCCCCGGTGTCCGTGCAGCGGACGGGCAGTAAGCGAGTAGTTTTTTTTTTTTTTTTCATTAATCTTCTACTGTTATTATATATATATATATATATATATATATATATTAAGGTATTAACGAAGTGTGATAATATCAAATTATGTAATGACTACAAATTAAATAAATTTTGTCCACAAATAACTGCTACATATGCGAACGCGGTATGCCGTTGAACAGACAATGAGTGTACACAGTCAGAATGCTGGATTCAAATTATAACTTCTTTATGGGACTTGAAGGAAACAGTGGCAAGCCAGTGACGAAAACAAAGAAAAATAAATAAAAATAAAAATATGCAGTAAATTACAGTAAAGAAATAATAAAAAATTATTATTTATTATTTAATTAGATAAGATTAATTTTGAATGATTGTAAATTAGCATGTACCCTTCTGTTCGTTTATTAAATGTTTTTTAAAATTACTTTTAAAGTTTCCTAATGTTTTAAGATCGCGCAATGGAGGAGGTAGATTTTTCCAACAGTGGGTGGCAGCATACTTATAACTACCTCTGAAAGCCGAAGAACTATGCCGAGGAACACTTAACAAGTAAGAAGAAGCGCGGGTGAGATACTTATTGTGTTCCCGACACCAGTCTAGTTTGCTGTAGAGATACTTTGGGTTTTTAGTTTTAATAACGCCAAAGAGAGAACAAGCAAAGAAAAAAAAAATATCTATCAAAAAAGAATAGTACCAAATAATTGAACCTATCAATCATTCGATCCATATCAGAGTGTCCGGATAGACACTCCCAATCTATAGCTATTACATATCTTCTAAACATATCTAAATTAATATTTTAATAGGTCTAAAATTTATTTTGGTATTTTGACTCTTTTCATTTGTAAGCCAAATGAAGCCGTTATTTTTGAAAAAGTGACATTAACATACATTCGTGCACACTTCATCAATTAGCGTATCATTACATGTCGGGAAATGGGTAGGCCCCGTCACTATCTAACTTAAATACATGTATGAGAGAAAAGTTGTGAATTTAATTACATTGCTGTTAGAAACATCCAGCAAGTTTATTTTGAAGTATGCTAGAGATTCTAATAGTTTATGGTTAGTAATGCAGTAGTTAATGGTTATATTCATAGAAAGTCCATCTTAGTAATTGCACATTTACGCAAAGCATTTTATTTCACCATTAGCGACAAGTCAGATAAAAGTAAAGCAGCAGCTTGTCCCACAACTGGGTAAATAACGTGTAAAAATTATTACGTCTTAAACGGTGAAGGAAAACATCGTAAGGAAACCTGCATTGCAGAATGCAGGAATGAATGCCTTCTCTCATTATGTTTTGAAGTCGTTATCCGTATCCGTTAAACGTGTGGATCCTCCACACGTCTTTTTTTATTTTTCTGCAATGCAGGTTTCCTTACGGTGTTTTCCTTCACCGTTTAAGACGTAATAATTTTAACACGTAAAGTCTTGTCAACAATTTTTGTTATGCCAGTACCAGGGATTTGAAGCTAAGTCTTTTGCGTCCTATGAAATCTAATTTAGGGGCCCTCATTTCTAAACTTAAAATAGTAAATTTAATTACATCCAATTGCATATTTTATAAACTTTTTAATTTTGCACAGTCATTTTACGTTTGACATTTACATCTGACAGTAAATTTTATCAGATTTATCATAATACTTATCAAAATTCAATGGCATTCCATAACAACAACTATGCAGTTATTTTCTGAATATATAATTATTAAAATTCACGACACAGTGTTGACACTGTGTCGTGAAATTTAACTACTCTTTGTAATTTTTTTTCAAAGTTATATACAAAATTTTGGGTGCAATAGAAAATTATATTAGCAAATCATTTACACCCGATCAATCACTATGCGTACAATGCGCCTCCAATTTGTTTGATTAAGTTACATAACGCGAACAATGAGCGGGTGGACCTGCTATGCCTCAATATTGTATGCTCTAAATAGCATTTATTGAGTATTAATCATTAAAAATTGGTAAACAGGTCATCATTATCAGCGCCTAGTACTGCAATTGCCAATCGTTTGCTTAGCATGACGATAAAGGTAAAATGTCCAATAGGACTAACCATATATCTATGTTCAGCAGAGGCGTTATTAAATGAGGTGTTTGGCGGTGTAAAAACAGCGACTAAAAGCCAGAGCTTCTAAATAATATATATAACATTTGGTACTATGATAGTCAACACGACGGGATAGTGGCACATTTTTTTATTATATCGTGGTAATAACTGACTTAACAGTCCAGCTAACTGTAAGTATCTACTGCAGCCAATGCATTTATTAAAGCGCAGCAAACAATTTTATTAGAATTAAGAACTGTGAAGACTCCTGAGCTTTGATACTACTGAAGTCAATATCGATTAGATGCAATCCTTTTGTGTATTATAGCATACACTATACATATTGTTAGCAATAAACATAAGCCTTTGTAATAATATCAAACTTACCTTAGTTAGTTTTGACTAAATAAAAATTGTAAGATTAGCCGCACTTTGGACGCGTTTGTGTACGAATTTGAGTCGTATTAACAGGTATGAAAACGCACGAATTATCCCGATCTATGGGAGCTCGCACAGTGGGTCCTAGCTAGATATGCGTATACTCGCGTATAGTTGCGAGGACCGAAATGAATCCCAACTTGTTCAGATTTTGTATACGTTCGTGCGTTGAATATACAAAATGAATTTAGAAAAAATTATTACCTTGTTGTACGGATTGGATGGATAAAAATGGGATTCTTAAACGATTAAAGTGATTCAACATATCAGTAAAACTAATTTAATTCACATTTGGGTCTAATGTGACCATCAACGCAATGGATTATATTTAAATTGACTGTATTTCCGAATAGTTACGACTTAGGGACCTTCAAGAAAAGAGCTTATTCCTTCCTTAAAGGCCGGCAGCGCATCTGTAGCTCCTCTGGTGTTGTGGATGTTCGTGGGCGTCGGTGATCACTTACCATCAGGTGAGCCGCACGCTCGTTTGCCCCCTTCTTCTATAAAAAAAAAATTGGCTTTTAAAAATATATTTAAAGGTTATTAATAATTAATATACATACGTAGATAACTATGAAATAATCCGAGGTCATTATTTAAGACCGCAATAATATGATGAAAATCAACCAATTCATCTCTTTTTAATTTCACGCACCCATTTGGTTTTACGATGGCAACTAGCCGCCGCAGACTCTGAATCAGAAAATAATTATCTTCAAGAGTTCGAATGACATTAATACGTATTTCTTAAATCTTCCAGTATCTATCTCTATTTCAGAGTGAATATGCTATGACTTTCACAGATTTTGTAGCAATACCAGTCAACTGCAGCGCTTTTCGGAATTTGACGATACTGTTTACATAAGCAAAGTTTCTATTGATTCTTGTAGTCTAAGCATTCTTTAACCGTGTAGAAGTTTTTCTAAATGCCACATATTTAAGTGTATTTAAGTAAAGGGATCCTTATTTTGGTATATTTTATTGTAAAATGTTTCACCCATTCAGTAACAGTTATTTTGAAAAAGTGAAGTATAAGGCTAAGCCTATAAAATCTATCAAAACCTATACAATAGAACAGGATGGTATAAGCAGCGACATGATACTCTTGACTCTTCGTCGTACTTTAAACGTATTATATTGGACAGTTATCATTAACTGTCCTGCTCATATTGTTCTTCGGTCTCAATTGATGTGTCGACAGTGACGTTTACGATCAGCACTCAATCGCAATTGAGTATGAGTAAACATCTCAGAAGCCCGACATGCTGAGAAGCTCTCGCGATCAGCTGTTAAACGAGACTCACTTCTTCTCACCTCACCATCCTTACTCTTCATTGATTTCTTGACACCTATTTTATTCCAACCAAAAATAAAGTTATTAAACCGACTTTAAAAAAAAGAATATATAAAATATTTAAATAAATCACAAGCATTTAAGAAAATTCAAAAAATTATGTGTGACTTTATAGTCACTCAGTATTTTTAGAAGTGAAAATTATTGTTTATTACATTGTCATTTTGGGTATATATGAGAATAATCCCATGGTGATTAAAATAACAATGTAATAAACGATTATTTTCACATATAAATTCTATCTCAATTAAAAGTTACGCGAAATTTATATGTTATGCTTTTCCGTATTTATGCGAAAAGTTTCCAAATTATGTGAATAAGTTAAGAAGGTAGTCTAAAAATTTATTATTTTTCATATTTACTTTATAACTTCTATTATATTTATACATTTAAACCCACACATTGGCACGAATTCTTACAGTAGATTTATTAAGGTTTTGTGATCGCATACAGCTGACGCCACGTGTGCGTGTTTCTAAGGAAATATATAGCCTGAAACGACCTTTTCCGACTTCTAGTAACAGTTTTATTTCTATAGATTGTTAGTGAAAATGGGATGTCATGTAATAACTTGGGGAAGCCAAAAAAATAATGTTTTATGAAGCAATTACATCAATAATCTGTGTCGGCCATCGACTTTCTTCCGGTACCTGCCGTAAGAGGGGACTAAAAAGGTATATCCTTAAAATGTTATAAAAATCTCCGGCAGTCTTTACTCTTTACTCTACGTCTACGTCACGTTCTACAAGAGAAGTGAGTCAGTGACAAGAAGGTTTTGGAAGCCTCTTTTGCCTACGCTGAGTCGTGCCAAATGGAAATCCGTGATCGCTGTCTTTATATGACGTACAATTTTTGTCGTATATGATTGCTGCAATTGTCAACGAATAACAATATAATTATGTAAGTGTCATCCCTTACATAACTCTAAATTGGGTTCCTAGTTGTACTTTATAGATAAGCATAGTTGTAAAGTAGCTGCGTATAAATGTCTCATTGCTAGGAAAAGGCCCCCTGTCAATATTTGAGAGAGTTTTGGAGTCAGGAATGGTCCGCCACGTCCAGTCCAGTGCGGTTTGGCGGACTTCACGTGTCCTCGAAATTATATATTTTGTTATTTCTCCGACGTAAGTAAGACGTCTCAAGATTTTTTTCTTTACCGCCGGTCACAAGCCGCACGTGGCTGCAGATTCAATTTCTAAAATAACTATAGTGATACCTTTACTCGGGATCGAACCCAGGTTTTTTCGCATACTATGAAATTAAAGCTAGCGCCCTGACTACACTACCTCACCTTTGAATAGGTACATAGTCATATTTAAAATCAAATGTGGCAAAACTTCAAGACGCAGGTTTAAACATACAATTTTTTTAATAACTAGGCGAACCCTACACCGAGTAAACAATTTTTATCACCAGACTTTTTACCAGGATAAAATATACTCGTCGAAATACTTATTTTTCTTAGTGACTTTTAAGATAAGGAATCAGAATATAATTTTTAAACGAAACTTTTATAAGATCTTTAGAAAAATAATTCAGTATTTATGTACAAATAAAGACTAGTATTTTTAAGATATTTTTGGACAATCTACGATCAACCCGCTAAATGACATGTCCAGTGACTCAAAAAATCGCGTCCCTCGTTCCAACAAAAAAGGAAAACCATTTTACGGTTCATTGTGAAGAGGGATTGGCAATTTTATTTTAAACTTCTCGACCATCGAACGTACGTTTTTGTATGTTTTAATCACCTTTTGCATAATTTCAATAAAATAATTACATAATTTTCATGAAGCCGTAATTAAAATTTCTGGATAAAATATACACCAAATTTATAATATATTTAATATGATTTATTTATTTATTATTAAATTTTTAATATATATTTATAATTAATTACAAAACTGAATGTAACATTTGGCTGTTTGCTATTCCAAAAGCAGTGATATTTACAAGTTTTTTTCCTTATTTTAACTTAAATATAATTAAAAATAGTATGTATGAAAAAAAAAATATTTAAAGTTACTTAGAGTAACGATAATATATTTTCAGTTTTATTTTGTACGAGACCATTTTATCATGTCATCATCATCATCATTTCAGCCTATCACAAGTCCACTGCTGAACATAGACCTCCCCCAAATATTGCCACAAAGATCGGTCCCACGCCAACTGTATCCATCGACTTCCCACAATACAGGTCGTCACACCATCTAGTGGAAGGTCCTCCAAGGCTTTATCATGTAATAGATCTATTGCAATTTTTATATACATCCAGTTTATTAGTAAAATAAAAGAGAATTTGAAGCGCTAAATGTATGCTTCTACAAGTATTAAATGTATATTCTATGGGAAAAGCGGCAAGCGGCTCACCTAATGGTAAGCCATATACCTCTGCAACGGTCGGTTGCAGGTGGGTTACCGGCCTTTATGAATATTTGGGAAAGGCGAATGGGCCTCCGGTTACTTCACTCACAGAACGCAACGCAGAAACACAAGATGCCTCTACTTCATACCGGTGTCGAGACCGTGGTGGACTACTCCCAGTCCAGTAGCAAAAGCTACCGCTTGGCTCATAACAAAACGTTTGTTTAGTCAAACGATGGTGTGATTTGTATAAATATGCTTAATAACGAAAAAGCAAATTTATGCTTTTTGCTTAATAAATCATTCCAAGTCTCTTTAGGTTGACACATAAAAGTCATATATCAAAATGAAAACATTACGAGGCATATTTTGACACAGTGCCTAATATTAAATATGAACAGGGGCAAATGGTGTATTTTGTAAATACGCTATTTGTTTATTTAGTTCTATTGTTTTGAAACATGTCATGTCATGTTTTTGTGTTAACTGTATGTTCAACTCCAAGGATATTGAAATGTGTTACGAAAAAATATGAAATAAAATAATAGAATACAATCAATAGAATAATACTGCAAATGCTTGTCCCAATATGGAGCTCAAAAAAGAGCTTTGAGCAGACTGTCATCTCGCATTATGTTTACCAAAGCGCAGTACGAGACAGTCAAGTTAGGATTCAGACTTTGATGCGGGGTGAATACACCTGTACTCTTTTCCTCGGCTTCAGTTATGGGATTTGGTGGAATGGATTATCTGCAATGCATTACTCGTCGGCTATGGATTGATATCGGTCTTCTTTTCTATCACTCTCTTCGTAGCCTCCTTCTATAACGTAAGCAGATTGTCTCATCTCATCATAGCCGTGATCAAAACTTTGAGATTCCAACATACTATGTTCATGTCCCTATCACAACGGTGCATACAGTTCCGAAATATTTATATATTAAAAGCATCTGTATCAACCAGAATGTGAGTGTCCACTACTGCCTATACAATCAATCCTACAGGACCAGAAGTAGAGTTTTAACAGCGTCGCTCCTAGTATTTACATGTGCTAATCTTTCTTTTTATAGTCAAGCAGTGCTTTCCTGTGTTAACTGTAAAACATCCTCTTTCTTATTTTTAGGGCTAGGCCCGTTTTATTTTTGTAGATGAAGCTCAGAGCACTCTGAGGTGTGTGTGGCATCCCCTTTAATGGAGCTGTAGAGTTTAATGGGCTATTCCTCTTGTGAAAGTTGCCATGGCTGTGGAATATAAATCTATAATACCTCATGTTTAACCAAGTCTGTTTCCACAGAAATATCGAAACCAATTACCGCCTAATTTGCTTTGCATTAACTTCAATCCCCACTTATGTACTCTATGCAGAATCCATGTTAGCAACACACTTGAAACCGAGCATATTTTGCATCTCTCTCTCCTTCAGAGCCGATTGTACTTTTCTGTTTATTTTCTTCTTTAATCGATACATATGTATAAAAAGCAAAACACCAATGACTAATTAAGAAGTCTCAAGAACTATAAGCCCCATAATCTTGAAACTCTGCAGACCCTCCTGCACGTGACTAGATGTAGAAATCTATTAAGGATTTTACGAAATACGTGCCCTAATGGAGTGAAATGGGGTTTGAAATGTATTATGAAAGACAGGTATTTAAAATTGGGAATTAAGGTAATACTTTAAACATTACTTTAAATATGGCTCATAACCAAAGAGCTTGGATTGTTTCAAAATTATGACGCGTGAAGAGATACGCATACATAAGCACTTTGTATGGGGTGAAATTTTGTATGGGAATATTTTAATTATTGTTATTACCTTAAAACTTAATAACAATACTATTCAAAGTACAAAAAAAAACATTATTAATGGAAAAAATAGAAGAAAGCCAACGATAAATTCAGTATCTAGTAGTTTCACAACTTTAAATCCCATACGTCTAAGAAATAACGTACAAATGTTGCAATAACAAGATTCAGAAAGTTAGAAAGCGCCGGAACAATAAATCAGGGCGCAAAATAAAGCAGATGTCGTCTCTTGAATAGATCTGTCGGACGTTAAATCCAGCTTATATAAGGTATTACATAGACGTGAAATTATACTCGTGTCATGGAATTGTAATTTAGTAGTTATATACTTCTTTATAAAGTCATCAGTTGCGATGATATCGAATATGTATTTGTATTATTAATGAGTATAGTTCAGCTAAGATGTACCCATTAGCATAGCAGTACCGGTTTGCTGCACAACATTATGTTCGGTAAAAAAAAATTAAACGATTTTTTATTGGTTTTCGGATATAATAAAAAAAAATTACTGTATCTATATATTGTATATTACGTGCTGTGCACAGTGAAATAAAAATATCGAGGATATGTGCAGTCCGTTACTCGTTACCCGTTATAATTATATTACTTTTCGGGTCTCTTTCTGAGTCTTTGGCACGCTGCTTCCGATTTTCAGATATTAATGTATAAGCGAGATGAGGATATTGTAATTCCTCTTTATAACTATAGTTCTTGCTGCTTAGGTACTTAGTTAAATGCGTTGATGGTAAACTCTGTTTACGATGAAAATCAGTGGATGTGCTTCATCTTTATCTTTATCATTTTGAATATATATTATTAAATACACATTGTATTTATGAGAATATTATACAGAGAATAACATTTGAGAATGTATACTTTATGACAAATCTGTAAAATTATTAACTGTAAACAACGGTGGAAAAAATATTTAAAGTTTCTCTTGTGATACAATGTATTTGCACATTATTATTCACCCTTTTAGATTAATTCAAATATGTGGCCTACACATATTTTTTATTTGTTATTCAGAATTAGTAAAATTTCAATAATTCGGTGTATTAGTACTTAATTTGGAGATGAATATATGAATAATGTATAAAATGTGGCAACGTTAAGGTTTAAAAGTAATAAAATAAAAGCATAGTCCGTAAAATGCTTGGAATTTATATTTTAAAAATGTGTCTTTTTCCATGGGCATATTATACATGGCGATAGGGAGTTTTGTTACAAGGGTAATAAGCATAATCGACGTAGTTTCCGCATTGTTTATCCAGCTGTGCTCGTTTTGCTCAAAGCGGGAGCCTTAAGGCTTCCTTATTTACAATGTTTTTATTTATAGACGTCATAACACTTTGCACTACAGCCATATTGGAAACAAAATAAATAATATTTAACACAAAATGTTCCGGAAACCTAAACTTTAAATTAATTATAAAGGACTTCTTAAAATAATGATGAAGCTGATGAAGCAACATAGCAAAAACTCGTTACTACAATATTTGAATATTATATTATGTAAGCATTCACGCCTGTCACACATACGAGTAGGCAGAGGTTATAAATTTAAGTGTGATACGACTCAACGCCTCCTCCACTCACTTTTCACCTCTCTGGCAGATCACGGGCCACGGTCACGTTCTATTGTCCGGGTGGCAAGCCTCGTCACTTGGCTCCCGAAGATTCTTATAATATTTTGAAGGTTTTGTCCTTAGTCTCCTCTTACGACACCCACGAGAAGGTCACAGATTATTACGTATATACGTCTCCAACATACTTACATATATCACACAATTTTGTATTTTTATCTTATAGTGCGAGAACAAAATAAATTATATCCTAATCCACCATTCTTAACCCAATCTTGTAATCATTGTCAAAACGTGACAGGACTGGAAATATCAAAAAATGCGTAGCTAAAAATAACCAGATCTTAAAGAGTTTAGTTATCGTCAACCTGCTTGCTAAGCATGGCGTAAAAGGAAAATCCTCCCATCGGAAGAGCCTCATGACCAATAGTGAACTTTTAGGCGAAGTTTTTTGACGATTATGTGTAATGTTTTCTATTATTGTGCGTAATGTTAGTTGTATGTCTCATTATAATTGAATTTCCCGAAGCGTTTTTTAACTTATGTTCGATTATTCTTGCTTGCTTGAACAATAAGACCGTGACAGGTTTCCCAACGGTAACGTTGTTTAATGTATGCTTTAATGTAATTATATTATCTTAGTTTTTTGTACAAATTTTGACTCTTGCTAGAATTTTAACTTGGGTCCCAGCAATCAGTTACGCTATCCTTCAAATCAGGCGGTCGTCAAAAGAAAGGGTAGTAAATTTACCACCCCCATAATGTAAAACAACGGCATAAAATTTAATTGAAGTATCCCATTCCTTTTCTCTTTATAATGACATTTGATATTTTTCACTTAAATAGAGGACAAGAGGAGATATCAACCTTTACGTGTGATGAACATCAAAACATCATATTCTAAGACAAGGCGAGACATAACGATAATGATGAGCTTTACGAACTTGCGAGTCTTTGTCTCATTGTTTCTACAAATAATATTGCTAGATGGGTATTGTTGTCTGAAATTATGATCGTCCTCTTGGTTAGCCAGAGTCATTAGTAACATTACATGCTTGTGTAACGTCCACTGTTGTTGTGTAATGTATATGTACACATTTTAAGTTTACTTTCAGCATAGCGTTAGAATTAAGTTACTGCGAGTACTAACAACAGTACAAATGGCTAAATTATATATATTGTACCTACTTCATACTACTATTACGTCAGCCTATAGTAAAGAACATAAACTTCTTCAAAAAAGCACCTGCAAAATCTGGTACAAATTTCTTTGAAGATTTGTCCATACACATCAAGCACTGGGCGCGTTGGTGAGCACAGTTCCAGTACTCTCACACTGGTGGTGCTGCTTCCCATCACTAGTCTGTGATATTTGTGCATGTTTGGATGTATATTCCGACATCATTTGGTTGCCAGAGTCTCGTTCGTTTGCTAGCAGGGTTAATAGATTAGGTTGGCATTTGGAGAAAGAGATGATGTATTCCCTATAGTCTCCTATCCGAAGCTCGAACAACATTAATAAACGAAACTGTGTTTTTGTAATCGTCGTACATTTATCCATTTTGATGGTCGAGTTAGCTTAGAGCAAGATTGCCAATCACCTTTCACAATGTGCCGCAAGAGTTTTTTTCTTTTATCTGACCGAACGGTCGATGCTCGTTAACTTACCCGACACGTTGTTAGGCGGGCTTACGATAGTTAATAAAAATTCGAAAGATATCTTTTGAAATTCAGAATTCTAGCAACATACGCTTATGGTTTGGATATAGAACAAGTTTCACGAGGAAAAATTGTTGTCATCATCATTGTCGTCCACTGCAAGACACGGGCCTTTCTCAATTTGAACTTGAAAAATTTACGGTCTAAATTTTCATTACCTTGGCTTTGAACTTCTTCGAAAAACAAAAATACAGTAAATTTTTTTTTTACAATGCTACTTGGAGGCATTGTATTACTACTTAGGCACATTCTTACTCGTGTCCTTCCTCATCAGGCTTTAAGAAACCCTTACTGTTCGGCATAGGCCTCCCGCGATGGAAGGATTTTTCATATCGGATCGCATCATCAAATGCCTCGCTCCCTTGATAAACAAATACAAAAAATATATTAAAATAATAAACGTGAAACCCAATAATTTCTTGTATAATTGCTGGAATACGGAAACATCGTGATTAGAAAAATACAATATATATTAGATAATTTATTGTTTCATTTCAAATACTTGAAACACACTTCCAAGATGAAATCAATTTTAAAATACCTCCAAAAATGTTTATTGTTAGCATTCAGGCCACGTACGGATAACAAAGGCAACGACCTGAGATCACAAATACCTGAACCCACTGGCGAGGACTGATTTTCTAAGCCTCTGTTACATACGTTTGTACTTTAACAATTGTATTTTAAAATGTAAGTTAGAATAAATGGACAAAAGTGGATAACTAAGATTCAGATTTTAAAATTTTATACATTTTTTCATTGAGATAATTACTACTTATTAAACTGATATCTCCCAACTGGTTACATCAAATTTAATGCAATTTTCACTTTAACAATATATTCCGTAACATAAAACGTGTAAAACGTTTTATTTTACGGAATTAACAGGTATTTAAAAAGTTCTGAGTACATAAAAACACTCCTTTAGTTAAAAAGGCTGTAAGGGTGTTTTTATTTATTTTTAAATTACAGATTTGAGAAACATTTATGACATAAATCGCGCAATCTTAAAAGGCAGGATTTTACGTTATTGGAAGAGGTGATAGCGCTGAAATAAAAAATGTATATTGTAAATCGTAAAAAAAGACAGTTTTACGTCTACTCAAACGTAAGGAACTGGTAGGGTAGGTGATCACTGTACCGGTACCCTCGCGCTCCTCAGTTGTTGTTATCCTCAGCGCAATGGTGTGGCAAGCGCCCAGGGAATGGCAAAACCATATACACAGAGTATGGCTATGAATTTAGTTACACATTAAAATGGAATGGTTCCTTTTAGGAACTCGCGAGGTTGTTTAAAACTATTTTGTTGAAAGTGAGGCCTTTGGCTTTGACACATCCATTTAATTTCTCTGGATATGAAATCACGTCGCCATGGGGAATTTTACTACTGCTATTTCTATGGTTTCCTTGAGAGATGTCAATGTTAATGTCAGAATAACATTTTGAGCAGGCCACGTCCTCCAGTACTGACTACAATTTGTAGTCCAATAGGATCTGGACTGAAGGAGGGCCAGTCTTCAGCCCTTATGAATTCTGAAACATTGTTCTCGAGTCAGATTAGAACTGACCTTGTAAGACAAGGCAAGTACAATTCATGCAGCAGAGTTTTGCCAGAAAGCCTAGGGTATATTTTCGAAAACCGTATCATAGAGAGGCTTTACTTACTATTTAACAGTCTTTAGATAAACTTTAGTTCAAATATTTACTACTTTTTGACAAAAATTAAGCTTCCTGCCTCCTTGGTAGGACACGCCCCCTACCAAACAATATTATCACTAACCATATTTTTGCAGACTAATGACCACGTTGAACTTTTCTAACAAGTTGCAACGCTTCATTAAAGCTATAATGTAACATTTCTTCACTTTGCTTGTTGTAGTGTTCTTCTATGTATATCTTGGCTATGAATAGTCAATACTGATGGTTAATACAGAACAAACTTTCAAAATACTGTACCTGTAGCAAGCGAAATAAGGTTTGTTCAAACTCTATATTCAACGTCATGTTTACACAGTGACCTTCGTCAAGTCATGACAAGAGTCGGAAATAGTTAATACTCTCCCATAAGTTTTAACTTAAGCATAATAGGTCAAAAGCAATTTATAATAAAGTCGCCTACATTTTAATGTAAACATGAATCCCTATTCCCAAAAAAGACTGACCATGATTTTCAATTGAGAAATAAATATAAACTAGAAAATCTGAAGATACGTAAAGTTAAAAAATATTTTATGAGATCATCTATATAATAAAATTCCCGAAAATACACTACTAGATCTTACAGAATACTAATTAAAAATAATATTTAAAAGCGTTTGCAATCCAAAGTTTGAGCGATGGTTTTAATGATAAGGAGGCAGGGTAGTCTCATCTTGTATAGTTTGTTTCAAACTTCTCCATTGATAAAAACTTTTGTAAATGTGACGTTACTATTATTTGAATAGTTAGTAATTCAGTTAATTCATACTTTTTTAATTGTTTTTGTAAATAGTCTCATAAAAATTTAAAGTATGTACGTTCCGTGAACACGGTTCAAATATCGTTATGGGTACTTATAAAAACCTTTGCTCACGGCGGGGTTGACCTTAGCGATTATAAAACAGCTACTGCTAAAGTTAGCGGAAAAATGTCAGTCTCTTAAGCCTAGCCTCTGTTTTTGTACTTCAATAGTACACATAAAGCTCCTTCCTTTCAAATTCACTTCTGGTGGCTAGACTTACTGAAGGATTTTAAATGATTGTAAGTACTGCTTAACTGACTGACAGAATCTTGTTATAAATAATGATATACAAAATGTACTAGCTTACACATTTGAATGCAATGGATATGTAGAAAATGTGTTAATGTGTAAGTTAGTATTGAATATACACCTAGGAATAAGGTTTATAACAGTGTGCAACTGGAAATATAATAAAAAAATAAATATCGATAGAATAATGAATGACGCCGCAACATAGTAGCAGTAGTAGTAGTACTTCTAACAATTTTCCGGAACCGAACCGGAACTGGAACGGAAAACGTTCCCGCCCGTACATAGAATAAATAGCGTAGAATAGACTGAGCACGCACGGTTTAGTGTGCCATTCTTCAGAATCGTAGGTGCTGGTTTCTCGTGAGGTAGATCGTGATAAAATATTCTAACCATATTTTGGGAAATACTGCTATTAGAAATATCTAGTAGAAGTACATCATTCTCTTTTTTTTATACCGATGTTCTGTTATTCTGTAGTCTATGCGGTTAAGTCGACCCGTTAATGATTATAATCAGAGTCTAAAATCTACAGTTAGCCATATAACAAAGTATGTCTAACTGAATAAACGCAAAATTAAGGTACTTATAAGTTTCGGTTTGATTTTATACCGTTTTTTAAGGACGTCTCTATTTCAGAGGTATTGTAATCGCATTTCGATATCGAGCTTGACCTTTGACTTTGACAGAAAGTTGTCGTACAAAGCAAGCCACAACTGCAATCGTTGTTCTCATTGGCGCAAGTCGTCTTCCTCGCAAGCACTCAGATTTCTCTGTATAGAAATGAGAAATAGGTTAAATAAGGGACAAATATATAAGAAACAATTTTATTATAAAGTGCAGTACCGAATTTGAAAATTTAAAAATATTTTTGCAAAAATTATCCATGCTGGTTTTTGGAACTTAATTTAATTTGAAACTTGAACTGGAAAGATAAATTTTCTTCTATATAGCTTTCTTATTAATATTGAGTTCATTAAAATATTTACCGAATGGTTGCCGAATAAAAATCGAAAGTAGCAAAGAGCAAAAAAACCCTTTTATTATGTAACAATGACAGGTGCTAAAGTATGAAGTTGCCATTTGAAAATCTTTTTTACACAGAAATGACAACATTATAAATATAAAAAAATTGTGTCGTTCCATTGTTTTGTCTTTCAATGGTTTAGTATTTGAGTTAAACATGGAGACCTCAAAATTAGACTAATTTTCAAATACGAGTTCTGACGTGGTTTAATGTTTGGAAAAGATACAATTATTAACCAACGCACTGTGCGTTTTTAGTTGGATAACTTTCGTAGAGAAAACTTTTTGACGTTAGTTCACACACAATATTGACTCATTTGCACCAAATTGCCAAAAAAAAACTCGACAAATGGGTGCCTCATAAATTAACTGTATAGAGCAACAGGCGTTTAAGTGTGTCTTTCTTTGATGAGCAGGTATAAAAAATACTTCTCATTCTTCTTAAGTTCTCAGGAAGCTTTCATCAACCTTCATCAACTCTGTAGAGTCCAAATCCCCAGAGTTCTATCGCAAAAGCATAAATAATGTGTAGATAATGAGTGTAAATACTACGATTTTATAAGTATATTTTTTCTTAGAAAAAAGGTGTTAGAATTTTTTAATACTTTAATGCCTAATATTAATGCAAATGCTCTTGTGTATATAGCCTAATAAATTTGTAAAACTGCTACGCGCTCATTCCTTCTAAATCAAAGTTACATAGCCACCGAGAAATTCTTGTTGTCATACATTATATATATAAAATATAGGTATATTTATTTGGACAAGTTTAAGAACAGACTTATTTTCAGTACATATACAACATTACGCACTTTTACCTCAGATCAATATTACACACTACAGAGAAGATAGAACTCAGCCTCCTAAATGCAGGTCATGTAATGACCTAGTCAGGAGATTAGAACTACCCAATCGGTAACGTAATTGACTTTAGGATTATGGCGTAAATTACTAATGTGCTTTTTAATATTTTGTGAACATTTAACAGAATAAAAAAAATATTACTATTTTATATTTATTTTCTTAGTTATGTTTTAGAAACAAATCTTTGTAAATATACAAAATATTATAATATATTATCTCTCTAACCCAGTATCGGCCTTGTTGTGGCACATCTCTAAACAGATAAACAAACAGAGTGCAGTGTCTGTCGATATACAGGTTGGATGCGACGTTATTGATATTTTATGAAAACTTGGCAGGTATTAATGCCTATAATTATTTAAAAAAAAATTGAAAAATTTACAAAATAAATAAAAAACCTGTTTCGAGATAGTCTAATAATGTAAATGAAACACGAAAGCCATTCGTCATGAATAATAAATAGTTTACTAACCTTGGCAAAGGATTTATTTGCGCAATTTAATTAGCGCTAACCGCAAATATAACTAGTGACTAAACTACTATTCTTACATAAATACTATTAAATTTAATGTCGTAACGTTGCATCCAGCCTGTGCGTAGTAGGTAATACAATAGCTAACATTGTGCACTATTAACGCCTTCTGTTGGTAATCGAAAACCATTGCTGAATTTGAAATCGGTCAGAAGTTGACCATCATGGCCATTGTTAAACAGAAAATGTATTGCGTAATTTTTTTTTAGGAAAGGCGGGAAACGATCAAGCGGTTCACCTGATAATAAGTGATTACCGTCGCCCACTTACATCTGCAACACAAGAAGTGCTTCAGGTGGTTTACCCGCCTTTGAGGGTATTTGAGAGATGGGAGGGAGGATAAGGATGGTGATGGGGAAGGGAAGTGGGCCTCCGGTTACCTCACTCACCGAACGAAACGCAGAAGCACAAGACGCCTCTACTACAAGTCGGTATTAACGGCCGTGGTACCAACCCGGTCGAGCTAGCCCATTCGACCAGCAGCAAAAGCCGATCCATGGCTCTACCACGTTTAAATATTATTAATAATATTGATAGTATTAACGCTTCATCGCCGTTCTCTAAATTTTTCGACGGCGCTTAATGGATAATGGAGTATAGGTATGTGGCTAACCTAACTTGAACGTAATATATTTATGTTACCTTTGAAATGTCCATCAAGTATACTGTTAACGTGAAAGATCTCTAACTTTCTCCATTAGCATTAATTTGAGTATGGAGAGCCTCTTAGATGAAATAGTTAATGCAACTTCCGCCTTGATTTACCCACTAGTTATGTTTATGACTATGTAGTTATTATTAGGCATAATTTACTTCTAGCAGTGGTAGGTAATCAAAAATTTATTTTTCAGGTGTTGCCCACTTGTGTGTAAAAGTATATATTAATGTTATTGACCGCACAAAAATGTAGGAAATGTGATCAAATGAGATGAGATAATACAGAGTGAAAACTATTAAGCGTTTCTTTAAAAAATAGAACATTTTCTGTTTAAAAAACGATTAGAAAGTCAAAGGAATAGTTTCTTTTATGTATGGATATACTAAATAAAAATACATAATTGTATGTTTCTAATAATACTTTCTTTCTAGATAGCACTACAAAAAGTTCTTTTTGATGTAATATGTAAGTTATATGTCGCTTAACTCATTTATTTAACAAAATTTTGAAGCAATGCCTTCGTCGCATAGAAGCTAATTTACTTCAAAAACAATAAGAAAAATGAATAAAGGTGACCAAGAAATTCTCGAGATGATAAAGGAAACGGAAGGTGGCAACTACTTCATTTGTTAATGAAATACTTGCTACCATGAATTTAACTGACAAAAAAATTGCTAAGCACGTAAGAAAACTTATAAAGGATTGTAAACTGCTTCAAAATTTTTATATGATTTAGTAAGTATATTTTTGTACAATTTGGAGTGCAAGAAACAGCTTAATATGAATGTATTATCAGTAAATACCTAAAGAGACAAACAATAGTTGACCTACCTAACCTAAACATGGAGATTTGTCGCTGTCTATAGTAAAATATGTTCTCTAATTAATTTTCCTTGCATCTACAAAAACAGAAACTACCGGTTATTTTAAACCGTTCCTTGGAATCAAGGGCACTTTGGTAAAAGTCTATTGATATTTCAACAAGACTTGGTTCCAGTGTTCAATAGTGGTACAAAAAAAAGACAATTTCTTTGATTTCATCAGCTCAAAAGAACGACCTGATCTGATCTTTTATGGTTTATCTTAGAGTCGTCGGTCTATAATTATTAAACCTTTCTTGAAGAATACGACAACCACGCCTCTACTGCACGCTTTCTGAATGACAGAATTAAACAGTTTCTGAAGGACTTGTAGTCCAATTATTAGTTTTCTAGTCCTATTATTAGTATTGGTTTTCCACCCGCTTTCAGAAGCTGAATTGTAATTTTGTCCTCACCGCGCCTTGCCGTTTTTAACCTGTTTGAGAGGTATCCTAATCTCGCTTTGACTGACGTCCGGGATGTCATCGGAATAATATCGGATAAGCATGGCTCTTGGGTTGTTACTCAGTTTTCAATAGGCTGCTATTCGTATCGTCCACTGTAACGTAATCTTCTAGGCACTGAAAGCGATTATGCAATTCGAGCTGAAAGCTCTCGGGGTTTTGGATAAGGGCACGTGGTGGGCGGAGCGAAGACTTCATCAGACGAGACCTCTCGAGCCTATCGTTGAGGTTCAGTGTGCCTCTTACCATTCAGTGATCACTGCCGGTTTCCACCTAGTGATCACAGAGACGTCACTGAACAGTTGACGCTTGGTCGTCATGATGAAGTCAATCATTTCATTTTTTGCAACAATATAGACGTAATTCCTAAAGTAGTATTTACCCGTAGGGTGAAATTAAATATTTTGGTAAGTTTATATAATGTCATTCTTATTTTCATCATTCTTACTTTCATTAGAGAAATGTAGTTAAATTTTAATTATAAATATTAATTTAATTTCGGAAATGACAATATGAAAGTACTATAACTACAACAGCCTATTTTAGTCCACTGGCATTTGTTGGCACATTCGTGGAGATTCCTACGGACATGCTGGGATATCATTCAAGAAAGATTCCCTATGCTTCTCTTTCACATTCCACCCATACTCACTACGCTAGGCAGGTGTATTGGTGAACGCAATGCCGGTAGTCTCACGCTAGTGTATGCTCTCGTCGAGTTTCATTGTAAAATATATTTCAGTTTATATTTTTTTACATTGTAACACAATGGATGTCTTCTTTCTTTCAAACAAATTTTATTTCTAAATCCGCTCTAAATCCGCTCTAAATCCGCCCTGTATCTTTGCAAATTTTGCGTAAAGTTGATAACGCTTAACAAGTTTTCCTCCATTTAAGCAATTTTTCCAAGTTGAATTCGACAGAAATTCATTCGTATATATTGAATTTAAATCCCACAAAATTTTTTTTTTAGGGAGGAGCATCTATAGGCAATTCTCAAGCAATGCATACCGACATTAACTAACGCTTTCTTGGAGAGGCATATGTTCAGCGGTGAACTTAGGCTGGTGAACAAATGATCTGATAATTCCGTGAGATATGATGGATTTAAAGAATCTTACCATGCTAATATAATCATAGGTGTAAGGTAAAGTGCGGCAAAAGGTAATTATGTTTAAAACCTTTGCATGTTGTACGATAAGCTGACAACTTGTCATGTTTAAGTACCACAAGATTGGGTGCTGCAATTCACAACGATAATTATACTACCGATTGAAATTATTAGTTCCCCTACCTACTCAGTGAGTGATTCAATTTAGGGTGAACGTGGTTCAATTGTATATATCAAAATATCTCACCAAGTATAATTGTAGTTCGGAATGAAAGAGTCAACTCCAATCATTTCACTATTAAAATATTATAAGCTTATGAGAAAAGTTGACCTATGGTGGTGGAGTTATTAAACAGTCAGAACACATTTCTTTCTTCCGTGAATGTTATAAAAGAAGACAAGGTAAGAACTTTGAAAATCTTATGATATCCGATAAACTCTGGATTATATATCTCAAAAAATAGAAAGAAAGTACACAGAATTACGGACAGCAGAATTAAAGGTCCAACCCATCAGGAGCTGCGTTCGCCACACTGACAGACAAGCGTGGTGATTATGAAAAAGTCCCCTATTGGGAGCATATGTCTAATATGCTATTAAGAGACTGATAAAGAACAAAAATTAATAAAGATCAGTATACAAATGTGTTGCATGTTATTTGAAATTCTGTATAATTAAAGTACAAAAAAATGTGGCGCTACAGTTTTATTCTGGCGGCAAATAAACGCTCATTACAACTTCAACTTTTCCCATTTCAGCGTTCGTAGCTTGGAAAGTCTTAAATAGAGCACAGTGGAATGACTTTAATGTTTATCCTTCTTATGTTTGGTATAACTTTGTTCTTAAGCATGATTGCTAAAGTGCAGGGTTACATAACAGAGGAATAACTAATATAATGTTTAAGTCCATATTCAGCTTAACCCCAATAGGAAAGGTAATTGAGGTCATTGATTCTCACTTCTCCTAAGTTATTAGTTGGTTCCATTCATTCACAGAGGCCAACCTAGCTACAGGTAATTTTGTGCCGAGTTTATATAATCGTTCATTGAATACCTTATATAACTTTATGGCGAAGAGGTCTCGTCCAGCGGGTGAAACAAAACTTTATACCAGCCACCGACAGACGGTGAAAATATCCCCATAACCTTACCTTACCGTTCAGTAAATAGTCCACTGCAGGATATAGCTCATGGGCTTCTTTCATAAGGAGGATTTTCCATAATCACCATGGTCGGCAAGGGATTGGCGATCGTAGTACCAGACACCGCGCACCTGCATCCCGAAGCTTCAGTCGGCATCGGTCTGCTTAATTTTGATCTGTTCATTTTCGAGATGGCTATCCGCCTTCTGTCAGTAGCCTTTGCAATTAATCAATAGTTTTCTCTTAGTCGCCTCTTACGGCATCCACAGGAAGAAAGGATTCACGCATCCGCAGATTCTTACGACAATACCACACGGAAAAATCTCCCTATAAAGCCGGACATAAATAACTAAACTACGAATGGGCAGCAACGTGAGGTGCGAGCCGTGACCATGATCATGTGATATATTACTTATTAGGGCTTCGACCTCCCATTCATAGGTGAAAGCAGAGACGATGGAATTCTTGCCGCTAAGGCGCTGTTGCAATTTATCTGTTGGTGTTTATTTTCAGTTGGAAATATCGTGAGATACGAGTAGTAAGATCCATCTGTCATACGACAGAGACACAGTTTTGTATTAATATAAAGAGAGTGAGTAGTGATAGAGAGGAGCACCACTAGTGCGTATGTGCCGTACTGCACCGATCGACTCGTTTGCCCAACGTGGTAAGTATAGTCAAACCTTTAAAGAATACCGGCTTTAGCTGTCACTTTCTTGGGGAGATATACGTTCAGCGGTAGACTTAAATAAGCTGAAAAAGAAGACTAAAATGAAGATATAGAGAGTTCAATAAAGTAAACGTTAGTTTAGCTATTTACATAATTACAAAATGCATTAGGAAATCATTTACAGTTTAGGTTATATCACTACTACGATAGTCAGATTTGCGACATACATAAGGATCAATATGTTTTACCACCACAGAAGGCAAATGCCCAGTTAATGGGATCTAGATGTTTTCATATTCTCAAAATGTGTTACACATATTTTAAGCTTTATAATCACGATTAACTTTTAAACGAAAAATTAATTAAAGCTTTTTCGTATCACTAAAATTCTGTAAACTCTCCCCAAGTTTAGAGTAAGAAACAAGACAAACAGTCATGTTTACTGTGAAGGTTCCTTCTCTTTCATGGAGTAGTCTGGGTAAGTATCACCCTCTTACCAACTTCTGCCGCCAAACAGGACAGTGACAACTGTGTTGTACCGATTTGACAAGTCTACAGAGCCATATAATTAGGGGGTTTTAGGCATTCCATCTTAGCCCCCAAGGGGTCTACCCATCAGTTAGCAACCTTTTTCGTTTGTAGTTGTTTGCTGGTACTGCAGGAGCTACTTACCATCAGGAGGACTGTCGGCTCGTTTTTCACCCTGTATCCAAAAAAAAACCATCGCTCACTAAAATAAATCAGTCAGTCAATTTATGACATTTTTCAGTTACTTTTCTAAATCATGATCATATTCTAATTAATAGGTCAGAACTTAATTAGTAAAATCACTTTGGATCGTTTATGTCCTTCAAACATACTGAAAATGGCCAAAACCCTTTAAACCACAAACTATCCCCATTTACATTTAATTTGTATATGGAGGGTCGCTTAAGTGAAGCCATTAATACACGTACTAGCTATACATATTAGTTACATAAAATATCTAAAAGCATAAAAAAACAAGAAATTTGTAAAAAACACTTTTTACCTTTTACTTTCAATCTTTAATATGATTCGTGCTTTAGCCGATTAATACTGGAATTACGTTAATAGCCGTTTAATGAGCCTTTGGGCCCTTTTAATTTATTATGTGCAAATTACGATGTGCACCAGGACATTGATTTATGTGTAGTTGTTTATGATATGGAGATGTCCTCTCGTCATCGAGTTCAGTGTTCAAGCACTGACCCTAAGTTTCACACAACGCGTGGGTCCGGGTTTTGTTCCGGTTTATAAACACTATCCTGTCAAGCATCTTAGACATAGTCGCCACAATTGATAGGAGGATGAACAAAGTACCAGACACCACACATTTTCGTTATGGTTAAGTTAAGTCTAGTATATCAAACTGATTTCATTACCATTTATCATTTTTACCATAGAAATCTGTTATTTTTATATGAAAAGCGACAAACGAGCAAGCGGTTCACCTGATGGTAAGTGATTACCGTCGCCCACGTACATCTACAACACCAGAGGTACTCTAATTGCATTGAAGGCCTTTAAGGGTATTTGAGAGATGGGAGGGAAGGGATGGGGATTGGGATCTCCCAAATCCCATCCCTTCCTGAATGGGGGGATGGGGAGGAGGAGAGGGCCTCCGGTTACCTCACTCACCGAACGAAACGCAGAAGCTCAAGGTGCCTCTACTTCACGCCGGTATTCTGCGAGCCCGTTGCACCAAACCGGTCGAGCCGGCCCATTCGAGCAGCAGCAAAAGCCCCTGCATGGCTCTACCACGTTTAAAGTACTTTTCGTACTCCATCCTACATAATTATAATTTAGACAATAATTTTAACATTATATAACTTTATCAGCCTATTTCCTCACGGCACTAGTAGTATATGTTAAACTCATTAAATATTAAAACAATTAAATAAAGGTTTTTCGCTAGGTCATCAACTAAAGCGGAATGGGGGAAAATACAAGTTCAAAATAATTTTTCTTTTTCTATATATTCCGCTGCAAGACATTTATGAGATATTTCGATTAGTTTATTTATACCCCCATAAAAAATGTTTTTTCCTTGTTGGAAAAATACGAAGAAACTGCTTCCTTAACTTCTTCATCGGATGAAAATATGTTTCCACGAAGCTCTTCTTTAATTTTTGGAAAGAGGTAATAATCACACGGAGCCAGGTCTGGACTATAACTGGGTAATGTAAAATATCGAAGTCCACCTTATGCAGGGCAGTCAGTTCAATACGGCTGTTGTGGACGGGCGCATTGTCGTGCAGCAAGAACCTGAGTCTTGCTTAGACTCAGGTTCTTAATGATGAACTCAAATTTTATCTCCAGTAACAATTCAGTTCAGTACATCATTCTTGTCTTCACCACAGGAGTCCAAATATTACGCTTGAGAACATTATACGCGCTGTTGTTTTGCGGCGTCGTGAGCATTCTCAACGACCACCGTGCTGTGACGTTAGTGATGCCAAGATGTTCGTGCAGAATATTAATAATAGTTGTATCGGATACATCGAAAATTTCTGCAACCTGTTTCTTCTTTAGCCGAGCATCTTCTAGCACAAATTTTATGACTTTTTCGATCAGTTCCGGAGTGGTCACCTCAATAGACCGTTCTGGCCGTGAGTCGTCTTCAAGTGATTCCCTTGTCTTACTTAAAAGCCTGTGCCACTTGTATACCATGGTTTTCCCAGAGAAAGAGTCCCCGTAAACCGATGGCATCTCTTCCAGTATGATTTGAATAGATTCTCCTTGCTTGATAAGAAACTTGATGACGGTGCGATACTCAATTTTCTCCATTTTGATAACCGTGAACGAAAATACTTTATATTTATATATGTTGGACTTGAAACTTAGAAGGAGAACCATACCGACTAAAAACCACCCACGACATGCAGTTGGCCCGGATACCTTTAGAGCTTCATCTAAAGAGACTTGCGAGCGAACGCCCGCAAGTTTTGATACAATTGTGACAAAACTTTATATTTATATATGTTGGACTTGAAACTTAGAAGGAGAACCATACCGACTAAAACCACCCACGACATGCAGTTGGCCCGGATACCTTTAGAGCTTCATCTAAAGAGACTTGCGAGCGAACGCCCGCAAGTTTTGATACAATTGTGACAAAACTTTATATTTATATATGTTGGACTTGAAACTTAGAAGGAGAACCATACCGACTAAAACCACCCACGACATGCAGTTGGCCCGGATACCTTTAGAGCTTCATCTAAAGAGACTTGCGAGCGAACGCCCGCAAGTTTTGATACAATTGTGACAAAACTTTATATTTATATATGTTGGACTTGAAACTTAGAAGGAGAACCATACCGACTAAAACCACCCACGACATGCAGTTGGCCCGGATACCTTTAGAGCTTCATCTAAAGAGACTTGCGAGCGAACGCCCGCAAGTTTTGATACAATTGTGACAAAACTTTATATTTATATATGTTGGACTTGAAACTTAGAAGGAGAACCATACCGACTAAAACCACCCACGACATGCAGTTGGCCCGGATACCTTTAGAGCTTCATCTAAAGAGACTTGCGAGCGAACGCCCGCAAGTTTTGATACAATTGTGACAAAACTTTATATTTATATATGTTGGACTTGAAACTTAGAAGGAGAACCATACCGACTAAAACCACCCACGACATGCAGTTGGCCCGGATACCTTTAGAGCTTCATCTAAAGAGACTTGCGAGCGAACGCCCGCAAGTTTTGATACAATTGTGACAAAACTTTATATTTATATATGTTGGACTTGAAACTTAGAAGGAGAACCATACCGACTAAAACCACCCACGACATGCAGTTGGCCCGGATACCTTTAGAGCTTCATCTAAAGAGACTTGCGAGCGAACGCCCGCAAGTTTTGATACAATTGTGACAAACGAGCAAGCGGTTCACCTGATGGTAAGTGATTACCGTCGCCCACGTACATCTACAACACCAGAGGTACTCTAATTGCATTGAAGGCCTTTAAGGGTATTTGAGAGATGGGAGGGAAGGGATGGGGATTGGGATCTCCCAAATCCCATCCCTTCCTGAATGGGGGGATGGGGAGGAGGAGAGGGCCTCCGGTTACCTCACTCACCGAACGAAACGCAGAAGCTCAAGGTGCCTCTACTTCACGCCGGTATTCTGCGAGCCCGTTGCACCAAACCGGTCGAGCCGGCCCATTCGAGCAGCAGCAAAAGCCCCTGCATGGCTCTACCACGTTTAAAGTACTTTTCGTACTCCATCCTACATAATTATAATTTAGACAATAATTTTAACATTATATAGCTTTATCAGCCTATTTCCTCACGGCACTAGTAGTATATGTTAAACTCATTAAATATTAAAACAATTAAATAAAGGTTTTTCGCTAGGTCATCAACTAAAGCGGAATGGGGGAAAATACAAGTTCAAAATAATTTTTCTTTTTCTATATATTCCGCTGCAAGACATTTATGAGATATTTCGATTAGTTTATTTATACCCCCATAAAAAATGTTTTTTCCTTGTTGGAAAAATACGAAGAAACTGCTTCCTTAACTTCTTCATCGGATGAAAATATGTTTCCACGAAGCTCTTCTTTAATTTTTGGAAAGAGGTAATAATCACACGGAGCCAGGTCTGGACTATAACTGGGTAATGTAAAATATCGAAGTCCACCTTATGCAGGGCAGTCAGTTCAATACGGCTGTTGTGGACGGGCGCATTGTCGTGCAGCAAGAACCTGAGTCTTGCTTAGACTCAGGTTCTTAATGATGAACTCAAATTTTATCTCCAGTAACAATTCAGTTCAGTACATCATTCTTGTCTTCACCACAGGAGTCCAAATATTACGCTTGAGAACATTATACGCGCTGTTGTTTTTTTGCGGCGTCGTGAGCATTCTCAACGACCACCGTGCTGTGACGTTAGTGATGCCAAGATGTTCGTGCAGAATATTAATAATAGTTGTATCGGATACATCGAAAATTTCTGCAACCTGTTTCTTCTTTAGCCGAGCATCTTCTAGCACAAATTTTATGACTTTTTCGATCAGTTCCGGAGTGGTCACCTCAATAGACCGTTCTGGCCGTGAGTCGTCTTCAAGTGATTCCCTTGTCTTACTTAAAAGCCTGTGCCACTTGTATACCATGGTTTTCCCAGAGAAAGAGTCCCCGTAAACCGATGGCATCTCTTCCAGTATGATTTGAATAGATTCTCCTTGCTTGATAAGAAACTTGATGACGGTGCGATACTCAATTTTCTCCATTTTGATAACCGTGAACGAAAATACTTTATATTTATATATGTTGGACTTGAAACTTAGAAGGAGAACCATACCGACTAAAAACCACCCACGACATGCAGTTGGCCCGGATACCTTTAGAGCTTCATCTAAAGAGACTTGCGAGAGCGAACGCCCGCAAGTTTTTGATACAATTGTGACAAAACTTTATATTTATACTAATTATGAGTCATTGAACACGTTAAGCCCTTAACAAGCCTTCTACCCTCTCCCCCTTCCTCTAGCCCCGCCATTCCGCGAACTTAAAAACCCATTTCAAATTTCAATACTATACTAATCTCATTTGATTGTTGAGATGAGGGGTGGAATGCTTTCAATACATTTTCATAGTTGCTTAAAGATTTGTTATAAAAATACGGTTAATTAAATATTGAAAGTGATATTTAGTAAAATTTTTACGAAAGTATAAAAAAATTTAAACAAAAAAACTATTTTATTTATTTGTTGAGTTATCCCTTATGGGAGGTGGAAAAAAAAATCTCATAGATTTTATGTATACCCAGTATGACCATAAGTTCTGTTACATATTGACATCCCCTCTATATAGGGTACATTTCTGTGTATTCCACCAGCGTATCAGTACAGCAAGCCTTTTTATCGATTCATAATCTGAAGATGTCATATCTTGTGTATCTACGGTGAACACCTAGCTTCAAGTCTTATTTAATAATTCGTGGCAGTCATTCGTGAAAAAGTCGGGTTTTGTGGCCGGGCAGGGTCCGCCACGCTGCTCCAGTGCGAGTTGGCGGACTTCACATGGCGTCGAAATAATACTTTTTTACTATTTCTCAGATATGCAGGTTTCGTCACGATGTTTTCCTTCATCGCCGAGCACGTGGTAAATACAGCACTTAAAATTGCTATTAACAATTTCAGTGGTGCCGGCATTGGGGATCGAACCCAAGTCACTCGCACTTTGTGAAACTAAAGCGAACGCCCTGACAACTGGGCTACCACGGCTCCTCAGGGCTACCACCTGAATACCCCAAATATCCTTAAAGGCATGTAACTCTCCTCCAGTGTTGTAGAATAACGTGGACATTGGTAATCACTTAACATCAGGTGAGCCGCATGACCGTTTGCAACCTTTACCAATAAAAGAAAGGGTGAATGATAATAAGTGAAATGGCCCCAAACGATTGAAGTTTCTTACATAATGCATTCCAAATTTCATATCAGATTTTTTTTTAATTGTAACATTATAGATAGACTACTTTTATAAATATATATTCCATAGTAAAAGCAGCAAAATATGTTATTACAATATAAATAAGAAGTATTTTACGAGTATTATTCTAGATGAAATAAATAAACCTATAGCTCAGGATTTCTAACTCAGATCTCGTCACTTGATTTTATGTGATGGTGTTGAAACTCTATAAAATCCTTTTTATGACTCTGTTTTACTATGCTCTATTACGCTCATGTGACAAAGGTGGTAAAGTTTGGCTATAGATCAAAATCACAGTACTTGGTCCCAGGTAGATTGTAAAACGGAAATCGAAACACTGTTTTATGTGACAGTTTATGATGATGGCATGTACATTGCGTAATGTAATTAGATATTTTCCTAATATTTCACATTGTCAAAAAAATATTAATGTATTTGTTAATAAATAATATTATTATAGATAAATATAAATATTAATAAATAATAGAATCGATCGATATAGTAACAATCGTAAATTCAATAACGATGTTCTTTTTAAACCGTGTCCAACCTAATGTTATTCTTATCTATACACAGCATAGTACGTTAAATACACCTACAAGCAAAGCAATTTTTTTATATGTGGTGTATCATTCGAAGAGTTTGTTCAGATTTTCATTTATGATATAAAAAAATGGTTATTGCAATGTGATCATGCGTAAAGCATCGTGGACGTTCATGTGCTAATATCGCGCTCTGTGGTATCAGACAATAATAGAGTGATTAATGGTGGAAGCAATATAGGATGCCTGCCTTTGTTGTACATCAAATATTTGACGTGCTTATAGCAAAATCCATGTTTTCGTACTATATTGAACAGGGCTTTTAGAAGTTATGAAAGTATAATATTCGTGCTTTATATCCATGCTTTTGACGTACTTAGGACAACTTTGTAATGGCAACGCGTTTGATAAGGATTTGAAGGCCGATGCGGTCAGCGCTAAGTTTTTTTTAAAAGGGAATGATTGAAAACTTTAACATTTTTGTTCTTTTTTCAACTAGCGTTTGAAACCTTGTGTAATCATTATCTATTTTTGATGTTGACTGTACTTCGTGATCGGCGGTGAAGGATACCTTTGCCCAAGGGTGGGAACTTTCAGACTGCTACTTTTTACTTTAAGTTACTACGGTACTACATATAAAAAGGGTGGCAAATCCTTAGGTTTACCTAAACCCTAAATCCTAGACTACCATAAGTCCAAAAAAGTGATGACTATAGCCATTATTGCTAATGCTAATAACTTCAATAAATTTTTAATTTCTTTTACAAATAGTTGATATTTCGTTTCGGGATCGTATACAGAATTGATATGCCATTCAGTTTTAAGTTTCGGTATAAGGAGGAATATACCCTCTCTTTCTCGAAGTGCCCACTTCACTCTACTAGCCAACAAACGAGGCACTGGAGACCGAATGATGGAGAAATATCTATCGAAATTTGCCGAACCCAAATCCCACAGACTAGTGATAGGTTGCATCACTAGTGCGAGGGTGGCACAGTGGCGGTCACTGGGAGTATTAACCCATTTACCCAGCGTGGTGTGTATGGGCAAACATTCCAAGAAATGTATTTAGCTTTTACAAGCGTTTCCTTGGAGACGCTTATGTTTAGCAGTTGACTTTAAGAAGCCGTAGAAGTAGGAGTGTTTCATGTAAAATGACAAAAACATTTAAATGCTATAAAAATATTGCATTCAGAATTAGGTTTTTTTTAAATATTTTCAATGTGCTTTAATATACTAACGAACAGTAAATGTAACATTTAAATCCGTCAGTGGATTTTGTGTATGTATCGCAGTATTTTTCTTGATTGAAAGAATCGCAGCTTTTTAGTTTCGAATTGCGAAATTAGCAGCGTAATCGTTTCATTAATTCTTGCATATTAATTTCCGTTCTGGTCAATGGCATTTTCCTTGTAATTTAAGTCTCATAAGCTTTCGAACAGTGTAAACCGTTTACAGTAGGGTCCGGTAATTTTTAGGTAAGAATCCCGTACTGATCAGTTATTTCCAGTATTTTCCCGGAAAATATTGGTTTTAAGTTGCATCACAAACATTCAAAAAGTAAATATCTAAATCGGTTCAGTGTTTTTTGCGTGATGCCTGACCAAACAGACAAAAATTTTTGCATTGATTTGTGTGAGTTAGGCGTATAACTTATTGAAATATCTGTAAAGTATAGACACATTTTTATTTAATAATATGTATTGTAGATAGATATAAATATAATACTATAGCGTTACAAGAAAATTTATGTTCTCAATTAAAATTCAAAATGGGGCATTTGTAAGAAATTCATGAAATGCCGTGAAACCATCATGGTGGATCAAGTTACTGACTGATCTGGAATGATGGTGTTTGGTGTACCATCATTCAGAAGTTAAAATCAACTACGTTAGGAGTTGAAGAAATTTTAATTTAATGTAATATTACGACATATTTTGAAGTACATATAAATAACGGCATCGGAGTATCATAGGAGTTGGCAGTAAAAAAGCGGCGTATCAAAATACTGAGTAGCCACGTTTGCTATTAATATGGCGTACAATTTTCAGACGTTTTATTATACTTTGGGTGTTTTTAGGTATTGATTTTTTTTCACTTCTTAATTTTTTATTAATTCAGTGAGCGTCCTTTTTTTCTTTCTTAAAATTCTTTATTAGACGTAAGAGATTTACATTGATTTTTTCAATTGTCATTTGATTTTACAATATACCACCGTTTCGTAATGAGGTTTCTTTGTCGTAAAAGAAGCAGCGAAAGAATATTCTCGTAGTACGCGTAAGTATACTCTTTTTTTCAAGTATTACGGCATTATATTTATGCATTAAATAAATTCAAGTTTGAAAATTTTACTTGAAATTCTAATAGGGATTTAATAAAATTTCTCTTTTTGCGTCGAGAGAAAAGTTGTTCAAGCGAAGCATGTTTTTAAGAAACTTTATTGCTACATTCGAAGAAAAAAATTCTAGTTGATATTTTTCACGAGAAGTTTTTGTAAAAATCTTAAACATTTCCAGTAAAGATTTATTTTGTTTTATGTTGATAAATGGAATAAAATGGCAATATGTTTTAACTTAGTATTTATTCTACCTCATCAAAAATCCGGTCGAATACTATGTCACATTACATTCAGATTTTTAAATTCATTTCTGAACATTAACTTTTATAGAAATTATATTATGGATAGAAAATTTGTTTAAGTAATCTTACTAATGATTCTTCTTACTTTTTTCATTAGATTAGGGTGAGGAATAAGCCAACAGTCCTCCTGATGTAAGTGGTTACCAAATTATGTTTTTTTATTCAATACAAAGAAAGAAAGTAAATGTGACACAACAAACTTTTTTTTAATATAAAAATGTTTTTAAAAAAAGGCTTGTGCCACCTTACTTAAAGGCAACCACGGAAAGCCAGTAGACACAGTCCAGTATAGTTAAATGGATTTTAATATTATTCAGGATATATTGCTTATCTAAAGTAACACTATAATAAGTTATAAGAAACTACAACTTGATAACAATATTAGACGAAACAATGCAAACAAAGAAAGATTAATAACAAAAATAAAGTCAAATGAAATAATTAAAGTAACCTACCATTTTCTTCTATAAATTATTGTGTAATGCCGTCCTCATTTTAGTCCTAAGCTCAAAAATTTTAGTTGAGAGTATGTCCACGTCCACTTTTTTATATTCCTCATTATATTTTCTAACCATTATATTTAGAGGCGCAATAAATCATATATTCGTACGAGAAAGTTTGGTACAGAAGAGGACAAAACGAGATAATCTTACTGACTTAACTGGTGGTAAAAATTGCAGTCTAGAGAGTAAACATGGACAATCAATAACATTATTGACAATCTTGTATAGGGTAAGATGATCTGTAAGCTGCCTACGGGAGGAGAGAGGCAGAAGTTTGAAATGCTTTAGACGGGTGGTATAATACGGTAATTTCTTATAATACCACAGTCATACGAAAGACTATATTATATAATATACGCACTCCAGCTGAGCAAGTGCATAAGTAAAAGCCATAAGGTACTGGTATAAACTATAATATACTATTTAAACTATAGGGTCCGACACAAGGAGCGTTTTTTTACGCCTACCGTAAAAACAGTTATACATATCAGCCATAAACTTGATGTGATTATAGTGCAAACTCTAAAGTTAAACAACTAACAATTAACCCGTGCTGTAAAGTTACATTTAGATTTCAAAATAAAACTCTACTTGTTATTATAGAGTTGTGGATTTCATGTTCTTGTCTGTTGTTTACGCAATAATATAATCTTGATTTCTACTTTAAACTTCCCAGCGAGGGATGTTCTTTATAAAGTTCCAAAGCAACGAGCAGAATACTGAAACTCGTTTTATAAACGGCATCCCCAAGCGAGTTAATCTGTTAATATTCAACGTTTAGCGCACCACAAGATTTCCTTTGTGTAAAGTAACTAAAATAAAAAAGTTAATAAAATGTAACTGATTATATTTCCTAATAATGCTGAATTTCTTAATTATTTTGATTACTTGACGACTTTACGCTACTTTCTGTATTTACTACATTTGAAATAAAAGTATTTTGTTTTTGTATTCCCGACGATTCGAGTGCTTTACAAAATTAAACGCGATAAAATCCGTAAATAATGGTTTCATTTCAAATATTTTGATTATTTAATATAGATTTTGATTTGATTTTAAAACAGATAATGGAAGAAAAAGGTGGCCAGCCTCGTGTCCGCGTTTGATTTCGAAAATGGACAAGAGATTTTTAAGGTTTTTCCACCTTTTTTTTACCCGTCTTACTTAGTCACATCTTACGACAGCGGTTGTGTAGGTGTTGGTGATTGGTGCGGTGAAGGAGATTTGTGGGAGGGAGGTGCTCTTCTTCCCTTCGAAATAGGTAATATTATACCATTTGATTGTTGCCTTTGAAATTGTGTCGCTGTAGCTGCTCTTTCCATATTTAATGCAATTATGCTATTTGGTAACTTAATACCACTAAAGGTTCGAGTGCGCGCATTATGAATTTGATGTTGTCAATTTCACCAGAGTTGTTGCAGGAGCGTTGCCTGCTTTTGAGAAAGAAGTAAGCTCTTTTTTCGTCTCCTAACTATTCCGAAATACTTGTAATTGATTTCAAAAAGTTGAAGTGCGCGGCAAAAATTCCGTAAAACAACGCATGGTGACGGAGTACCAACCATTCAGGTGACAACATTTATATGAGAGACAAACTTCCATAACTTAGATCTTGCAGATGAATATTGACAATATCAATTTCATTATGTAAATGTTTTACCCAGGCGGGATTCAACTATAATATCCTTAAGTTTGTTAGACTAAGGAAGGTATCGGCCTTGACGATTCTAAACTTCAGGAAAATATGTTACATATATCACCGGCAAATGAGCTACACTCTTAATTTAAACCCAACAAAAGTAATATTTACGTACAACCGATGTCTATGCCTGCCCAATGGCCCCGTCGCAAGTCAACAAACGGACGTGTTCTCTGTTCCAATTAACGGAAACATACTAAAGCAAATAAACATCTTCCGACTGCGTTTTCGATTTGCACATATGTTCACAGTTTTATTTTCCTTTTCCTTGACATAAGCTGGCATGGCAGCATTATGATACTACAACAAATATCAAAAAAAAAAAATTTGGTAATTCATTGTAGAAAACATACATCATTTGTAAATTACTAATAGATCTAATGCTAATTTTATAGAAGAAGTAATGCAGTGTTATGGATTAAATCTCTAATTTCAAATTATTATACACTTTTTACTTACTTATATTTCATTATTAATATATAATACACTAATTTAATATAACTAAAAATTAAATTGGTTCATAGTGTATTTTGTAACTCTATATTGAAAATACTAAACCGAAACCAGTTGGATA
Organism: Bhutanitis thaidina; assembly: GCA_029286595.1. Taxonomy (NCBI): domain Eukaryota; kingdom Metazoa; phylum Arthropoda; class Insecta; order Lepidoptera; family Papilionidae; genus Bhutanitis; species Bhutanitis thaidina. The sequence goes on from JAGSMS010000022.1 coordinate 7,647,642, forward strand.
ATAAATTTAAAAAGTTGGAAAACTAATAGTAGAGTTTTGTATAATATATAGTATAATTTGTATAAAATATAAATGTGTTTGAAATTAAACTCTTATTTACGGATATCATTTTGTATTTTTTTCTTTTTCTCGGGATTTAAAAAGTAAATTAAACATGATAAAATCCGTAAATACAAGTAATCATTGCACTCATTTATATATCAGTTGTGTGTGTCGTTTACTTTATGATTTAATTTCAAAACCTAAATGTCCGAAGTTATGAAATAGTACTGGAAAAAAAAAATATATTTTTGAAAATAATTGTTATTGTCTACCAAATGATAAGTATTTCCCGTGTGAAGACCCTTAGTACCCATACTTTTTAACAGCACCATGCAGGTGCAAGATCAACCACAATATAGCACCAAGTACAATTAGAAATGTAAAAATGTAGTAAGATATTTCGAAAATTAAAAGAAAAATATTACAGCTAACAAAACTGAACATTATCATATAATTTGGAAAACATTTAGGCATTGTTGATAAATTTTATGCATTTATTTCATCATATGCATAATATAATGACAATTTATATAATTACTCAACTAATTATTTAATCATTGTATATCGTTTGTATTGAAATTGTATTATGTTTTACATACTTTTTTAAGGTAAAGTTGGATTTAATGAAATCATGTAAAAAATAAGTAAAATTAAGCGATAAACCACATCGCAATTTATTCGTTCTTTACTTGAATGGCATTATTTTTTTTCGATAAAACCTATATAGTACAACCTATATAATAGGTTAAAAAATAGAATTAAATGTATACATTTTAGTTACTAAAATAGGTGTTTATAATTTGTTTGTCTCTTCATAGCCGGTTAACCACATAATACTATTTACATATTCATAGAGGCAAAGAAGAATTTTTAAATAATAAGTAATGTTAAGACATAATATAAAACAAAAACACAAGTCTTGGGAAAATTGTTTTAATTGAAAAAAAAAATATTTTTGTCTAATAATTTGTCGTATGCCTTCAAATTTTAGTTAATTTGTTAAAAATACATATTTACTCAACGTGAAACTATAAACCGCATCTCTGTGACAATAGTTTTTCAAAAAATTTACCAATATTTAAATACTTATGACGATGATCTTCTCATTTTTAAACCTTGCCTAATTGGGACTCGAATACCCGCTTCGTATCTGTTAGGGCAGAACGGTATCATCGCACGAGTTGACCACACAATTAATGAAGTATTTAGTATAAAAAAAACACTCATGGGCAGGTTTACAAAGGCTTCTGTCCAGCAGTGGTCAGGCAAATGAATAAGTCGCCAACTTAATAATGAAAATAATTTGTAAAACAATGAAGAAGGCTTTTTAAGGCCCTACTTATTTTAAAACCATATTAAACTTTCACTAATTAATATTTTAATGTATTAAAAAACAGAACCTTAAAAAGCACAAGCTTGAAATGAAACAATTATTTACGAATGTTATCACGTTTAATTATGTTTTTATATTCCCGACGTTTCGATTGCTTCACAGCTGCCTTATAAAGTTAGAAATATTTATATTATTCGTCCCGACATATATTATGCACCTTACTTGAAATATAATACAGAGTGGATGTTACCTCATTGACATTTAATGAAAATTTGGTCTACTAGTGAAAAAAAAAAATATTTTACTATAAATGATATATTCAGTAAATAGTAAATGTACTGTAACATAAACACATAAACTACACTCACTCTATATATTTCGATAATTATTTGCTGTCATGCATTTGGCAACATTGTACTTTGAGCAGTCTAAAGAACAACGAAATGGTTAACGGCGCATGTAATACACTGCTTTTGTGTTTTAAAACACAGACACATTAGGCAGGGAGAATAATTAAAAAGAAAAACCTTGTCTAAAGCTTCCTTTGTGTAAACATCTCTTGTGAAAAATAATCGCTGTTTATGCTGAATTTTTGTGAATAATACCAAAATGAGTTTTACATAGTAATAAATTCAAGTCAGGGGAATACATTTCGCCTACTATTTTAAAAAACAAACCTTAAATAATAATTATAAACTTATTTATTAAAAAAATATTTTAAAGTTTCGGTAGATGATTTTAAATTTCACATTTCCGTTAGTATATACGTTTATAAAACAAAATAGGATGTCATGAAATTCCCCCGTCTCTTTGTTTGAAGTTTTAGAATCCTGTAATATAACGTGATAGGAAATAAAATGGAAGACAAAGGCATGCACTTATCACACCACGAACGCTCATCGCACCGCGCACTAATGTCTATACTGAGAAATGTTTTTTCTTTAGTCATATTTAACGTTATTTTTAACTAAAATGTAATATTTATTTCTTGGTTATTTATCGTCTTTATCTAAATAATCTAAATGAGTACCAATGTTTTTAGCCGTCACAAAAATTTATAATATTTAAGTTCTAGAGGATGCTTACTCTAATTTGCATATAATAGATAGACAAAATATAACATTTATTTGGAATATACACTTTTTCTATTATTTTATGTAATTTATTTCATACAAAATTAGTTTTTGGGTTGCTTCTGCAATACCACATTCGGCACAGGTTTAAAACGAATATCTGTACGAATATTACTTCGCTCTGTCTACAATATGTAATGTTATATATTTTACGTAGTAGGTGCTAGATCGGGACAATATGGAGGATGAGGCAAGACTATTTGCTGATTGAATATACAAGTATATATCCAGATCCTCTTCCGAAAACTAAAAAAAGAAAACAGAAAATGTGCGTTCGTCTGTAGTGCTCTCCCCGTTCACCTCACTTATATTTTGAAAGGCTTCAGCTGCAACTTGACCTTTATCAAACTCATAAAGCAAACAGTGTCAGGTATGGTCCTTTCTATACGACCTGTTAATCGCACCACGATTCCATTAAAAATCAGCTAGGATCCACGAAAAAATATGAATATGATTCGATTTTGTGACCTTGCACTTGAATAATAAAAAAAATATTATTCTCTTGTGGCAAAGCTTGAAGACTTCAGCTGACAATGACGAGACTTGTTATTTAACAGAAAACTGTTGTGTGCTAACGAAAGCACATTATTATAATTAATCAACTAAAATAACTGTATATGAATATTGATATTGAAAACGTTATGCGTCAAGCGAATAAGCGAAATTCGTTGCACACACTACAAACATTTGCTAAAGAGTGTTTGAATGTCTACGCATATAGAGTTAAAATTGTAAGAAATATTTATCACTTGAGTGGATATAAACAGAATGGCACAATATTTTTAAAACTTTTATTGGAACTTTCCAACATATCTACCCACCACCTCCCATACACCCCTCCAAAGGCGCGTTTTCTTGACTATCATCAAGTTCTTTGATGCAATCCCTGTTCCGTATTTGGTAGTCTCCCTATTTTGGGACATAACATCACAAATGAATAGCTTGCCCGGAGACGCCGCAGCTTTGGTAACCTACTCGTATGTATGGCATCTAGCCGTTCCTTTTTTTGTGCCATTCATACGCAAACTGTCACATTTTCCAGTTCGCAGTAGTATACCGGTCCCGCTATACTACACGTAATTCCATTTAGCATTCTGTTTCTCATAACATCATACATTCGCGAGATTAACAGGATGTGATTTAAATCCTCGTTGCCCTGTCCACAATCACCGTATGGGCTGTCATTAATTTTTAAAAAAAATATTAGACTCAACCTTTCCAGTTATCGCGAGGGCGTGAACTATATGAATGCAGGCGATCAAAATGACATAAAGTTAATTAACGCCGGTAGCGCTGTGTCGCTTGCAAAACGCGATGACAGTTTCTAGGTTCACACTTACATGCGATGCTTACTGTGTTACTTTTGTTATTATGTCACTTAATTACGATACTGCAGTTACCACAGTACACTTTATGTAATTTTGTGAAAAATGTATACCACAAGTATTAATTAAAAATAATTTTATAATAGTTGAAAACTTGTTTCACAAAAATCTGCTCGGTTTCATCTATACTTTTGTGGCCATCTTTACGGGAGTCCTATGTTCCGTACTGGACTTGTGCCTGTCGCTGTACTGGCCTGTATACAATGAACAAAATATTCAATATCGACAATATTCTTATGAAAAAGAAGAAGAGTTTATAGGTGACCTAATTTATTTTATTTATAATCATTTTGATATGAATGATAGGATGCGTAAGACCATTCTTTCCTAACTTCCCTCTTTAAGTACAGGTCAAGATGACCCTTTCGACTTTTTGGGACCGACCGGCTATGTGCTTCGAGCGTGCTTACCGCTACATTAGAGGCAGATCCGAGAAGACTATTTTCTTCCTATTCTGCAGTGTCTTCAACGCCTTGCATAACCCATGTGCTCACTGTAGACAGTTCACATTAACCTCCCTAATATGCTATTCTATTATTAGTACTAACGGTACCTGTACTAACAATAAAACTCAAGCGAAATTAAGTCCGTAAATGGAATATATGAAGTCCGAAAATGGAATATATTTTCAAAACTTTAATTGGACAGTATTACACTACGGAAACGGAAAAAGAAATCATGCATCTACTGGCTTTAGTACACGGTTTTAATAGGATCTTCGCTGTTAAATTACTTGAATGACTGTGCAACATCTATGATACGAATTTAGGTGGAGTTTTTAACACTGTATTACTTAGAAGTCAAGCCGATAAAGTAAATAAACATCTCGCTAATTCCTCCCCGACCTGAAGGACGAATTTTGATAGGACCATTGTCACCATATTAAGAGTGGTCGCTCTATTATACGAGTAGTTACTATCTTTTGTTTGTATCTAAAAATGTTCATAATTTATGTCATCTGGATGATCTAACAGTCAATCTGGTATTACGGTACACGATAAGTGGTTACCAGTACCTAGATAACTGCAACCAAATTCAAACAAATAATGCCACAAGTGCGTTTTGAATCCTGAGGAAATTTTAGTCCTCAGAAAGTCAGGGTCGGATCGGACTAGCACAAACAATTTTTGGTATGTTACTCATTTCGAAAACAGGAAAAAAATCATATTATTTATCATTAAAATCATATCGAGAGTGGCATCTGAGGATGAGCTGAATTGCGTGAGCGGCGTGGAGTGCACTCTCTAAAGAATATGTATCTATACCGTTTGCTAAAGTGACGATTAATCCGAGGGTTCCCTGGCCGTGAAATGTTGAATTTTAATTGATACATTCTTTGATTCTGGTTATATAAAAAAATAAACTAACTACTAACTCACTTTCGCGGTCGAAACTTTGGCTTCGGAATATAAAATACAGTATTTTATTTACTCTATTTAAAATATATATTTATAATTTGCAAAAGAGCGGAACCTGCTGCAAAGTTTACGATTGATTGATGTTGTCAGAGTAAAATGCATTTTATCGAATTAAGTTATTTTTTTTTAAAGTTTTCGCGAATATGTGCTAAAGGTATAAGGTTATAATAATGTATATGATGATATACATTATAATGATTTAGAACAATATTTTGTAGCGTATAAATGAAAAAAACATAAATCTAAAATAAACAAATACCGCATAATTACTAAGCATTTCGATTTTTATCAAGAAAGAACAGTGTGTTGGTTGAAAATTTTCCACTCATCTAGTGCAGATACCGTACAAGTAAATTAAGAAGAATACCAGAATATTTCGTGCTAGACAGATAGATAGCGAAATTCTAATCTGTACTATCCGAGTATTAAGTTATCCAGAACAGAACTCGTCAGTTGGTCCCAAGTATAACCATTACCTCGTTATATTCGGAAAATTCTGCTTCCAGCAGAATGATGGCGTATTATTTTGTTATGAATTTATTTTATAATTAAGGTAAATACTTGAAATTAACACTAACTTCATAGTCCTCTTTACACGGTGTCGAGATTGCACGCACTGCATGTCCTCGTAGAATGGTAAGTAATATAGTATGTATGTGAAACAAGATAAATAAAAAAGACATAAGCGATAATAATAATAAAAAAGCTGATAAAAATAAAATAATATAAAAAAAAATGCTATACAAATGCAAAGTTTAAATTATCGATAGCCAGATTTACACAAATATCTAGTTCCGGATTCCTAGCCTACTAGTTAACCTACTATTGAGATGCAGTCCACAATAGGTAGGCATATGTATAATTACACAACATTATTAAGTTTTGATTGTCTATAAATATAGCCTAACTACTTTTGTGAAAAGTAGATTTCTACAAGCAAGTAGATCGTGGAAGACTATTGGCTTTGCCGTATCTTCTATTGTCACCCATATCCACAAAACACTTTGAGTAGTAATTCATTCTTTCTTTACCTATCAATCCAAGATTATAGAAACGATAAACATAGAGGATAGTTGCATAATACTATATCACTAGCCAACGTAACCTTAATAAATTTAAAAATACATTTAACAATGGAGTAAGAGGCAAATAAATATTTTTACTTTCCTAGACGAATTAGTAATTCGAAATCCTAATAAAGTAAAGTAGCAGCCTGTAAGTTCCCACAGCTGGGCAAAGACCTTCTTCTCAGATATCTGAGAGGGTTTTGGAGCCGGCAAGTCCGCCTGGCTGCTCCAGTGCGGGTTGACGGACTTCACATCTCCTGGAATAAATATTGTTTATTATTTCTCAGACATGCCGGTTTCGTCACGATGTTTTCCTTTACCGTAGAGCACGTCGTAAATACAGCACTTAAAATAGCTAATAACAATTTTAGAGCAGGGGCAGCAGTGGAACCCTGGTCACTCACGCTCTAAGAAACTAAAGCAAGCGCCCTGTCTACTAGGCTACCACGGCTTCACTGTTATGTTGCATGATAAAATTTACCACCAGACCCACATTACAGTAACCTTGAGAAGCAGGCCGCAGTCGAGCGGATGCTTGCTATATTGTCAATAGACGGTTTTTACCACCAGTTAAGTATGATAACCCTCTGCTTTGTACAAGCTTTATTGTGAATGTGGTATCTCTTAGATATATCTCTCATCAAATTAAAATATGTAATAAAACCTACGAAAAGAAACGCGTAACAGATGTGAATCATTGACACTCTAAGCAGTGGTCTGTCGATAACCATTTTTTCAAACTCCATTACATCGGATTTGATAGATCTCAAATGCCCGCAAAGGAATACCGATCGCAGTCGCGGAATTGGTGTTCCGTATCCATTGAACACTTGTTAAATTTAACCCATAACTAGTATCATTAATTTGACATAAGTTACTCCATGTAAAATTAATTTAAATAGCTGAACTAATAGAATAAACCGAAATCACTAGTATGAAGAGAGATCGCAGCTTAACCAAACTTTGCACTAGTTATACTTCATAGAGATAGGAGGTGCAGCCGTCTTCTATTTAAGTAATAGGCAGATAAAGAAGACGTACCGTTTTATTAAGGGCTACATTAATACTTATTACGCATAATATATTAATATAAATCTTACAGAATAGTGTAATTTTTAAAGAAACTTTTTCAATGCTAATAAATCGAATATCAAGTTAATGCACCCTTTTCTAAATAGTGTTTGTTATGCAGCGGTCAACGCTTCAGAGTTATAACGCTTCCCAGCCTATTATTCCCGACAAATGATCACAGAAATTATTATACAATTACAATTACAAGCAAAGCAAAAAAAATATATTAACAGCAAAGATAAGCATGCAATAAAAATGAAACTATTATTTACCGATGAGATGTCCGATTCCTCCCAAAGATCTTTCGCGGGGCTATTGAAATCAAAAAACTTTTTAATTTAAATAAAGAAGATGGCTGGATGCTACTACCGGCTTGGAATCCAGTAATAAACAAAATCAAAGCTAATACAACTGCACGACCTCAAGATACTGTGAGCACATTATAACAGTAAAACAGCTATCAACATATAGACCCAGGTTTCTGATATGGCAACAGAAAGGAATTACGTTGTTATCAAAAGTAACCGACGCCAAGATAGCAAAATCTAAATTGTTTACAAGTCTAGAACTGCCTAAAATTATGGCTTGGCATTTTGTATGATTCACCTTAATACCATACACAGCGGACGACTCAGATATATACTGTAAATCATTATTCAATAGATTATTGATTTCGGAGGGTTCCACTTGCGCATATATTTGCAAATCGTCAGCATACAAATGGTAGGAGCATTTAAGGTTTATTGTAACGAGATTAATAATAACGGAAAATAAAAGGGGACAAAGATTACCGCCTTGAGGGACGCCAGTTAGTAAATCACCCAGTAAGACAAATTCTGACCGGTACGCACAACCTGTCGGCGACCTCGAAGATATGCTGAAAACCAATCCTGGGCTGAAGAAGAGATAATCAAACAAGAGAGGAGAGCTAGTAAAATGTCATGGTCAACGGCATTAAATTAATTGGAAAAATCAATTAAAATAACTACAGTCAACTTAGAATAGTCCATACCGTCTCGGATATCATCAGTCACCTTTAGAAGTGCAGTAGCTGTACTGTGATCAGGTCGAAAACCAGACTGATATGGAGAGAGAATATTATTTTTATGAAAGAAATGGTAAAATCGAAATTGGCCTAAAATTGGAGAGAAGGCTAAATTCGGTCGATTTAGAAAAAGGAATGACAAAGGCTTTACGCCAAAATGTTGGGAAAGTACCGTACTTCAGCGAATAATTGATATTATGTAACCAGTCTGGCCATAAAAAATGTAACAATCTAAAAGTTCTATTTTTCTCCATTTTATTGCGTTCTTATCTGAAACTTCGATCCATTATTGACCTTATCGAGCTACTGTTTTACATATTAATTTTCACCGTGATCGTCAGTCATTAAAAATAATAATGTTTGTGTAACGCACTTTTGACAGGTACACCAGCAATTTCACTGTCGACGATCATTAAAGATCGACTCGACCCCGTGCTCTTTGAATCAGACCACGGGTGTGAACTATTCTTGAATTTCAGACTCCACGTTTTAACTATTCTATTTCGCTATCAAAGCATGAATTCGACGAAGCCCTATAAGAAAACAAAAAATGTTATCGAGTGAAATGAAGATCACCGGTAGGACTTTGTTCATTCTCTCTGTTCTGAACAAATTTCACTATCAAATTTCAAGGTTGTACCTCGTTTGATTGTTGAATAACTACAATAATAGTAGTGGAAGAAAGAAATAACTACAATAATAAGAATTTCATATAAACATAAGACGAGCCAACTTCACCCAGTTAGATCTGTAATATATAAACCTTCTGAATGACGGCGAATATTTAAACAAATAATTTCATTGTAATCCGCTTGGAAGTTGTAAGCGAAAATAAATGCGGACTGCGACTTTGTTTTAAACTATTTAAATATAAATAAAATGATATAAGGATAATGACCAATAAAGCATTAACGTATTTGAAGACTTGTTCATAAAATATTCCCAAATACTATTTTAATCATTATCAACGTACAAATTCAAACCCTGCATTTTTAAAAGCCTTCAAATAATAAAGTGATTAAAATTGCATGTGACGCTCGACGCTTCACATTGCGGCAAATATTGAAACAAATAGGTAGTATTAAAGGTTTTATTTGAAATACGAATATATTTTATGTTGATGTTTACAAAATGAAAGCTAAAAAATGAATGAAATTTGCTGACCGTTTTGCATAATTTGTCTGTTTTTAGAAATAAATGAATGAATTAAAAGATGAAATTTTTCTTTCGTTACATTATGGTATTTACTTTTTTTTTTGTATTTCTGCTACTACTAAGTTTTCATTTGTCGTTGTTGTTGTAGTAGGAACCTCCCTTTTTATGTACCAATTGGCGATATAATGAACACATTATAGATTGGGACTACCCTTAATAGCCGAGCTTGTGTGCTTTGATGTATTCGTGTGAAAGGGGTGTGTCAGGATATTACCAAATGGAAATCCGTGATCTCTGCCTACTCTTCTGGGTAACAAACATGAGTACTTGTTTATGTATATTGTGCCCTTACTGCAAATACACCTTATAGTTAATTTTTCGATAATTGACATAACACTCGATAATTTAATTAACTTATCGCTTTATTCAATTTTTTTCACGCTTTCGTCGGATATAAACAACTACATCATAAAAATAGTACATTACCGAGGTATACAGTAGCAAAAGCAAGTAACTCCAGATATTTTTTTCTCAGTTTCTTCTCATGTACGTCGACAGATAATAGTTTTGTTAGTGCAGATAGCGACTCGTCTGGATAGTTGACACTGCATGACCAGCTATCCTCTTTACGTACTGTCTATTCTAATAGTTTTAATGTTGCACACATAAACGTCCAAAGTGTCCCACGACATTACTCTGATCTTCTAGCATCCATTAGCAGCGATCACCTTGATGCACTTCTTATTTCTGAGTCTTTTCTCAAACCTTCTCCCTTCCACCCAGTACGCATTACCAGGATTTGTTCTTATCCGAAACGATCGTATCGGTAAAGGGTGTGGTGGTGTTGCCATCTGCCTACGTACTGATATTCCTTTTGTGTCGTCATCATGTCCCTCTGAATATTCAGGATCTGCAGAATATATTTTATGTTGATGTTTACAAAATGAAAGCTAAAAAATGAATGAAATTTGCTGACCGTATTTTGAGCCGAAAAACACATTTTGCATAATTTGTCTGTTTTTAGAAATAAATGAATGAATTAAAAGATGAAATTTTTCTTTCGTTACATTATGGTATTTACTTTTTTTTTTGTATTTCTGCTACTACTAAGTTTTCATTTGTCGTTGTTGTTGTAGTAGGAACCTCCCTTTTTATGTACTTTTAAATTGTTTGAAGTATTTAAGTATTATAAGAAGTATACGAGGGGTGACTCTGTGAGAAATTGTGTGATAAGAGAAAAGTGTGATCTGATAGACCACTTTCAAAATTTAGTTGGTTCCGGTAGAGCAGGGGGTGCATATTCCCAAAACTCGACAAAAAATGGGAAGATTAGATCTAACTATGGAAATTTGCCTTGCGGTTGAGTTCCAACCACGAATAAACAACTTTTTCTGAGACTGGCAAACACTAACATCGATTCAGTTTACTTTACTTATCTTTTCGAAATTACAAGTAACAGTCGATGAGCTTCTTAAAATATTGTCTGCCTACATTGGTAGGTGAAATTAAGCTATGGGAACCCCCATTTTTATGTCACGCCAACGTAGAACCCCGTCGAGTCTCCCGTGGACCCCTGGGGGTCCACCTGGACCACTTTAGAAACTAATGTGATAGACAATATTGTTAATAAAATTATCTAAAGAATGCATCGGTGGTTTGAACATGTGAAATTAATGAATGAGTAAAAAGTATCGATGCCAATTTCGCTGCAGAAGTGAGTGGCAGAGTCAGCAAGAGAAATACCCTACGCATATATGGACCAATTGGCGATATAATGAACACATTATAGATTGGGACTACCCTTAATAGCCGAGCTTGTGTGCTTTGATGTATTCGTGTGAAAGAGGTGTGTCAGGATATTACGAAATCCGTGATCTCTGCCTACTCTTCTGGGTAACAAACATGAGTACTTGTTTATGTATATTGTGCCCTTACTGCAAATACACCTTATAGTTAATTTTTCGGTAATTGACATAACACTCGATAATTTAATTAACTTATCGCTTTATTCAATTTTTTTCACGCTTTCGTCGGATATAAACAACTACATCATAAAAATAGTACATTACCGAGGTATACAGTAGCAAAAGCAAGTAACTCCAGATATTTTTTTCTCAGTTTCTTCTCATGTACGTCGACAGATAATAGTTTTGTTAGTGCAGATAGCGACTCGTCTGGATAGTTGACACTGCATGACCAGCTATCCTCTTTACGTACTGTCTATTCTAATAGTTTTAATGTTGCACACATAAACGTCCAAAGTGTCCCACGACATTACTCTGATCTTCTAGCATCCATTAGCAGCGATCACCTTGATGCACTTCTTATTTCTGAGTCTTTTCTCAAACCTTCTCTCCCTTCCACCCAGTACGCATTACCAGGATTTGTTCTTATCCGAAACGATCGTATCGGTAAAGGGTGTGGTGGTGTTGCCATCTGCCTACGTACTGATATTCCTTTTAAAGTCGTCACCGCGTCCCCCTCTGAATATTCAGGATCTGCAGAATATATTTTTCTTGAACTATCTGTCAATAACACAAAACTTCTACTATCGGTATTCTACAGCCCCAATTTAACAATTGACTACTTTAACCACTTAGATAAAGTATTCAGTGATCTTTGTCCTATTTATGACCATATGATCTTGATGGGAGACTTTAATACCTGTTTGCTTAAGAACGACTCCCGCACTTCTAGACTTACATCTCTCCTGAGTTCTTTCAATCTACAGATTTTACCTCTTGCCGCTACTCATCATTTTCCCAATTGCACTCCTTCGCTTCTAGATTTGATGATTGTTTCATCTCCCAAGAGTATAATTTCTCATGGCCAATTAACTGCTTCGTTCTCCTACCATGACTTGACCTATCTGTGTTATCACATTCGTGCTCCCAAGCGTAAATCGCAATATCTTCTACTCCGAAGTTATAAGGACCTAAACTTGGAGGTGCTGCGACGCGATGCTGATGCCGTTGACTGGTCTCACGTTTTAAAAAATAACAGTATCGATGGAAAGGTGAGTGATTTTACGACGACAGTCTTAAAGATATATGATAAGCAAGTCCCAGTACGTAGTGTTAAGATAAAACGAAATCCAGCGCCATGGCTCACAACTGAGATAAAGAATCATATGGCACGTCGCGATAAAGCGAAGCGAAGGTACAAGCGGTACCCGTCTGTCCGTAATTTAATTTTATTCAAAGTGCTGCGCAATCGCTGCAATCGCTTATGCAGAGATGCAAAGAGATGCTATTTCCACGATTCTCTCATAAATCGAAACCCCACGGACATGTGGAGATTCTTAAAGTCCGTTGGTGTCGGCAAGTCTCCTTACGTTGTATGTAAGGACATTGATGTAAATGATCTTAACAAGCATTTTTCTGTATCTTCCGGAGCAATTGACCCATGCATCAAATCTCGAACACTACTCGCGTTGTCTGACTTGCCGAGGCCATCTTGTTCCTCTTTTAACCTTAACACAGTTTCTGAGGAATGCGTTAAAAAATCTGTACTTGCTATTTCTTCAACTTCAATGGGTGTTGACAATATGTGCTCAAAAATGATTGTTTTAATTCTGTCTTCTCTCCTTCCTGTCCTTACGCATATATTTAACTATTCCTTAGCTTCCTGCTCGTTTCCTTCAAGCTGGAAACAAGCACACGTTATACCTCTTCCTCACTTTCGTCCTATTTCGATTTTGCCTTTCCTTTCTAAAGTTCTTGAGCACATTGTCCATACTCAATTATCCTCTTTTTTATCATCTAACTCACTTCTAAACCCATTCCAATCTGGTTTCCGTTCCAGTCATAGCACTGTTACAGCTCTTCTTAAAATTACAGACGAAATTCGCTGGGCAATAGAAAATAATCAGTTAACTCTACTTGTGTTGCTCGACTTCAGCAACGCGTTTTCTTCCGTAGATTTCGATATCCTTTTAGGGATTCTTCAATCAATAAACGTTTCTCCTACTGCCATTATGTGGTTCGATTCATATCTTCGGGGCCGCTCGCAAAGTGTTCCCATTGATGGTTGTTTATCTGACTCTTGTGATCTAAATTCAGGTGTGCCTCAGAGTGTCGTTCTCTCTCCTTTACTTTTTTCTATTTTTATTAACACTGTCACTACTGCTATTTCTTCCAATTTCCATCTTTACGCAGACGATTTGCAGCTTTATCACCATTTTTCACCGGCGCAAACTGATTTGGCTATCTCTTTGGTAAATGAAGACGTGCGCCGGATAAATGACTGGTCGACATCATTTGGCCTAGTGATTAATGCCAGTAAATCGCAGGCTTTAATTGAGAGCAGCCGACGCGCTCGTAATTTATTGGATTTTTCTGTCATATCACCTGTAAAGTTAGACAACACTTTTATACCTTACACCGATACTGTTAAGGATCTTGGGGTGATCATCCTTTCCAATCTGTCCTGGCATGCCCATGTCAGTGAAATTAGTCGTAAGGTTCACTTCTCTTATCATTCGCTGAAGAGCATTCAAGGTTCGTTGCCTTGTAATAGTAATAATATGCTTGGCATATATACAAAGTAGCAATTTTTTACATGGCAAGCATATATTTAGCTGTCAAAACAGATACTTCAACTATTTTGCGCGCAAGTTGAGTTTTAAGAATCCAGAGCAGGACTCTCTTACATGGAAGTGCAAGTAAACATACATTTACCTATTCAACGACTAAGTTGTTTAAAAAATTCAGACGTATACAGTTTGAAATCTTAATCTGAAAAAACCTGCTAAATAATGTATTAAATAAATACAATTACTACTACCAGAAGAAGGAGCGAAAAAAATAAAGATATCCTTAAAAGTTATAATTTTCCCGAGAGAAAGCCGTCAGTTGTGCCAATGCATAGCGCTCGAATTTTGGAAGGGTGGGTCCACATTTATTATATTTCAACTTACCATACAACGGCAACAGTATTTGCTGCGTATAATATGGACGTGGGTTAAAAAATTGTTTGTCCCGTTCCAGCATGACTGTGTCCAAAATATCTTCTACTAATCGTACTTTTTGTACTTACGTATGTCAGACACGTCTCATACAAAAGCAATTCCGGCAGCAAATTATTTTAACATTTGCTAGTACATCATTAATATTCCATAACTGATGGATTTTTTTAATAGTTAAAAAAACTGATTAATATTATTTTCGGGTGATTTTCGAATATTTTACTTTACCAAAGTTCTGTATTACGCGGCGAAATAAAACATTGTTAACTTATTACATTACTTACTATCGAATCCATTCACACAAAAGTGTCCTCTTTTGCTACTGTGATACTGCAGGTCTAAGCGTTCTAAGTTCATGCTGTGTACAAAACTTTTGTATATTTCTTTTTTACAGTTTCCTGACTTCTCTCTTAGGAAATAGTGTTATTTGGAAACTTGAATACACCACATCTTTCCAATGCGAAGGTACTTTATGTTGTGATTCGTTGTTAAAAGTTCTAGCAGTAAACAGTTGCAAGTTTTGCTTTAGAATTCCATATTCTAAAAGCAACTTGAACAAAAATATGTAAGTCTACACTTATCTAGTTGTTGTAATATCATACAAAATTCTTTGCCCAACCCGCTACTATCTTTATTACTAGCCATATTCAATGCCCTCCTTACCAGCTGGTCTTTTCCAGACTCCTGGATGACGGCTCACGTAACAGTTCTTTAAATGAGAAATTTAAAAAAAATCGGGCCTAAAGCGACAGACAGTTTCCTTAGTCTCACTACGACGACTCAAGGATAGCATTCTGTCACTAAATATTGGTTCAAACGAGAAGCTCGTTCAGTCAGTTCCTTACATGCGGAAATTAGGTTTACAGCACTAAGAATGTAATTATCGACGACGATGACATAATAACTAGTTTTAACTATGCGTTTGAGACCCTGCCCTTCATACACATTCAGTCATAACACACACATAGAAACCGTGTATGAAGTACAGCTATCCACGCGTTCGTCGGGGAACGGCATTCCTTTTTAATACCTTTTTTTGCAAGCCATCTGCTCGCAAGTCTTTTCCGCTGAAGCTGTCGAGGCCACCGGGCCAACAGCGTCTGTCTAATCAGATGGTTTTATTCGGCTATAAGCAGTCACTGCCTTTAATGACATAACTTGGCGCAGCCTAACTGGCCGTAACCCATTTTTCGTCTCTTCGTGAAATAAAATGAGACGGGAGTCGTGCTTTGTAACCGGTTTTGTCTCCCGCAGATTGCCGTAAGTTTTCAAAGCTTTTAACCCTTAGTCGCCTCTTATGATAATTTCCTAAAGAAATAACTAGTCAAAATAAAAAGAAAATATATATTTTTTTAATAATAATTAAACTAAAACTGAAATTTAATCAAAAATTTACACGAATTAATAAATGTTTTTTAGTAATCGTAGTGACACAAACAATTTTTTTGTTGTTTAATTTATGAATCAAATTAATGTTGTACTAGTATCTTGTTTCGTAATCAATTATTTTTGTTATGGTTTAGTGTATAGAACTTACACTATTTTATTATTTGCAATAATTGTTACCCCTGGCAAGCGGGTTGGCAACCGCATTTACATTTACCTCTCTCGACTTTGCGACTCCTATGGGACGAGATCGGATACCGGATTCTCTTATACCACCCTGGACCCTATCCGGTTGGCGCTATTGTTTACTTACTACAGCCACACGGTAGTTTTAGTGTACATGTTTAGTATGTACGAATGTAAACATTTTCTAATATGTGTGAAAGAGCCGATAATGTCATGGCGACTGAGCGCGCATTCAACGCGTTCGCGCTTGAAGTATGCCATAATGATAGTAATAATATTCTTTATTCATTTTAATGTTCATTTAAGAGTCACATAATAAATAATTAAACACTGGCGTTTAGTCGACATTATGAAGCAAGTACTTAGTAAAAGCTGAGTAGACGCTACTAGTTTAAATTTCATTTTCAATGACAAAACCAACAGCGTATAAATTTTGCTGTAGCGGTGTTTTGTGAAGAAGTTTTAATGGGCCATTAGTCTTCTCATACTTTAGTTAACCAGTGAACTGTTATAATTCACATTGGTTTAGATAGAAATATTTCGCGTTTCATCTTGCAAGATATACTTGCCTTCTATCTTGTATACGTGTTTTAAGGTATTTGACGCTGTGGTCATATGGTATCAATTAAAATAATACAAATAAAATTTAACGGTAACGGGTAATTACTAAATTGAATGTATTGATTGATACTCGTCGAAGAATTTAATAATTTTTAAAAATCTCTCTTTTGAAGGCTTTATAAAGGCGTTCTTCGATGTTTGTATTTAAATTTCTTTAGCGACACTATCCTTCTGGCTGATTTTGAAGAAAGTGATGAACCTAATTTATCTCATATGGTATCGTAAGTATCACCGCAAACCCAAAAACCCTCGTTGGTTTTCACCGTCTTGAACCCAATATGAAAAATATGTAGATCAAAGGAAGGCTAAGTCTCAGTGTTCATAATGTGACTTGTATGTGTAATTCTACTGTGAATTACAATACATCTTTAATTTTATTTCTATATTATAATTTCTGTAAAGAATATGATAACGTTGATACTCCGATTTGTCAGTCTGATTATTGCACTTGAAATATTATCAAATCTTTTAATAACGTCAATAAAAAGAAAACATAATAGTTATGATGGCTTCGGTATTTTCGATATTACCCCAATATTATTTTTCTTTTAAATCTGGTCTATTCCCCAGGGGTGATAAAGATCAAGTAATCTCCTCCAAAGCTTGACTGTGGCTGGTCACCTTTGATATGTCAGTAGAGGCCATCAACAGTTCAGTAACAGGCAGGTAGGTGGCGAATAACACCAGACAACTCGATGTTAGTAACTAAGTTTTGTTCTGGGTTTATGTTAATAATCTTCCCTTCATAGTACAAACCATGTCCGAGATGATAAAACTTTTTTGTATGAGTAGGAAAACGAGGCTTGCCTTCCTTGCAAAGCCAGTTTGTAATGTATACCTGAGAAGACATAATTTTATTCGTGGTAGAGCCAAGCGGCGGCTTTTGCTGCTGCTCGAATGGGCCGGTTTGACCGGATTGATACCACGGCATCGCAGAATACCGGCGTGAAGTAGAGGCATCTTGTGCTTCTGCGTTTCGTTCGGTAAGTGAGGTAACCGGAGGCCTACACCCTTCCCATCCTCCTCCAAATCCTCCTTCCTTCTTCCTAATACTCCTAAAGGCCAACAACGCACCTGCCTCACCTCTGGTGTTGTGGATGTACGTGGGTGACGGTAGTCACTTAGCATCAGGTGAAGGGCTTGCTCGTTTGCCGCCTATCCCATAAAAAAAAAGAAGGCAAAGAGTGGTTTGCGAAAACCCGCACGACTATGATTATCTTGCTAAATGGTTAATCCGTAATCAGTAGGTGACAAGTGAGAGTATTCTTGTATAAAGGATTTTTTTTATTAGAGCTGTCCAATCTAAATGTTGTATCTATTTGTGTCCTACAATAAACATCTGGAGTTGGTGAAAAAACTATATAAATCAGTGTCACAATTAATGTTCATGATAAAACTCTCCCTTATGAAAAATGGTCTGTATTTCTTGGTATCTATATAATCTAATGTTTGCATAGTCACTTAACATTACAAGTTACTTAACATTACAAGTTACTTAATATTACATGTTACTTAATAATAAATGTTTTAAATTTTGTAATAATATGTGAGTAAGTGTATTCCGGCGCGCCTTCCCACATGGCCTCCGGCTAATCCCGCTCGCAAAGAATCCCCTCGAGTCCACGACTCGAAAGCATTAGCCCTTCCAGCCTCCAGCGATGGATCCAGTCTTTTGCCGACCACCTTACGGTCTTTACAGCTTTGGCGGAAACTAACGAAGGGAACGGAGAGCGACGCTTACAAATCACGATACTCCTTTCTCCCTGCGGAATCACCATGGCCGCACGATTATACGTGTTCGATTCCCATCCGAAGCCAGTGTTGTGTACAAAACACAAATTATTCATACTTACAATCAGCATTCAGATTCAGTTGGTTGTCGCTATGGTCGAGTTCATTAGAAGGATATTGTATGTATAAATTAATTGATACTAATAATAATGTAGTTATTATTATTCTTTAATTTTAATTTAAAATAACTGACTATCTACAAATATTAAATTCTGATGATGTGTTCTTATTTGAATATAAATTTGTTATCAAAAAACGGTTTCGTAAATATTGAGAGTATATCTGTTATGTATTATATGCCTTTAGTAATTTATTTTTGTAATACGTATATTACAAAAATATAGTTTGTTATATTATTTATTCATTTTTATCATCAACCGTAGTCAAATTTTAAGTCTCTATCTCTATCTCATTTCGTTGTCGAGGTAAGCTGAAAATGCTGATGGATTTATTTCGCTATACATTATAGATGTACATTATAAGAAAAAACGCTAAAAGAACACGTTGTGAGAAAAGAATATATCTATAAGAATGGTTTTTTCAATTATTCTACATTTTTTAATAGTTATGTAAATTTCGGATTTATGTAACTAAGTAGTATAAAATATTATATGTAAAATCTTATAACATAAAGCAGAAATATTTTAACCCGACTGGATATGTGTTGGAGATAAAATGAACTAGCTATCGCTATATCCGCCAACACGTCCTTCTATTTCCTCGGAATGGTTACACTTATTGTTCATTGTGGCGGAAAGTCTATGTTCAATTCAGACAAATGTTTGAATTCAATTTAAATCTTTTACTAGTCCCTAGTCTAAATCGACAGATTTTTTCTTTAAAAAAGTTTAGAATATAGCTTTTAAAATTCTTTGGTATTTCTTCAGAAAATATTCCATTATTCTTTCGTTACAATACAATTACAAACTGAACCGGCATGAGTCTTCGCCTGAAAAATCCATCTGATATTGCTAATCGGCATGCTCACACATGTCCACTCGCCCAGCATGCTGAGAATGAGAGAATCTTCCATGCATGGCTTTCGATGGTGACCTCATGGAAAGGCAATGTTAGCAGTATTTAGCAATCGATTTACACCGGTTGATAAATAAAAAATAAAGAGTAGAAGGTAAGTCAGCCTGCCCACTTTCAAAGATTACCACAAAACACGATCATGATCACTAATATGCCACCTTATTTACCATATCATATTTCCATTAATTCCGCAACACTGTGCAGATCGTTACATCCTGTGGACCTATTATAATTCCCACTGAATATAGGCATACTACATTTGCACACGCCAAAACGCCTGTTTGTGTTATGACAAATTCTCCATAGTCACTCCGAATCGAGAACGACACGTGGTGCTATCTCTCGGACATTACCTATTCGCATGTGGTTATGAATGAACGTATACACGCGGCGGAACATATGCTGGGCTCTTCTGCTGGGTACATTGCTCTTTTTTTATCCCACGCGTGTGAAAAATTTACTATGTATCATATGATGTATAGAATCATCCCATTTTACTGGTAATCGCCGGGACCCGCAGACTACCGCAATGCAACTGTTGAAGCTGAATTACCCTTCGTTCGAAGAGTCGCTGGTGAAGCAGGTAGGTGTTACACGCAATTACACGCAAATCCTTCATAAAGTATATATAGTTAAATCAGCCTCTACCTCTTTTCCAAGGATGTTAGGATTTAACGAGATGTAAGAATTAAAACTAGAGATGCTGTTACCCATCACTGTTCTGTGAGATTTGAGTACAGTTGGTCCAAATAATAGCATATGAAATGTAGGTTGTGCATGCCAAAATGGCTGTCTTATGTGGTCTGTGTTAAGACGAAAAATTCGTCACGCTGTACGCTGTACCGCTACGAAGCTGTAGAAGCTGAATCACCTTTCAGCTTCTACGGGAGCCTGAGCTATATTTGATACTCCGTAGTAATTGTGCCCTCCGCGTGATGTTCCCCACTGATAAATATATATCTAGAAATCTGACCGCTTCAGTTCATTAATTACCAATCTTTTCATAATATTCGATATATCTAAAGTACGATTAATGACATAGTTAAATCAATAGTATATCCATTACAAGCCCTTCATTAAAACGGTGATCAAGGACAGCTTACGTACTTATGAAGACTTGATACTAACTCTCATATAATAACGAAAAGGTTTACTTGAAATTGATTACCTTCACGGGAATACTTATAACTGTTATGGTACTTGAATTTTAAATTTTAATATAAAGCATTAAGACCTAGTAAAAAAAGTATGATAATTCAAAAATAATATGATTTTGTTTTTATTTCTGTGTTCTGTTTTATTCTGATATTTTTGTTTACTAAAACTTGTGACATTAATTGTATAAATAATATTATTTTTAATTTATTTTTATTTTTGCGTTCAGAGACACAAAAATTATTAAGTTTATTACAAAAGGAGTTTTATATATTAGCAATACATACGACTAATACATACGACCTCAGTAATCGTTATCTGAATTGGAACATGGTTTTCCTCGATCTGAATTGCTTAATATATTTTTTTTAGTGGATTTTTAATTTCTGGGTCAATACGAGCTTGTAGCCACAAACGGATGCGCAAGAACCAGGAGTAATCCAAGATTTTACATTATGATGGGGGGTCTACTAACTTTAAATTGTTATGGCTGTTAATGAGTTTGAAAGATACGTTGTAAAAATTACATTAGCTATAATCATATTACATTACTTATGATCTTAAGCTTCTTTATAATCGAATTAAAAAAAAAAGTTTAATCATGAAACGGGGAACTGTTTCTGGTTTTTCCCGGTTTTTAAGGTCCACGCCTAGCAAAATCGAGTAGTTCTATGTAATATTACAATGTCACGCAATGCCAAGTTCAATCAAGTATTTAGCAAAAATCAATGTTCTTAATATAAATATGATTAAGGGACTCCCGGCATAGTTGGGTGTATAAATCTATATTCGGCTATAAAGCACTAGTAATCTAGTCTTTGTAGGATACTTATTTTTTGACGATGAATTTGATTTCTATTACATATATATTTTTGTTGCCGGAAAGAACAAAGGGAAGATGATTTATTTTATTAATATATGTTTATAGAGACAATAAATGCAAATATTGTCATGGACCGAGACTCTCTCATTATGCAACTACTACCCGTTATCAGAACAATATGTTTTCATGCACCATAGCAGACCCAGTTTATTGTAAGTGTGTGTATAGATTTATCATCGCCCGTCGGTCGCATCTCTGGTGAAGATTGTGCTGATATTTATAATATACAAAGAAATATATATCGTATACAATACTTTTTTCTGTCTTTCCATATTTTGTTGTTCTGAATAATATAATTTCAAAACCTTTACTTTAGTTATTTTATCTAAAGTGAAATATATTTTTATGTAGTGTATGTATGTCATTTAGCATGTAATCTACTTAAAGTAGGATAATAAGTAAACTTAATTGATGCTAAACTTACTTACTAAGTAATGTGCGATGAAAGCTTAGGTAAATATTTTACTTTTGCACGCACGATACAGATTCACGTTATCATTTGCACGAAAGCTATTTGCAAAGCTTACTATTTGACCACAATATTAACTCGCTGGGTATTTAACGCTATTAATCATATGTCCTAGTTGTAAATTGCATGTTTATTGCTTGTTATCGCAATTAAACAGGCGTATTTTAAAATATAAATAGTAACTTTAACAGTTTTATTAGTGTAAAAGTTCTTGATTCAGTTAAAAGGGTTATCTTAGGGTAATCTGAGATTAAAAGTTGTGGTAAAAATAAATAATATAAACGTATTCTGTTTTTCTGTATCTGCTTTTTTGTAATTATGCTCAGGACCTACATGTATATCAAATATGGTTTTATTTTGATAAGCATAAGCGAACATGTCTGTTGAGCCATGAGTCCTGATGTGAACATACGTTGGCGTATTAATTTTTAATTTTTAGAACTGATTTATTTACTTTGCGCTAGTACTGTTGATAGTATTTTGATTTGGTACCATGTTCGAAATTATCCATGTTGTTATCAATTATATCAAATAAGGTTTTAGTCGTATTCTTTTAGCAATTTCATATTCAAATAAATCCCTTGGATATATCCAATGGATATCGAATAAAATTAACTCGTATCTTCAAAGACTACTAAATCTACACTCCATGGAGTCAGTAACTCGTCCATGGGACAATGTATACTTTATTATCATAGGTTCCACTCTGATGACATAGATCAAATGGTAAATAAGCGGGTTACTAACCCGACTATGGAATATTTAGTGATAACAAAAGTGATGACATTATTATAGTGATTAATTGATTGAGTAAAATGTATTGCGAAATTAAGAGAAGAATAGCGTGAAAAATCCTTCCAATCATGTAGAAAACAAAGTAATAACTTACTGCGTAATCTGTATTGATATTGAAATAGAAATAAGGGGACATTTTTGTAATACAAAATCTGCCTTTTCTTAGAACTTGAAATAAACTTAGTTTCGTAATTTCGCTGTTGATTACTAAAAGAATATATGTCCTAGTATAGACTATCTCCGGCAGGGCCGAGGTGATGCTAAAGATTCCTTAATTCAGATTAAATGAAACTAGCAAGTCTTCAAAGTTAATGTATAAAATATTACAATAAAAATATCTGACACAAATTAAAAAAAATATATTAATAAAACATTTTTAAAAAAGGTACACTATTAAATACATCAATATATAGAGGATAATGTGTGGAAATAGTTCTTACTGTTACTTGCATCCTGAATACTAATATATTGTCAAAATGGACATTTTAAAAAAAAATATTGATATGTATATTTGACATGTATGACATGTTAACCGACGAAGCTAAGAAATCGGCAAACAGGAACTAATTTAAAAAATCAGTTAAAAACATTTTTTAAATTTTAATGGACTTATTTACTTATTATTGTGCATCTTATTTATAATTATTTATCTATCTACATATATATTATTTTGTATTTTTAAATATTTAATTTATTATAGTTGTTTGGATATTATTTCATATTAGTTAGTTGATGTATTTAGTTTATAAAAACACCTCATACGCCTATCTCACCAACCCATGGGTTGACTGGCAGAGAATGCCAATATAAATCCGCCCTTTGCCACCTCATACTATAAGGTGTAAGCAATAAAGTTTATTAAATAAAAATAAATATACATTATTAATTAGACTACGCCGTATTCTTAGGCTATTCGCAGATGAAATCGTGAGAAAAAGCTAGTGGAATATAAATTTTAATGGTTACTTCTTGTTTGACAATGCGAAGTGCGTTCGGAGTCGCTTTATCTTTTAAGATGCGTTATACTACTAAAAACAGCTTATAGCTTTAAAATAATGAAAATAGCTATGGCAAAATATTTGTGTGTTACTGACTTCAGTCAAAACTGTCACTATAAGATAACTGTGGAACTTACAGATATTTTCTTTTCTTTTTCAATTATCTTCATTTACAATACTTTTCAATATGATTGTTTGCGCAATTCGTATTTCGTAATTTGATGCTATAACTGATAAATATGGTGGTGGAGCTACAAAAGAAGAGTCAACAACAATAACAAATAACATATTTACCATCTCGAAAATGCCGGTGTGAATATTCAATGCTGCCGCCTGCTTGTGTATATACACATATTCGTGTCGGCAGCAGCGGCAAAAAGACGAGGTGTCTGGTATTAAACGCCAACCCATCGCTAGGCGTGGTGGTTTGGGAATATCTTATGCACGGCTATAGACCGACGATGGAGAAACTAAAATGAAAATTATTTAGGATAAGAAATAGAAAGAAATATAATAAAATATAATATTGTTTTTACTACAAACTTCCAGCAAAATGAAGAAGCATCTAGTCTACCAAGGACATTCAGCAGAAAAAATCAAAGATACATTTTTTTACGGAGAAGTTGAAAATATATAAAACAAAATAAATATATATGTAATATATACATATTATAAATTATACTATCCTAAAAATCATACAACATAAAAAAAACTATTTTGTGTTCTGGAAAATGATTACAAAGTACTAATGTCTAGATTATCATCGTGCTTTTATCTTAGTTACCGTCACACTTCAATAAAATCATCAAAACTTGAGAGACAACTAAATACAAAACTTTGTAACATTGTTTGTCGTATTGTTGTTTATTCTAATTCTATCTAAAAAACATAACTCTTCTAATAGAAATAACTGATAAATTAATAAGAGAAAAACGCTACCTAGTTAAAGAAGCAGGAGACGTAAACTAGAGAAATTAATGGTTATGGAGCAGACGGCTGTTCTAAGTGAAAATGAAAGTGATATTTCAAAGACCATTATCTAACCAAAATTATGATGGGTATGCCTTTACGCTCCCTACACTTTGTACAATGGCTTCCTATATTGTAATATGCTATGGCTATAGCCAATATTCAATGCCAAGAAGTGAAACAAGATAACTATTTTTAAATACGATTAGTTGAAGAGTACACCGATAGCAAAATGAAATCAGTTTGTTGGTTGGAAATGAAAATAAACATAACATCGAATCTCGGTTATCAGTAATTAATTATTACTACCTATCCACCTCCACTTCTACTCCTATATTCCTCTACCTTCTTATACATATCCCTACGTATCCCCTACCTACCCCTACGTACTTCAACACACCCTAGTTACACCTACAAACCCTAAAACTGCTATGAGAGCGCTAACTGCAGGCTGGACCGAAGAATCATATTATAATAAATTGAATAGCCCGCACGGTACATCCGTTACACATACATACACTTTGAAGTGGCAGCCAAGCAACGGCTTTAGCTACTGCACGAATGGGACGGCTCGGCCGGGGTATTGCTTTGACCTCGCAGAATACTGGCGTGAAGTATAGGCATCTTAGCGGAATGCTACGGGCGCTATATAAACTTGTATTCGTATGAAAGGTAAAGGGGGGAAATACACCGTCTTGTTCTCCAAATGTACCTCACCAGTACGTGGCACATCCTGCTAGCCAACGTCTGACGACCGATAAGTTTCTGATACCAAATACAACAGATAAATGATAGGGATGCCAACTAACCCGTTTGATAGCGAGTCCAGTATGAGCACATCTAATGAAACGATATTCGAACCTATTTTCTTTGTAAAATACGAAACTGTCGCCATTTAGTTACAATCTCCAAACTGTCATTACTCTACATGTGCACGAGTGCGCAAGGGTGAATTAAAATAATATGATACTTTTTTCCCGTAGGTAAAACATGCCACCCATAAGCCGTGCATTCAAGGGATAAGAAGTAAAATGTAAAAGCATTTTGCATCATTGTCCCTTCTTCCTATGGCTCTTCTATTTAGAATCATGGTACGGACTTAGCATCGATAGAGAGTCGGAAAAATATCATGTTTTACATAACACTTACGTAAAGTAGCAGCATAACTACTGCCTTCGTATTAACTGCGTACCTTAGTGGTTACAGGCCATTTATGAAACAAAAAATATATTGATTTTCAGCCCTGGTTTGTGGTGTGTTGTGCCTGTGTTTCTGAAACTGCATCTAACCCTTTGTCCAATCTTATCGCATAAGCGATAGATTGGTTGTGGGAAGGTAAAGCCGAGCGAGTGTAGCTTATTTGCACCATCATCATCACTTTTCTATATATTTAAATATAAATTTATATACTTCACTGTATGTATATATAATGGTTTGGCTGACCCAACAGTAACAGGCCCATTAATTTTAGTTCTCTGTCATTTAAAGTTAATAAACAAATAGATGAAAAAATTACATATATAAAGCAAATTCATAAGAAGCTGTAAGAGTTGATTAAGGGAGTAGTAAATCTAACGCCATGATATTGTCATGGCGTTAGATCGACGGAGGAATATCTATCTCGTTATAAGGTCAGACCAAAAATATGCTGACCTATGAATGCGAATGTCAATTAGCTTGCAAAGCGTTGTGATTATAGTTAATCTCTCTGGTAGGTGAGGCTTATGTCCAGAAGTGAACTATTTACTAGCTTCTGTATTTATGATGTAGATTATACCACGTTATGATGAATTCCATCACTGCGTTGTCGCCTCGTTAGTCGTTAGATGGCGAATAGGGATGGTGGAATAAAAAAGTAAAGTTGTACTTGCATTTTTGGGTCTATGTACTCGAATTTGCCTGATTTCAAGCCAGCTGGCATTTGACTCCACCAGTCTAGAGTATACTACTGGATCGAGATCAGAAGTTAAATAAATAAATAATCTAAGTTCTAAGTAAATAAAGAATAACTTATTTGCCGCCAGTTTATCTTTAGGGTCAATTTAGCGTCTAATTATGGTCAGATGATAACTCCGTTCTTGATAATTTCATGTAATTTCAAATTCTACTACTACTACTACTAACTCTAAATTTTGAACTTTGTTCAGAAATTAAACAGAAATTAAATTCAGTCTAGTTGTTACTCGCGAACTTACATACGTAGTATGCATATCATTCGTTATTTTCATTCTGTAACTTATCAAAAGCATTTGGTTGCGTGAATCACACCACTTTACTTAGTAAATTAAAATACTATGGTTTAAGCGAAGGCGGTTCAATTCTTGGATTGCTATGGTAGAATTGAACACGTATAAATCAGATCTCATATCAATTTTAAAGCTAGGATAACAACATAGGAGTGAAAGAAGCAAAAAAGTGCAGGAATCGGACGAAATCGACGTAAATTTACAACAACGAAAACCAAAATGAAATAATCCAAATTATGCTACAAAAAACGATTACACAAAATATTGACAGTGGTTTTAGAAATGATTTGGAAATCCCTAAAAGGTTATAAGACTTTAATAAAATATCTTTTGACCAGTTAAACATTTAAAAATCATAAGCTTTAAGAGGATGTATTAATATAATTTTTTTTTTTTATTTTTATTTACCGATACTTTTTTTGGGGTATTTCTATATATTTATAGTAAGGCAGTCTCCGATCCACGAGACCGTATTTCAGAGCGAGCTCCTGGTGTAGGATTCTGGCTACTAGGTTGTGTCTGTGCAGATACTCAGAGTTAGAAAGGGGTAAACAACCGGAGATAACATGCTGAAGCGACTCCCCGGGACGGCGACAGGCTCGACAGATGTCGTCGGTGCCATCCCTTAGGATGTATCTCCGATAGTTGTTCGTCGTAATAACTTCATCCTGTATCGCACAGACAAAACCCTCGGTTTCCCCAAAGTGGTCACCAAAACGCAGCCAGTTTAGGGAGGCGACGGTATCTACGAAAAGCTCATGTAGAACCTCCCGTAGAGCTCTTTCTCCTTCCATGCGGTCTCCTGGTCGAAAACACTCTGTACTGCCGGGTCCTGCCGTTGCTCGTTGACCAAAGGATGGAGGGGTAAGCCCTTTATCACAACTAATGACGTCCGAATAGAACGACTCATCCGGTCTCGCTAGGAATTAATTACGGAGACTGCACACTTCGCGATTGTGCATGGTGAGCCCGCCCACCATGATTCCGCTACAAGTACAGCTTGATCACTGGCGATCTCGGAGATGCATCCTGTGGGACTCGGAGATGCATCATGATTGTGCGGACTTTTCTGTCCAGGGCATTAAGTTCGGCTTGAGTTCACCTGAGTATGCCAAAGGTTCAGCCTTGTTCCAGCCCGACAAAAGGCTATTAAACACTTATGTCAGACGCGCAAAAAACAAGTCGTGAACCGAGTTGTTTCATGCCAGCCTCATCGATACCCCATGTTTTGTGACATACCCAGGTACCGGTATGTATCAGCCTCGGAAAGGGTCCTAATGTTAACGGGCATTGATAAATCTATGCCCTCAGAATTAGCGACCTTTCCCCTTTCGACGTGGAGGACCGCACACGTATCCGTCCCGAGCTCCATTCTGATTGAATTGCTAAAATCGCAGGTGATTTTAAGAAATTCCATCAGATGGGAGCGATTGGTGGCGAACAACTTGAGGTCATCCACGTAAATCGCTGAATCCGCTTCCCCCAAGCCACGATCCTTTGCATCAGGTCGTCTATGTGCTCCGTCAGCTTTTGCGCTGATCCGTCTAAAATAATCTAACATCCGTCCCAGCAAAAGCCATCCTCACGGTGCGCACAATACTCAGCCTGTTATTGCCCGACCTGAAGCTTATCAGCCTGCCGCTAAGGACCGGTTTTTTCAAAAACTCTTTTCCGACCCTAATAATCTCAGCGGGAATTTGCAGAATCCTTATTTGTATATATAAATTGGATTATCCTACCTGTTTTATTATTATTTATTTTACAAACCTATTTTATTATTTATTATTATTAGTTTTACCCATTATTCTTTAGGATCAGCGAGCTCAAGTCGCAATGGGCCGGCTACATACCTCGCAGAACTAAAAACCGTTGGGGAAAAGAGGTTCTTGAGTGGCAGCCAGGCATCACAAGATGGAGTGACGACCTGGACAGTGTTGCGGGAAGTTGATGGATGCAGATGGCTCAGGACCGAGCTTTGTGGCAATCTTTGGGGAAAGCATATGTTCAGCAGTGGACCTGCGATAGGCTGAAATGATGATGATGATGAAACTTAATAATAGGAAAAGACAAGGCAAATGAAGAAAAACTTTTTATGATCAGTTTTTTTTGCGCTTAAGTTAAGATTATAATATGCAGTGTTTTTTTAAGCAAAGTCTAATAAAAAAACACAAAATATAACATTCTGAAATGTTGAACATTTACGCTGATGTTAAAAGCTTTTGACGAAAACTCCCTTGCTTTGTTATAGCAAAATTGCCTTACCTTTATCGTGTTTGAAGTTTAACTAAACTTTGAAATTGAAAGAGTTTATTTTCTGTGTAAAAACTAGTACGACTTCCCTTTTACACCAAAATTAAAGTTGTTGAAAATTTGAATACCCTGAAGCTTCCATAACATACATTTTTAACAGGTTTAGGTGAAAAAAACAGATGTTATAATAATTATCATGTATGTCTATTATATTTGAGCTACCTTCATTTCATATCGTTGTATATAGGACGTCACGATACATGCTTGTATACTTTTTATCAGAATTAATACACACATTAAATCTTTACTTACTTAACTCCTAGGAGTACTAACTAAATATACAAATGCATTGAAAAATGCCGTTGCTTCTTTTCTTGGACACGTATTGTTTGTGAAGAAGGCGGTTAGTGCTATCTCTCTGCCACCTTATAATAGTAGATTCTCGTAAAAACATTATCTATTTAGTAGATTTAATAATTTGTAACCAAGTTAAATTTAGTGTATTTTGAAACAAGGTTTAAGCAGTGATTTAAAGAAGAGCAGTTAAAGCGTAGACTACATTTGAGCGGCAATATTACGGTCTGGGCAGTGAAGTAATAAAAGAGCCAGTAATGGCGCAGGCAACTCAAGGCGGAAGCTATTTGCCGCTCGCTGCTGGCGACAAAATCCTGTGTTAGATTTCACTTTCAGTGTAGATACCCGCTTTTCCAGACCTACTATTGCTTAAATCTTCATAAAATTTAAAAGATTTTTTATGATTGTAATAACTATAATGTAGTATATTCACTGTCATTGATAACAGTCTTTAAGTGGCTTTTTCTTTTTACAATATTTAGTTCAAAGACATAATTTAAGTCGGCATAAATTTCAAACATTTGAGAAGTAAAATTAGAATATTACATTACCTGTTATAATTTATTAATCCATATACGTACATACTAATATATAAATGCAAAAGTAACTCTGTCTGTCTCTATGTTTGTTTGTAGCGTTATCACGGCTAAACGGCTGAACTGATCTTGATAATAAGATACTGTATATCACACTGATGGATATAGGATACTTTTTTCGGAATAAATAACATATTTTGCCAAGAAAACGCACTGGCACGTGCGGGCAGACTTCAATGATTATTTTGTGTGCTTGATTTGGGGGTTGAATTAGGGAAATAAATACATAATGCGTATTTTAACTGAATTATTATATTTAGTAAGTTTTGAGGATTTTGAGTTTTAGTAAATACAAGTAATTTTGTAGATTTTAATTCAAATGTTACGTTCTTTTGGTTACATTCATTATAATACAGTAGTTCTTTATAATTAAGTGTGCATCATACAGACAGAAGATAAATGATGAGATGTTAGTATTTCGTTGGTTAGAAAAGGAATCCTCTGTTTTTTTTTGTTTAGGAAGTAAGTACATATAGAGCCAGTTCATTAAAATATTTAATGCACTTTTAAAAAATGTTTACACGACTTTGGCATCTGATAATGACATTTTATCTATTTTTTTGGTATTCTTCCCAAATGTTAACCAGACCAAGGGCGTAGCTCTAGCCAAACACGAACAGCTAAATTTTGTAGAACCATATAATCTGATGTCCATGCTGAAGAAAGAAAAAAAGCAAGAACAAGCTGACAGACAGCAGAGAAGACAGGCGTCCCTCAGGGCAATAGAGATCCCCGAGCAAACTCAAACCTGCCGCACGTTAGATGATGATCCTTTTATTAATGCTCTTTTTGATTATGACCCATTGATTAATTATGTAGGCGTATTTACTGACATAAAAAAAGCCTTTGACACCGTTTCCCATTCCATCCTCACACAAAAATTAAAAAAATAGGAATCAGGGGTCAAGAACTTTCTATGTTTAGAGATTATCTCAAAAATAGGAAACAAAAGGTAAAATTAGACCAATACAGCGAAGATATGGTTGTATGATGTGGCGTACGACAAGGTAGTGTCCTCGGACCTACTTTATTTTTGATCTATATTAATGATCTCTGCAATATGAGTATCGAAAATGCAAACATCTTTTCGTATGCCGATGATACAGCTATCATCTTTACTGGATCAAATTGGGATGATGTTAATGTAAAAGCTGAACAAAGTTAATGTAAAAGCTACGTTGCTAAATGGTTACAATATAATCTACTGACACAATACGGCAAAAACAAAGTAATACGGCAAAAACAAACTATATCTGCATTAGTATATATAACAACGCACAACCTAATCCAAATTTCAACATTAAAATCCATAACTGTAATTGACATAACTAGCAATAATTGTAAGTGTCCAAATATAAATAAAGATATTTTAATTTATTTTATTTTATGTGAATTATCGGTTATGGAAAGAATGGATCAAAAGTGTGTGCATTGGGAAGCACTAAAATATAAAGATGAAACTGCTGAAAAATACAATTCGTGCTTTCAGATGATTTTATTGGAAGAGAAGAAGACACATCTGTGCCACATTTTTATCCCTCCCTTCTCAATTCCAGGATAAATTTACCACAGAATTGGCTCTTTACTTCCTTTCTGATAAAGAGCAACATAAGTTCTTACACATTTATTTCATAGGAGATGAAACTGATGAAGCGCTAACAGATGTAAAAGTACTGAAGGAGTCGAAGGACACGAACGTAACCGTCGTCTCAAAATATTTAAAACTGCTTTGGAGAGAATGCCAAGAGAAAATTGTAAGTTAGTTATGCATCCAGACCTTACACCGAGTGAGAGTTAGAGAAGAGTGAGTGAGGGGAGAGTGAGTGAGGGATGTTACCTCCGGTTACCTCACTCATCGAACGAAGCGTAGAAGCACAAGAAGCCTTTACTTCACGTCGGTATTCTACGAAGCTGAGGTATTACTCAGGTTGAATCGGCCCATTAAAGAACAGCAAAAGCGGCCGTTTGGCTCTGCAATGTTCATAATTTTTAATTGCTTAAGCAAACTTAAGTTAATAAAATACAGTATTTAAAGTAATTTAGTAAATGAATTACATTAAATGTAAATTAAAAATCGCTACTCTCTGTTTCATTTTAATAATTCGTCTAATGATAATAAAATAATTGGTAAGGATGCGCAAAGTAATACTTCAACTTCTATGATTTCTCCATCGGCTGTTAGTTTGAGCGCATATAATGCTTCGCTTACGACTGCAATTCTCGACAATACAAGCATGTGCTCGTAACGACGTTCGCAACTGTATAACAGTGCGCTCGCTTATCGATAACGCGTGGCATAACATAATAACAATCGCTTTTTGTAAACAAGTAACTTTGAATATAATATCGCTGTCTAATTCCTTTGTAGAAGGTATTGATTTATCCTCGGGCCCAATAAATATTTATGTAAATTTACGTATTAGTTTAGGAAATTATAATTTTGATTATATTACATATAAGTATGTAAGGATGTAAAAGAGACTGGCCGCCGTTTTAAATGTGAAACTATAAAAAAGTAAATAGATGTATCGCCATATGGTGGCGCAATTCTCGACGTGGCTCATTGCGTAAACTAAGATTGGTTTAAATGATATTAAATATTGGTATTTTTTTAATAACTCTTGGGAGTTCTGAAGAGGACACGAGACAGGAAGTAGAAACCTAAGAAAATAAAGCCAAATCAAACGATACCCATCAAAAGTAATAACCGTTTTCTACGATGAATGTATGGTCGATGTTCAGCAATGGATTTTCTTTGCCTATAACAATGAATATGGTGATGATGATTTGGCTAAGGTAAAATGCTTTGTTTAAAACGAATATAATACATATATTCTAATGAAATGATATAATCGATATATTAAATAGTTTTTAATTTGTAAACTTTTTAATTTAATTCGTAAAACTTGCCTAAATAACAACTCGCAGTGCAAATCTTATACACTTTTTCACACTTCTCATTAAAAACATTCGTGATGTTAAGCACGAAATTGATGCGCTCATATATTTCATGAAAAGTGAATATAAGGTTACGTCAGATGCTATCCAATTCTGGTTTGTAAAAATTATAAAAACTCATTTCTTCACTTATAATTACTTAATTGTAAAGAACTGAAAACTCAGTTAGTGTAAAGGCTATGCATTTG
The DNA here is from genome assembly GCA_029286595.1 of Bhutanitis thaidina. NCBI lineage: Eukaryota > Metazoa > Arthropoda > Insecta > Lepidoptera > Papilionidae > Bhutanitis > Bhutanitis thaidina. Next base: position 7,681,137 of record JAGSMS010000022.1, read on the forward strand.
ACTGCGGTGCCGAGAGTCACGGGTTCAGTTCCCGCACATGACAAGTATTTGTATAACTTCGTCCATGTGTAATTTGTGTCAGTAAATCTTCATCTGGACTCAGAAGGAAATCCTTAAGTGTAAGTAATTTATTTTATTTGTTTATCTAAACTTTATTACCATTAAAAATTATTACAAATGGCGGACTTAACGTCTTTTGGTAGTAAACCCGTAATGTGAAAAAATAATGTAATAGATGCATAAGAATAATAATATACTGTACTACAAATAATACTTTACATTTTAGTTAAATAATTAACACGTAAATACATGCATATAAATATGTGCTTAATATAATAATATGCCGTTACTTTGACACGTTCTTAGATACCATATACTCGTGTATACTCATACTTTCTTATATACACATAATTTTTTTATAGGAAAGACGGCAAACGAGCAAGAGACTCTCCTAATGGTAAGTGATTACCGTCGCCCACTTACATCTTTACAGATGCTAAGATGATGCACCAGAGATGCTATAAATGCATTGGCGGCCTATAAGGGTATTTGGGAGATGGAAGGGAGGACGAGGAGGTGGAAGGTGAGGGGGAGTGAGCCTGCGGTAATCTCACTCACCAAATGAAACGCAGTAGCACAAGATTCCTCTACTTCACGTCGGTATTGGTACTGAACCGGTCTAGCTGGCCCATTCAAGCAGCAGCAAAAGCCTCCCCTAGCCAAAAAGTCATAGTATACATACTATGACCAATGCTACGTTATGAATAGTTACTTACAACAGAAGCCATAAAAGGTGCAAGGTGATCTGAAATGTTAATTCTGGAGTTACGTTTCTGTTAAATCGTGAGCCGTTTAAGGTGAGAACGGTATTGAGAGATATGATCATATTTACGAAAGCTAAAAACGTATCGGATTCAGATATTAAGAAGACGCTCTAGGTTGTGAAGAAAATCTTTGTTCAGGTCCAAGTAGCAAACATCAGCGTAACCAATGATCGGTAGAACAAGTGTCTGCAAAAGCATAAGATTAGTCTCAAACGGAATTCTTATGGCGATATAATAGAACTCGTATCGTAGCAAAGACTATACCGACTAAAAAACATGTTATTCACAGTTCGTAGTGTCATCAATACCGACCATACCAATGCCATGTCATAATAACACAAGGTTCTTTACGGAACTAGAGAACGGTATTTTAATGATATTACAATGCCCGGAAGGTAAATTTTAGCTAGCATTCTCTAGCTGCCAATCAGTATAGCTTGGCATTTCGAAAAATTTACAGAGACTCCAAAGCGTGACTACCAGTTGTAGACAAGTTTTAGGTTGATATTTATGTTAGCAATCGTATTATTCTGAGTCTGATTGCACGTAATTCTGAAGGTCATCTGCATGTAGATTATAAGAACAATTACAAGTGGATGTAATATAGTTAAGTAAAAAAAATAAACGTGAAAGTAAATCGTCTTGACCTCAAAATCTAGTTCGGCGCACTGAAAAAACTTTAGTCCCTCGTGCTGACGCCCGCAATTGCCCGCAAAGAACGGATTGCTGGTTCTTAAGATAAGACAAGAACCACTCTAAGGCCGGTGAAGCTAAACAGTATTGGAAAAAAAAAACTCACAACTAGAACTAATTATAACCATAACTATGTTAGAGGCGTGGGACTTCTTTGGATGTGATAACGGCGTCATCATATGAGTATCGTATACTTGTGTACGGACTTAAAGAAATGCCAGTAAAATATTGTGGCTTCCATCAGATGGCGGAAAAAATATCTCAAATTTGCCAAACTTAAATGATGTAAACAGTGGCGTCTGAGGCACGAGGTGTATAGTTCTGCGATCACAAAACCAACAAACAAAACAAACGATTCTGAATTTGTTATAGATTTTTTTATCCTCGCTAGAGGATACAGATGCAGGTACATTCAAAACATTTTTCTTATTCAACTTACATAGAAACTGATCTAACTGAACAACTTGTAACTTATCAGCTACGTTATTTTGTTAATTTGTAATTTCATTAATTGCATTCATCAACCTATTTAAATGTATAACTGAACATAGCCCTCTCCTAAAAGCGCCAGCGAACCTGGCATGCATTTCTTAAATTTTATGCATAAGCAAGAGTATAAGCTCACCACACTGAACAAGCAGGTTAGTGAGCGGAATGCCGGTACTCAAGCACTAGTGATGGTGGTTCAGATAAGTAGTCTGTGGAATTTGGGTTCGGCAAATAAGGGTGGATTATCGGCCATCATTCGGTCGTCTTAGACTCGATTGCTAGTTTGCAGGGTACCTCGTCTACAGGTGACGTTGGTCCTTGGTGGAAAACATTACAATCCTTAAAAAAACAATCATTATGATTCTAATCGAAACGCACCGTTACACAGTGTTTGAAAAGGCGTGTGCCTGGATAGAAATTGAAAAAATCTGTAATTTTAGTTTTAGCGAATAAGCATTACGTTACAATGCATGTGCTTTACACACTTTACTATTAAACATAATACTTTTATATTTCTAGCATTTCCCTTAGTTGACGACTTAGTTTACAATATGTTCGAGACCTTATTCTGGATTATTTTACACCGCCTTCTAATGTTTTTTTTTAATATGTATTATACCTATTTTTATGAAATGAAAAAAAAACAAACTATAAATAACATTTTTGTGTAATGATCTCATAAAATGGAATCCAACAGTCGTTACAGAAGAGCTAAATAACTTCCGCCTCGAATATCCAGAACCATTACTAGCGCTTTAATTATTTCATTCTTCAGACTACAATACTGTCATTCGAAAGCTTTAGCTACTTTAGATTCTGGTAATTACTGTGTAGGTAAATTAAAGTACGATAGTCTGAAAATGTAATTCCGAAGTTAATTTTAACAACAGAATTTTAGATATAGTTTTCAGTATTACATTGTGAGGTACGTTTTCTATTGTGAAAGCAGATCTGCACCACAAATCGCTTGATATTTTCTAGCTACGTCTAAGTTTACCTTCACTTCTAAACTCAAATAGTACATTTAAAGAATATTTTATGAAACAGATTTTGAAATAATTAAAAATGAACTGTGGAGTTCAGAAATGATGTAAACGTGGTTTAAACGTTTCTATATTGCATAATGGAATGAAATATGTAACGCATTTATCCATCGAGATGTAACTCGGCAAAACTGCAATATCCATGCAACAAGTAGTTCGGGAAACATAAATTCCGTTATTCTAAATTCTGACGTAATTTACAGTGAGTTACAATCGGTTAAAATTAACAGAGGCGCGGGGGTACGATGATATTTATGATTTATTTTTATCTAAATATGGAAACGAGCTACTGAAGCCCAATGTTCATATCTACGACTTATCATTGACTTCTGGTATTTCTCCATCAAATGGAAAAAGGCTTTAATCACACCGATACTCAAAAATAATTAATAATTCGTTGTTACAGAGTATTTACCAATATCTATGGTGCACTTTCGGTAAAATAGTAAAATAAATTGTAACACCATCAATTTCGTATCACTTCCGAAATTATACGAGTATATCAAAAACAACGTGTTTTCCTCAAGTTGCGTAACGTTGATACGAACCTGGACTAGAGTTACTGCTAAAGGCTATGGACAATAGTCTCCAAATTGATTACGTGTACACCGGTTTCTCCAAATCGTTGGTAAAATCAATCATAATCTACTTCTAGAAAAGTTTTGGAGGGCTGGTATGCACGGCAGCCACTTGCGCTGGAAAGACTGAAGATCGGAAGAAGTCATACTGTTTATATTAAGGTTTTTATATCTAATTTTCTCAAATAACGCACGGTTGTTCCTCAAGGCTCACACCTTGGCTTCATCTTATTTACTCTCTATATAAATTGCATTAACATAGCCATTCCAAATACAGTTATTACATGCAAATGTCACAAAGTTATTTAGAATTATAAAAACCATTATTGACTGCGTTAACTAAATGAATGAAGTCATATATGTTAAATGTAATAAAGTTAGATGATGTAGTACAAATTCTAAACCTAAGCATAATGCTGAGTTTTTCTAGGCACAACACTAAAATTAAATATCCACTTGACATATATAAGGAAATTTACTATAACGATAAAATGAAGTTTTTAAATTCATTGGCGATAGACTTTATAAAAAGGGTTAATATAATATAAAGGAATACATGGATAACAATAACCTCTGGGAATCAGTCAATCGCTCCCAAGTTGTTCCAAAAAAATTGTACTATAATATTAAAACGTTTTGTTTTGAATAAATGACAACAAAGAGGATACTTATGGAGTTCCTTTCGACTTTTTATTTTACATCAGAGGAATCAGATTATGAAGCGTAAGTAGATTTTGAAAAAAAATAATGTTTGACAAGTCAAATTTATGTTTCTTATGTTGAATAAATGATTAGGTTTTGTTTTGGTTTGTTTGAGATTTTTGAAATTTGTTAACATCACTTTTACACGCTTTATCTTCCGTTAATTGAACTATTTTTTTTCTGGTGACGGCACTGAGTTGTTCCATGTCCAATATATTTTAACAATAATAAATTATAGTCGGAAGTTAGGATGGGATAGACATTTCCACTTTTTCAAAACCAGTTAATAAAAAACAATTTTAATAAGTTATAAGTTTGCATTCTTTTCTTTCTATTCAAAATTTTGAATTGAAAGAAAAGAAATCTTATTTTGTTTTAATATTTACTACATTCTGATGTAGTTAAAATTTTAAGTTAAACAAATTAATTTAAGGTTTATAACACAATAACGTAAAAACGGCATAAAAATAAAAAGATTTTAATTAATGCTTACGAAGTTTATTTACCTAACGTACTCGTAGTAAGTACTACCTCCCTATAAGTAGAAATCGGAGAGAAGTATTTTCAATTGCCGTTTGGAACTTAACCCCGACTTCACAATCTCTTCCGATTACACTTTCAGAGTCGATATCGGAAACGTATAAATCTCTTTGAGCTTGGACTCAATGAAACAGTATATAATCTGTTAGTTAATTGATTCCGCAAAGAATTGAGAAAACAGATTTGGGTTGAAATTTATTAATAATGCTTATTATTCAAATTTTATTTAAGACAAGGATTAAATAACGATTTTAATTGCAAAAAGATCATACCATTATGGTAGTCTCTCGTAATCAACGTAAACGTCAAAGTTTTAGTAATTACAAACGCGGAATACGATTTTAAATTATTAGATTACAATACGTTCACAAGCAGGTACGCCGAATGGCAACGGTATAAAAGTTTCTCTTCTTTATCGTTTAAAGTCCAATTGGTGCAACCCTGGAATGGGCTGCCTAAAAAGACTAAGTAACTGAGTTCAATAATACAGTATATACGTCACATATGTATCATCGTTTGCTATCCAGGCCGCGCGTCTCTGAAATAGGCTGCTTAAACTAGTACACATAAATATTGTTTGTTATTTACTATATAATTTTAACTTTTTTATGCTGAAACTGCCTATAATGTTTTATAATCTGTTTACCTTTGTTCATTAACTGTTTTGTGTAATGAATAAACTAAAAAATAAAAAAACAAAGACACATCAAATAAAAAAGGTCTATACTCAAGTAATTATGCATGCCGTTAAGTTCTGATTTCAATATTGCATATAAAAAGAAACAACATCATTTGAACCAAAAAATAAAACATTTATATGTACGTCACAAGATATCATCTGTCCAATTTAAAGCTTTATAAAGAAAATATTAATGTATTCAAGAACAATTTGAACTAATATACAAATAAATATAAATTCAAATAATATATTAATATTGTTCCTAAAATTATCAATATCAGTACGATTACTAGCTAATAACAATTCAATGTTTGACAAGGCTACCAAATGTCTTACGTATGAGGTACAAGCTGGCAGTCTCTTTTTTCATATCCAAAAGATGTATTGATGAATGAAATTAATGTGAGTGCCCTCACCTACACAGATCCGATAAAGTAAAAACTTGGCGTACTCTATCTTTTTAATATTATCGTGACTATTCTCTATTATGTAATAAATATGTAACCTAATAAAAAACCAGTCACTAGTCAGGTATATTACTAAACCCCAAGTTTCTATTTTCCATTTTTTCTAAGAAAATTGGCTGTAATACATACACAGACTGAATACGGAAGTTTTGTCCTCCGTGCTTATAAGTTCGGTTTTTCTTTCGAACATCGGAACTGTGAAAGTAAAGCGCACTAAAGTGTATCGTAACCGAATCAGCTGTACAATTTAATTCCAAAAATATTTAGCGCTTCGAAATAAATTCAAAACAAACTCACCGATTCGTTTGACAAAATAACTGAAAAGCGTGATCGTTTAGCATGAAACCAGACACGATGTAATTAATAGTCACGTACGTACTGCTATACGTAGCGTAGTAGTTACAATTTGAATTATTAGTTATGTTGATCGTTATTTATTTTAATTTCATAAAGATAGAATAAAATAATCAAAATGGGACTCGGCAGCGAGATGAAAAGTGGGTTGCGGAAACCGTTTGGTTTCGTCGAGTAGTCTCTGTCTACCCCTTTGGGTTGTGCCCCGAATTCCTGTAGCATGAATGCGTATAGATGTAAAGTAAATGATATTAATGATTTACGTATACCTTTATTGACTGGAATAAACCACAGCATTCTTCTGGAATATATTACGAAACTAGCATATTATGAATAGTAAAAAAAAGAAAATGCTAAGACATTCCGTAGAGAAGAAATAATAGAAAAGTAAGTTCTCAGATAATAAAAATGTTTTTAATTTTTATTATCTGAATTTAAATTCAAATTTAGAGACATATTTTAATTTACGTTCTTTGTTAGATTACTAAGAAGATATAGCGCATTCATGCTTTGTTTAGGCTGAACTTTTATCAAATTCGAAAACGAGAAATTCAAAGAGAAATCAGCGACAGAATAAATCAGATATGCTCTAAAGACTAGAGAATTAAAACAGTTATTTAAAAAAAAATTGATTATAGAGACCAAAGCGTTACGCTTTGTAATTTTTAAATTAAAAAGATTAACAGCAAAAACATGTTATCTATTTGTACAACAGGTTGAGTAATTATTACGAGAAGGCGAGAAAGAGAGAGTAATCAACGAACGTAGCTACTAAAATTTGCCTGACCCTTACCTATAGTCGAAGGCTCAGTGGACCCGAGTTCAATGTTTAAACCTATGTAAAAACGCAACAGGCGCCGCAACTCTTCTCGCTTCTTTTTACATTAATATGATTGACTGAAGCTTACGTAGTATAAAGAACATGTTTCTTCCGCAGCTCCTGGGGTCAGAAAGGGTCGCGTGGGGCTTCTGAACCCACAAGACAAGATGAATCTTTGGTTTCTGTTGTTTATCTGCCTTTACTGTTTTATTTCCGTTTCTCATCATGATTCATTTAAAGTAGTATTTCTTCCAATCGTGACAACATATTATAAAAAAGTAAAATACTAAATTAAGTAACGATGATAAAGAAATTGTCAAATATTATACATATGCCCATAGAGTTCGAAATGTACAAATTGTGAAAATCAGTTATAAATATTTATTTTTTCTATTTAAAAACTCAATTGCACGTTAGTACAATAAAATTACACTACCTACCAAATTGTACATAAACTAAATGTTTAAAAATTAAGTATGGTATGATACAATTAACGAGTTTGTATTGAATACAATAAATATGCAATATACATAAATTCAAATATACTTATATTTAAAGATACCAAAATGTACTAACTAAAACAACAGCATTGCCTCAACCCCACAACCCTTGACTATACTTAATATTAAGGACACATAGCAGTATATATATACCTATAAGGAAATGGACTTTCATTACCCACTTTTCGCCTTTTCGGCAGATAGACCATGATGCGTGGGGGGCCCCATTGCCACTCAAGAAAACGGAGATACCCTAAAATTATAAAATAACTGCAGTTATTTTATAATTTTAGGGGTTACACACTCTGCTTAATCTGGTATAAGAGTAAATACAGTATACTTGTGTTAAATGCTTGTATGCAATTTCTGTTCACAAAGAGTTGTTCAATTCAACTAAAATCGAATTGTTTCACGAATAAGATTTTTTTAGCAGCATTCTTATAAATTTTAGAACAATACTTTTATTGGGTTTAATATACCTATTATGTTAGATATTTTGTAACCTTTTTGCATAAACATGGCTGTTTTTAGTATTGAATTAATTAAGAAACAAATAAAATAAAATTTAGAAACAAATAAAATTTTGAGTTAAAAAATTAGTTTTGTGAAAAAATACTTTTAGTTTTGTGGAATAACACGTTCATTAATATTTATTTGCTACAATTTATTTAAAAAAGTAATATATGTGGGTTCAGTGGAGCCTCAACTAGAAGTACTCGTACGTTACTACTTTTCACGATTGCAGTTAATTGTTAACACAAGACCGGCTGAACACAAATCAGAAATCGTGCACCAGCGATTCTGTAGTATCACAAAAATTCCCCGTACTGTGTGGATAAAATATATAATAATTTGATCAATTTCGCGCTTTTGATCTATCCATGACATGACATGACTTTGACAAGACTGGTAATCTTATTATAGCTGTTGAATATTACAATTCTACCTTTTCTGTCTACCTTTAGTACCTAAACAAAACCGGCGATAGATAGGATACATTAAAATCCAGGAAAAATATACGGTTGTGGTTTCGGTTAAAATTTTGGAAGGGTCACAAATTTACAGATTTATTAATTTTCTTTGAAAACTATAAATGTCTCGAATTTATTTTTCTTGTAACGAGCAGACCTATTTGATGACTTTATTTGTCGCTAACAAACTTTGAGGATAAAGGCGGCATGATTTATTCATGCACACGAGTAAAATTAATTCGGCTTAAATTATTTTTGTTTTTCATCAAAACCTGAAGTAAAAAACTGGCAAAGAGAGGCAGTTCAAACATTAAAGATATAAGATAAATAATAACATAGCCATTTAAATATTCTTTACAGCACTTAAAATAAATATATTTTACTAGAGTTCTCAAATAGCGTTTATTTCTATTTTGTTTTGCCAATTATCGTACATCTTTATGTACAAAAAGGTTGCAATCAATAACTTAAAATTTGGTTAAAATGGCCTTGTATTGTATGAATATAAATCAAGCTGTCTTTTTGCACAAAACAGATTCTCACGGCATCACTTAAAAACTTCTCAGTTCCTAAGTTATGCAAACGGGAAAACTTCGAGCTTAAGAACTATGTTCGGCTTCTACCAAATCTTTTTGCGTCACTTCTATGCCACCGAGAATTTGCCAAAAGAATTTTATTGGCTTTAACGCTCTAAGTAAGACTGTTTCGTTTATTTCTGGAGTATTCGTATTTAAAAAAAAATGTATTCTATTGTTATAAGAAGTTATATAGGTAATAAATAACGCACACTGGCTTAAAATAACGTTGACATGAAGTTTTACAAATTATTTCATTGCCTTTATAAGACAATTAAATTAAGTGATATATTATAAAAATACAATTTTATATAAAATCTCTATTAATTTTCAATGTAAAATTTTGTACAATTCCTCTACAGATATTTTGTCCCGCTTCCGTGTAAGTGTAGCATTTAGTTCTCATCAATAGTACTATGACACGTAGCAGAGGTCTCTAAATCCATCGGTTTCAGATCAGGTAATTAGGGTGCACACAGACCTTTACCAAGACTCCACGGAAGACAGACAAAGAATTCTCGTCGATAATTTTCTTGGATAATTTTGATACCCCTTTCTATACAACTAGGGGATTCTGCCAGTGTCGCAATTACACCCCAAACTATCACTGCATACATACATCTATATACCTAGTGTCTTAATTAATAAATTAATTGGAATAACGTTTTTTTATATATTTCTATTGTCCCAATATAGTTTAACAAGTAAAATTTGTACAAAATGTGCCTATAATCTGAAAAAAAAAAAGATTTTATTTAAATTTATTATTAAAACTGCTTCCGCGAAGGCCGACGTGGAACATCTGAAACAGCTCCAGAAGGAGTAGAAGTGCAGATCCTGTCGTTCTATTGTCGATAATTTTTGGTCTATATTTTCCTAATTTGGTGCTGCGGCGGTTCTTTAAGCATCTTACTTTGAGCTTAATATTGCGTTTGATTGCCGAAAAACTTACTAACGGCTAACACTAAATGTTTACTATCTCACACGATCTTTTTTCCACGTTCCACCATATCTTGACTCCACGCTGCTCTGACATCACGAAATACGCATAGCATTTAAATTTTTTATTATCTTAGGCACCTAACATAGGTATATAAAGATACAAACACAAAATCAGCTCATAAATTCTTTAAAATTAGAATAATAATGCTAAAGTTTCATTTATGTAGTTGTATTTAAAATCTAAGAAAGGAATTTTCGATAAGCAAATAGTTATGAAGAGAAAAAAATATTTAATATTGAACTAAATATTCTATATTGAATGTAATATAACCACGTAGAGTCGTGCCACTTAATTCTTAATTGTTTTTTAGCTTAAAAAGATTTATAGAACTTAAGTAGTGCAAAATTTTTACTAATGTATAGCGTGATTTGGCATAAATACATTTGCTTATGAAAGTATCCACTACGATATCTTTTCATGACGTGATCATATCGACTAAACTAAAAAAGATTTACTTTTTTGTTACAATTTACGTATTTATTACAATTTTAAATAGTGTTCTATAGCGCTAATTGGTGGGGACCAAATTGCAGCAGCTTCAAGTAGGTAAAAGCAAAGAAGAGTGCGTTGTCCGTACCATTTCAAATATTGACCAAAGACCAAAGCTTCCGCCGTGAATTGCCTTAACTCTCACTTTATTAGTACTAGGATATTACAAAAAGTATTTGTACTAATGCCGCCCCTTTACAAATAAATATAAACCGCAGTCATTTTCCATTTCATTAATTACCTTTAATGTTACAAACATGATAGATAATAAGATTACCTAGTTAGAAAGGGTCTATAATTTATATCAGGTGTATCATAAAACTAAAATAAATTATACAATACATTTCAATGCATCCGTCGCTTCATTCCTACACTTTTTTGTGACTACTTTAGAATAATATTTAAATCTTATTTAATAAATTGCATCACGATTGGTCCCTTGTATCAAAATGTAAATTTACAATTAAACATCACAATATTTTAAAGATACGAATAAAATTTACATTCAAAATCCTAAAAATATAAACAAAATTAACACGCGTATAATTTATTAGTTACACGGGTAATCACTTACACGGTAAGCAACAATCTGCCAACTGTCAACGGATATTGGATATTCGTCGACAGTTGGATTACCCATCCGTGACAAAGCAGCCCATCGCGGATCTTCTGCATGACAAATATATCAAACATATTTCTCGCTACTCGCCTTGCTACCTTTGATATGATGTGGTAATACCTTAGACAATACAGTTTACAAAAAATTCTAATTTCACTAATTAAAACTATATACTTTTGTACTCCTAATATTGCGACGTCAACAAAATTGATATTTACAATTAAAACTGTTAAAATTGCATAAGCATGATGGGCAGTGCTAATCCAAGTTTACGGGTGTATGTCAATAACACAAACGTCATAACATTCTTTATCTTATTTATAAACGTAAATGATGTGTGCATCTGTTAGTGATCACGTAACTTTTGAACGACTTGACTATCGACACGATGGTTCATAGTTATACTAGGACCCGATAGTTAGCGCTGTGGACGAGTTACTAATACATTTTAAATTTATGAACCAAAATTACTCATATGTTTAAAAGTTATTAATATATTTTATTTCCCATACTCATGGCGCCACCTACCGTAACGGGGATAACAAAGTCTGCACGGCCAGCTAGTTGTTTAATAAATTGTAAGCACTATGAATATATGGGTACACATTGATTTACTTCAATGGATTTTCTTAATAATTTTTAATGTTATTCATGTCATAGAACTTCTTTTATGTCGTTAGAACTCGCCATGCTGCATTGTGAGATATGAGAAATGGAAATTCCTTTAAAATAATTTAACCCATGTCTGGCTTTTACATCACAGTAATACTAATACAGCCTACTATATATAAAGGTAATTCAATATAAAATAAATTCCGATACGATCCCTTTTCTGTTCAGAACTTTCGCGAGTAACAATGGGATGATCCGGGAATGAACGAGTCCAATAAGTCGGTCTTTCTTCGTTCCGAAAACATTTTTATCCCTATTTGATGTAATGTTATATGCCTTGAGGCTTAGCTTACTGAACCGTTTTAACGTAGTGTTATGTAATATCAGAATAGATAAAATTGATGGATTCGACATATGTTTAATGGTAGGATGTCAATCACATGTTTGTGATAAAAATTGTCAGTATCTAACCTATAAAGTTATAATTTTGCAATACATATCAATCATTATTTTCGATATTGTTTGTGTCACCAATACGCAATGCAGCAGCATGACAAACCATTATCGGTTTCAAAATCCTTTCAAATACTTAAAAAGGTACTTATCTCTAATTATTTTACATCTCTGTCCTCTACATAATCTATCCAGTATATAACTAAGTCACTAACCACACATTTTAAATGCCAAGAAACTCACAAGCATGCACAATTTAATTTGATCAAAATTGCTGTGGAATAGAAGATTGTGCTTTTTTGATTATCGGTACAGAGGTTGAAAACAAAACAAATTCCCAAAACTTTATTTGGATTTCCGTTTAATATTATGAAGAAAAATATCCAAATCAAAAAGCATTATGTTACTCAAAATAAAAGAAATGTCGATATCCTTTCCGGTTTAGTTTTTACTAAAATCGAGTTGATGGTATGTCGCAGAGCGCGGCTTGGAACGATTTCGTGGTCGGCTGCCCGACACACGCCGGTGGCCATCAACAATGGCCGCCAGAGCACTGCCCTCGCCGTCGCGTCGCCGCGCCCACAAACTGGCTAACTACTGCTTTTTACGTTTCATATTCCAACAACAATCTTAAGTACATTTTTAGTTTTTATGAAGTAACTCTTTCTGGCAATCCTTTACTTCTCAGCTTCTTAGTTCAACGAGGTCCTTGGAATAGACGTTTATAACACAACTACATACACAAATAGTCGAAAAATGTATTGTAAGAGCTAAACGTACTAATTTGGTTATTAAACACAAGCAAACATCCTGACCGAGACCAATCATTTGTAGCCCATACAAAAAATTGTCCCATGCAGGAATCGAACCCGTAAACCGCACTGCGGTCGCCAAACGCTTAGGCACTATGCAATAGGGGGTAACAATTTCCACGCATGCTACTTTACACCCATACTAGTTCTCGTTGCCTAGCAAAGTCACGCGGATATATAATGTTACAAGCAATATTATAATGACTTACACTTTACACAAAGAAATGCTGTGAGTAATCCCTAACTTTATTTATACGTAATAAATAGTCATCGCTTACGGAAGTGGGGACATGAGATGGGTTGATGGATTCTCTGACGCAAACAAAACCCGGATTACAATACAAAATATAATATCTAATATCTAATCATATCGGGGTAGCTCAGTACTTAGCGTACCTGATATAGCACTAGCTCAGCTATGGGTCCTAGGTTTGAATCCCTGTCGTAACCAATATTTGTGCAAAGGTCACAAATTATTGGATTTCCGGTCTGGTGGTGTTTTTTATTTTTATGGGAAAGGCGGCAAACGAGGAAGTGGTTCACCTGATGGTAAGTGATTACCATCGCTGACGTACATCTGCAACACCAGAAGTGCTGCAGGTGCGTTGTCGCCCTTTAAAGAGTATTTGGGAGATGTGAAGCAGGATGGGGAGTGCGATGGGGAGCCGGAATGGCGTTTGCTAGTAACTAATGACTAATGCCAATTACTAGATTCCATAAAGTCTCGTTTATGGGGCAATATAACATTTACTACAATAAAATCTTGAGCTTGGCACTATGCTCAATGACCTCAATAGTGTCTCCCAACAGGTTGATCTTAAGATGAACATGGACAAGACGAAGATCATGTTTAACATTCATGTCACACCAACACCGGTTGCTGTTGGGAACAATAGGCTCGAAATTGAAGATGAGTACGTATACCTGGGACAAATTGTCCGATTAGGTAAGTCCAACTTCGACCCAGAGGTCATTCGACGAATCCATCTCGGCTGGGCTGCGTTCGGGAAACTACGTCATATGTTCTCGTCGAGTATACCACAAAACCTCAAGAGCAAAGTATACAACCAGTGCGTATTGCCAGTGATGGCATATGGAACTGAAACTTGATCCTTCACTGCAGGCCGGATGAGGAAACTCAAAGTTGCTCAGCGCGCTATCGAAAGGGCTATGCTCAGAGTTTCTCTGCACGATAGAGTCTGCAATGATGATATCCGCAGCAGAACTAGGGCAATGGGGCGGCCACGTAGCAGAACCGACAACCGTTGGGGGAGAATGGTTCTCGAGCGGCAGCCACATACAGGCAAACGCAGTGTAGGACAACCCCCCACAAGATGGAGTGACGACCTGCGCAATGTTGCGGGAAGTCGATGGATGCAGGTGGCTCAGGACCGAGCTTTGTGGGAATCTTTGGGGGAGGCCTATGTTCAGCAGTGGACTTCTAGTAGGCTGAAATGACGAACGATGATGACAATAAAATCCCGGTAAGTGTCCAAAGTCCTATCGATGTATTAAACATAGACTTTATTAAAAGTTTATCTATTATAATAAAGAACTTGTCCTAATTGACTGATTCATTAACGTCGAGCCGAAACTGCTGAAGTTAATTACCTAAAATTTTGACTTACTTTTATTACGTAAGCAACCACTAAGAGAGAATTTTATGATATCGGAGGTAAAATTGGGAAGTAAGTTTGTATGAAACTTGCCGTCATTTTGAAAGTTAATCCGCAGAATAAGGTACCTAGTCTTCAAAGAATTTAAGATATACACGTTTGAAGATTTTCTTGAAATAATCTCCTTGAAGGGGTAACATAGGGGATGAAAATGTGTATCGAAAATTAAAAATGATGTATTTCGAAAATAATTCCCCGAGGAGATAAAAGAGAGAATGAAAGTAAGGGTAAAAATGAGAATTAAAAATCCGAGAAAATTATTGTCAATATTTAAACTATCGGTTACATGTTAAGAGGAGCCGTGGTAGCCTAGTGGAGAGGGAACCCTAACCCGCTGGTGGACCCTAACCCGCTGGTGGTAAACGCCAACAAATATTCCCCGATTTTAAACGCAACGGTGCGTCACCGTCGCCCGCGTAACGTATTAGACGACCCGGAAGATGTAACAGCACCAACAGACCGACAAACTGAACTAGTTTCGGTTAACACTACTCAAGAACATACTGTACACACAGTTAGGAGTAGAGACACGTACACAATCCCCCGCCGACGCATAAGAGCGTATCGTGCAAACCGAACACCCGGGATTCAGGGCGGTCCTTACCGCCCAATACTACCGAAACACCACGACCGTCCGAGACGAGGCCCGAACCTCCCTTGGACGGTCCTTAGATTGCTTACCAAAATGAGATAAGCAATAGATGTACTCTTGTACATCTACTTAAAGCATAAACGCCCGCGGCCTCAAGGACGCAGGCGCAAACCTATGAAGCTGTAAAAGCCAAAACGGCTAACAGCAATAACTTCATCGAATACATATACAGTGGAGAGGGCGCTCACTTAAGTTTCATAGAGCGCGGGTGACTTGGGTTCGATCCCCGGTGCCGGCACCACTAAAATTGTTAATAGCAATTTTAAGTGCTGTATTTACCACCTGCTCAGAGGTGAAGGAAAACATCGTGAGGAAACCTGTATGTCTGAGAAATAATAAAAATATTATTCTGATGATATGTGAAGCCCGCCAACCTGCGGGCGCGTGGCGGGCTGTTCCCGGCTCCTAAACCCTCTCTGATACTCGTATTTGAGAGCTGCCTTTGCCCTGCAGTGGGCACTTACGGGCTGCTACTTTACTTTACTTTACATGTTAAAAAACAAGTGTTGAAGAATTTTCAAAACTCCCATAAGTGTGTAAAATAAGGAGTGAAAGTTTATGGGGAAATTCAAATTCTACTTTTTTTTTTAAAGTAAATCCATGAAAATTTATGTTTAACCTTTTGTTACGTAGTACTAGTCTCTGTTCTGTGATTTTATTTAAAAGAATGAATGCGATAAAAAAACATGGAAGTTCCGTATTCATCTAATTAGCTTTAACAGTTGCGTCTAAACGATGATTATTCAAAATTGTTTTTAATTGCACCAAAACTATTATACTTATAATATTGCTTGCTACATACCGAGAGATGGCGCTGATTTCCAATCGTATCGTTAGATTAAACTACGCGCAGGGTTTTCATATTGATTCAGAAAAGACAAAACTAATTATATACGTAAATCTAAACATTTTAATATCGGTGAGACTGAAAGCGGTCGGTACCTACACTAATTAGCCCCGGGGCTGTGTACAGAATTCTGACTTTTCCCATTCATGAGAGAATGCCAAAAGTTTTACATCTTGCTGTTCATTTTTAAATATCCAGCGAGTCTATTTTATCAAAATTACTCCAATAAAATGACAAATGTTTTGACAATCTCCAAAAACTTACCTTTTATCATTTTTAGGTATGTGCAAAGCAGAATTTCTCAAAAGAAATTCTATATGTTGAGAATCCCTCCTAATGCTAATAGCTGTTTTTAATTCTCAGCTTAGATTAGGGGAATTGTTAGCATTGATACTAATATTTTGTAATATTTCCCTGCTTAAGTCTTTGGGCGAATTGCACACAATTAAATGATCTTCTTAAAAGGTTTTAGAAGTCATAGTAATCACTAGGTGTGGTCGCGGAGGTTTAAAAGAGATCTTATTCCTAGAACTACATTAATGCAATATTATAAGGCATAAACATCATAAATCCCTAGAGCAGTTGTTGAAAATGGCCGGTACTTGAGTGAGGACTTCTCTCACGGTCAGTTTTATGTGGCATGTTTTCGGATGAGCTCTGCCAGTGGTTTGCTCATCTTCGCCCCAAAAGGGACTTCAACAAACGCAGGACACAAGGAGGTGTTAAGCTAAGATGACCTATTTTAATTTATTTCAAGATCCACGTGGACGAAGTCTCGGGTAGAAACCTTGTTATTATATAAATAAATACATAGATATCAATAACCCCTGAATAAGTTGGTCGCTCTCAAGGCGTTTCTAAAAGATTTATTAAATAAAAAGATAACCTACGGGGGTTTCTTTCGCCTGTTTCTGGTTCGTCAGAGAAAAATTATTACTAAATGGTTGCAGATTTAAAAAATTAAGTTTGACAGGTGGAATTTATGTTTCTTATGGCGAAGAATAACTAATTTGATATCGAATTCTAATTTTAATTGTATTCTATTCTTTTATGTAAGTCCTAAGAAGCATTTGCATAAATTATTCATTTCTATGTTCTACGTTCCGGCTGATTGCCTATAATACTGAATTTAGTCGTTTCTTCCCACGGAAAGTAAGACAGTGGCTCCATCAATATATATTTTCCTTAATGTTTTTAATAACTTTGACAAACATCTCACCGATGTATTACTGGAATTAGCCTAGAAAGCCCTGCTGTAATAAAAGTACACTTAAAAGCCTATAAAAGTGCTATACACATTTTGGTACCTAGGGATTTCATTCCCGTCATTTTCTTAGTCCAATTTTTATGAACTCGAGGAAACTTGTCGAGACTACCCCCTACCACTTTCATAGCGCCTGTTCCTTTGCCTATTGACTCTGATCGACATGTCGAATTTTCAATATAGATTTTCACGACTTGGTTATTTTATTTATTTTTATTTTAGTTGGGGAGCTTATACTAAATTTAAAATTAGTCAGTGCATACTAATATGCTATTAAAAAGCTGAAATAAAAATTAAGATCTGGGTTCGATCCCCAGTGCCGGTACCACTAAAATTGTTAATCGCAATTTAAGTACTTAATTAACCATGTGCTCGGCGGCGAAGGAGAACATCGAGTGGTAACCTGCATGTCTGAGAAGTAAATAAAAACAGTGTTTCAATGACGTGTGAAATCTACCAATCCTAATAAAATATACATTTATATGATATTTACTTGACATATTAATCGATCCTCTATTTGGACATCATATACCAATGTATAAAATCAATTTTTTTAACAAAAACGAACATCGAGAACAGCAACATGTGTTAACTAGACTATGTAGCGGCACGTTTACATTGTGAAATGTGTTCTCTATGTTTAAACAATTATGTCGTTAACGAGTGCCAAGTTATGATGTACTACGTATTTTAGGCTTTCCAGTATCGCTACATTTTTATATATATTTTTTTACTATCGACTAAAGAGTTTTTTTATATAAAATTACACTTGACAGGTTCGTAATGATATTTTTTTTTATACATAGAAAAGATGCAAATGAGCAAGTGGCTCACTGTATTGTAAGTGATTACCGAAGCCAATGTATATCCGCAACACCAGAAGAGCTGCAGATGGGTTGCCGGCCTTTAAGAGACGAATAGGATTTTTTCTTGATGGTCCCTAAGTCGTTACTGTTCTGATTACGCATACCGCTGACGACAATTGATTCCAAAAAGCATTCATCTTTTACTTGAAGTACGACGTAGAAAATGATGAGAGAAACGAACTGTGGTGGATTACCAACCATCTAGGTGGTGTTGGTGAAACTTAGTATTTCCGAAATAAACTTAGAGTTACCGAAATCGCCATTTATAGCAGATGGGTCGGCAATTACTAAATTATTGTTTAATGTTAAAGTCTTCAATTATTTTGTAATATTTCCTGCTTAAGTCTTTGGGCGAATTGCACACAATTAAATGATCTTCTTAAAATGTTTTAGAAGTCATAGTAATCACTAGGTGTGGTCGCGGAGGTTTAAAAGAGATCTTATTCCTAGAACTACATTAATGCAATATTATAAGGCATAAACATCATAAATCCCAAGAGCAGTTGTTGAAAATGGCCGGTACTTGAGTGAGGACTTCTCTCACGGTCAGTTTTATGTGGCATGTTTTCGGATGAGCTCTGCCAGTGGTTTGCTCATCTTCGCCCCAAAAGGGACTTCAACTAACGCAGGACACAAGAAGGTGTTAAGCTAAGATGACCTATTTTAATTTATTTCAAGATCCACGTGGACGAAGTCTCGGGTAGAAACCTTGTTATTATATAAATAAATACATAGATATCAATAACCCCTGAATAAGTTGGTCGCTCTCAAGGCGTTTCTAAAAGATTTATTAAATAAAAAGATAACCTACGGGGGTTTCTTTCGCCAGAAAACCAGAAACATGGTTCGTCAGAGAAAAATTATTACTAAATGGTTGCAGATTTAAAAAATTAAGTTTGACAGGTGGAATTTATGTTTCTTATGGCGAAGAATAACTAATTTGATATCGAATTCTAATTTTAATTGTATTCTATTCATT
This sequence comes from Bhutanitis thaidina, assembly GCA_029286595.1. Classification (NCBI taxonomy): domain Eukaryota; kingdom Metazoa; phylum Arthropoda; class Insecta; order Lepidoptera; family Papilionidae; genus Bhutanitis; species Bhutanitis thaidina. The sequence goes on from JAGSMS010000022.1 coordinate 7,700,644, forward strand.
ACGTCACTGTGTAATATTGTTGACCAAATATTTATAAGAGATTACGGATTTCTATTTAGCACGACTTAGCGTAGCCAAACATGTTACTGCAACCAACTTTTTGCCTCACCGGGATATACTCGTAGATACCTCCGGGATATTTCGCTGTCGGATTCGTAACTTGAGGCTACCATGAGATTTTCCGGCTTTTCCTTTAGTCGTTTCTTCCCACGGAAAGTAAGACAGTGGCTCCATCAATATATATTTTCCTTAATGTTTTTAATAACTTTGACAAACATCTCACCGATGTATTACTGGAATTAGCCTAGAAAGCCCTGCTGTAATAAAAGTACACTTAAAAGCCTATAAAAGTGCTATACACATTTTGGTACCTAGGGATTTCATTCCCGTCATTTTCTTAGTCCAATTTTTATGAACTCGAGGAAACTTGTCGAGACTACCCCCTACCACTTTCATAGCGCCTGTTCCTTTGCCTATTGACTCTGATCGACATGTCGAATTTTCAATATAGATTTTCACGACTTGGTTATTTTATTTATTTTTATTTTAGTTGGGGAGCTTATACTAAATTTAAAATTAGTCAGTGCATACTAATATGCTATTAAAAAGCTGAAATAAAATTAAGATCTGGGTTCGATCCCCAGTGCCGGTACCACTAAAATTGTTAATCGCAATTTAAGTACTTAATTAACCATGTGCTCGGCGGCGAAGGAGAACATCGAGTGGAAACCTGCATGTCTGAGAAGTAAATAAAAACAGTGTTTCAATGACGTGAAATCTACCAATCCTAATAAAATATACATTTATATGATATTTACTTGACATATTAATCGATCCTCTATTTGGACATCATATACCAATGTATAAAATCTATTTTTTTAACAAAAACGAACATCGAGAACAGCAACATGTGTTAACTAGACTATGTAGCGGCACGTTTACATTGTGAAATGTGTTCTCTATGTTTAAACAATTATGTCGTTAACGAGTGCCAAGTTATGATGTACTACGTATTTTAGGCTTTCCAGTATCGCTACATTTTTATATATATTTTTTTACTATCGACTAAAGAGTTTTTTTATATAAAATTACACTTGACAGGTTCGTAATGATATTTTTTTTTATACATAGAAAAGATGCAAATGAGCAAGTGGCTCACTGTATTGTAAGTGATTACCGAAGCCAATGTATATCCGCAACACCAGAAGAGCTGCAGATGGGTTGCCGGCCTTTAAGAGACGAATAGGATTTTTTCTTGATGGTCCCTAAGTCGTTACTGTTCTGATTACGCATACCGCTGACGACAATTGATTCCAAAAAGCATTCATCTTTTACTTGAAGTACGACGTAGAAAATGATGAGAGAAACGAACTGTGGTGGATTACCAACCATCTAGGTGGTGTTGGTGAAACTTAGTATTTCCGAAATAAACTTAGAGTTACCGAAATCGCCATTTATAGCAGATGGGTCGGCAATTACTAAATTATTGTTTAATGTTAAAGTCTTCAATTATTTTGCTTAAATAATACCTGAGGAACTTGATACCTCTTATTGTAACGGTTAATGCGTGCAATACAATTTTTTAACTACAGCGGATATTACCGTACACTGTTTTCATTTGTAATACCACCAAAATTTCAATAAAAATTATTGAATGAGAGAGACAGAATAAGGCATGCAATGCAGTCAATATTAATAATGCACTCCGCATTATTGTCGACTATTCAAGGTCACGTGATTTACCCAATTTAAATCGCTTCTATGAATTTGGTATGTGATACCAAAAATTTGGTATGTGGTACTGGTTAGTAAAATTAGAAAATATACCATTACTAAGAGCAAGAGAGTAAGACTATATATAATTAACGCCGTGCTGCGCGGATACTGTTTCTGGAGTGATATATCAGGCTATGGAATATTTTGTTCCATATTCTGATATCTCACTCCATGTGAGAGCCCACCTCGGTTCAACTCCGAGTGTGATAGTGCCGAAGCACTTAAGCACTTAGCTTACCAAGAGTCGGCGGATGCTGGAACCCGCAAAGCGTCGAATGTCCCGAAACAGAAAAGAGCCTTCAATAGTGCTGCCAAGTCCTGCAAACGTGCCCTCCGCAAGGCCTGCTTCGACCATAATGACCGTATTGGAGCCAGACTAGCGTCTTACTCATCCAGGAGTAAAGCTTTCTGGTCTCTTGCCAAATCGGTCGAAGCCAATTTCTGCCGGTCTTCTTTACCGCCCTTGCAGAAGTCTGATGGCTCATTAGGGATCTACTGGGGTTCTTCTTGTGTATGCTATTCACCAGGAGCGAAGCCATTGAGAGACATGGTGAAGCTCTTGCCGTGTCTCTTGATATATCTAAGGCTTTCGACAGGGTCTGGCACGCATGTCTCGAAGGTATCGACGAGTAAGTATACCTGGGACAAATTGTCCGATTAGGTAAGTCCAAAAAAGTATACAACCAGTGCGTGTTGCCAGTGATGAATTACGGAACTGAGACTAGGTTCTTCACTGCAGGCCGTATGAGGTAGCTCAAAGTTGCTCAGCGCGCTATGGAAAGGGCTATGCTTGGTGTTTCTCTGGGTGGTAGAGTCTGCAATGATTATATCCACAGCAGAACTAAGGTAACCGACATAGCCGTAAGGATCTGCAAGCTGAAGTGGCAATGTGCCAGCCACATCAAAGTGCTCTTGATTCCAAGGAAAAATCACGGTTTAAAATAACCGGTAGTTTCTGTTTACTGAATTTGATAAATAATAATTAAACTAGAAAAACTAGAGCGTGGATTTTGTCAGTAGTGCAAATTGCTTTGTTCTAACAATGAGGAACAACTGCAATATCTGCAGGATGCAAGGAAAATTAATTAGAATAATTAATAAATAATTAATCTCTGCGGAATAGAGTCCGCAACGGCGATATCCGTAGCAGAACTACAGCAACCATCATAGCCGTTAGGATCAGCAAGGTGAAGTAATTGGGCCGGCCACATAACTTGCAGAACTGACAACTAACGGGAAAAAAAAGGTTCTCAAGTGGCAGCCACGTACAGGCAAACCTAGTTGCAGGAAGTCAATGGATTCACGTGGTACAGGACATAGCTTTGTGATAATCTTTGGGTAGAAGACCCATGTTCAGCGGTGGACTTGTAATAGGCTAAAATGATGATGACAATATTTTTAAATCCGATAGAACAATTACGTTGTCGTGAATTATTCTATCTGTAAAATAATCAAAAATTATTGTTTCGCATTTTTGTCGTCATCTAAATATCAACTCATCAACTAGACATCACGTCAACAAAAGTTTCAGAAGTACACATATTAAATTATAAACGAGATAGACTCATATATTTGTCGATACGGAGTGAAAACGTTCAGGCCATTAATCCTTTTACAATTTAAGCACTTCTGAATAAAAACTTGGGAATTCATTTATTATGTAACAAACCGCGATCGATTTGCAGCCATTTTTCATATTAATTTTCACCATGATTGTTTAGAGTAGGGTGTTAAAGAAAAGATAATTGCAGAGATTGCTTTGCTGTCAGTAAATTTTTTCAACGCTCCAAAAGCTAGGCATCAGCTGTGTGTTTGTGTATCGCACCATCGACAGGTACACCAACAATTTCTCTGTCAAAGACCATAAACGATCGGAGCGACAGTGTGCTATTAGGAGGCGTGCTCGTTGTGAAAGCCAGAATTCGACAAAATTATATAAGAAACAAAAAATGTTATCGCGTGAAATGAACTCGATGAAAATTATTAAAGAATAATAGAAGCTAGGTCCTTACCATCAATACACAGGACGGGCATGTTCTGTCCTTAACCAATCCCAATGCAGCTAAAGAGACTGGATTAAAATGATTGCTGTACCGATACACCAGTGAAAGATACTTGCTCTTTACAGGTAAAATTAATTTTAAGATTTAAGACAACAACAACAAGCCAAATGACAAAGTTGTATGCTCACAGCTCTTAAGAAACCTCGCAACTTGTATGGAAATGTTCAACGTGGTCATCATTCTGTTTAGCCTTTCAGTGATACACTCTTAAAGATAATAAGCGACGTCCATAAATATTTACACATAAGTTATATTATTGTTACATTATTGGTACATTAATTTTTTTAAAAGGAACTCTTGCTTTAAAAAAATTTATGTATTTCAATGTGTAATAGAAAAATTGCCTTACTAGGTATTATTTATATATAACCAGTGTTAGCTCGTAAGTTTCTTGACAGACTCAACGGCGGAGCAACGTTAGTATGTCATGTCCTTCAGTAAGATCCACAATTTACCGCGAAAACATTTTTGTTACAAGCGTTAATTATTAAAGCGAAAAATAATTTGCGGAAGCACAATCGGGCTTCGCGGTGTCGTGTCAAAAGAAAATCCATAATATCTGCCGTAATACCTCTATGGGAGACTAGAGTGATATTATGTACCTTGGACTTCAATCTCATAGAGTTATGATATTGTATATATTAAAGGACCAAGAACCTAATTAGAATTTAAAAAAATATTGAAGCTTTCTTTCAATACATCAAAAATAAGTGAGGTATGAAAAATAAAACACTCGCATTTTATGTGGACCGTGAATCACGAGTCGTCAAGGTGAATTCGATTGTAATGGTCTCACGACTGAGCGCGTCCGCCACGCCGAAGCTCTGGTTAATGAGCATCGATATGACCAAATCACACGACACGCCTGCTAAGCAGCGCAGTCATTACTCATCTCGTTAACAAAATAATATAGGTAGTAAAAATAAAAGTACTAATAAAATTTAATTACGACTAAAAATAAGATTAACAACACCCCGCCTCATCCCGCGTCATATGATATCATGTTTCTGTATGATATCATTAAAAAGTGGTTGCTATCTTGCCGGCGTGGCAACTATGGTAACAAAAGTGCAATGGCTAAAAACTTTCATAATGAAAGGTACAATTCAATCGAGTGGTCTTGTCTGGTAAATTCGACACTTCGTCTTCCTCGTGCCTTTATTCAAAACCCCGCGAGCTCTTAGTTCGAATTGCAATAATGATTGCGTTACGGTGGTTGATACAAATAATAGACTAATGGAAACTGTCCATGCGACTGCCAAAGCTATCCGATTACACTTTAAGTCCCATGGAAGAAAGCTAAGCGTGAGAAGAAGCTGCAGTTTTTGACTGATGCAATATCATATCGGCAACTGAATATCCATATGACGTAAGACATGCACAAATTCAATACCGCCAGTATTGAAGAAGCGATAAAGCGTAACCACGACTCCAAAGTGTTCGTCAGAAATTTGTCTGTCGGAAAGACTCAACTGACTAAATTGAAGATCGAAAGCAGCGCAGTTATTTTCGCTGGAGCTGAAACCGGTAATTCTAGTTCTTCAAAGGCTGTTTTATTCCATCATCCACGTCAAAAGCGTGGAGTAGAAGCATGGTTATCTTGAATTCTTCGAGAAAGGTGATTACGCCCTACTGGAGCCAATATCGCTACTAAACGGCGTCTACATGCTGTTTTCGAGAGTCTTCACGAATTGTCTAGCTAGCAGAATTGACAACTTTGAACTTCCCGAACAAGCAGGTTTCCAAAATAACTACGGAAGGTTTTTTTTTATAGGAAGGCTACAGATTATTATGTGCGACTAATCTGACGGTTAGTGATTCCCCCAAGTATATCTACAACCTCAGAGGAACTCCAAGTGCGTTGTCGATCTTTGAGGATATTTAGGCAGAGGGGAGTGTATAATATACTGGTTATCTATACCTTTTAAACAGGAACACGACAGTAGTTGCAATGCTAATTGGCGGGAGAAATGGGTAAGAGGGTGGTGGTACCAAACTTACCAAGACGACTTCTAGGCAGAAAAGCAGTACACCACCTCAAAGTGGTATTTTATAATGAGTAAAACACTGCTGCCACAAGTCCACGGAACTGAACATAGACAAGTTCCTCCAAGATCGCTTCAAAACGCAGTTCACCTGCATCGATCAAATTTCCATAACATGGTGTAGGTCGTCGCTCTATCTTGTATGGGCCTATCTATACTGTGTTGGCCTGTACTAGGTAGCCACTCGAGAAACTATCTTACTCAGCGTAAATAAGTTATATGGGCTAGGTTGCCTACCGAATGTCATCTCAGCTTGCTAATCCTTAAAGCAATGTTCGTTGCCTTAGTTCTGCTACTGATATAATAGTTACCGATTTAGTCTATAACCTGTTCAGAACTTAGATCGAGTTGAACCTACGCGTCCAAGCATAATACGAAAAAAATTATTTTTCAAATATAGTTTTTTTTTATTATTTTACTAATTTTGTTTTATATAATTAAAATGATCCTAAAAATTTTAATCATACTGAGGCCTAAAATAAATTAAAGTAGAGCAACATAATACTTTCTGTAGTACCTTCTCTATTTTTTTGCATATTACAAAGCTACTCTTACGTAACGTTAACCAATGCTTGATATGCTGTCACACGAATCCTATCTCTAAGGATTTCAGGGGCCAATATCATATAATTTGATATCTTTCTAAATCGAAACCTGTTAAATTAATTTTTACTATCATAGGCAGAGCCCTTGTGGCGCGAATTATTTGATTTAAAACAAATTTTATGTTTTATATAATAGACTCATTTACTATTAATAACAATTTTAAGAAATAGTTTTTTTTTTATTATGTACATTTGACAATGGCCAGGCCAATATGACCAAATAACCTCTGACCTATTGATTATTAAGTATATGGATTGATAACTGTATGCCATTAGCGAAAGCAACGGGCATTCTTTTTTAATTATTTTTGAGGTTATTTAGATATATACTTGTTGGTTAGGTGATATATACATATATGTATACGTAAAATAAATAAAATATCTTTAAATACATTTATTAAAAATACTTAAAGTAAAATAAAATAAATAATTAAATTATAACCCAACCGAGAGGTCGAGAGTTAGGGGGAAAGGGAAAGAAACCGGCGGATGATAAGGGCGGTATCAAGAAAACACCACCTTCTGCATTTGAGCTCGGAGCGGTCCATCCTCCGATGTTCCGAGAGGCTGACTGGGGTTAACCCATTTGCATTGACGACAATCGGAACAATTTCAGCCGGCATACCAGCCACATGTCGGTCACCTCGTGAGCCAGGTCCAGATATTGCGTTTTCTTATCTGTTTCGACTTTCACGAGGTTCTCGTCATATGGAAAACACAAAAATTGCATATGAAGCCATTCACTCGATATAATCATACTGTGTTATTTTTCACACCGTAGATATGGTTTTGATTAATGGTAAACATGTCTTGGATAAAGGATATTGTAAAATGGGTCGGTCGCATATCCGCCTAACAAACGAGGTGGCTACTGTAAGCCTTCTAAACTTTGTAGAGGTCTACGAGACTATCCAACAATGGACTTTTTATAGTCTGATTATGACGCTGGTTATATAGTAAACATAGGGTTACAAACATGCATAATGATATATTATTATTCCCCCACATACAAAAATATGTATTGATTATTATGTGCTAGTCGCATTTAATGCTGGAGTATCAAAGAAACAAAATATTGTTATAAGCATTATGTACCGTCTATGCTTATGAACATATTGTCATTAACAATATTAAGTGTTGAATTTGCCACGTATTCGGCGGCAAAGAAAAACATCGTGAAGAAACTGAATATCTGAAAATAATAAAGAAATGTCATGATATGTAAAGTCCGCCCGCGTGGAGCAGCGTGGCGGATCTTCCCGATTTCAATACCCTCTGAAGTATTAAAAGGAGACCTTTGCGCTGTAGATATTTGCAGTCCGCTACTTTATTTATTTTTTTAACTTACACCATGACCCCTTAAACGTTTGAATCATCACAACATCTTACAATCGTGTGATTTACACGGCCTCTAATGTCGACGTGAGCAAAGTCGCGAGAGGTAAATATTTAAGTTCGTATTTGAACGTTTCACAACATAACACACCTACTTTGCGCGCATACTAAAGTAACTATAAACCATTTAGAGTAAGCGTTGATACTCGAGAACATTTTTCTATATTAAAACGTACTTTGGGAACGTGTGGCCTTCGTGTCTAGCAATCTATTTATACAACTACGCCCTTTATATTTTTTTCTTTTGGCGGGCTGCACGTTATAGGGGTTTTTAATGTCGTTTCTAAACTTACCTACTTCTCTTTATGAAAACCGCAACATCTTATTTTCCTTATGATTCATATAAAGTCACTCTTAACTAATTTATACTAACACACAAGTATAATGATAAAAGACGTAATTTTAATATAATATCATGATTGGTCATTTAAATTATTCTATGAATGTTAATTACAATAATATAAAATTTTCTACTTTATTATTAAATGATGCATTGATACTTCTTAAATAAGGAGACATTAACTAACGTGTATGGTATGAACCATTGTTATACTATAGCTAAATAAATCAAATTCCAATGCATCAAAATATGTACCCATGTTACTTCAGTTTTAATTATGTTTATGATGGAATACGATTGGAATAATTTTCTAACAAATACAATTTGCATGATATATAAAATAGTAAAAAATATTTTATTGTGAATAAACAGTTAAATAAAATATTTACAATTAAATAAGTTTCGTATTACATAAATACTTAATGTATAAAACAGTAAATAGGCTCTGAGACATAGGCGCACAATCGAAATGAGGCACTTGGTCACGCGATCGTCGCTTTCAAACGTGAGCAATAGGCAACCCTATACGCCTGGCAACCACTGCCACAGTTTCTTACGAGGTGTACGAAAGGTTTCCAGATCGATAATGATTTACTTATGCATACCAGGTCGGACTTATGGCCACTTACATAGACCGACACACTTTTTCTGATCTAATTGAATAAAGTAATTGCAATTCTTACACGTAATTTCACTCACTAAAATATTTTCGTGAAATATTATTTCTGTAGTATAAATTGAACGATTGATGCTCTGATAAAAATAACATAATAAACTCGAAATTTTGTCAATTAAAATAAAAAGAGATGTAAAATAAAACTATGTATACGTAAAACATTAATCTATTATTTATCATTATAAAAATAGTTTCAATACGATGAAATCGATTAACTTATACCTCGATATTTTGTCAAACTATTGATTAACTCTGTTTATTTTTTTTTAATGTTGTATATCCCGTGATCAAGAGGAGTAATCTGCTGAATTGATCTACTACTCTTCACACAAAAAGTATTTATCTTTGTCGGGTCTGTCGGCACAGAAGTTAAGCGATTGCTTTAGCCCTATACCAAAGCTGCGGTTCGGGTTTTCCATATGCATAAAGTTTTTAGGAGCGCTTGTAGTAAGGATTCGAGGAGCAATATAAAAAGGATTTTAATAGTCGTCAATCGATATTATTATTGAGTATTTTACGCGATTAGACTTTGCAACGTACATTGAGATGATTTTTTTTTATATCACATGGGGTAAAGGTGCTCGCACCTATCAGTCATTGAAGGCGGAGACTGGTTATATCGGGATCGGCATTTAAGATGCCGGACCGACTAAAACCTCCACGGTTTAGATTTTATCTAGGTGGCTCTTAACAAAAATTAAAGATTTTTATGGTTTTTTCTAATATTAACAGTTTACAATAGTTCAGATATTGTTAATTTAGTGTCAATAACAACATCCTATGTGGGCTTGACTAGCCTTAATGTCTAAATTGGAATAAAGTGCATCACCCTACCACCGGTCTCTTTCACACTACTCTAATCACACTACACCAAAAGAAGAGCTATTTTCAACACAATGTCCACAATTACCGAGTTGGCTGAAATCCAAAAGGCAGCTTTGAGCTCACTCAATCAACGAATGGCTGATTTTGAAGCACTCATAAAAAACACCTCCTCACCTGTTCTTGATTTGAAAACTCTGGTAAGCGACTTTCAAGCATTTAAAGATAATGTCTGGCAGATCATGTCATTGCTACACAGCAAGCTCAATGAAATAAGTCAATCTGTTGACAATATAGAGATGAGGCATCGCAGAAAATATTTATTACTGTATGGAGTTCCAGAGGACAACAAGGCAAACATTTCCGAAACAGTAGTGACAGTCTTGCAGAATAACCTTCGACCTCCTGATTTCTCTTCGAGTGCCGTACTGGCTTGTCACCGTTTAGGTGTAGCTTCAGAGAGTCGTGCAAGACCTATACTGATACGGTTCAGAGACTTGTCTACTCGGACAACCATTTGGGCCAAGAAGACACAGTTCAAGGGCACTCCGTACGTGCTTTCTGAATTTTTAACCCGCCAGCGCCAAAACCTGTTTATTGCTGCACGTAACCATTTTGGTATCAGGCAGGTGTGGTCGCTTGATGGAAATATATTTGTTAAAATGTCCAGCGGCAAGCGTCATCGGTTGGCTGATTCCGAGGACCTCGATAAACTTATTGTTCAGTGCGAAAAGCCAACAGTTCATTCTCCTTCTAATGCCATGGGCAAGAAAAACCCAGACAAAAATAATAGTAGTAGTGATTTAAGGTCTACTGCAGTTAGATCCAAACGTTTAATTCGCAACAAATAGTCTTGCAGTTTTGCATTATTTTGGCCATATTTTGTTGTCTACAATCGGCATATATCAATATAAAAGGAACTAAACACTGTCATTATTTTTCCCATATTGTTTACATGCTTTTTTAGTGTTATGTTGATGTTGACTTGTAATGACATTGACATAATAATAATTTTGTGATGTTTGCTTTGATGTTTGTGACATAGACACGGAACTAGTATGGTAGCACAGATTAAATAGTTGGGAGTTACTATTATACTACTGTACGTAGTACAGACTTGCTCCATACAGACTGTCTTTGTATTTGTTACAACTTTTTTTTTTTTTTTTTTTTTTTTTTTTTTGCAACCCGTTTCTTTTTGTTTAATTTTTCTATTCTTTTAATTACTATAGTCCTTATTGTTATGTGATTGTTTTAAAGCCTGTAACCAGTCGGCCGGAGGGTGATGTATGAAGATATACCTACTTAGATTTTATTCCCTAGAATATATTATAATATCTAATTTATATTATATAATTTATCTATATTATATTTTATCTATAAAATGTCAGATAATGAATCTTTTTATTCGACTTGCAACAGTTCGTCTTCTCTTTCGCTTGTGGATGCTTCGGATGAACCTGTGACGTTACAGAACTTAATCTCAGATGAGTTAAATAAATCCTTAAACTGTTTTCATGTTTGTTACTTAAACGCGCAAAGTATTCCTCAACATCATACTGAGCTCCTGGATACTTTCTCTCCAACTGCTGCTCACGCAATACTCATATCTGAGAGCTGGCTTAAGCCTGAACTTAGTTCCACGTCCTACAGTCTTCCAGGATTTATTTTACTCCGCAATGATCGTACCGGTAAAAGAGGCGGGGGTGTCGCAATTTATTTGCGTAGCGATCTATCTTATAAAATTTTAGATTCCTCACCCTCGCTTTACTCAGGTTCTATGGAATTTCTCTTTGTTGAGGTTAATGTCAAGAGTGTGAAAGTATTTCTCAGGTCATCTATTGTCCACCTAAAGTGGACTACTTCTCCGATTTGGAAAACAATTTGTCACAATTCTGTTCAGTGTACACGCATCACATTGTCATGGGAGACTTTAACACCGATCTATTAGGGTCCTCTCCCAAATCACATAAATTGAGGTCGATCATGGGGATGCAAAATTTCACTATTCTGCCGCTAAATGCTACTCATCACAATATAGACTCTGCGGACACCTGTATCGACCTTATAACTGTTTCTTCCGTTGAGCATGTAACCAATTACGGTCAATTCCCTGCTTCTGGTTTTTCACGGCATGAACTGCTCTTTCTTTCATATAAATTAAAGTCTCCCAAGCCTTCTTCAGTGTCCATTCCCATTCGTAGTTTCGCTAAACTCGATGTGGAAAAGCTCAAGCGGGATGCTGATGCCATTGACTGGTCTCCTTTGTTCAATGTCTCCACAGTTGACGATAAAGTTGATTTCTTAAATAGTAACATATTAAAGTTGTATGATAAATATGCTCCTAAGCGTGCGGTCCGACTCAAGCGCCCTCCTGTTCCTTGGATTACAGTTGGGGTAAGAATGGCTATGACAAGGCGCTATAGAGCATTTAGAGTTTTTAAAAAACATCGTACTGATCAAAAGTGGCAAGCATATAAGGTTGCAAGAAATCGATGCAACCAAATGGTAAGAGCAGCTAAACGCCGCTATTTCCATGAACAACTGCAATGTTTATCTTCGGCTGATATATGGAAGTTCCTCAATACTCTTGGTTATGGGAAAACACAATTAGACACTACTAGTACCTCTTTTTCACCTGACGATTTCAATCGTCATTTCTTATCAGCAGAAATAATGTCGGATAGTTCTAGAGTGAACGCTATCTCATTTTTAACTTCCATGCCTCTTTTTTTCAGTTGACACTTTCACTTTTTCTCCTGTTGATGAAGAAGAGATACGGAAAACCCTTTTCTCTATCAAATCCAATGCCGTCGGATGTGATGACTTGAGTAGGACAATGGTTTTACATGTGCTTGATTCTGTTCTACCCATAATAACTCACATTATCAACTTTTCGCTGAAGTACGGTACTTTCCCAACATTTTGGCGTAAAGCCTTTGTTATTCCTTTTCCTAAATCGACCGAATGCAGCCTTCTGTCCCATTTTAGGCCAATTTCGATTCTACCTTTTCTTTCTAAGGTTTTGGAAGCTACGGCACAGATTTCTGTTTTCATCTTAAAAAATAATATTCTCTCTCCATATCAGTCTGGTTTTCGACCGGGTCACAGTACAACTACTGCACTTCTAAAGTTGACTGATGATATCCGAGACGGTATGGAACATTCTAAGTTGACTGTACTTATTTTAATTGATTTTTCCAATGCATTTAATGCCGTCGACCATGACATTTTACTAGCTCTCCTCTCTTGTTTGAATATCTCTTCTTCAGCCCAGGATTGGTTTTCAGCATATCTTCGAGGTCGCCGACAGGTTGTGCGTACCGGTCAGAATTTGTCTCACTGGGGTGATGTACTAACTGGCGTCCCTCAAGGCGGTATTCTTTCTCCCTTTTATTTTCTGTTTTATTAATCTCGTTACAACAAACATTAAATGCTCTTTCCATTTGTATGCTGACGATTTGCAAATATATGCGCAAGCGGAACCCTCCGAAATCAATAATATAATTGCTCTATTGAATAATGATTTACAGTATATATCTGAGTGGTCCGCTGTGTATGGTATTAAGGTGAATTATACAAAATGCCAAGCCATAGTCTTAGGCAGTTCTAGACTTGTAAACAATCTAGATTTTGCTACCTTGCCGTCAGTTACTTATAATAACAACATAATTCCTTTCTGTTCCCATGTCAGAAACCTGGGTCTATATGTTGATAGCTGTTTTACATGGAATAAACAGATTCAGGAGGTGAGTCGCAAAATTTCTGCTACCTTGCGATCACTTTATCGTCTTAAAAATTTCCTTCCAACCTCTACTAAGATTTTATTTGTCCAATCGCTCATTTTGCCAATTATTGACTATGCTGATGTGTGTTGCACAGACCTATCTCAACAACATCTTAACACACTGGATCGTCTTCTTAACAATTGCATCAGATACATTTATGGTCTCCGCAAGTACGACCACGTGTCTTCCTTTCGTGAACAGCTCAATTGGCTGCCAATTCGTCAGCGCAGAGATGTTAGAATACTTTGCACCCTTTTCACAATTCTAAACGATCCTTGTGTTCCTGAGTATTTGAAATCTAAGTTTCAATACCTGGGTGATTCTCATAACTGTTTTCTCCGCTCTTCGGGTAGGCTCAAGTTGCTGACGCCTTTACACCGTACTGGGTATTTATCTAAGTCATTCGCTTTTACGGCTATAAGGCTCTGGAACGAAATCCTCTTGACATTAAAAAGCTCCTAATAAGTTTGCCTTTAAAATAACATCCGCAAACATTACAGAAATGTTGCAAGTCTGTACTAGTGCTGCTGTTTGTTATTGTGCCGCTTCAGTTGTTTGTCCTGACATGTATATTATTCTATGTATATATGGTATATTTGTATATATGTTATTTATATATCTATCTATGTATGTATCTATTGTAAGTATATATTTTGATATTTATATCCTTTAACTGTTTTTTTTTCTCTTAACAGTATCGCCTCTATTACGTATATATCTCTGCTTAGCCTAATGGTTGACTGGGAGAGAATGCCTCTAGGCATTAAGTCCGCCATATGTACGAACTAGTGCATAAAGATTAAATAAATAAATAAAATACTGATGGGCCGGTGGCCTTTACAGCTTCGGCGGTAAGTCTCGCGAACAGGAGGCTCGTGAGTAAAGAAACATCGAACCGATTGTTTCAAGCCAGCCTCATTGATACCTATGCTTTGTGACATACCCAGGTAAAGCCAATCGGCGGTTTTTGCAGCTGCTCGAATGGGCCAGTCAGACCGAGTTGGTACCACGGCCTTGCAGAACACCGCCGTGAAATAGAGGCATCTTGTGCTTCTGCGTTTCGTTCGGTGAGTGAGGTATCCGGGGGGCCCCTCCTCCTCCCCATCCACCTCCTCATCCTCCCTCCCATCTCTCATCTCTCTGGTGCGGGACGGGGCTATTTTAGCCTAGCGAAAGAGGGGCCACGGTTGTGTTCCGAACGGAGATTCCGTGACCCCTCGCCAGCGCTGTTGGTGACCACCGTGGGGTTTTAGTCGGTGGGAGTCCGGCGCAACCCGATTATCCTCCAAGAGGCTAGGTATCCATAAGGGATTTCACCACGATGAAAAAAAACTGAAGTGGACTCAAGCCGAACTAAACGCTCTAGACAGAAAAGTCCGCGGCTGGAACTACGTGACGGACCGCTCCGAGCTCAGATGCAGGCGGTGCTTGCGGTGTCAAGCACCGCTCGCATCGTCCGCCGGTTTCTGTTGCTTTCCCCCTAATCTTCGGCCGTCTGGTTTCCCTGCTGAGGGCTTCCGTCTGGTTGGGTTATAATTTATTTTATTTAACTTTAAGTATTTTTTAATAATACATTTTGAGATATCTTATTAATATTATAGTATATAATGTATGTTTACATATTTGTATGTACCACCCAACCAGACGAGTATATATGTAAATAACCCCAGAATAAAAGTAGCGTTGCACTGCTTAATGACTGAACAATCGTTTCAAGCTCACTACTCTTAAATATTCTTAACTAACATGACGTACGGCGGTTTAGTACCATTATAATAGCAAACGGCTAACAGCCAAAGTCACAGAGGAAATAAAAGTAGTGTAACGCGATACTAGTACTCCTCTCCCTCCGGGACTCGTTCTCGTTTCTGGAGGTCAGAGAGGACCACGTCAAACTTAACCTCACTGTCCACACTTGGAACGGGTCGGGTCGCTCCTCTTACTACGTCAGGCTGGTTATTTAGGTTCTCCTCCTCACACCGTAGGTAGGTACGATTTGCCCTAGTATCTGGCTTGGTCGCCACAGATACTAGAGCAAATCCTTCCCCATTGGGAGACACCTAGCGTAACCTAGCTTACAGGCTGAAGATGATAATTGTCTATTTCAACATTAAATTCTTTTAAATAGCAGAAACAAGCCTGGGACTTTAAAATCGATAGTAGAATTAATAATGTAAATGCCTATTATTTTTTCAAACAATTATTAAACTAGAAATTACGTCGTAGCTCGATTATTGACTTCAAAAAAGAAATAATCGATTCGCATAAATAATTAAATTTTTCATTATGTTGTTTTATTCTAGTAACAAGCAGTACATGAATACACAATCAACCTAATGATGTAGTCTGTGGCCGCCTTTTTTATCAAGTGTCTATACTTGATAAAAAAACAAGATGTAGTTGTGTCATTACCCTTGCAGGTTTAGATAGAGTGACTCGTTACCAGTAATTGTTTTACATAGACCCTTACGTCATTTCTTGTCAGTTATGAAACGCTGCACCGTTATACTTCTTACCTTAGCTGATATTGAAAATTTTTAAACATTAAAGTTTAAACTCAGATTTGAATTGCCGTCTCTATTTATTTTCAATACCATTAATTTTTCTTTAATGACATATATAAATATCTATAAAGGTAAGCGGAGATTATAGATTTCCATTTGGCATAACTTAGTGTAGCCAAACGGCTTCCGCAACCCATATTTCGCTTCATTGGGAGATAGAACGTAACGGGTAAGAAAACTCGTCGCCGGTTTTCTTCCGGAGATAGCCATAAGATTTTTAAGCCTTTTCTTTAGTTTTTTTTGTACGACACTCATTAGAAGCAAGGGGTGGTAGATTCTTACGCCGCGACCACACAACGACGTTTATACTTGTCACTGTAAACAACATTTTGTTACATCAAATTATATATTTACTATTTAAGAAGCGCATTCTACGACGTATACAAACAAATGCTGAAGTCACATTGATATCTTAGTCATAAATGCTCATACGGGATAAGAAGAGCGATACTACAAAAGCAAATCAGCATCGCAAAGCTCTCGATTTTGTACAAAAGTCGTAAGCGTAGGTAGAGGGATTGTTCGGAGGCCGATATCTAGAACGTCCGCCCGCCACTCGCGAGCAATCTGTTTACGTAACAGCCCCGTTATGCTCGAAGAGGGTTCTCGTAGTAGACGTTAAACATATTGCCCCATAAATCGTAAGAATCCCGGCAAGCGCTATACATTCGTACTGGTGTCGATTCTACGATGATTTCATGATAATGAACGATTAAGGAGAACATCCACTTTACTACCATAAATCTGGTTGTTTTCAATTACTACTGCTTTTTGGCAACTACTACTTGAACTGCTATAAAGAACACCTAGGATTTTTTTTCTTAAATGCTTTTAAGGCCGCTTAGCCTGCAACAAGGTTTTATTAGTGATGGTTAGAGATTAAACATCTCTACGAAAAAAACTAGGCGTGTTCAATATGGCGAACGATAGAGTTAACAGGAAAATTACTTTTGTTTTCGATAAATTGTAAATCCTTCTCGCGTGTTTAGCGAATAAAACGTATTATTGTGAAGCATTTTATTTCCTTTAAGAACACCGCAAGCAAGAAGCCGAAAACGTTTAATTTATGTTACTAAATATAAGTACTCAAAGTTGTAATTATAACTAATGGTACCTGAAATCGTGCTTACGTTACTCGGATACTGTAAAATATACAGAGAACATTCAAATCGGAAGCGACCATGGTCAGTGATTCTAAGTAGTATTTTCAAAACATAAAAAAATGTTAACTGCGTTTCTGGGAGTAGATTTTTAAAGGCTGATAAGGAAGTAGTTTTATAACATTTGATGACATTAATTCACGTGATATTAATAACGTGATAGCCTACAGTTTATTGAACGGAACCTGTTCGTACTTTGTATAAATTCTATTGGAAAAGAGAAAATGGAAACAAGGTAACTTTGCCATGACTCACACTAAAAACAATCAGCCTATGTATCTTAGGATTTTTTTTATAATTCTTAATGTAATGTAAGTTTTAAAGGAATAAATGTTAACTTTTTTAAGATAGCGCCCTACCGCATCGCTTAATATTTTTGACGCTTTATATACCAACTAGTATTATTACTATTAAGGAATGTTAATTAACATGTATACGATGGATCCGGCTGTAGAGTAATCGTAAAATAAATATTCTTAAATTTTAATAATAATAAGACATAACGGTACTCTATTTCGGTAGAACAGACTATTACTTGACACAGTGCCCTAGTTGCACTGGCTACAATACAGTAACTAGTCGTTTAAAGCTTTCAGCGTGAAAATGTCTTGGACGTTTTAATTAGGTTACTTGTTATATGTAACATGTTTATAGTTAACAGTGAAATTGTTGCGGTCTGTAGCATCTTTGTACAGATTAAACATTACATGTTATAAATAAAAGTATTGGTTAGTCTACCTTATTCCTCGCGGCGACGCCACTGCAGCCCCAGCGGTGTGGCCCCGCTACAGTCGCAAAAGGATGAGGAGAGAGGCGCAACACAACAACAACAACACTCTTCACCCCTGCGACTCCACATCAATAGGGAAGTTCGTGGGAAACCACGTTCCCAGTACCATCGGAATTTTGGATCTGACATTTTTTGGTTATTCTTCCATGCATTAGACACTATTAGATTTTTAATCCAAGCGAAGTAGAACCCAGGTCACTCTAGCGTCATTAGTGCTAGGGTACCGAAACGGGACTCACCAACCTGTCTACCAGTTCTGCCTGCCGGTCTATAAAAATTCTCGGTCTGTAAAAAAGGGTTTTAAATTATATCAATTCAGTTTTAAAATAGTGCTAGGTACTCATTTTGTAATTAAACCAGTCTATTTCAGCAGCCTTGATAAAAATCAGCGATTACTCAATCTTAACTCAAACTATGTTTTAGTTTAGAACGTCTTACGATACTGTAGTGCCAACACGAGCAAACATTTTTGCACGATGTTACTACTAGAAAACAGCAAAAGAAAAGTAGCAGCCTGTAAATGCTCACTGCTGGGCCTCTTCTCAGAATATTTACGAGAATTTCGGTTTTCACCACTATTTAGAACATTTCAATAGGGCGGTTAATTACGTATGTATTCGATGAAGTTATTGCTGTTAGCCGTTTTGGCTTTCACAGCTTCATAAGTTTGCGCCTGCGTCCTTGAGGCCGCGGGCGTTTATGCTTTAAGTAGATGTGCATCATGATGTACATCAGATGTACATCTACTGCTTACCTCTTTATGGTAAGGAATCTAAGGACCGTCCGAGAGAGGTTCGGGCCTCCCTGAGGACCGCCCTGAATCCCGGGTGTACGGTGTGTACGCGGGTGTTCGGTTTGCACGATACGCTCTTATGCGTCGGCGGGGGATTGTGTACGTGTCTCTACAGTGTGTTCTTGAGTAGTTTTAACCGAAACTAGTTCAGTTTGTCGGTCTGCGCGGGCGACGGTGACGCACCGTTGCGTTTAAAATCGGGGAATATTTGTTGGCGTTTACCACCAGCGGGTTAGGGTGTACGGCGGCCGATTCGAAGTAGCGCTGTGACGTTTCCCTGAAGAATGCTTTGATAGTCGGTATTTTATAGTCCTTGTGTAAGTCGTCGTTACGCTGGTACCAGCTTGCACCGGTGGCGCTACGCAGAAACTTATTTTGGACGGTCTGTAGCGAGGCGATGTGTGTTTTCGCCGCGTGAGCGAAGGCTACCGAGGCATAGGCCATGATAGGTCTTATGCAAGCCTTGTATAGAAGTAGTTTGTGTCTGACTGTTCTAATATGCCCCCATATTTTTCGCGAATTTCATCGCCGCGTCTAAGGTTACCCCTAAGTATTTCGCCTTCCTTTCCCAAGGGATCGGTCGATCGAATAGGGTGATTGTGCCTAATTTACGACATTGAAGAGAACTCCTACGCTTTTTTCAGGATTGACCTCTATTCTCCATTCCCGGATCCATTCGCCTAGACGATTGGCAGCGGCTTGGAGTCGTAAGGTGATGCGACCTTTGTGACGGTCGGAGAAGTATAGGGCCGTGTCGTCCGCGAATAGTGCGAGGTTAACCTGGGGCTCTTTTGGAATGTCACTCGTGTAAAGTGAGAAGAGGATCGGGGAGAGGCAGGAGCCTTGAGGGACTCCGGCTTTCAGAGGGCGGATTGAGGATCGCGTGCCCTCTACTCGATAGCGAAAGGTGCGGTTGGACAAGTAGGCTCGTAGGATGTGCACGAGCCTGTCTGGGATTTTGAGATTATACAGTTTATAGATTAAACCGTTATGCCAGACTTTGTTGAATGCCTTTGCGACATCGAAGAATAGTGCTCCCGTGCTATTGGGCTTGGGGTAGCGGTTTAGGTTTTCTAATATGTGCTCCGTTAAGCGGTGCACTTGTTGGACGCACGAGTGTTCGGAACGGAAACCGAATTGCTCGTCTGGAATTATGTTGTTTTCAAACACAAATTGTCTGAGTCTTTTCAGGATTATCCTTTCGCAAATTTTCCCCATTTAGTTGAGGAGACTTATAGGGCGATAGCTGGAGGGAGGTTACGGGGCTTGCCTGGTTTTGGAATGCCTATGACGTCTGCCTCTTTCCAGGCATCCGGGAAGGAACAGCTGGCGAGGAGTACGTTGAAGATGTTTGCCAGTAGGCATAGTAGTGGGTCTGGGAGAGTTTTTAATACCCTGTTGCTTATACCATCCATTCCGGGTGCTGACCGGTTTTTCAGGTTGCTTACGATCTCTGCAAAGCCGGTGTGGTTCACTTGTAACATATAAAGTACGTACTAAACTCCTACTCGTAGAACATAGAGCACGAACTCGAGTCCGCGGCCCCGGACGAAATACGGGTAATGCACGTGGGCTGGACTCAAGCAGTCATTACTTATTTTTATAAAGTCTTTCTTTAATCTGTTCATTAATTCTTAACGTGTTGAAATAATAGAAATTCTATTGTTATGACACGTAATGGAATAACAGGAGTTGAAGTCGCCTACTTTGATATATACCTTACTAGTAATGCCTCGCTCTTCCTTTACGATGAAATTCTTGAGAGAAGCTCTTAGTTTAACATATTTTTTATCATAAATAGAAAAATATACTTAAAGATATTCCAATAACTGTAGATGTTTCGCAAGTTGGCAAGAATTTGAAGAGTACTTAAGCATTTGAAATTAAACTTTTTATAGCGTTTTTTTTTACTTTTTAATCCCGACGTTTTATGTCAGATGTGTAATATTCGCGGAAATACAAGAAACGACTTCTTGTATTTACGCTAATATCAATACCTAACTTAAGCAACTAACTAACAAGCAAAATAATGAAGGTTGTAAGCATGAAATAAATGAAAAGACGACTACGTAGAATAAGTTGTCTTTTCATCGCTCGTCACTAATGACTATTATAATTTACATAAAAATCTTTGATGAAAATTTAAGTGAGATGAGAGATCCAGAGTGCTCGGTCACAGTGACAACTTCCGAATACTACCGACAACTGCTCAGAATATACAAAAGTGCCGCAAGTATATACAGATGAGACAGTCATACTTACCTTTCTATATTCGTTCTAGCATTTATGCGATAAAATCGGAAAAAGGCCAAAAGACGGACGCATTATTTGCACACTATTGAGGTATGCCAATCACTAAGCAACTCGGTAGTTGTCGTATATTCAGCGCATTAACAAAAAAGCATCGGTGTTAGTATTCGATACTGCACAAATTTTGTTTTGGTCATAAGCAGAAACTTTAACAGTCGACGGATAACAACTCTGTTAAAAAAGCAGTTACTCCCGCATAATAAAAACATGTGATTGACTTTTGGAGAAAAAATTGTACTATATTCCCTAACAAGACATAAAAGGAAATTACTAAAAAATATTCGCTCAAATAGCTGATGTTTACCAGTTTTCTATTTCATATACCTATCACAAACAAAACTATCAATAACAAAATAACTGTCTCGAAAACACCCCATCATATTTACATACAAATAATAAACATCGTGCAGAAAGCCCGTAAGGATAGCAAATCTCATTGAAAATTGGTTCACGCCCGCCTCGTCCAAGCGGCTGTAACGAGAACAGTTTATATGTAAAGTAGACCCAGGCTAGTGTTGAGACGGTTTCCCTAAAAATCCACAAGCCACTCACTAGACCACAGCCGAATTGCGTCGAGCAAGGCCGGAGGTAAGTTTGCAATCGAGATTTCGATCAACAGACTACTTTATATACTTCTTATATGAGCCGTCCTGTAATGACAACTCTATTCAAATTAGATACCAATATCTTTAGCGGTATTTGCTTGGGTGTTCTCTATTTCATAAATATGTATAGCAAGGATCCACTTATTCTACACTAGATGTTTTATCTCAATCATATTTTATTGTTACATTTATTAAGAGTAAAGAAAATTTTAGTAATATGTCCAATTATTTTTCAATATTAAAATAATACACTACAAACTAGTACTATTATACATTATATATATTTACTATATCATAGGATGAAATTATGAAGAAACCTATCAATTCGTTTAGGTTTACAACGCCTCATGATTTTGGTTAAAATTCATAGTTACCTGAAAGTATCTCGTACTTCTTTTTACGGTCTTTTTTCATTTCTTTAATAGTCCCCTACTAACGAATGTGAAAGTATATTTATTTACTTAAACTTTATTTGTATACCTTTATAAAAGTATAACAATGGGCGGATTTAGTATAGTATAATACTTAGACACCTCGCATACAGACACTGCTGCCCGTCATCATTATGGGTATTTCTACGTCTCCAATTTCGGACACTACTACATCTGCCTATTTATGCCACAGATGAACATAGACCTCTCCAAGAATGTTTATACTTACCACCACTGGGCATGCGTATCGGCGAGTGCAGTGCCGGTACCGCACTGGTAATAATCCCTATCGCTAGTTTGAGAAGTTTGGGGTTAGTGAATTAGGATGGATATTCCTCCATCGTTCAGTCTCCAAACCCGCGTTTGTTGGCTAGCAGGGTCAAAAGAGATAGTATGTTTCCCCTTACAACTTTGAAGAGTTATTGCAGCTTATTCCGAATTTTCTCTTAATGATGGCTGTAGACTTGTAATTTGGCAAAGTTAAAGCGGCCCACGTCCATTTTCAGATAAATAATTTCAGAAATAAAGCTCCTGCTGTATTACCGCAGCATAAGTAGGTCGCTCGACCGAAGAAGGACTTCACTCTTAGAGGATACCAGCGTGACCACAGTGAACACTTTACGTAAGGCGCTGTACGTTGTACGTTGTATTCATTTTGATGGTGATGCGAGCAGTATTTTCTCTTATAGTTTTTATTATCGAACCAATGACAGAAGAATGTTGGTTGCTGTTACTTGAATCTAGATGTGTACTGGAAATTTCTTCAAATAAATACAAGATACAATAGTAACTAATTTCTATTGCTGTTATTCACAATACGTTACTGAATGACTGATAATTGAACTTAAAAACTCGTTGTATGCAGTAATTGCACGAGAACTTCTTCTTTCGTGAGTATTCTTGGGGTTGTGTAGGGTGACCGGCGCTGGAGGAGTCGTGAATATGTCGTGATAAATCTTACATTCCTTACATTAAGATATAAAAGGAAACTACTGAAACATATTTGCTTAAGTAGTTTTTATTTACCAGTTTTGTTTTTCATATATCCCAAATTAAACTATCAATAACAAAAATAAATGTTTCGAAAACACCCGATAATATTTACATTCAAATAATAAACATTGTACAAAAGGCCCGAAAGGACAGAAAATCTCATTGAAAATTGGTTCACGCCCGCCCCGTCCAAGCGACTGTAATGCGAACAGTTTATATGTAAAGTAGACCCTGGCTCGAGTTGAGACGGTTTCCCTAAAAAATCAACAAACCGCTCACTAGAGCACAGCCGATTTGCTTCGAGCTGGGCCGGAGGCAAGTTTGCAATCGAGATTTCTATCAACAGGCTAGAAGCTACTTTATAGTATTATTTGAGCCGCCCTGTAATGACAACTGTATTCAAATTAGATTCCAATATCTTTAGCGATATTTGCATGGGTTTTCTCTATTACATAAAAAAAACATCGACATATTGTACACGATATTTATTTTAAATTATTAAGAATGAAGAACATTTTAGTAATTTATCTGATTATTAGAAATATAATAATAAAATTATAGGGGTAGGTATATGGCTAGTTGATACTTTAAGGATTACCTAACATGACCCTATAGTTTACTTTAAAATTAAAATTTACTTGTATCTTTAACATTAGGAATAACCGCAATACCTGGGGTCATTATTCATTTCTCATCTCGTAAATCTTAGAAGAAAAATGCTGTTATTCCGTTCCTGCCAGAATTTTATATATAACGATACAAATTGTAGCACTTTAGAGCAGCGAACATTATAATAATTTATCATTAAGTGAATCTATTTTACTTACAAATACCGTAGATATAATAATTTTACTTAACGTAAATTAATGACATAAACTAATCTTAATTATGTTAATAAATACAAATTATTTGTACTCGCAACTTCTGAATACTATCGGCAGTTGTCAGTTGCGCAGGTGATATGACGGCGCTGCAAATTCGATTCAAGACTACACTCGATACGGTCTGAGTGAAGGTCAGATGAAGTGTCAAAGATACGGGTCGTAGCCTAAACACAATCATATTCGAAACCAATAATTTGCGTGTTGCACAAATATTGGTTTCGGCTGAAGTTCGAACTAGGGACCAATGTCTCTGGAGTCATGTACGCCAAACACTCCGTCATGTGGCATTGAAATTACATACTATGTACCATAAGTCATACACAACTTTACCTATTCATAAGTACAAGGAAGAACTATGTGGTATTATTAATTTATTGGTTATTTACGTAAGTTCTCATCTAGTTGGGTGGTATGTGTAAATACGTATACACACGTAAAATACTATAAAATAAATAAGATATCTTAAAATATATTATCCTTAAACGTATTATTGATTATAATTATTATTCTTGATGCAGGTGGCTCAGAGCTTCGTGGCAACCTTTGGGGGAGGCCTATGTTCAGCAGTGGACTTCTGATAGGCTGAACTGATGATGATGATGATTATTCTTGTGATAATATTACATAGAAATGGTACGCCAGCTTTTGTTGATAGTACCTGTGAAGTGACACGTGAATATAAAGAAATATGAAATAACAAAAACAGCAAAATGCTTTTAAAACTTTTATTCTAATAATTCTGTCTATCTGTTAAAATTAAGTACCTAATTTTTGATCTGTAATATTACTTACTTATTATAAAATTTTTCATGATATAATATAACTTACGATTAAAAAATTTTACACTTCGATTAAAAGCTTACTTTAGTAATTTCTCTCTAAAATTTTTAGTACAGGTGTAAACGAACATTATTACAACCTAAGGAATATTAATTAATTTCGAAACACCGGAATCATTGCATTTTGAACATGATTAAATTTTTGAATGACATTATTCCCACTTATTTAAAAGTGACATTGACCATGTTGTAATATAAGGCGTCCTTTTAACTGCATCATCGTTATCCTCAGAATGAAAACTGTCATAAACGGTGCTTTGCCAATTTAGCCCATAGACTCGTACTGACAAATAGAAATACAATTCCGGTTTCTGAAAACTCACGTATTATTTCTCCAGGCATCCTACTTTCTTCAAATTAATTTCGGCCATCCGGTAAACCGGGTCTCAAGACAACATTAATTTCCCAGGGCAACAAGAGCCTCGTTTGAATTCAATTGGCGATTGCCATTTCTAATACTGAGGAGACAGAAATCTCGTAGTCGGTTCGTACCGACTCACTCATGTGGAGAGACATAAACAAAATTATCTTTATTATAAAGAGTTACCAAGCAAACGGAATAATTAATTTAAATGTGTTCTTTAATTTTCATTTTTATTTAAGTGTTATGAAAATATCAATTCATTAGTATAGTGTAAATTTACAGGACAGATAGCATTTATGATTAGAAAAAGTAATGAAAAATTTAAGCATATTATTTGAAGTCTACATAAGTTCATTAAACTACTTATTAATTAAAAGTATCTTTATTTTGTTTTCCTGACTGTGTATAAAAAACGGAAATAAATACTCGTATATTCCTTAATTTGAATTCTAAGGTCAATGATAAATTTAAATTGAATTTTGCGTTCCAAATAAATCCTCTAATCCTCCTCTAAAGGATTGATTAGACTTTACTTTTAACAACTTTATATACACAATTCAGTTTAAGATTTCTAGTTTATAAAAGTAAAAAACGACTTCTGTAATTCTAATATATCACTTCGGTGTATTTTCTCTTTTCGCTAATATTTATCTTATTATTTACTTCCTTACAGCAGAACAGTATGATTCAATCATCGTGCAAAACTAATTAATGCATTAACCAAAGAATAATAAGTTATTATTAAATGAAAACAATCACATATCAAACTAAGCTATTTGTATAATTCTTATTTCTTTAATGTTAACGTAAAATTACATTCACGTATTCTCAAAACAGTTTTTTAAATCTCTGAAAAATGTATACTCGTACTTATGACGACATCCTCCACAAAATTCGTTGTTCGTGTAATTTTTTTATTGCAAATATAGCTATACCTTCAACCATTCTCACCTAGCGTGTTTGATATCCACTTACCTAAATCTTAAGTAAGGTCTCGACCGGAGTGGGACCGCACTCTCACAGGATACTAGCGTAAAATAACTTTTTTGAACCGGAGACCCATTTACATGATTAACATGTACCAGATGTTAGTCCTCAGGAATGACAACCCATCCTGATTTCTAACAATTCACATGCCTAAACTTTGAAACAATTGCAGTTCCATTGACAGCAGTCAAATCAGGACTTAACATAGAAGGGTTAATAAAGGTATCTGTAGACGACGGCAATCATTAAAGATCAGATGTACAATACATCAGATCAATTGATCAGTATTCGTTTGTTGCACATAGTTAAATAAAAAAGAAATGTGTCCTAGTAGTTTAGATATTGACACTGCTTTCACTGCTGAAGGCTGCAACCTATCTGAATCTGTTCGAATCTTACTGAAGGGAAACATTTGTTTGACAAATATATTTTTTTATTCTCGAGGTATTTATTCATTTTATTTATTTAAACTTTCATGCATAAAGTAGTACACACAGGTATGGACTTGTTTCTTATTGATATGTGATTATTTATATTGATTATATACAGATTTTTTACTACACCGCACAATATTTTAGATGCAGTGTTCCCTAATTCCAAGTTTGAAAATGGTTGACCTAATATACGGGGCAATATATGGGTCAAAAATAAGTAAGACATAAGTATAATACTAAGAACGAAAGATCCATTTTTTGTTTTATAATTCATCGCAATTACAAATATTTTAAAATTACATGCGTAAAGAAACAAACATATTTTAACTTCCAATAAAAAATACTGAAATACTGCAACTTCCTGAAATAAAAAAGCTCAGATTTTTTCTAGACAATAAATGTAAGGAAAACGAATTTCTAGACTCATATGATTTCCTAGTATTACGAACCAAAACCCAAGGCGCGGCAGTCTGCAATTAGAATACCTTGTTTCGAACTATAGATATTACAGCAATACATGTTTTAGAGGGACAACCGAC
Organism: Bhutanitis thaidina; assembly: GCA_029286595.1. NCBI lineage: Eukaryota > Metazoa > Arthropoda > Insecta > Lepidoptera > Papilionidae > Bhutanitis > Bhutanitis thaidina. The sequence goes on from JAGSMS010000022.1 coordinate 7,727,847, forward strand.
ATCCACTTCTATTTTTCCACCCTAAGTAGTGTAATATTTTCTTCAAATTTAAATAGGACCATAATACAGATATAGTCCATTTAATTAAAAATGTGTTTTCTGTTCACAATCGGCGAAGATATCGCGAAATACATACAAGAAAATACATTCGAATTAATTACGAATTGTTTTACTCGTAAATAATTAAATTAAAAGTAAAAATTTTACTTCTAATTTAATTAATTAACCAAATATAAGAAGCTACCGGTATTTTTAATGAACCTTGTATGACTGAGATTATACAAAATAAAGCAAGGAGAGAGAAACACTATCCGTACTATAGTAATTCTTTTGTTAGTTCCTTTATTCGAAGGAAATTTAAAAATACGTAACTTATTTAATACATTGTTAAATATAAACAAAAACATAATTATTAAATATTAAACTATTAATAAATACTACGAGAATCCTCAAAGAATATATAATATTTGATCCCGTGAAGAGGTTGTTTGCAAAGAGAAACAACGCGGTGCGTGTAGCAAGACAGGTGTTTTATCAGCGACGACCGGGAACGTTGGCCTCACTTCCGCCCTTATCTGAGTTTACTTACCTTTGGTGGGAACCGACGACGAGAAATCAGCTGTGTTACTCATTGTAACACAATATTGTGCAATGGTACCGATAGTTACGGTGCTCAGCTCGGAGTTAATGTTTAAAGTCATTACATATTTTTTTTATTATTTAATAAGTATTCAATATACATATTGCACATTGTGGTCACATGTTAATTGTATCTGGAATATACTGCGATTTAAAACAAATTTAAGATTTGACATTAAAACATCTACTATAAAAATGTAATTTACTACAATTAAAATATTCAAATTTAGTTACAGATAAAATAATAAACATACTTACCTGTTTAGTTAATCTGTTTGGATACTCAGGTATGAATAAAAAAACCGAGAACGTTATATGGAATAACGTTATATTTAATGTTTCTACATTTGTAAATAGGAGTACTTTCAAAATATCTCCAATTAGCTCTTCCATTTTCGCCTTCACATTTCGTTCCACTTGAGTGTCCGCGTTACTTAATTACTGTGATCCTTCTAACAGCTAACGTGTAATGCTCAAAGAGAGATCCTTTTTTGTAAAGTATCCTATTAAGATAATTGCTCCAATATCATTAATGCTCTTGCAAATTTCTGTGTTATATATGAAATAAATGTTATTGACTAATTTCTAATTTATGTATTATGTATATTCTCTTAGCGTTCTTAATGAGGCGCCAATTTATCATAGTCGTTTCAACTTAGTTTTCATCAAGTATCTTATTAAGACTATTGTGACAAGTGGTGAGCCTGTCTCCGGAGGATGGAGGAAGCAGGGAGCGAGGAGTGGAGAGGGTAAATAAATAATTCATGTCTATTTATCCCCACCGAGTGGTTTTTATTTTTTTTATGGTAAAACGGCAAACGAGCACTTGGTTCAACTGATGGTGAGTGATTACCGTCGCCCACGTACATCTGCAACACCAGAGATACTGCAGGTGTGTTGCCGGCCTTTAAGAGTATTTGGGAGAAGAGAGGACGGATGAAGAGGGTGTGGGGAGGGACAGGGGCCTCCGGATACCTCACTCACCGAACGAAATTCAGAAGCACAAGATGCCTCTACTTCACGCCGGTATATTGCGAGGCCGTGGTAGCAATCCGGTCGAGCCGGCCCATTCGAGCACCAGCAAATGCCGCCGCTTGGCTCTACCACGTCAAAAAGAAGAATATTCTATTATATATATTCATGTTAAGAAGCATATTTCTGTTCAAGTATCTCTATGTAAATATAACCTTTTGCCTCACTAGTAGAGGCAAAACTTCAAAGCCTCGAACACCGTAGACGAGTGGCCTGCCTCTCGGTTTTTTATCGGATCCATTTCGGAGAGTGTGGGGAGGTTTTGCATAACCTAATACCCCCTTCCCCTTTCCATCACCGAACGACTAGACGCGGCGAGCAGTTCCACCCTTATGTTGTAGACATTCCTCCATTACGCACGAAGCGGTTTGCCTCTTCTTTCTTTATGCGGACGGCTAAGGAGTGGAACTCTCTGCCGAGGTCAGTTTTTCCGGAAACCTTTAACCTGGATATCTTCAAGGCCAGAGTGAACAGACATCTAGGCAAGCGTGTACCATCCTAGGCCTCATCTTCGCTTTCCATCGGGGAAGATTGAGGTCAAACGCAAGCCTATTTTTTCATAAAAAAAAAACCTCTATGTAAATGTAATCTGTTTAGTGATAATGACATTTGGTTGAATTTGTAACAGGGAGATAGATAGGACAGGTCTGTTAACCTTTACTGAAACATCACAACTTAACAAACCCGTAACTATACTGGCTCTCGCCTTTGAAACCGAAATATTTATAATTGCACTGCTATTTCGCGGCAGAAAAAAATAAAAGTGAACGATCCTAGACAACTCCTAAGCAGAGAAAGAATCTACCACCTGCTTAGTGTGTTGGTGGACTTCATATGCCCTCAAATATTTTATTATATATCAGACATGATTTCCTCATGTTGTTTTTCTTTACGTGCTCTGGGCACGTGTTCAATTCAGCATTTGATAATAGCAGAATAGTCGTGCCGGCACCTAGACTCGAGAGTTACCGCAGCTCTTCGCCGAATACTAACAGCCTGTTGATAATTCAATGATGGACGTAGACCTCAACCAATGGGAGGATTTTCTTTAATCGTTTGCGCCTGGCACCCGCCAATCGGCCTTCTATCGGAAGCCTTGTGATTATTATAGATTTTCACATAGACAGCTCGTATGACACCCACGAGAAGAATGAGTCAGTCTTCTTATTTTTGGACTGGTACTTTTGAGATGGTTATCCGGACATCTTTCGTTAGTCACGAAGAATTTCAAGGCCTTTCCTTTAGTCGCCTCTTACGACACTCATGTGAAAGGGTGTGACTGTTTCTGACGCTGATACCACACGCATGGTTTTAACCCTTTAAAATTTTATATTTGACAGTATTTAGACATTGCACGAGGACTCTGTATTCAGCACTGAAAAGTTGAAAAGACTTTATTTTCATTTTTCTTCACTTAGATCATGAAAAAAAATGCGAGAAAAGTATTTTAGTATTTTTTTTATTATTACAACTTCAATCCTTGCGCTTAAGGACTTATTTTCTGCTGCATTCTGCTTTACTCTACAAACTACACTAAAAACTCCACAAAAAACACATAATTTTCAATGTTTAAATCATTTTTCTTTCAAGTTAAGACGTTTTAAAAGATTTAATAAATAATATGTATGTGTATATAAATTGACGTACATATTTTTTTTCCTTTATATAAGTTTTCCGGTGTTCATTGTTTAACGTGAACATATCAAATTGTTATCGCAAGTTTTAGTTGATTTATTAAATCTATTTAACGTTATAAGCAAGGTGAAAAGCCGGCAGAAATTACAATCCAGAATATCGGATAAGTACTCATTACATATACCCAGTTCACTCCGAAAATGTGCTTCATTTCGGCGGAGCAACACTCAACATCGAACAACAAGGCAACGGACGGCACAAGAACGGAAAGTGTATTTCGTCTGACTCAATTTATGCGAAATACGAACATATTATTTCGCTTTCGGCAGTATCTGTTGCCTGTATTCAAATGCATATAGAATTTAAGATAAGTCGATTTAGTTATTTTAAGCTTTGAGTTGTTTCAACACGTTTCTATTCAGATATATTGAATTTATTCGACGACAGGAGCTTAGGAGATAACTCTACATAATACATTCATAATAATTATACATTATTTCAAAAACATATTGTAATTGAAATAATATATAAACTGTAATTTTAATATGTAATAATATAGAGTTTTTAAATAGTTTTAAAATATAGCTCGGCAGTAAGACAAAATACCTTATACAATGCAAAATTTTATAGAATTTCAATACTATTTTCCGAAAGTGGAATAGATATTTCCGATCGTGCTTGAGTAAGTTACTTCGAGCACGATCGGAAATAATTCTTTATAGACACTTCGCACATTAAACATTGCTATCTATCACTAGACTGGAGAATTTAGGTCAATCTCAAAATTAAAAAAATAGAGTTACTTTACAGGCAAACTTCTCACTGCTGTGCAAAGTCATGCTCTCAATATTTGTGAAGGTTCCATCGTCGAGAAGGGGTCGTCATGCCGGCATATTTGATCTGACCTATTTAATATCAATATAATACTGGCATTTCTTGTGAGAGGCATATTTATGACACTCACAGGAGGACATGGGTTTCCACCACTGTGATAATCTGTCACTCCGTCTCATGTTATTGACAATTCCTGTTAAAAAAAATCCAAACGGTATATATATAGACAGGTGATAAACTACAGCGTCTAAGGTTTGAACTGGTACTGCTATCGCCAATCCACTTGCCAATCATTGCAATTATGGCAAATTCCCTATATTGAGGTGTATGTCTTGTACTGGACTATTTATGGTTCAAAGGTAAAACTAATAGCTTCTTTAAAAATGAAACTAAAGGACTGTAAAGCGGGCCTGCAACACACACACAGGTTGCATCTCCTGCTTGCAGTCACGCGGAATTGCTCAATATTGTTAACATACTACGTGTGAATAAAATAAAACGTTTAAACTATGCTTACATAGGTAGGTATACATGCCGAGGAACTCGTACTACGTGTGAATAACAAAAACGTTTAAACGATTCTTACTTAAGTAGGCACATATAGTGAGAAACTCGTATAAAGAAAAGTTTTCGAGTGGAGTTCGCGATCCATGGCCGATCGATGTCTGCTCGCCGGAAAGCTCCTACAGATTACGGGGCTATTTACATATGAAACGTTTCACTGAACGCCTGCACTCGGCTTGTACTTTTATCCAACTGTGGCAATATCCTACTTATTCTTCGTATATTCGTCTTATGTTCAAAGATTTTATCCACTTAAAAGTCTATTCAGATTTAAACGGATTTCATATATCACTTGTTTCTTGATAATAGTATCTCCATTCGTCTCTATTATGCTTTAAGCCAAGCATTTTGTATTTATTTATGAATTGGCTTGTTTACATTGCTTTATATTCCAGTGTTTCTTCAAAATATATGGTATTATATTATCTAATATTTACATAAAGTCATGAGCTTACATAATGCCTAGAGTCAGATTTTCGCCACTGCGTTCAAGTTAGTTACCACCTGCCCAGCGTGGCTAGTATGGTTAAATCTTTCATGCATGGCATGCCAAATTAAGTTGGCACTTGCTCTTGGAAACGCCTAGGTCCCAGCGATGGACTTATATAAGCTGTAATAGAAAAAAAAAGTAAAAAATAATATACCAAAATAAAATATTTAATTAATGAATTTCTGTTTAAGTATTATATCAGAAGATATCTACGATAAGATAGATACGGTATACTTTAAAATTATGATGAAAGTGTGGCTTTATCACTCACACCCACATTTTTGGTTTCGTAATTTTCGATATGGTTATTCTACCATCTATCGGTAGCCAATACTATTATCAAGACTTCTCCTTTAGTCGCCTCTTACGACAGCACGAGAAGAAAGGGAGTGACAGATTCTTACACCAATACCACAGAGTAAAACTACGTTTCATTACCAATAAATAGGCTTTTATAAGAAAGTGTCATATAAGACATTGTCGATATTATAGATCTGTCCGTACGAAGCCGGTACTATTTGTTGAGAGAATTATTTATTCTTACATTGATTCTAGTATAATTTATATTAGAGAACAACTTGCGACAGATCTATCGTCGAGAATGGTTTCATGTGCTCCGGCTGTTTTTCAACGCATGGCTAGGAGAATGGTCTCATATTTTAGCCGTCGCTACTCCATTAGTGACGCGGGAACCCCAACCAATATGGCGGGGCGAATCTGCAGTGACAAGGGCATTCACCCCGCGTGCAACCAGCCCTCCTTTTTGTTATAAAATCAATAAATTTGGAGCCCTGACTAGAAGCAAAATATGGGTAACATAAATATAAACATATGTATTTATTTTTATTCTGTAGACGATAATTTTTAATGTTCTATGTTTGCTCCTGACAATTTTTCCTTAAGTATTAGTTAATTATAAACAAAATTAAATGATGAAGAATTACAATGTAATCTTTTCCTAGTATATGTAAATTCATAGGATTTAGAAATTTCAACCAATATAATATATACTATAAAATATACCAATCTATGCGTATATACGCCTATGTAATCTTAACAATGTATAAAAACGAAAACGATTGTTTATAGAAAAGTAACACACGGTCAATTGAGTATTTTTCTAAATTATCATTTATATTCAACAGTAAAATTAAATTTAGAATAGTTTTAAACTCATTCCTTATACCACTTGTTAGTTCTATATGACAAATTTAAGAATAAAATAGAAACACCAAACATTTGTTGAACCCTCCCTGTGAGAATAGACCTCTGTCCTGTTACCGAGACATCGAAATATACAAATCAAATAGAACATTTTCTTGTAGCGACCCTTCTTAAAGGAATTTGGAGAGGGATTCAACAAATAGGTATTCCTACCTAGGATTGAGGTCATTTTATTTATTTCAGTAAACTAGATTGTAGCCTTTTAGACCCTTGGTTAAATTAAAGCAAATTAAGCACTACTTACTACTATTTAAACGTGGTAGAGCCAAGCAGCGGCTTTTGCTGCTGCACGAATAGGCCGGCTCGACCGTATTGGTACCACTGCCTCGCAGAATACCGGCGTGAAGTAGAGGCATCTTATGCTTCTGCGTTGCGTTCGGTGAGTGAGGTAACCGGAGGCCCACACCACCTCACCATCCCCCTCCTCATTCTCCCTACCATCTCCTAAATACCCTCAGAGGCCGGCAACGCACCTGCAGCACCTCTGGTGTTGCAGATACGTACATCTGCGACGGCTACGGTAATCACTTCTTACCATCAGGTGAACTGCTTGCTCGTTTGCCGCCGTTCCCATAGAAAAAAAAAACTTTACAGGAAGACACACACAGGACAGTGGTCCTTTACCTTTCTTCTTTTTTCTTCTTTTCCTATAAAATAGTAAATATATTTATGATTAAAGAAAATCAGTGACACTACACTAATGGGTAAGGCTTCTAATAAGAGGTTTGGATTTCGTTTATAGGGACTTAAGTATTGTAGTGGCAGCAAAGACATCTTAAATATGCCAGGCTTAAATTCACCGGTATCAGACAGTAGCGTAGCGTAAAGCGAGCTGCGAAGGCCCAGTGTTTAATAGATCTGCCTCCGAATCACGAGACCCGAGTTCGATCCCCTATGTGCAGGGCACGTACCAATAAGATTATATTTTGAAGCTTATATACGATTTGTATCGCTGACCTGGACACCATGTCGGCGATAGACTCACCTTTATAATGTTGTCCCAAAAAAAATCTGGTGAATAGTGAGATGCACTAAAACTGCCTCTAACCTCTCCAGTATTGATTATATAGTCGTGAGATCTTTTTTTATCCAAATATCAGCCTCACCTGCACGCGCTTCATCTTGCTGATAAACGGACGAGGCTCTGACGACCAAATGACGCTGGAAAATCCAGTGATAGGAAGCACCATCTCTAGCGCGAGGGTACCGTCACCGGCACTGATATCACCAATCCACCAGCCCGTACTGATCAGTATTGAAAAATTTTCCCTGCACAGCGTGGCCAGCGTCGTTAGCACTTTAATCGAAATGTCCAACAGTAAACTTTCGCAGACTGATAAATAATAGGAGTGGATGAATAACAAATAACACGTGTGTTTCAATTAATATTATTCATTGGAAAAAGAATTTATCTGTAGTTATATTGGTTATTTATGTTAAGTACGTCATATAATTGTCTTATTCTCTTAGCTGTATCGCCTCTATTACGTATATATATCTGCTTAGCCTAATGGTTGACTGGGAGAGAATGCCTCTAGGCATTAAGTCCGCCATATGTACCAATTTGTGCATAAAGATTAAATAAATATATATAATCGTAGTAAGAAATTAAACGATGTGACGTTATAATCTACTTTACATGAACTCAAAGGAATATCAAAATGAATAAAAGGAAAATTGACGTAACTACGATAAACGAAAAGAAATATTCTACGAAATGCTTACGAAGAGCTAGAACCATTATAAAGTAATATCGGTTCGACCTCGGCAAATATTAAAGGCTCCTTAGTTGGCGTGTGAAAAGCCGATAACATGTAAAATTGCCCTTGTAAGTTTTAAAAAGGTCCTCCTTGCTCATTATTAAGGTCGTTTCTTGTTACAATATTTAACAGTACCTGCTTGACCCATTTTAGTGATGATCTGACTTAAACTGTATTGAAAGATTTTCTGTTAAAAATAAACAATAATAGAAATAGTAAATTCTTTAAGGTTGGCGCAATAACGCATGAAAACAAACTTAAATAAAAATAATACAATGCTAATTGACATTAAGGCTATAAGTAAGCTGACCACGGACCAAGAGATTAAGATATCCTAGCCTAAGCTTAAAGGTATTCGCCTCGGAATTAGTGATTAAATAGAAATCGAGGCGAAAATCGAAGGGTCTGCCTTTGTTTCGTTACTTATTGTAGCGCCAAAACGCTGTACATGTCACTCTATAATAGAAACAAAATATATTTACTCGAATATTGCAAAGATCAGTTCATACTATGATATATAAATAATATTAATAATATATAATAATACTATTTATAAGATAAAATAGTGAAACATTTCAATGTACGAATGTCATTTATTTATGTCTGCCTTTCTAGCTCATATATTTATTTGCACGATACAAACACACAAAACCGTTCGTTTGGTTGCCGGGCTAATTTCGGAAACGGCTTAAACAAATTTAACAAAACTATCACGGTAAAGTTGTAGAACTATACGTGAATTATTGAGGCTAACTTATATATTCGAGAGGCTACTGAAGATGCTTAATATTAAAGTTCCCTTAATGTAGTAAAAGTCTAGACTTTCTGACTCTCCGGTATATAGAACGTGATAGATGGCAAGGCTCTTTGCCGGTGCTACTGCCGGAGATTGAAAAATAATGGGGGGTAGATATTTGTACCTACGACATGTTTTATTTATACATTGATGAAACGTAACGACAAGCAATATTATTAACAATGTAATTTAAAACCTAAAGCGCGCATGGTTTTTTATTATGTTACTCTCATTAACTGCTAAGTAATCAAAACATTTTATGCGAAAAGAATTCTTTCATTCTTGCAGACCGAAGCCCTCAACCTTTCTACTAGTAGCTACTTAGTCACGCAAATCCTCTTCATTTTTCTCTGAGATTTCATGTATCCAATAACTATAACTTTTACACAAATTTACTAAAACATTTTTTATCTTTGTATTTCTTTTTTTAATTCCTTAATTTCAGTTCTATTTAATTTAACGACTACTTCCTTTAGTCACTAGCCTAAGTCTTAAAATTTTCAGCGAGCGCTTTTTATTTAAGGGTAATATGACTTCTCGTATATCTGACACTTGTAAAAACCAGTAAATAATATTTTATTTGATAGCTGATAATTTTTTTGATACTTGCAGAACTCTCTATATTCTATTTATTCTTTACAACGAATTGTAATTTTATTTTATCAACTCTACATTTATTACATGCACAGTTCATTTTACTTTGTAATCGCCTTTGGTCAATATTTTTAAAGTATATGTATCTTTTCTCGTGCACGATCCCACCGGTTATTAAGAAGTAAGTGGTATTGAAGTTTAAGATGATATAAGCTCGTTAGGCTAGACGTAGTTTCGTACAAGTTTACTAAAAGAAATGTATAAAATATCACATGGCCTTTGACACATTGTGAAACAATCATCAAAAATAAGCTATATCAAAATTATCCTGTCAAGAAAATAACAGAAACGTTTAATGTGCGGTGAAAGGTAGGGTACAGTGATCGTTAACCCACCTGATGGGCGATTACGGCAAATCCTCCCATTAATAGTCCTATAGTCATAGGTAATAGTCATACTAGTCAGTAGCAGTGTGTTTAAAGGCACCAAGATCGCACCCAACCCTGGTAAAGAATCACCATCCCTGGTTGTCCATGACACTTTGACAAGTACAGTCAACATCAAAAGTAGATGATGAATGAATAAGACATCCAAAGCGTCTTATTAATGAAAACTTTATAATGCTTAAAAAATATTAATATCCATGATGCAAATTTTCATTAACAAACTGCTTTGGAAACTTTTCATCATCCACGTTTCGTTTAAAAACGAAATGAATGAAATGAACGAAATAAACGAAATGTACGAAATTACGAAATGAATGGAATGAATTAATTGAATGAAATAATATTTCTTTGTGTGTCCCTTAAACTCACAAGCCACTCGATCGATTGAGCTCAAACTTATTTACTTAGTAAGTGCAAACTATTATAATAATTTTTTCGATAAGTTTTTTAAGGGTATCGTACCTCAAACAAATGTAAATTTATTATTTAAAGTATTACATAAGCGTTAGGATTAGATATTTTTTTATTATTCTCTCAATTATTGTTAGCAGTAAAACAGTAAAAAAGCGATACCTTACTGTTGTTTACAAATCATTCGCCGCAGGCACACAATACGAAAGCTCAACGGTATCGCCGCCGCCTTCGATCTCATTAAAATTACGTTACTCACGCTAACCCTCCGACAAATATTTAAATAATCGATATGAATACCACTTTAGTACATTTTGCTTTACCTACATATTTTACGGTAACATACATAATGTATATGAAAAATAAACTAATTTCGGCCAGAATCTAAAAGAATGATTATGATTTTGATCATTCTCAATAAGAGTCCATCTTAGTTCACAACTGGACGTAGTTTGCCTTTCCAGGAAAGGACTAATAAACTCTAGCAATACATTGCAAGCAGGGATTGCTCTACGCATACACATTACGCTGGGCGTATCTAGTGAGCGTAGTCCCTAAAGCGGCCTAGTCGAGGAGATTTAGGTTAGTCACTTTAGGATTCAACAACATCCAATATATATCGGTCACCAAGGCCTCGGTTGTCAACCTGTGAGTCGATTTTTCGCGCGTTCAGTTCAGATAACAGTGCACCTAAAGCTCTTCCCCAAAACGGTTTTCACCTTGCTGTGGCTTGGGAGCTTAGTAGTAGTATTTTGTCACCCACAATGAACTAAAAATAACGTGCAAGGACAGGAATATTTGTATTGCTATGGGCCTTATCCTCCACACTCCTGGCCGGGCCGCACAGTTGATGGGTTTGAGGCTATCGCATCATGGTGCCGAAGCAGTCTTAGGTTAGGTTAGGTTGGTACATATACCAGATCCGAGTCTGGTGCTTCCGAAGGCAACTCGACTACTCACCAAATGATGCAATGACAGCATCATCAATAAGTATTGGCTGATAGCACTGCTATCACCAGTATACATTGGTAAATTGGTACAGTATACAATGAAATGTAAAAATCACACACCATGTACCACAAAATCCCGTATACTAAAAACCAGTTAGAGGAACACAGGAGGCACCCCGGTTGTGGCGCCTCTTGGATTGCCGCGGAAGCTTGATTAGCTATGCTGAAATCGTGTCCACCTCAAATAAAACACAGATGTTCACGCGTCAAGACACAAATAATTGTAGACTATAGGCGCATAGGCCGAACTTACATATATATAATTTATGGCATTTTACAGAGCATTTTATAATTTCCCATAAGACAATTTTACAATGGCATGAGTATAAAAACGTACAATAACATTTTATACCAAACGTACTACCTCAGTCTGGAGAAAAGACTCATTAAAATTTAAGTGACTTTGAAAACATTTTATCTTTAACTAAATAATCTAGTTAGTTAAAGACACAAGTCTTAAATAAACTTTATAATCCGAAATGTCTATGTCGTAAGTACATTGTGTTGTATAATTGCGTGCAGTTTAAACAATAACTTCCATTAAGCTCCAGACTCCGCACGGATGCGCAGATAGAAACAACTCGTATGTCACCGTTGGCTCAATTCCTGCCTCCCAAATTGACCGCTATAAATGACTGACTTTATCGCAGAACTGTACTAATGAATAGCAGAGGTGCAAAAACTAGTTGATGCAGAAATGATGAAGTGATTCTAAAATCCTTAATAATTTGATATGAAATTAATAAACAATTTACTAGTGTTAAATACAGACTTGGTTACTTAATGGTCAGGCACTCATCTTAAAGGGCTTATAATAATAGAATGACATATTTCCATCACATTCGAGGGCCTCAAGGGTTCATAAAAATATCTCAAGTATTGATGTGTTATGAAAATACAACATTACATAATTATTTAAAAAGGCAGTTTTCAATTTGAAATTCGCTGCTTCTAAACTACAAGTGATTTTGACAATTCTTGCATAAGATATTGTATAAAATGTAAGCATTAATTTGCCCATAATCTGTATCGTCAAATGATTGTCAGTCTTGACAAAAATACTAAATGCCACTTGCATCAGGCTGCCGCCAGGATTTTTGAAGAAAAATGTAAATGTTTTTTCTAAATTCAAAAGTATATAAAGTTTTTTTTTTTTTATGGAAAAGACGGCATACAAGCAAGTGGTTCACCTGATGGTAAGTGATTACCGTCGCCCACATACATCTGCAACACCATAGACGCTGCAGGTGCTTTGCCGGTCTTTAAGGATATTTGAGAGATGGGAGGAAAGAGGAGGGGAATAGGGAAGGGAAAGAGGGCCTCCGGTTACCTCACTCACCGAACGAAACGCAGAAGCACAAGATGCCTCCACTTCACGCTGGTATTCTGCGAGGCCGTGGTACCAACCCGGTCGAGCCGGCCCATTCGAGCAGCAGCAAAAGCCGCCGCTTGGCTCTACCACGCTTAAAAGTAAAAGCAGTATACAAGTAGTAATTTAAATTCACAAAAGGATATATTCACAATACGAACAATGTGTTTTATAAATCCACTAATTTCTGTTATAAAAAATATAGGTATATGGATAGTATTAAGTGTTTATCAGAATAAATTTTTAAACCATAAAAATGATATTTTGTTTGATATAAACCTTTACAGGTTACAAATAAATGGATTGTATTTTTATTTACTTATCAAACCAAAAAGTCGATTACAATATATGATCACCGCAACTAAAACTACAACAGCTTTTCCTGTGTACCGTTTACAATAATAAGTTTTCAGTAAATTCTTTAAGTACTTTTTGAGAGCGAATGAGGATGGGGGATGGGAAGGAGGAGTGGACCTCCGGTTACCTCACTCACGGAACGAAACGCAGAATCACAATATGTGCTCTACTCCACTCTATTTCACGTCGGTATTTTACGAGGTACCGGCACGCGGCTGCGAGATACTTACCCCGTTGAGCTGACCCATTCGAGCAGCAGCTGAAGACACTGCTTGGCTCCACTACGGATTAAAATACATGTAGAATTTATATAAATTATTAAGTACGTATTATAAGGTATTTAAAAATTTCATATACTTTAATGGGATTAACAAGCACACTTAAAGCACACTAAAATTTTCAACAGCTTAATCACCGTTTTTCTTCTTCTCTGAGAGAGAAGCCGTCTCAAAAGAGCGCCAATGAAAGTTGACATGCTTTTATTGGAAATTTTATTCATAATTACAGTGGCGGCATCTTCGCACTCCTAGTTTGTGTTACCTATTAAATAAGTTTTTCTTAAAATACATTCAACTTAATAGCTAACAACTGAAGATAATACATAGATATTTTATGCATTTGGTATTAATTGCATGCCTGGATAAATTAATATCGGCTTGCATTTGTAAAATGTTGCAATGTAAAAGTATTATAACAATTTTTAATAATTTGTTCACGTATAAATGGAAGCAAATGTCATTGGTTACAGTCAAGTGTCTTAATTGGAATTTTATAAACCCGTGTTTTATTTACAGAAGTACATTCGTATCAGCAACTGCATAAATTATGGAATAGGATTGCTGTTCGAAAGTGGAATATCGGCGAATGACGAAAAAACGAAGACAATTCTCACAGTCTCGTCAGCAAGAAGATACACTTAACTTCCCAACCGATGCAAGTGGCACATTTAATAGGCACCTCCGAAGACCTGTCACTCGTCGCAGATAGCCACAATCAGGGGACCCTGCGCTACGTGTCTTAGCATGCTCTGTGAGAGAGCTGCAATATAATCGTGATTGCGTCTAAGCTCCGAGCTCTCGTTATTGGCATCGATGCTTTGCATCGCTCTCCTTGCCGCAGCTGAGGGAGTCTCAGGGGAAGGGAAGTTTTAGTATTACCACTCTCTCCATGCAACCAACCAAGTCCAGCACCAAATCAACCGAGTGCTCGCATTCCTTACCTCCATGGCCTGCGGGCGGGAGACTAGTCACCGTGCAGGATAGCGATTCTGAAAAAAGTAAATTTCAGTTACGCTGTAATTTAAATATGTGTATAATTAATTTAAATACTAGTGAGAAAATATATTCATTTGTATATTACAATAATAACAATAACCGTTTAACAATAATTCTTAATTTGAGAAAGAAGGTCCCTTAATTTTTACAGTACTAAAAGTAGGACACTTTTTTGCGAAAGTACTAGCTAAACGTCTCCACAGACTACTTAGTATAGATGAAGCGATATCGTTGAAAATTTCAGACTGTTATTAAAGACAAACTCGTTGGCCAACCAGGCTTCAACTAGTTGGACGATCACAAAATTGTGAGACTGCGACATCGATTGAGACGCTTGTTCCCAAGACGACACCTCGCTCTACAACGACTTTTATGAAATGGCCAATAATTTTGATTGAAATTTTTAAGAACACCTCTTTAATAAATATGAATAGATTTTTATTTTTACTATTATCATTTTTGGATTTAAGGAAAAATTTACTCCGTATGGCAAGCTCCCATATCTGCACGTAGTGCACTTTGATAGCGACCGACTCAGGATAGAAAATCTGCCCGTCAATAATGAACTAACATCCATCAGCATCTCTAGTGCGAGAGTAGCAGCAGTGTTGCGCTCATCAATTCACTAGCCAGACATGATAAGTATGGTCAATATTTTGAAAAAATATCGCAGCTATTGTATCCCAAGTCCATTGTTTCACATAAGGCTCACTCGAAGATTGACACATTGGAATGTGCTGTGCCACCTCAAACGATCGACTTGACGTAACACTGTACAAGTCATCTCTACAGTTTGTTGGGCGTTGTCCTACACTTACACTCAAGTTCACTTAAGCCTATTCTTGTGGGTAATGGTAGGGCTAATAGGAGAAGGCAGTGTTTACGGATTTTCATTCGTGGCTTCCGCAACCTACCACCACGATCTATCGTGACAGGTAGCCAGCCGAGTAGCCGGGTTCGCTCTCGGAGTAGGTCATGAGCTTTTCGAGGCCTGTCCCATAGTCGCTTACTATAACCACAAGCAGAATGGTATTGTAGATATTGACAGCCACCACCACATGGCAAAAACTTATTATTAAAAAAATACTGTTATATAAGTTTATGTCTTTGGCTAGTATAAAATGTACAACATAGGAAGTTGAAAATGTGCAGGAACGTGGCGGCGAAAATTGAGGGCCATTTATTATACATGACGTTCACCAACCTGTTGGACTTCGTGAAAATAATTTTGATGTTTTAACCGTAAAATAAAAATGGCGCAATGTGAATACTAAATCCGACCATCATAGGCAAACATAAGCGAAGAAGTATACTATTCTGCAAAGAATAAGACTATACTACGAATACCTATAAATATAACAAGTACCTGCAGCCTAAATAAAAAAATAAGCATTTGCTCAAATTCGAGTTTTACGAATATTTTGCGTGATTTTTTTATAAAACAAGAAGTAAGCAACTCACATTAACTTGATTACTGTCTCTTTTAAATTATTACCCTAATTAAAAAATTTAAATTATATCTAAATCAAAATTCAAGTAATGGCATGTACAATGACGTTTAGTAGATTAAATAAAACAAAATTTAAGCACTGCCAATATTGTATGATTAACTATTACTTTTACAGTACTAACATGTAAAGTCATTTGCTTGGTAAAGGCCAAACCATTAAAGTACATGCAACAATCCAGCATCCCAGTATGGATGGCTTACTTATACTCACCTCGCTGGGCGGGCAGTATTCTCGCATTAGCTATGCAGCTCCCTGTCACTAGTCTGTGGCATTTGCGTCCGACATATTCGGATGGTCGACCGCCAGAGCCTGGTACGTTAATCAGCAAGGTGCACCACAAGCAGATGTGGTCGACATTTCGAGAAAAAGTTAGTATGTTCCCCCTTACATCCTGCGTTTCCCTTTGATCCTCCCTTTGATTACCACGTAACTAAGAAATATTCTGCAAATCAATTTATAGAGTATGTAGTGTTAGATAAATCATTAATACAATCTTACAACTTGACCCCAGTAACAATTTGTATTTATCGTGCGGTGAAGGCGTAAAAGAATCTATTACCCAACTCATTCGAGTGGATGTAATTAAAGTTGACTAAGAGAAAATCGCGAAAAAATTCCAAGCCCAATTAGCCATATTGTAGTACCAAATTTGGGGTGTAAGGGGGAAAAACCTCACACTCTTAATTTCCCCTTACACCTCCCTATGATTACCTCGTAACTAAGAAATGTCCTGCTATTCGCTTTATACAGAATGTAGGATTAGATAAATCATTAATACAATCTGATATTTCGACTGAGAAACAATTTGAGTTTATCGTGCGATGACGGTATAAAATACACTATTGTCTAACTCATTCGTCAGGATGTAATTAAAGTTGATGAAGACAAACTTGTTAAAAAAAATTGACTTTTCATGAATGATGATATTACAGAACTTAGTTTAGTAAAAGAATAAAAAAAACTTAACATAAAAAGAAATACCTGGTTTACGTTTTATGACTGTTAGTAGAAAATATTTCATGTCGTTGCAGCCAACGTACTTAATTACTGAACATTGGTCCTGTATTTGAATCCAAGCCGGTAACTAATCAAAAAATAAATTATTTGTTTTCAATCTTAAGTATATAGTAATAAGATATATAAATGAAACATATATTATATATATATACAATCAATATATATCGATAGATTAGTCCTCTCGCAGAAACTGCATTCAATAATTCTCTGAATCTATTGCATAGATGTCGTGTCGTCACTCAAATAATTGTGTAGATTATACGGTTTCGTGGCTTAGTGGTTAATGTACCTTTGTGTTTTTAGAGTCAGGTTGAGTCGTATTGCGTTCAGTGTCTCTGACTGTATTCGACCCTTTCTCTAATCTTATAGCATAAGCGTTACATCGGATACGAGAAGTTTAAGTCGACTGAGTAATTCTATGTTTACGCTTATACTCGAACTTGCGGCACCATTTTCTGCGCAGTTGACAACTTCCGATAGTAATCGGAAGTTGTTGGCGTGGTCGAAATCAGCTAAGAAGACATCATCACGCTTTATACGGTGAGGTGGATGTGAGTGAATTTCTTCGTAAGATTTTATTTAAGAGAAACCTTATGCCATATTTTCTGCGCAAATAACAAATTCATGTTTTAGTTAGATATTCATATATTACATCATCGTAACGTTTTCCTTAATCATCGTCACGTCATCATCATTATTATAATAAGCTAAAATTGTTAAGTATAATTACTTTAAATCCTTTCGAACTCCTACAACTAAAAATTATATGAGCCTAAACAATGTACATGTAGGTTATATCCTAAGAAAAAATATTAAATTTAATATTTTTTTAGTTTCAGTTTACTTTTTCATTTTATAATTTTTATCCCGGAACTAAGTGGTATTTCTGGCGACAGTATTTATCCATAAATATGATCATCAATAATTTTTGGAAATCCAAACTACCTTTACTTTAGATACACATTACAGATTCTTACGTAACTCAATTTAAAGAAACTTAGCGTGCAATAAATATGAGTAATAACGGAAACATTAATGGCCACCTTCCCGACTTTTCTAAACTTTAACTTTCTATTTAACGATGACATAGTCTTAAATAATGATCAATGTTTGGGAAAAAATACTTAATTGTAAGATTTTAAAAATTGATAACGTTCTAATTGAGTCTAAGAAATTCTAAAATAACATTTATTCGCTTTAATTCCATTTAAATTAATAAATATTTATAACTATAATTAATTTATATACATATAAATTCACACCTTGTTCCCAACGGAGTAGGCAGAGACAATCTTCTTCCACTTGCTACGGTCCTAACATACGTCTTTCGCTTCTTCCACTTTCATCAATCTTCGCATGCATGCTCGTTGGTTTAGAGTACTCTTGACCTGGCCTTTTTTTCAATTTTAATTGTTAATTTTTATGCTTAATTTGATAACGCATTTAAAATTATAATTAATTTATGGTAATGTTAAGAAACGATTGCTCCATCGCGACTGTGTTTA
Source organism: Bhutanitis thaidina (assembly GCA_029286595.1). Taxonomy (NCBI): domain Eukaryota; kingdom Metazoa; phylum Arthropoda; class Insecta; order Lepidoptera; family Papilionidae; genus Bhutanitis; species Bhutanitis thaidina. The sequence continues at coordinate 7,746,315 of JAGSMS010000022.1, forward strand.
CCTTTCTGACATATGAATGTCAGCACTCAGGGAATCGGACAATAATTATATTTTTTTTACATCAATATTTCAAGCAAATAGTTATCATACACTGACACTTCACGGCATTGTCGGAGAACATCAGCAGTCGGAGAGAACTGAAGTAGTCGTAACGTAGTTATCGTGGCTCGATCGTAGAATTGGCCACATCAAGAAATGATCGGTCATTTCATGGAATGGTGAATGATATATTCAACATAACACTGTCTATATAGTCAAAACATATCATGAAATGGCCAAACTAATCGTAAAAATGTTACATTATCTACTGCTAGAAGCGTGACGAGAAGATAGCGTTTAGTTTATGCCGGAGTATCTGTTTAGGTAAGGGTGACCAGACTTGGCCATAAACAAAATCATACAAACAATGCAATTCGTCATAAATAATAACCCTTCACGTGTCATCATTTTGCAATTTTGTTTTGAGTTATTTATAATTTTGTTTTAAACACGTTTTTGTTTTGAGAGGCGTATGTCCTGTAGTATAGTATTAACATGCTGTTAAGTTGTATATAAGCAATACTAAATTCTTAATTTTGTACTAGTAATTGACAATGAACAAGTAGTTTTATGTTAATTAGTAAAATAATAATAAATACGTTTGACATATATTTTATAATTTTTATCCCGGAACTAAGTGGTATTTCTGGCGACAGTATTTATCCATAAATATGATCATCAATAATTTTTGGAAATCCAAACTACCTTTACTTTAGATACACATTACAGATTCTTACGTAACTCAATTTAAAGAAACTTAGCGTGCAATAAATATGAGTAATAACGGAAACATTAATGGCCACCTTCCCGACTTTTCTAAACTTTAACTTTCTATTTAACGATGACATAGTCTTAAATAATGATCAATGTTTGGGAAAAAATACTTAATTGTAAGATTTTAAAAATTGATAACGTTCTAATTGAGTCTAAGAAATTCTAAAATAACATTTATTCGCTTTAATTCCATTTAAATTAATAAATATTTATAACTATAATTAATTTATATACATATACATTCACACCTTGTTCCCAACGGAGTAGGCAGAGACAATCTTCTTCCACTTGCTACGGTCCTAACATACGTCTTTCGCTTCTTCCACTTTCATCAATCTTCGCATGCATGCTCGTTGGTTTAGAGTACTCTTGACCTGGCCTTTTTTTCAATTTTAATTGTTAATTTTTATGCTTAATTTGATAACGCATTTAAAATTATAATTAATTTATGGTAATGTTAAGAAACGATTGCTCCATCGCGACTGTGTTTACCTTTCTGACATATGAATGTCAGCACTCAGGGAATCGGACAATAATTATATTTTTTTTTTACATCAATATTTCAAGCAAATAGTTATCATACACTGACACTTCACGGCATTGTCGGAGAACATCAGCAGTCGGAGAGAACTGAAGTAGTCGTAACGTAGTTATCGTGGCTCGATCGTAGAATTGGCCACATCAAGAAATGATCGGTCATTTCATGGAATGGTGAATGATATATTCAACATAACACTGTCTATATAGTCAAAACATATCATGAAATGGCCAAACTAATCGTAAAAATGTTACATTATCTACTGCTAGAAGCGTGACGAGAAGATAGCGTTTAGTTTATGCCGGAGTATCTGTTTAGGTAAGGGTGACCAGACTTGGCCATAAACAAAATCATACAAACAATGCAATTCGTCATAAATAATAACCCTTCACGTGTCATCATTTTGCAATTTTGTTTTGAGTTATTTATAATTTTGTTTTAAACACGTTTTTGTTTTGAGAGGCGTATGTCCTGTAGTATAGTATTAACATGCTGTTAAGTTGTATATAAGCAATACTAAATTCTTAATTTTGTACTAGTAATTGACAATGAACAAGTAGTTTTATGTTAATTAGTAAAATAATAATAAATACGTTTGACATATATTTTATAATTTTTATTCCGTCTTGTCTTGTCATACATGATGTGTCTAATTGTACGGTTGGATCGCGTCATAGCCACTAACGTCCCATAATAATTAAGCTGTAAATGAGCCTGTGCTACGCAACTGATACACACGGTTGATCAATCGCCTAAGTATTGTTATAGAATATGAACACATTTTTAAATACTTTTATTTGCTTTTTACGATATAAATGCGATAAGTTCTGTATTGATTAATTATCTTAATCGACCGAACGTGGATATATATGTAATATTAATGTTTTATGTTTGAAACATAAGTGTTAAAATAATACAAACAAAGCAAATCATATGTAATACCTTTATTTAAAAAATTAATACCCACTTCGAATCGAAACATTATAATGCATTGAAACGCCGCGAGCGGAAATGATGTCCATCATGTAACATTTTATCTTTTTACTGCTTCTCATCTTTAATGAAATACATATCCGTCACATAACGTCTGTTACTCGTATCCCATTAATGTATTAAAAAAAGTGTGTTTTTTATACAAAACAACGAAGTTTATTTTATGAGTAGTCATAATCACTAAAATAGAGAGAGAGCTCGTTTACTACTAGGTAATTGGCTTATTCGCCAATTTTTTTATACTCTTACTCGACCGATAACTCTGTTTAAATGACAGTATTCGGTGACAATAATGGAGTATTTTAACGTATTTTATCAAAGCTGCCTACAACTTCACCGACGTAGTCACAAATTTTGTCCGAATAAATATTTTAGTTGAGTTACAAAGTATACTCTATAATACTCCATGGCATAAACTACATTTCCGTCAAATTTCGCTCGTATCTGTTCACTCCCTATTAGACTGATTGAACTACTAACATACAAACTTTTATCAATATCCGATTTTATGTATTATCCTCCACCAGAATGGACTTTTGTCTCGTGCTAATCTGAATTATGTTGAATCATTTACATATTGGTTGAGAGTGCTGGGACTCATTTTCATATTCTACGTAAATGACAGGGAATAGGGAAGTGAATGTGTTTACGGCCGTATCTCCGATACACACATTCAACTGCCTATCCATTAAAATTTGTGTACAAACACATCTATTTTCGCCTCACCTCAGGATTTATAAAAAGAACCGATTAAATTAAGCTTAGTACTCGGCTCGATAAATATAAAACCGAGTAATACCCGGTACTCGATTACTCGATATAGCCCAAATGCCAACCTTACACGCATGTGCCTACTAGCCAAAAAAAAATAAGGGTCTGGCGACCGGCTAATGGGAAAAGCAATATAAATGTTCATCCGTATTTGATAATCTCAAAATAGATTTGTTAGTTTAATATCGACAAGTGCGAGAGTGCAGTATGTGCTCACCAACTCGCCTGCCCAGAGTGGTAAGTGGTGCACACCACCGCAAATGGTCTAAGAACTGTATGCCGGTTTGCTAGTGCTTTCTTGGAGATAAAAGAAGAAACAGAAAGTTAGTAAGATACCACAATGCGCCTAACAAATATCGGCTCTGTGGCGCAGTGGCTAAGCATTTGGTCGCAGTTTCGGGTGATAATGTAACATAAGACTGAGTTATGTACTTCCGCATTTGTTATATTAGTACGAATATACTACCACTTCTTTTTATACAAAACAACGAAGTTTATTTTATGAGTAGTCATAATCACTAAAATAGAGAGAGAGCTCGTTTACTACTAGGTAATTGGCTTATTCGCCAATTTTTTTATACTCTTACTCGACCGATAACTCTGTTTAAATGACAGTATTCGGTGACAATAATGGAGTATTTTAACGTATTTTATCAAAGCTGCCTACAACTTCACCGACGTAGTCACAAATTTTGTCCGAATAAATATTTTAGTTGAGTTACAAAGTATACTCTATAATACTCCATGGCATAAACTACATTTCCGTCAAATTTCGCTCGTATCTGTTCACTCCCTATTAGACTGATTGAACTACTAACATACAAACTTTTATCAATATCCGATTTTATGTATTATCCTCCACCAGAATGGACTTTTGTCTCGTGCTAATCTGAATTATGTTGAATCATTTACATATTGGTTGAGAGTGCTGGGACTCATTTTCATATTCTACGTAAATGACAGGGAATAGGGAAGTGAATGTGTTTACGGCCGTATCTCCGATACACACATTCAACTGCCTATCCATTAAAATTTGTGTACAAACACATCTATTTTCGCCTCACCTCAGGATTTATAAAAAGAACCGATTAAATTAAGCTTAGTACTCGGCTCGATAAATATAAAACCGAGTAATACCCGGTACTCGATTACTCGATATAGCCCAAATGCCAACCTTACACGCATGTGCCTACTAGCCAAAAAAAAATAAGGGTCTGGCGACCGGCTAATGGGAAAAGCAATATAAATGTTCATCCGTATTTGATAATCTCAAAATAGATTTGTTAGTTTAATATCGACAAGTGCGAGAGTGCAGTATGTGCTCACCAACTCGCCTGCCCAGAGTGGTAAGTGGTGCACACCACCGCAAATGGTCTAAGAACTGTATGCCGGTTTGCTAGTGCTTTCTTGGAGATAAAAGAAGAAACAGAAAGTTAGTAAGATACCACAATGCGCCTAACAAATATCGGCTCTGTGGCGCAGTGGCTAAGCATTTGGTCGCAGTTTCGGGTGATAATGTAACATAAGACTGAGTTATGTACTTCCGCATTTGTTATATTAGTACGAATATACTACCACTTCTTTTTTATGCACGACGCATGTTATATTTAAATATTTTTTTAATTTGAACATGTCCTATCAGATCCTATCTGATCTTGGTGGTGGTGGTAGATGATGGCGGTAGATGAAGAGAAATTGCGGATCAGAAAAGTTGAAAATTCAGCACCTCGAATACTCACCATGCTTATATTGAAAATATGATAATAGAGAATATTTTTAAGTAGGTTACTGAAACCGACTAAGTACATACGTAATCTGTAGTGTTATATACTTGCTTGGATACACAAATCGATCTATCTCGCATTTAGATTTATTATTTAACATTAAGATTTTGTTTTAAATGAATTGAAATTTATTGGAATTTGTTGGAATCCAGCTATCGAGGACATAAATATCCCTAATCCCTGACGACGTAAGCAGACATGCCGGGTGCAGTATTGACATCTGTAAGAACTGCCAACTAAGTTAATATTAGTTGATATATCGAGCACCCACTCATGAATATCAGAACATAATGCAGTAAGCTGCTCTTCTTGTAACAAACTCTTTCCACACACACAAAGCGTATAATAATGAAAATAACGGTCGTGTTTTGTATCATTTTATTGTTGTTAGTGAAAGTTAATGGGTTATTTTACAAAAAAGAAAGCGAGATCGCAAATATATTTCGCTCATATTTTGTAAATATAAAAGTTCGAGTAATTATACATATCATCGTAAAAACAGTGCAAAAACAAATATTTAATTGTTCTGTTTAAATGACAGTATTCGGTGACAATAATGGAGTATTTTAACGTATTTTATCAAAGCTGCCTACAACTTCACCGACGTAGTCACAAATTTTGTCCGAATAAATATTTTAGTTGAGTTACAAAGTATACTCTATAATACTCCATGGCATAAACTACATTTCCGTCAAATTTCGCTCGTATCTGTTCACTCCCTATTAGACTGATTGAACTACTAACATACAAACTTTTATCAATATCCGATTTTATGTATTATCCTCCACCAGAATGGACTTTTGTCTCGTGCTAATCTGAATTATGTTGAATCATTTACATATTGGTTGAGAGTGCTGGGACTCATTTTCATATTCTACGTAAATGACAGGGAATAGGGAAGTGAATGTGTTTACGGCCGTATCTCCGATACACACATTCAACTGCCTATCCATTAAAATTTGTGTACAAACACATCTATTTTCGCCTCACCTCAGGATTTATAAAAAGAACCGATTAAATTAAGCTTAGTACTCGGCTCGATAAATATAAAACCGAGTAATACCCGGTACTCGATTACTCGATATAGCCCAAATGCCAACCTTACACGCATGTGCCTACTAGCCAAAAAAATAAGGGTCTGGCGACCGGCTAATGGGAAAAGCAATATAAATGTTCATCCGTATTTGATAATCTCAAAATAGATTTGTTAGTTTAATATCGACAAGTGCGAGAGTGCAGTATGTGCTCACCAACTCGCCTGCCCAGAGTGGTAAGTGGTGCACACCACCGCAAATGGTCTAAGAACTGTATGCCGGTTTGCTAGTGCTTTCTTGGAGATAAAAGAAGAAACAGAAAGTTAGTAAGATACCACAATGCGCCTAACAAATATCGGCTCTGTGGCGCAGTGGCTAAGCATTTGGTCGCAGTTTCGGGTGATAATGTAACATAAGACTGAGTTATGTACTTCCGCATTTGTTATATTAGTACGAATATACTACCACTTCTTTTTTATGCACGACGCATGTTATATTTAAATATTTTTTTAATTTGAACATGTCCTATCAGATCCTATCTGATCTTGGTGGTGGTGGTAGATGATGGCGGTAGATGAAGAGAAATTGCGGATCAGAAAAGTTGAAAATTCAGCACCTCGAATACTCACCATGCTTATATTGAAAATATGATAATAGAGAATATTTTTAAGTAGGTTACTGAAACCGACTAAGTACATACGTAATCTGTAGTGTTATATACTTGCTTGGATACACAAATCGATCTATCTCGCATTTAGATTTATTATTTAACATTAAGATTTTGTTTTAAATGAATTGAAATTTATTGGAATTTGTTGGAATCCAGCTATCGAGGACATAAATATCCCTAATCCCTGACGACGTAAGCAGACATGCCGGGTGCAGTATTGACATCTGTAAGAACTGCCAACTAAGTTAATATTAGTTGATATATCGAGCACCCACTCATGAATATCAGAACATAATGCAGTAAGCTGCTCTTCTTGTAACAAACTCTTTCCACACACACAAAGCGTATAATAATGAAAATAACGGTCGTGTTTTGTATCATTTTATTGTTGTTAGTGAAAGTTAATGGGTTATTTTACAAAAAAGAAAGCGAGATCGCAAATATATTTCGCTCATATTTTGTAAATATAAAAGTTCGAGTAATTATACATATCATCGTAAAAACAGTGCAAAAACAAATATTTAATTGTTCTGTTTAAAATAAGGATCCATGTTAAAAAGATAACTCTCGACGATCGCGTGACTCAGGAGTCAGTGCGCTTGTCTGCCAATAGTGAGTACTTGGTTCGAATCCTAGTCTTAGCATAATTGTGCATAATAAATATTTTTTTTCGGATCTGCTTATATTGTCTCTCTAGGAAGGTATATACGAGTACATAAGGCTTCTATGCTTGCGCATGAACTAGTGTCGCAGTATGATATATCATATCAAATCAAATCAAATTATTTATTGCATCCGTGAGTAAGAAAATTATTATTATGTAAAGTTCCATCATGAAACCCCGTTATAGAGTACTGCATATGGAAATTACATTACAATAGTACATAAATAACAAAAAAAATGGAATAAAAATTGAAGAATAAAAAAGTTATCTTTTTCATCAATTCCAAAGTCAATGTCATATAATTTCCATGTCTGAGAATTTAAACACTTTTATATTTTTATAATTTATACTAAGCCAAACCTATACCATAGTCTCGTAATATGGAACATGGCCACTGTGGTAATATGGCCACTGTGGTAATATGGCCACTGCCCAGTTTGGTGAATATAGGCAAGTCTCCCAGCACGGCATATCATTTTTAGTTGGCACTTTCATGAAAAAGCCTTTGAAGTTCCCGAAGTTATAGATTTGTCCAGCAGTGAAAAGTTCACTTATCACTGCTGGATAAATCTATAACTTCGGGAAGAATCTATAACTATATTCAAAATTAGTTCAAAACCAGCAACAAATTAATGTTATTTATAATTTGTATTATTTATTTATTTATTTCTTCGTTAATGTTTTCTCCAGCACAAATCAAATCAATAGGTAATAACTAAAATAAATTGTACTTTCATACCTTCATAAACCTTCTCTATTTGAAACCCGTTTTGTATTATTTGACCACTGACTTCACGCTTCAAACTCGATTCCATTGAACCCGCTTAGGGTTTCGTTCTTTTGTAATAAAAAAAACCAAATTGAGCGGAAATGAAATAGCGCTAACCAGTTTCTTCGGAGGTTGGGACTGAGAAAACGACCCTATATTTTTTGCCGCAAATAAAATCAGCTTGAGGACTTCAACGAGAAAGACATAATTTAATTTATAATGCCACGTTATGGCACAGTGCCTGTTTATATTTGATCCTTTTTTTTTTAAAAAACTTACCATAAAACAATATTTAGAGTTATATATGTTAACATCACTGTTGTAAAGCTAACATACGTAAACAAGAAAGTAATTTACACTTCATATGTAAAAAATAATAAATAGTTAGTGACCTTTAGACAAACTAGTTACCTACTTATTCGTTCAATAATATAAGAAAATTTTAATGAGAGAAAAAAAAATTGACCGTGTATGAATGAATGAAACATGAAATTTTCACTTTTGCGGAGAGGTTTATAATTAACTTTCACTTACTTACCTACAAATTATTTCATTAATGATAATAAAAGTATTTAACATAGTGTTCTTGAAATGTTATTTAAAGTTTTACCAAATATTTTTTTAAGTATACGGCCATGAATTATTGTAGGATCTTTATACAACTAAAATATTTAATAAAATATTTTATTTCCACACACAGTTACAAAACGAACCAAATACGAAAAAGTGTATTATATAATATTAACCTATATTCTAAACCTGTTTAAGTTTAGAGGCCTACAAAATACATTATGTTGTATTCATTTTATAAAAGGCATATTCACGTTGATATTTGAAGAACCACTAAAGTGAAAAACGTACTGGGCCCCGTTTTGTTTCGCGTTTAAGACATTTTAGGTTACAGTAAACGTTTTTATGTTCCATAAAAAAGAAATTCTGCTCTTTACATAACAACCTTAGAATACGTCTCACTTCTATATTTATTACCAAGTGACAAAAATGTCATTGTAAACCATCTTAACATTTTTTAAATATTAGCCCTAAACACCTAGACTCTAGCAATATTATTTTTCTTATCACATTAAATTAAACAATGGCTACAGAATATGTAATAGGTACAAATCGAAGTATTCTCAATTAATTTTAAAATGCGTCTATGACGATTCATATTTAAAGACATCCTAAAAGTCCCAATCCGGTATTGTCATATTGTATCCTTAAAATGTTTAACGTAAATTCATAATAGTGTTCGGTTTTGGATGAGTAGTTAAATAATTAAAGGTAATATTAAATTAAATAAAAAAAAATAGTTTTAATCGCCATGTTTATTTCTCATTTTACTTATATTTTTATTTTTTCAACATAGTTTGACATACATCATCAAACATCGAATAACATTCATCGTGCATTACAACAATAACAATGGATTTTCATCTTGCAGCACAAATTACTTGAGATATTTTGTTTTCAGGTAGTTACTCTTAAAACTTGTCCAATATACAATTTTAACATTCAGGATATATTTTTATTTTGTATAGTTATTATTTATTTATTTGGCGATCAAAGTTAATACCGTTCCGAATAACGATATATTTTCACTTACTTCCATCATCTAATCAGTCGTGGATCCTTTAAACATTAGGACCCAATGAAACTTTCCTCTAAATGTCTATTTAATAATTTATATAATACAAAAACTATCACACTAACAGTAACTAATTAGCTTAGGTAGGTAGGAAGTACGTATGGGTTACACGCACCACATTTTATTATTATATATAGTAATATTTACATTTGAACAAAACTTTATTTCATTCAAGTACTGTATAAAACTTAAACATCCGTGGCACAGCCATCTCGAAAGCCGTCTTCCGTTGAAGGTCTGGTAATGGTTAAGACGCGCTTCAAAGCCGATACTGGAGGTAGAACTGGCGGTGCGCGTTGCCACACGCGAAGAGTGCGTGCGCCCGTCGCAGTGGGTAAACCGTAGTCTGGAGGGTAAGACGCATCTATTGGTGGTACTGCAACAGCAGTCATAGCATGTGAACGCGGAAATGTTCGACTCATGTATCCTAGTTCTTCTTGAGAACCATTTACACTGGAGTTTTCGATAATGGGTGTTCTATCTGTGTAATAACTAGGAATCGCAGAGCTTACTGCTCTGGCTAAACTGCTTGCTTGACTGATTTTAAGTTGTTCCCATAAACCAGATGGATACAAAGAGTCAGAAGTCTCTCGAGCGTATTCTCCACTTCCAGGTCTTGTGGCACTATCAGGTCTTGTGTCATTGATCAAATCCGGATCAATGCCAGCGGAAACTGTCGGAGAAACCATTACAGGACCGCCGGCTGTTACGATACTACCTCTTCCTTCATAGTGATTAGTAGTATACGGTATATCACCAACTCGTGGTGGTTTAATAACTGGATTACATTTAACATCATTATAATTAGGTGATTCTTGTCTGTTAGCCAAAACAGCTACATGTGGTCTATCAGTTGATGTGGGATGTACTTCATTTCCAGATACAACTCGATCCAACGTATTTGGAGTTTTACTCTCACAATTTGGAGTCGGGCGAAATCGTACAAATGTTATTAGTAAACCAAGGGAAATTACTACAATGAGCAAGAACAATGCGGCTCCCAGGCTTGCTATTTGTGCGCTGCCTAATGACGCCATCCCTGCTGCTATCTGGGAAACATGGACCGTGAAGTTCGCTTCCGCATTACCACCTTTGTTTTCTGCTACACAATAAAACTCAATCGAATCTGATTCGTGCATGTTTGTAAGAACTAAAGAAGATTTCTTTTTTGAATCCCCTTCTTCATATATAATTATTTTTTGTTGGTTATTGAAGCTACTTCCATTTTGTAGCAATCGACCATTCCAGTACCAATTAATATTAGCACTTGGTACTCCCTCCGTCCTACAAACTATAGTTGCATTTTCTCCGATTCCTACTTCTACATTCCTGTTAATAGGTAAAATTTCTGGTTTGCAAGCAAATTCTTCAATTGTCAATTCAGAAAACGGCTTATTAGTCAATCTTGTCGGTGACGAACATGCCGGAGTTGAAAGTAACTTATTCTTCGCTAACCAAAGCTTTAGCTCTCGTAATCGACAGTCACATGTCCATGGGTTATCTGATAAGTCTATAAATCGGAGTTTCTCTAATTTTTCTAGAGAGCTTAATGGTAAATCCCGCAGATTATTGTGATTTAGCTTCAAAGACTCTAAAGATCTTAAATTTCTGAATGCATCGGAGGCAATGTCTCTAATATCACATTTAGATAAGTCAAGCTTGACGATGCTTCCGAGACTGCTTAATGCATCTGAATGTATTTTTATTATAGGATTATGACTCAATGTTAAATCTCTAAGAAAAGGAGCGTCCTTGAAGCTATTTGAAGGTATTTGGGTAAGTAAATTATGTGATAGGTCTAATTCGACTAAATTGGTTAGGCCTTTAAAAGCGCGATCATGTATTTGACCAATGTTACAACTGCGCAAATATACTCGTTGTAAATTAACTAGTCCAGTTCTTGCAAAAGCTTCTTGAGGGAGAATTTGCAAGTTATTTCCTGAAAGATCTAGTACTTGAGTAGCCGGGTCGACGGGCTCAGGAACTGTAATAAGCGCTCGATCCACACATTCCACTGTTTGCTTGCCACCTTTCCATTTGCAGGCACACACAGGAGGGCACGATCCAGGTGGTGCAAATCCAGCTAAAATTGTCCCCCACACCATAACATTCACTATGACTATTAACCACTTCATTTTGGTTTTAACACAATTTTGTTCAATACCAAACTTTCACTAAGAATAAGAATATCCTTAAAATATTTATTGTACAATCTGCACAGTTTTATCACGCGTATTCATTTAGCGATATTTCGTCTGTATACTGCAATACCGTATCACATCACTACTCGAGAAAGTTGGTAAACGACACATGACGACACAGTGCTCGCTCGCGACGGCTGTGAATAAACTGAGAGGGAGGGATCGTCTCAGTGAAAAGAGCTCAACGCATGCGCGTTGCGGCGCCCTTGTCCCCTCACCCCGCGTTGCGGCTTATCCTCAGCCACCGAGTTGAGTAGCTATACTCGACGTGTTAAAAGAATTCTCAAAGTATAATTTTCTACCTGGCGGTGACCGCGTTGAATCGTCCCGCTCGCCAGACCGTCACGTTCATTCATAAATACCTGAACCAGTGTGGCGGTGGGGGCGATGGTATCAATACCGGCAAGGAATTTAACAATACAAGGGACCGAACGGTTACGTTACCGCACCGCTTAAACCTCTCCGATTGTTATGGCACACACATATTTTTGTCAGGATCACGTTTATATAGAAAATCAGGTAGAAAACTAATTTTAATACTACAGACAAAAGGGAGGCCAGGTAAAGATAACAATGACACAGGATATGTCACACAAAAGCTAAAAGTTTCTTTCATTCATAATTTCTGTGGATTACTTATTCAATGTTTCCTTTTTATTTTGAAATAACTATGTAATTCTTTGTTAACAGCGATGTGTGCTACAACAATTAACAGTAACAACATATTTTGAATGTGAATGTTTTTTTTTTAAATTAATGAATTTGACTGATTTGTTTTTACTAGGTATCACTCTCCTTCCAATAAATCATATTTATCAACTTTTTATATGTTAAAAAGTGCTACTTTTTGATATTGATATGCTTTACAGATAAAAAAAATTTTATCTTGTCGTCTCATATAAAAACCATGAGATAAGAGTCCTGTATATTTTAATGAACAAATACTTTAAATATAATAAAAAAAAACTATAAAACGGTAGTAAAAAAACGATTTATTGAACATTATTGAAAACACAAAAAGTTTCTGCAAAGTTGGCACGCGACTAGATGTTCAAATGTGAATCGAGTAGCCACCGTCAGCTGCTTTGACACCTGGATGCAACACGCGTGTCGGGCGCCGGCTGACGTCCACATGCTGCACTAATAAGTATTCCATAACACATCAAAAAGAAACGAAAATAGTACTTTTGTTTTTACTTTTCAAGCTCATTTGTAAACCTACACGACAGCTATCTATAAGCCTTGGCCGTTCCATTATTAATTTATGGTAAAAAAAATAATACATAATTGGTTATTTATTTCAATCCCAATTTTCAATTACTAAAGCTAAGGAGCGATTTCTAAACAATTTCTAAATTCTCATCAATAAGTCTCAATAGTCTGTGATCAAAAATAATCAAACGTTGTACATATACACATATATACATACTTACAGTTTTGGGACATTAAACGCTAGTGATATTCTACCCACGTAGATCGTAAAACTATGAGTCACTTTTAGTATTACGGCGTGATGATGCTTTGAACAATCACCATAATTAAAAAACACCTAAATAGTCAATGATTTCATTCATTATTTTGTTTATTATTGAGTGAGTTTTTTTATTTCATTGCGTGTATAGCTTTTGGAGACCATGAAAAATATTACTTGCAATCATAATTATCTTAAGTGATCTCAGAGGCTACGTACACTATTAGACAGAACATGGTCCACTTCTACTCATCCTTAACTAAGAAAAGTCTTTCGGAAAGTTACAAAGAACTGGTGGCATTTGAATTTGCTGATTTACCTCGAAGGCAAAAAAATTGTGAAAAAACCTCTTCTTTTATTTTTGTTACTATTATTTGCTGTGTAGGAGGCTTCTGTACTTCAATCATTAATACTTGATCTAACAATCGAGCTAGACATCTTTCCATATTTTTTCAGTTTGAACATAATCTCAAAGGTTCATTCTCGAGTCTCGACCAGCTCTTGGAAGAATTGCAAGAAGATAATGCTTTATGAGAAACCTTTAGTCATCATTACTTTTTTGAATCATATTGATCATCGAATCAAATAAGAATTATTTATGAATTGTGATTAAAGTTTGTTCCCATTGATGTTAACACCTTCCATATCAGCCCATTAGCACTATCTACAACATCGCACTACAAATTTGTAGAGTCAGATGTCGCTAGCAGTATTTTCGAACCTTCAAGAAAAGAGCGTAGTCCTTTCTCAAAGGTTGGCAACGCACCTGTAACTCCTCTGGTGTTGTTAATGTTCGAGAGGGTCGGCAATCACTTACCGGCAGGTGAGCCTGCCGGTGAGTGACTCATCACTCGCCACTGTTCTGGTTTGAATCCCGCAATCTAATATTTGTGTGATGAATATAAATGTTTGTGACCAATTCAGTCAGTAATATATATATATATGGATATGCGTTTATTTATTTATGGTATAAATGTATGTATGTAAGTAAGATACCTAATTAGTACCAAAATAAAGGTATTTAAGGATAATTGACAACAATTACCAGTACTATACGTATTTAATTAAATAGAAAAAATAAATTGAATTTTACATTTTCCTTCGTCACTACAAATCTTTCTATAAACAAAAAGAATCAAAAATAAGCGAATCGTAATTATTAGATAAATCTGTGGCGAAAAATTTAACGGTACTCGTTGGTATAAAAAAATTTAACTCTTTTTTATCCTTTTAAAAAAAATATTTACTAAATTGGTGTCTTAGTATATACTTTAATATTATATAATATTTTATATTTTTCAAGCATTTAACAACTATGCTACAAGTTACAATTGACAATAAGACTCGACCCATTTATTAAATATGAGCCAGTTCCGGAAGACTGCGCCGTTCTTCATTATTAGTTATTACACATGTAGCGTCAACGCACTACTTCGAAATAAATATTTCGCGTGAGTCATCACACACACAACGTTGTTACAGCAGCTAATGACCAACTAGGACAATGTGTCATCTACTCTCATATTACATAAAATCAATATATACCGTAAGCTCATTCTGCATAGATCGGACCAAAAATTAATAATAATGCTGATGGTAGCCAGGCTTACTATGACATCAGGGCTTCAGACACCTCAGTCCCCCCGTGACCACCAGTGCTGTAAAGCAACCGAAACGACTAGATTTACAAAAGTGTAATTGAACGCGATAAAATCCGTAAATAATAGATTAATTTAAAATTGTGAAGACTTTACAACATTGTGAAATGTATCTGTTAGGTTAGGTAAATTTAGAGTTTGAATAGAACATGCAGCATTGAACTGGCTATTGTAATTTCGGGATCCGGAACAAGTTGCAGGCTAGATTGAAGAGTTACAAGAGTAAGATTTTAAAGTTGAACACCATCGAGGAATGGAATGGAGCCATGAAGCAATGCTTATTGTGCGGCGTAACAACCTTAATTAAAAACCCATTTGGAATATCTTGAATCGGATTCATTGCAACCAAGGTGGATCGATATTGTCGGCATAAGTACAGCATCTAAAAGTTAGTAGTGGTCTGGTTTTGCATAACATCATTTTATGCCGAAAATTAAAAACTGCACAAGATAGAGAATGCTATCTTCCAGTAATTGTAATATGGTCGAAAGTAAGGGAAGTACTAAAAGCTTTTCATGATTGTGGATGGACATTTCGGCGTCCGGAAACCGTTATGGAAAATTAAACTAACGTTTTACTGGCTTCACTGCCGTGATGATGTTGGAGATCAGTTTTGAAAATGTGTTTGAAAATGACCACCAAGCGGCGGAGCCAACAATTTTTTGTGGAATACGAAATATAGCCCAGGCTCCCGTTAGAGGCTGGTTCATTACATATTTTTTCACACGCGTGGAATGTAATAAGAGCTGTACACCTAGCAGAAGATGGTAAGCGGTACCGCCGCGCGATAACGTACAGCCATTTTAGCGTGTCCAATAATATTTAAATTTTTTTATCATGAATACAGTACTAAATATTGTTAATTTCAGGCTGAAATTAAATAAGATTTCATTCTAATATAAGTTTAATTAAACACAACGAACGATAATCAGTAACTTCGGTGGTAAACTGTTGCCAGATCCAACTTTACGCTTAGTTCACTTAAGGAAGCAGCAACATTCATTGGCTTGCCTCCGGAGACTAAAAAGGTCACTTATCATGTAACTAGGCACATTACCGGGATTTGGAGAGCGCAATCGGAGGTATTTAAATCAAATGTAATGACGTTTTTAAACAAATGGTTGTAAGTGTTCTTATGAACGTAAACTATTTAAATCTTTACAATGTTTAAGAAATTTAGAACCCGTGTAAATCGTAAATTTTCAATCAAAAATCCAATTAACTGTATAAAATAATGAAGTTTGAAAAATTTCTCGTATTTACGCGACCACTACACATTTGAAAAGATTCCATTATTTACGGATTTTATCGCGTTTAATTTTGTTTTTACATTCCAGACGTTTCGAGTGACAGACGGATGTGGGATTGAGGTGTTAGACGTCCAAATGTCACAGTCAACTCGGACTATCTTTAACGTTTAATTATTAATTTTGGTTCCATCTACGCAGAAAAATTAAAAATTAAAGTTTATTTAAAATTTATATTCTTATATTCTTCATCAATCTGTATATATTTATATATTTTTGGACCCAGTTATGCAAAATGTAACACATCGTAATGAGCAAAAAAATTTTTTTTTGTTTTGGTTGCTTTTTAAAACTTTAACGTAAACGTTTGGAACCATTATGAAAATTCGTGTATTGGCATAACAGGGTCCATTTGTAGTTACATAGCCCTTAGACATCTGACATCTATCCTTGACATTAGCAAAAGCTAAAGAAAGCGGTATACCATTATACCGAAATTCGGCTTAAGTAAATATCATATAATACACAGCTAAAGTTTCTTTTTAGCATATTTTTTTTAAGATAGCTAATTTTATTTATATCATGGTATATGTGCACTTGAATCTATGAAATAGCCTAGGTCAGAGCCTCAGAAAGCCTAGTTAGCTGAATTGTCAATGGCCGGCCACAACTTTAAGACTGACAATTGTGGGTAAAGAAATGTTCTCGATTGACAACCTTTATGTGGAGCGACAAACGTATTTTGTGGGAATTATATGCAACTTTACTACCTTCATATCATTTTTGAATCCCTAATTTACAAAAAATTTAAGTAAAACGTAGAAGTAAGTAGATCATGCTCATTTTACGAAAAAATATAATATTATTTTATATGTTAAATACATTACAAAGTACGTTTCAATACTAGGCCTCCATAGCCAAGTGGCTAGAGGATTTGTCTCCGAATCAGAAAACTCTAGTTCAATCCTCCATGTGGAGGAGTCGTACCAATGAGTTTTTCCAAACTCACGTAAGATTTGTATCATTGGCTAGGACACCAAGAGCAACAGGCTCACTACACAAATAAGCTCTAATGAAAATGGGTTGAAAGGACTAAAATACCTATGACCACCTCAGTATTGGGTATACGGTCATGAGAGCTTATTTATTTATTATTTTATTTTTTATTTACAAACACATTAATTACTTATTAATATACCACAACATGCTATATTTTATTAAATTTGGATGCATGCACTGACTATCCCAGTTTCACTCGTCTAGTATCCAGCTAGACATAAACATGTTTTTAAATAAATGAATATTGGCAGTATGATACGTGGGACCCGAGAGACTCAAGAATACAATCCAGGAGCGTTTCACAATCTACTTACAAAAAATATTTAAAAAAAAACTCTTTTGTTAAACTAGTAACTAAAACTGTTGAAATTAAAAAAAGAAACCTATCTGGCATATCAAAGTGGAAAAGAGTTATAACGCTGTTTGGTGTAGAAATATTCTCACTCTTTGATACTACATCAGAACATAATTTCTATCGAACTGTCAAGAACCACCAGTGCACGGCGCAGTTGTATTACACTGTTGATAATTGTACAAAAAATTATAAAATAATACGCTAACTATTTATTATGAAAACTATAGAAATAATGTTAAGATTTGTTAGATGGAAAAATGTTAAAAATGTTTTGTGTCGAAATCTTCATAATTTACCCTGTGGTTTCACATCACCAAATACGTAATGTTCCAGAGATTTTAATGTAATGTAATTTAAACAGGAATTTTTAATCTCTACTGTTTACTGTGAGGAAAACTCCATTTGTCTGGTATGTTTCGTATGTGTAATTTAAATGGTTTAGTGAGTTTACCCCTGATGCCATACTAAACATAGACAACTTATTCCTACGACAGCGATGCTTGCCTAAATCTATAAATTTATAGGTATGAGTTATTAGATTACAGTTTGATTAATCACTTATAATCCAATGTGATGACAAACGAACAGTCGGCATGATAGTAAGTGGCTACTGCTACAGCCAATGTATACCTGCAAACAACTACAATCGATGAAGGATAAATTCAAAACATGCGTCCTCATCCCTGAGGACTAAGATGGATTGAATGTCTTGAATTACACTGGCTCGGTATACAATGGCATTTCAAACCGGAGCAAAACAGTGAATGCACTGCTGCTTAGTGCCAGAAATGGATAAGAGGGTGTTATCTACCCCGTCGGATCCTAGACAGAGAAACTGACCACCTAATACAAATTAATTAATTTTAATAAATTCTTACAACTACTAATAATATTTTTCCGCTGAAAATTGCATAATGATATTTAATTAATCTAGAAACCATTTCTCATGTATTTGTATTGTAATTCAACGTCAACCCCCGTATGCGATTTTTCAGAAAGTTACTCATCATCATCATCATCATTTCAGCCTATCAGAAGTCCACTGCTGAACATAGGCCTCCCCCAAAGATTGCCACGAAGCTCGGTCCTGAGCCACCTGCATCCATCGACTTCCCGCAACACTGCGCAGGTCGTCACTCCATCTTGTGGGGGGTCGTCCTACACTGCGTTTGCCTGAAAGTTACTCAGCTTCCGAAAAATGTAATCATATCTCTTTGATTAAATTTTTCGTAAAATAAAGTGAAATAAAGTCTGTTCAAATCTAATTGAAAGTAATTGAAATTGAAAATATAATTAAGGTTAAAAGCTATGTGAGATTGGTTCCAAGAAAAATTAATAACTAGATTTAGAAAATAATTTTATAGGTGTTTTATTAGTTACAAACTTAGGTCTTTTAATTAACTTGATAACTTAACCATAGCTCTAAAGATCATTTTTCAATGTAATGTAGTAGAATTTTTACTGTCGGGTAGACAATTTTACATTTACTCCAATGTACAAGATGTAAATTGAAAATTACAAAAAAAACCCAGACAGTTATCCTAGTTGTATTATCCTAATTATAATTATTTTCCTAAGCACCATGACTGAACATAACAAATGCAACCCCTAGAACGATGAGCTGCAAAGTTCTGTGGTCTCTTGCACTATGTTCGTCAACCTGTATTTTTCATGATGTCCTATATGCCCTATATCTTGACATCACATTGTCGGGTAAGTACTGCCGTAAAATATATCTAGACAAACCTAGTAAAATATTATTAAGCAAGGGCCTTTAAATATTATATATGACGTATTGCTATTCCAACCAATACTAGACATAAATATATTTTGGCTAAATAAATGCTGTCATACTTTCGGGACGTCAGAGAGTTCCTTTTTAGACAAATAATATTTCGTATTCAGGGGAATTTTTAGTGTGAACAAAAGCGGTTTTAACGAATAACTGTTTCCAAGTAACAAAATCAACATCCTCACCCGCGTCACGTATTTATAATCCCGCACACGCTTCCTGTTTTTTGCTGCTTTCCTGAGTTTATAAATCGGATTATACATTTTTAACGACCTTCGTTGCAAGTTGAAACGTATAATTATTTAATCAAAATGTACATAAATATTGGCATTCCTATCACAATATCAACAATCATCCTTCATAGTGTGGATACGGGGTGTATTGCTAGAGCCGACCTATCAAGCTGTGATTTTTGTTAAACATGATAAATGTTGTTGCGGCTCATTCATTATATATTTTATATATATATATATATATATATATATATATATATATTCATTATATATTAAATCGTCATTTATGATGATTTTTTACTATTAGAATCTGGGCGTGAAAAAATATTCGCAATAATTGTGTTGGAACACCGAAACCTTCACTGCAGGGCAGGTGTGAAGGCGGGTTAATATTATCATTCATCATTTCAACTTATCAAAAGTCCATTGCTGAACATAGGCCTCCCCCTAAGATTGCCACGAAGCTCGGTCCTGAGCCACCTGCATCTATCGACTTCCCGCAAGACGCCGCAGATCGTCACTCCACCTTGTGGGGGGTCGTCATTAATTAAATAGCTTCTGTAGGACTACGTGTATCAGTTTTCCACCCGCTTTCAGAAACTCAGTTGTAATTTCGGGCTGTAATTGGGTCCATACTCACTTTGTGGTTTCAACGACATTTTGTGCAGCTGTGCATAAAATCTCACTCAAAATCTCTGCACCCGCGGAAATAACTGCGCCGCTTTCGATCTTCAACTTGTGTTAGCTCTTTCCGATAGACAGATCTCTGGCGTAGACTTTGGAGCCTTTGTTCCCTTCCATCGCATTTTCAATACAGGCTGTATTAAATTTGCGTAGTATGTCTTGCCCCATACATTTAGAGATCTGTCTATTTAGTTGCCGATATGCTGACGCATCCATTCTAGATTGCAGCTTCATCTCACGCCTGGCTTTCATGAGTTTAAGAGGCGTGTTTGTGAGGCGGGTCCTGCAAAACTTAGCTTCTACCGAATGGACTGTTTTCACTAGTCTATTGTAACGCAATCTTCTAGGCACTGAAAGCGATTATGCAAGTCGAGTTCTTGTTGTTGTTGAGATGTTAAACTTTTTGACCACTAGTCGCCTTTTGCTATCTTCATGGTCAGACAAGGTTAATATAAGTCTTAAATATACACTTAAATACAAGACTTAAATAAATAAGGTATGTGTATGTAAGTGAAGTTGCATTAAAATTTGTTAATTAAAATTCTTCATATCGAAAAATAAATATATTCCTTTTTATCATTTGAAAAATACATTTCTATACAGGTCTCCATGTTCAATAGTGAACTTCTGTTACACTAGTGGTGATGATGACGAGATTCAGCATTGTCCTTGAACAAATTTTGTAGTAAATCTAATATTATGAATATTATATATAATAGTAAAACAATTTTTAAATTAACTCAATTTATGGAGCTCGGTAAGTTTATTTTTTCGATGAGGGCTATCCTTCCCGTGAATAGGCAAACAGCGCAAGTTTCAGCCTGAATGATATCGCAACGCCATAAGACTTGAGTTCCCTCAGAGGTACTTTGACCTAGATCTTCCGATTAAGAACCTTAAAATTTAGTACATAAAGTATATTATCCTTTATATGATATTAAAACGGTTCCTGATTGCTACCCCCAGGTGATATTTGTATAACACCGAAGTAGACTTATCGCAGGCGTAAATAGAGATTAAGTACGCATTTGTTTCTTTAGCACACGTGTCTCACGAGGTTATGCAAAGCCAGACAAAGTATTTATTTACTTAACTCACAAATTATTTAAGCGTATGCATAATGACATCATATTTTATCTACCTATAATTTTTAAGCTTTTACATTAGAAACGAATAGCCTGATGTTTTAGAGTGGGGACTGCAAAACACGACGTCGCAGGTTCGAGGCCGGCTATTATCTTAAACCACTCTAGAAACAAACCCATGGGCTTAGTTGGAGTCGTTAAAGGAATATTAGTAACGTTAATATTAGGTCTTGATAAATGAAATTAGCGTATTATATAGAAAAATACACGTTTTTCTATGAAATTATATATTTAATCAAATCGAAGTAAGTACTATTAGTATCAATGCACTACCCCCATTTTATAGGTAGTTTTTGTCACGTCAGCTTTGGTTTGGACAATATTTAGCCGGTTTTCCTGGGATCAACCACTGTGATGAGCGTTTTCGATTGTCGTACAGTATCCATTTTTCATCAGAAGTAACGATACGATTCAAAATTCCCTCGTTATTGTGACGGTTGACTAATGTAACGCAGCACTCAATGCATGTTTGTTGGTGTCCTTCACTCAATTCATGCGGTACCTATTTCCCAAGCTTTTTCGCTTTTCCAATTTTTTTCAATTGAATTAAAATTGTCTAGTGACTCACACCGAAGCCTGCCGCTAACTCTGACATGGTTTGCGATAGATCCGCTTCCACGATTACCTTTAATTCTTCATTGTCAACTCGGGTCTGCGGCCGTCCGCATGGTTTGTTTTGGAGGTCAAAACCTACAGAACGAAAACGTTGAAACCAAAAATGTACCACGCTTTCTTTTACAGTAGCTTCCCCATATAGCTGATACTATGCTTCCGCCCTTCGAGCTGTTACACGTATTCCTAAATAACGCGATATTTCAAGATTTCCATTTTGTTCCTCCCAACAGAAGAATGTCAAAGAAAAACAAATGAATGACTAAAACATTTACAATAATAATTTAATTAGACTAAAGCAAAAAAAAATAATTAACGATACTTTACAAAAGATCGTCCGAAAAAAATTGTCATTTATTCATCTTGAATAGTGGAACAAACTATATTATAGCCGGAAATATTTTTGATGAGGCTAACTTTAGGTGTCAAAGGGAATCTGCGCGAGGTTTCATAAGAGATCGACCAAAGTTGAACAACGATACGTGATGGTGAGTCATTAATGTCGATTGTTTCGACTGTTCTAACCTCTCGGTGGTTCTCGATTGTTTATATAGATTTCGTTCGTCTATAGTAACTAAGTTACTAATTTATATAGGTAAGTTACTAAAAATAATATAGTAATACCATGTCACAGTAATACGGTGCTGCGCAGTCATGATGTGTATCTGTCCATAACTATCATCTATTAGTAAGCCTTCTTAAACTCTCCGTACGTTCACTAAGCTGTAATATCTTCCATGGTTGATAACTATCTGCTTGATAACTAGCTGCTTGATAACTAGCTGCCACCCGCTACTTAGTCCGTGTCGAAAAATTCCTTGCGGCTTACGGATAAAAAGTATAAAGTCATCACCTTGGGTTTAAGGTGTCTGCACTAAATAGGTTTAGCGTGAGTTATGGTCATGAGTACATGGAAAAATCCCATAAAAAAGAACGTTCACTTTTTACCGTATTTGCCAATATTCCGGGCAACTATCCCTCCCAGTTTTTCTTTCCATAAAAAACGAATTCGCACAATTAAAAACATTTAAAAAAAAAGCCAAATAGGTCTTGCCGTTCTCAAGTGATGCGCTTACTAACAAACAGCATTAATTTTGTATTTACAGAGATGTAATATTAATTTTAAACATACGGTTACAATTTTGACACGTGACTGATTCTATTTTTACTTGTACTGGGTAGGTAGGTAGGTAGGAACTAATATTCTCAATAATCAAGTTAATAGTAGGTAATACTTTCCTAGATAATATATTTATAATAAATTTTTGGAACAATTATTAACACAACATAAAATAGAACCTATTTTATTTTGTGACTCATCGGAAGCTTAATATGTATGTATTGAGTGATAAAACGCACAACAAAGGAAGAAGGTTGAATCGACAAGTCAATACATGTTAGAACCAGACTCAGTATCTTCGTATGTCACCTTGACGTTCACAGGCTTGGTTGAACACAATATGCTGTGGTATTTGTGTCTCCTACGCGTTTTGAATTTAATGATATCGAAATAGGTTTATTTTTATTGTAAAGTGTACATAGATACTGTATATGGCATTAAGTAAATTGAATCAGTGGTTGTTTTAAAGGTAGGATATTGTTTTATGTGAATGATTTAGTGGTTCAGGATATCCGTCTCGTGTTTTAATTGTAAATTCCGAAAAAAATCTTAATTTCGAAATCCATTTAGAACTCCAAGCCAGAGAATGAGTCTACCATCTAATATTTTAATTATCGTTAATTAATTAATTTATTTATTTATTGTTATCGTTAGTCGTTGTGTTCTGGTTTAAAGGGTATGGAGAGTCAGCATATTGATAGACTGGAAGAACTTAGACTATAGACTCGAACTTAGTCAACATCAACGATCTTATGAAAACGTATCTGTAAACTTCTTTGATTGGGAGTTGTTTGCAGGTGACCATGTGCCATTCACTACCATTAAGTACATCATTTACCATTAAGGAAAATGTTAGCTATTTCTCACACTAATGTAAAAAAATTAGTTACATAAGTAATATTTAACCGAAATATTACACATAACTTCGCTAAAAGCAACAGGTTGGCCATATTGATCGAAGTACCGACTACCGTTTCTTAAGAAAGGCTCCCGAGACTTCATACAAGCAAAGGTAGGCCGACCGCAGACAATACAACAAAGATAATCGCTATTTTATGCAATACCTTAATGCCTCAATTACGGATAAATACAAGTTGCAGTGAACGAAAGTATTCCTTAAAAATATTTTATTTAAATGGATACGAATAGCTAACAAGTTATTCTTATCGGAGATTTTTTTTTTAAAACTTATTCGTCACCTGCACGTGGACTGCCAAACAAGCCTAATGGTGGAATATCCATTTGAGTTATTGTGTGGGGTAGTACCACAGCCTTGCAGAATACCGATGAGAAGTAGAGGCATCTTGTGCATCGTCACATCGTTCCGTAAGTGCGATAACCGGAGATCCTCTTCCCCTTCCCCGTCCCTTCCTACTCCCGCATCAATAACTGTATCGCTCTTAAAGGATTAGGGAGACTATGTTTTCAATAACAATTTTCTTTCCGATGAGCAGTTCGACTTTCGACATAAATACTAATGTGCCGAAAAAGCACCATTTAACGGAGCATATATTTGTGAACTTTAGCCGTAATTACAAGCCTAGCCTGAAGGCACTATTCAATGTTCCAATAGCGTTTAACAAAGTCTAGCACACCACCTAGTAAACTAGCTGTACAATCTCAAACCTCCCAGAGAGTACCAGTCGTACACATCTTAAGTGCCTTCTTATTAACTCTTACTATCGTTATCGGATAGAGGATTCACGCTCTTCAGGTCTCTCTCACAAAGCAGGAGTTCCTACAGGCTCTTGCCTCTTCTCAATACTTTCTTTAATAATCTCTGATCAACCTCATGCTCGCGCGACCAATAGAGGTCGCACTACTCCAAGACGCAGCTAATCGGCTAGGCGAATGGTTCTGGAAATTGAGTATTGAAGTCAACCCTGAAAAAAGTATAGCAGTACACTCTTAGAGGTTACACAACATGCCAAAAGTTACAAAAAAGTAACTGTCCTACCAGCAATAGTCTAAGAGCACTATTACCCTATTCCACCGCCCAATTCTCTGGGAAAGGGAAGCGAAATAACTTGAGTAACACTAGATGCAGCGATTTCATTCGTTTTACACATTAGAACAGTTAGGAATAAAGTCGCCTCAGTTATAGGGCGTCCACATCCAATGTTCTGCTCCGCTAGAAAACTATCCTTTAGACATAAATTTCGATTATACAATTCTTGTGTATGGCATGGCCTACGTTTCTGTCGTATTCGCCTCTTGCGGCATTTTTTCATATCGCTGTAATATAAAAAGTACAGATTAAATTCCTGCGCAATGCCAAAAGGAAAATGAAGGCAAACATGAGTATGATGAGTTGATGATGAGAGACCAGGTTTTTGAAAGAAAAAAAAAACGTTTTTTTAAATTAGAATAGAAGGAGAGGGTTGAGAAAGTGAACGAGTTTATATATTTGGGTTTGGTGTTTAGCACGAATGGTAGACGTGATAAGGAATTAGAACAAAACCAATTGCTGCAAATATAGTGAATTATACTATGTCTCTGGACGACAGGTGTGAGTTCTAATACAAAAGTTTTTAAAGTTTAAAGTTTTTAAGAAAAATAGGAAAAAAGCTAAACTTAACTTTTATAGATAGATATTATACAGTCTACATTGGTCACCCAATCACTTATAATTATATTCCTCGTTCATGGACTTAATTTATTGATGCGTTGTAACAAGATTTTATAATTAATTTACAAATAGAAATACAGGCAGTAAAGGACACCTCTGCCTAAGAGCCGTCTGCGTAGGTACAAACTTTTTACCTATTTCTCCCGTAAGCATCAGTGCAACCACAGGTGTGTTTGAAAGGTATACCGAGCCAGTATAATTCCAGGGTGTAAGGCATTACATCTTAGTCCACGGGGAAGACCTTTACAAGCCGATAAAATAAAAATAACTAATTTGTTTGGAAAAGGTGAT
The DNA here is from genome assembly GCA_029286595.1 of Bhutanitis thaidina. NCBI lineage: Eukaryota > Metazoa > Arthropoda > Insecta > Lepidoptera > Papilionidae > Bhutanitis > Bhutanitis thaidina. The sequence continues at coordinate 7,772,493 of JAGSMS010000022.1, forward strand.
GACCTATAAATGGACATATTCATTTGGCATATACTTAACGCTGTAAGTACTTGTTAAGATCGCGATCTCGTCTCCAAGGTGTTGTAAAATCCAATTTAGAGAAACATCCAGAAAATAACATGATCTTATCTTACCTGGAACATAGAATACTTACAATTCTTACACCGATAGCAAGGCGTAGCTTTTTAGTGCAAGGAGTCTGATACCTGGCAATGCGCCTTCCAGACTCGGCTCGAATATGGCAAATTCTGCCAAATTAGATAAGTGAAAACATTTATATTATCATTGGCCTACCATGATAGTCAATATGATAATAGAGAACGTGAAATAATACTGAGATTTATCATTAATTAATAATAACACGTTTACCCAGAGAGTGCCTGATCTGTAAAATCATCGCTGAGTGTGATTAGACCGGAGAATTAAATTCAAACGAGACAAAACTATGCAGACTCTTGTTTCGATACAGTGGCAGTTTCGAAACACAACGGAAGTCATTGTGATGTTTGTGATCATTGTATGCTTACGTAGTACGTTCAACAAGACGATCGGGTAACTCATTGGTCAGCGTGTCTGCCTACTATGTCTGGAATCCTGGATACTAATCCCGACTTTATTAATAGCCAATATTTGTGAACTATGTATTATGAACTATGTATCTCACACTACATTGGACCTTTTATTCGTTTTTATTGCATAAGTGTTACGTAGTTTTCTGGAGAGGGAAGACAAAATAATGTCTATTTGCAAGATTACTAACAGGACGGATGAACACTTGTGTTTGTATTAAGAAGACATTCTTGTTGTCGTAAGCGGCCGAGACACAATATTTTTTTTTAATGATAAATAGTCTTGCGTTTGACCTCAGTCTTGCCCGATGGAACAACATCATCATCATGAACAACAACATCATCATCATGAATAACATCGCCATCAACATCTCGAAAATTATACATACCCGTAAATTTTAAATGAAATTTAATTTTGTTTATTACTCGATCCCAAGCCGGTGGTAGCACCCATCTTCTCTACTAAAATTAGGATGTTTTTTTGACTTCAATAGCCTCGCGAATCATCCTTGGCAGGAATCGGTGTTCTTTTGAACTTGGATTTGTGGTCTATCAAATCTGATGCAATGGTTGGGGCGATCAAGGATATAATCACAGACTGCAGACTTCCTAGAGCGTCAGTGTTTCACATCAGCTATGTGCTACATAGCATGACGTATATACATAGCTTAGGATCCAGTAACAAACAAAATTAAATCTAACAAAAAAAAACATTAATAAATAAAAGCTGAAGGTAGCCCGAGTTAACTATGACATCTGGACGTCTAATACGTCAGTCCCCCCGTGATCACGGCTGCCGTAAAACAATTGAAACGTCGGGAATATAAAAACAAAATTAAACACGATAAAATCCGTAAATAAGAGATTTATTTCAAATGTTTAGTGTTCGCGTAAATACAAGATATCATTACATAACCGTAAATTCAAAAGCTAAAAGCAGGTAACTTGATTTATGTAATGTAAAATAAGATCAGAATATTTACAATGGTCATATATAAATTACTTACTTAGTTTATTCGTTTTTGTTACTTCACCCAACGATGTCATCAATAAATTTGTACGGTGTTCGAATTAAAATAAAAGAAAAAGAGGAAAGTAAGGAACTTTGTATTTTTGTTTCTTTCTAATTTTAAAAATTATTTATAAGCCTTAACTGTTATAAAGTGTTGAAGATAAATGCCAAAATTATAATAATTTTTTTTTAAACAAACATACAAATCCATACAGATGGAGGAGTTTTGAAGGGGTTAGCACCCTACTTTATGGAATTTGGGGGACTAAACACTGGTACAGATAGGACGGAATTCTGTGAAATTTAATCGCTGAACTATTTGATGCTTAAACGAAATTCAACTCCTTTCAAGATTAAAATTTGTTATGATATTATTTTTAACCAGTGTTGCTAAGGGGTTAGTAAAATTAAATACGGTTAATTAAAACTTCGTCGTTAATCTAATCATAGGTATCGATATATCAGCTGCGTTAAACTTATGGCGTTTTATAGTTATATATATAAAACAGTTTTGCATCAGTCTCGGACATTAAGAAATATTTACAGCTAACTTGCCCAGTGGTACAAACGAGACGGTATACGTGCTATGAAACATCCAGTCATCCATGTGGCCGTGTCACAATACGGCGGAGAGCCCGGATTATTCTTTAAGCTAGGAACAGGTAATATCCGTAGAGATGTCCCTAAACTATTAGGTGATATCGATTATTTTTATATATATCTCCTTAGATACTTAACTACCTTTAGTTAAGAAAACGTCAAACTTCTATATTATAATAACATTAGACAAAAATAAGCTTAAATCACTTTTAATATCACAGAAGGTCGCTATCGTGTAAAATATATTAAAAAAATATAGTTAAATTTTCCTTAACCTAGTAATGTCTCTTTCTTTATTGTAACTGTAGTTAAATGTGATATAAATATAATGTTGAGATTAGTGTCTATCAATAAAACAAAAAATAATACTGTTAGTAATTAGACTACCAAATATCTCACGTCATATTTAATGTTTAAGATGTTATGTCTTATAAATATCGACTCATCTGATGATAAGTGATTACCGTCCCCCACTTACATCTGTAACAACAGAGGTGCTGCAGGTGTGTTGGCAGCCTTTGAAAATATTTGGGAGTTGTGAGGGAGGATGAAGATAGGAAGGGGGAGTGGCTCTCCGGGCACTCAGCGAACGAAACGCAGAAGCACAAGATGCCTCTACTTAACGTCGGTATTCTGTGAGGCCGTGGTACTATCCCAGTCGAACCGGCCAATTCAAACAGCAGCAGCAAAAGTCACTGCTTCAAATTCTAAAAATTATGTGTCCTTTTAGTTTGTGAAAACCAAGCAACGAGAGTATCCACGTTTTCTATTGATTTCTTGATTGTTATTGGTACAAAACCAGATCTAACTGCCTTTTCTTTTTTATGAGAAAGGCGGCAAACAAGCTAGCGGGTCACCTGATAGTAAGTGATTACCGTCGCCTATGAATATCTGCATCACCAGAGGTTCTGCAGGTGCGTTACCGGCCTTTAAGGGTATTTGGTAGATGGGAGGAAGGATGAGGAAGGGGAATGGGGAGGGGGAGTGGACCTCCGGTTACTTCACTCACCGAACGAAACGCAGAAGCACAAGATGCCTCTACTTCAAGCCGGCAAGCGACGTCGTGGTATTAATCCGGTCGAGCCGACCCATTTGAGCAGGAGCTAAAGCCGCCGCTTGGCTCTACCACGTTAAAAATTTTACTTTTCTATACTTGTAGTGTTCTGTACTACCCAGTACAGAAAAATCCCTGTTGTTGCTGGGTGGTTCGGAATAGAAGAGGAATCTGAGATTTATTCAATTATTAGGCTTATTATTCCTTCAGTTTTTTTTTGGAAGTATGTTACGCGATATCTTCGCCGATTGTAAACCGATTTTGATGATTATTTTTTTATTCAATAGACTGTACTTCGAAGGAAGTCTTCTTTATTCCTACAAATTATAAGAACAGTAGGTTCGTCGAAACATTTTTTCTAGAATATTACAAACTCCTCATCCGCAGTTTCTTGTTTTGTAAGCCGGCAACAGTCTATCGACTTTCCTTACTTGAACGATTAAACGATATGATATATGTATATTATAACGATGAAATGATTGAGCGCTTCATGATGTGGGTAAAAAAGTTATACACTTCAACAAAGACTAATTAAAAAAATATATATATATACAAATATGCAAGTGACGTAATCATTTATTCATAGTTATATATATAAACCTTTTAGTTAACCGTTAGTGTATTGCATAATGGAAAATTAAAGGGTTAAAATTAAATCAGCTGTTCGTACAACTATGAGATATCGATAACTTCTTTAGAAATCACTAGAAAGTAAGCAATATCGCAGCGTTGCTATGTGATTGGCGCGTGGCGTGGGTGGCTGCATAATGAACCGACGGAGTCTGGGAAGTGGGAGGGAAGGTGGCGACACTGGAGTGAGAGGCGAGACACTGGCGGGTTCGCATCGTTCTGCTTGACAATGTTAGATTGGAATTCGCACAAACCACTGCTCTCCGTATTCAATTTTAACGATATTTTTTTTAATTGAATTAAAATAATTATTAACAATAGAATTAATAACAAATGTAGTCTTAAATGCTAGTTTCAAAAAAAATTTCTTATAAACCAATTACCACTTTACATTATACCTTTCCCACAACTATGTACCACCTTTTTACTACTGTACCTTTTCCTCTCGCACAAAAATATTTGTCAATATGATAAGTTTGTCCAAAATATTCAACACCGCCAACAAACACAAGAAAAAATCAGAGTCGTTTTCTATTTCAGTAAACCACGCTGATTTTCCACATACTCGTAAATTTCCAAATATTTAGTATTCTCCTTTGACATAAATTGCCTTACTTCGCTGTCATTTGAATTTTTGATAGAAATTTAATTTGCAAATAGAAAGCCTAGAATAAGTATTCTACAATATCTTTAAAATTAATAAACAGAATTAAAAATGGCTATTTTTTACTTTAAAACTTAAAACATGCCGTGAGTGCGGCATACGAATCTGCCACACTCTTTCTTTCTGCGCGCAAGAGGCGACTAGGCAATCTCGGCAATATCTGCAAGCAAACCAGACGGCGAGTCTTTCCTCCGGTCACGTTCTGTATCCTAAAGTGGGGAAGAGAGATTTGCATAAGCCCATTTTGCCACTATGAGACAAACGGCCAAAAAGAACATCATAATAACTGCCTACCCCTAAGTGACCTGTATATTGCCAGATATGCCTTCTGATTTCCATGTTTTTCTTATATATTTGAATAACTATTTACAGGAAAAAAATATCAAACTTTCAAGAGGTGTTAAAACCATATTTATCTAACTATTCATAAATAATGTTAAAACTATTTTTTATTACAAATTTGGAATTCTTTTATTATAACAGAAACTTCGATCGATTTGCCGTTGTTTCACATATAATTTTTCTCCATTATTTTTAAATTACTTAACCTCAGTCTAAGGCGTTATAGAAAATTAAGTAGGTATGGAGCCGTCAGTCATTTTTATGACGCTTTAAAAAGTAGGCATCAGCTGTATGTTTATGAATCGCACTATCGATACTAACAATTCTTTTGCCAAAGACCATTAAAAATCGGGCCGGCTTCGTTAGGACTAGACGGGCTGTGAATGCTGTCAAAGCCAGAATTCGACAGAATCCTACAAGGAAACAAAAAAATTATCGCGTAAAATTATAATTTTCGCTAGGAATCTGTCGTAAATCGTTTAACCTGCCACTGACTATAAATGTCCCGACACGCTGGTGAAACTACAAATTTAGGTGCTTGATATTTATAGTAAGTCGTCATATTCCAATCCTCTTATAGAATTATTTTAATAAATATGTAATAAAAGTAAAAAAAGATGATATTCCGTGTTTAAAAATCGCATATCAAACGATCTCAGAACTTTCCCACCGAGTTTTATCTATCGTGTGTTTTATATGACTTAGAAACTGAAGGCAATCGTTCATCATATTCAACTAAAACGATTGAAACATAAAATCATATTTATATCTGAACCAAGAATTCTAGTTTGTAACTTTATATATCTGATGATGGAAAAGAAGCAGCTAAAAATTTTATTTCTTCTTATCTTTTTCTATTTAACAGACTTTCAACTTCTGAACAGAGGCCAAGAAAGCGCTAACAAAAGTTAGCCCATCTCACTTGGATAATTTGTCCTCATCTCTCTCATCATGCTGTATAGGCAATTGGCAAAGCATAAAATCGTTAGCACTGGTTGTTTAATAGTCCGTCAACCTTACACTTTTGATACAGCCCTCATCTTTAGCCTTTTATTAATAAATTTAAGGAATTTGGGTTTGATATATGGTTACATTTTCCGCCATCAGTCAATGGCTCAATCTATTAGTTAGCATGATGGACCGCATTCAAGTGAGTTTAACCTTTAAAAGAAAAAAAATATATACGGTTCCTTCAAACCCCAAAATTATTATTGTTAGAATAGGCAACAGTGCAGTTCTAATAATACCCATTCAAAATTCCAACAGCTGGACTATACTCATGATCGTTAATATTTGCAGCTGAATCTCTTAGTTGCTCGAGTTACTTAGTATTATACTAATATAACTCATGACGCGTTGCAGCAATACAAATTTTATTGTTATGACACATTAAAGGATATTAAAATAAACCTTCATTACCGTCCCTTTTGATTGGTTTATAAGCCGGATTTGCAACCTGTGTGAACGTCATTCTTCCGGGATTCAGCGAATAACAGATAGGTATTAATACCGTGGACGCGTAGCACGAACGGAGCATAAGTTCACTCCGATGTCATAGAGATCAATATCCATAAGAGCTTAATCGCGAAACTAATTCTACGTTCTCTGTGCCTAAAAAGTGTTTCCTAGTTTATTTATGAAATTTCACTTTATTCTTAGGGTGAACATGGTAAGTTCCAATGTGGGATGACGTAATTCTTCATAACGACACCTTTCAGTTTGTTTAAGAATCTGTTAACTGCGCTTTACGTGTCATACTATACATCATCATAAACTGAAATTTACTACCGCAATATATTGAAATGAGACATTCTAGAAGGCTAAATTTATGTGAGGCATAAGAACAAAGGATTTAACTTAATTCGAACACGAAATTTATTATAAAGAAGCTGACGGGAGGAAACGAAAGTCACGCTACCAATTAAGTCTTATTTACCTTCTAAGAGCCGTGGTAGCCTAGTGGTCACTTTAGTTTCGTAGTACTCGGGCGACCTGGATTCAATCCCCGGTGCCGGCACTACTGGAATTGTTAATAGTAATTTTAAAGTGTATTGCCGTCTCTAAAACTCTCTCAAATATTTATGTGGCTTTACCCAGCCGTGGGCGTTTACTGCTACTTCACTTTCACTTTTTTACCTATTAGTCAATGTGGTGTTATGCATATTCTACTCATGTTGTCTTACTCCACTCTTAAAGTAAAACAGAAAACTAAGGCCCTTTTGTAACAGATGGGATCATAAATCACTCTCAGATTAGGCGCATCCGACAAGAATGTCGATAAATAATAAATGATGTGATATAAAATTCTACTTACATTGTAACTATAGACTGATCCTCTTAAACTCAATGTACGTAAAAACATAGATCTAAATAGGTATAGCATGTTCCTATTATGTGGAACCACTCATCGGTTATATAAATTTAACAAAATCTACATTTCTTGTATTTACGCGAATACTATACATTTTACGGAAACTATTATTTACGGATTTTATCCCGTTTAATTTTGTTTTTATATTCCCGTCGTTTTAAGTGCTTTACAGCAGCCGTGGTCACTGGGAGACTGTCTCATTTCAAAATCTACATTATAAAATTTCCCAAAATCCATTTTTTTAAATATATATTATTTACTATAGGTGGATATTTTTCAATCGCCTTTAAATTCCTTATAGCAAAATTGCGCTGGGGTGAATTAAGGTGTATATGAATATAATGTTCATACGCTTAGGTTGAATAGTTTCCAAGATACGAGTATCTACAATCACAACTTTTGGCACATAATGACTGAACGACTAACCGAAATATCATCATAATTCTTTACAAACACTAAAAAATAGACGTACCATGTAACTGGACAGATCCAGTGATTATTTACTTTTTTAAATAATTGGTTTTTAACTATCCGAAAAAATCATTAAACATCTTGTGGGTTGTGTTATTTGTATAACATGTGAGATCATGTGTTCTTTCATGCAGATAGTTGTTAATAATGTCGAAGCAAGAAACTAAGCATAAAATCCGCTTTTCAGCTTTTTTAAGATGTGAGTTAGTGGCCCGTTTCTTACACTTATGTTTTCTTGGGATATAAAGTACAAAAAGTCTGTTACCTATTAAAAACTTAAAAACTTTCTATACTTTAATACGACAACATATGTGTAATAGTGGGAGACCAAGCCAAGGGTACTAAATTCCCCCAGTAAAAAGGGAAGCCGTTCGGAAACCCGAGAAATATATCGCAGACTTAAATAATTCAGACTGTTGACGAGCAGCAGGTACTGCGATTGTTTAGTCGTCTGCCTAAAGTGGCGATTATGGAAAATACTTCCTTAAGATTTTGGACAAAATTGGTAAGTGTGATCAAAATTGGATTTTCCCATGTCAAATACAAAAACTAAAGAGAAGATCACCCATAGAAAAGTAATGGTAACTGTTGGGTGGTCACTTCATGCCGTAACTCACTATCACTTTTGGAAATCCCGCGATAACAGGTTAATCAGTCTATCGAGAAGAATTCCGAACAATGATGGCGAAACTCTCAGAGAAACAACTTGTCGATCGATCTTAGTAATTACAACTAAATTAAAAATTATCATTAAACTCCATGATAATGCAAGTCCTCACACTGCTGGACAAACCATTTTAATATTACGATACCTGCAGTTGGACACCATCCGTCATCCTCCGTACGCGATAGACTTAGGCACTAGCCCAACCGATTATCATTTTCTCTGCAATTTGAACAACTTCCTGCAAGGAAAAAAATTGGTTCTCAGAAATCGGTACAAAATGGTTTCATAGACTTTGTAGAGTCTAGATATCCACAGTTCTATCGTAAAATCCTAAACGATCTAACCTCGAAATGTATAGATAATAAGGGTAATACTTCTATTAAATATAATATATTTTATAAGAAAAAAGTGCTTGAAAATTTCAATATAAAACGGATATTTCGTACTGTAATTCCTTATAGTACAGACGAAGAAAAAATTTATAGAAATTCTTATTCGGTGCATTCTTGACATCGTCAAGAAGGGCGTAACAGAGGAGTATACACTGAACTTTAACTAGTTAACTCTACGGAGTTTTTTTTTGTGCTGTATAATATACAAAACAATAAAAGTCATAATTTAATTAATTTAAATGTCAGTTAAAGCTTTCATAAGGGCATTTTAAAACCGGATAGCTAAAATGTTTGTTTAGGATTGCCCTTTTAAAATAATTATGTTTAATTTTCCATCGTACTGGTATTATTCCTAAATACCTAGTCCTACCTAGTGATCAGAGGTCACGTTTGCTTCAATATCATAATACGTGATTGACTTGGGTTTGATACCCGGAACACTACCAAATGGTATCATGTTTGAGAAATAATAAAAAATATTATTCGAGGATATCCGCCAACCCGCACTTGAGCAGAGTGGTCAACTTTTCCCGAATCCAATATCTCTCAAAAAATATTTGAGGTGAGATCTTTGCCTAGCCGTGGGAATTTACGAGCTGGTACTTTACTTACTCTTTTCTAACTGTGAAAGATCGGATGTACCTGCCGGTGTCTCAAGGCTGTAAGTGGATTGTTGAAAAACTAGTTTCTATGTAGAGTGAGTGATTTGGTACCTTTACCCAGTTTTAAGTAGATGATGAATTTTGTAACAAATCTAAAGAAGCGTACACCTTAAACTTGACAAGGGCTACTAAATCCGGATAGGAGAAATTAGAATATTCCAAGGTAATTTTAATATATAATTTTAGGTATATTCAAAATATAATATAGGAAGTTGGTTTGTCTTAAATAGGCATAACTCACGACCTTAAAACATATCTCCAGAAGGCCTGTTTCAGTTCCAAGTCGTCAAAAAAGTGGCCTTCGTGAACGCATATAATGTAACGTAGACGTAGACGTAAAGTAGCAGCCTATAATTCACCCTCAGCTGGGCAAAAGCCTGCTTTAACTTTTAGGACTGAAATAAAAATTCAATGAAATGATATGAAAATATTCCTTGAATTTCATTTATGTAACAATATTTTTACAATCTAGCGCCGTTGCGTAATAAAGTCCCTCTGAAGTAACAGGCGATAGAAAGTCCGTAAAAAAAGATAACTTTTACTTTATTTTATAAACATATTTTAGAATTAAGACAAATCAGCCGTACTATCCGGTGTGCGTTATAAGAAACGCCTAAGAGTGGTACCTATGGTGCCCATGCAAACTTCTCCTGAGCAGAGAAAGAAACAAAAAAACGGGTAAAAATGTAATTTTTCTCTACTTACTGTATTTATATTTTCTATGGGGTATTTCTATATTTACATACAGTTTTTTTTTTTATAGAAACGTTACCTTCCGCTGTAGGAATTTCTCCTGTGTCGCAGAGGCAGTTTACATACATGAATTGCACATGGACAAACACTCAGACCGGGAACTATTATTTGTAGTCCATACAAATACTAGTCCCGTGCGGGAATCGAACCCGCGACCCACAGCGCCGCAGCTAAACGCCTTAGCCACTACGCCACCGAGCCGTCAAAAGTTTACCGAGTACATTCAATTTTCTGGGACCATTTACAGTGTTATTCTTACTAACAGCGAAATTAAATAAAACGTGTTAGAAAGTTAATATTCTAACAATATCAGTTTTATGTTACAATTAATTAACGTTAAAATAATATTGTATTAGTATAAGTATATACTTAAATATAAATAATATTACTATCGTTATTTAAGCTATCGCTTCAAAACTTTGGTGGAATGAAATTGATATGTTGATAAAATACTTTGAACAAACTGCTTTTACCATAAGGGAATATCTATAAGGCCGTTTGCACAGACGTCACATTAGCTAACTCCTATGGTATGAAATACATAATTGAGGTAAGACAGAAGCTGTATCTTTGTTTGCACCAAACTGTTTACATAAGGCCTCCTCCTCCTCCTATCGTACTCCGACTCCTACGGAAGTACCTACCTTCCTAACTAAGCAACAAATGTAACAAACGCCTAATTTTTTAAGTGTCAATTTAGGTGTTACCAAGGCTTAGTGCAAAGGAGCATTAGTTTTCGTAGCTTTAATCGTGTGGAAAAATAATTTTAAAATCCTGCGATAAGTTGCGAAATCGTCGTTATCCAGAATGAAATGATAATTTCGCACTTGGTGAGGGACGAGTTATGATACCACCGGGGTGTGGGAAAGTATAGAAAGGTCAACATTTCCATGCCACGGTGTTTTGCTGAGTCAACATCCCTGGGTAGCCATGAATGACGGGGTGTTTCTAAAACTGAGTTTGAAGAATTACTCCTTGTTCAAACAGCAAGTTAGTTATTTGGCAGTAAGACAGATTCATCGGATATTGCAAAACCTCTACATAAGTTGAAGGAACAAAAACAACCTTTTCAGAGCAACGAAATCTGAAGAATATCGTATATATTATTACCTTTAAAGAATTGAAAAGAGGCTTAAGCAAGAATCCAATTCTTGTCTACCCTGCCACTGAAAAATAATCCATATAAAACACAGATACTAAGAGATAGAAATGAGAGCTGCACCGGAATATGAAATGTTCTTCCTCTAGAAATTAATCAAGAACTTGTTATCGCATATAAGTCTCTTTGGAGATCGGAAAGAAGTAACTGTGTGATCCGAAGAGAATTATTAGCAATTTTAAAAACTTTACAACATATTAAAAATTATCTGTTAGAATGTAAATTCTATTAATAGATAGAAACTAAACATGTACATAACTATATACAAGAATGCATATAAAATGATATGCATAATATGTACTTATATGTTTTTGAAAAAATATGACTTAAAAGATACCTACAGAGTTTCTTTCGCCTGCATCTTGTCCGTCACAGGAACCTTGTACCGAAATTATTTATTTTTAAAGTAAAATTTTGGTTCCTATGTCGAAGAGTAAAGAAGAGAAAGAAGTACTTAGTTTTCTCCACTAATTAACCAGTCTAAGACCATATTCAATGTCAATTATAGTTTGTTGTTAATTGTAGTGTAATTAATATTTTAGTACTACGCGCATTACAAAATAATAATTTTACTGAAATATTATCCCGCCTAAATAATAGTAAGGAAGCTTAAGAAAACTCTATATTTTTCTTGACGAAAACCGCATATTTGCGCCACTTACTCAATTCATCTGCCGCTGACCTGACCCCGGTCGATGAATATATAATATAAGAAGCCACCGATGTACGCGTAGGGAAGTAGCCTTCTTGTCTCCTACACAAGCGCTTTGTCTTTTTTACTGGTCGATGTCACTATCACAAGGACATCGATGTGGTTGACAAATCGACGTTCCATGACAGATTCTTACAGCAATGCGTAAGTTTTCGCCATCAAGTAATGTACCAAGATTGCTAAATAGTAAAGCGTGTAGTCAGTAACTGGATTTCTTCTCTTATCTTATCTCTTACATCGAATCTGAATTTTTAAAAATAAATTTAAAACGTTTACTGAAGCTGTTTTGAGACTAAGATTAATTTTTTTAATCGCCATTTAGGTAACGAGAATGCGCATCGATAAAATACCCTGAGAAATATTACTAAAATTTTGTAAATAAATATTTTGTGTTATTCAATAGATATATTTTAAATTTTGTAAAATTTTAAAAGTAGTTAATACAATTTTATTTTTGTCTAAAACCTTTAAAATTTTCCAAATATCATTCTAAACGACATTTCATTTGATGTAAAAAAAATGTTAAAACTTCCTTGGCATCAATCAAGCGACGGTAGATTAGTTATATCTAAAGATTCCAGGCGGAAAATACTTTTTACTTGCACCAACCCTTGAAGGCCAGGCAAGCCGGCGATTATGACAAATCCACGCATTGGTCGAGGCCAGCTGAGAACTATTAACGGGCATTTGAAGAAGCAAATGTATACAATTTTTTGAATAAGCCGGCTTCGTTCGTTTGACACACTTTACACTATTTATTTATATCCAGATTAGATTTAGTCCTCTAATCGAGAATATGTATGTGCCTATGTTAAAAGTTGTATCGATCCAAAGTTGAAGTCCTGATAGTATTGCAGATCGTTTTATTAATTCTTTCTTATTAAGGTTTTCTACAAGAAACACCGAAAAATAAATGTTTCCTAAATGGAAAAAAAGCTATTTCATGTGATAGTATAATATCATGCAGTAAACTTATCACAACATAAACTCTGTGATATTTTATCGTTTCTAAAACAGCAGCCATCGTTTCTTATTTATTGAGCGTCTTGTCGAACATTTCTAATCTAAAAGTGATTTATGGCCCATGTGCTACTAGTTTGTTTAAGTTTACTTTCATACGTTTATAAAGTAGAGGAAAATGCAATTCTGAAACTTATTAGAAACTTTTTTTTTATATCCACTACTTACATTCTTGTCTAAGCAACACTGGACATAAAATTATAAAACTATTTTTTTTTTGTCAATCGAAGAAGGTTACAATATGTTGTCACTCCTCGGGACTAAGACGGAATGCTTCACAGTCCGTCATTATACTAGCTCTCTATACCTTTGAAACCGGAACACAACAGTAACCTACTTAGACGACTCCTAGGCAGAGGAGTCTACCACCTGTTGTCATAATTGAAATTAAAGAATCGAAATACTTGGCAGCGACATATCAAGCAACCTGCATTTCCATGCATACCAGGAAAAAATGGTAGAATTGGTCTCTAAAGGTTTGTTGTGATTGTAGAGCGGGAGAGCTATTTCATAGCAGTATTGTAAATTTACCTTCAGCAAAAACTAAAAAATATCCTGTTACTGAACTACTGTACATATTTAATTGTATTTGGTTTATGACCATGAGCATAATAATTAATATTAACCAACTAATATAAAATCGTAATATCACTGAAACCCTCTTGTATATTACTTTCTATCTTATCTTAAGCAAAAATCCGACCAAGACAAGTCGGATGCGTACACCGTGGGTTTTGTACAACCACACAATATATCAGTGTTATGTATTTACGAAAAAAATAATTCTTTCATAATTTTTGGTAAATACATAACTTACACTATTTATAGTGTTACTTTAGAGTTGACAAAATAATCTTTTTTTTTGGGAAAGCGGGAAAACGAGCAAGCTGTTCACCTGCTGAGAAGTGATGATCGTCGCCGAGGCGCTGCAGGTGTGTTTCCGGGCTTTTAGGATATTTGGGAGATAGGATAGAGGATGAAAAATGGTGATTTGAGGGGAAGGAGGCTTCCGATTACCTCACTCACGAAACGAAACGCAGAAGCACAAGAAGGCATCTTGTGCTACTTTTATTCACGTATTCTGCGAGGTCGTTGTACTAACCCGGACAAGCCGGCCCATTCGGGCAGCAGCTAAAGCCGCCGCTTGGCTCTACCACATTAAAAAGTCTGCTCCTAAATCACGCCAAGTTTGACGCTTGCCATACCGTTTTCATAATTAAGCAAGAACAACAAAAAACTGTTTATTTTACTGTTCGTTTTTTTTTTTTAGTTGTGATATCCGCCATAGTAACACAAACTCTGTGAACAATTCAATTGGCTTCCTATTACGGTTCTACGATATAGCCCTTTAAAGGTAGAACAGAACGACAGACGGTGTAGGCTTAGTAATAAAGCTCTATACGGAACCCTAAAAATGGAGTCGGTGAACGTAGTACCAATAGCCTCGCACACATGATTTTTTTTTTATGGAAGATTCTCCCACATACATCTGCAACACCATAGATGCTGCAGGTGCGTTGCCGGTCTTTAAGGATATTTGGGAGATGGGAGGTAGGAGGAGGGGAATAGGGAGGGGGTGTGGGCCTCCGGTTACCTCACTCACCGAACGAAACGCAGAAGCACAAGAAGCCTCTACTTCACGCCGGTATTCTGCGAGGCCGTGGAACCAATCCGATCGAGCCGGCCCATTCGAGCAGCAGCTAAAGCCGCCGCTTGGCTCTACCACATTAAAAGTCTGCTCCTAAATCACGCCAAGTTTGACGCTTGCCATACCGTTTTCATAATTAAGCAAGAACAACAAAAAACTGTTTATTTTACTGTTCGTTTTTTTTTTTTAGTTGTGATATCCGCCATAGTAACACAAACTCTGTGAACAATTCAATTGGCTTCCTATTACGGTTCTACGATATAGCCCTTTAAAGGTAGAACAGAACGACAGACGGTGTAGGCTTAGTAATAAAGCTCTATACGGAACCCTAAAAATGGAGTCGGTGAACGTAGTACCAATAGCCTCGCACACATGATTTTTTTTTTATGGAAGATTCTCCCACATACATCTGCAACACCATAGATGCTGCAGGTGCGTTGCCGGTCTTTAAGGATATTTGGGAGATGGGAGGTAGGAGGAGGGGAATAGGGAGGGGGTGTGGGCCTCCGGTTACCTCACTCACCGAACGAAACGCAGAAGCACAAGAAGCCTCTACTTCACGCCGGTATTCTGCGAGGCCGTGGAACCAATCCGATCGAGCCGGCCCATTCGAGCAGCAGCTAAAGCCGCCGCTTGGCTCTACCACATTAAAAGTCTGCTCCTAAATCACGCCAAGTTTGACGCTTGCCATACCGTTTTCATAATTAAGCAAGAACAACAAAAAACTGTTTATTTTACTGTTCGTTTTTTTTTTTTTAGTTGTGATATCCGCCATAGTAACACAAACTCTGTGAACAATTCAATTGGCTTCCTATTACGGTTCTACGATATAGCCCTTTAAAGGTAGAACAGAACGACAGACGGTGTAGGCTTAGTAATAAAGCTCTATACGGAACCCTAAAAATGGAGTCGGTGAACGTAGTACCAATAGCCTCGCACACATGATTTTTTTTTTATGGAAGATTCTCCCACATACATCTGCAACACCATAGATGCTGCAGGTGCGTTGCCGGTCTTTAAGGATATTTGGGAGATAGGATAGAGGATGAAAATGGTGATTTGAGGGGAAGGAGGCTTCCGATTACCTCACTCACCGAACGAAACGCAGAAGCACAAGAAGCCTCTACTTCACGCCGGTATTCTGCGAGGCCGTGGAACCAATCCGATCGAGCCGGCCCATTCGAGCAGCAGCTAAAGCCGCCGCTTGGCTCTACCACGCTTGAAATAAAATGATGCTGCTTCCCATAGTTAATACCTTTGTGTAGCAATGATATAGGTGTAGCAAATTGGTCGATTGCTTGAGGTTGATATATCGTGAAAAAGATGATATATAAGTCCTGTAATGTACACTTCCTTAGTAAAATAAATAACATATTTATTTCACAGGGCTACATTGTTTTATTTTAAAAGATGAAAAACAAGCCTTTCAACTCCTTACCTCATTACTAAGATAAAGAAGGTTCAAAATACGATGAAATCCGTGTAGTCGCATAAATTGTGCAGCGAGATGCATCATCATCATGCTAAACAGACGTTACAAGTAATAATCGAGACTAATTAAAGTAAAGTATTTTTTAATTCAGCGCAGGTAAGCAAACGTCTATATTTAACGCAGCAATCGCTATAGTTATAATAAAATATATACGTATCGTTTTTCTTAATCTTAATTTGAATAGTCTCTAATATTAAAACAAAAATATTAAAGAAATAATAATATTAAGTTAGTGACAATATGCAACTTCACTAGTTAATTTTACATCACTACATACTATGTCGCGAAAATACGTGAGTAATACTTACGAACCAAATAAATAAGTCGATTAATGGGGTACATTTCCTCCATTTAAACTGTTATCTAGTTTTATTAAATAATTATTAGTGTATAAAATAGGTATTTGGAATATAATTTCTCCCATTTTAACCGTTTTATGTTTTTAAGAAGAAATTAATAGTACCTGATAACTTGGGATTCACTTCTCCTATTTTTACCTGATTATAGTTTTAAGAATCAATCGTTACGTAATATTTGGTTTAAATAATTTAAATGCATAATTAATAAAATTTTCTTATTGTTTTAAATTTAATACTAAGTATTTTTATTGAAATTCTTAATGTTTTTAATATAAAACTCAATCTAAATAAAAATTTATACTTATCATTGGCGTATTTTCTGAGCAACCATAAATTATACAATTTTATGTTTTTACTTGTGTTGGTTATAGTTATTAATTTTCATTTTGTGTTTTATTGTCTCTTTTTATGTATTTCTAAAAAAATAGCAGAGCAGACGTAAACAATAGAATACCTAACAAAATATATTCGATAGTAATAAGAAATACTTAGATCTGTTCCTGCGCAAAATGCGTATATAATTATGTATTATAAGTAATTATTCATTATCAACTACCTCCCGTTTAAAATTATTAAGTATACGCATACATCATTATATAGCCGGCTAACGGGTAGTGCAGGTGCGCTTATCAGCGAACGAGGCATTGTCGCGTCTTGGTGTAATTTAAAATTATTGCTCATTAAGCATTTCGGAGATCCGCGTTGCAACCAATGTATAACTATAATCCAACTAATTTAATTGAGTTAAAAATGTGTATGAATGAATTTTTTTTCTATGTTGCTTTAAATTTGGCGAAAGGCACTATATCAGACTTCATCTATATACACTGTATACTACAGACGACTTTTGTCACTGGAACACACACGGATGGGTCTACCAACTCGAACTTCAAAACTTGGGCAAAGAAGTCCCCGGGTCCGAGTGTGGCCGAGCTATATTATATTAAACGACTAAAATCACTTATTTCTCAAATAATACAATCGACCTAGTAGGTCATTTAAACTTCGTAGAGTATGCAAGTAAAAACTGTTGGAGTTGAGGTTACTACTACAAAATAATAATTCAATTTATTACATGTTTACGAACGTTATTTCTATTTTGAAAATTATTGTGTTTTATTGTCTCTTTTTATGTATTTCTAAAAAAATAGCAGAGCAGACGTAAACAATAGAATACCTAACAAAATATATTCGATAGTAATAAGAAATACTTAGATCTGTTCTGCGTTCTTCTACCTTTCACGAATGCAACGCTATCATACAATGCAACTAGGAAGATGTAATCTTGAACAGGTTAGATCAAACAAGGCTCAAGGAAAATCTGTGGTGTGTTATTAATATACCTTCAACATTACAAATTAAAAAATATTATTTAAAACAATTTAATTTGCGCTTTTTGTAATAACCACAAAAAGATATAGAATGAAATTATATTATATTAAGTATATGTTTTTAACAGCAAAACTGATGTGTAATGAATTTTGTATAGTATAAGATAATGGTGACATTTTTGTTAAAATTGATTTTTTAAAATAGATACGAGTAGATACTAGGTAGATGAACATTTATGTAGGAATTGACATGCAATAAGGACTAGGACGCTCCCGATCAGCAATGCGAAGCGCAGTTCCCGCAGCGATGATCGAATTATTTGACATAATATACAGACAGCCATTATGGCGTGTCCAACTTTATTATAATATATGTACATATATATATATATATATATATATTCTGGAAATTGTCAGTGCTCACTTTGATATAGCAATAGGCACATTGACTGCACGTTAAACTAAAGAAGTAGCGTGTTTTTTTCCACCCCCTGGTGCATATGATGTATATAGTGAATGTGATATATCTACTATGTAATATGGTTTTTGAATCTTCATAACAAAACTGGAAAATCAAATGGTTTAGTCTAAACCAAAACCGTTCAAGAGGCATCTGAAAGCATAATTGTAGATGGAAACAATATCCACAAAGTTAGAGCACAAATGTACGGCAAATGTGTGCATACCATCTTTCACAAACTGTTCCTGTTCACAACTATGACGCACGAGAAAGACATCCACAGATAAGTAAGTCGTCTATGAAGGCAAGAAACTGTGTAGAAATGTTATCCATAAAGTATTTTGTATTGTTTATGTACGACAAGTATTTATTATTTTTCTGTAGATATGATGAGAAGACATTTACTGATCTTAAAGTTTTGTCATTCTGGAGTCGTAAATAAGATACTTAATTAGAGAGAGGAACAAGATAAACAAAATACGTCCTTATTTTAATTACGGACGCAACCCAATTTGCTGTTTTGTCTATAAAACTGAATTTCATAAAAGATTTCTACTGCTTCATTTACTATTAAAGGTTATTTTACAACAAACTCATACATTCAGCTAAAGCTTTTTAAGTTGTGTTTAAAAATAGCTCTTTAAAACTTTTATTATTTTTAAGACTTAATGTACATTTGATAAAGCAAGATTGAAAGTAACAGAAACTTAATTTTAAGTAAATAATAGAAAACATAACTAATAATTACGTGTAAGCCTGATCTTCAAATATCTATTTTCACTGCAAACTCAGCAAACATTAGGTAGGCCCCGAAATAATTTAACAAGATTAGTCTCTAACGTCCAATTTTATTCCAACCCAGTACCACCGACTGCTTCATAATCATTAAATCTTCTTGTTTACCGTTCCATTTCTTTGTTTAAGTGTCGCCTCCCTCCTTATCAGATAGATAATAACATAAACACTAAAAGGTTTAAAGAGGATTTATTTTTGGAAACACTACAGTTAATAAGTCCTTATAATTATTTTCCGTATAATAATTTAAAAGTTTGTAAATATTGGAATTAGTTGATTTCTACACAACCTTATAAAGACAAAAGGCATGAGATACTTTGATTGGTATTAAGTTTATGTCACCGAGTGTCTGAAGCCTTTATTTCTTTGACTATGCTGAATAAAATTAATATGGATCTTAATTCAGATATGTCTTTTCGGAAAAAACAAACCTTATGTAATTAAGGACAATGACGAGATAAATTGTTCGATTTATCCTCCAACTTTAGCCCAAAGTAATTAACCGCTCTTCTGTTTATGCTGTATCAGTATGATACTGCTCATGCTACCCACAAGCTTTCATAAGTAAGCATGACACAGTGTATACAATTTTAGAGTGATCAATGTTAGTTTCTTTTTATCGAATTCAAAGTTACATACGATATTTACAATAATAAGTATATCATCACTAAAAATATCATAAAACCATATGCCTTGAAGCATTTCAAGAGAACCATACTTCTGACAGAAGACATTCGTGCAACTACGTAATAGGACTTCAATTGCGCTAACCAGACGTCAGCTTGCTTGAAAAATACGTGTTAGAGAGAAATGCTCACGTGTGTCGAACTTTTACTCCTCCAGAAACTGGGTGTAATCTTATAGCTATAAGCCAAGCATCAGCAAATAGTTAATAAGAAATGCAATGAAATTTTCAGAAAGAACTTTGAGGGCTCTCTTAGTGTTGACAATCTCATTGATAGACGTGCAGCCACTATCACTATTCAAATACCTCAACAAATCTAAAATCTAGTGAACTGAATTTATTGTCACCGAATAACACCTTGAGTCATAATGTGTACCCATACTAAACAATATCTCCTCCTTAGGTCTCCTACCTTCAGGTCCCGTGCCTATATCACCGAAGAAGGCCGCAGTCGAGGCAATTTCTACATTTCAAACAAAATAAAAACCAGGCTTGCTGTATACGTTACAAATACTATACGTTAAAGAAGAAACGGACAAGATTGACTACATCTTAAAGTAGGCTTTCACAATAATAAAATTTACAAGCCGACTAAGGGGATAAATTAGTTTTATCATCAGTCTCTACTACTCTAAATGCTTAGTTTAGAAATGAACACCTAATACTGATATTGATGAAAATAATAAATAAAAAGTAAAAAACCACCACTTATATGCAAGTTTTATCCTCAAAAATTACACGAGAGCATCATAGAATTTGCGCAGCTGCCTAGTTTCGCAGCCTTCCAACAAGAATGAGATTTACTGTATCTACCACACTGTACTAACAAATCTTGCTTGACTTTGCTTGTTCCTTATATTAGACATACTTACATATTTTCGATAATAGTAATATTATTTACAAACATTAGCAGTTTTCATAATGCTATTAAGCAATATTTTTTGAATAACTTAATGTTTCAAGAATAAAATAATTAAAATAAAATCTATCGCATACAAAGTGTAAGTGAACTCTTTTAGTAAAATAATTCTCTCAAGAGTTTTATACATGAGCAGGAACAACTAAAATTACTCTAATATATCAGAATTAATTATTTCTTTATTGTATGACTGTGGCACACAGGTCAAGCTGTCCTCACTCTCGCCAAGTATTCTCAAAGACCAGCAAAGCATCTGCAACTCCTCTATCCCTTAAAAAAATATTGACTTTAGTAAAGGCTTATATACTTGGATTAAATAAGTATAAAAATCGGTAGATTAAACCATCGTTTATAGATTTATAGATGAACAACGATGAGGTTCATATTAAATAACACGTCGTGATTGACTGACAACGGAGAGCATAAACTGGGGTAAAATATGGGTTACAAATTTATATGAGAATTCCGTATTCATCTAATTAGCTTCAGGGGTTTCAGTATTTATAAAGCACCAACAGCTTTTCTATTTTTAATACTGGCTGCCACATACTGAGAGTTGGCACTGGCTATATTATAAACCACGGTTTCTTCTAATCTCTACGTTTTCTGGTGAAAACAAAACAATACATGCCTGGAGGCACCGGTTGTGACAAATGTGTTTTTAGCCAGAATTCAAAAATATCGTGTCATACCCCTGGCTTTTGCCATTTTAGGCATAGCTGATACGTTAATGGAAAAACGTAAAATATATAACTCTGCTTTCAAACTACTCCTATCTTGTGTAATATTTCCTAACAGAGTAATATGGTGCAAAGATATCTCACATATTTTTAGATAAAATGTTATTTATTTCTTTTATTTAAAATAATACGTATATTTTTGAATATGGGATTAAAAATTATTTCAATACCTATTCGATGATACCATATAATCGGTTATAAGTTTACCCTTCTGACAAAAATAAAAACAATAACAATTAGGGTTTCATTAAAAAATAAATACAAAAATTCCTAAAAACATATTTACAAAATACATTTATTAAGAAGTGTTGCCCTCTATTGTCCGAATAATAGCTTGATACCGGCTTTCCATAGACTCTATCAAGTGTATGATAAAGTCTTGCGGCATAGCGTCCCATTCCTCTCTTAGCGCATTTTGTAGCTCCTGAAGATTGGCTGGAGCAATATTTCGACCTCCTATTCTTTTTTTTTAACTCATCCCATAAGTGCTCGATCGGATTAAGATCCGGGATCCAAGCTAGCCACTCTATCACGCGGATATCCACCTCTTGCAAGTATTGTCGTACCATAGCAGCGGCATGGGGTCTTGCATTATCATGCGTAAAAAGAAAGTTCTCTTCAATAAAACCGCTAAATGGTACGGCATGTTCCTGGAGAATTTCCTTTATGTTCCACTGAGATATTAATCCTCTTGCATCGCCTAATATTGGCCCCAGATGAAGACAAGCTCAGTTTTTGCTTCAAGTGTTATATCTCCTCAGAACATACATGTACCACCGCCGTATGCCACACGTTACGTGAAGCAATACTGAGAAAATCTCTTTGTTGGCCTTCTGTAGACCCTTTCTCGTGCATCATTGCCATGAAGACATCCTGAACTCATCCGAGAACAGAACTGCCCTCCATTGTCGACCGTCCAGTGCACATATTCTTGAGCAAATCGAGACGGACTTGGGGGTGAGCTGGCGTCAGTTTTCGATTTCCTGGCCTATGCGCAGTCAGGCCACCTTCAGCAAGTCGTCTTTTGACTGTCCACCGGTTGACGTGGTTCACGCACCTCTTGAAGATATTGTGCAAGTTCAACGGCAGTCAGACGACGATTTCGCAATGCCGTCGTTACGAGAAATCGTAAGCGCTAAGTTGTAGCTCTGGCTCAACCAGTTCCTCGTCGCCGTTCATAGCCACCAGTCTCCCGATAGCGCTGGTTCAGGCCCGCTTCAATTAGAGCAAAGACTTGAGTGACTTTTTCCGGGAAAGTATGCTTTTTCTTCAGATGAATGCAACTGTAGTCACTAGACGTCCTTTCAGGTTAAGCGTTGAAATGCAAATGATGACGTTTTACTCAAAACGTGCTTTTTTATGTGCCTGTACTGAGCTAAGTGAGCAATTTTGGGAGTTTGTTGTTGTCTTTTCTTTTCAGAGATAAGGTAAACTTATCACCTCTTATATGGTATCATTGAATAGGTATTGAAATAATCTTTAATCGCATATTAAAAATAACCAATTTAAATTTAAATAATTTTTTTTTCCTATTCCTATGTGCGATTTCTTTGCAGCTGAGTGTATTTATTAAGGATTGTGTCGTGTTAAATTTGTACTTTTTAATCCCGATGTAAGACTGCATCTCAATCTTAACTACGAAAGTGGCAAAAAAATATGCCCATTCATCCAAATACTTTCACTCCATACAATTTGCTGAAATTTTACTCAAAATTGGCGATGGAAATTATCTACCTACCTAAGATACGGTAACTACTTCTTTACTATATCTCACTGATACAATATCCTGATAGTTATATCAGTGTTACATATAACATCAAGAAAAAGCTTAAATAATGATTATACGAATGTGCCATCTTCACACCAAATAACAAAGATTCAGCGGCAATTAATAACTTACGTCGTCGTCGTTTTCTACCCCGTAGAATTTCTAAACAGTTGGAACCCTTCTGGCCTATTTTTATTATATATTCAAGTAGCAGTGCCAGTAATGTTATGAAAAATCTTAGTACGCCTAAATTGTGCAATGGAACTAGACTACAAGTAAAAGCTCTCCATTCAAATGTTGAGGAAATCGCAATAATCACTGAATATGCTGAAGGGGAATAGTTTTTATTTTAAGAATACATTAAGCCCAACGGATCATTGTTTCGAGTTTAAAAGTATATAGTTCCCTCTCAATTTGTGCTCTGCTATAACCATTAATAATTCCCACGGGCAGTCGTTAAGGGCAATTATAAATTATTAAAGAAAAACTAAACTTACTCGGAATCCCACCCAGGTTCTGGCTACTGTCTTAAATATAAACAGATTTTTTAAAACTGAAATTATTTCGGATCGGGAATATACAATGCTGTCATTATTAAATTACATATCTTATTTTCTAAATCATTCTTGTAAATTTTTTTTTCATGTTACTCATTTGAAAGCATTTAATTATTAGCGAAGGTATTTATCCGACTTTTTTCTTTAAAAGAATTTTACCTGTGTTATTTCTGTTTATTTTGTTTCCCTTTACTAACAAGCGAGAGAATTAAGATTTTCTTATTGTGCCCGCGGCAACGTTTGCCTTTGTTGCTACCGCTTTGATATTTCTGTACGAATTAAAATATAAAATGTTTTTATATTTTTCTACTAAATATATTACGCCGTGTGATTGCGTTGTTAGAGCATCCATTACTAAATCTCGTTATTACAGTCAAAGGAATTACTAATGGAATAATTAGTAAATGAGAGTTTAGGCAACTCCGATTTTGAAAAAATTAAACTAATTGTCAGTTACAAGTTAATAAAAATCTCATAATTCCATCACATTATCATAGTTTCATGAGGGGAAAAAGTTTTTTCGTATCTTATAAGTAAGAAGTTGCAGTAAAATCTTTTTAGTTTTACTGTTTGTATAAATTGTACATGAAATAGATAAAATTTTAAAAATAACAAGTAAAAACTGTTTCCCGCCATTTTACTATTTTTTTTAAGCTTTGACTGTCTCACTGCTCCATAGAATATAGTAAAACCCGGATTATTTAACTATTAACTCACAATAACTATTAACTCACTATAAGATGATGCTGTGTGTACGGTGCGATTGGAAGGACATCGTTCATTATGAGCTTTCACCGCCGGGCAAATATCGATTCGGATCTCTACTGCCAACAGCTGATGAGACTCAAGCAAGAAATAGGGAAAAACGGCCGGAATTGATCAACAGAAAGGGAGTGTGTGGTATTTAGTCATGATAACGCAAGACCACACACATCTTTAACCATTCAACAAATATTGAGAGAGCTTGGTTGGAAATGTTAATGTATCCATCATGGAGCACTGACCTTGCCGTCCTCAGATTTTCACCTGTTTCGGTCTCTTCAGATTTCTTTAGATAGTGTTAGATTACTATCTAAAGAAATCTGAAGAGACCGTGTTAGATTACTATCAAGAGAGGACTGTCAATACCACTTGCCCAAAATTAGTCTAATTAGTAGTCCCAAAATTTCTATAGCAATGAGATTATGTCACTACCTACAAAATGGCAACAAGTTATCGGATCAAATGGCACATATATAATGTAATGTAAATAAACTGTAATAAAAAATATTTTGAATTTGTATATAATATACAAAAAATCTTTTTCCGCAATCCTTTTTCCCGACCTTTAATTTTATAAACATATTTTATCTCCTTCCAGAATTTGAAAGAGTTGCTAATTATTCCTCTCCAGTACACTGTTGATTAGAGTTTTATGACACGGAAGGTTTTCCCATACTCGACGATATGAACCGACGTGGCCGTTAAAAGACCGCTCTCTAACGCTAAGTAAATAGCGTTACTCTACTGCGTTTCGTATTGTGTGTGACATAAACCTGTGATCTAATTATTTGCAACGAAACATTCCATCTTAGTTGTCGAGGGTGATACCACATTCATATCCTGATTCTGTGACTATGTTTTGTCATACTGCTTTGATTAAAAATATAGTTTTTAGGCATATTTTATCGAATGTCTAATTTCTATATGTGTATCATAATATTTCTACTCCTATCGTAAAACATTTGTATCGTAACGTTGAAAAAGTAGTCATAATCCAAACACGTACTTTAGCAGTTTATTTGGAATTCTACCGCCCTCCAAAGTTAGCTAAACTTCTGTGGCGAAGAAAACTAACTTTTGGACACTGTTACTTCAGAAAACGTGTGCAAAATCACTATTTGATCAAAATAGTAAAGGTATTGTTTGCACATTTTTAGTTAACGTTTAATTAACAAAAGAAACATTCTCAGTAATAATTGACAAATGGAAAAAATAGTAAGTATTTAGTTTTTTTATTTATTACTAAAAAAATATCAACGGACACGAATGTTTATTAAAGACTAGCTGTTACTCAGAACTTCATCGTTGCCTTTAGCCTTCAGGTGGCTTTATTGCCAACGTAGGAATGGAGGCGTTATAACAAAACGGGCCTTGTCGCGGTGCGCCTTGCTACGAGGAAGAAGAGGATTCCTTTTGCGAAAAGTGGCCGAGAAAAGCGCCCATTGCTGGATGAATTCGGATTTGTGCGCAAAGTTGCCGTGGCCAAGCCGATATGCAGCAAAGATGGAACACTGGGAGGTTTGAGTGAGTGCGAGCTCAACATAGCCCATCCTAACACCACGAGAGCAAGTAAGGTCCTAATTTTGAAGGTTTTAATTTTTGACCAGGAACCATTAAAATTTCCCGGGTAAAAAAGGAGCCTTAATTTCCCTGTAAAGAACTGTACCTTCTCGTGAAAATCACATCGAAATATTTTTTTTCCCACAAGAATATAAGAAATTTAATAACGCTAAAGCGTTATATATGTCTGAAATTAAATTGCAACTTCCAATAGCCAGCTATGAAATCCTTGCGATGGTTTAAACTCGAACTAATACAACTTTCGTGAACACGTTCCGAAGGCTTACAAATTTCTAGCATGATTCATTTTCTATATGGTACACAAAGTTGTTAGTTTAGGAAGGAGGCATTATAAGAGTGTCATGAAATGGATACATTTTTACATTTTATTATCTACGTATTAAACTGTATTGTGGAAAATTAAAAATTTGCAAAACCATAATAAATCTGTAAAAACAGACATATAAATAAAATTAAAGTGTCTGTCTGTAATTTTAAAATAAATGCTTATTTCTTTATTCATTTAATCGGTCTGTTTCTGGGACTTTTACCATGAGGTAGAGTACATTTTAGGTAGAAACTTAGACTACTTTTTATTCGGTTAAAATATTTAGGGTTCCTTCGCGATATTGAAAAACCTTAAAAATTAAGAGTTCTTGAGACAAATTTTGCAACTGCAACTGCTGATGGCTACAATTTCAGAGTGTTTATATTAAGATTTCACAAAATAACACACGATTAAGAATTCTATCAACGGGGACGAAGTCGCGGGTTGATACCCGCTGGTCCATAATGAACTAAGGTATAAGGGCAAAGGTGCCAATTTTTTTCCAAGCGTTAACAATCTCAATTGCATGCCGTGCACACTAATAAATAACCAAGCTCTAACGACCGACTAATGATGGTACAGCAAAGTCCTGGAAGGAAGAAGAATGATATTTAAAGAGGGGAATATGATTTTTCCAAAAATAAACCGTTTTATATACTGTCACTATCATTTGAAGGCGTTTGTATTCAGAATTCAATATTTCCGAAGCTTGGAAGTAAATACCTAAAATAACTCATACTAGTCGAAGTCCTACTATTCAACAAAGGAAAAACAACACATTTCCACATTTTTGTAAGTTTCAAGTAAAATAATGCTTGACTGATTTTACTTGAGATAAATATTATTTTAAAAGTATAAAAATTCTCTAATTCATAAACGTTTGTATTGTGTCGTTTGTTATTGTACTACAATGACATAAGTAGTCGGAGCTTTGTTCAGCTCTCAGTGGCGTGTCATAAACAGTCAAAGGGCTCTCCAGCTTGTCCGCGGTTGTGATTATTTCAGTCTTCCGTTTGTCCAACCACATACGTACTAAGGTAAATCCAGCGTAATTATTAAACTGCGCATTTACTATCTTATATTAAAAATATAAAATATAAAGCTAAATATGAGGTAAAGTACCAGCCTGTTAATGCCCACTGCTGGACAAAGATCTCCTACCGAATATTTGAGATAGTTTTGGAGCCGAGAAGGAGCCGTCACGCTGCTCCATTTGGAGTTGGCGGACTTCGCAAATACTCTCAACAGCGTCATCATCATTTCAGCCTATTAATATATAATTCCACTGCTGAACTAGCGGGTAACAACCCGCGACTTCGTCCCCGTTGATAGAATTCTTTATAGTGTTTTATTTTGTCAAATCTTGAAATAAACACTATACATACTGCACCTAGGCCTCGCCCAATGATTGCCGCAAAGCTCGGCCCTGAGTCACCTGCTTTCATGGACTTCCCGCAACACTGCGCAGGTACGTGGCTGCAACTCGAGAAACTTTTTTCCCATCAGTTCTGCGAGGTATGTGGCCGGCCCATTACCACTTCAGCATACTGATCCTAATGGCTATGCCGGTTACCATAGTTCGGCTGCGGATATAATTGTTGCAGACTCTATCGCACAGATAACCACCGCGCATAGCCCTTTTCATAGCGCGCTGAGCAACTTTGAACTTCTTCATACGACCTGCAGTGAAGGACCAAGTCTCAGTCTCGTAAGTCATCACTGGCAACACGCACTGGTTATATACTTTGTTCTTGAGGTTCTGAAGTATACTCGACGAGTAGAAATGACGTAGTTTCCCGAATGCAACCAAGGCGAGTTGGATTCGTCGATTGAGGTCTAGGTCGAAGTTAGACTTACCTACTCATCTACAACTTCGAGTCTATTATTCCCAACAACAAGCGGTATTTGTGTGACATGGACGTTAGACATGAACTTCGTCTGGTCCATGTTCATCTTAAGACCAATCAGTTGTTAGATACTTTTGAGGTCATTAAGCATAGTGCTAAGCTCCTCCAGCGATCCTGCCATAAGAACTATGTCGTCGGCAAATCGACGGTAAATAAAATATACATCATATTCGCCATTGATGTTGATACCGTATCCTTTTCACTACAGTAGCTTGAAAACATCTTCTAATGAAGCGGTGCTCGGATAGACAATGTAGCCTCATTGTACAAACACCTCAGCACTTCGATATACCAGGAGTCTATCTTGCACCGCTAGAGACTATAGAGAGAGATGTAGCACCGCCCAAATTTCGATTGAATCGAAGGCTTTCTCTTAGTCCACATACGCCAGACATAATGGCAACTTTTTCTCCTCGGTCTTCTGTACAAGAATATGTATGTGATCTATGGTATGACTTCTTCGGAAGGCTGTAGAAGTCGTCAAGTCAGTTCACCAGACGATTTGTGATAACTCTCGAAAACAGCACGTAGACGCGGCTTAGAAGCGATATCGGTCCATAATTCTTCAATAGACAGTTATCCCCTTTCTTGAAGAATAGGACAACCACCCTCCTACTCCACGCTTTCGGCGTAACAGCTCCATAAATGACGGAATTAAACAGCTTCTGCAGGACTAGTAGCGGGTTTCCACCCGCTTTCAGAAGCTCAGCTGTAATATCGTACCTAGTTTTGAGTTAAAGTCTCCCATTAACACCGTGTAGTGAGTGTATGCATGGCTCTTGAAATATCCTCATACATTGCCTCCATTTTGTCATTAGGGTGTGTCGAGGTAGGTGCGTATCCTGTATGACCTTCAGCGAATACCTTTTGGTTATTCTGAGTATAAGGTACATGACCTTACTCGACACACTTCTGATCTTGATCACGTTGTTGATGAGAGATCTGTGGACGATAAACCCGACACCTTCTTGGGACAGATGGTCACCCTACCGGTATTAAAACAAATTACCGCATTTGAGGATTATCGAGTCCTCCCCCTATCTTCGGACTTTAGATAACCCTATAATACTCCAGTGTAACTTGCTTACTTCTTGTTCCAGTTCCAGTATCTTCTCCTCGGCCCTCGATGTGCGTGCGTTGTATGTTGCCAGGTCCAGTCATTTAGGTTGGCAGCTAGAGTCTACCCGGTGATTCTTCGCACACATTGCCTCGCCGTTCCCATGGCTGACAGCGTAGCCAGGACTAGCGATATCGCCGGGGAATGGGGCCATTGCTTTTTACCTCTCATTATAGAGGGGGTTTGGCATAGTTGCCACGCCTGGCGAGTGGGTTGGCAACCACAGTTTCTTTTTCATGGTATATTGCAGAAAGATGCTGCTGCCCATCTCCAAATATAACATATTTCCATCTGTCGACTTTAACGACGCCCACGGGACGCACGGTACTACTGTACAGGTGTGCAACTTTTTTGACCATTAGTCGCTTTTTACGACATCCATGGTCAGACAGGGTCATTATTTACTTCCGACAGTCACACGGACACGGACAATCCTCTAAATAATATTTATTGTTATTTCTCGGACATGCAATCTTCCTATCAGGAGCACGTTCTAACTTCGATACTAAAATCGACCTAATGGTAAATGGTTATTATAGTCCGTGAACACCTTACAATAAACAACTTCAATCGAAGAAGGTAACAGATGCGATATCACCTCTGAGGACCAACATAGAATGCCTCACAGTTCGTAATTATACTGACTCTCTGTACCTTTCAAAACGGAACACAACAGTTGTTACACTTTTGTTTGGGGGCAGAAATGGGTAAGAGGGTAGGACCTACCCTGACAACTCTTAGGCAGAGAAGGAGCTTTGCAGGAGGTATATTTATGATGCACGAACAGTGTTATGTTTTGAGTGAGGTATTTTCGTAAGTTAGAATAACGTATAGAACACCCACACAAAGTTTGATAAAAATCCGGCCAGTTCAAATACACATCGATTTTTTATATGAAACCTGTGGAGGTTTAAGGTCGTTATCGCACCTGCAGCTCCTCTGGTGTGCAGATGATAGTGGTCGTCAGCACGTCTTGCATGTATAATAACGGAGGTCCACCGCAACTTAAGTGTAACATACTGTTGTACAATATGAACGTATAAGAGTATGTTTGGGCATTTCTAGTATTAAGAGTGGCCTTCCTGATGGCTAATTTATTAATAATAACTATGGCTATATGCGAATGATAGATTGCAATGGTTGATGGAGCATGATACGTCGATCTCATGCTGGTCTGCGAGGCAGCCAGCAACTGGCGAGGGGAGACTTTCAAAGCAGCGGTCGAAAGCAAGCGGTCGCAACGTGGTACCCCATTCTTTTAGCAGTGAACTTCTCAACGAACCTTCGGTTACCTCACTCACCAAACGAATCGTTATTCTGCGAGTCCGCAGTACTCCCCAGCCGAGCCAGCTCTTTCGAGCAGCAGGAAAAAGCGCCAATTAGCTCTACCACGTATAAAATTACCGTAGCCTAAAGCCCTCAGCCCTGCTTCTTGACTTTTAGGCCAGAATTGTTTGTACCGTGGAGTCCGCCTTATCTAGATGAACATCGCAATTACCAAAAAGGGGACTTATATCAAAGAGTTCTTAACTGAATTTCCGAAATACTTCTCGAGTTTGGGCCATCTCTTTTCGAAAACACCGCAATTCTTCTCCGTAGCTGAACCGGCGTTGCATCCTCGTTGCACTTCTTTTTTTAATTTTGCAGCGAGAACTCGCTCATGTCGGCAGCAGCGAAGCAGACGCTGGGGGCATCCCAGCGTCTACTGTGCTGCTGCCCCGATGGCACACACGCCTGATGGAGTTATTTAGCGAACTTTGCATAAGTTAAGTTAGCGACATTGCATTTACCACATAAACTACATTTTACAGCCTTAATACCGATGGTTTATACGATTGTCTGAGAGAACAAAAAGGAACATAAAAGTTAGTACAGGATGGAGGCGTTAGATGGCACTTTGATCCTCAAAATTGTAGGATGGTAAAATATTATTTTGTTTTATGGTGTTGTACGTCTTAGTAATAAAATTTATGTTTAGCTAGTAAAATGTTTAATCATGGTTTTCTAACTAAACAAACCGATTAGTTCATACTTCAGTATATAATATCCTAATAGAAAAGTCTTTTCACGAATTTCGTGACTTTAACAACGGCTGTATAAATTTAATTCCGAATCAGTCACACGGCAGGCGTCCGTAACGTCACTCCGTAAGAAATGGCGTTTTTACATCAGATATCAGATGACCTGTTTTAATTTTTCTTATTAAGTGTAACTTGTACTGACTCTGCAGATACTAAGTAATGCGAACGCAAAATGTATAAGTTTAAGGCGATCAGTAACCAGTACCTACCTAGAAATGTAACTCGCGTTTTCTTGATGAGTCTTATGTTTACTGGATGATTGTATCTAAGGGACCTGTAAAGTATCTTTGTACTCGTATTTCTACAATTGGTTGAACTACTCCATCTTTGGTGCAATCAAATTATCAAAGCAAACAAAAGCAATAGGATCAAAAAATATACTTTAATGACTTTTGGTTGAAAGTAACCAAATAATATCAGTATAATATTTAAATACATTGACAACAAGATGCATGATGCCGATAGGTAGAATAAGTGGTGCATATTTATTGAGTTCTATAAAATTGAGACAGGTCGATGTTAGCTTTATATTTTTTTTTTGTTCTACAACGTTTCGTAAATCACCCCAGTACCTACTAGTTGTTATAATACTTTCAAACACTGGCAGTAGTTTTTAAATGCGCAGGAGATATTTTAGTGCAGTCGTAAGCACTTACTCGTCTTTAACTTCCCGTATCCGATGTAATGTGTATGCGATCAGATTGGGGGAAGGATCGGATACGTACTGGGGACACAATATAATACAACCAAACCCGAAAACTAATAATTTGTGTTCTTACTCAAATATTGGTTTCAGCTGGATTCGATTCGTACTTAGGAATCATTACTTAGCTCTCATGTACGATAACCGCTAAGCTACGTGGTCGTCGCAGATTAGTAGTTGTGTCTAATACATTACTAATGCTGTAATAAACTCATACAAGAAAAACAGGAAGGTATTATAAATTAAAACATTTATTTCATTAGTTTCACCTTTATTTTCATCTGCAAAATACATTATATTATTGTTAATAATCAGAGTAAAAAGCCCAGATACATTATCAAAAATCAAAAAGTTGCCCGGTCCAATGACACCGTAACGAGTGTAATTAGTGCATTCGATTCATTTCGTCGCTATCGGACGGAGCTAATGAGTTACTCGAGCGTAAATAATGGTATCGCTCTGAGAGAAATGCTTTTTAGTAACAAAATAACATAGACAAAACAAAGGTCTACGTTTTAAAAGGACTACGTTGCACAGTTAGATTTTTTTATTGTACTGATGGGACAAACGAGGAAAAAGGCTACTCCGGGCCAGGGACACGTGCCAACAATTTCAATCAAAATATGTTACAGATGCGTTGTCCTGAGGAATAAGAGAACAGAATGGCTGCAATTATACTGACTTTATTATCCTTAAAACCGGAGGACAAGAGTCATGGCATTGCTGATTGGTGGTAAAAGATGGTACCTACCCAGATAGCACCTACATATAGATAAAATGAGAGAGAAGAGTCCTACCGCCTAGAGATCCAATAATATAATATATTTTTTAGCAATGTGAGTACATCCAAAAGATCACACTGAGTATTTCGTTTTTGACAATTTTATCATTAAATCCGTGCAGTTTTTAATAATTGTAATTAATCAGAGTGTGAAGGGAAATATATTTTTTTTGCAGGGTGATTGCCTATGATGCTGCTCGCCATCACTAGTATATGGGTTCGGTTATTCGAATGGATTTCCACCGGTAGATCGCCAGATCGTTATCGTTCGTTATTCACCAAGGTGCAGTGTGCAGGTGAGGATGGCTTTGAAGAAAAGGTTAGCATATTCACCCTTACACTCCTTAAATTGCTTAATATAAAATAATTAAATTTAGCTAATATCTATATATTTATGATCCATTCACTATAAACAGATACAAACATTATTATACTTTTTTTAAAAACTCTCTAAAAATCTCTGATTTTTAATTTTATGTGTTTTATTTAACATTAACTAATTAGTTCCTTCATTACGGCTAACGGAGCCGCTTCATTACACCACTAAGTGGTATAATATGTATAAAACATTCTTGGTCCTTGATCGATGTTTATTTTACTTTTAGTGTACATGTTGTAAATGTATTTTAATGTATTTTCTTATAACTTCTGTATATAATTCTTGTCCTTGGGTTGTATCTGTCTCTTATTTAGCAAAATAAATCTGCATAATTTTGATGAAACGCGTGTTATTTCGCTGGATATTCCTGAAAACTTTGGAAGAGTCTGGCTTGCAAATTTTTTTACGAAGTACTTATGGCTATGACGAAATCCCATGAATGCTTTCCAGAAGAGTAGAATTTCATAATGCACAATAAACTACTAATCTCACCTTTATTTATGTTACTCTCGTACATTTTAATGAAATCGAAATTTCCATTAATATAAAAATAAAACACTATTACGGTCGTTAAGTGTTTTATTTGTAATTTTGTTTATTTTAACAATTTTCAGATACTCGCACTAAATGCTGTACAGTCTTAGAATATCCTAAAGGATAGGTGAGACTTCGATAACAGTTAGATTGTTACTTTTAAGTCTGTATAAGTCCTGGGAATTTACCTTTCGATAAAATCGCCGACAAATATTGACATGTTAATTAGAGGATTGGTGAGCGCTATTCACCGGGGAATAAATGCGGCGTTAAAGATGCTGTTTCCCATCACTAGTCATAATAGTATATTTTCCATCACCAGCCAGTTGCCAGTATCTCGTCTGGCCATGCTGGAAAAAGCTAGTGTCGTTTTACTTGGTAGGTAATTACTATTGTTATGGATTTGATCTAAATGATGACCTCTTGGCCGATTACGACTATGACGATAACTTCCGAATACTATCGGCAGTTGTCAACAGCGTAAGATATATTAGACGTAAAGCCTTTTATCAATTACGATGCTATTATTATTTCGTACTTAGAACGTAGGCATCGATCAAAGCAATATGTTTTAGTTAGTGTGCGATTAATAACATATAATTTGTTGAGAATTTCTGGCGACATATGTAGAGCTTTTAACAGTAAATCTTGGGTAGGTTACATGGACTTCCCTAAAGCATTTTAACGTATAAATTACAATATACTGCCGTTACAATTACATCACATTGCATTAACTAACTCTGGATATCTTGTGATACTCATCCATTTGATAATGTTCTATGGATTCGAGTCAATTCCAATTGCATCATAATACTAGTTTATATATTTTAGTTTTATAGCTAAGTAATTCCTTTTTAGTTTTATGGTTAATACAACATCGTATGTATCATGATTTTTAATAGTTTCTTTAATATTCTCTCAATAAATCTAGATTGATCGTGAATTAAAGTTTTTAGAAGATATTGAGAATAACGACAATTCCGAATTTGAAGAATTATTGTTGAGGCATCCAAAGTACACTATTTTCGTTTGCGGGCTATCGGCATACTTGTTGTTCGGTGCGAGGCGGTGTGTTGGTAACGTTCTTACGTTATGACTAAGGCCAACTGCGGCGCAGCCCTGGTTAGCCGCGCCTTTCGGTCATGAGATATTTTGTACTTTGTGTGTGTCATACGCACTCAATTCTACTATGATTCAGTAATATTATTTACCTTGTTACCTTTAACTGCCTAATTTTATATCTATCTCTTAACATTGTTATCATTCTGGTAATCCTTTATATATTTATAATAATATTATTGAATTCGGTCTGTCCTTTTTAATTACCTTTGTTACTTATATCATGCTTTTCATTCATTTGTATTCTGTAAGTATAAAACAAAGATACACAAGAATTATAAAAACTTTATATGGTATAAAAAATGCAAATACATTGTCAAATCAACACAGTAAACAGGATACTGTAATAGATTCGAATATGAGGGATTTGATTAATTTTAGTACGGCATTAAGAAATAAACCCCGTAAAAGTAAACGTGGAAAAAAAACTATAGACTAAATTATATAGAAAAATAAGCAACGTAGATTAAAAATAATAAAACAAGAGTTGATTACCAGATATACATTAAACTAGACATAAATAAAGATGGGATTTCTAGTTTAAATAATTGAAATAATAATATGGTCAAAAGCAGGAAAGATATAATTGACTTAGCAACCGAGTGGTACACAAATCTGTACGATATGCCAGATAAAAACAGACCTTATTTACCGTTTCAGGAAATCAAAATCAAAACAGTGATCGACCATCAACTTTATTAATATCGAAATTAGGACAGAAATAAGAAGAAAGACTGTCCAGGAGAGGGTAATATAACAAACGATCTCTTAGAAGCAATCGCTGAACCTTTGTTGATAACACTGTTTAACGATATTGTGCTCTCCAAAACCACCCCACAGCAATGGGAAAGTACTGTCATCACCCTACTGTACAAAAAAGGAAACAATCGTGGTATGAGTAATTACACACCAACTAGCTCGTTACCAGGGCTACTTAAACTTTTCACAATGTCAGTATTGAATGCGAAGTAAGACAAAGATCAAATTAGATAAACTAGGCAGATCATTTAATATCAGAAAAGGTGTTCAACAAAACAATCCTATATCACGTTAAGTGCCCGTGTCAGACCTTAGCTAGGAAAAAATATTATATACGTTAAACAAAGTCTCAAAAAAGTTAATAGGAGAATAAAATGAGCATACAATATTTAATAGAAAGATCTCTGTAGTATAAAAAGCACGGACACTACTGTCCACTCAATTCTGGCTGACAAAATTGGTCATTGTCACGAAATTTAATATCAAGGCTGCAAATATTCCAATATGCTATATATACGGATAAGATATCACTTAGGGATATAATAATGAATAAATACATAAAGATGTGATGTAATAATTATGGTTGACGTTCATATGTTAATTTTAATGCTTTAATTATCCATAACACTATGTCGGAGTTTAAAAAAAACGAAATTTGAAGTTTATGTGTTTATGTTTATAAACATGTTTGTTTAGTGAAATGTCAAAGGGAAATAAAAGGCTTACTATTATTATTCATTCTTTTCTAAATTTGCTAAATAGTTAAGAATTTTTTTAGCTAATTATGCACGAGGCTAAAAATTTTATAATTTTATTCTATATTTCTATAATAATCTTTGTTTATCAGGTCTGGGTATTTCCCTATGTTTATTTTATGTACGAGTATATGAACAACCTCCATGACGGTAAGGTTTTTTTCAATAAAATGCTATGTGGTTTCCAAGCATTTCCTTTTGTCGGCTATCAACAGATATGACAATGAGTTATGGCTTTCCATTCGACACGTGGCCACTGTCTAGATACAACACAACAAAAAATAAAGATTTCAGTTGTTACAAGCGTTTAGTTATTATTTTGAACTAACTCTCGACACTAGGTAATTACTATTTAATTGAGTCTGCTGCTGAGTCTGAGTCAGCGGTAGTAGTCGTAGAGTATAATTGCTTGATAATGTATTTTGCAATGCCTGGTGTACTGAGGCGATGTCTTCTGATTTAATAGTCCCTAGTATTCAAAATATTTAACTTTGAAATAAATAAGTACGTGTTTACTAAATAGCATAACATCATAATACAAGGGTAACATAGGGCTGAACGCTTCACGGGCCTTACATGCTGCGAACTAGGCCAGCACAATAATTTTTTCTATACCCGACTTGGATTTCGTTATAAGTAACAGCCATGATAGACTTTTTATTATTAGTTTGACTATGATATTGTTTAATATACTCGTACTACCCTTTTTTACATAGTATCTGGTTCCTGTCTCTGTTTGTCTCTCTATGTCAATAATTTTTCGCAATTCTAATAGTAATTGTATTATCTATTGCTCCTGCTATCTTATATCATTACTATCCGCTTACGGTATTGTTGAGACTTGTATATTATTACGTACCTATGTAAATGTAAAAGTTAAAGCTATTGTGCACAGGCTTACTCTATCACCTCTAACAATATATTTACATACATAAGTTTTTAATCAAAACTCATGAAGTTGATAACAATGAGGTTTCCAGAGATTATTGTCATTGATTATAGGTATCAATGAAAAATATTATAAAACAGCTTCCTTTAAAATAACTATTAAAAATCTGTGTCCACACATCGTCCAATTTACACCGACTCACTTTACAACATGGGACATGTTCGCTCCGAGATTGCAACCGAAAAAAATATGCTGCTTTTGAAAGAAAATACAATCTACAATTTTCTTTCATGTCAAAATAACTACAGTTCTTTAGTTCATAGTAGGACTTTTTTAGTGTACACTTTAGGTAAAGTAATTAATTTAATTTATACATCTATATATATCTACACATGTATATAAAATTTAAGAGTACGTCTTCGAAATAATTTAAATAAACGATTTCGAAATAACTATTATTTTCTTTGTTCATATAATTATGTGT
Source organism: Bhutanitis thaidina (assembly GCA_029286595.1). Lineage (NCBI taxonomy): Eukaryota > Metazoa > Arthropoda > Insecta > Lepidoptera > Papilionidae > Bhutanitis > Bhutanitis thaidina. The sequence goes on from JAGSMS010000022.1 coordinate 7,810,483, forward strand.
TGATACCAAAACTCAAAATCCCGGTTTTAAAACTTTTGTCCATCTGTCTGTTTGTTTGTTTGGGCTAATGTTGGAAACGGCTTAACCGATTTTGAAGAGAATCTCTCTAAAATGTAGTATAAGGAATAGCTAAGGATACTTTTTACCTAGGTAAGTTAAGGGTTCCTTCACGAAAAATGAAAAACCACAAATGTAGTTTTCACGAGAAGGTAGAGGACTTTAGAGTGAATAGGTTAGACTCTTTTTAACGTGGTAAATATTTAGGGTTTCTGAGCAAATATTAAAAATACTAATCGAGTCATGTCGCGTGCTCCCAGAATGGATGTCGGGACGGTAGTCGTGGGACCATGGAACCACTCCTCATCGACGTGGTCATTGGCAAGATGGTTAAACGCAACCGTCGGAACTTCTCTGCCGCCTGGATTGACTATAGACAAGCATTCGACTCGGTGCCTCCTTAATGGCTGAAGGGGTCCTCGAGCTATACAAGGGTGACTGTGCAGTAAGAGACTTCTTCGGGCAGTGTATGGGGCAATGGATCACGATCCTTTGTCCCTAAGCGAGCAGATGAGGGCTGCGGAAGGCGAGGTTTTTTAAGCGCCCTCACCATGCACAATAGCGAAGTGTGCAGCCTCCATAATTACTTCCTGGCGAGATCGGATGAGTCATTCCATTCCGACGTCTTCTTAATAACCTGTAAGACGATCAACTATCGGAGATACATCCAAAGGTATGGCACCGTTGACATCTGTCGAGCTTGTCGCCATCCCGAGGAGTCGCTTCGGCATGTCATCTCCGGTTGTTCGGCATTTTCTTACACTAAGTATCTGCACAGACTCAACCTAGTATACAGGATTATACGTCGGGAGCTCGGTCTGAAATACGGTCTCTTGGATCGGAGTCTACCTTACTATAAGTACTAACCGGAAGCCGTGTTCGAAAATTGGTCGACATCATCATTCCATATGATGAGAACTTCGTGAAAGCCGAAACAGGCAAGAAGACAAAATATCTGGACTTGGCTCACGAGCTGTCCGAGAGCTTCCGTCTGGTTTTTTTATTTTATTTTACTTTAAGTATTTTAATAGTAACATATTTTAAGATATCTTATTTATTTTATAGTATTTTATGTATGTATCCATATTTATATATACTGCCCAACCAGATGAGATCATACTTAAATAACCCCACAAAATAATAATAAATAGGGCTTTAAAATTGCAACTTCCACTACTAATAGGTAATATTCGAATTACCTTGTTTATATCGATAAGTAGCGTGCTGAACTTTTATTAGTCTGGGTTACACTCCGGTTATAGCACCAACACTGCTTTAATTAAATTTACTGATGTCGCAAGAAGTGGCATGGATGAAAAGATGTGTTAGTGATGGTGCTCATAAACTTTTGAAATGCTTTTACAACACGCAGACAAATTCGCGGGTTACAGCCAATGTAAAATATATATTATTAACATATACATCATCATCATGATGTATGTTAATAATATATATTTTACATATATTAACATATTTCATATTATACATTAAGTCTCATTTGAAATTATATAGCACATATTTAATTACAATCATAATTATCATTCAATATTTAATTATATTAATATTTTTTATAGAGAATTACATAAATTGCAAAATATTAACTACAATACATATAAGAATAAGGCACAAAAAATACATAATCGGATTGTTTATGTGAATTTTTTCTTAAAAAAATACTCTGCTTTCTAAACATCATCCGGAAGATGTTCCAAAGAAGTATAGCTTGAACTATGAAAGATAAACAAAAAAAAAACTGCCATGGCGAGGGAATGCGAATCTTAAGACTATTCAAATACCGAGGTACCCGGTCATGAGTTGAATAAAGATATTGAATGTTATTCCTTGGGTAAGACAGAAAGAGAGAGATCATTTAAAATATAGTACAGTTTAAGTAGATTTCTGGAGCTGAATCTTTGACGGAAAGAAAGCTAAATATAATACGATATTTTTAATGCAATTAATGAGAAGGCGCTCCAACTTGTACAGCAACACATCTGTGTAATCAAAAAAAGTTAGAATAAGTGAATGAACAAGCGTGAGGTGTGTTTTGAATGACGAGAAATATGACGATAAAGGAAACGCATGGTGGCAAAAACTTTAAGGCTGTTTTCAATAACCTGTGTTCCCGAATTCATGGTTTGATCGATTTGTAAGCTACTGTGTGAAAATCTTTGTTTCAGAGAGTGCAATTACAGAGTACAATAACATAAAGTTAAAATTAATCAATATATTCCGTAACTTACGTTTCCGTAACGTTTAATTAAAAAGATATGATTATGTAACAGCTTGGCCGAATGAGAGACACATAGAAACTTGATTTCTAGAGGAATTATTTTATTGATAATTTAATAATTCCTTAAAAGGAGTCCTAAAAAAGGACACATAGGGCGGGGCCTATGGGCCTATAGATTTGATTCCCAAAGGGAAACCCGATCAGTATTGAGTTATTGTTGTGGATTCTCCGCTACTACTAACACGGTATTCTTTTTGACTTTATTGGTATTGACTTTAATTATTATTTAACATTGCGTTATATTAATAAATTGCATTGAAAAATTGTTCTGATAACTACGTAGGTATAAAATAATTCTAATTGAAAATAAATTAAAAAAACATTTTTTAATAAACTTATGTGTGGTATAAAGTGGTGGTGAACTCCTTGGCAGAGAAGGTGCCCACCTAGGTGGTAAGGTAAATTATTACTGATATATTTGGCTCAGTCTTTCTTCCTTTCTACATAACCAAATCCTAGCTTGAGTCAGGGTCGACTTTTATACTATGTCGCTTATACTGTTCGCCCATACTGCGTAGTACGGACACGCATGTCGCAGTCAATGTCTCTTTTCATCTTGACGGTAAAGTTGTTCGCCATAAGTTTAAGGTCTGGTATTCCTCAAAATCCACTAGCTGCCTAAGACTCAATAGTATGAAGGGGCAAGCGTGAGTAGTAAATAATTGTCATAAAAATAATTAGTAACAGCATTTAAATATGTAAAAAATATTATTATTATGTAAATTATTTCAATTTATAGGACGCGAGTGACCATTTCGTTTCTCGGAACCAGCACCACTAAAATTGTTATTTGAAATTGTTATATGCTAAATTTACCATCGTAAAGAAACTTACAAGTGTATGTATGAAGTAATAAAATAATTAATAATTTCGAGGGCAACGAACGAAGTCCGCCAACTCGCACTAGAGCAACGTGGCTGACAATCCCGCCTCCAAATATTGAGACGATTTCTATGCCCAGCAATGGGACATTTACGGGCTGCAAATTTACTTTACTATTCACATTGAAGAATAAGTGATAAACTAGGTAGTATTATTTATCATTTTTAGATCGCAACGCAACAATATTATATTATGCTCATAAATCATTCCTCTAAAAAAGAACACATTGTTTACATAACATAATCAATCTCAGCTAACCTTTTTTATCTGATTTATACGAAACGAAAAAGTTAAACGTCTCGGAAATTTTCTCTCCTATGCAAAGTCAAATTATAAATAATAAATAAAAAAGTTATAATTAAATATAAATAGATATACATAATAGACAAGTTATACATAAACAAATAAAATAATGCTAAGGTATTGGACAGCATGATTAAAAAACATTTAGAGATATGTTTAAAATTGAATGACGCCCTGTTCCCTTTTTGTAAAAGCATTTGATCTGGTGACATATGATAAGTAATGCCTAAAGCTTGCGAATCATTCTAGCCTTCGAAGTATGTTTTTATTGCTATTTAAAAAATGGTATAGGAATCAGTCCGATCACGTCCGATAGGCTGGATCACTCAGGCCGTACGGCATTGCGAACTGTGGCCACCCAACCTGTACGTACGTGTGTAACCTGTACGTATACCGACTGAACATTCAATATTTCTAGTAATTTAGACAATTTCCTGCAAGGAAAATAATTTGAACTTTGAAGGAATAACTTAAACCCCTAATATTAGGCAAAAACTAAACAGAAGATCTAATTTCTTGTATAAAACAAAGTAGGAACGGAACCTACACAGATGCGCGGATCAAAGTTGACATTACATAATACCATGCAGCTCTTGTAGAGCTTATTCAAACAAAAAGTGATTACACTGTTTGTAGCAAAATGTGAGACTTAAAGGATTTCATTTACGCCTTAGAAATTACGAGAACAGATTCAATTCTGAAATTCTTATTATTTACATTACATGCGTCGATGGTCGCTTGGCTTACTAGATAGCAGAGCAGTTTCATGCATCGAAAGGGATAAGGAGGCTATGAACTTTGTACTTACAATTCATGCTTCCAGAGATATATTTCAGCGCAAGAAAATTACCTTTTTTGCAATTGTCAGGTAGTAGTTCGTAAAACAGAGAAGACTTATTGGATCTTACAATGCAAAATCATCTTTCTATTTCTATTATCATATTATTGGTTTATTATAAATGTCATTTGACTGAATAAACACAGGAAACGTAAACAAATGAAACACTATCACAGTTACTTCATGTATTAACATATCAGTTTTATTTCCTATACCAGAAACACCAGATTTTCACACATAAGGACGCATGTCTTTTATCCATAGCAGGAGATTGCGAATAATTATTTGGCACAACACAGCGCATGCAACCCCTGCAACCCCTCCCCACGAGCCTCGTGAGCCTCGCAGCTGGAGATGAAAATTTTAGAGGGTGGAAATTTTAATCTTAGTTGCTCCTCACTGCGTCCACATGAAAAAAGAAGGGAGATGACCTAACGCTAATTTTTGACGCCTTTACTTACCGCACGATGAGTATTTTGTTTCTTTAAAAATTATTATCTAGAACTGCGTGCTATCGAATATATAACGATGTAGAATTCTAAATTTGTTATTCCATGAAAGTAATTTTCTAACATAACATTGCATTGCCTAATACACTATGTAAGACAAATGTTAAAAGAAGGTCATATGAACACGAAATAAGGGTGGAAGTAGAGAATAAATCTCTCGGCTCCCCTTCCTGTTTCAAAACTTTCATGTAGGGACCAAATGTTTTGGTGTGTATCTGATGGACATCATTTATCTTATTTTCTGGTCATGTTTATGTGAGTTATATGTCTTTCACCACATAGTGGATATTCATAAAAAGATTTTAGTGAAAACATTATCTTATACGATGCACTACAAAAGGTAATGAAGGTTTATAACAAAATAAAACTTAGTTTATGTACGTTTTAACGATTACTTATTATGACCAAATTAACATTTCTATCAAACGAGATTTATTAAAATAAATATAAAATATATTTCAGTACATACTTACTGTGAATTTAAAAAGTGTAGGAGAATAACTGTACCTTAATTTGTCGAAGATTTCAAATGGTGTTTTAGGTTCTGTTTTATCCTTCATATGCTGAGCCATTGGAGTATAGAACTTAACCGCGGTCAAATAACTATGGCAACAGAACCAAAAACGCAAACATATATTCAATGTGAATAGCTCAATCCTCTATAACCACTGTCAATTTAGCTTATACTGGTAGATTGAAACGGAAAGCTTGTATGCAATAGGTTAAAAATTCGACAAAGGCATCTTCGAATGAGAATTGAGGATTATTTGGTGCTATATACCGCACAGACTAACCGACGCCCAGAATATAGTGACATAATAGTAAAGTTTGAAATAGACTCTTATATTTGCGATATCGTTACCCCCATTTTTTATAATCACAATAAACGCGATAATGTACAAACATTACAAATGAAATGAAACGTTTTAAAAATAATTAAACAGTATAACATTGTTTTCATTCATTTTATAAGATTTTTCTGTTTCGAATAAATATGATTTTACGTTATTGCACCTGGAATACATCGATTCTTCGTGGTTTAACTAAAATTCTGAACCACGTTCTAAGTATAAAAGCGCGTTGGACACAATGTTGATAGCTTTTGTTACAGAGCAATCTGTTACAACCCATTCTGCTGTTGCATGTTTCTGGGTTGCAAATACATTATTTATATATTCAATATGCTACTACATAAATTACACTATTTTTTAATATATTTTTATTTAATAACGATATTAACACAGAATTTTTATTAGAATATAAAAATCTACAATTAATAAATAAATAATACATGTAATATTCGTCTAGTTACTTAAATACTAAAGGTATGTAATATTCATTTAATTTCAGATTTTAATAGACCACAAGATCTTAAAATTTTAGCAACACATTTTAGCTGTGTGCCTGTGGTTCAAATTCGGGTCGTTCATGTGCTATATGAGGTGTGAAACGACTGCCCGACCCCTCACCACCCATTTGTACAATATAATAGTAATGTCTCAAATATCATCCAATATTAAGAGGTCAACATTTAAGTACTTTACAATTAAATATTTTCATTTAATTTTCAACAATTAAATAACTTTATATTACGCATGTAATATAAAGTTATTTAAAAATTGCGTGAATTTTCGTATTTTATATACAAAAAACTTTTCCGCCGACTTATTGGATGGCTGCAATCTATCATCTTCCTCAACATTGTGCAGTAAACAATAATTCATAAATAATTAAGTTTAATCGCTGTATGTTATTTGAACACATTGCTAAGAAAAATTACTTTAACTTAAAGCAAAATAAAATTACCAACATATACGAATCCATGTTGAAAAAAATCATTAGTAACGAGGTTTAAAGGCTATATCCCCGAATAAATGGATGAGTGCTCACTTCGAGTAATCCGTTCATCATGTTATGTAAATTGAATCACGTCTCTCATCTGCTCTCCCCAGAATGTGCCTCTCTGCGAATACGTGTATACTTCACGAACGAATCAAGTCATACATAGTTTCCTAAATATAGGTAGATAATTATTCGTAAAAGGTAATTTTTGAATTCAGTTTGACGTTCAGAAGATATAAATGTAATTATGCAAATTGAGGATCGCGCGGCTCAGTGGTTAGCGTACCTTACTACTAAAACAAATTATAGCCTTTCGGGTCTGGTCTTGTTGAGTTGTGTCCAGTGTCTGACCCTTCTTCCAATCTTATGCCACATGCGTTATACCGGATATACATGGGAAAAGTAAAGATGAGTACATGTGTGCTTGCACCTTCACTTGCGGCACTAAAGTGTCTTCTGAGCAATCGACAACATCTGGTACTGTTCGGAAGTTTTAGCCATGATTGAAATAGCCCTGGAGGATATCCTCATTAAATAAATAAGTAAACTTATAGCGTTTAAAAATTATACAATTGTAAAATTAATGCAAATTAAGGTTTAGTATCGTGACCTTGTTAAATTTTTTTCCATAAAATTTTAGTTTTTTTACGAATAAAATATTAGGTCCTTGCTTATGAAATTAGCGTATTATATGCAAAAAGTAAAACCGATTTTTTTTATGAAATGATTTATTTAATCAATCGAAGTATGTACCATTATTATCTAAGCACTTTCGCTATTTTATAGTTAGTTTATTGATTCCATTGCTAAATTTTGGGAGCGACAATCAATAAAATCTTTGAAAGTGGTTTCGACCTTCCACATTGGAATTGAATTTTTTTCCTTGCAAGAAGATCATGCGATCTATGGATAATTTGTTTTTGTCTTGGGCTTCCAGTAGTTAAATTTTCTCGATTTTTGAAATAATATATATAAGTTTTACCTACTCCTATCAAGATATTAGTATGTTCACTAGAACACAACACTTTTATGTATGAAATAACATACTCAAAAGAAAACTTTCTTATATTTTATTATTCTGTTAATACATTTTGATTTGCTTGTATTATGTCTGTCAAGCTGACAAAGGGTATATATAATAAAAAAAAATATTTGGAGTAAATTTTGGCTTCAAAATTGTCTTAAAATAGGGATAAAATTGTAAAAATGTAAGTTTCCAACCTTAACGTTAGCGTAAAAATGGGAGCACTCGTCAATAAAAGCTAGCGAATGTGGTTGCGCATCGTTTGTCAGGTACTCACCAAACTTTCAGACATTTTGCACGCGCAGTTGTTGTATGACAATCGTTTGAGTGAGTCAATGTAAGTGTTTTTGTGAAAATGGGAAAGAAATCGATATCAAGCTATCATTAAGTATTTGTTTTCAAAACGCAATACGCCTACGCAAATCAAAGATGAGTTGGACGCTGTGTACGGGGACTCTGCACCATCATTTACCACCGTGAAATTTTGGACAGCAGAATTTAAACGAGTCCGTGCCAGATTGAGAGACGATGAACGTTCGGGACGGCCCAAAACTATAAACCACTGACTATAAAGTCGCTAGAGTTCACCAAATGGTGCTAAACGACCGTCGAAGTGAGGGAGACAGCAGAGACTACGAATATGTCCATAGAGCCTGTTTGTCATATATTGAATCAAAATTCTTCAAAAAAAGCAAAAACTATTTTTTCGGCTGGGAAAGTAATGGCGACTGTTTTTTGGGATAGTCGAAGAGTTATCTTAATCGCTAATCTTTAAACAGTAAAAATCACCACAGACTCATACGCATACTCGATAAGCTAAAGGCCGAATTAGCGGAAATTTGGTCATTTTTGCAGAAAAAAAATTTGTTTTACCAAGACAATGCGCCGTCTCACACCTCAGCGGTTAGCATGGACAAAACTCACGAATTACCGACTGAATTGTTTGGTAACTCTCCTTACCCACCAGATCTAGCCCGAAGCGATTTTATTTTGTTCCCTAATCAAAAAAATGCGTCAAGGACCATCAACTTCATAACCAATTATTTTGCAGAGTAAGAAGCCGAGCTGGACTGGTTATAGAGATGGGAGCATCGCTGGGAAAAGTGTGAAGAGATTATTAGAATAAAAATTTAGTATCTTGTATCTTTGTTAGGTCATATACTGACTTAGCGCTATTTATATTTACGTAAAAGAATTAATGAATATCGCCACTCTTACAAATTCTCAACCGGAGTTCCTACATTGTCAAAATAAGCTTTTAAAGGTAAAAGAGGTTTAAATATTCATACTAAATTATTTAAAACCAACAAATAATTTCGTTTACCCAGCCTACCGTGCACTCTCGTGACCCAGTGAGAAATGTTAATTAAACGTTTTCGGAGCATATTAATTATTATCACCGAAATGTAGTACACTACTTACACCGTATAGTATTTAAAAGAATTACTAGAGGTGCGAGGACACAGCTTGCTAAAACTTTGTCGAACGCAATTAAAAATTTTTGGTTTATTCTTAATAACAAAACTAGTGTTTCAAGCCGTGGTCACGGCTGTTGTAAAGCAATCGACGTCGGGAATATAAAAACAAAATTTTACACAATAAAATTCGTAAATAATACTTTCATTACAAACGAATAAAAATAGTTTAAAATGTTTACGGCTATATTTAAATATAATAGTAATTCTATTTTTCTCCTTTGAGAAAGACCAGAGGGCTCCTACAGCCGTGGGCCGTGGGAGCCGTCTTGTTTCTTAGCCAATGGTTACATGAACTTAAAGTAAAAATGGAAATAAGGATATCTTCTTCTTCTTTCGGTATCAAAAATTACCCGTTAGGGAACAACCGGTTTACAAGATTAAATTAAGAAGTATACTCGTGTCATAATGGCTGCAAATGTGCATGTTTCAATTACATTAATTTGTCAGGTGTAGACTACTCAAAATATTGGACTCAATTAACATATAATTTTATAAATAAATAAATCTTCTGGTATACATCCATTTTCTGATTTAAGATTAACTTTTTTTTACACGACTAGATGTAAACTTAGGAGTAGTGTAAAATAAGTTGGTTGAAGGTCTGTTCCGAATATCACATATTAATAACATTCAACATAATAATTCCGTGTGGCTGTCGGAAGTAAAGAATAGCGCCAACCCTGTCTAACCATGGGTGTCGTAAAAGGCGACTAATGGTAAAAAATTATATTAGGAGATGGGCAGCAGCATCTTCCTGCACTAGAACAAAAAAAAAAAAACTGCGGTTGCCAACCCGCTCGCCAGTCGTGGCAACTAAGGCAAACCCCCCCATGATGAGAGGTAGAAAAAAGCAATGGCCCCCAGTCCCCGGCGGCCTCGCTAATCCTGGCTATGGTGGCAGCCATGGTAACGGCGAGGCAGGGGGTGCGAAGAATCACCGGCTGATTTCTAGCTGCCAACCCAAACGACTGGACCTGGCAACATATAACGCACGCACATTGAGGACCGACGAGAAGATACTAGAACTGGAAGAAGAAGTAAGCAAGTTACACTGGAGTATTATGGGGTTGTCTGAAGTCCGAAGACAGGGAGAGGATTCTATAATCCTAAAATCCGGTAACTTGTTCTACTACCGGCAGGGTGACCATCTGTCCCAAGGAGGTGTCGGGTTTATCGTCCACAGGTCTCTCATCAACAACGTGATCGAGATCGGAAGTGTGTCGAGTAGGGTCGCGTACCTTATACTCAGAATAACCAAAAGGTATTCGCTGAAGGTCATACAGGTATACGCACCAACCTCGACACACCCTGATGATGAAGTGGAGGCAATGTATGGGGATATTTCAAGAGCCATGCATTGCTCTAAGACTCACTACACGGTGTTGATGGGAGACTTTAACGCAAAACTAGGTACGAAAAAAGGCGATGAGCTGATAGTGGGGAACTTTGGAGTAGGGCGACAGAACCCAAGAGGGCAACAGCTGGCTGACTTCATGGCAAAGGAGGGATTCTTTATGATGAACTCCTATTTCCAGAAGCGGCCCCACAGGAAGTGGACATGGATGAGCCCGGACGGTACCACAAAAAATGAGATCGACTTCATCATGACGACCAAGCGTCAGCTGTTCAGTGATGTCTCTGTGATCACTAGGGTAAAAACGGGCAGTGATCACCAAATGGTAAGAGGCACACTGAACCTTAACATTAGGCTCGAGCGGTCTCGTCTGGTGAAGTCTTCGCTCCGCCCACCACGTGCCCTTATCCAGAACCCCGAGAGCTTTCAGCTCGAATTGCATAATCGCTTTCAGTGCCTAGACGATTGCGTTACAGTGGACGATACGAATAGCAGGCTAGTGGAAACTGTCCATGCGGTAGGAGCTAAGTTTTGCAGGACCCGCCGCACGAACAAGCCCCAAAAGCTCTCTGATCACACTCTTAAACTCATGAAAGCCAGGCGTGAGATAAAGCTGCAGTCTACAACGGATGCCTCAGCGTATCGGCTACTGAATAGACAGATCTCCAAATGTATGAGGCAAGACAAACTGTATTGAAAAAGCGATAGAGCGGAACCAAGGCTCCAAAGTCTTCGCCAGAGATCTGTCTATCGGAAAGAGCCAACTGACCAAGCTGAAGACCGAAAGCCGCGCAGTCATTTCCGCTGGAGCCGAGATTTTGAGTGAGATCGAGAGATTTTACGGACAGCTGTACACAACGTCGTTGAAACCACACACTGATGTGAGTAACGACCCAAGAGCCAAGCTTATCCGACATTACTCCGATAACATCCCGGACGTCAGTCTGAGCGAGATTAGGATGGCTCTCAAACAGCTTAAAAACGGCAAGGCGCCGGGTGAGGACGGAATTACAGCTGAGCTTCTGAAAGCGGGTGGAAAACCGATACTTGTTGTCCTTCAGAAGCTGTTTAATTCCGTCATTCATGGCGGTGTTACGCCAGCGTGGAGTAGAAGCGTGGTTGTCCTATTCTTCAAGAAAGGGATAACTGCCTTTTGAAGAATTATAGACCGATATCGCTTCTAAGCCGCGTCTACGTGCTGTTTTCGAGAGTCATCTCAAATCGTCTAGTGAACAGACTTGACGACTTCCAGCCTCCCGAACAAGCCGGATTCCGAAAAGGCTATAGTACCATAGACCACATACATACTCTTCGCCAGATTGTACAGAAGGCCGAGGAGTACAATTTGCCATTATGTCTGGCGTATGTGGACTATGAGAAAGCCTTCGATTCAGTCGAAATTTGGGCGGTGCTACAGTCTCTCCAGCGGTGCCAGATAGACTCTCGGTATATCGAAGTGCTGAGGTGTTTGTACAATGAGACTACGGTGTCTATCCGAGTACAGAATCAGAGTACGAAACCAATCCAACTGCAGAAAGGTGTAAGACAGGGTGATGTCATATCCCCGAAACTCTTCACCGCTGCATTGGAAGATGTTTTCAAGCAGCTGAACTGGAAAGGATACGGTATCAACATCAATGGCGAATACATCACTCACCTTCGATTTGCCGACGACATAGTTCTTATGGCAGGATCACTGGAGGAGCTTAGTACAATGCTCAATGACCTCAATAACGTCTCCCAACAGGTTGGTCTTAAGATGAACATGGACAAGACGAAGTTCATGTCAAACGTCCATGTCACACCAATACTGGTTGTTTTTGGGAACAATAGGCTCGAAGTTGTAGACGAGTACGTATACCTGGGACAAATTGTCCGATTAGGTAAGTCCAACTTCGACTCAGAGGTCAATCGACGAATCCAACTCGGCTGGGCTGCGTTCGGGAAACTACGTCATATCTTCTCGTCGAGTATACCGCAAAGCCTCAAGACGAAAGTATACAATCAGTGCGTGTTGCCAGTGATGACATACGGATCCGAGACTTGGTTCTTCACTGCAGCCCGTATGAGGAAGCTCAAAGTTGCTCAGCGCGCTATGGAAAGGGCTATGCTCGGTGTTTCTCTGCGTGATAGAGTCTGCAACGATAATATCCGCAGCAGAACTAAGGTAACCGACATAGCCGTAAAGATCAGCAAGCTGAAGTGGCAATGGGCCGGCCACATAGCTCGCAGAACTGACAACCGCTGGGGAAAAAAGGTTCTCGAGTGGCAGCCTCGTACGGGCAAACGCAGTGTAGGACGACCCCCCACAAGATGGAGTGACGACCTGCGCAGTGTTGCGGGAGGTCGATGGATGCAGGTGGCTCAGGACCATGCTTCGTGGCAATCTTTGGGGGAGGCCTATGTTCAGCAGTGGACTTCTAATAGGCTGAAATTATGATGATGATGATGAACATAATAATTCATAGTTTTCTTTACGTCTCGGTGATTCATTAACTGAATTAACATAAAGTTCAATCTTCAAGGATAGAAACAAATCAAACTTTTTGTCTAACAAAAATTTCGGTTAGACGTTGATAAACATACCGGTAAACAATGCGCAATGCCAGTAAATTTATATAAAGATGAACATTGATTCAAAACTCTCTCTGTAACAAGATCATGGCGGGTGAGCTTAGCTATTTAATAAAGGGTCCAGTTCCTGGCTATACGTTTCGATGAGAAAATTCGATTTTGGAACGGCTTGTGTGGTTTATTTGGCTGTTATGTTGTGCTGGCCCAATTTTAAGATACAATTTTGTATCTATTATAATTATAATTAGTTATATAAATAATATATAATAAAAAATTAAATGTAGATTAGTAGCATTTTGATATTGCTTATATGAATTATGTATTTTATCAAGAAGTAGAGTATTACACAGTTTTGAAACACTTACCTTTATTTCAGCTATAGCGTGTACACGTTACCTAGTAAGGCCCAAGTTTGAGGCCAAAATTAGTCGACGATCTTGATAGAGGTTTTTTTTTCTTATTCTTTATCTCAAGCCTCTCATTTATTTTAGACTATTAGACAAATTGTAATTTTGGTATTGGACTGAGTACTGGGCCTTGGGATATGAAACTTTTTTGATAATTCTTTATGATATTTTATTACTCTCCTCTTATCTTCGAAGCTTAAAAGTCTAAGTTAACGCATTATTGTTATTTAAAGTCGTAAAAATTAATAATATTTTTATTTTATCACCTTATAAAGCTTTTATCAAATTACTTATTGAGTGTCGAACGCAAAATGGGTTTATTATAAAAGTTATTAGGTCGCGGAAATTAGTGATTCAAACTCGCACATTTTACTCGAATAATTGTGAAATGTCTACGCGATCGCAATGCAGCCCTACTTTTATTAGATTAGATAGAGCGTTCCAAGCTATATATTCCTTTACCTCTTAATTGAAACTGGTTTAATATATTATATTGATAACGCCTCTCAATATACTATGTTTTTTTGAAGAATTCTCTCTTCACGGGTATTTTTTAAATGTAATTAAATTCGGGTAACTACATCACATCTGCTAGTTAAGGTGTATAAGTAGTGCGTACAGCCAGTGATAACTTATGGAACCGAGACGTCTTTCAGCTGCCAGCGGGATGCTCAAAGTTACTTAGCGGGTTTGTGACAGGCTGAAATGTTGATACCCTTTGAACCGAAACTCAACAGTGGTTGCACTGCTGGTTTACGTCAGAAATATGTAACATGGCAGTAGCTACCCAGACGACTGATAGTCAGAGAAACAGCTAGACTAAGGAGCATAGCTAGAAGGAGCCATAATACAAAGGAAACGTAGTCAAGTACACTCGTAGACAACTTCGAGAGTAGTATTCCCAACAAAAACCGGTATTGATGTCACATGGACATTAGACATTATGTTCGTCTAGTCTATTTTCTTCTTAAGGTCAACCTGATGGAATATACTATGATGAAAGCTCCTCTGGCAATGCTGTCATAAGGACTATATGAAACCTTATCCTTTTTAGGTCAGTTGTTCAAAAACATCTAATGTAGCGGTCAATATTTTGAAGGATATCACATCACCTTGTCTTACACATTTCTGCAATTGGATGGGATTCGTAATCTGATTCTGGTTCTCGGATAGACATCGTTGCCACAGTGTACAAACATTTCAACACTTCGATATACCGGAAGTTTATATGGCACCACTGAAGAGACTCAGATTTATATTATGAACCTTGTGCCCAACTGCAGGGAGATCTTTTCCAAAATTAAAATAACTTTCTTGATTGGTAACCTTAAAATAGCTAGAGAGTATATACATTTGTTAAGAGCGATCAACTGATTCTCTGGGATTATTATCATCCACGTATTGCTTTATTTATTTATTTATTTATTTAATCTTTATGCACTAGTTCGTACATATGGCGGACTTAATGCCTAGAGGCATTCTCTCCCAGTCAACCATTAGGCTAAGCAGAGATATATACGTAATAGAGGCAATACTGTTAAGAGAAAAAAAACCAGTTAAAGGATATAAATATCAAAATATATACTTACAATAGATACATACATAGATAGATATATAAATAACATATATACAAATAGACCATATATACACAGAATAATATACATGTCAGGACAAACAACTGAAGCGGCACAATAACAAACAGCAGCACTAGTACAGACTTGCAACATTTCTGTAATGTTTGCGGATGTTATTTTTGAAGGCAAACTTATTAGGAGCTTTTTTAATGTCAAGAGGGATTTCGTTCCAGAGCCTTATAGCCGTAAAAGCGAATGACTTAGATAAATACCCAGTACGGTGTAAAGGCGTCAGCAACTTGAGACTACCCGAAGAGCGGAGAAAACAGTTATGAGAATCACCCAGGTATTGAAACTTAGATTTCAAATACTCAGGAACACAAGGATCGTTTAGAATTGTGAAAAGGGTGCAAAGTATTCTAACATCTCTGCGCTGACGAATTGGCAGCCAATTGAGCTGTTCACGAAAGGAAGACACGTGGTCGTACTTGCGGAGACCATAAATGTATCTGATGCAATTGTTAAGAAGACGATCCAGTGTGTTAAGATGTTGTTGAGATAGGTCTGTGCAACACACATCAGCATAGTCAATAATTGGCAAAATGAGCGATTGGACAAGTAAAATCTTAGTAGAGGTTGGAAGGAAATTTTAAGACGATAAAGTGATCGCAAGGTAGCAGAAATTTTGCGACTCACCTCCTGAATCTGTTTATTCCATGTAAAACAGCTATCAACATATAGACCCAGGTTTCTGACATGGGAACAGAAAGGAATTATGTTGTTATTATAAGTAACCGACGGCAAGGTAGCAAAATCTAGATTGTTTACAAGTCTAGAACTGCCTAAGACTATGGCTTGGCATTTTGTATAATTCACCTTAATACCATACACAGCGGACCACTCAGATATATACTGTAAATCATTATTCAATAGAGCAATTATATTATTGATTTCGGAGGGTTCCGCTTGCGCATATATTTGCAAATCGTCAGCATACAAATGGTAAGAGCATTTAATGTTTGTTGTTACGAGATTAATAAAACAGAAAATAAAAGGGAGAAAGAATACCGCCTTGAGGGACGCCAGTTAGTACATCACCCCAGTGAGACAAATTCTGACCGGTACGCACAACCTGTCGGCGACCTCGAAGATATGCTGAAAACCAATCCTGGGCTGAAGAAGAGATATTCAAACAAGAGAGGAGAGCTAGTAAAATGTCATGGTCGACGGCATTAAATGCATTGGAAAAATCAATTAAAATAAGTACAGTCAACTTAGAATGTTCCATACCGTCTCGGATATCATCAGTCAACTTTAGAAGTGCAGTAGTTGTACTGTGACCCGGTCGAAAACCAGACTGATATGGAGAGAGAATATTAGAAAGAAAAGGTAGAATCGAAATTGGCCTAAAATGGGACAGAAGGCTGCATTCGGTCGATTTAGGAAAAGGAATAACAAAGGCTTTACGCCAAAATGTTGGGAAAGTACCGTACTTCAGCGAAAAGTTGATAATGTGAGTTATTATGGGTAGAACAGAATCAAGCACATGTAAAACCATTGTCCTACTCAAGTCATCATATCCGACGGCATTGGATTTGATAGAGAAAAGGGTTTTCCGTATCTCTTCTTCATCAACAGGAGAAAAAGTGAAAGTGTCAACTGAAAAAAGAGGCATGGAAGTTAAAAATGAGATAGCGTTCATTCTAGAACTATCCGACATTATTTCTGCTGATAAGAAATGACGATTGAAATCGTCAGGTGAAAAAGAGGTACTAGTAGTGTCTAGTTGTGTTTTCCCATAACCAAGAGTATTGAGAAACTTCCATATATCAGCCGAAGATAAACATTGCAGTTGTTCATGAAAATAGCGGCGTTTAGCTGCTCTTGCCATTTGGTTGCATCGATTTCTTGCAACCTTATATGCTTGCCACTTTTGATCAGTACGATGTTTTTTAAAAACTCTAAATGCTCTATCGCGCCTTGTCGTAGCCATTCTTACCCCAACTGTAATCCAAGGAACAGGAGGGCGCTTGAGTCGGACCGCACGCTTAGGAGCATATTTATCATACAACTTTAATATGTTACTATTTAAGAAATCAACTTTATCGTCAACTGTGGAGACATTGAACAAAGGAGACCAGTCAATGGCATCAGCATCCCGCTTGAGCTTTTCCACATCGAGTTTAGCGAAACTACGAATGGGAATGGACACTGAAGAAGGCTTGGGAGACTTTAATTTATATGAAAGAAAGAGCAGTTCATGCCGTGAAAAACCAGAAGTAGGGAATTGACCGTAATTGGTTACATGCTCAACGGAAGAAACAGTTATAAGGTCGATACAGGTGTCCGCAGAGTCTATATTGTGATGAGTAGCATTTAGCGGCAGAATAGTGAAATTTTGCATCCCCATGATCGACCTCAATTTATGTGATTTGGGAGAGGACCCTAAAAGATCGGTGTTAAAGTCTCCCATGACAATGTGATGCGTGTACACTGAACAGAATTGTGACAAATTGTTTTCCAAATCGGAGAAGTAGTCCACTTTAGGTGGACAATAGATGACTCCGAGAAATACTTTCACACTCTTGACATTAACCTCAACTAAGAGAAATTCCATAGAACCTGAGTAAAGCGAGGGTGAGGAATCTAAAATTTTATAAGATAGATCGCTACGCAAATAAATTGCGACACCCCCGCCTCTTTTACCGGTACGATCATTGCGGAGTAAAATAAATCCTGGAAGACTGTAGGACGTGGAACTAAGTTCAGGCTTATGCCAGCTCTCAGATATGAGTATTGCGTGAGCAGCAGTTGGAGAAAAAGTATCCAGGAGCTCAGTATGATGTTGAGGAATACTTTGCGCGTTTAAGTAACATCAATGAAAACAGTTTAAGGATTTATTTAACTCATCTGAGATTAAGTTCTGTAACGTCACAGGTTCATCCGAAGCATCCACAAGCGAAAGAGAAGACGAACTGTTGCAAGTCGAATAAAAAGATTCATTATCTGACATTTTATAGATAAAATATAATATAGATAAATTATATAATATAAATTAGATATTATAATATATTCTAGGGAATAAAATCTAAGTAGGTATATCTTCATACATCACCCTCCGGCCGACTGGTTACAGGCTTTAAAACAATCACATAACAATAAGGACTATAGTAATTAAAAGAATAGAAAAATTAAACAAAAAGAAACGGGTTGCAAAAAAAAAAAAAAAAGTTGTAACAAATACAAAGACATTCCCACATAGAACGGAACAGCATAGTTGCGTCTATGGAGCAAGTCTGTACTACGTACAGTAGTATAATAGTAACTCCCAACTATTTAATCTGTGCTACCATACTAGTTCCGTGTCTATGTCACAAACGTCAAAGCAAACATCACAAAATTATTATTATGTCAATGTCATTACAAGTCAACATCAACATAACACTAAAAAAGCATGTAAACAATATGGGAAAAATAATGACATAGTGTTTAGTTCCTTTTATATTGATATATGCCGATTGTAGACAACAAAATATGGCTAAAATAATGCAAAACTGCAAGACTATTTGTTACGAATTAAACGTTTGGATCTAACTGCAGTAGACCTTAAAGCACTACTACTATTTTTTTTGTCTGGGTTTTTCTTGCCCATGGCATTAGAAGGAGAATGAACTGTTGGCTTTTCGCACTGAACAATAAGTTTATCGAGGTCCTCGGAATCAGCCAACCGATGACGCTTGCCGCTGGACATTTTAACAAAGATATTTCCATCAAGCGACCACACCTGCCTGATACCAAAATGGTTGCGTGCAGCAATAAACAGGTTTTGGCGCTGGCGGGTTAAAAATTCAGAAAGCACGTACGGAGTGCCCTTGAACTGTGTCTTCTTGGCCCAAATGGTTGTCCGAGTAGACAAGTCTCTGAACCGTATCAGTATAGGTCTTGCACGACTCTCTGAAGCTACACCTAAACGGTGACAAGCCAGTACGGCACTCGAAGAGAAATCAGGAGGTCGAAGGTTATTCTGCAAGACTGTCACTACTGTTTCGGAAATGTTTGCCTTGCTGTTCTCTGGAACTCCATACAGTAATAAATATTTTCTGCGATGCCTCATCTCTATATTGTCAACAGATTGACTTATTTCATTGAGCTTGCTGTGTAGCAATGACATGATCTGCCAGACATTATCTTTAAATGCTTGAAAGTCGCTTACCAGAGTTTTCAAATCAAGAACAGGTGAGGAGGTGTTTTTTATGAGTGCTTCAAAATCAGCCATTCGTTGATTGAGTGAGCTCAAAGCTGCCTTTTGGATTTCAGCCAACTCGGTAATTGTGGACATTGTGTTGAAAATAGCTCTTCTTCTGGTGTAGTGTGATTAGAGTAGTGTGAAAGAGACCGGTGGTAGGGTGATGCACTTTATTCCAATTTAGACATTAAGGCTAGTCAAGCCCACATAGGATGTTGTTATTGACACTAAATTAACAATATCTGAACTATTGTAAACTGTTAATATTAGAAAAAACCATAAAAATCTTTAATTTTTGTTAAGAGCAATGTGTACATTTTTTACAATAAGCGTTATTATAATATTTAACTTTATATTATAATAACGCTTTTCTAAATTTTTTTTATAGTAATATGTCTCGGCCACTATAGAGGAAGAATTCAATGACCGTGCAGACAAGGATGAAAATAACACGCGAGTGACATGATTCGATCCCCAGCTCCACTAAAATTGTTAATAGAAATTTTAAGTGCTAAATTTACCACATGCGCGGCGGTGAAGGAAAATACCTAAAGGAAACCTCCATATCTGAGAAGTAATAAAAATAATTTTTCGAGGACTTTGTGTAATATTATATTGCAACAGCATTCAAGACCGCGTTAAACAAATTGGTCCCCATTTGCCGTGAGTTAGCTTAGAAAAATTTAAATTTGGCAGTAGATTTTGTTAAGCTGACTACGGCGTCAACGAATGGTACATTAAGTTAAAATTACGAGATTGGCCAAGTGGCTTTAACTAAAAACACTGAGAGTAAAAAATATGCCGTAATAAACTAAACTAAACTGATTATTTAATCTTTGTATATAAGTTACTCGTATATGCTTAATTTTTCTGACGGAATTAGTGTAGAGCGGCGTCGCATTGTATTGTACAATATATCAACGTAAACAGGACGAAAATTGGACATGACCCTTGTTAATGTTCCGCACTTAAGCGCTTCTACACCCGTTCCTGATTGAAAGCTTTATTTTTCAATTACAGAACTTCCATTTATTACGACCAGAGAACAATTACACTTTTACCCATACGTCTATTATATTAGGAGTATGAAATTACCGTTTTATATTAAAAAATTCAAACACCTCATTTAAACAAAGTATTTACCCTCATTATTAATATATTTCTGCCATCTTGAGGGAAGATCATTTATGCCTTTGCGATAGAACTCTGGGAATCTGGACTCTACAAAGTCTATGAAGATATTTTGTACCGCTTTTTGTTTCTTCTTCTTGTCCTTGCAGAAGATTGCCCAAATTTAATAAATGTCTTTTCATCACACATCACAATTCAGTCCAAAACCCGATCTTTTCTGTACTTACTCATCAAATTAAGGCACATCAGTTAATTCATGCGGCACCCATTTCACTAGTTTTTTTATTTTACCATTTTGGTGCAAATGATTTATTTGTAGGTAAACTAACACCAAACCATGATGCTAATTCCTTGGTTATTTTATAAGGATCGGCTACCACCATTACTTTCAATTCATCGTTATATACCTCGTTGTCTTGTCTTCCACATGGTTCATTCTTCAAATTATAGTTTTCGGTACGAAAGAGATTAAACTCAAAACATCAGAACTCGTAAGTTTATTTATATTTCTATATTTAACTCGAATACTAAATTTAAAAATAATTGAACGTTAAACAATAGCAGGCTATAAAATACTTGTATTGGCAATGGCA
Source organism: Bhutanitis thaidina (assembly GCA_029286595.1). Lineage (NCBI taxonomy): Eukaryota > Metazoa > Arthropoda > Insecta > Lepidoptera > Papilionidae > Bhutanitis > Bhutanitis thaidina. The sequence continues at coordinate 7,831,588 of JAGSMS010000022.1, forward strand.
TAGTTTTTGTTAAAAAAAAATTAATCACGAATCTTTATGCAGAAATTCTCAAATCTACACCCAGGCTTCTCCTAATGATTTAGCTGTAGGTATTGATACCTTGAACGCAGACCTCGCAGGTATTTCGGAGTGTAGCAAGGAGTATGGTCTTAAGGTCAATCCATTAAAGAGCCAAGTTATAATAATTGCAGGTCGAAATGAATAGGTAAACCTAATTTGCCTATGGCTCCCTAAGTTATATTTGATGGAAGTGTAATCCCCATTAGTGATAAAGTTAACAACTTGGGTATTATCATAGATAAATCACTTTCATGGGGACTTCAAGTAAGTCGGAAACTTTTTGGTTCTGCCGCATCTTTGAGAAGATTACGAAACTTTCTTCCTACTGCCATTAAGATTGCGCTTGCACAGTCTCTTCTCCTTCCAATTGTTGATTATGCAGATGTCAGCTATCTAGATCTAACCGAAAAGCAACTTGATAAGCTTAAGCGACTCCAAAAATTTTGTATAAGATTCAAATTTGGTCTACGCAAGTATGATCATGTTTCACATTTTCGTACTAAGCTCAAGTGGCTACCTATTCGCCTTCGCCGGAATGCTCATATTCTTTTTCTTCTATATAATATGTTGAATAACACTTCTTGCCCGTCATATCTTCAGCAACGTTTTGAATTCTTTCATGGTTCTCATTCACGGTTTTTGAGGTCATCGGAGAATTTGAAATTAAGAATGCCATTTCATAGCACTATCTATCTTAAAACAAGCAGGTTCAATTTTAATTCGATATGGCTACTCTTTATTTATTTATGGTATGTAGTATGCCAACTTTTGTTAGCGCTTGCTTGTAAAGGCCTATATGGACATTCACAGGCTGTTGAAGAAGAATAAAAACATAAAAACTACTTATTAAAAGAAAAATACACATCCGGCATTTTAAGATATTTAGGTGATGGGAGGGACGATAGGGAAGGGAGTTGGGGAGAGGGAAATAAGCCTCCGGTTACCTCACTCACCGGACGAAATGCAGAAGCACAAGATGACTCTACTTATCGTCGCTATTCTGCGAGGTCGTGGTACTGGTGTCGGTACGTGATAGTCCACGGTCGAGCCAGCCCATTCGAGCAGCAGCAAAAGCCGCTGCTTGGCTCTCAATGGTGCAGTGGTATACTTTATCTTGGATTTAATTTTATTACCGAATCCCAAGCAGGTGGAAGCACCCAACCATCTACTCTATGGTTTTTTTTACTTCAATAGCCTCGTGAATCACCCTTGGTAGGAATATAAGTATATATTATTGAAATTTTCTCTTGCGTGCCAAGTGCCAATGAGCATTTTCTAACCTATTCAATAGTCAACTTTTACGATACCCACAGAATGAGATTCGGTGGCAAATTCTCTTACGCCGTCTCCATATAGCAAAATTTACGTTTAGTATTATATACATACATTTTTTAATAATTCTCTTTTATAATAACTCTATAAATTCTTTACTATTATTTTATCACATTGTAAAAAGCTATCTGTAAATTAAAGATATTTGAAAAACTTTCTGAGATAAAATATATTTTGTTTTTCTATTAGTTCAGGCATCAAGAAAAACTACAGGACTGATTTTGACGCGGTTCTCACTTTTTGGGCGGCTATAACTCAACTTGAAAACTGCGATACTTTTTATATTGAGAGAATTCCGGTATTACCAGTACGGGATTGTTTACGTAAAAAATACTGGACCAATTGGGAAAAGGTTTACATTATTCGAGAACATGTAACTCAAAATAAAAACTCCAATACTTTTCATCCAGGAAAATAGTGAAATCGACCAGAACGGTATTAAATACCATAAGTAATGGCCAGGATGGGATTCATGCATAAAATCCACAGAACGATACAAATATGTATAATTTTCATATAGTTTATTTCACTGCTCGGAAGCCTATAAATTAGTAACGTGCCTATTTATTAAGAAACTATATTATAAATTAAACAATATCCTACTCATAGATTATACTCGCATGAAATCGCGAGCAAAAACTAGTTACTAACAACAGTTGTATCCTACTTAATATTATTATTCTAAAAGAATGTTTGGATGTTTGTTCTTCAATCACGCTAAAACGGCTAAACCAAGGTTCATAAAAACCAAAGAATCCTTGACCGTAGTGCCTGGCGCTCTCCGTATCGCGCGGAGAAACGTTACTCAGAATTCCGGCTGCGATGTCAAACTATTTGACATAATATACAGGTGGCCTTTATGGCATGTCAAAGAGTAAATACCTTATCAGCTATAATGATATGCGGCATCAGTAATTCAGTGCCATGTAGAAATGTTTCTTCTGGGACATTGAAAGTATTAGCTGCCATAGCTTTTCCAAATTTTTATTTTATATATATAGTTGATTATTGTTTAGCACTATTAGATTTTTTTCAAAAAGCAGATAATAGAGGGAACCGCTGTTAGCAGTAGCTGAAGTAATAGTTGGAAAAGTTCTCTACATTCCAAAATTTCTCTGATGTCTATTTAACCAATTCATAGGTGGTTCAATTGATAGGTGTTGGCATGCATTGGATTATTATATGTTGTATGATAACAATAATTATGTCCAATAACGTGCTGTGCTCTTCAAATCAAAACGCAATAGTATCTTGTTTGCTGCTTGGCAGTAGAATATCCAGCACTACGATAATACCAAATACGTACACTAAGCATACATACATAAACTACATAATTCAATCCTTACGTAATCGTTTTGCATATTTCATTTTCATAATTTTCATCCTATGCGGTACATACTTTTACACGCTGTTCACAAGCTATTACAAATTTTGTAGTGAAAGGGACATAACAATCGACAAACGATGGACGTTGTCGGCACATGCAGGGAACAAATATCAAACGATATTGCAGCGTGTTTTCTACATGAATGCGCGTCGCTGATTATTTTGCAAAAATTTAATAAAAAACTAACTTTCTGTTTTATTTGTCAAGATAGGAAAATGAAAGGGAGAAGAAAAAGAAGAAGGTAGAAATAAACATAATTTTATTCAATTAATAAAAAAAAATTAAGAAATATCGAAACTACTCTAACATTTGATAGCTTTGCTATTAGATGTATAATGATGATGAATTATAATTGTCCCTCTGTCATTAAGAATTTATACGAATGCTAAATAATAAATATTACTTAGAAAACTCAAACAAAATTATTTATGAGTTACATCCTCATCATAAGTTTTATGAGGTTGGAATATATAATTCTCTGATAAATTAATGATCCGATAGCTTAGTTGATAATCACCCTACCATCAAAGCAGAAGGTTTCAATCCTGAAATTAGAATCCTAAAAGGAGCAAAGTAAAGTAGCTGCCTGAAAAACCTAAAATATTTGATAGTTTCGAAGCCAAGAAGGGTCCGCCATGCCGTTCTTTTACTGGTTGGTGGACAGATGTCCTCAAAATAATACTTTTTTTTATAATTTCTCAGACATGCACATTTTCTCACGATGGTAAATTTAGTAGTGCCGGCACCGGGCACTAAACCAAGCGCGAATTATGAAATTAAAGCGAGCGCCCAGACCACTAAGCTAACACGGTTCGGCAATGCACATATTTATATGGTCAACAATAATGTTTATGCCGAGACGTGGTGATTTATTTAAAATATTTAATTACTTACTCCCGCTTGTGCTTCAAGAAAATATAGCCTATATTCTTGTTAAGGTTTCTTTGGTGAGGTGAGGTCTTCTTTCCTCCTCCAAACCAAAACCTAGTCGATAAGGTATTTCCTCTTTGACATGCCAAAAAAGTCACCTGTAAATTATGTCAAATAACTTGACATTGCAGCCGGAATTCTGTGGCACGATTCTCAGCTCGAAACGGAGGGCGGCAGGCACCAGGCAGGTACCTCTTGGTCACACAGCGCATGAGAACTCATGGTTGTGACCAAATGTCGGCGTGCGGCGAACCTGAAATACCTTCCAAGGCAAGGCGGGAGGATCCGGATTATCCACCGCTTTTTATGTAAAAGACGACCCTATTCTCGTTTTTTGATTCATCGTCAAGAGCTTTGTGAATAAGTATTATTTATATATTTAAAAATAAGGCATCATTTAAAAATTATAATTGTCCCTCTGTCATTAAGAATTTATACGAATGCTAAATAATAAATATTACTTAGAAAACTCAAACAAAATTATTTATGAGTTACATCCTCATCATAAGTTTTATGAGGTTGGAATATATAATTCTCTGATAAATTAATGATCCGATAGCTTAGTTGATAATCACCCTACCATCAAAGCAGAAGGTTTCAATCCTGAAATTAGAATCCTAAAAGGAGCAAAGTAAAGTAGCTGCCTGAAAAACCTAAAATATTTGATAGTTTCGAAGCCAAGAAGGGTCCGCCATGCCGTTCTTTTACTGGTTGGTGGACAGATGTCCTCAAAATAATACTTTTTTTTATAATTTCTCAGACATGCACATTTTCTCACGATGGTAAATTTAGTAGTGCCGGCACCGGGCACTAAACCAAGCGCGAATTATGAAATTAAAGCGAGCGCCCAGACCACTAAGCTAACACGGTTCGGCAATGCACATATTTATATGGTCAACAATAATGTTTATGCCGAGACGTGGTGATTTATTTAAAATATTTAATTACTTACTCCCGCTTGTGCTTCAAGAAAATATAGCCTATATTCTTGTTAAGGTTTCTTTGGTGAGGTGAGGTCTTCTTTCCTCCTCCAAACCAAAACCTAGTCGATAAGGTATTTCCTCTTTGACATGCCAAAAAAGTCACCTGTAAATTATGTCAAATAACTTGACATTGCAGCCGGAATTCTGTGGCACGATTCTCAGCTCGAAACGGAGGGCGGCAGGCACCAGGCAGGTACCTCTTGGTCACACAGCGCATGAGAACTCATGGTTGTGACCAAATGTCGGCGTGCGGCGAACCTGAAATACCTTCCAAGGCAAGGCGGGAGGATCCGGATTATCCACCGCTTTTTATGTAAAAGACGACCCTATTCTCGTTTTTTGATTCATCGTCAAGAGCTTTGTGAATAAGTATTATTTATATATTTAAAAATAAGGCATCATTTAAAAAATTACAATGACTGTTTCTTTAACAGTAAGATTTTCCTTAACTTTTTTTCTTGTGACAAATTGAATAAAAGTTTCTGACTGGCTTACCTTGGTACTACCTTAATGGTAGATGAATCAGCAATTTTAACCCAAATTTGTGAAGTTTAACTATTGCTTATGCGAAGGGGTGTTGTCTCGTAAAGAACCTGCTGATCCTTTGTCAAATTCCTGGTCCTCTTTTCTCGTTTTCTCTATCAGTTTAGGTGACGGGTAGATTTTGCTTCAGTCAAACCTTCGACATAATCACCATCCTTGTCATCCGAATTGGCGATCGCCATTCCAGATATACCTTAAACGCTGTATCCTGTCACTCCTGTATACACCTGTAACAAGTTTTTTATAACCATGGGGTGGTTGCTATTTTTTGTGCGACGTTTACCCGTAAAGCAGATCAATTGTAATTTTTTTTTCTTCTCGAGTGACAAAAACTATAAACCAATTCTAAATTTTAGTTTTGATCATGAATCAGTCCATAAAAAGTATGTATTGACATCATTATAATTTTTTAATACCAAATACGTACACTACAGTAACAGCATACATACATAAACTACATAATTCAATCCTTACGTAATCGTTTTGCATATTTCATTTTCATAATTTTCATCCTATGCGGTACATACTTTTACACGCTGTTCACAAGCTATTACAAATTTTGTAGTGAAAGGGACATAACAATCGACAAACGATGGACGTTGTCGGCACATGCAGGGAACAAATATCAAACGATATTGCAGCGTGTTTTCTACATGAATGCGCGTCGCTGATTATTTTGCAAAAATTTAATAAAAAACTAACTTTCTGTTTTATTTGTCAAGATAGGAAAATGAAAGGGAGAAGAAAAAGAAGAAGGTAGAAATAAACATAATTTTATTCAATTAATAAAAAAAAATTAAGAAATATCGAAACTACTCTAACATTTGATAGCTTTGCTATTAGATGTATAATGATGATGAATTATAATTGTCCCTCTGTCATTAAGAATTTATACGAATGCTAAATAATAAATATTACTTAGAAAACTCAAACAAAATTATTTATGAGTTACATCCTCATCATAAGTTTTATGAGGTTGGAATATATAATTCTCTGATAAATTAATGATCCGATAGCTTAGTTGATAATCACCCTACCATCAAAGCAGAAGGTTTCAATCCTGAAATTAGAATCCTAAAAGGAGCAAAGTAAAGTAGCTGCCTGAAAAACCTAAAATATTTGATAGTTTCGAAGCCAAGAAGGGTCCGCCATGCCGTTCTTTTACTGGTTGGTGGACAGATGTCCTCAAAATAATACTTTTTATAATTTCTCAGACATGCACATTTTCTCACGATGGTAAATTTAGTAGTGCCGGCACCGGGCACTAAACCAAGCGCGAATTATGAAATTAAAGCGAGCGCCCAGACCACTAAGCTAACACGGTTCGGCAATGCACATATTTATATGGTCAACAATAATGTTTATGCCGAGACGTGGTGATTTATTTAAAATATTTAATTACTTACTCCCGCTTGTGCTTCAAGAAAATATAGCCTATATTCTTGTTAAGGTTTCTTTGGTGAGGTGAGGTCTTCTTTCCTCCTCCAAACCAAAACCTAGTCGATAAGGTATTTCCTCTTTGACATGCCAAAAGTCACCTGTAAATTATGTCAAATAACTTGACATTGCAGCCGGAATTCTGTGGCACGATTCTCAGCTCGAAACGGAGGGCGGCAGGCACCAGGCAGGTACCTCTTGGTCACACAGCGCATGAGAACTCATGGTTGTGACCAAATGTCGGCGTGCGGCGAACCTGAAATACCTTCAAGGCAAGGCAGGAGGATCCGGATTATCCACCGCTTTTTATGTAAAGACGACCCTATTCTCGTTTTTGATTCATCGTCAAGAGCTTTGTGAATAAGTATTATTTTATATATTTGAAAATAAGGCATCATTTAAAAAATTACAATTTCTTTAACAGTAAGATTTTCCTTAACTTTTTTTCTTGTGACAAATTGAATAAAAGTTTCTGACTGGCTTACCTTAATGGTAGATGAATCAGCAATTTTAACCCAAATTTGTGAAGTTTAACTATTGCTTATGCGAAGGGGTGTTGTCTCGTAAAGAACCTGCTGATCCTTTGTCAAATTCCTGGTCCTCTTTTCTCGTTTTCTCTATCAGTTTAGGTGACGGGTAGATTTTGCTTCAGTCAAACCTTCGACATAATCACCATCCTTGTCATCCGAATTGGCGATCGCCATTCCAGATATACCTTAAACGCTGTATCCTGTCACTCCGACCTGTAATAAGTTTTTTATAACCATGGGGTGGTTGCTATTTTTTGTGCGACGTTTACCCGTAAAGCAGATCAATTGTAATTTTTTTTTCTTCTCGAGTGACAAAAACGATAAACCAATTCTAAATTTTAGTTTTGATCATGAATCAGTCCATAAAAAGTATGTATTGACATCATTATAATTTTTTAATTCTAAGGGACAGGAGTACAATGGCCTAAAATAATTAGAGATGACTTTCAATATTACTTTGAATTATTTCGCATGTGTAATTAAAATGCTAGGTAACATTTGTACGTATTTTTTTTATGTATGTAATACTTCTACGTAATAAATTTAAGCTTATCCATATAAAAAATTTATACTTATATATTATATTTATTATATACTAAAATTTCCTTTATTATTATTTTATATTTGAAAATTGTATAGACATTTATTGCTGGCTGCTACCACAGCATATTAAATACACCTCTAACCACAGTATTCAGTCGTCAAAGCTAATGTAAAGAATACTTGAGGAATATGAAATGTTACGGAAGTTTGCACATCGGGTGAAAGTGGTCACGTTTATATGTAGGTACGCCGTTTATATAACAGTGAATTGCTTTCAAAAATTAAGAATATTTTTCTTTTCTTTTAATTTGCTTATTATTTATTTCTTTCACATTTCTTACAATTTATTTACAATAAATTTTCTTGCTATGCTTGAAATTTAACTGGTTTGGTAACATGTTTAAAAAGAAACGCGAAGAAAAATGTTTGTTGCAAAAGTTTAAAGATGTATTACGAGATGATATAACTTCAGAAAATCGTAAAAATGAAGTAAAATTTAAAAAGTTATTAATATTCTTTATTCTTCTTCGACGTAAGAAAGATAATTTCGCTTGTCAAATGTTAAATCTTATTATTTTTTTTTACTTTCTACAACCGTGGTGGGGCTCTTCTGACGGAGAAGCGAAAGAAACTGAAAGAACAAAGAAATAGGCGTATTAAACTCCGTTAGTAGCTTCTTTTTTTAATTTTTTTTCTGTAATTATAATGTACTCATACATCATAAAATAAGTATTGCCCCAAAGCCAACTGAAAGCCATACCACAAGAATGCAGTGATCCACTAAATTTGTGATAATGGAAGTGTTTTTAATATAGTCATTCATATTAACCTGTGGCGGTGGCAAAGGAGAACCTGTCTGCCTCTTTATTCTTATGGGTATCGCAAAAATCGAACAATTCAAAAAATAAGAAAATCAGCAAGTGTGTCGTTGTCTGTACTATCGCCCGCACCTGCCAATTTTTTTGGAAACCACGCATATTCGAAAATTGTAATTTGCGAAATTGTAATGTAATTTTTGATGAATGTAAAAATGTAATTAATAAATAAATAAGTAAATTTTAATAATCACAAATCTTAAGTTTAAATAAAACAGAAAATTGTGACTATTAATATTACATAAACAACATAATTTTGTGACATAAACAACATAACAAAACTTGGAAATTTCATATATAAAACTGACGAATCCAGCTCAAACTTGAAAATGCAGCAAGTGGTATTGATTCACGTATTCTCCAATTTGTAGTGTATATAAAATTAAGTTCCAACAAGGGACAACAATCGCAAGTACATCTGAGTCTAACATATAAATTTCTTTGTATCCGACAATGTTCTTCGCATCATACAAACTATGTATGTTTGTAAGGATATAACTAAAACGCAATTTGACTAGATTATAGACAGATAAATTTTTTTTAAATAGTTAATATTAAATGTACATCATCTGTACGATAAGTTGGTGGTGCTTTTTTAACTTGAAAACAAAGAGTGTATAGAAATCATATAATTATATGTTATTTTGTCTAAAACAGGTAGCATTGTGATTGGACAATAATTTATGTAATCCTTCTAACAGCCTCCTTTATAAATTGGTCGGCTGAATTACTTTGACATATTTTATAATTTTTTTATAGCTTTTTAAATTATTTTGATTTATTTTGTAGTATTTCGTATGTATTTGTTGGTATATTACGTGGTGCATAGACGATTAGCAAGTAGGTAAGCATTTCGAAAAGAAAAAGTATTTTAAATTAAAAACGAAACGTAATGTATCTTAATGCACTCGACGGAATGTCTCAAAATTTATTTACCCACAGAAATGTAGTTTCTTAATTATTAGTACGATACTTTGAGAGTTAGCGCCTAAAAGTCAGTCGTCCCGACCGCAAACCATTATTGTTACTGTTCTCTCTCCATGAAACGAAATTCTCTCCATCTATACCGGTACAATTGAGTTCTTCTTTTCTTCTCCTAACAACCTCTTTCACCAATGCTTTCAACTTTTTGTAATCCTTTCTTGCATCCTTTACATCTTCTAGAGATGCCTGCTTCTTTTCACTATCAACTTTCTGCACTTCTTCATCCACACAAAAATTCTTACGTCTTCTACCTTTCCTCCTTTTAGAAACACCACATACATCAATCACAACATTTACCAATCCTTCTTTAAATATCTTCCAAAACTCTTCTATCTCACGTACCTCATCTAAATCAGTAAATCGCTCTTACAACCGTTTTTCATATTCACATTCCACTCCATCCTCTTGAAATGTCTCTACTTTCACTCGCTCTCGGCTCGTTTCCGGTACAAGGGGCCTTTGTCGCCATCGCTTAAATATATAATTATTCGAGACACTACCAAAAAAAAAACGTACGTTTTTATATTCCCGAGGTTTCGAGTGCTTTACAATAGCCGTGGTCACGAGGGTTCACATCTAATATTTTATGTTAAAATTATATATCGCCGTGATATTTTATTTAAAACGGTAACGATATACTCAATTAATGCGCGAAAAAACCGGAGAATTCTTAATTGAGATGAAATGTTTCCTCGATGGCATATGGATCCTATACGATGGCATAATTTACATTATTTTCGTTTATTCCCGTTCAGATCAGCACTTTAACCATGATTAGAAGATAAACAATGTATGTATACATTAAAAAAATATTAAAAGTACTCGATCCCATGAAAAGAAGAAATAACTTCTTTTATGTTATTTTTTCACATTTGACATTGAATTACTTAAATAATCTAATATTACCAATACAAGAAAAAGTAATCCTTCGTGAACAAAGATAAATTCCGGTCTAAATTACACACCAATATCGGAAATAATTATATTAAACTAAAATTAAAAAATTTACACCGTACGTTAACAAAAAATAAATAAACATTAACTTAACAAAACAACTATAACTACAAAAATATAAACAAATATATACCATATTTATGTTTGTAAAAGCTCCTGTATATGTGTTATATAATAAGCACAATAAATTGTAAACAACTATGAGAGCAAGATAAGAGAGAGAGAAAAAAGTATGATGCCGCTGTATCCGTAATACCCTCAGACGAACAATATTTTGAATATGCCATCTTGAATGTAGAAATGGAATAAAATAGTGAAATAAAATTGTACTTTTGGTGGAGCCTATGTTTTAAGATATTGTTATATTATAATAATTTATGTAGATCTGGGACACAAACCACTATGGTTTACTGAACCTATGCCTTAACCTTATATGCGTTTAAAAATAAAATAGTAAGAAATGTGAAAGTAATCAAAAAAAAAATTCAACATTATAATTTGATGGAACGTTTCACACTGCTTTTGACTCAACACATACGAAGTCGTACCTTTGTCAACGATACAGAAGGAAAATATTAATTAATTTTTAAATGAATGTTTGGGAAAAAGAAATGCAATATTAAGAACATGTGTATCTAGAAATAAAGAATAGGAATTATCAAATAGAAAATTTAAAAACTTATTAATGTCAATATAGTTTATTCTAAATAATATATATTAAATTCAGTATTGTGCATATGCTTTGATAAATGGGTAATAAATAGAAAATGTCACTTAAATAAAATGTTTGTGTTGAGTGATTGAAACTAAATAATATGGAGGTATGTTCTCCAGTTGCGTCGTTAGGCCTGCACTTCCCCTTGAATAATGTTTTTATCAAAGAACTGATTAAGACCCGAGCACAACATGGATTTATTGTAAAAGTTGGACGTTTGCCAAGCTTAGTGATTCAAGCTTGTACAGTTAACTCGAAATATTGTCTACGTGATTGGAATCGAGTATACCGACGTTCACGGATAACAAAGAGAGCCTCTTACTTTTGCTTTTTTGCTATGTTATTATTGACTGTGGCAATGAATTATAATCTTTTAGAACTTAATCAAATCCAGGAATTATTAAAACTTTCACTTAAAAAAAGACTTGTTTTGCACACATTGAAAACATCATGAGAAAACCCTCAAGGCTAATAATGTATATAATAATTTACACCACAAGACTTCACTCACCCCCCAACGATGCTTGGCGAACTAGTCTCCGACTGTCTTGTACCATGTGTATACACATAAGTTAATACCAAAGGTAATAACGACGAAGCTCGGCGTATTTTCATATCCAGATATTGATATTGTAATAAATCTATGTGTGATAAACGAGTTAAAAATACATCTGATGATAAGTGGCTTCTGTAGCCTATATATCTGCAAACAACTTCAATCGAAGAAGGTTACATAAGCGTTGTCTTCCTTGAGCGGTTCACCGGATGGTAAGTGATTACCGTCGCTCACGTATATCTGCAACACCAAAGGAGCTGCGGGTGCGTTGCCGGCCATTAAGAATATTTGGAAGATGGAAGGGAGGATGAGGAGGGGATGGGGAAGAGGGGTGGGCCTCCGGTTACCTCACTCACCGAACGAAACGCAGAAGCACAAGATGCCTCTACTTCACGACGGTATTCTGCGAGACTGTGGTACCAACCCGGTCGAGCCGGCCCATTCGAGCAGCAGCAAAAGCCATCGCTTGGCCCTACCACGTTTATCACAGTCTGTAACACAATACAACAGGATAGGATGGTACCTACTCAGTCATCAGTATCAGTACTACTAATGTAACCTAAGTAAACAATGTTCATTAATGGCAGTGCAATGCGCGATCTTATTGCATAAAGCGATTTCTTCCAGACTACCTTTGGATGGACAGGATTAAAGCCGATCAGAAATCTGGGGTGGGTCAGTGAAAATATCAGTGAAATAAATCACACAAATACAATAACTACATCCATATTTGTATACTAATATTATATTATACATATTATTTAAATGTAATTAAACGTACCTTATTGCATTTTTAAGTCTCGCTGTCAAGAGTAAATCATTCAATTAAATTGCTGCTCTGTGAAAACAAGGTAGCTGACGTCAGTTTAGTTGAGGATTGGAAGTCAAAGACACTATCTAAGGGCAACCTTATTGGGAGTAAGGACTTAAGGGCTTTACAGAGGCTAACAGCTTAGCTACTACAGCCGTAACTAAAGACCACAAGATTGACATTGACAAGAGTCTATGATGACACCAAAACTCCTAACATTATCGCTCATATGGATTACAATGCCTTCAAAAACTCCTACAAAATCCAATGATTAAATATGGTAAATTTAAAAATCTTATACAGGTCAAAGTACACGCATCTATAATAAAATTCCGAAAAATATACTGTATCTCACAGGATTCAATCTTAAAAATGATTTAAAAAAGTTCCTAAGCTTACTATAGTTTGAACGATTATTTTAATGATAAGGAGGCGCTGTTGGACACCGACATTTGTAAAAGTGGTGTCACTGTTATTGAAATATAGTAATATATAGTAGTGTAATAGTCAGTAATTTTCATTTTAAACAAAATTGTAAATAGTTTCATAGAAATTTCAATAAAGTTTTTTCAGTAAAGTTGTAACAACGGCGGCCGAACAGTCGATGTGGGTGGTAGAGTTGAGTGTATCATATTCGCATGTCCAAGGAAGGTGATGGCTGCCACATGCGTCATGCTTATGAACAGGCGCAGCTTATGGAGTTGATCGAGTTTGCAAACCCTGCGACGGTTTTTTAAATTAGGTTTTTTTGTGTCAAGTTTATTTTAGAATGTGGGTCAGTTGCCTGTAAGACTATTCGTTACTTCTAATTTTATTTTGTATTGTATCGTTTGTAATGCACAAAATCTGATTAAAAAAAATGATGTTATCGCAGTTTCTTTCCGCCGGTTTCTACTCCGTCAGAGGAACCTCATTACGAAATATGAAAAAAAAGGTCAATTGTCAAACGAAATCTGAATATCTTAAGTCAAATAAAGATTTCTCATTTCATTTCAAGCATACAATATTCTTAACGATCAGCCCAACTCTACAATTAAATCAATCGCTAAAATACGAGGAGACGAACACTCTTGCAATACATAAAATACCACATACAAATAAATAAACACATGCATCCACACACAAGTTCACACTCACACGCGCATACACATTTCTTTAATAAGAACGCTTTACTCATAATATTATTAATAGTTGCAAATATGTGTATTTAAACTACAATTACATAAATAGAAGAAAGTTATGGAAGAGCGGATTCTCCTGGGACAGACATAACTTGCTTAAATGCGATAAAGTCTTACCACTGATTATTGTTAATGAAAACTTTTGTTAAAGAAATTGTAAAAAAAATAACATTAAAATGATTTATAAGTATTAATATTAGTATATGAAATTAACACCAATTACTTTTAACATGAATAATGTAAACTCTAAATAGATGAGACTTAAAATTTTACATAAGTTAATTAAGCTTAATTCAAATATGCAAATAATAAAAAAACATGTTTTCTAACTTTAATATTTTGTATTATTAAATTTCAAAATGTATAGCAATAACGCCAGTCGTGTGAGTACATAATAATATTATGCTGGTCGAAAACGAGAATACGAATTTTCCAATTATGATACAGAATACATTTCTACATCATAAGTCCAACCATCTTATATATATCATAATAATAAAAGCAATATGTTCCATTATTTTTAACAAATATTTTAGAGTTTTATTAGCCCAAACTGGGCAGCTTCCAAATATGTACGAAAAACTACACTTAGGGTAGCTAACCTTAAATATTAGAAATCAAAATCATTACACATTTGATAATAAATCACATGTTTATTATAATAAATAAATCAAAACCATTTTACCAAAACGTACTAAGGGTAAATACTTATATGAACAATAGCTTCCTTATTCTTAAAAGCCTAATCTGAGTCTCGTCGAGTTAGCCTTATCAATTAATAGAGGCGTAAATTTATTCGTCTCTGAATCCCATTGAAACTCAATGAAACTTTCCCATTATCAGTTGACAAAGCTTAAAATTGTTTGACTATCGAAATTTGCACAATTGAGTCATGTGATAAAGTTGAAAATTATTTAAGAAGAGTTCTAAATGATTAAATGCAATGACCGTTAAACTGTTATGATAATAAACTTTATTCTTGTGTTATTTAGCGTATGGCTCAGAAATTATTTAAAATTTAGTATTAGTGTCTAAATGTAATAAATTTATTGTTAGTTAGTTCTGGAGATCTTAACTGTGCACGTTGAATGTGTGGCAGTAACAGTAAATGTTTTTATAAAAGTAAGAGAAGTACACGAATTCAGAGAGAAAAATTAACAACAGAACGAAGAAACCAGTCATGGGAAGAGAAATATACTATCTGTCGTTTAAGTACCTGGGAGGCGAAAAGTGGAACAACATTGAGTACAAAGTAGATTTTGAATTTGTTCAAGTTTATTAACATAGTTTTCGGTAATATCAAGCATATGCAGAAGAACTGAACAAGCTCAACTTTAGTAGTCGAAGGCAAAATGTTACGTAGTTTGCGTAAAGAACCTACGGCAGTAAATATTTTTCTTCTGACTTCATTAATTTGCTGAGTAGAACAGTAAATTCTACTATTTATTCATAAACTTTCAATGAAGATGGCCTGGGTTTTCTTAGGATTAATGCTTATACTCTACGATTTACTGCAGT
This sequence comes from Bhutanitis thaidina, assembly GCA_029286595.1. Classification (NCBI taxonomy): domain Eukaryota; kingdom Metazoa; phylum Arthropoda; class Insecta; order Lepidoptera; family Papilionidae; genus Bhutanitis; species Bhutanitis thaidina. Next base: position 7,846,927 of record JAGSMS010000022.1, read on the forward strand.
TCAAATCAAAAATCAGATCAGTGTTTGTTGTTTCAATTGCTTTTAACAGGTTATAAATACTATGATAATACATAATTTAATAGTGCACACATATCTATAAATAAATGATTTACGTATAAAGCAGATTTCTAATACAATGTATGTAATACCTATACAAATACAATAATCAGATAATGAACTATAATGATGACTACTCAGCAATTATAAATAATAGGAAATGAATCCTGACATCCTTTTCGATTTTATGTTTATTAGAGGGTTCCCCCTATGCAACACTTATTTAAAAGATTAAAGAGGTATTAAACATGAGAAAATGTATTAATATATTCAATGTTTTCATGTCGAGTACATTAAAACATTAAATATATTAACAAAAATTTTCCATGTTTAATTTCGTTCTAAGAAATTATACAATCATCTCATTCTAAACGTGTGTTGATTCTTCTACTTCATCAGCTTGTTAGTAGTACATTCTTAGACATAGCCTCTTCCAATGAGAGGATTTACTGTAACCTGGCCACGCTTGGCCGACAGGTTGACGATAGCAATACCAGACTTCTTGCACCTTGGACGCATCTTCGGTACAGGCCTGGTATATTATGAGACGAGTTTTCCACCATCTATCGTAAGCTATGAGATATATTCTAAACAGTCGATATATCTTAAGAATTAACTCGGAACACGCGGAAAAAAACGATATACAACACATAATTTAGACTTGCGATTATTGTCACTTGGTGAAACTTCACCATATTCACAATTATTATTCTCTCTTATAATATAAGTTACCGACCAGTTTCGCATCACGACTTCTTCTGGGTATTCAGGTTATAATTATATAATTGGATATTAAAACAAGCACCAGATAGAACAATAATTGTCGATATACATTTACTATATACATAAATACGTTTACTATTTACATTTATTGCTACATAAAATACAATAAATCAAAGATACAAGTATAATAAATACGTAGGCCTTAAATAAATAACAAGAAGAGCAGCAGGAGCCTAAAAACAAAACATTAACACGGGTCCAGTCCAATTTTCGTCCTGTCTTCATTGATATATTTGGGTCGAAGTGACGCCGTTCCGCATCGCTCCCACCGATGATACAGGTCATTTGTTCTTTCTTTAGCTACTACGTATTTAAGGAAATAAATGTTGCCTAGGATGTAGACAGTACAGTCTATTTAGTAGTCCTTTCACAATTCTTTAAATCACTGCTACGTAAGATGTTCTTTTTGTATTAGAAGTAAATTATAAGATCATTGGAGTTTAATTTGTTCATATTTATTTATTTAGGGTGTACATTTTCTCCAGTTAATATATTCTTTTAGAGTAGCAAAGCGGACGATTCACAGAAAGGTGTTCGTTCAGCATGGAACATTTGCTGTCTACTACTTTAGTGTTTAGTGTATAACACGCAGTCTATAAAATTTTTAAATATCCAACCGATAACCAAAGTGTAAAATGAAACATTATTTAATTTTAACACATACGTATTTTTTTACCTTAACCTGTATAGTTAGGCCTTTTACCTCGTGACTGCGTGTTGTGGGATCGATTCCCGCACGAGGCAATTATTTATATGGATTACAAATAATTGTTCCAAGTCTGGGTATAACTCCATTTGCAATTACTATACTACACGACGCTACACTACATTCAAAAAAAAGGTTTATTTCTTATCCTTCGAGAGCCTTTTAATTACATTATAGAACTATTAAAGAAAACGCAAGCAAAAGGTAACAGGCTTCTTGCTGACGCAGCTGACGCAGTGGCGCAACCATTGCACTAGTGACGCTGCTCGAATTATCTGGACTAATATTTGTTATTCAGCAAATTCGAATCGATATTCTTCATCAATCGATCGCTGGAATCCCGTATCTCAGCTTGTAGGGTAAGCCGCGAGCTGGTAAGTTGATCTTAACGTTAGAATATTTTTTTTGTAAATAGTAAACAAATTTAACATCAGCTTCAAAAGTATAATGCGTAGCCGAGACAATACTTTTTCATTATTGACTTGAGAAGCAAATAAGCTAGATCTGCCTACAGTTCCTTGCAATAAAGGGAACCCGCTTGTTTTTTTTTTTTTATAGAAGAAGGGGGCAAACGAGCGTGCGGCTCACCTGATGGTAAGTGATCACCGACGCCCACGAACATCCACAACACCAGAGGAGCTACAGATGCGCTGCCGGCCTTTAAGGAAGGAATAAGCTCTTTTCTTGAAGGTCCCTAAGTCGTAACTGTTCGGAAATACTGCTGGCGACAGCTGATTCCACAAAATCGAAGTGCGTGGCAGAAAACTTTGATTAAAACGCACTGCGGTGGAATGCCAACCATCTAGGTGGTATCGATGGAACTTCGAATTCTGTCGCGATGTACGATGGTGAAACTCAGCAGCTGGGATCAATCCGAACAGTTCCTCAGAACATTCCCCGTGGAAAATTTTGTAAAAAATGCAAAGAGAAGCAACATCTCTTCGCAAGGCCAAAGGATCAAGCCGATCAGAGAGAGCTTGGTCGCCGACAATTCGAGTCGCTCGACGTTGGATGCGGTCAAATGGAAGGAGTTGGTACTGGGGTGCCCCTGCCCAGAGATGAGAACAGTATTCCATGTGGGGCCGAACTTGCGCCTTATAAAGTTGCAAACGGTGGACCGGCATGAAATACTGTCCTGCTCTACAGAGCACACCAAGCTTTTTGGAGGCCAATTTGGCCTTTCCCTCCGAGTGACCACGGAACTGAACGTCGCTTGATATGTCAACACCAAGGATTCTAATACTGGCTGAGCCAATAAGGGGAATGTTCTCAAAAAGAGGAGAAACGACAAAGGGATTCTTTTTAGCGGTGAACGCGCAAACCTGTGTCTTTTTGGGGTTGAATAGGACCAAATTACGTCGACCCCAATCCGAGACTTTGAATAACAAGGTCTCGACTTCAGACACAAGTTTGTTCCGGCACTCGTCGACGTGTTCCCGAGAAATATTCGCACGGCCTGTATATAGGGCATCACCCGTGCTGTCATCTGCATAGCAATGAATGCTACTGATTTGTAGCATGTCGTTGATATGCAGAAGGAACAGAGTGGGAGATAGCACACAGCCTTGTGGAACACCAGCATTCACGGGTTTGGGGTCCGAGCATGCACCGTCGACAACAACCTTGATGCTCCGATCCGTGAGGAAGCTGGTGACCCAGTTGCACAATCTCTCAGGAACCCCGTAAGATGAAAGCTTTGAAAGAAGCGCTTTATGCCAAACCCTATCAAATGCTTTCGCTACGTCCAGACTAACCGCCAAAGCCTCCCCCTTAGACTCAACTGATTCTGCCCATCGGTGACTCAGGTAAACTAGAAGATCACCAGCTGATCGTCCGCGACGGAAACCGTACTGTCGGTCACTGATCAGCTGGTGTTCCTCCAGGTACCTCAGGAGCTGGGTGTTGATGAGTGACTCCATTATTTTAGATAAGAAGGGGGTGATCGCAATAGGCCTGTAGTTGGACGGATCAGAGCGGTCGCCTTTTTTGGGTATTGGATGCACAAATGCTGTCTTCCAATCTTCCAAGAGTAGGAGTGCCGGAAAAGACGCGTGAGAACCGGTGCCAACTCAGGGGCACACATCCTCAGCACAATTGGAGGGATTCCGTCCGGCCCACTCGACTTATGAATGTCCAGGGAGCGGAGTGCCTTTCGCACTGAGCTCTGCAGAAACTGAATTTCCGGCATGGAGCACTTACACCACGGGATGGTAGGTGGAGAGTTTCCCCGGTCATCAAGAGTCGAGTTGGATGCAAAAAGAGAGCCCAAGAGATCGGCTTTCTCTTGTGCAGTATGGGCCAGCGAATCATCCTCCTTGTGCAGAGATGGGAGAGATGGCTGACAGAAATTTACCTGCACAGGCTTGGCGAGAGACCAAAATGCGCGGGTCCCGATGGTAGGCGAACTAGTCTCTCGCCAATTCTGCCAATGTGCTTTGACTTTGCCGCAGCGATAACTATTTTGAAGGACCTGGAGGCAGAGTTGTACTCGTTTTTAAGAGCGCTGGTTTTTGCATCCCGAGACGCCGATGCATCGGCCCAGGCCTGGTAGCACTTCCGCTTTCGGCGTGACTCTATTTTGCAGGTGCGACCAAACCGAGGCTGGGATTTACCTCCGACAGGCACTGCAGAGAACGGAATAAAAAGTTCCATTCCCTGAAGTACCACATCGGTGACAGAATCTGCAACGGCGTTGGGATCATCCAGCGAGAAGCAAACCTGCCCCCATAGGTAGGCTTCCATCCCAATCTGCCGACCTATAGTGCCACACACAGCGGAAGCCCGCAGATCGCGTTCGGGATCGGCGCGCGATAGGCACTGCAGTCCGGATCAGACAGTGGTTCGACGAGCCAAGAGGGGCATGGACTGAGACCAAATATCTGTCCGGGTGTGAGGTCAGCAAAAGGTCCAACAGGGAAGGTGTATGACCTTCCACGTCTGGGATCCGCGTCGGCGAGGTTACCAGTTGTGTCAGGCCATATGCTAATGCAAAGTCGTGAACCGATCTCCCCGCATGATCGGTTATGCGAGAACCGAGCCAATCGGTGTGGTGGGCATTAAAATCGCCGAGAATCACGATCTCTGCGGATGGGATCTGTTGTAGCACGGAATCTGTAGCCATTTGGATGTGGTCGATGAGTCGGTCAGTTACGGTATTACCGCTATGGGACCTGTAAAGGCACACATAGACGCGCGGATGGTCGTCGCTGTCGATGCGCAGCCAAACGGTAGATAGGTCCAAACCTTCAAGACTACCGAGGCGTCGAGAACAGATATCATCTCTGACGTATACGCAAACTCCGGCACGGGGCACAAAGGAGTGTTCCAGTTTGTACCCCGGGTAATGGAGATAAGAGGTATCAGCCGGAGACGATATCTGAGTCTCTGTAAGAAAAAGCAAGGCTGGCTTCGCCGTTTCAAGATGGTAATGAACGGCGCTAAGGTTCGAGTGAAGTCCCCTGATATTGCAGAAATCCACGGCGAGCGCGGTAGGGGATGCCATAGTTTCCTTGCTGCGTTTGCCTCCAGTAGGAAAGAAAGAGAGCTGAATATTGCCCCGAATACGCGGGGCAGACTGAGCATCCACGATTAGGTAGCGTAGGAAAGCCTGAACGTGGATGCTCAGTGAGAGATTCTCCAGAACCGTAGGTACTGGTACCCTCCTGGGGTAGCTCAAAATTATATACCGCTACCATATTTGGGGAGGGGGGAGGGGGAGAGGGCTCCGGTTACCTCACTCACCGCACGAAACGCAGAAGCACAAGATGCCTCTACTTCACGCCGGTATTCTGCGAGGCCGTGGTACTTATCCGGACGAGCCGGCCCATTCCTGCGGCAGCAAAAGCCGCCGCTTGGCTCTACCACGTTAAAAGAGCACCACCCTTTACCCATTATGGTGAATTCTCCTAGTGGGAGAAGTTCATTTCCAGGAGTGGATCATTAATAGACTGATAAAGAATATAAGTAATCGGTGCACTAACTTAACTTTTGTCTATTAACTTCAATTATAAGGAAATAGTTTTGTCTTTAGCGATGTGGTAATTTGTAGAAAAAAAAAGTTTCTACACGGTGCGATCTGAATAAAAATTTAAAACTAATTTTTACCAAGCAAACAACTGCTTGCACATATTGCAGAAAACCAAGCTCGCCGTTAAATAATTATGCTGCTCGTGTAATATAAACGCGGTAAAGGTTGCTAATACAAAGTTGGAAACTTACCGCACGCAAGAAACCCACAAACCATACTTTGCAATTTGAACGAGTTTAAACCACTGCGCTTAAATTTTTAAGCGCGCTAAAGCCACCGCTTTTGCAAATACGCTACTGCTACTTACATGTAAAAAAATTACTTAATATTATTACATGGCCGGTGGTTTTTTTCACATATTTACATCTTAGAAGTGTAGTGTAGTATTGCATGGGTTCAAAACCCAGCCTAAATAATTTTTGAACCTTCGTATGTTTCCCTCAACCGAACCTCTTTCCGTTCGTATAAATTGAATTGTTTATATTATTGGATTTCATGTTTAAGTATCAAATGATAGGCTTACAGCTCTGCCTAAAAATAGAATATAAAATCTGTTGAATTGTATAAGTGAATTAAATTATTTTGTAAAAACGGTGCAATACTCAGATGCCCGATACCAATGCGATAATATATAAATACTAAAAAAAGAAATATTAAAAAACGAATTCGCGATGCCATAAATTTGCCTAGTTGCCATACGCAATGCTAACACGCCAGCTAACATAGCGCGGTAACGACGTCTGAATACTCATCGTGGCTGAGCAATCGTCAATGCATCGAGCATCAGTATCATGATCTCGTTTTCAATCTAGTGTTGTCTAGTGTCTATGTCGTTAAGTAAAATATTTAATAAAGTGATACCCATGACAAATCATGTTGCACACGTGTATAATTGCTATCGATACATTTACGAAAACGTCCATCTCTATTAACAATATTAATTTGAAGTTTAATACTGCGTAATTATTTCACACGAGCACTAGTACATGGTAAATTTACGATAGTGGTACAGTTGGAATAACACTACCGTACGCGTTCACTTACGAGCCAGCTCGGTTTTCAATAAAAATAAAAATAAAGAAATTTAGTGTAATAATGTCAAGTGGTATATATCAAGTACTGTTCGTGCCTGAACAAACAACTGAAAACAAGTATGAAAGCAAAATTTGTGCTCCAATAATCTTGGAAAAAGTAATCTCTCTCAACCGTATATAGTAGGATGGTCAGACATTTTAATTCCTTCAACCCACTTTTCATCAATGCTTATCGTCGCCGTCTTAGTATCCAAGCCAAGGATACCACTCGTACTTAAGTTTCTATGTCAAAAAACTCTTTGGTACGAGCCCCCCAGAATGGGGAAACTCTCTCGGGTCTCTCGTCTAGGAAGCAGATCCCCTGACCACTCTGCTATCGTGGCTACAATAATCAATGATATTAAAACTCGTAATCGGACTAAAATTTGTGAATAATGAAAACTACTTTATTTTTTCATAGTAGTTTTTTTTTTCTATATAATAATGATACGAATAGCTTTTGCTAGTGCTTTCACGGAAAGTGTAATATCCATCAGTGGACTTGCATAATTTACTAAAGAAGAAGAAACAGTGTTTGTTCAATAGTTTAACAGAAATTTGTACAATTCTTCACTAATCTACAACTGATAAAAATATTTTATAACTCAATAACAGCAAGATAGGAACCAAAATTCACAAATCAAATAAGAGTACTTCCACACCGCTTACATAAACATGTCTAGTGCAGTAGAAGAATTTTTTATCACTGCTGTACTGGGAAAAGTTATTTCCATGAACTCCAACGCCATATTGTTACCCCTTTGTGGTAAAATATAAAAAAAAGCATCAAGCATTTTGTTATTAAAACACCAGTCATAATTACTATGCTTGTGCATAAAATGCTTTCCGAGCTGTTTTGTTAGTTTGTTTATGGAGAACAACTAAAAATTAGATAAACATTACCTATTACATTTTTGTAAACCACTTATTACTTTAGTGAAAATAAATAGTTCTTTAGCTTTAACTTTTGGTACTTATGAAAAGCAAACCTGATTATATCAGTTTTTTTTTATAGGAAATTTTACATATCATATTACGAATATTTCAAACCCCTTGTTGTGATAAATAGAACATGACTTACTGTTCTGCTTACACTGGTTTCGCCAGTTTAATTTTATATATTAATGTAATAAATTCTTAAGTCTTCAAATATGCACGTAATGCCATCGATATTGACTCGATCGGTTGCACGTTGTACACTCTGCTAGCTAACAAACGAGACTTGGGTTACCGTTTTGGTAACCTTTGGTAAGACGTAAGTGACGGAAAGCAGCATCACTTGCAAGAGGGTGGATACCAGCATTGATCAATGCGTAAGTATGAGCAAACCCTTCAAGGAGTGCTGTTGGCTTTCTTTAAGAGGCATATGTTAAACTTCCTTTTTAAACAGGCTAATGATTATGAAGAAGAAGAACATTTAGAGTATTACCGGGCATAGTGTTATCGCAAGTACAACACTCGTGATTCAAGACAATACTCGGGTTTGTCCTTACCTCTAATACCTTATCTTAAATAATGTACCATATATTCTTGTTGGTGAGTGTAAATAATAGTTTCGATACAAATGTATAGTGTTCGTGTAAATACAAAAAATCATTATGAGAACCTTAAATAGTTACAATAACTACATAGCTATATAGTTTTAAACTCGTTAAACGATTTATTGATTCTAATGCATAATTAAAAAAGTACTCTCATCAAAAGTCATGAGGTAAAAAGTTCATGGCAAGTAAAACAAAGTGATGAGTTCAAACTCACTTTGGCATGTGGAAGCATACCAACTGCGTATTAATTTGTCTAGTTTGTCGATAAATTGGTTTTTATTCACAGATATCAAATATGATAATAATATCACAATCCACAATAAGGCTTTAAAATTTAGTTAAACTTTGATTCCAAGATCAAAGGAGTAATCGTCAGGGGCTCTTCTATTGTACACAGATAAGGATAAAGGGTAAGGACAAACTTTCACTACCATTATCAACCTGTAGGCAGTTCAATGGTGACAGGTGGACTTACAACACCTTACATAGTTTAGTAGTTAGCGTATCTGACTGTTAATATTATAAAACACACATACTAACAATACAGATGGATAAAATTATTTTAGACTTCATTTAAGTCTGTAACCATTATCAGACAACTGATACAAGTTTTCATTTCTACAGGGCCGACGCACTGTTGAGGGATAAATGGCACATAAAACAACAATTTTAGTTTAATTAAAGACATTTTGAAGCATAATGTTAAATTAAAATATGTAGTTTATTCGTAAATCGTTCTACGATTAAGTGATATTAACTGCGTGAATCAACTTTAGGTCAAACCATCGATTTCTCATTCAGTGACATTTCATTACATGACAAATGACTTTCATTTTAGAAATTCGTGTTATATTCGTGCCGCACTGTAATATTTTCCTCTTCAGTTTTTTTCTCATTTTATGATTTAATCCGATTTGTTACTTCATTTTTTGAGCCATGTGGCTAATTTCTAGAAAGTCTCGTACTTGGACATTTTTTATGGATAATAGATCAATTTCAGACCAGGACCTAGGTTTAACTAGGTTTAGTTGTGAAAAGAATTAAGCCGTGTTTATAGAATAAGAAATAAAATAAAATACAGCTAAGCTAAAAAACTTTTTTTTACTTAGTAAACAGTAATTTGTTGTGTTAACCGAAAAATTCTAACTTACTGGGTTTTTGTATTAAAAATGTCTTGATTTTTCATCGTGTTTTATCCATCGTATCTGGATAACGATATAAAACCGAAATTTTTTCTAAGTAGCGCTCGGTTTCATGATTATAAAGAACAAGTGTAAATATACTAACTTTTTAACATATTAACTTTAAAGAAATTAATAATATTTCTGGATGGTTTCAGAGGTATATAACAAAGTTCAGGTCTTCAATCTCATTTGCTTTTCGAGATAGGATAGATAGGATATCAGCCTGGTCCCTTACGAAAATACGGAAATTAATAATGAATAATAAAAAAAGAATGTTTTGCGCATTTTGTTATCAACTGCATAGGTTTAAAAATATCCATATGGAATTTGAAGTCTCTACCTCATTTGGTTGTTGTGTAAGTGGAACTGGTCGTCGTAGGGTTTGCCCTTGGAGATACATCACATCTACGCTCTGTTCAAAGAACGTCGATTTGCGCTTTGAGAATGCGATCTATTCCTTGAGTTATGGATAATAGGTAAATAAGTTACTTCGATATCTCGGCCAATATCCTCGACTGTACTCGGTCTATCAGCACGATGTCATGCTTCCTTACAAGAATAGTCCGATCTCAGTTAAGCCTGGCATGGTCATTTTCGATATTTATTTATTTATGATAAGGCAGTCTCCGATCCACGAGTGAGTCGAGTGCAGATACTCGGCGTTAGAATGCGAACAACAAGAGATGACAAACCTAAAATTCGCCTACAAACGTTTGCACTACTCCCATTCCATGCGCTTAAGAAAACTGTTAAACTGTTAGTGGATTTTTTTTAGGAAAATATTGTTTTAAATTATTTTAAGTATAGGGTTGGGTGTAAGATGGAATAATATACCACCCATAACACATATAATATACCATCTCTTTCTTCAAATACCAACCACATCTGTAATTGAATAATTGTGATGCATAGGGAACGAGATGTTAGCACATATTAGCACGACGAAGAACCTTTCATCTTGAATAGCTTGACTGATGAGCACTAGATTGTATAAGACTTTTAGGAAGTTTTTAGATCGTCAAAACGATCAAAGGTTCTGTAAATATTCAATTTCGGGCTTTCATTTCAAGGTTAACCCTTTATTTCTCCTTATTATATCAAAAAAAATACATATACAATAAATTATATTTAGTGCAAAGATTGGAATACGAAATATATGATTCTGTGATCCCTGCAGTTAATTTCAAGTGCTAGTGCCTTCCATTTAAACGCTCAAGCTGCGATGAGTATGTAATGCTAAACTAAGACAATGCGAACTGCATTTGCGTATGGACATGCGTCCGTGCATGCATGTGTGCATATGTTTTGACTTATTCGTTATAATAGAATGAAATTAATGTAAAGAGATTAGTTATACCACCTACCACCTCAAAGCAGTATTACAAAAGTAAGTTTTAATTAATACTTCTTCGTTAATTTACCTGTTTTTATAGAACATGAGCGTCTCTCAAGTTTGCCACATATTTTCTTTTAAGTTGAATAATCTTTTAAGTTTAATAAAATCGGCATATAGCAGTCGAATAATGAAATTACTAACGAAGCGAACTAGAACTCTGAATACGATACCTTAATATTCTAAAAGAGCGTTTTGTTTTATTTATTTGTGTGAAAACGAATTTTCTCAAACATGAGACTTATCTAGATAAACTTAGACAAAATTTTATCCAAATCATTTCTGTTATACCAATTACACATACTTACGTATCTTGTTCGTATAAGGTATAGAATAACTGTAAGAATAATAATAATTGCTATTATTTTACTTTAAAATACTACAATGGGTCTATTAACAAAATAAATTGGTGTAGCATAATTAACTGTTCAAAATCGGTTTTGGAGGCTTATCTCTGAGTAGACCATCAATTTCTCACCCGCAGACATTCATTACTCATTGAATTGTTTACTTTTTTCCACAGAAAAAGCCGGTTCCTGCTTCCGTAAAACATTGGCATTGTTTTGGTAAAATTCTAATTTAGTACCAAAAAAATACCAATGTTTATATAAATCGTAAAAGCTTAAAGATAACTACTTACAAAATTTAGAACAGACCTGATTGTCATCATCAAACCGAAAACTGTTTTGGAAAATTTTAGATACGGCCGCTGCGCGCGCAAATCGCAGCGAGTGTTATTAATAAATATTTAGGACGTTTTACGGAATCGACGAATTTTTAGGGAATGATAACAATTATGATGATTTGGCTTCCGTTTCTAGCTATTGAAATAAGCTACAAAAATAAGTGTAAATGAGATAATATATAGAGTATATATTAATACTTATAGAATTATTTTCATTTTTTACAGTTTTTAATTTCTATACTTTATGTTGTCTTAATTTATGTTATAAATTTATAAATTTAAAATAGACTTGAGGTTTAATGATGAAAATATCTTGTTTTTTTATTAGCTTTAATTTTATTGTATTTCGTTTAATATGTTCTTTACAAAATTGCGCTCGTTAGAATCGAACTATGAAACTCTTGTTGTGGATGGCACATTGCGTACAACACACAAAATAAAATAAACTGTCTCTTATAAAGTAAAAGTTCCCGGACAGTCTGCAGTTCGCGTTCTCTATAGCTACACCGCTCGGACCACAGGTAATCTCAAGCGTTTATTGACATAAACGCTTCGAGAAACCGCCCGCGTTCTCTAGCGCGGCGGCGAACACCCCCAGGTCGCGGCGAACTGCACCAGTCATGAGGAGGAAGAAAGACAGCAAAAGCCCTGCGTCAAAGATGTCGACATCGGCATCTTCCGACGCCAACACCAGCACGGAGACCTCGGTGACTAGCGTGTCCACCACGGACAGCAGCGCCGAAAAGGACAGTACATCGTCACCCCCAACATCTCCAGACGTTTCCGATTTATCACCAAGGGCTCGTGTTGAGCACGAGCTCACGGCGATACGGTACTTGGAGAGCGTGGGGGCATTCGCCTGCCCATCCACTCCGAGAACTATCATTGCGGAGCTGGAGAAAACCCGGACAGACCTCGTGGCTTCGGGCCACAACATCGGACCCGAAGAACTGGCAAAGGTTCAGCAGGCAGCGAAGGACCGTGTAGACACGGAGATACTTCGCCCTGCTAGACGCCACAGAAGCCCAGAGGAGGAAGAGGCAGACTGCAAGCGCATCTGCCTCGTGGAAACCACCATCCCCAGCGCAACTCGCGACCCGCCTGCCCAAGTAGCAGTGGCCGCGCCCCTCGCTTCCCACGAAGCCCCCTCCACTTCCACGGCTGGGACCACGGCTAGCACTCCGCGCACCGCTCCGGTAGCGCCAGAGTCTCGCAGGCCGAGCACCACGCCCCAACGCACGCCAACACCTGTCCACTACTCCTCTCCCCCTGCCTCTCCAGATACCGCACAAAGCGGTAATGGATTGATGGCTACGGAGACTGGAAACACCACGCAATCCACCAGCTATGCGAGCATCCTGAGCGTGCAAAAAGAGCGCTCACAACGCCCTCCAACCCTGGTCTCGGGAACCCCCGACACCCAGAGGTTGGTGAAAGCTCCCGCTTCCCACCCATCATCGTGGAACACCTGCCCAACTGGACTCACCACTTCAGAGTCCTGTCCGGCAATATCGGACGTAGACCTAACGCCCGCCCTTTTGGGAAGGGAGTCAGGTTCTACCCGAAACAGCCCAGGAGAACCACGCCATCACCAGCTACCTAACCTGGCTGGAAAAGGAGGAGAAAGTAGCTTGGTTCACGTACTCCCTGCCGGCAGACAGAAGTGTCAAGGTGGCAATACGCGGGCTGCCGGAGGGTACGGAACCAAGCGAAATCGCAGAGGACCTCCGGATCCTAGGTTACACTCCGGAATTCATTAAAAGCATCAGTGCGCGGAAGGGACGACCAGGCGTTATCTTCTTCGCGCAACTGAAGAAGACCCCGGACATCCTCCATACACTGTATTCTGTCACCGAGATACTCTGTATGCCCGGTGTCAGAATAGAGGCCTGGAGAGGAAAAAGAGGGCCGGCACAATGCCACCGCTGCCAACTCTTCCGCCACTCATCGCACTGTTGCCACCGGCCACTGGCGTGTGTGCGCTGCGGAGGGAACCACGCCGCTAGGGACTGCCCGAGACCTCGGGAGGAGCCGCCAACTTGCGCAAACTGTGGACAGGAGCACACGGCTAACAACTCCAAATGCCCTGTCTACCAGCGGGAACTCCGTAACCGCTGCGCAGGGCAGTGGCTCTAACCAGGAACCGGACTGCCAGGACACAAGAGGCGAGGGCGGAATCTGCCGTGAGCCATCAGGCTCCGTCAGAACCACCTCGCCAACCGGAAAACGCCCAACCCAACGGAGACGCAGAGGAGGGAAAAAGAAGGCAATAACGCCAGAGCCTCCCAAAATGCTCACAGCCACCACCCAACGACAACAACAGGAGACGACGCCATGCCCGGAACCCCGGCCGACGCCCGTCTCCGCCCAACACCACGTCTCGCGGACGGACCCCACTGTCCGTTGTCGACAGTGATTACCGTCCTGCAGGACATACTCCTGGCCTCCTTAAATGGAGACGACATAGGCCAGGCAGTAATAAAGGGACTAGCCACATTAACGGGACTACCCTGCCGTGCCCCAGAAGCCACAAACCCCATCCAACCCTAAACAATCTATGCGCCGCCTCCCGCGGGCAGGATGGACGGGCTTTCCCCGAAAGGGGTCCACCTGGCCACCAGCTCGCGTGGAGACTGGCGCAGAGACACCGAAGCCAAGCGTATCACGCACCCCCATGACCCGCACGTACTTCTACGTGCGGCGAACAGATACCACTGAAGGGGGCCAAGCCCCGATACAGTTCCTCCGACGCTCAAAAGGCGTCGAGAGAAGACCTGATAGTAAAAGTTCCCAGATAGTAAAATCTGACATAAAATCTGAGTTTGTTCCGATCGCACTATGACATGAAATACGTTTTACGAGCAAACGATAAAATAACGTTTTCGGTAATGCATAATATCTGTGCACTCAACATACAAAAAATCATTTAAACGTTTGTGATGAAGTCCGTGTAATGTCCATCCAATGATGATTCCCACGTACAAAGATAATGAAACTTAACTTTTTACAAATTGAATTGAAACCAAGACTCAAAATCGTTTGCATATTTCTGTGCATTGGATCTATCGGAACTCATTTTGACATTCATCTGTGCATTGAAACGTGATTGAAAATGTCTCAACGATCTCCAGGAGCAGACCTGGCGACGCGAGTTGCCACTGGTTATGACCTATCTCCCGGAGTTGCAAAAAATGTGTTGCGGTAGATTTGCCGTGCCAAATAGAATTTTGCCCAACCCTCTGAATTAAAAGCGTTATTGCTTCAGATTTACACTTGTTCAAGTCGAGGAGTCCATCGCTATTAAGAATTATTGTGTAATGATGACCTCCAGCTGACTTCAACATATAATATAAATACAGCAATTAAATATAACAAAAGAATACAATACAAGTTTAGCGAAAACACATGACCATCATTCCCCGTACCCGATGGAAAGTTTATCTGTCAAAATTGGATTGTCAGGTGAAGGATTAGAGGACGCCACAGTACAATCTACGAACTCAATAAACTACAGATTTATATGAGTATAGGAGCTCTAAAGTGAGCTTGTAGTCATTGTAAATTTTCATCATCCTTAAGCACATCTAATAGTCTCACTATTCAAGTGGAGAAAGATGCATGTACAAAGTAAAATGTAAAGCATACGGTAACGTCTGTAGCCATCCTGTATCTAAATCAAGTATAGCCCTGTATAGAGCGAGAACTGCCTCGAGTAATTCTGCTAAATATCAGAAAGAGACTTTAAAACTCGATGCAATACAGAACGTTATAGTTTTCTGAGTCAACTTATTTTTCAAACCTTCAAAGTCTGTTGATTCTCTAATAGTTATATTTCAGAAATTATTCAAGTGATACATTTTTTAATTTATTATTACTGTTCATTCTATCGGACGTCATGTGCACGGAGAACGTTCCGTCGGTGGGATACAACGCAAATTATATGGTACGGTGTTCATAAGTTTGATTTCTGGAATTATATAAATAAGACTAATATCTGTTTAATTTAAACTTTTAATTAATTTCTAAACTACTTGCCCTGTAGTTGAGGAAGTGACACTTGAATACGTGGAAAGGTAGGACTTCCCGTGTCTATATGTGAGTTTCAGTTTGTCTTATTTAGACTCGTACAGGTTTCAAAAGTTGAATAAACGAAACGTTAAGACAGCTCGTATCATTCTTCCAAAAAAACAAGTTTCGAACCCCAACCTGCTTTAAAACAGTGAAAGGTATGGTGGTATAGTAACTGAGGTTGAAACCCATGAGGTTTTTCCAGATTTAATCGGAGAACTTTTGTTAAATAGTGATCAGTAGTAAAACTTTAAAAAGAGGTGAGTAATGGTTATATTTACTATTAATAACACGATTATTTAATTTAACAAAAAAGGAATAAAAAGTTCTGAGGTCATTTGGTCAATTTCTAATACGTTGTTTAATTAGTTTCTACAAATTTAACTTAATTTCTCTCCGAATGATCTTAATTAAATTAACTGTAAGTTAATTGGATAAAACTTTCAGAGGCGCAGCAAGCAGTTCCGAATTATATTAATAAAGCAATTTATTCCCTTGTTCTAATAAAATTTTAATCTTAGTGTTTATTGATAAAATTCTGTTCACACGCTTTATATTATATAACAATAAGGGTTAAGGAATGAAGTTGGCGTTTTAATGGAGTGGCCACTTTTATTTAAAATGAAATCGTAGGGTCCACATTCTAAATTTAAAAAATTCAATTGTTTTTCTTTAAATTGTTTTTACATTCAGTATTTGAGTTAAAATGGAGACCTCAAAATTTAGTGTAATTTTCGAGTACTAGTTCCGGAGGGGTTCTATCGCAGCAGAGAACACTCGCAATATCAATGCTGCGTTTGGAGAGGATACGACTAACGAAAGCAATGTGCGTTTTGGTTTTATCGCTTTCGTAGTGGAAACTTCCACTTTAAGACGAGGAAGACCAGACACTAAGGTAAATAACATTTAATCAAAGTAATGGTGGAAGACGATTCATATCAAACAGCCAAGGAATTAGCATCATGATTTGTCGTTAGTTCAACCACAAGATTGATTCATTTGGATCAAATTAGTTAAATAAAAAACTCGATATATAGATGCCACATGAATTAACTGATGTGCATAAAGGAGCACGCGTTGAAGCTTGACTTGCTTAGATGAGTAGATTCAGAAATGAAGGGATTTTGGATAAAATTTTGATGTGTGATGAAAATCCAAAGTAAAGCCTTACCACCCATAGAAAAGTAATGGTAACTGTTTGACGGTCACTTGTAACTCACTATAACTTTTTGAGATACGGAGTATCAACACAATAACTCGAGAACTACCAAAACTATTGACTAACTAACTACTATATGACTAACTAAGACTTGTTTTTTATAATGGTTCCGAAGTTATGAATTTTTTTTGTTATAAAATTCCACAGAATGCCTCTTATGGTGCAATAGCGGAACTATTAAAAACTTGATGCCGCCATCTATGATGTTTATTTGAAACCTTTATCGCTGGAAACCCGCAGTTTCCACACAGATAAAGTTGCAGGCACATCTCGTATATTTTATAAATTTAATAAATTAAAGAGCATCTATGAATATATGAACAGCAAAAGTGTCATATACGTGTCTCTTTATATTTTAAGTTATTAAACGCGACGCCACCCTGTATTTAAACGAGTTGAACGTTGCGAAAGGCAACGCAACCGGACGTGGGACCTCTGTAATTCAAATGAAGATCCGGCGCAAAAACGACTCCCTCTGACAGCGCCACTTATGAACAGCGCGATAAAACGGGAATACACATTACTGACATACACACACACATATATATATATATATACATTTATATATATTTATATATACATAAATTATTTTTGTGTGTTTTTACTACGGGTCATGCGATCTACAGACTTATTAAACGTCGTAATTGTATTCACCTGAATATTGAAAAGAACATACAAAATCTAAAATCAAATGAGATGGATTGATTTTAAAAATTCGTTGAGGACACTTACCTAATTATTCATTTAAAACTACATCATTTACAGAGAACATGATAACTAATGAAGGGTAACTAAATATTAATTTAATTGCAATCTTAAGTTAATTAACGGAAGTTTACATAGATTGTGTCCTATCTCGTTCTCTTACTATCTACAGTTTACATCCCACGAAACAATGAGGTGAGATAAAAGTGCGATTCTATCGTACTTTAATCATATAACGTATAAATAATCAAAACGTAGAAACATTTTTTTTATATAAAAAACAGTTTTTAATTTTATTTTGTTATTACATTTAAATCCATTTAGTCATGTTATTATCGGTTCTTTCAGTTATCAGTTTTTTTTTTCTACTTCAGCATGCTGATGCTTAATGGTATGACAATTATCCAAGTTCTGCTGAAATGCTCAGAAATCAAAGCTTCAGTTCCAACCTTGCAGGTTAAACGACGTGCATAGCCATTTGGACTTTGGAAAGGGCTATGCTTGACTATTAACCCTGAGACTCCTTATACGGCCTGCAGACTTATAAGGACCAAATATCGGTTCTGTATTAGAATACTTGTCTCGAAGTTTGACCCGACATAAAGTACAGGTATGAGGATAAGTGAGAAATTAACAACAGCGTAATAAATTGATTGCGGTTAATATTTTAATAATGTATCGAACAATTCGCAATGTTAGATTGAGATGAGAGAGATATTTAGTCTAAACTCAGTGTCCAAAGAAAAATGGAAGTAGTGAGAAATTTCATCACAAACGTAAGATTATCTTTTAAATAATCCTAAAATTAAATAAATGTTTTGGACTATTCATAAAATATTGTTCAAATTATATATTAAAATCGTCTATTTACTTTTACAACTTCAAGAAGTACTGCCTCTGGTGTTGTAAACTTAGATATACAAAAAGACGACTGAATGATGACTGAATAATCGCCCCAAAAAGCCATAAGCGTTACATCGGACACAGGAAGGTAAAGACGAATGAGGGCATCTGTATTTGCGCGTACACTTTTGCAGTTGTACTGCCGAGAGTATTGGGAAGTTGTTGCCGTAGTTGAAATCGGACCGGGAGGATATCATCTATGAATATTTATCATCCCAGTTTATAACTTGATGACGTGTGTTCAAAGTATTTTCGTCGGCATACGACCCCACATGTCGGTTACCTCGTTAGTCAGGTCCAGATATTTTGTCTTCTTGTCAGTTTCGGCTTTCACGAGGTTCTCGTCATGTGGAATAGTGATGTCAACCAGCACGGCAAATCGTCAACAGATGTCGATGGTGCCATCTAAGGGAAGGTACCATCGGTTTCCGTCCTAAGTATGCCAAAGATATAAATGAGGACTGTAATGACCCATCCGTCATACGCTCGTACCTTGTTCACCCCCGACAAAATGCTATTAAGCACTTTTGTCAGGCGCGCAAAAAACAAATCGCGAACAGACTGATTCATGCCAGCCTCATTGAAACCTTTATTTTGTGCCATACCCAGATATCGGTATGTATCAGACTCGGAAAGGGTCTTAATGTTAACTGGCATAGATTAGACTATGTCCTGATAATTAGTGACCTTTCCCTTTTGACGTGGAGGACCGCACACCTATCCATTCCGAGCTCAATTTTGATTGAATTACTAAAATCACAAGTGATCTTTAGCAATTCCATCAGATGGGAGCGATTGGTTGCAAATAACTTGAGGTCACCGTATAGAAAAGGTGGGTCACTTTTTTCCCTCCTCTCCAAAGACCAGACGGCCGAGGATTAGGGAGAAAGGGAATGTAACCGGTGGACTTTGCGAGTTGAGGAGCACCACCTTCTGCATTCCGAGCGGCTAACTGTGATTAACCCATTTGCAGAGACGACTATCGGAATAATTTCAGTCGGCAAACCACCCCACATGTCGATCACCTCGTGAGCTAGGTCCAGACATTTTGTCTTCTTGTCTGTTAACAATATTATTAATATAATTAAAACGTAAGTTTAATATCTTTAATTCTAAATGAATTAATTATGTACTAACATTTATATAAACATATACCAATATTATACCAGTATATATGCTATGTTAATATGTTAATATGTGTTTACTTTTTGTTTTGTATCGACTGTTTACTTACTCAAGATGGGGCTATAACTTCACTCCCGATTACGTGGCAAATGTCGGCTAGGTTGGGACAGAGGCAATTGGCTAAGGGGCTACATGCCGTGGATTCGATTCCCAGGCATGACAAGTATTTGTATGACCTATACTGTTCCGTGGCTGAGTGTTTGTTGATGATCAAATTATCTGTCTGGAAAACGAATCTACATCAAAAAAGCGAAAAGCAGCACTTAAAATAGCAACTATGAAATTTAAATTGAGCTTCTGCGCAAGCTTAGCTATTTATACCAAAAGTCTTCTCTTAACTTTTCTGAAATATCTTGTACAAATATGTTATAAAAATGTATTTTCTTCAGTCTTTAACGTCTATTGCAGTCTTTAAAGCCTTTCTTTTAGCGGGCCAACAAAAGGATTCATTACACCACCATTGACTGGCGGTTTGGTGAGCGTGGTGATTGTTTGGCGATCCTGCCCTGCTCCCCATCAGTGGTCTGTGGGATTTGGGTTCGGTTTATTTGAATATATTTCCCACCATCAGTCGCGTTTGATTGTTCACTTGCCAACGCCGCGTCCGTTAGTCAACAGTTCACACCGCGAGGAGATGAAGGCGATATTCAGAAAAAATAAATGCTTTATTTCCTCTTACACCACATGTATATATAGTTGTAACTAAAATATGGAAAACATCTACTTACTTATAATATGCCATGAGCATGACTTGTTAAAAAAATTGTAATTCTGTTGTAAGATTTTATGACATGTAATAATAATACCTACAAACCCTTTGAAACTTAGCGTACACCATATTCCCTATTTAGTGTTTAAGCCTTACTGAAATTTCGACCATAAATGGGAAAATTTGCTTGATTCATAATATATTTTTAAGCTTAAAACGTTTACAGCCAAATGTACCCTCGTTAAAACTCGTCTGAATGTGAAGTTCATTGCGAATAAAACTTAACGAAACGTGCAAATTACTTACACATCTAGAAACATACGATAACCTTATGTTTTCTGGTATGAGTACGTACATACCGAATAAAGACCGTAATGCTTTATTAATTTCGCATTATTGTGAAAAATACGCTGAGATGACGGAATTAACAACTTCACATAATCTGGTGCCGTGCATGGTAAAATGAAAACGGTATATTTCCCGCACAGGATAAGTATTTAGAGTATAAATAATTGTTCCAAGCCTGAGTGTTTGTCAATTTATGTATGTAAACCACGACACTGTTGACATTTAAGCGTGGTAGAGCCAAGCGGCGGCTTTAGCTGCTGCTCAAATGGGCCGGCTCGACCGGATTGATACCACGGCCTCGCAGAATACCGGCGTGAAGTAGAGGCATCTTGTCCTTCTGCGTTTCGTTCGGTGAGTGAGGTAACCGGAGGCCCACATCCCCTCCCTATTCCCCTCCTCTTCCCTCCCATCTCCCAAATATCCTTAAAGACCGGCAACGCACCTGCAGCATCTATGGTGTTGCAGATGTATGTGGGCGACGGTAATCACTTACCATCAGGTGAACCGCTTGCTCGTTTGCCGTCTTTTCCATAAAAAAAAAAAAAAATTCCTACAACGGGGAAAAGATTTTTTTAATAATTAATAAAAAAAATTGAATTAATGATAATTTAAAAATATGTTTTTATTGCATACATATAAAGGTGGTGTATATATTATTAGAAATATACATATATATTTGTATGTGGTGGCGGTGTAAGAATCTACCACACCTTTTATTCCTGTAAGTGACATAAGAGGCTACTAAGGCCTTGAAAATCTCAGAGCGTACAACAAATGGCGGATTAATTATATCAGTAAATGCCAGTTCGAAAGTTCACAGACTATTAACAGGCAGCAGCGTCTAAATTGTGAGGCGATTAAGCTCAATCCCCCCGTTGGGAGAAGCCTAGGACCTGTTAACTTAGAGACTATTAACAACGATGTAATGACAACGTGGATGTAACGGTACCGACATTAAATGAAAACCCGGTCAGTACAAGTAAAAACAAAGTAACAGCCTATAAATACCCACGGCTGGGCAAAGGCCTTCCCGCAAATATGTGAGAGAGCTTTGGCGCCTGGAAGGGCCGCTACGCTGCTCAAGTGCTGATTGGCGGACTTCATGCGTCCTCGAAATAATATATTTTATTATTTCTCTGAAAATTTGGTTTCGTCACGATGGATTTATTCAAACAACTTTTGTGGTGCCGTCAAAGGGGATCGCACCCAGGTCACTCGCGGACTATGAAATTAAAGCTAGCGCCCTGACCACTAGGTTACCACAGCTAGTACTTATTTATTTTGTTCATAATTATTTTGAAATAGTGAAATAAATATTTACTTCTTATTTTAAACAACTTTCATAGCCAATGTAGCCAAAGGTACATGCCAAGCGCCAACTCGTAATGTAGAGTTTATTGACCTTCAATCAAGAATATGAAATATTGCAATCCTTAAAAAAAACGAGTTATTGTGTAAGGTGAGAGATTCGTGGTAGGACCATGACGATGTAGTTGCTGAAGTACGTAAACGGGACGTGTCGTCGTGTCTTTCGTCGTAGGAAAGGTGTTTCTTACGTCGAAGATAGGGGCATACAATCCACTTGATGATGTTGATAAATTAAATTTTTCAATTACTATTTTTACATTTTTTTTCTATTACGGACACAGTCCGGCAGAATCCTGATGTTAGTAATTATATTACTTTAAGAGTACAGACTTTAATATTGATGAAAATATCATAGTTATCATCTACATATACAATACAATACAATACGCTACATTGCATTTGTGCAGTGTTGCTTTATTAATGCATCGCCCTATTTACTCGTAGCAAGCAGAGGGTGGTAAAAGTCGACGCAACCGGACGGGCGTCCGCTGTAACTCATACAAGGATCCGGCACAAAATCGTCCGCCGGACAACACCACTTGTAACCGTCGCGTTGACATAGAGTATCAAATAAATAATATACACACAGTCAACTTCATTTCCGAGCTACTCTTGTAGTCTGTAGAAATTGCTGAAACTCTCATTCACAGACGAAAGTTGAGAACTGTTTATGGATAATAATAAATTCTAGGTCCATCAATTAACTTAATATAAAAATATAGAAATAAGCTCTCTCTGTATACACAATAAAGGGTGGACAGAAGTTAAGATAATTTTTATGTCTTTTAAACCCAATTTTCACCAGATTTTATTTGGAACAACCGGAACAGAGGTGAGCCCATCGCCGTCTTAGTATTCTAGCCACCTACAAAACTTATACATAAGTTTCGAAAATCTCATTAGTACGAGCCCTTCACACATGGGTTTTTTATTTCGGACACAGTTCACCTCAAAATTAGTAATATTAATATTCCTCGTCGTACAATCTGTAATCAAAAAATATTCACTCTATACACATCGATAACGGCAGAAACAACAGTAATATTATTAAATATCCTGAACTTATGAACTGGTAAATAGTTCTATTTTAATTAACTATTTTGTACCAGTTCCGGAAGAAGAAACGGACTGAAATATAATTTTGCTAAATAAGAAATTATGCTTTTTAGTGAACATAGTTTTTAAATTATATTGATGAAAAAAGTAAAGTTCGTTTGAAAGTGACTAGTATTATATATATTTATTAATACAAAATGCATAAAAGTTCTTTTACGTACAAATACGTAACGACAACATCTAAAAAGAATAAAATCAAGTAAACTTAAAAATCACCGGCCGTTTGATCTTACTGAAAAGTATTTCACAATAAACACTATGTCAGAGGCAGTAAAAGTTATTCGTGAACGTTAAAAAACTGTTACGCACGGCTAGATCATCTCGCGCTCGGGTGAGCTACAATCACAGCAATAACGTTGTTGGCGAGCTAGCTAACAGCGTAATGGATGCTTCAGCTTTTTGCGAGGAAATGTAAAAACTTTGATTCTGTTAAGTTTGTGCCTTAAACTTAAATTACCATTATGCTCTAAGTATGTGTTTATCTAATATATAACGATTTATTTTATGTTGATGACATAATTTAATACAACTGTGTATTTAATTTAATAAAATAAATAATTTCGAACAGTCACACACGTCATCCAACTAGTATTTTATTAAATGGGTGGTGATAAGATGTACTGTAGATATAAATATATATATATATATATATAACCTTCATTGATAAATAATCATATATAAATCATACATAAAGATCCATGATTCGGGTATAATCGTTTATATCGTCATATTGTTTGCCTCTTGCAGGATTCGAACCTGCAGCCTGCAACCGACCGATTCAAAGGAACGGTCACCACCAACTAAACTAGCGCGTCGTCAAACTGTTTTACAGTTTTAGAACATTTTAAATTTGAAAATGTTTTGTGTCGAATGAAAATGACTCTGGGTAAATTAAATCCATAATTTAAGGTAAACCTTTTAGAACTGTCACACATTTTTGATATGGTGGTAAATTAGTATTAAATGCAATGGAAGAATCTGATGTTAAATAAACCTCTTAACTTAAACTTTGAAGACCTTCTGGCCGCTAACCAGTAAATTAGCGTACCTGACTACTGGATCATGGTCCTGGATTCGAAACCCACTCAATGCGAATATTTGTGGTAAACACAAATGATTGGTGTTTTCCGCAAGTAACAGCTAGCAGGATTATATATAGGCCTCTATTTAGGTGAAACAGGTTTTTATTTTCATTCCAATATTTTATTATTGTTTAAAACAAAAGTATTTTGAAACTGAAAGGTGGTTGTTCTAGTCTTACATGATAATGTGATGAGTGTACACTGAACAGAATGGTGACAAATTATCTTCCAAATGAAAATCCTGGAAGACTGTAGGACTTGGAAGTAAATTCTAGCTTAAGCAAACTTTCAGATATGACTATTGCGTGAACTGCAGTTGAAGTCCAGGCGCTCCGTATGATGTTGAGGAATACTTTAAGCATTTAAGTGACAAATGTAAAAACAGTACAAAGAATTTTGAAATTAATCAGAAATTAAAGACTAACGTCGCACGAAAGAGACGAAGAGCTGTTGCAATTTGAATAAAAAGATTAGACATTAAATAGATAAAATCTAAAAATAAAAATGTTTTGTGTTATAGAAAATAAAGTCTATCATCTATCTATCATCATCCGCCAGCCGACTGTTAACAAGCGTTAAAACAATAACACTAAAAAAAACCACGACATTTAAAACACTTTTACTAGTTTTATTTATGCTTCAAATAACCAGTATAAAAATTGAGATAAAATAAAAATAAACATAAGTAAACTGTAACTAAGTAAAAAAAACGGTAGAAGGGAACAGCATAGTTACTTGACGCATTGTAATAAATAGAAAAATTGATTAAATTTTAATTTTTTTTCGAGTCAGTGCTTTATAGCCAGTGACATAAATATTAAAAAACACCGAAAATAACGAAGTATTTACGGTTGCATAACGTGATTAGTCTCTATCAGCGATGTGATCGTCTCTCGTTTCGTTCATTAATTAACGCGTTTATTTTAAATGAGGTCGTGATACGAAAAAAAACGTTTCATTTTAGGGACTGAAATAGGTTTACACCTCAATTAAATCCCTAGCTCATGGTATGCCTACTGCGAGAATAGCAGAACCAAGAATTGCGTAATGATACTCAATATGCTTGCGAGATGCGGCAATAAATTCATTATTCAAGATTTTATTTTAACTGTTTATCACTGATATACAAATATAAAATTTAATGAGCTTTGAATGATGATAACTCTAATTGATAGCAACCTGTCGAGTGGTGCTTACTGTCATTGAGTTTCAAGCGTGGTGTCTTTACAAGGGTATTAACAACGCACTACAGTGGTTATATACCCAGCATAAATAATCAAATACAAATCTATACATATAATAAAACTGTAATCTTTTACATTATATGTATAATAAAACTGTAAAACTGAGGACGAAATGGTAGATTGAAAATTTTTATGAAAATTTTGTGTCAGAGGTATATTTGGGATGATGTAGAAGCCAATTCAAAAAATTTTAGAATTTTGGTCTGTTTGTCTATCTGTTTGCGCGCGCATCACGTGAAAACGGCAGGGCCGATTGTATGCACCTGGTAAGCAAACAAGAATGCTAAAGGTACTTGGGAGATTACTATGTCCTCTTCGTTATGGGTCTATCTTCGTTTCCTACATATGTCTATTTGGTGACTGCAAATTTCGACAACGGCGATAAATTTAGAATAAAATTGCTGATCCTCTTGGGAGAATTTTCTAAAATCGCCGCATGTTGGCAGGTATCTAGACGATAGCAATACATACTGCCTGTCACCAGTCTGGGCAATTTAGATGTGGTATATATTTCTCCCGACCCTTGGCTTGGTCACCCACGTTGAACCAAGAGTCACCTTGTGCCAACCCAAACGCGGGGTCTAGAAAGTATCCTAAATACCATTTTGAATGCCAGATTAAAATGCATTTAATTTCTATATAATTTATTGCAACTAAATTCGCAAATCATCTATATGTAGCCCCCAGTACTTGTATATACGAGTAAACCCAACAATAAAAATAGGAATCTACCAAAAAGTCACTATGATTGTAGAAAATTTCTTATTGCCTGGCTAAATACTGAGAAAGAACTGAGGCTCTGCTGTATCCTATTTTTAAGACTAAATATTTAATAGATTTACCGGAATCACCGCCCTTATACAAATTATATTATACTAAAACAAAAACAAGTATAGTGTACTTGCATTTACCTTCAAATATCCGACGTGACGCTTATGTAATAAGATTGAGGGAAGAGTCAGATGCAGAATAAGAGACACGGGACAAAACATATTACAACCAGACCCCAAAGAACCTGCAAATGTATGTTGCAGAATATTGCATGTCTTGTTGCCGCCTTAGAAGAATATTTGCCCAGTGGACTCAAACAGCCTGTTAAAGAAAAAGAAAAAAAAACTACAGTTCATGCAATTAGCGCGGGGATTTTCTTTCTATAATTTCTGTACCAGTAGCATCGTGGAAATGTTAGTAATTTAGTGAGTTATAATCAAATATATTTCCAAGTTGACCTAAATATAAGACCCGCCCCAACGCCCTTTAGTACACCTAACACACTTAATTTTTGTTACATTACAAGCTACTTTCTTTACGTGCTATATATACATATTATGTGAAAGGGCGAAACAAACCTAGGCGGTAGTTGGGTGTGCTCTCGGTTTATGAAAAAAATTCTCTTTTCAATTGATTTAGTGAGTGAATTAAGTACCATTTTATGTTGTTATAGTTGGAACTTATAATTTTCGAGAAAACTTTAAATTTTATATATAACTTTCTTTAATTTACAAATACACAATATTTCATAGTACAATCTATTTTAATGTAAAGTTAGTATTTATTATTTACTAACAATTATTAATACAATTATTATTACATTATTTCCTTATATTCTGGTATACCTAACTTCATATTTATTATTTATTTAAATCAAAACGAAGAGATAAAAAAAATATTTTTTGTTATTACTTGAATACTACCGAATAATATTGTAGTTAAAAACTGTATCTTAATTGTAACTAGGAAGCTAGCAGAGCACAACGTGCCCCCAGAATATTCAGTATTACTTAGACATTGCCGCACATCTGTACGCTATACAACTATAACGCTGTTATAATCATGACTACGAAACGTCGGGATTATGAAGTGAAATTGAATGCGATTAAATCCATAAATAATAGTTTCATTTCAAATATTAAAGTTATAACAAAATAACAAAAAAAACACGTTGCACCAATAATGTGGTGGTCAGAAGTCTAGGCATTTATTTCAGTGGTTTCATCTTTTCACCAGAGCTTATTTGCATGAACTTGACAAGCCAATGATAAAAGTTATGCATAAGTTTCGAAAAACCAATCGGTATGAGCCCTACACATAGTGGTGCGAACTCTTCTGACATGGCCACTCGGCTCCCGTAAAGAATAACATTGACAGCCCGATAGCTTAGTTAATAGTGACCCTGCCATCGTAGCTGAGGGTTGTGGGTCTGTCATATTGAAGATAGTTATTTTGACCAGAGGCTAAGATATTTTTTGACAATTCCCCAATAGAATTATTATGGCACCTTTTTGAGATGGAGATAAGTGAAGGAATTCTTATTAACATACTAAATAAGTACTATAAATATGACGAATATAAAATGTCAAAGAAATCGACGTTACAATCATTGTAACAAAATTCAAATTTTTTACTAAATTAAATTACAATGTACCAAAATATCATTGAAAACTCTACACATTGCTTAGTTTTCATAGCTTTAAGGATTATAACTAAGTAATAAAAATCTTTCGCCTCATCTTCCTTCCCATCTCCCAAATACCCTGAAAGGCCGGCAACGCGCCTGCAACTCCTCTGATGTTGCAAATGTACATGGACGACGTTAATCACTTACCATCAGGTGAACCGCTTGCTCGTTTGCCGCCTTTCCCATAAAAAAAAAGCTTCGACGTACTTGGCAAACTTCTCTATTTATATGGTTCGTTTTGGTACAGTGTGGTGGCGATGTAACAGAATGTGCCAACCGATTCCATCTCCAACAGATGGTATTATCACCATTGCAAATATGTTAAACCTAAATGATCCAGATCGTTGACGGGCAGCAGTACTTAAGGTGAGAGGCAGGTAAAAAAGAGAAGATTAGTTTGCTAAATAGTAATGTATCCTGATAGGATATTTCAATGAAGGATTCTTGGCCTAGTTAGTCTGCTTGGGAGGCGGGTTGGTTGCAGTATAAATGAATGGATGATGCTACCCAAGTTTGGCTTATCATAGAAGTCGTTTTGTCTCAAAGTTCCATTCTAAAAATCTCATTAAATAAAATTATCGGACTTAAGTGTGCGAACTTAAATCAATAATCACAGCGAAGAGCCAACTTTCCCCATAGATGCATCTTGGGCTTGACGTTTAATCAATTCTCTGATAAAAGCTTTCATCGGGGACTTACACAAGTTACCCGTAGTCGAGCACAGCTCATATATTACCTTTCGAAAGATGGGACTTTAATAGGTATTTCTTAGCACGTGGTAGCTTATTGAGCTATTGTTTATTGACCGTGACGAAATAATAACTACAATAAATGTGAGAAGATATTAATAATTTACGGTACTAATTAAATGAACTTTTATTTAGATAAATAATTTGCACTTATAAATTAATTAATATAAGAACAACAGTAAGAGAAAAAATCGTTCAAAGAAAAAGTGATACTAGAATAACAACAGTTTATGTTGAACATTTAAACAATCAACGTTACTTTTGGTTCGGGTGTAAGGAATTCTCCCTTATCTCCTAGATACTCGTACCATCTATTTTTCCAAATGCCAACCTCACCGGCACCCTACAAGTAAGCAAACGAGGATCAAGAATCCGAATTTATCGAAGACAAATCCCACATACTAATCAATGTGCAGTATCACTATTATGAAGGTGCCGGCACTGCGTTCACCAAACCGGTAGTAAGTATGGGCAAAATTTTCAAGAAATGAATGCCTGCTTTTGCTGGCTTTTTCTGGAAGAGGTCTGTGTTGAGCAGTAGACTTAAATATGCTGACAAAGAAAATTGGTCGCCAAAACCTCGTTTCAGTCGAGTAAAGCACGTCATATTTCGAGTGAGATTAATATTCTAAGAAAAAGTTACTTTAGTCCTTTAATTCAATCGAAGTTTTTGAAAAGACAACTTAAGTTGTCTATAAATTAAAAACTCTAATTTGTCTGTTTTAAAACATATGTAGGGTGATGTGTCGTCTATCAACGAACCAACAATCCACCTAGGTCGGACAAAAAATAGGTGTGCCTCAAGGATCCATTCTCGGTCCATTTTTATTTCTAATTTGTATTATTTTTTTAAATTTACAAATATTATTTGCACTAATATTCAAAGTCGGAAAACTATGTATCTGAGTGATGTTAATAATGTCCTCATTAAGATTTTTGAATGGTTTCATCAACAATGTAGCGCTTAACACTAACAAAAATAAATGCATTAAATTTGTATTTCCAAAAGTAAAACAGATACCTAATAAGGTTATTTTGCAAAACCAAGCATTAGAGTTTATGGATAGGGCAGTATTTTTAGGGATCACGATTGATTGTAAACTTCAATGAGGTCCCCATATAGAAACTGTATGCAATAAACTCAGTTTAGCTGCTTATACTATTAGAAAAATACGACAACTGAAAGATGTAGCCACTGCTGAATAGTTTACTTTAGTCAGTCAGTTTCATAGCATAATGTCTTATAGTATTCTTTTATTATGGGGACATGCGGTTGATGCAAAAACAATTTTTATCGTGCAAAAAAAAAGTGTCCGTGCTATTTATATTTTGCGCACTCGTGATTCGCTTAGGGAGTTATTTAAAAAAATTAGCACTTAAACTTTTCTGTCAATATATTTACTAAACTATTATGACAAACATTTTTTATGTAATTTTTAAATTTATTTATATTATTTAAAGAATGCCAACATAATGTACACTATTACAACAAATGAAATGCATACATCAATAATATTAGCCACTACAGTTACAGGCAAAGACTACATGCAAAATACAATGAGCGAAAAATTATATTTTAACTTAACACAAACCAATCATAGATAAAATAATAATGCCTTATGGTAATTAAGATTACTAGTATTTTTTTAATTATGATTAAATTACTCTGTAACAATAACAAAAAAAATGAGAAATTGATAAAACATCAAAAAGTTATAAAAAAACAGAATGAAAAAAAAATCAAGACATAATTTGTTAATAAATCTTTTATAGGCCAAAGTACACGCATCTATAATAAAATTTCCGAAAATATATTAGATGTCAAATCTCTGAATTCAAATTTAAAAATTACTTAAATAAAAATTTGTGATCCAAAGCTTACTATGCTTTGAAGGATTACTTTAATAATATGGAGGCGTGGTAGTACATGATAGTACTTATCTAGTTTGACAAAAAAAAATGTAAATATGACGGTACTATTATTTGAATAGCCGGAAATTTTAATGTTGAACAAAATTGTAAATAGTCTCATAGAAATTATATGATTGATGTTCAGTCAAATTGCAACAACGTGCAAACAGGGTCGAACTATCATTGTGAGTGGTGGACTTGAGTTTGTAATGCTCGCTTAAACTCCTTTGCTCGCGAGGGCGTTGCGTGGTGGGTCGTTCTCTTTCCTTCCATATGGTCGAAGAGGGCGATGACTACCACATGCGTCATGCTTATGAACAGGCCCCTGCTTGTGGGGTTTCTTCAGTCTGCTCAGGTTTACAAATTCTGTACACGTTTTTAATAAAACGCTTTTTTTAAGCGTTTAATTTTATCTTTACATGTGCTTTAATTACCTGTGAGACTATTCGTTGCTTTTTATTTTATGTTGTGTTATTTGTAATTTATAAGATCTGTTTAAAAGAGAGGATACCTACGGAGTTTTATTCGCCGGTTTCTTCTCTAACAGAGAAACCACATTACGAAACAGAGATAGAAAAAAAATACAGTTGTCTAACGATGTCTGAATTACTTACGTAGTACTACATACGTAGACTGTTTATTTCATTTCATTCCTGCTATGTACGTGGCAGAGCCCAGCGGCAGCTCGATTGGGCCAGCTAGACGGGTAGTACCATGACTCTCAAAATACCGGAGTGAAGTCGAGATATCTTGTGCTTCTGCGTTTATTTCGGTGAGCTAGGTAGCTGGAAGTCCACGCTCCATCCCCACCCCTACCCATACCCTTTCTAGTGAGGAGTCTCTTAAGTGGGTATTGAAAACCATAGGCACCAAACAACTTCAAGCAAAGGAGGTTACAGATGCGTTGTCACCCATGAGGAATAAGATGAATGCCTTACAGCCTGTAATTATACCGGCTCAGTATATCCTTCAAAATGGAACTCAACAGTGCTTGCACTGCTCATTAGCGCCAGCAATAGGGAAGTGGGTGCAACCTACCCAGACGACTCCTAGACAGAGAAGGAGCCTAACACCTAGTAAGCATAGAAATTATATACGAATAAACAGACCGCGGATTGCCACTTTGTTTCCTACTATTTAATTATAACGAAATTAAAGAATTCCTAACAAAAAATGAAAGTTTAATATTTAACGCAGTAAATTTGTTTAATTTTACTGAATGCTTTTTTATTGTAGGTATGTAGGTAAACACCAAATTCGGACACAAATTCTTTGTTTTACAGTCAGTTTACGTTTCACTGTTGGACATGGGCCTTTTACATGTGGTATGAGTGGAGGTTTTGACATAATCGCCACGCTTCGTGAGCGGATCGGCAATCCTGATACCATATACTCGCAAAATAGATGCTATTAGCTGTTACGAGTTTGCATATTTTCGTAAAAAATTCATTTACTAACTGATCATGAAAATAAAGCTAAGAAACTAAGAAAGTGTAAATTCAGAATATTAAATCAAAACTATACGAAGTTCTATTTCATTCCAAATAAGTTAAAACGTCTATTAAAAACTAGCCGGCTAACAGTTATTGCAGCTCAGTCAGGCGTGAGATAGTCTATCCGTTTGGAACAATTTTTTAGCGTTGTTCACAAATCATCTCTTTTAACTATGACAAGGTGGCTGATGTAAGTGTGCTTCTTTTTCTAAAAATGTAACGTAATCCTTTTTAACTGTTATGAACTGTAAAGATATTATTAAATATTTATCGTTATGAACCTAAACTACCTCTGTGTCCTAACCTCGCCTGTGTCAGTCTGTTACAAGTCCTTTGCTGAACATATTCAGGTGTGTACGACCTCCTTGCCGATGCCAGGCGAAGCGCAGATACGTTCATACAATTCCTGCCGTTGTCGAATTATTCGACTCAACACAGAGATAGCCATCTTGGCGTGTCCATTTTTACATTCAAAAAAAGAAAAAACCATGAAAGAAATAACGGTAGGCATAGATTAGAAAACATAGAACTTATAGAATATTCTTAAATTAAAGTGCTTATTCTTAACTAAGTACATAACCTATAGAAAAAACAATAACCTATAGAAAAAAATTACTTATGTAAGTAGAAAAAGTTAAAGCTAAATTTAAGAAGTTATTTCGCAGGGTTTACTCCTCGCCTAAGCAAGGGAGTAAACATAATAGGACCTGCATAATCAAAACTTGTATGCGTTAAGCTCTAATCGAAGGAGATACTAGAGAACTTGGAAGGTCAGCCATCGTCACACTTTAGTTTCATGGAGCGCCAGTGACCTGGGTTTGATCCCCGCCAGAACCACTAAAATTGTTGATAGTAATACTAAGTGCTAAATTTACCACGTGCTCGGCGGTGAAGGAAATCTTCGTAAGCATCTCCTAATACGATATATCCGTAAATTGTCTCTAATGCCACAGGATTTCCTAGCAGTGAAGAAATTCTATTTGTTAATAAAATGCATGTGAATAATTTTACTCCCAAACGCATATCAACGTTACCAGAAATAGCCCAGGAGGCATCGGTAAGCGGAAAATCACTCAAATGATGCCTGTGACATCGATTTGAGTAAGCGAAAGTGAATTGACTAGTTATGTGGGACCAAACGAGCATGCGGCTCATCTGATGGGAAGTAATTGGCTCTATCACCTCATGCTCGCTTCAAAACCTTTGCTAGCGGCGGCGTTGTGTGACGGGTCATCCTTTAATATGGTTGAGGAGGGCAGCCATTGGGAGCTGGTCAGCTCGGGTCTGTAAATCCTGCATTCGAATTTTTTATTATGCTTTTTTAGTATTTAATTTTATTTCAGAATATACTTTAATCGTTGCTTTTTATTTTATTTTTGGAAAGTACAAGATCTGTGAAAAAAAATTAAGAAAGAGTATATCTACGGAGTTTTTAACCTCATTACAAAACAGTGGTAGATTTAAAAAAAATAATGAAAATTGATAAACGTTCTTACGACAATAAAGATAATTTTCATTTCGTTTCGTTTACATTTTCGTTATCATTTTATTTCATTTCACTGTTATGTTGTTATTATGATTATTACATTTTAAACTTATGTGTAATAAAGGCCAGTACGAATATCACTGTCAATTTGGTTACCTAGGCTTAGCGGGGGTAATAGAATTATATTTTCATAATGAAATTACACGTAAAATATATGAACTCATAATTATCTTCAAAGTCTGAAAGTATATTATAGTTTACTTTGGCGTTGACATTTAGCGTAATAAATAAGCGTTATAATTATCTAAAACTGTGCTAAATTGAGGAACAATTTCGCCTAAAGTTTGAATACCAGTAAGAAATATTTCTTTCTCGTCTTATTTCTTTAATGCACACTGCTGCGATATATTTTTTCTACGCGTTTATATTAGGTCTTTACCAATGAAATTGCCGTTTTGTATGAAAAAATTTAAACGAATTTTTTTATGTATTTTTTATTTGTATTAATCGAAGTAATAACCCATGCAATCAATGCATATTTGCCAACGCAGTGGCAGGTTATTGATGCCCTTCTTAAAGAAATCAGCTGGACGGGAGGCAACAAATTCTTCAAAGGCATTGTGTACTGCCTCTCGGGTATTGAATTATTTTCCCGCCAAGAAGTTATCCAAATTCTGGAAAAAGTAGTAGTCTGTAAGCGCAAGGTCTGGTGAGTAGGGCGGATGACAGAGAGCTTCCAACCCCAGTTCTTGCAACTTGGAGACCGTCTGCTGTGCAGTATGAGGTCGCGCGTTGTCGTGCAGGAGCAGCGGAGACGAGCGATTGACCAATGCTGGTTGGCGATGTGCCAGCTTCTCCGTCATTGTGTTCAGTTCTTCACAGTACACATCTGCAGTAATGCTCACCCCGTTTGGTAAGAAGCTGTGATGAATCACACCGGGGCTAGACCACCAAACAGTGACCATCACTTTTCTAGGGGTAAGTTTTCGTTTAGGGCATTGTTTAGGTGCTGAACCAGGATCCAACCAACTTGCTGAGCGCTTGCGGTTATCAAACAGAATCCATTTTTCATCGCGGGTAACAATGCGGTTCAAGATTTGTGTGTCTGTTGAGCAGTGCAAGGCACGTCTCGACGCGTACTTCGCGCTGGGGATCATTGAGTTCCTGGGGCACCCATTTGTCAAGCTTTTTTACCTTGCCAATTTGACGCAAATGGACCAATATTGTTTTGACACTAACGTCGAAAGCTGCTTCTAATTCAGCCGTAGATTGTGTATCATCAGCTTCCACAATCGCCTTTAATTCGTCATTGTCGACCAAAGGCTTCGGACGACCGCGAGGTTCATTTTTCAGGTCGAAATTTCCAGAACGGAAGCGAGCAAACCAATAACAGGTCGTGCATTGGTTTGTAGTGTTAGCTCGTCGTTGATGTTGCGTGCCGTTTGTGCCGCGTTGCTGCCACGATGACGAAAAAGATTTAAATGGGATGAAAATGTAACACTAATCAATAAACAAATGACTACTTTTGGAAAAAGAATTCCATGTTTGTAAAATAAAATTAATTTCAAATTAGAATTCATAGCTAAATAAAAATTATTTTGATTTGAAATGGCCAGTACTGCAGAACGGCAATTTCATAGGTAAAAAAAAAAAAACTATTATAATGCGTCTCGTTTAGTAATTAAGATACTAAGTTGATTATTGTCGGATAAAGTCGGAAAAATGCCGTCTAAAAAGATATTATTAAAATAATAATATCTTTTTAGACGGCATTTAGAATATTATACGGGTACAATATAAGCGACAACAACAATTAAAATCGCTTACGGCAAGAAATAAAAGCGACGCTTTAGACACGCATGGCGAATATCTGCAATTACATGCATAGAAGAAGTATGCGATTTAGTTATTAAGACAGCATGTTAATAAGAAATATGGGCTGTTTATGAAATAAGTTTATCAAATGAGTGTTTAGTTATATAATGCGTAGGTGCTTAAATATTGAAATTATCTAAAGTACGTAAACGCATTATGTAAAGGAATAAAATGATTTAAATTAAAGAATAAGTGACTAATTTACATGCGAAATGCGAAAATACCCAATATAAGTACTTGAAATGTTACTCAACACAATGTGACGAATATTGTAATAATATGTAGTATAATTATATACACGTAAAATATTTATAAAACTACAATGAATGATTCACTCGGTGAGAAGTGTGTAGGAAAATTGAGATTAAGATACTACTCGCTTACTACGCAGAACCATGTAATGAACGAGATGAGCAGTGGACTCACGACGTGCTCTATAGTAAATAGCCGTGCAGACCTTGCTTCTGAGGGCGATGCCAAAACTACGACTTACATTACTTCTGCAGTCGCGGTAGTACACCAGTAATTTAACTTTTTTTTCGGTTAGCTTAAAACCAGTATAAACTATTTCGTGTTAATTAAACAGATTTTTTTTTATGTTAGCTTCTAAAAAGAAATATGGAGTTCGATAACAATTAAAAGTAAATTGATTATTCAAAATATAAAATTACCGTTTGAGTGCACTACGTGTGTGCACTTTTAGGCATATATTGACAACTGCTAGTTACAATGTATGGTACTTCTGTAGTGATCTTCTGGGTATAATTGGGGTAATATATCATTTCTGTGCCGACGTATGTATTTCTTGATAATTACTGAACACTTCAGGGGCTAGGCGATAATATGAAACCCGATAATGAACGTGAAAATGAGTTATTGCATTTCTTTTAGCAGTCCTAATAATCCCATTCTTCAAATTGATTTGTTCTTCGCTAAGATACATAAAAAGTAATTAGTTAACACTAAGCGTAATTAAGTAGTAATGAATATTCTACGCGTATGGTTTATGGCAGATGCTATAAATATTGTTATTTCTGATTAGGTGTTTTTTGTTATAGATTTGTAAACATCATATTATAGCATATTACAGATTATATACCTGTGACTTGAATGCATAGATCGCTTGTTAGCAGTGAGTCTTGTCTAGAAGGCGAGCTTTGCTTTTGGGGCAAAAAGAAAGGTCGATCACACAATATGGCTTGAAATTCTTTCAGCCTCGATTTCCGTAACATATTTAATCATGGCGACTTTTAGGCATTTTTTTTGTGAAATTCTTTAAAATGAAAACTATTTCAATATACTCACTGGCACAAAGTAAACAGACGGAATTGCGGTTCCGAGAGTTATATACGGTTTACGTATTCGGATTCATTAATGAATCCTTCACGCATCATAAGTTTGAAATAAAAGAAATTATTTTGTTATTAGTCATATCAGGACTAATGACACTAGAAGGTGAAAGTAAGGCAACTTAACTTGACATGCCTATTAATCGATACGATTTTAATAAGGTGAAAGGCTGAGAAATATCCACCATGCAGCTTCAGTGTAGGTTGACGTACTAACGTGTCCTCGAAATATTCACTTTTTATTTCTTGGACATGATAGTTCCTGCTACCCGTATCTGGTCTGAATATTTGAGATGCTTATTTCTCTATTGATGATAGCTATGAGATTTTTATGACATTTTGCTAAGGAACCCGAACTAAATTAAAGAAAGTGTTTTCTTTCAAGGTATTTATTTATTGGTTATTATTTGATAGGATAACGGCAATCGATACACATTTTGCGACCAGGTCAGCCGACTACCTATTACAATTGAAAAGATTTAAGCACTTTAAAGGTAGGACAGACAGACGGGCGGACGAACAAACGGCATAGGCTTAGTTCGTACGGAACCATAAGGAACCTAAAACACGATTTGTTTCATTCATAATAGGCAGCTATTGTAGCGTTTAAATAGACGAAGCTGTATAGACACACAGACTTTAATTCGAAAGTCGTAAATATTGCAGAGATTTCCAAGACCAATTTAATTTATCACGTAATCAAATGTCAGCAAGTGAGAAATCGATGGTCCGACCGGGGCTAAAGCACGTCTGAAGCCGATTCGACGCAGTTAATTTCAATTAAACAGTGTGATTTGTTTGCAAACTCCATCGAGTTGGTTAAGTTTATAGATCTTAAAAGTTTAAGTAGTTACATATTTCTAAATAATAATTAATATCAAGAAACTCCAAAAGCTTAGCAGCTTCTCCAAAAATAGGAAGGTTGTTAAACCTTCTCCTATTTTAGGACCCAGGGAATTCAGAGTTATCCAATTGGGTTGACGAAGTGCTCAAAAATTGCTCGAAATGTTCAAAATATTATTGTATATTCTTATGTGTATGAATCAAAGGCTTGACCTTCTGACGACTGCAGACGCTTAAACTGCCACAGCTGTTTTAAATAATGCAGAATAAATTTAAGATTTAATAAGAATAAATTGATTTTCAGTTAAAATTTTAAAGGGAGGTAGATTTTTTTCATGACATTATAGCCTTTTATAGTTAGTATATCATTGTGTAGAATTTGGAGCTTATAATATAGTATTATAATAAATAAGGTTATAAACATTTTCTAATTAATGAAACAAAAGTGAGGCGGGCTCAAAAAGACCGTGATGGGAATAATTAGTCTATTCAATTCATTTCACCGTTATCAGACGGACTGAATGGGTACCTCGAGGAGCAATAATGGTTCCCCGCTCAGAGAAATGACTTTAAGGAACGGGTATACTAAGTCAAGATTATTCGAAAACTGCTTGGTCCTTTGGGAAAATTAATTAGTGTCTATTGTTACGTTAAGGAGACTTGGAAAGACTTGTTTCAATAAAAATTACAATTTATAATTACTTTCCCATGCGCGACAACGCGATCGTCACTTAAACATAAGTTACATTTGACAATCGCAGAATTCAACTATCATTGGAATCTTGTAGTACTGATGTCTGATATTCTGTGGTTGGCTTTGATTTCTAAAATATTATATTATTGATCGATTCATAAAAGTATATTATCCAATTAGACAAAATATGTTCGTGCTTTTTGGTGGTTACAATTTCAGGTTACGGGTAAGTTCAAGTGTGGCACACCAATATAGAGCAATTAGTAAATTCCTCAATGGGTATGGAAAACCACTATCCACTATGCTATCTTATTTATTACTTCCATGTCCTTTTCACTTTTGATCGTTGATGAAGAGGAAATACGAAAAAGATTTATCTCTGTCAAATCCAAAGCTATCTTTACAAATAATATTCTCTCTCCGTATCAGTCTAGTTGTTGACCTGGGCACAGCACTACTACTGCACTTCTAAAAGTAAGTAACGACATCCGAGATGGTATAGGACAATCTAAACTGACTGTAATGTAATGTCATCGACTATGACATTATACTAGCGATCCTCTCTCGATTGAATGCTATCCTCTCTTGATATGCCGCTTATTCAGCCCAGGATTTAGTTTCAGCTTATCTGCGGGGGCGCCGACGGGTTGTGCGTTCGGTTCAGAATTTGTCTGATTTGTGTGATGTACTAACTTGCGCCCCTTAAGGCGGTATTTTTTCTATTCTATTGGTTCCCAAATTTATTAATCTAATCACCCACCTCAAAGCTGAAGTGTTCTTACCTTTTGCTTCTTAACGATTTGCAGCTCTATGTGCAAGCGGAGCCTTTCTATTATTTTTAAGTATTAAAATATATGATTTTATTGATGTGTAAATATTGTACATATTATACAATACAGTACATAATATGTTTTTATCTACATATTTAGGTACATATTTTTAATTGTTCTTGGTTTCATTCTGCTGCACCGCCTCTATAATACGTTTATCTCTACTTAGCCTTATTGGTAACTGGGAGATAATGCAATAAGTCCGCCATGTGAACCACTTTATAGAGAAAAAGCTTCTCGAATTGAGAGTTACATTACGGGTCATTAAAAGTAGAAAGCTCGGCACCCAAAAAAATTAAAACAATGCTAACAACTAATATATTATTTAACATCTCGGTAAAACATAGTTACGAACCAAAATCTGAAAGACTTGTTAAAAATTTAACAGCAAATTTAGATGAAATTAAATACGTTCCACAGTAAAACATAATGATGCAAGAAAACCACAGTTGATTCGACAAGCGACAACGATTTCCTTTTTATCCATATTTTTTGCAAACCAATACGCACAAGGTGATCATAGTCATACACATACATAAGTCTGTTGTCTCCGTTGGCCAACGTGTCGGCGTGACGAGGAAAACAGTAAGGAAAATATATGACGTGCTGTTGTGCCCTTCACGGGAACCCGGGTCTTTTCATACGTCGTTGTCCCCTTTAAATCTGTATTTATTATTTGAACATAGTTTTTATGGCGGGAAAGAATATCATCCAGAAAGGGAATGGGGAATGAAAAATTAACTAAAAGCTGATCCGACCGGTGAACGTACAGGCACTACATATATTTTCAATGTCACGGACAGTAGAGGTAAATGGTGACAAAGACATATTTAGGCAGGCCTCGAGCACCTCGTGCATCGCACAGGACGTGTGCTGCATAATAATTAAATTAAGTTTTTATGCCCTCTGAAGCTGTCGGAAGCAAAACAAATTCTGATTCTTTTATATTAGAGGAACATATAGAGCCATAACAGGTAAGTGGCTAGTTATTGTTGATCTCTATCAGAACCAACGTAATTAGGGGATAAATTAGAAAAGGAACTCGTGTTACCGTTTGTTGGCATAGGTGAACGAGCGGAGGTCGAGGCGGAGATCTTTGTCGTAGTAGGTACCATCCACCCTAGCCCATGTGACATGGGTGAACGAACCACAACAACTTGTGGGTTAAATAGGATTATGATGATTATTAAAGCATAACTGAGTGTAATTGGTAATACACGACGAAGGGGGCCAGTTTGAATAAAACTGTTGTTTTAATTAATCGCATATATTTCGATAAATATGTTTGTTTTATTATTAGAACATTTTTTTGTTTTTAAAAGATATGCACTTTAATTTGTAAGAGAACTAATGACCATACTAGGCATAAAG
Source organism: Bhutanitis thaidina (assembly GCA_029286595.1). Taxonomy (NCBI): domain Eukaryota; kingdom Metazoa; phylum Arthropoda; class Insecta; order Lepidoptera; family Papilionidae; genus Bhutanitis; species Bhutanitis thaidina. Next base: position 7,887,385 of record JAGSMS010000022.1, read on the forward strand.
TATCTCTGAGTGTTTTTTTCCACTTCCTTTATCTCGATAAACCCGACAGATCCTCTCTGAACCCATGCGGTGGATAACAAAAATCCCAAAAATATATTTTTCAAATGTATAAACAATTTTTGGTCTAAACGTATTTAAATTTTAGAGATACAATATGTAATTATAATATATTTTTAATAGCCGCCGTATGGTATCGGCGGAAGAATCTGCTGTCGCCTTTCTACCAGCGGGTATTTATTAAATGACGACAAAGAGAAAAGCCTTGAAAATCACAATGGTTATCAAAAAGATTACGGGATAACCATCTCGAAAAATAGCAGACCGAAATTAAGCATACCAATGACGGGCAGCAGAATCTAAGGTGAGAGGTGTCTGCTACTGCGATTGCCAACCCGCTTGCCGAACGTGCCGATTATGACAAATCATCCTTACTTTTTTACTAACTTGGGAATGTGGACAACGAGCAAGCGGCTCACCAGATGGTAAGTGATTACCGAGGCTATCTACATCTGCAAAGAAGTACAAAATGGTGGTACTACCCCGATCAAGTCGACCCATTCAAGCAGCAGCAAAAGCCGCCGCTTGGCTCAACCACGTTCAAGACCTATGTCCTGCAGTTTACTATTTACAGGCAGATAAGGTTGATGAGATCCTTTAAAAACATGTGGTTATCAGGTTCTCATGGTGGAGCCAAGAAGTAAGTACTGGAACTCTTCGTAATTTTATATTTTATTCAAAATATGTGGTAACGAAAATTTCATTATGGAGCCAGAGGTGTTTACTGAAACTATTCATGGTTCGTAGACACATCAAGTTAGGGTTCCTTTGATTAGTATTGATGAAATCTGTTCAAAACATATTTATTAATCAATGTATATAATTGTGGGCTATGTAAATAAATCACTTCAAAATTATTTGGAGCTTTGGTGGTGCGTTTGTTATTGCTATTAAGGCGGCCCACCCAAATAATCGTGTTTTGGCGTTATTCTGTTCTTTCAAAAAATACATTAAAACTCAAAAACTATGTTTGAAATCATTTACAGAAATCTTTAATAAAAACTTATTAACATAGAAAAGATGAAATTTTGCTAAACAACACTTTAAAGCTGTTGTAAAAGAGGAGGTGCGTTGTGGAGGATAAAGGGATACGGGACTGAAAGCATATTTCTTGCTGGATAAAACGAATAGATAGAGGTCTTTAATATAAACGAAGCAGACTTTAGTACTCTCGAAAAATGTAAGGCAACGGTGAAGACATAATGAATTTTTAACTTGATGGGTTTGATGCTTTTCGCCACATTCGACATTTCATTTTGTGGCGATATTCTTACCGTGTGTATAAGGTTTTTAGCCAATTTTTATTAAAGTGTAAATAAAGTTAAGAAAACGATTATTTCTATCATTTTAATTTTGAGATTTTTTTCATTTTTTTCAGACTATCAAAGTCTACAACTGAAGAAAGGCCTCACTCGAAGATTGCCACAATGCACCCTCCTTAGCCACCTGCATCCAACGACTTTCCGCAACACTGCAGGTCGTCATTACGTCTTCTGGGTCGTCCTACTTTGCGTTCACCTGTACAAATTTCCACTAAGAACCTTTCTTCCACAAATTTTCTTTTTAATGTATAACAGAACTTATGGTCATGATAGGTAGAAAACATAATTATTCTGTGTTGTGGTTGAAAAAAAGGTTTTAAATAAGCGTTTCTGTTTAAAATTTCGTTGTTACGTTTCAATATAAACGTTATAGTTACAAATGGTCAAAATACTCCCAACCGCTAATACTCTTAAAACAACTAGCGATCTTACAAAGAAAAGCTCGGAAAAATTAAATCTAGATGTTAAATCGATATCAAACCCCTTAAGTTATATCGATCACCTAAAATACACAAGGCAAATACATACACACAGTACATACATAGTACTCACACCGTTCAATAATAATTTAAATCGGTTCATCAATTTATAGATTGTCTTAATACGTAACGAAAATAGTGTCATCGCATAGGGCATAGGGAATACATCAGCATACGATTATGATATGAAGGATTTATACCATTTTATCAGTGAGACAAACATCTACATCTTACTGACAATGAACTTAGGTCAGTTTTGACGTTCAGTCGTATATTTTCATATCTGCAGACATTGGCTATCTGTTGTGACAGGAAGAGTTCTACAAATAACTAGACGGTGTGGCGATGAGCTCCCCTGTATCTCCTATTGTCGCCGATATATTCATGGAAGACTTTACTTCCATAAATTTTCCACCGTATAAATTATTTTTAAAAACTATATTAACTCCAAAATGCTAAAATAAAGCTTACTATTGTGTTATAGATCAAATAACTCGCGGAAGAAGTACTTTGATATTGCTATACTGCATTTTCCCTATCCTTTATGTCTGCAGGAAGAGAGGAGTGTCGGAATTACGATGCACGCAGTTGAAACGTGTTTGGCGGTGGAACCATAGAATCTGCCTGGGGTGCCGGGATAGCGGGTACTTCCAAGCTTCCACCTTTCCTGACCTCCATGGTTTCTGGTAGCCTACTCCGGAGGGATTGTTGCCCACGTGAGATTTGAGACCGAGTTGCGAGGCGCGCCTCTGGAGGGTTTGGGAAAGGATGAGTTCTTTCCTACGAATGGGACACCATGTGCGGGTGAAGCGGGTGGGGTTGCGGAAATATGCGAAAGCGTTCCCGTGGCTCTGATTTATGCGATCAAAATTAAACACCGTGGAGATTTTGCAGCAGCTCGAAAAAAAACCCGTTTCATGATGTAGCCAATATCATCAATGACTCTTCCGATAATTTTTATTTTTATAGAAATGGGAGCAAACTGACACTTGATGGTAAGTGAACGACCCCCACGTACATCTGCAACATCAAAAGAGCTGCAGGTTTGTTACCATTATCTTAGGATATTTGGGGGATAGGAGGGAGAATAGAGAGTGGATGGGTGAGGAGCGAGTGGATATTCGGTTACCTCACTCGCCAAATGTTCCCAGTTCGAGCCGATCCCATTCGAGCAGCAGCTAAAGCCGCAGCTGGGCACTGATCCCTCATCAAATTGACAACAGGACAACAAACACTTTAGTTTTTTGGTGTTAATGGGTGCAGTACATGCAACCAGCCGACACATTAGATAAATATTACATATGAGATAAGGAAATTCAGTAAATATTTTTACTATGTCATATCTGCTAAATCCTGTGCTTTTTGTCTTCTAAGCAGAGAAATCATAAAAAAAGCACTAAAGATTTTAAGATTTCAATAGTGTGAGATAGATCTTATGGTTTCTTGAATTTATAGAACTCACCATTTTAATTAATTATTTAAATTGAGGTTCCAAGAAAAAAATCGATTAAAATATGAAATGACATGGTAGCACAAGAGCGAAGTACTTTTACTTTACTACTGTACTTTTCGATGTCCTGTAAACGCAGCCACTGAAGCACTTTGACCAACTCTCCCTAGCTCTAGCTCAATTACTCTTTAAAAAATTAGGGTCAGACCAATAATTAATCAATAAAAGCTGAAGGTAGCCGGAGTTAACTATGACATCTGGACTTCTAACACCTCAGTACCCCGTGACCATGACTGCTGTAAAGCAATTGAAACGTCAGGAATATAAAAACATAATTAAACGCGATAAAATCCGTAAATAATAATAATAATTTAAAGATTATTTCTAGTAAGGAGAACAAGAGGAAAGGTGTAACTATAAACCTTTAAGTTATGACACGTGATAGGATAATTAATGTATGAGTATATTTGAACGTGGCAGAGCCAAGAGGCTTTTGCTGCTGCTCGTATTGGCTGGTTTGACCAGGGCTTCGCAGAATACCGGCATGAAGTAGTGGCATCTTATGCTTCTGCGTATCGTTCAGTAAGTGAGGTATCCGGAGGCTGACTCCTCCTCCCCATCCCCCTCCTCATCCTCCCTTCCTTCACCCAAGCACCCTTAAAGGGCGGTAACGCACCTTCAGCACTTCTGGTATTGCAGACGTACGTACGGCGACGGTAATCACTTACTATCAGTTGAACCGCTTCCTCGTTTGCCGCTTTTCCCATAAAATAAGAAAATAAAATGTACATTACAGTGAGATCGGTGGTAGCACAAAGCGCTCGCATTTAATGACATACTACGGAAGTTATAAGGGCCTTTGATTCCCGGAGCCTAGACCGCTAAAATTGTCATTTTCAATTCAATAGATTTATCACATTCTCTGTTGAAAATATAAAAATTGGCTAGGAAAGCTAAATTTCTGAGAAATAAAGAACATGTATTACACTGGTGCAGCGTGTTGGACGTTTCCCGGCTCATTTCGCTCGCTATCTTACTCTAAACCGTCTAACTGTACTACAGATTACATTAAAAAATGAAAATCATATCACTAGAACTATATGAAATTATTAAAAGTGGACAAAAATATTAATTTATTCATTACAAAGTAGCCATGCTATGTAAACCTTACCTAATTTAGACGTTAATGAACCGCGCTATGAACATCGCAGTAAAGATTTTAGAGTGATCTTGAGGCTGATTTTTTGGCGAACTTTCTTCGCTTGTTCATTAGTATAATTAACTTATGCCGTGCGCTTGTACAATTTGCTCCGGCTTCCTGTGTTATTAAATTACGCTTAAATTTTTTACAGTTTCAGATATTTTTTGAAATCTTTTTATAAACTAATTTTAATGTTTTTTTAAATGTATGCTATTATTATGCTGGATATAGGTATGGATTAGGCATGAATGATTGAAGTGTAGAAAAATAATATAACCGACATTGCTGGTTTCTTGTGACAGTGGCTGACTGATATCACTCACATGAATAAAGTGGCAGTGTATGTATGTAGCTTTTGATGTTTATAGTTTCGAATACTGTTTCCCGTGCATTGCCTTACATGACTAATTAGGACGGGAAAAATCTCAGTCTATAATAAACCTACAAGTTTATTTGTCACTTCTATATTGTATAGTTGCGAGTATATTTAGTCAGCCACGTCTAGGTAGCCCATTTTGACTGCGGGATACAGGCAGACATAACAAGCGTTATACTAATGGATTAAAATTTCATAAATTAAAAAATATTTACACTTTTATAAAAACTTAGCCGTGCTGTATAAATCTACTGCCTCTTTTCCGTGAGTGAAATGGAACTCAGAGTCTCTGTGGATAACTGGTGTGATTGGCGCTTATATAAATATTATCCCTTCATAACATTATATGCTATGATAATAGAACTTTTATTGTTTTAGAACGTTAAGAATTATATATAATTAAAATATTGCCTTTTAGATAAGAATAGTATAAATATTCAACGTATGAAAACAGAGATTGGACAGCTTTAAATGTGATTAAAGAGGGACAGGCGCCTTTATTCCGATCACGTAGACAATTATACGATTAAGGGAGAGGGCTTTAGTCACTAGCCTCAACGAACGGTTAACTTTTGCAATAAACTCATCTCGGGTCCACTTAATTAGTTTAATAGAAAAAGTCTAAATCTAAATATGTTCCTAACTAATTTTAATTTACCATCAATTAAATTAAAACCTAAAAATACTATGTAACTGCCTCAATGATTGATTTAATTGCACCTCGTTTGGGCATTATTTTTAGCCCTTTTACTAAGGTTACGCCGTCTATTCGTCCGTCAATCTGTCTGTACTATCTTTGAAAGGGTGCTTTATTTGAACCGTAATAGGTGTGCAACCGTATGTGTTATTATGGTGGAAATCCTAAAACAAATGTTTCAGTAAATGCATAACACAGATATATTGTGTGATTGTACGGAACCCGCTTTGGCGAATCCGACTCGTACTTCATTAGTTTTGGAAATGTAGAATCTCGTGTATTTCCTGATATAATGAAAAAAAATCAATCCTTTATTTAAACATTGAGCCCCAAGAGAAAAAGATATTTTCCTGATAAAGGTATTTTATTTGTGGTCCAACATAAAAATATGGTTTATTCTCGTAAACGGTTGTGAGTTATTTAATGTGATAGTGTTAACCTTTGATAAAACGGGCCCGTTTGTGTATCGAGTAAGGTATACTCCACTTGCAGTATTAGCCCCATAACAGATAAGTTTAAGTAATTTTGTAAATAAAGTTGTAAAAACATGGAAAAATATTCTCCATGTTTTTCGTAGTACAAACTCAATTTAAAGTACACTTGGAATGCGTTCGATGGTAATTACTATGTTTGTAATGCTTTATTGTCTTTGATAAATGATTTCTGATAGCCCTAAGCCCAAGTAAATTAAGAAAGGGTCTTCTTTGCACCTATAATACCTGTATATCCTGTCCATGTTCAAGTAAAATTAATATCATAAAGTAATAGGTAATAAAAAGTGCGTAAGTCCATTGCCGTAGTCGAAACCGAGGTCGAACGGTCTGTGTAATTACAGGTATCGACTGATTCAAAGGCAGTACGGTAAATGAACTATGTCGTAATAACACACGAGTTGAAGGAATGATATATATTGGGAATTTTGAACTTTTTTTATTTAAGTTTCAATTTAGCCTTATTTTTCCTTCCTTTCCAACTAACAGCCCATGGACATCTGTAAAAAACTTCAATGGAAGAGGTTACATATGTGTTGTCATCCCAGAGGACTATGATGGAATGCCCCACAGACCGTAATTATAATGGCTTTATTAAATGGCTAACTATACCTTTCCAACCAGAATTCAACAGAAATTGCACTGCTGTGTAATTGTGTTGTACAAGTACTGTTTTGTTGGTTGTTACATACCCAAACGACTCCTAGGCAGAGAAGGAAACTCCAGGCTAGTAGTATATCTTACTAGGCCTCTCTTACTAGAATCATCTACCAATGTCAAGTCAAGATACCGAACGATGGCAAAGTCACGGTATGTATATATTTTAAAAAGAAATCACAATAGTAATAAAGCGCATTGTCAAAGTCCAAAGCATTAATTAAAAACAATTTTATTTGAAGTAGCCGCCATAAGTTTTTGTACAGCATCAGCAGACTCTCTCTTCTTCTTAATCTCTCTGGTCGGCGAACGAATCTGGTCACGAATCTTAGGCTTAGCACTGTCTCCATACTAGGTTTAGGTAGCTAAGATTTCTTCACAGACTCAATACTGTTACGATGTGAGCACGCCAGTTCATATATAGATTGGATGAGAGCCAGTCTTAAGCTCTAATGAAGCTCAGAACGTTGTTCTCGAACCAAATTTGACTTGTTCGTACCTTGTGACCAGAAGCAGAGTCTTGCTAGAAAGTCTACAACACATTTTTAGAAAGTGTATCATGAAGAGGTTTAACCACACAATCCAAGACAGTCTCTTGTTAAACTTTGGCCCACGTTAGTTTTACCTCCCTGTTTCACAAAAATTTTCTTCTTTTTCGACTTTCGTGGCTGGACACTCAACTAAAACATGATTGATGCAGGGGTGATGACCACGTGAACTTTCCCAATAAGTTGCGAGGCTTCCTTAGAGCTGTGAGTATCCACTTTCTGATTTTGCTTTTTGTAACGCGTAATGCTCTTCAATCCTATTTTTTTTTTTCATATATAAAGTGCACATTTGTGTCTTTCTTGTGTATAGAGTGGATTACACTCTCTGAAGCTGCAGGAACCGATTTAGGGCATGTCCTATTCAGGAAATAGTAACAGTCATTTTACCCAAGCTTAATGATAAATCAATATACTGGTTCTTCCATTTATTGAAGACTATAATGATGATATTATTAAGACATCACAACCTGTCACAATTTTTTTTTATGGGATAGGTGGCAAACGAACAAGCAGTTCACCAGATGGTAAGTGATTGCCGTCGCCCACGTACATCTGCAACATCAGAGGAGCTGCAGGTGCGTTGCCGGCCTTTAAGGATATTTGGGAGATAGGAAGGAGGATGAGGAGGGGGATGTGGTGGGGATTGGGCCTCCACTTACCTCATTCACTGAACAAAACGCAGAAACACAAGATGGCTCTACTTCACGCCGGTATTCTGCGAGGCCGTGGTACCAATCCGGTAGAGCCGGCCCAATCGAGCAGAAACAAAACCGCCGCTTGGCTCTACCACGTGTAGAACCGATCTTATGCCAATGTCCCAAAAGCATCATGTCAAATTGTATTCTTAAGAATATTTCATAATTTCCATCTAATGATAGATAGATAGTTCTCCTGGCCGATTTCAAGCACGACGACAACTTCGAAATACTATCGGCAGTTGTCGGCAACTGTGCAGGAGGTTATAGTGGTGTGTACTGTAAAGAGACACGAGACGAACACAACACAGCCAGACACGAAAGCCAAGTTTAATTTCCTCTTCTATAAGTATTTGGTGTTTCCATTGTCAGTATATAACATTACTATTAAATACAAGTTTAATTCCAAACAAAATAAATTTTAATGTCGAAAATGATTAGTATTCAAAACCTACTCGGTTTCAGTAAAGAAGTTAATGGTTTCTGCAGCAGCGGTGCGTAACGTTGACCCAAATATATCAACTAGGACAGGATGAAAATTGGACTGAACCTTTGCTAATGTCCTATATATGATCGTTTTACCCTTGTTTCTGATTATTTGTATTAGATCTATTGATAATACTTCTACATGTTGAACCTGAAAAACCTGAAGCAGTTTTAAAGATTATTTGTTAAGATAATGAATTTTAATAATAAGTTATGATTTGATTTTTAGATAAAACTATTTTAATACTAGACTTAATAATTTTTATACACTTTATGATAATTTATATATCTATGGCTCAGGTGATGTAGTTCAGGTACCGGTGACGACCGAAGCACCTCTGTAATTGTAATTTGTTGTAAATGTTAGTGCTGAACTACGTGTTAGCAGGTGAAGTAAAATATCGTGATGAAACCTAAGAAATAGAAAAGCCAGAGAAATAAAAAATATTTCTAGGATATGTGAAGTACTCCAACTCACACTGTAACAACGTGGGGGAATCTTCTCGACTTTAAATCCTCCTAAAATGGGAGTTGAATTAAGTTGGCCGTGTGATGTCGGCGTAAGAAACTGCCACTACTTTCTACCCGTGGGTGTCGAAAGAGGCGACTAATAAAAAGCGTTGAAAATCGCAATGGTTTCCGACAGGTGGCGGAAACCATCTCGAAAATGATCAGACCAAAATTAAGCAATCCGATGACGGGCTGGAGCGTCTGAAGTGCCAGGGGTCTGGTACCGCGATCGTGCATCCGCTTGCCGAGCGTTGCGATTAAGGTAATTCCTTCTTATGCGGGCCTGTGTCCTGCAGTGAATTATTTACAGGCTGGTAAGGTAAGGCTAAATGAGAAAAACCCTGAAGCCATCCAGCTGTTAATATTCTTTTTTATCTTTACAAGTATGAGTTTTTAATTTATTCTAAGTTCAATAGTGCGGAATTTAAAATTAATAATGTTAAGGTGCTACTGTTTTAATAGATTTCAGGGGAAGCTACTCTCAACAGGAAGATATGTAAATATGTCAGTGACATTTACACCCTGTTTATCGGATGGAGTTAATAGTTTCTTACAGCATAACTTTAGTATATACAGTGGTGGTCATATAATTACACTTCTTATGAATAAAGAAAGTATAACTTCAACGTACAAATGTTCGTAAAAATATACACATTCAATAATTAATAATCATGCAATAATATAGCTACTCAAATAAAAAACTCATTAAATGCATAAAATATAAAACATATCTTACTTTTAATTACAAAATGAGTCTTACACATGTAGGAGTTTATTTTGTGTTACTGGCCGCTTGCACGCCTAATTAGAAACATTTGAAAAAGCATCCATATCTCGATCTTTTTTTGAAATTGGAGAATAACATTTCTTTCTTGGCTTTTTCTATTATTTTGGCGGCAATTCAAAATTTAATCTGAATTTTATTTTGTTCAAATGGTCAAAAATAAAAGTTGTGACGCGTCTACTACGCAAATAATTGTTAATTTAGATATAGATCATCAGTGGGCGTACAGAAGAATAGCTGAGCATTTAAATTGTTCTGTTAAGAAAGTTTTTATTGCAATTAATCATTATAAAACACATGGAACTGTTGAAAATGTTCTTAGAAAGGCTCGGCCAAGAAAAACCTGTCCCAGAGAAGATATGCCAATCGTCTGTGTTGCTTAAAATTAAGTTTTTTCGCCTGATGACCAGAGAAACATCTCGTCAAGACTGATACGCCGAAGATTAGTGGAAGCTAAATTGTTTGGAAGAATCTCTCGAAAAGTACCGCTTCTTACCAAGCAACACCGAGAGAAGCGATTATTATTCGCTAAAAAATATGTTAATTGGACGGTTCGAGAATGGAAAAAAGTGTTAGTTTCAGATGAAACAAAAATAAATATGGTAAATTTCGATGGAAATCGCTATGTCAGACATCCTGTAAACAATGCTTTTAATTATAAATACACAAGGAGCATAGTCGAGCACGGTGGCGGTAACATTAAAGTCTGGGGTTGTTTTCCGGATGTGGAGTTGGACTCGTTCGGAAGATTGAAGGTACAATGGATCAATGGCAATACAAAAATTTCTTAGAACACACAATGATTCCCTACTCGGACGATCATTTGCCTGTAACCTGAATCTTTCAGCATGACAATGACACCCTAAACACACGGCCAATAGCGTCAAATGTTTCCTTAGCGAACAGCGTATATCCGTTTTAGACTGGCCAACAAATAGACCGGATTTAAAGACGATTGAAAATCTCTGGTATATTGTTAAAAAGAAAGTCTCAAACAAACGTAACACCATTCAAAACGAATATAAAGCATTTGTTGAAGCCTGGAATTCAATCCCCCTATGAAAAAGAAAAATGTATGAAATTGATTGAATCAATGCCACGTCGTTGCAGTGCTGTTATTGAAAATAAGGGATTCGCCACTAAATATTAATTATAACTATTGGTAGGCTGTGGATAGTAGCTATTTCGTAAATAACAATACTAATTACTAATACTTAAAAAAATATTGTTTTTTATACTTTTTTGTTGTTGTTTCTAATTGGTTGACCACTATTGTTCATACCTTAAAACTGATTTAAATGTTTGTCTGTACATATGTATATATTTATACGTATATATATATATATATATATATTAACATACATATATATATCAGGACCAGTGAATCATCATCATGAATTCGAAAACACGAAAAAGTACAGCAAGTTTGTGCGAAGCACTTTGACACAAAATTCGTAAATTTATTTTCAGAGCCCTTTGAGATTTGCGGACAGCATTTATATATCTTTTAAAATTATTACCGCCTCGGGTATTCTTTTATCCAAATCTGAAGAAATAAATTGTTTCGTTAGGCGTTGAAAAAAAGATGCGGCTAAGACGAAGGTGGAGCTCTAAAATTATTTTTTTAGAATCTTGTAAGTTCAAAGGTAGAAACAGGAAAGTGAACAATTTTAATTTTAACTAACTAATTTAAAAATTAAATGGGAGATACTCAGGTATGGCTGAGTTTGGGCAAATCTCCTATTAAATGTAAGGCTGAGCAGGCGGGTTGGTGAGCGCAGTGCTGGTACTGGCACTAGAGATGACACACTTATCTGTGGAATTATGTTCGGCATAATCGAATGGAACTTCCTATCGCCTGAGGCTCATCCGTTTGGAAGCAGAGTGCACCGCGTTCAGGTTTAGTAAACATTTGGAGAAAAAGCTAGTTTATTTTTCCTCCTCTTTTATTCATGTCAGGTTCTGTTGGCGCATTCAAGGAAAGGCCTAGTTTCAGTATTGGACTTGTACAGGCAGATGAAGTGAACTTAAAGGTCAAACAGTCGGTAGCATTAAACTTCTTGGAATATTTCCATATCGGAATTCACTTATCCTGTTGCATCCCGAAATCCCGACAGTTTTTTTAAATCAGACCTACGTAATATTTTTAAATACAAGTCGCGCAATCCTTTTACTTTTATTTTACATCAGATAAAAAGTAAAGTAACTATTTCGTAAATCGTTTTACATCAAAAAATTTACATCTAAATAGTTTCTAAATATTTAATAAATATAAAATAGAATTACATAATACTTAGTATAATACATAGTTATGTAATACAATAGCGTTAATATTTTCTATTCCATTAATAATAGAACTTCTAATTAGAACTATTAATAAAAGAAGCGCCAATAGCCAAATGGGTTAGGGCGCGGACTACGAAATGACATCGTAAGTTCGAACTCCCCATTCGACTATTATCGTGAACTACTCCATATACAAGCTGTAAGCTTAGTTGGAGAGTTAACGGGAATATTAGTAATGTTACGTAATAAATAGCGTTGTTAGTATTCGTTTTTTTAAAAAAAAACAGTGTGTGTGTACTTCGCACGTAAGAAGTTATACTTCTTTAGCGTAACGAAACAAATAAAAAGAAGACATTCCGACAGTTAACCTCTAATCTTTAAACCCAATTACAAAAGTCTATAACATAAAAAAACACTTTCATCACGTATACTCACAATTGATACGTGCGTACATCCACCACTATATATAATTTAAAATCACACACATAAATACATGTATATTTAAGTATGAATATATTTTTATCTCCACTGATGTAAAACACGTGTGTTAAAGACTCATAAATATTTGAATAACCATTTTAAATATAGTTACTATGGAGACTATACACTCCATAATAGTGTATAGTCTCCATAATAGTTACCAAGATAATTTAAGAGACATTTAGAAACCAACTTCATTCTGGTAATTTTAGATGTCGGTGTGCGCGCGCATCGCAAAAATTCACTCTCATCATTTAGTTAAGCTTAGCCAAAAGAAGTATAACTTCAAAAAAAAATCTGAACCGTTTTAAGCTATTGATGATAATGTTTCTGAGTGGTACCTATTGCTTGTGTTGTTATGGTATCTATTACGTTTAGTGTTCTTTGATTCTTTACTTAATCCTATATCGTTTTTGTCCGTCTTTAGGTTTCATCCCCAAACATAAATACATAAATCAACTAAACATTAGCATAGAGTAAAAAACTTATTTACTTATTTCCGTGTGGCTGTCGGAAGTAAAGAATAGCGCCAAGCCTATCTAACCATGGGTGTCGTAAAAGGCGACTAATGGTAAAAAATGATATTAGGAGATGGGCAGCAGCATCTTCCTGCACTAGAACAAAAAAAAAACTGCGGTTGCCAACCCGCTCGCCAGGCGTGGCAACTAAGGCAACCCCCCCCCCCCCCCATGATGAGAGGTAGAAGAAAGCAATGGCCCCCAGTCCCCGGCGGCCTCGCTAGTCCTGGCTATGGTGGCAGCCATGGTAACGGCGAGGCAGGGGGTGCGAAGAATCACCGGCTGATTTCTAGCTGCCAACCCAAACGACTGGACCTGGCAACATACAACGCACGTACATTGAGGACCGACGAGAAGATACTAGAACTGGAAGAAGAAGTAAGCAAGTTACACTGGAGTATTATGGGGTTGTCTGAAGTCCGAAGACAGGGAGAGGACTCTATAATCCTAAAATCCGGTAACTTGTTCTACTACCGGCAGGGTGACCATCTGTCCCAAGGAGGTGTCGGGTTTATCGTCCACAGGTCTCTCATCAACAACGTGATCGAGATCGGAAGTGTGTCGAGTAGGGTCGCGTACCTTATACTCAGAATAACCAAAAGGTATTCGCTGAAGGTCATACAGGTATACGCACCAACCTCGACACACCCTGATGATGAAGTGGAGGCAATGTATGAGGATATTTCAAGAGCCATGCATTGCTCTAAGACTCACTACACGGTGTTGATGGGAGACTTTAACGCAAAACTAGGTACGAAAAAGGCGATGAGCTGATAGTGGGGAACTTTGGAGTAGGGCAACGGAACCCAAGAGGGCAACAGCTGGCTGACTTCATGGCAAAGGAGGGATTCTTTATGATGAACTCCTATTTCCAGAAGCGGCCCCACAGGAAGTGGACATGGATGAGCCCGGACGGTACCACAAAAAATGAGATCGACTTCATCATGACGACCAATCGTCAGCTGTTCAGTGATGTCTCTGTGATTACTAGGGTAAAAACCGGCAGTGATCACCGAATGGTAAGAGGCACACTGAACCTTAACATTAGGCTCGAGCGATCTCGTCTGGTGAAGTCTTCGCTCCGCCCACCACGTGCCCTTATCCAGAACCCCGAGAGCTTTCAGCTCGAATTGCATAATCGCTTTCAGTGCCTAGACGATTGCGTTACAGTGGACGATACGAATAGCAGGCTAGTGGAAACTGTCCATGCGGTAGGAGCTAAGTTTTGCAGGACCCGCCGCACGAACAAGCCCCAAAAGCTCTCTGATCACACTCTTAAACTCATGAAAGCCAGGCGTGAGATAAAGCTGCAGTCTACAACGGATGCGTCAGCGTATCGGCTACTGAATAGACAGATCTCCAAATGTATGAGGCAAGACTTACGCAAATTCAATACAGCCTGTATTGAAAAAGCGATAGAGCGGAACCAAGGCTCCAAAGTCTTCGCCAGAGATCTGTCTATCGGAAAGAGCCAACTGACCAAGCTGAAGACCGAAAGCGGCGCAGTCATTTCCGCTGGAGCCGAGATTTTGAGTGAGATCGAGAGATTTTACAGACAGCTGTACACAACGTCGTTGAAACCACACACTGATGTGAGTAACGACCCAAGAGCCAAGCTTATCCGACATTACTCCGATAACATCCCGGACGTCAGTCTGAGCGAGATTAGGATGGCTCTCAAACAGCTTAAAAACGGCAAGGCGCCGGGTGAGGACGGAATTACAGCTGAGCTTCTGAAAGCGGGTGGAAAACCGATACTTGTTGTCCTTCAGAAGCTGTTTAATTCCGTCATTCATGGCGGTGTTACGCCGAAATCGTGGAGTAGAAGCGTGGTTGTCCTATTCTTCAAGATAGGGGATAACGGCCTTTTGAAGAATTATAGACCGATATCGCTTCTAAGCCGCGTCTACGTGCTGTTTTCGAGAGTCATCTCAAATCGTCTTGTGAACAGACTTGACGACTTCCAGCCTCCCGAACAAGCCGGATTCCGAAAAAGCCATAGTACCATAGACCACATACATACTCTTCGCCAGATTGTACAGAAGGCCGAGGAGTACAATTTGCCATTATGTCTGGCGTATGTGGACTATGAGAAAGCCTTCGATTCAGTTGAAATTTGGGCGGTGCTACAGTCTCTCCAGCGGTGCCAGATAGACTCTCGGTATATCGAAGTGCTGAGGTGTTTGTACAATGAGGCTACGATGTCTATCCGAGTACAGAATCAGAGTACGAAACCAATCCAACTGCAGAAAGGTGTAAGACAGGGTGATGTCATATCCCCGAAACTCTTCACCGCTGCATTGGAAGATGTTTTCAAGCAGCTGAACTGGAAAGGATACGGTATCAACATCAATGGCGAATACATCACTCACCTTCGATTTGCCGACGATACAGTTCTTATGGCAGGATCGCTGGAGGAGCTTAGTACAATGCTCAATGACCTCAATAACGTCTCCCAACAGGTTGGTCTTAAGATGAACATGGACAAGACGAAGTTCATGTCAAACGTCCTTGTCACACCAATACCGGTTGTTGTTGGGAACAATAGGCTCCAAGTTGTAGACGAGTACGTATACCTGGGACAAATTGTCCGATTAGGTAAGTCCAACTTCGACTCAGAGGTCAATCGACGAATCCAACTCGGCTGGGCTGCGTTCGGGAAACTACGTCATATCTTCTCGTCGAGTATAACACAAAGCCTCAAGACGAAAGTATACAACCAGTGCGTGTTGCCAGTGATGACATACGGATCCGAGACTTGGTTTCTCACTACACGAGCATACGAAGCGGACGTGTTTCCAATTATCTTAAAACTATTTTAATTTCTGCATTATCAATAATCCTCCTTATTTGCATAACGATAAATCAGTTAATAGTGTATACAGTTTAAGTGATATTGGGCATCTTGTCGTTATAATCCTGCGCAACCGGTGTCTCCGCCTACCTGGGTAAAAAGGACGGGTGCTATTTTTCGGCCTGCTCACGCAACGCGTGACCCTCTCCAGTTTCATCTAGTAAGTAAAACACAGATCAATATGACACAGCGATCGCCATCTGGTAGTGGCATTGGGCGTAGTGGCTCATATCCAGAATTAACAAAAAAGGAACGAATGGCTGAACCGACTGAGATAACGCATAGTACCTTTCGCAGTAAACGGAAGTTTATACACGAAAATTATGAAATTAAGCTTGAATTTACTGATATGAAGACTGAATTTGTTGAAATGAGAAAACAAATGACAGATCTACAGAATACAATGAGTGAAATGATGACATGTCTATTATCTAATAACAATAAACAAGTTGAAAACTTTACCAAATTATGCGATGATATTTCAGTAATCAAAAATCAAGTTAATAATATGAAATATACCGCCGATCGTGTAACTGAAGAACAGAATAAACTGAAATTGGAAATAATCAGTATCAAAAATTCGAATAGTACTACAGAAAATAAAATCGCACTATTAGAAACCACTTGCAGCAAATAATGTCAACCTCACCTAGGTCATCCTCTTCTGCGGTATATTTACAAGAAGAAGTACTATCTGAAATCAACGAGCGCAATATGAGATCCAGAAACATTATTATATGTGGAATCACTGAATCAATATCTAAAAACCCAGAAGGAAGACAAGAACATGACAAATCTGCGGTTCTTAATATTCTAAAGACCTTCTATCCGACTGCCCAACACCAGTAAAAACGCTACGCTTGGGCAAATATAACTTGGATAAAAACCGACACCTTAAGGTTTGCTTTGCAACTGAAGAGATAGCTAAACGCCTCTTAAAAAACAAACAAAACTGCAAAGAAGTCAACGTTAGATTTTTTTCTGACCAGACCCCACAGCAACAAGCATATTTAAATATACTCAAAGAGGAGCTAGCACGTCGTGGAGACTGTGGTGAAAAAGATC
Source organism: Bhutanitis thaidina (assembly GCA_029286595.1). Lineage (NCBI taxonomy): Eukaryota > Metazoa > Arthropoda > Insecta > Lepidoptera > Papilionidae > Bhutanitis > Bhutanitis thaidina. The sequence goes on from JAGSMS010000022.1 coordinate 7,904,341, forward strand.
TTATAATAAAGTACGTAAAAGGTATACCCAAGATAATTCAAGCGTCTCCAAAAAACTCAAACCGATAGATAATTCACAAACTTTATACCAAGTCACTAATAGCTACGCCGACTTAATAACAAGTAAGAACTCTCTAAAGTGTTTATATGCGAATGCTCGAAGCATTGTAAAACCTGGCAAGTTCGATGAGCTCCGACGTGTTGTCCAATCTCTTTCAGTTACAATCCATATAATAGTTCTATGTGAGACATGGTTAACTTCAGAAGACCAAGCGAGCAAATTTCAATTACCGGATTATACGCACTATTTCAACCTAAGAAAAAATACGGGTGTGGAGTCTCCATATCAGCTCACAATAGTCTCAAACATAACTTAATAGAGGAGCAATCGGTTGACGATAATCATTACCTATGAATTCACATTCATAAGTTCTCCCTAGATATAGGGGCAATATATAAACCAGGACGCACAAACGATAGGGACTTTCTGGATTTCTACTCAATAGAGCTAGAAAAAAGAAAAAGGGCACTAGTGTTTGGTGATTTTAATTATGATCTCCTTAGTTCAGATAGATCCGTCAAAAATTACAAAGAAACTGTAAAAGAGAATGGCTATTACATAATAAACAAAATCGACAAACTACATTCTACACGTAAAACAAATACAACGGATACTATATTGGACCATGTATGCACAAATGCAAAACAACAACAATTTAACTTAACAATAGTGGAATCAGATATGTCAGACCACAAGCAAATTTATCTTGAAATAAAAAACTATAAGCCACAACAGATAAAAACAATTACGTACGAAGCTGTAAATTATCAGAACTTAAGTAAAACGTTTAGTAACCTCAATCAAACTAATTTATCTGATGAATACACCATACTAGAACGAAATCTGTCATTAAGTATTAACCTAAGTAAAATTAAAAAAACTAAAAAAGCTAACCCACCGAAACAAGACTGGATTAAACGAGATATTATAGAAGCAATAGACAAAAGGAATACTTTGTGGCACCAGTACAAATTAAAACCTACTGATAAAGTTGTTGAAGAAAACTATCTGAAGGAAAGAAAAACCGTAGCTCAAACCATCCAACGAACAAAATCTCAATACTACTGGAAAGCTTTTAATGATTGCCATAACAAGCCAAAGAAACTATGGTTACTAATAAATAACGTTTGTCACAATAAGAAAAAGGATGACATAACGATAGCTAAATTAAAGACAAACACGGAAACAATTTTTGACCCACAAGCAATCTGTGAGTATTTCAACGACTTCTTCTCAACCATCGGTGAAACCTTGGCTAAAGAGATACCTCCTAAATATCATACGAACATTGTATTAACTGATGGAAAATCCGCGACTAAATCGAATGCAATGAAATTATCGAAACTCACACCAACCACCATTAAGGAAGTTAACAAAATTATTGACGATCTTAATTGTAACACGGCCACGGGTATAGATGGAATCAGCACGAAAACCATTGTATGTGTAAAAAATCTCCTCGCCGAAAGCTTAACAAAGTGTATAAACAAATGTTTTGAACTAGGTATGTTTCCTAATAGCCTAAAATGTGCCAAAGTCACTCCAATATATAATTCAGGAAATAAATCATATGCGGGTAACTATCGACCTATATCGGTTCTCCCAGTGATATCAAAAATTTTGAAAAATTATTTACAACCGTCTCGAAAATTTCTTAAATGCTAATCAAATCCTCTCAAACAATCAATATGGATTTAGATCAAAATCTAACACATTATCTGCAACAATAGATCTTATAACCAAAATTAAACTCAACATAGACCAAAACATATAGCACTAGGTGTATTTATAGATTTGAAAAAGCCTTTGACACCGTAAGTCATAAAATTCTATTGAAGAAATTGAACGACGTAGGTATATCTGGCTCCGCGCACAACATGTTAAAGTCCTACCTATCCAATCGTAAACAGATAGTAAAAATCGGTAATCACCAAAGCCAACCAAAATCCATCACGTACGGCGTTACGCAAGGATCTATTCTAGGGCCTCTATTATTCCTAATTTATATCAACAACATGCACGAACTTAGCCTCAAAGGTGAGGTCACTCTATATGCTGACGATACCTGTCTATTCTACTTTGGTCACTCAATAGAAACAATAATACCTAAAGCACAAGAAGATTTAAATTTGCTCAACAAGTGGTTTCAATATAATCTTCTAACTATTAATATTTCAAAAACGAACTATATACTCTTTAAGGCTAAAAACAAGAAAATTGCATATTACGAACCCTAAAATAAATAACCAAATTATAAACCGAACCGATAACGAAAATATCTAGGCCTAATTGTTGACAGTAAGCTTACATGGAAAACACATATAGAAAAATTAAAACTAAATTATCATCTCTCACAGGAACCATAAGAGGCATCTCTAGTTATCTACCACGTAAAGTACGATATTATATTTATAACTCTCTTGTGAAACCCCATATTGACTATTTAATAGAAATCTGGGGCGCAGCCGGTAAAAACAACTTAAATCTGGTACAAAGAGCACAAAATAAGTTACTAAAAGTCCTTTTCCACTTTGATTATCTCACCCCTACAGACAAAGTGTATAAAATAACTAAACTACTTAACGTGACCCAGACGTATGTTTACTACACCTGTTTATTGGTACGTAAAATATTAACAAAAAAATATACACACACAAATTAGTCTAACCAAAAAGAAAGAAATACAAAAAATTCAACTAAGAAACGCTAACAACCTAGTTCTAAGAGCACCACGAACTAATTATGGTAAAAAGAACCTTATGTATGAAGGGGTCCAGTTTTATAACAAGCTTCCTAAAGATATTAAAGAATCGCAATCGATTTTTACTTTTAAAAAATTACTCAAAAATCACATAATAAATAACAATAAATAACTGTTGTACGATGAATGTATATACATGTATGTATGTATATACTTATGCTATATGTTTATTTTTATATGGATATAGTATCTTTAAATATTCGGTTTTAGGTATGTTTTTATCTGCATATATGTATGTCTGTGCGTAAATGTATGTACTTAATTAGAAACTATTAAAAATAATAACATCAGTTTTATAAAGTTAATACACACACAAATAAAAATTAAAAATAACATAACAAGTATTAGAAACGTCATACTAAAAAGTCACATCCAGTCGAGCAGACTAATGCTTTATATCTGTGGAGCGTGATGTCCATCTATGCTCGAGATTGTGATAGTGCGGGTAGTAGTTAGCAACGTGTTACCAATTATTATTGTACTACCGCTCTTAAGTATGCTCTCAAGTAGTGATTATTTAGTAGTAGAAATTATGTTCTCATGTTAAGTGAATTGTCCTGTAATTCTTTAATGAGAATAAATATCTAAAACCAGATACGGTATCAACATCAATGGCGAATACATCACCCACCTTCGATTTGCCGACGATATAGTTCTTATGGCAGGATCGCTGGAGGAGCTTAGTACAATGCTCAATGACCTCAATAACGTCTCCCAACAGGTTGGTCTTAAGATGAACATGGACAAGACGAAGTTGATGTCAAACGTCCTTGTCACACCAATACCGGTTGTTGTTGGGAACAATAGGCTCGAAGTTGTAGACGAGTACGTATACCTGGGACAAATTGTCCGATTAGGTAAGTCCAACTTCGACTTAGAGGTCAATCGACGAATCCAACTCGGCTGGGCTGCGTTCGGGAAACTACGTCATATCTTCTCGTCGAGTATACCACAAAGCCTCAAGACGAAAGTATACAACCAGTGCGTGTTGCCAGTGATGACATACGGATCCGAGACTTGGTTCTTCACTGCAGCCCGTATGAGGAAGCTCAAAGTTGCTCAGCGCGCTATGGAAAGGGCTATGCTCGGTGTTTCTCTGCGTGATAGAGTCTGCAGCGATAATATCCGCAGCAGAACTAAGGTAACCGACATAGCCGTAAAGATCAGCAAGCTGAAGTGGCAATGGGCCGGCCACATAGCTCGCAGAAATGACAACCGCTGGGGTTTTAAAAAAGGTTCTCGAGTGGCAGCCACGTACGGGCAAACGCAGTGTAGGACGACCCCCCACAAGATGGAGTGACGACCTGCGCAGTGTTGCGGGAGGTCGATGGATGCAGGTGGCTCAGGACCGTGCTTCGTGGCAATCTTTGGGGGAGGCCTATGTTCAGCAGTGGACTTCTAATAGGCTGAAATGATAATGATGATGAAAAAACTTATGCCATGTTTTTTATGTTTATTTCCTGTGAATTCAGAAAAAAAATATTTTCTAGCTTATAGTTCGTAATAATATTTAATGTTATCAGTTCTCTGTTTTATATTACATATTAAACCATAATTATATACATGGTTAAAATTATTTAAATAGTTTAAAAAAATAATGCAAAATAATCGAAGGTAAATTTTTTATTTTTGTAGAATAAAATAAATATGTGATTATAGTTGAATTATAGCTAGTATCGATTTCAGATCCTATCAAGGAGTGTTAATCATTAAAACAATAAAATTCGAAACAAAATATTAGCGGTTAAGTCTAAATTAACTACAGTTACTCTGAGCTGTGAATGAAAATTACACGTATCACACGTCTAATTTTCATTCACCGCATTTCATCCAAAAAACTTTGCTCTATAATAGTAAGAGTTAGTATAATTAAATTTAAATATGTTTTACGACAGTGATAGACAAATGAAAATTGCATATGAACAAATAAAAATATCATTAAATCCTTAGTTAACTACTTGATATTTTTTAAGAAAACTTTGTGCTTACATTTCCGGGACTGTGAAATTCTGCCCTGACAACACTGACTACAGGATTTGCTTGTTTACATTTTGTGAGACCTGTTTACATTTACACTGACTGCTATTATTCAAATGTCTCTATCTTGCTGTTCCAAAAATAAAACAGTTCTTAATTTTTATTAAAACTTACAAGTATGCAAAAAGACGTACCATATTTAATTTGTAATAAAACATTAAAACCTGAATTTGACAACTTGAAAAAAATTCATATAACCTCCGAAGATGTAAGTTAACTGTAATTAATGATATATAACGTTATTAAATGAAACCCGAATTGAAGCTAATGTAGTCCTGTTTTGATTTTAGTTTAGCATTGGCCGTGGTCTGAAAAACTCTTTAGTAATACCATTTTTAGCTATATCAAGAAGTCACTGTATAATCAGAAAGACAAATCATAATGCATGGTTTCTTGAAGATTATAGTTCCTTTGGAATTGAAATTAATGGAATTAAGTTAGGCAAGGGCAACAAAAAGAAACTTAAACCAGAAGATGTGATTTCACTGGAACCTTCACAAGAATTTGTCTATAAATTTATAAATCCACTTCAGGGATACTCAGATGACTCTAGTGAATCACCCCGAAAACGAATAAAGCTTGATACAACTCAAAGTAATAATGATATTTTAAGCAATGTAAAAACGAAATTTGAGTATTCACAAAGTTGTGAAATCAAACATATTGAAGACAAAATACAAAATGTTAAACAAATGCAGACAACCTCAATGATTTTGAAACAACAGTTACAATTAGAAATGAACAGAAAGATTGATCAACTTAAAAACGATTATACTTTGCAAATTGAGAACTTGAAAGGAGAAAAAAGTGCAGTAGAGGAGCAAAAGGCTCTTCTTCTAGAGGAAAGAGATAAGCTACTTATAACTGTAAAGGAAGAAATGGAAGGGAGGATTTCTAAGCTGATGGTAAGTATAATTATCTAAAAAAAAAATATTGGTTTATTAAAGGTATTTGTCTATGTGCAATGCATGTATGTAAACTACCTCTGTGACACAGGAAAAATTCCTGCAGTGGAAGGTAACGTTTTTAAAACAGAAAGAAAAGTGTTTGGGAGTGAGAAAATAAAGGAACAATGTTATTTCACAGAAACAAATTAAAAAACACAATGAATCAGAATCTGAACTACTATTAGAAAACAACTTACTTAAGGAAAAACTTGAAAAGGAACGAGAAGAGTTTCTTTCTGAATTGAACAAAGAAAGCTCTTATAAAAAAGACTTGCTGGACAAACTGGAAGCGAAAATAAGTGAACAGGAGGAAATCCGCTTGAAAGAGAAAAAAGAATCAGAAGACATATTAAAGGAAGAAACTGAAAGGCTCAAAGTAGCCAAAGACAAGGTAAGGTTAATGTCAGAAAATAGTTACTGTGCAAAGTTACACATAGAAAAATAATAAAATGCTTTGAGTGATTCACCTGAGCAAATTTTTATATGCTTTATACATTTATACTTGTCGGTTGTATTTCGCAAAATCTAATTGCTTAATAATGCCATGACAGTGTCTAGTGTAGTCCTGATGTAGCTGATTGTGGTGTAGATGCATGCTTGAGAAAAGTAGAGCAAGCATTTGTTATAGGGTTTTTCTGTAACCTAATATATACCAAACTTACATGCAACTTTGTTAGTGCGGAGTATGAAATTAACTTCAAACTTAATAACAGTCAATAAAGTTTCCCATACAAACTTTTATTCACTATTCTACACTCCCAGGGGCATTTTCAAAACCAATCACAAAGTAAATTTGAAATGCTAAACATGACAATATGTGATGTGAGGGAAGAGAGAGGAAGGAAATGTAACATTTGGAGTTCATTAATGTTATTATTATAATTTTCTGTGCTCAAAAGGCCCAACACATCTGGGGTAGTACCACGCCTCTCAGAATACCGACGTGAAGACATCTTGAGCTTCTGCGTTTCGTTCAGTGAGTGAGGTAACTGGAGGCTTAAATCCCTCATCTCCCTCTTCATCTTCCAATTATCCTGAAGGGGCCGACAACACACCTGCAGCTCCTTTGGTGCAATGGTAATGATTTATCATCGGATGAGCACCTTGGTTGTTTGCCCCCTTTCCCGATTAAAAATAAAATTATCTTTAGTTTATGTTTTCATTTATTCATATGAATATTTATTAATGTGATTATAAATGCTACAATCTGTTATGATATGGCACTGAAACTATATTACAATATTAAAATTTGTATAATAAATGTTTTGACATGTTAAATACATGTCAATTTATATATTTGTTTATGTATGGGTCAAAAAGCGCATAATGGTATTTTATTGCTTAAAATTAGTACTGTAAATGCTGATAATAATGTCTCTTACTTCACAAACAGGATCTTTATACAGCCTTCAAATCCCCATTTAAAATAGGTTAATATGAGCTATATAATCATACTAACCCCTATAGGTATACATTTTCGGAAAATCCTTTCTCAGGCGATACCTTAACCCTTTAAAGAATCTAGCTGCCAAATCTCAAGTTGACTAATCACGTAATCTCTGGAACTATATTTTTATTTATCAGTACTGTATTTTATTATAGTTGATATTTGATGTATAATTTAGAAAAATCATGAAGGTTTGATGAGATTAAATTTGATATCGTAATGTCGCCTTCACTCCATATAACTGTTTATTTAGCAAATCTAGCGATAGGTTATCAAAATTGGTATATTAGACACACTGTTATTTGATTTATATGTATTGAATCCAAATGAAATTATATTTTAAAATCTTCGTTCAAACGGAGGGGTTAATTACTTTATAAGTTGTGTATTTAAATAATCAATTTACCCTCTCTTAATGTGAGGTATTCTGTGTCCAACTGTGGGCCAAATGTCCAAGGGATTTTTTCATTACTTATTTATTAGTAAAATTTTATTTTATGTAACTATATTTATTTTTTTTAATTGGTATAAGTTAGTATATTTTTGTGTAATTTAAAGTAAAGATTTCTAATGCAGGAATTAAAAGAATTGGAAGAACAAAAGAAAGCAAGGGAGTTAGAGCTACTTCAAGAATTAAGTGAATTAAAAAAAACTCTTGAAACAAAGATGGAACAGACTGAGCAGCAAAAATTTAAAGTTGAACAAGTGTTAAACAATCAAGTGGAACAAATGAAAAAAGTTAGCAATGAAGAAAAACTTAAAATGGAAAAACTTGTAAGACTACACAATATGCATTATATCTTTTATATTTCATAAATAAGTAAATTTAATAGAGCATATACGATTTTATTCCATTCCATCAGGTACATGAAAGAGAAGAACTACAAAAGAAATTGGTTGAAGCTCAACTCAATGCTGATAAATCTATTGAAGAATTACAGGTATTACTTTTTTATTTTTATTTTTTTTTTACATGAGACTAATGTCATGATTTCCTTAAATTATATTTAATGTTGCCTTCTGTTTCAGACACATGTAAAAGATAGAGAAACTGAACTTGCTGCACTGGCTGCAGAAAGGATACAGAAACATTCAGAGCAATCAACAGAAGTTATCAATTCGCTCCTAGAGCAACTAGAAAGAGTATGTTCTATTATTAGTTAATCCTATCACATTTGCTGCACACAGGCGTTGTACATACTTGATAGCGATAAATTTGGCAAACTCTAGTGATGCAAGGTTTTTATTAAGACAATTCTTCACTAGCCTTTACAGGTCTACTGCTGGACCGTAGTTTATATAAATCGTTAATAAAAGCTGACATTCATGGAGGGTTTTTCTTATACTCGTCATGCGCGATGGATTGGCCAGCAAATAGGCCTGGCTAACACGAGTTTCACAAAATATGGCATTATTATTACACCATAAAAATATTATATTTTATAGGTTAAAAGCCAACTGCGATGTGTTGAAAACGAAAAGGAAAAGTGGAAGGCTGTAAATGAAACAGGTGAAACCTCCACAAAAGAAAATACTTTAGCCGAATTTACGGATATAATGGAAAACGAATTGCAGTGCAGCATATGTGCGGAATTATTTGTTACTGCGACCACTCTTAGCTGTTCACATACTTTTTGCAAGTATTGTATCACAATGTGGAAAAAGAAGAAAATAGATTGCCCAATTTGTAGGTAAGTGCGAGCTTGCACTCAGAGCATCCCATATCTGAATTGAGTTATACTGATTGCAAACCAAACATTTCTTTATGAGAGATGAAAACACTTGGTTGCAGAAGTTAATCGTCTCTTCTTATGCTTAATACAATTGCATACAAGCTTCGTTATTACACTGGTAAACGACCATGTTTAGCAGTGAACTGTTTACTCATAAACATACACCCGGACTTCACTATTAAAAGATAATGCATAAACCCATACAAGTCTATTGATGCTTGTGAAAGTGACTCAGAATCACTTTGTGTCACATGTTTTTCTGTGACATAATGGGTTAAAGCTTAACGTAAACGTAGGTTAAATCTATTCTATTGAATTTTGACTAGCTAGCATATTATGCAAGCTAGCAGTACAATTTATTTTGTGTCTTTTTCTCAGATCACCTATAACTTCAGAGTGCAAGAGCTTAGTTTTAGACTCCTTCATAGAGAAGATGGTCGAAAATTTGAGTGAAGAGATGAAAACAAAGAGACTGAATTTGCTAAAATCAAGAGAAGGTAACTATTAACAATCTAAAATTGTCCTAAGACAGTGAACAATGCAGCTTCATAAAGTGCTAATTTTAGTGTTGTCACCATAATATATGTAAAACCTATGATATTTTTGTGAAGTCTTATACTGTTTATCGTGACATACTTTAAAACTTAGCTCAAAATAATCTTAAAGCTTAAAATGTTGTTGATTTAATCGTATATCATTAAAATATGAGTTCCATAATACTCTTGAGCAATTTGAGATTGTTCGAGATTTATTAACATTAGTTGCGAATTATAATTACATGTTGAAGTATGTCCATAGAAGTTCAAGTAATATGAAGCTGTATTGTTTACAGAACTCGAGTCGGAACTAGCCCGTCAACTCAACACCGATATTGACCGGTATGCTTTTCCTTACATTTTCCTTATTTTAATTTGTGTTTATAAGGGCTTAGTTATCGTTCCACTGTTCAATGTATTTGTTAGAAATAACTTAGACTTTATAATGGGCGTCACATACAGATATAATATATTTATTTATCATTCATAAATTATATTCAGAAGAATTTGGTTCAACTTTAAGTATGATAAAGTTGCTTAACTTTAAATAACTTAACAGCATTAACGCATGTTGTTATTAGCTGCATGTTAATAAGTTTATAATTCAATCAAAATATTTTTGATGAATTATATTTATAAATAACATAATTTTAATTTTGATAAAAATTGCGTCACCCTGGTACTTGCTCTATATTTTAGTAAGCTTTAAAATTACAGTCAAGAATGAGTAGACATCGAACAGAGAGGGTTTCATTCCATGATATCACGACATTATCATAAAGAATTGAATTAATTAGTAGAGGTAGGTCTCCATAGCGATTATATGCAAAGTAAGCTCATCTTACAATTAACCTGTTATTTTTACTCTAGCATCAGATCTTGAAAGACGGATATACCACCGTTTTTTCCACATACCAACGTCACCTGTAAATACGGTTAGGTGTGGTTGTCGGAATAAATAAATTGTTTCACTCTATTGACTTAAAATCATAAAAGTTAGCGGTAAGCTTAAAGTTACAAAGCTTAAGTAGTTTAACATATTGTTAATAATCAAAACTATCAGAATTTGAGCAAATACCCGATAAAGCCTGCCGATTCTAAGGAATTTTGATAAATAGCTTATTTTTTTACCAAAATTTTAACCCTTTATCAATTCCATATTCCTACATTTTTGAAGTGTAGCCTGGTGAATTAATGATTTTTTTTAAAAAAATCCGCTGTACATTTTTGATCGGCATTTTTTAAATATACGCGACGTACGCGCTTGAAAGTTTAGTCGACCACGAGAGCTCAAAGAGAGGGTCACGTCTGATTACGGATTAACACGCTGGAACACTATAGCGATCTTTAGAATTTGTATTCTCCGCTGCATATGGCAAAACAAGGTAAGTATTTTTTTGTACAGTTGAATTTCTCTTACTCTTCTCTTAAAAAGTGAAACTGCCTATAACTATAAACTCATATCACGCAAAAAATCGAAACTATGGTGAAAATAATTCGTCTTAACGATACAGATTTATACAGAGATAAAATTTATCGATATATCTTAAAAGTGTACAACATTATTCTAAATAATAGGAGAAGTAACTAAGTTAAAACGTGATAAATTGTATAATATATTGCAGAAAGACACCAATAACATTAAAAACATACTTATATTATATAACGCGTATAGAAAAATTACCAATAAGTTTATCAGAAAAGAAATACTTAAAAATAACAAAGAACTATGGAGCGAGTGACACAAATGTGATTTGTGGTAACATTATAACATCTGCATATGAAAGAAACCTTAATTGTGTATATAACGTTACCACCTCGGGTGCCAAAAATTACTTGATTCTGCATCAGATTAGTGAGTGCAGGAGGTGTAAAGTACACAAGTATCTCAAATAAACAAACGGTTAAACAACAACGAAAGTCCCGGGTTTGATAAAATACACGGAGCAGACATTAAACCAAATCAATCCACATACACTCCTGCCAAAATAAATCAAGTCGAGTACCTGTCAAAAAGTAGAATTTATACAATAGAACTCCTATATTAGGTTAATAATAGACAATAGATTTAGTTAAGATTTTCACACAGAAAATGTTTGTAACAGGCTAAGGTAATTTTTATTTAAAATGTTTAAGTAAATCCTTAAATTTAAAGTTCCGTATCTTGTCTTAACACTATTGTTTTTATCGATAGCTTGATTATGGCATAAATAGGTATGGCGGAACTTTAAAAACCCGATTAGAACAAATTTATAAATTAGAAATAAGATTTTTAAAACCATTGTCTCTAAAAAAATCAATTTTAATATAGAAATGATTATTCCAGGTTATTTAAGTTACGCCAGAAACTTTGAATTCAAAATAAAATAAAGTTAGCAGTTCTTAAGAAGAAGTATAGAATCTTTGTAATATAAAACCATATGAAAGACAACATAATTTAAGACCCCTTAAAGATTCGAATATTTTCTTATAACCTAGATAAATCTAACTATGAAACTATATGTGTGTATATATAGTTTCATACCTACTAAAAATTTTAAATAGCTTACCTTAGGAATATCAAAAATAAAAAATATAAAATCTATTAAAAAGTACATGTTACAAAAAGAAAATAAATAATTCACATTCATAGCACAACTGCTTCTATGTTTAAATAATTTAAGAAATGCACAATTAATAATTCTACTCATTTAACGTCATGCGATATTAGTATTTAAAATTATAAAATTGTTTTATTCACGCAATAAATAAAAATAAAATAAATAACTCTTTTAGTACGTATTTAAAATCTGTATTCCATTTGAATGTAGCTTTTATTTAAGAATCGTCAACGGAGTCTACAATAATGAATATATATTGGACATGCGCCATAGTGTAACTCTAATAACAGGCAACCATAACACGAACCAAATACAATAGTAAGATGATAGTAACAACTATGATAACAAAGATAAAGATAATACTTTGTTACGAATAAAATAAATCAGTTACTATAGGGGTTTAACAGCAGTGTTCAATATCGAAAGGGCGAGTGTATAATAAAAAACATGATTGGTACTTCCAGGCACAAAGACAACACACGTCGAGTGCATAGTTGTCCACGAAGTGAAAATGGAGATGGAACTAATAGAGGATGGTAAAGGTTTTTGGAGTGACTTGGAAGAAAATTTAAAATGTTTTACTTTCATTATTTTCTGGTAATAATAATCAATTCCAAATTAGACAGGCAAATGGAAATTAAGGAACCAGTACGTTCCATTTATTTAATTAATCTATGAATAAAATTTATGTTATAATTTGTATAAGAAAATAAATATTTATATAATAACATTTTAGAAGTTTATATACGCATGATTACAATAACATTTTATAATTATTTAATTAATCTATGAATAAAATTTATGTTATAATTTGTATAAGAAAATAAATATTTATATAATAACATTTTAGAAGTTTATTGTTCATCTTTAGATTGTTACTCATATCCATCGAACGTAATGCGTTACAGAATCTATAGAACGGGTTGCCACTTCTAGGCGCGCCGTTTGCTTAGTTTTCTCTTTCCCGCTACACTACCCACACCTACTAACGTACTAGAGTACCTCGTTCACTCCAGTGACTGCTGCCCCGTGGAACGGTCGCACACCAACATGTCGGATTATAAAGTCCGTTACACACAACTTAATAATTGGAACTAATACAAAATGTATTCACAGTGTAAATTCACTGTTTTTTTTTCTTTATGTTTAGTACACTGACAGGTGCCATGGTATTAAATTCACAGTACCCCAGTAACTAGTGTAACAGTAACAGTGCTTAATATTCCGGTGCCAGCAGCTCTAAATTTATTAATTGTTATTTTAAGTGCCATACAGACTACTTTACTAGATCGTAGAGTTGTAAAACCATTTTCTCCAAATGCTAACCTCTACTGAATATGATCAGGCTATTTCAATATTGCTAACTGACAAAGAAGGCTCTAGCACCTGTCAAAATTAAACTATGCATAATGCATGCCTAAAGAAATTTGTCCATGGGTGTCTTATAGTTCACCTTTGTGTGGCAGATGAGCGGCGGTGGGTTTAGCTGTCATAAGCTTGAATGAGCGTTATATTAAAAAAACGATCTATTGATTGTTGAAAGTATGGGCAACTCTGTCTAACATTATTGCTATTCTATTTGGAAGAGGATAAACATTTTGTAATTCTCTGCAGAGGAAGTGGCAACAATGATGAATCCGACTACGAATCGGACTTCGGCGACCTCGAGGAGGGGGAGGGGGAGGAGGAGGAGGACGACTACGAGGACATGTGAGTATTTTAAAGAACATGTAATTTAATCCTGCATAATAATTTAAAAAAAACGATCTATTGATTGTTGAAAGTATGGGCAACTCTGTCTAACATTATTGCTATTCTATTTGGAAGAGGATAAACATTTTGTAATTCTCTGCAGAGGAAGTGGCAACAATGATGAATCCGACTACGAATCGGACTTCGGCGAACTCGAGGAGGGGGAGGGGGAGGAGGAGGAGGACGACTACGAGGACATGTGAGTATTTTAAAGAACATGTAAATTAATCCTGCATAATAATTAAAAAAAAAAGTTAGTTTTCCTCGTATACTTACAAACTTTTAATAAAGTCGGGAGTTACTGGACGTGTTCATGCCTGGTGCTCACTAAAAAATACTCTCCTTATGAGTCTTATTTTTGTGTCCGTTATTCTATTATTTTTCCAGCAGCGACGAACACGACTACTTTTGGCCGATACACCACAGATACATCGGCGAATGGGAATCAGACAGTGGACCTGACGACGGTTCAGATGATTCCGTCTCGTTTGCCGGTTCGGCCTCCGATCGTAACTCTGCCGGCGATGATGTTGCGCTCAGTGAACAGTCCGATGTTACCGCAAGCGTATCAGATAGTGGAGGTAACCACGATACAAATACATATCACTTTTCATACAGTCGACAAAGTGCCTATTATATCATTTAAGTGTTATTAGAACAATATTCTTGAAGTCATTTCAGCAGCAAAAGAGTGAAATTACTCTTTTCACCAAAGGCGTAGCTCCAGAATCTTATCAGTACTTTATTCCATTTTTAACGATCCAAACTCTCCTTCGTATCTTAAGGATAACTTAAATTTTCTTTATTCGAGTCATTACCGAGTGCCCTACAAGCAGCCTGAAGGTTAGTGTTCCACAACATAGTACTGGTTTCTTTTCTTCTTCTTTTACCGTACAAGCTACTCTATTTTGGAACGCTCTCTCCGATAATATCAAGAAAGCTCCGAACAAAAACTCTTTTAGAACCCTACTCCGTCGTCACTATTTGAAGGAAAATGCCATCTGAGATTTTCCTCTACATATTTAATTTGTTTATGTATGTATTATATATGTAATAAGTATGTAAGTATATTACAAGAGTTATACTAATATTTAATTTACATTTATTATTTATTTGAAACCTGCCAACATGTTTTTATTTTTCACCCAGGGTTGACTGGTGGAAAAGGCCAAAAGGCATTAAGTCCGTCCATTGAATACGAATAATTAGTGACCCTTTCACTAGAAAGAATAAATAAATAAAAGCATCTTATTATCTTTAATTGGTGCAAGTGGAACTACCAAAATAAATATAATTCGATGAGGGTAGTCTGCGATAGGAACGTTTACTGTGCTTGTATAAAGGATGGTCTATAGACATCAGTTTCAGTTGCTTTATAACTACTCACTTACAGGTTGAAGATCGTGTCCTCCTGACCAATTTAACCAAAATTGACGATCTAGTTTCATTAATACACATATTTATAGCTGTAAAGTTTTCCATTGTTACGGGGCCTGTGGATAACAAAAACCCTGGCTATTAGATTTGGAAAAAAGAGATAAACTGACAAATCGTCTTATTTTAAATTTTCTTCCCTAATGTGTATTATTATTTTTCACGAATAGATTCCTGGGCCGGTTAGCATGATAACGTACCCGGGACACCGGGATCGTACTACGGCGGCTACGGCCGCTGCTTCAGATGCAGCGCCCGCATGCTGGGCACCAGCTGCCTTCAAGTAATCTCTGAATATTGCGACATATTTTAAATTGGTAAAATTGTCACTCTCATTTAAATATGAATAGATGTATAAATACAATAAATTCTACTTTTACTGTTTGTTTCTACTTTTTACGACTCAATTGAACTACACTAACAAAATAAATTTTTAAAGCTTGTAACGGTGGTTATGACTAAAGTGTATTATTACGGCTTAAAGATTATTATTAGTACGTTTTTAATAATATTTTCATGAGTATAAGCATTGTATTTGATTCGTCTTGGAAACATCACAACACAAAGACATTAGGACGAAATATTTTTTTTAAAGAATACGTGCAATTAAGCAACATTACTAATATTCCTGTTAACCCTCCAACTAAACACAGCTTGTATCTGGAGTGGTTCACGACAATAGTCGAATGGCGGGCTCGAACTTACGACGTCATGTTTCGTAGTCAGACAATTATTGTCATATCGGCTGTATGACAATAGAACATACAAATTCGTTTGTAGTAAATAAAGCTCCCTCAGTCCTTGTTGCTTTTGATCACATATCCGTGTTATTCGTTGCCATAATACCAGAATGGTTTGGAATCGAAGTTGTTGACGTACGTTGACGACCTTTAAGGGTATTTGGGAAAGAGAAGGAGGACGAGGAGGAAGGTGGGAAGGAGGAGGAGGACGACTACGAGGACATGTGAGTATTTTAAAGAACATGTAAATTAATCCTGCATAATAATTAAAAAAAAAAGTTAGTTTTCCTCGTATACTTACAAACTTTTAATAAAGTCGGGAGTTACTGGACGTGTTCATGCCTGGTGCTCACTAAAAAATACTCTCCTTATGAGTCTTATTTTTGTGTCCGTTATTCTATTATTTTTCCAGCAGCGACGAACACGACTACTTTTGGCCGATACACCACAGATACATCGGCGAATGGGAATCAGACAGTGGACCTGACGACGGTTCAGATGATTCCGTCTCGTTTGCCGGTTCGGCCTCCGATCGTAACTCTGCCGGCGATGATGTTGCGCTCAGTGAACAGTCCGATGTTACCGCAAGCGTATCAGATAGTGGAGGTAACCACGATACAAATACATATCACTTTTCATACAGTCGACAAAGTGCCTATTATATCATTTAAGTGTTATTAGAACAATATTCTTGAAGTCATTTCAGCAGCAAAAGAGTGAAATTACTCTTTTTCACCAATGTTCAAACAGGTTATTCCTTTTTTGTTTTATACATTTTTGTATTAGCAGAATAACTAATGTCGATATTAATTTTACTTGACATAAGCATTTCCATGAAACCGCCAACAAAAGCCAGCAGGCCATGCATGGAAGATTTGGTCATACTCACCACTCTGGGTTGGTGAGCGCAGCGCCGGTACCCCATCACTTCGCACTAGTCTGCGGTATTTGGGTTCATCCCGAAATTAAATCGTTCAAAATAAATATAATTCGATGAGGGTAGTCTGCGATAGGAACGTTTACTGTGCTTGTATAAAGGATGGTCTATAGACATCAGTTTCAGTTGCTTTATAACTACTCACTTACAGGTTGAAGATCGTGTCCTCCTGACCAATTTAACCAAAATTGACGATCTAGTTTCATTAATACACATATTTATAGCTGTAAAGTTTTTTCCATTGTTACGGGGCCTGTGGATAACAAAAACCCTGGCTATTAGATTTGGAAAAAAGAGATAAACTGACAAATCGTCTTATTTTAAATTTTCTTCCTAATGTGTATTATTATTTTTCCAGCAGCGACGAACACGACTACTTTTGGCCGATACACCACAGATACATCGGCGAATGGGAATCAGACAGTGGACCTGACGACGGTTCAGATGATTCCGTCTCGTTTGCCGGTTCGGCCTCCGATCGTAACTCTGCCGGCGATGATGTTGCGCTCAGTGAACAGTCCGATGTTACCGCAAGCGTATCAGATAGTGGAGGTAACCACGATACAAATACATATCACTTTTCATACAGTCGACAAAGTGCCTATTATATCATTTAAGTGTTATTAGAACAATATTCTTGAAGTCATTTCAGCAGCAAAAGAGTGAAATTACTCTTTTTCACCAATGTTCAAACAGGTTATTCCTTTTTTGTTTTAAACATTTTTGTATTAGCAGAATAACTAATGTCGATATTAATTTTACTTGACATAAGCATTTCCATGAAACCGCCAACAAAAGCCAGCAGGCCATGCATGGAAGATTTGGTCATACTCACCACTCTGGGTTGGTGAGCGCAGCGCCGGTACCCCATCACTTCGCACTAGTCTGCGGTATTTGGGTTCATCCCGAAATTAAATCGTTCAAAATAAATATAATTCGATGAGGGTAGTCTGCGATAGGAATGTTTACTGTGCTTGTATAAAGGATGGTCTATAGACATCAGTTTCAGTTGCTTTATAACTACTCACTTACAGGTTGAAGATCGTGTCCTCCTGACCAATTTAACCAAAATTGACGATCTAGTTTCATTAATACACATATTTATAGCTGTAAAGTTTTTCCATTGTTACGGGGCCTGTGGATAACAAAAACCCTGGCTATTAGATTTGGAAAAAAGAGATAAACTGACAAATCGTCTTATTTTAAATTTTCTTCCCTAATGTGTATTATTATTTTTCACGAATAGAGTCCTGGGCCGGTTAGCATGATAACGTACCCGGGACACCGGGATCGTACTACGGCGGCTACGGCCGCTGCTTCAGATGCAGCGCCCGCGGCCACTGGGCACCCGGCTGCCCCTTCAAGTAATCTCTGAATATTGCGACATATTTTAAATTGGTAAAATTGTCACTCTCATTTAAATATGAATAGATGTATAAATACAATAAATTCTACTTTTACTGTTTGTTTCTACTTTTTACGACTCAATTGAACTACACTAACAAAATAAATTTTTAAAGCTTGTAACGGTGGTTATGACTAAAGTGTATTATTACGGCTTAAAGATTATTATTAGTACGTTTTTAATAATATTTTCATGAGTATAAGCATTGTATTTGATTCGTCTTGGAAACATCACAACACAAAGACATTAGGACGAAATATTTTTTTTAAAGAATACGTGCAATGCTACTTATTAAGCAACATTACTAATATTCCTGTTAACCCTCCAACTAAGCTTACAGCTTGTATCTGGAGTGGTTCACGACAATAGTCGAATGGCGGGCTCGAACTTACGACGTCATGTTTCGTAGTCCAGACAATTATTGTCATATCGGCTGTATGACAATAGAACATACAAATTCGTTTGTAGTAAATAAAGCTCCCTCCAGTCCTTGTTGCTTTTTGATCACATATCCGTGTTATTCGTTGCCATAATACCAGAATGGTTTGGAATCGAAGTTGTTGACGTACGTTGACGACCTTTAAGGGTATTTGGGAAAAGAGAAGGAGGACGAGGAGGAAGGTGGGGAAGGAGAGGGGCCTCCGGATACCTCACTCACCGAACGAAACGCAGAAGCACAAGATGCCTCTACTTCACGCCGGTATTCTGCGAGGCCGTGGTACCAACCCGGTCGAGCCTGCCCATTCGAGCAGCAGCAAAAGCCACCACGTGTACGGTGTACTTTTTTGTTACATTTAAATCTTGTTTAATATTAAGTACTACTGGGCTTCAGATTTTAGATGGAAACGGTTTGTATTTTTTACATCACATTGTGGAGAAATTAATTTAAGAGTATTAATGTGTTAGTAATTTTTTGTAATCAGACATAGTAAAAACACAGCTGCCAGAAAAGATAGTGATTCGCCAGTTAATAATGATGAATTTGCCGTGTATTATACAGTATATAGATACATATATATATAGTATATAGATACTTTAGTACTTAGAAATCCATACTGCAAATGCGACACAGGCCTTAATACGATAATTTAGATGCATAACTATTCATTCTGGCCACTTCTCAGTCAGGATTTGATTGTTGTGTAAGCTTATTATCAGCTTCTAAACATAATAAATGTGATACTGATGACAGTTGTGTATTTGGTAAGAAACTTAATACTACACTAAATATGTATAAAAGAGACTGGCTCAGCTCATGGTATAACATTTTGAATATATAACTCAGTGCGCTAAGGGTGATAAGAGCTATCTATAATTTAAATTCTAGAAAATCTCTCCTTTCAAGCGAAATAAATATACAAACTTTGGGTTCTCAATTCTCAATACATACATTGGTGGTCATATAATTAGAAACACTTCTTATGAATAAAGAAAGTATAACTTCAACGTACAAATGTTCGTAAAAAATATACACATTCAATAATTAATAATCATGCAATAATATAGCCACTCAAATAAAAAAACTCATTAAATGCATAAAATATAAAACATATCTTACTTTTAATTACAAAATGAGTCTTACACATGGAGTTTATTTTCTGTTACTGGCCGCTTGGACGCCTAATTAGAAACATTTTAAAAAAGCATCCATAGCTAGATCTTTTGTTGAAATTGGAGAATAACATTTCTTTCTTGGCTTTTTCTATTATTTTGGCGGCAATTCAAAATTTAATCTGAATTTTATTTTGTTCAAATGGGCAAAAATAAAGGTAATGACGCGTCAACTAGGCAAATAATTGTTAATTTACATATAGATCATAAGTGGCCGTACAGAAGAATAGCTGAGCATTTAAATTGTTCTGTTAAGAAAGTTTTTATTGCAATTAATCATTATAAAACACATGGAACTGTTGAAAATGTTCTTAGAAAGGCTCGGCCAAGAAAAACCTGTCCCAGAGAAGATACGCTAATCGTTGGTGTTTCTAAAAAAAGAACCAAGTAAAGGCTCCAACCAGATTAAAAATGATGTTTTTTCGCCTGATGACCAGAGAAACATCTCGTCAAGACTGATACGCCGAAGATTAGTGAAAGTTAAATTGTTTGGAAGAATCTCTCGAAAGGTACCGCTTCTCACCAAGCAACACCGAGAGAAGCGATTATTATTCGCTACAAAATATGTTAATTGGACGGTACGAGAATGGAAAAAAGTGTTATTTTCAGATGAAACAAAAATAAATATGATAAATTCCGATGGAAAACGCTATGTCAGACGTCCTGTAAACAATGCTTTTAATTATAAATACACAAGGAGTATAGTCAAGCACGGTGGCGGTAACATTAAAGTTTGGGGTGTTTTTCCGGATGTGCAGTTGGACCCGTTCGGAAGATTGAAGGCACAATGGATCAATGGCAATACAAAAATATCTTAGAGGACACAATGATTCCCTACTCGGACGATCATTTGCCTGTAACCTGAATCTTTCAGCATGACAATGACACCCTAAACACACGGCCAATAGCGTCAAATGTTTCCTTAGCGAACAGCGTATATCCGTTTTAGACTGGCCAGCAAATAGTCCGGATTTAAAGACGATAGAAAATCTCTGGTATATTGTTAAAAAGAAAGTCTCAAACAAACGTAACACCATTCAAAACGAATATAAAGCATTTGTTGAAGCCTGGAATTCAATCCCCCTATGAAAAAGAAAAATGTATGAAATTGATTGAATCAATGCCACGTCGTTGCAGTGCTGTTATTGAAAATAAGGGATTCGCCACTAAATATTAATTATAACTATTGGTAGGCTGTGGATAGTAGCTATTTCGTAAATAACAATACTAATTACTAATACTTAAAAAAATATTGTTTTTTATACTTTTTTGTTGTTATATCTAATTAGTTGACCATTATTGTTCATACCTTAAAACTGGTTTAAATGTTTGTCCGTAATGTAATATTGAAACTGCACTTGTGTAATGGAATTTATATTGTTTTTGTAATAAATGATAAATCGTTTAACATGTTGTTGTCCTATTTATTGTTAAATTTCAAAATAAAAACGATCGCGGTGAAGTATCTTACATAATGTCAAGGACCGTGGTGCTCTTTCTAATTATACGACCACCACTGTATATGAAAATGTAATTTATGTGCATAAAACAGTATGGTTATACTTTTCCTCATTGAAAGTCTACCATTTTTGATTCTCATGTGAGATAGATGTCGCCTCTTCACTCCCCCGCTGAGACTGCAAGTCGAATCTAAGATAATCCGTTAGTGGGAACGTTAGGAAATTACACTCCTGAGCTAATTGACCCGCCTGACAAAAGGCGTCTCAAGTACGTCATTATCGACGAAGATGACTTTAACACATTACACAATAATGCGTTCGCCGTTCACATTATTCCCATACACAAAACACTGACAGCACACATGTCTCACACATACCGAGTTGTTCCCCGTCAAACGCGCGGTCACAGATTTACGGGATACACGAGGATTTCTCGTGTGCAAAAGCGTTTCTAACATCAAAGTCCTCCCTAATTCGATTGCTACCTAAGCCAAGGTTTTACCCCCCCCCCCCCCTAGTTTTTGTCGAGAGTCTTTCTTTTGTTCGCTCTTTCTACTACATTTAACTTGCGGGTCTTCTGCTCGCGACCTGTAGGCAACTAAGCCAACAGCATATTTACCGTGGGGGTTTTAGTCGGTCCGGCATCTTCAATGCTGATCCCGACATAACCAATCACCGGAGACGGTGACGGGTAGGTGCGAGCACCTTTCCCCCACGTTAAACTAAAAAAAATCTGGCGTTGCAGTGATGGTGCGCCCAGGGTCTTCAGTGGGTCGAGAGTAATACCATTACTCTCGACACAGTGGTGAAGCCGCTTTAAAGTCAGCTGGAGGGAGAAGAGGGCCGCCGGTGATATATTCCTCAGTGGCAGTGCGAGACTAGGAAACACGCGTTGCGCCGGCAGTAGACTTGATTCTGTGATTATCGTAGTCACCGGCGGCAATATAACTATACTACTATACTCATGTGTTATACATTAATTATTTTGAGTCGGTGACTGCATTATGTACTAGGATACACATCTTAAAATACTCTTATTTACTCAACACAGGTAGGTGTCATTAATATAGAGCACAGGTTCTACTTCTTGTATAAAAGACTACTACATATTGCAAAGGAAACCAATATACTAAGGTGAAAACTGTTTTCTTGTACGATTAAGCACAGCAATTTAAAAAGAAAATTAGAATTTTCTTTGAGTGTGTTTTTGTTTGAATAATATCTTCTTGTCACATCAAAATTACACATCGAACAAACCACCATAATTACCAATGATTTTATAATACGTTAGATACGTACAAAACACCACAATCCTGCCTCTGGCCTCAGACGCTTTCGAATAAGCATATACACGTTCCCGCGCGCCACCGAAAACGAACAAAATTCCCGGAATCTCATTATCATAAATAAGTAAGCTTTATTTTATTTAGTTTTATACTTTGTAATAACAAATATGACGGAATAACGTAACCTCTAGGCAACGTACAACCGTATTCCTTCCACGACGAGCGATAAGTACAGAGGACACAAAGCGGGCGTACATAGATGACTTTCTAAAAGAAGCGACGTTTTGATTGAAGCTATCAAGACAGTATCATGTAGTTGTTGGAAAACAAAGTTTTCGACGAGTAATAATAATAATTTGATAAAAATTTTAAGAAAGTTACTGTGATTAAGTAGTTATACAACAAGAATTGTAGATAGGTAAAATGCTCAAAAATTAATGGATAACCTGCTTGCTCTATTTCGTATTTTATCTTTCCTTATTTATAGAATTGTAATTGTACTTCTTAGGGATCAGTAACCAAATAGCCAAACATGCCTGTCCGATCGTTTGTGACGAATAGCTACATTTTATGTACATATTTCATTAGTGTGCCAAGAGTTGATTGCTGTTGTTCATATTTAAAGAAAAAAATATGATACCCACAAAATGTTAATCAGTAATTTATTCTTATTGTGTTTTAAAGGGGAAAGATATGCTGAAGGACAAAAAATGAAAAATAAATATTTTGGCATAGTGATTTGGCCTGGGAACATTTTTATTATAGATAAGGTGCTATGGCTATATAGTCATTTGAATAGGGCGTTGCTTTGCGGAAAATTTTAAATATGTTGGAAAAATTACTTTGTACAATTCCACACGAAAATATATTTTTTTAAATGTATATCTCGTTTTTTTTTCTTTTACTAAACATAGATATTTAGCATCTGACTGTTAAAATATATTATTCGATTATTGTTATTTTTTATTATTTACTTGTTTATCTATCTAGTTTTCAAATAAAAACGTAGTTATCTACGTAGGTACTTGAGAGACTTTTGCACACACTTACTCGCAAACGACAAATAGTAGCCCTAATTTTTGTTCTTATTGTTTTAATAATTACGCCGTCCCTTTAACACCTGTTGGCAATGTAGTGATATGTTAGTAAACTAAAAAATGTGCATATGTGCTACCGCTGCGTTCGGACCGTTTTTTTCGGTTGGTTTGTAAGCATATGACGTAACTTACTATAAAATCATTGACCATTCATTAGCACGATTCGTAAATCATTTGAGGAAAACGGTGTTCCCATAAAAGCAAGCAGATGGACGCTATGGCGTATGGCCTCTTATTAGAAAAAAGGTCATTGGACTCATTGGTTTTCAGCTCTTTTACTGATTGGCAAAAGCACAGTGCTTTCGTTAGTGGTATCATCTCCAAATGCAGCATTGATACGTAGGAACTGTCCCTACTATTAGAATATACTGAATGTTACTTCATGTTTAACTTAAATACTGAATGTAAAAACAAATAGAATAATTTAAATATTTTTAATTTAGTATGTTATAGTTTTATGTAAAATAAAATAATCTCCAGTGTTAGACCATGCAGCTTTAATTTTAATTCAAAGTGGCTACTCCATTTAAACGGCAATTTTATACTTTAACCCAGAGGTTCTCAGGCTTTATTTCTCATAGACCACTTTCAAAAAGCTGGTTCCGGTGGACCCCCTGCAGTTTCTACCATATTCCCAAAACTCGACAAAAAATGTGAAGATTAGATCTAACTATGGAAATTTGCCTTGCAGCTGAGTTCCAACCACGAATTATTCGAAAAAAAAGTGTGAATTGATTGGTTAATTAATTAATTGATTATGCTGTGAGTGGATGTCAAAAAAGTGATTTCATCCATCTTTACTTCTCTGACATCTACTCACAGCACAAGGAACCAATCATTTTCACTTATTTCATTTAGAAAACTCTCCATTCGGAGTGGTAAAAATAAAAAGAAAAATTGTATATTTTAAATTACAAAAGCTTTCGCGCAATTCCCCACAGTCCAGGATATTTTTCGGGTATTTCTGCCTGCAGCCAAAATGTTTGATATCCTCTTTTAAATTTCACCTTCAGCTCCTCATTAGTGCTAAGCTCGAGTAGCTTCTCTTGTAATATCACATTCCTCACTTCCGTTTCATCAAATGGATTTATGATCCATGGTGGTATTTCCATCGTCAGAATATCTTCAAATCTAATTTTGAAGTCATCATGGAGGGCAATTAAATGTTGAACGTATGTCTGAATATCCTCATCAAGGCATTCTACCTGTGACAAGTTTGAGAACTGGGAAAATTCGCGCCGACTAATATTTTGCTTAATAAATTTAAATTTTACAAGAAAAGTTGAAATTACATTACCTTTGTTTTTATTAAATTGAGTCTGTCTCATTGTAATTGTAAGTTAATATCATTAAATTTTTTGATCAAATTTGTCAAATACGCAATGTCTGCTTTCAAATTGATCAGGTTTTCTTTTAAATCTGGATCTTTACTTTCCAGAAACTCTAAAACTGATTCAAAAAGTGAGTTGTTAAACATGCACCTTTCGACAACCAGCGTACTTCAGTATGTAAGAGAAATCTTTGGAAGGCTTCATCATTTTCAAACGCGTATTTAACGCATTGCTTCTTATTTTGTAAATTGCATTAATCACAAATTGAAGCGATTGGTGCAATCTATCACTCAAATTTTTACAAGGCGGTGTTGAATTGCAGTTACCTCTGGTATAATTCTTTTAAGATGGCTTATAAACCTACGATATCGCCCGGCCATGGCAGGAGCTCCATGTGTTGCCACCGAAATAACATTTGTAACTGAAATCGATTTTTCCTTAAAAAAATCACTCAGGACATCAAATATTGATGTACCTTTAGTGTCCGTCTCCAAAGTTTTCGCGAATAGTAGCTCTTCATGAATTTCTACATCCATAACAAATCGACCATAAGCCAATCATAATGCTTCATTACCAGGTAAAGTTGTTTCGTCCAATTGAATAGAAAAATGAGTTGTTTGCAGATACTTACACAAGAAACTTTCAATATCAGAGCTCGTTTTATCAATATGTCTTTATAGTGTTGTTACTCTAAGGAATTCTTTTGAGAATGATAAATGGAGATTTGTGCAGAACCGTTTTAAAAACCACATCAATAACGGGTAAAATTAACTACCAATGGTGTGCGATTTCCAGATTTCGCTATAACTAATGGGATATTGTAAGATGAGGCAAGATTGAGGTCAAACGCAAGCCTATTTTTTCATTAAAAAAGCCATCATCGTTATTTTCAGATGTTAAAGCCTACATACTGTGCACGGTGGGTCTCTTTTCATATTTTTCTTTCGATCCTTGAAAATATTTATAATCTTTACCTATTTTATCAGGATGTCACCTTCTTAGATGATCTTCGAGCTTCGATGGTTTCATAGAGTCATTGCTCAAAACTTTGTTGCATAAAAGACATATGGACAATCGCTTGTCTGCCTTTAATGGAAGAGAACCTAATTGTTAACAATCAACTCTATGCTGTTCACATTTCTTCTTAGATTCAGCAATGTTTCGTACCAAAGCGCCAATAGCCTAATGGGTTAGGGTGCGGACTGCGAAACATGACGTCGCAGGTTCGAGCCCAACATTCAACTATTTTCGTGAACCACTCCAAATACAAGCTCTAATGCTTAGTTGGTGGGTTAACAGGAATATTAGTAATGTTAGTTAAATAGCATTGCTAGTATTCTTTTAAAAAAAAAAAGTTACCTACCTGTAAATAAAATAGTTTGTTTTAGTAATCATAAGACGGTCTTACTCAACAAGATATGGCTATTTTGACAGAATAGGATTACCTAATTAATCATTGCAATGAAATAAACAACGTAACAACGGCAAACAGATTATAATTATTAAAGGCAATAAATCGCTTCATAAAACTATTATGGATCCTAATCCATAATAGAGTTTTATGAATACGGCTGAACCGATTTGAATGTAATGTAAAACATTTTTTCATAATTATATTTTGATATATTTCTGTAAATTCGATAGAAAATACTTTTAAATAATATTTTGATCTCAAACCTCCGCGATTTTAATTATTTACGGGTACGTTAAAATGCGTACAATTTATGAAAATGTAAAATATTTAATTAAGTCACTTAGAATTAGGAACCTAAAATATTTACAATCATGCGGGTCAATCATAATATATCTCTCCTTTAGTGAACCATCACACAGTCGGGTAAAAAAAAATACTAATAAAGTATTAGGGACAAAAAATTTAACCTTTCTCGGCTTTCTGTTATTTTGTGGAAGTATCTAATAATGGCTCTGTTCAGTATTTAGTTTTTAATATATACCTACCACACGCAAACATAAAAATTACTTATTACAAGATAAAATAAAAGTATGTATAACAAACAGGCAGGTAAATACGTACTTTTTCTGAAACTGGCAAACACTGACATCGCTTCACTAACACACACACAAAAAGTAGCGTGGGTCCATATTTTGTTAGTAGATTGCCTAATTTTGAAACGGTCACACTGGAATCTATTCGAGCAAAATTACTATTGCATCAATGCTAACTACTTTAGTAGATACTTGGCGTAATAGTGTTCTGCGATACCAAAGAGTATAATAAGCGTCAGGAGCTTGGTACATATCTAATTCATCTGTGGCCAACGCCAATCCAATTTAACGTAGTGGTTATGTACTATTTGATTACCATTGCCTTCAAAATTTAAGGAAATTCTACATATTTAGCAGATTAAATGATTTTTTCATCTGAATGTATCATTGATGATTGCTACTACTGAAAGATAAAAAAATCTGTTAATCTATACAATGGCTAGTGTTAGCGAGGAAACATCGTCTAGTGATAATGGAGAAAATAGGTTGGTTGCTAGTGATAACCCTACAGAGGAATCAAATGGGCCAAATAGTGGAGAAGTTGATGTAAGTATTAATATATTTTTTTCTCTTTGCAAATAAACATTTAAATATAATATTTCCGTGACATAAAAGTCTAATGTATATTTAGAAAATTATTGAATTATTTCCAAAACTTATAGTTTCTGTCTTAGAAGCTAAAAGTTTTTTTTTTCGCTTTTCCGTTTCATAATAAAAGAAATATTTTTTTTTATTAATCCGTAATGTAATATTTAAATATTTGTTTTTGAAAAATAATATGACAATTTGTGATAGTTTCCTTCCACAATCATGGCCATGGCCACTCATGGGTGCAATTTAATTTTGAGAACTATATAGTTTGAGAGATATTATACATATTACTTGCAAATCAATAGGTTAGTTCAATGGTGGTAAAAAGAGTTGGCTGGAAGAAATTGCTTGCACTATCTGCTGTTTTTTTCTACAGTATTTGTTTTTATTTTAATAGTGGTTTACAGGAATACTTAAATAAATTAAAGCAAAAGTGTTATATACTGCAAGTTTCTCAATTGGTTTTTGATTACTGAGTTTCTATCTAGTGAACAAAAGCTAGCAATCATTTGAAACAAAACAGGCAACTATCTATCTATTTATATGTATAAAATCCGGTTTTTTTTTCACTACCCTTATCTCATCAATGAAATGTGATAGAGACATAAATATTTAAATGTTTGTCAAAATTTTCCTGTTTAACACACACAACCTTTTGAAATTTTACTCTTGAAGAATAAAATTTTAAGAGACTTGTTTCTGTAACATCACAACTGTGTGCATCATTTTCCATGTGGGCAGGCAAATTAATTATATGAGACAATCTAGCTCCTCAAGGAAACCCA
This sequence comes from Bhutanitis thaidina, assembly GCA_029286595.1. Lineage (NCBI taxonomy): Eukaryota > Metazoa > Arthropoda > Insecta > Lepidoptera > Papilionidae > Bhutanitis > Bhutanitis thaidina. The sequence continues at coordinate 7,932,898 of JAGSMS010000022.1, forward strand.
GCAGACCTTTAATGTTACCTGTGACCTCAGGAAGCCTTTAACCCTGTATCCTGTATATAACCATCAGACACTTAATCAGGACGTGGGCTGCCGTTTCTTCATCCTATAGTAAACAGATTTTTGTCAAACAATCAATGTCCTGTTATGGTACTGGTTAATATCTGAATTTGGGGTTTGTTCAGTTGCATAGTAGTATTTTGGTTATACAACTGTTAACCATTGATAGGGCCTAGTTAGTCTGTTTACATTAACCATGGTTTGTTCATAGTTATTATTGTAGGGTTATACCTTGTTTAAACATTTTAGAATTTATATATGAGCCCTGAAGTCATGACTACTGAGAAGAGCTAGTGGCACCACAATACTATTGGACAGTATCCTTATAGTATGACATTTCACCTTACTAGTAGCAATCACTAAAGCTGGATGATACACAACCTGGAATACAGTATTACTGGCACCTAGCTGTGTTTGTATTATATTGTAAACCAGTACCTGTTTGTGTTATCCATTGGTGAAGATTCTGTGCTCAAGTTGGTCCAGATTCTCTATGCAGCGGTCCTCATGCAATAATGTTAATGCAAATACCAATTGTTTCGTGATTTTCTCAGACTTAGCTTGCAAGATCGGCATCTCTGCAAACAGATCCTCTAGTATGATTGTATGCAGGATCCTATCTTTATGACACGCAACATTACTATTGTATAGACAGATGGGAGCTGATTGGGAGTAGGTGTGATTCTCAAGCAGTCTGTGGCAGCATACAGGATGGCCTCTGACAATACTGTAGCTTATTCATGACTGGGGGGACTTGAGGAGTCTAGTTGTTGGCATTAAGCTTTGTAATAAGGTAGTTAATGACCATTTTCTACAGGGTATCACCGTCCCTGTGGATACCCCCCATGTGGATGGTCTTTGGTTAGAAAAGCAGAAGCGTGTCATTTTCTTAATTCTCACTGTTCTTGTGCGACGGATGGTAATAATCCTGTCTGATAGGGCAGATACCATGCCATGTCAACAGAGTGTGGTGACAGTGGAGAAGTTAATTTTGTCAAATTCTTATATGGTTAATGGTCTTTTTGATCTGGCTTACCATGAGATAAAGTGTCAAATCTGTTGTTTTAACCGTACTATTTACATATATTGGTTTACATGCAATGGTTTGTATACTATGGCCGTCTCTCTTAATTCTCTTTCACATAGCCTCTCCATCGTTTTTAACTTGAAAGATGTGAGGTTAAAGGTTCTAAAAGATTAAGCATTGCTATAATCGGTTTTGCCTGGTTTAAGATTGAAAATAAGATTTAAGTTCCTTCTACCCCTTCAGCATAATTCTGGGTTCTAGACTTGCTTTTAAAAGTGCTGTAGTCTTTGTTTTTTCCTGCGGGTTGCACCTTAAAGATGTTGCGAGGAATCAGTCCTAATGACTTCTCGGAGTGGTGCACCGAGGCAATGATCTTATACATGTCCTGTATGTTATTTAGACATTTATGTACATTCCGTTCAGCCGTTCTCTACCATGTCGTCCTACCTCATCTCGCCCAAAGTCCGTCGCTGAGCGGGACGATCGTGTACAAATTTCTCACAATATAGCTCTGTGAGATCCTTTCACTATACTTTTGATGACACCCATGTTGATTTTGGATGGTAACACTAACACAACAAAATTATTCCGTTTATTTGCTGTTCACATTAGAAATGAAGAAGCAAAAAGTTATGTCCCTTTTGAGGGGATATCTAGACCAAAAGGAGGAGAACCCACTATATCCAATGGCAGAAAAAGCATAGGGGAATTAAATTACTTAATTCATACTCTGACTCTATAAAACATCTCAAGGTTTGCTAGTTAGCATCTGCCTAGACCTAGCCTTTTGGTATAATTCTATCCCATTTGGCTATTGTTTTTTTGTTTCGTTTCGGCTCTGTAGATGTTAGTTTAACAGTCCGGTACCAATCTTAATGGTATAATTGTCAGGTACAATACACAAGTTCTATATAATACAAAACATTATGTTAACTAAGATTATAAAGTTTAATAACTATAACATGGGAACTTCTATTATTGTTTTCAGTTTAACGCGCAAGTGGATGAGCAACGCCGTCGCATGCAACCAACAAAAATGGAGTCATTTTTTGCTATCACCAAATCTCTTATTATTAGAGCTTTAGTTGTTTATTTCATTACATCCATGTTCCGTCAATCATCACCTCCTAAAGTTGATGTCCAAAGTCCTTCTGGAACACCTCGTGTTCCAGCAGTTAACATGTTTCCTAACGGGACAGTACTAGACATGTACTGTTACATATCAGAGAAAGAATTTTTAGAAAATTTTGATGACTCACAGTTTATTTGGATGCAACCTGGTCTGATATATGGTGATTGGTATGGTGGTCCTAATGAAGATGGTACATATACATATTCTACAGAAATTGTGGCTTCAAAAGCACTTCTAAATAATGGCTCTATCTATCTTCACACATACATAGTACAATCAGGAAAATCACCGAACCCAAAGGATAAAACAAATTATGCTGGTTCATATATAACATATGGCAAGAAAATGTTAAATAAGTATAAAAAATTACGATATCTAAAAACTCATAACTTGTTGACTGGACAGACAGAAAAGTCAGAAGAAGAAATTAAAAAAGCTGAGACATTAAAGGAAGAGATAGTGTCTCATTGGCATCCTAATTTGACAATTAATCTCGTCACTGATCAGACTAACTGGATGCAGGGTAGTGTACCACCACCTCTAGATGAATTTATCTACTTTTTGCCAGATAGTAAAACATACAAACCAGCAGTGTTCTTGAATGATTACTGGAACATGATGCGTGATTATGTTCCTATCAATAAAACTACAACTAAACTCCAATTACAGTTAAATTACCAACCCTTAAGTCTTTTTAAATGGCAGTTGTATACTGCCCAAGCAATGAGAGATAAATTGAGTGTGTTTTCAGCATTAGGTGCTGAAGAACAAGACGAAGAACAAGATACTGTAAAAGAATTACTTTTAGACACATCACCATATTTACTGGCATTGACTATATCTGTGTCTGTGCTTCATTCCATATTTGAGCTATTAGCTTTTAAGAATGACATCCAATTTTGGAATAACAGGCAATCTCTGGAGGGATTGTCAGTGAGATCAGTATTCTTTAATGTATTTCAATCAACAGTGGTACTACTTTATGTACTTGACAATGAAACAAATGTGATGGTTAGAATTTCATGCTTCATTGGATTAATGATAGAAATTTGGAAAATAAATAAAGTAATGGATGTTAAACTGAACAGAGAACAACGGATATTTGGAATCCCTACATTGACATTTGAAGACAAAGGTTCTTATGTGGAATCAAGTACCAGGCAATATGACACCTTAGCTTTTAGGTATTTGAGCTGGGCTTGCTTTCCTCTTTTAATTGGATATGGTGTCTATTCACTGCTGTACCAAGAGCATAAGGGATGGTACTCATTTGTTCTTAACATGATGTATGGTTACTTATTAACATTTGGATTCATTATGATGACACCTCAGTTATTCATTAATTATAAATTAAAATCTGTGGCACATTTACCTTGGCGTATGATGACATATAAGTTTCTTAATACATTCATAGACGATATATTTGCATTTGTTATTAAAATGCCAACTATGTATCGTATAGGCTGTTTTAGAGACGGTGAGTTTTTAAATTTTATTAAATTAACTAGTTTAATTATAATTTTCATAATCAAATACTGTTATATAATATATTACTTCAGAGTCAGTAACTCATTCATGCGGCTTTATACCTGTATGTTTTTACAACAAAATCCTAGTAAGTGTGAAGCAAGTGCATGATCAACATGTTTAAACATTTTATTAAACAAAGACTTATTATATTTATTATTATAATATAAAGGAATACAAGAATAATATGGTGAAGAATAAATTTTTTGATTTGATTAATCTTGTTTTCAGACATTGTGTTCTTCATTTTCTTATACCAGCGTTGGATGTACAAAGTTGATCATAAGCGGGTGAACGAATTTGGCTTTTCCGGAGAAATGGAGCAGCAAAAGGAAGAAGGTAAAAATGGCAATTTAGCAATTGCTGAACATCAAGAATCTGGCGACAAGAAGAATGATTAAAATAGTATTTTGAATAGTTAGTGAAAATGTAATATGTTATTATAAAGTTAGTAGAAGTAGAATGATTTATCTTTTAACTTGAAAGTATTTATAATGTATTGTTGTGTTATGGGGTTATATGAAGCCCTCGGATATGGTCACTTATCTGTGTGTTAAACTATTCTACATACTATAATAATATTGATATTTTCAGTGGTTTAATAATGCAATACCATTTTAAACATGTCTTGATAATTAGTTAAATTATTATAAAGTTATTGATTTCATATTTATTGCTATTTCATGCGTATGGTGGTTTAAATAATTTTGTTTGTGCGTTGGGGTCTTAACTAAATAGGTAGGATCAAATAAATTTTCAAGAAGTTGGAAAAGTTTTAATAATTATTATGTAAATGATATTCTTTAACAACTCATTTTAATGTTAGTAAAACGAATACCTATGTTTTTGATCAGAGTTGCGTTTAAAGACTAAATACTTACGTTACGAGAGGATGCACCGCCCATAATTATCTGGAAATAGTAAAAAAAAATTGCAACAAACAAAAGAAAAAAAATGTTACAACTTAAATAGCTTAATCATTCAAATATGGTGGTCAATTTTCCATTGTTGCTTTTATTATTAAAAGAAAAGGCAAAGGAGTATAATCCACACAGCCTAGTCTGTAGTTTCTTTGTTCTTATCAATTATATTCAGGCAGTGGCCAAGTTTTAAATTTCATTCGTATTCAACTTCATCTGAAGATTAGTTGAGATTGATCAATTTTCTGGCAGAAACTGACACCTTATTTTTACAGGTGTACATTTTTTGTCATTACATCGAGTCTTATTTAGACAGGTTATGAAATTATGTTTGAATTCCAGACATAATCTGATTCCAAATCGTAGTATACCCACGAAATGTGGCCAAATCTAATATTTCTGCAAAAACTGTTTTCCTACAGTAAATGACAATAACAAAAATCAACAATTTCGTTAGATTTATTTTTTTAATCGTATGATCGTAGCCATCAGAAAGAAGAAATAGTCATCAGTACCATAATGCTGTTTTTCAATAACTAGAAAATTTTCAAATTTGGCGTTAGATCGTCTGCATTTTGCTCGTGTAATGAGTTTTCTGCGATTCCTTTCATCATCCTTTCCAATTATTTCTTCGCAGTGAACCAAGCATCCGTCGCATTCTCTCTGGTTGTTTGCTAGTTTGCTGTCCTCAGTCGCTTACCGTTGTTTTATTGTTGATATTTTAAAGAAGACCTGGTGTTGTCTCAAGGTCACAAAGGTCAAGATGATAATCACGATAGTCTAAAAGACACCTTTTGCGTCGAAAAGTCCCTTTCTATACCGGTATGGGATCAATGCCGGTGATGCGTTTCACACAGACTGCATTGCGCACTCAGAAACGATGAATAAATGCAGATTGCCGACTAAAGTGATTATGTCCCCGGTATTCAACTTTCTTTGCCTCTAGACTAAGGAACCGTCCTAAGTTGAGGTTGAATGTAAATTTCTACACGCAATAATTGTAAATATTCGTTTAATTCCATTACAAATAGGATGAGCAGAGAAGAACTGACTCAGATTGGCGGTGATAAAACAAAGAACTTTTATTTATGATTACAATAGTTATATAACACTTGTACGTGTTGCAAATCACATTTATTGATTACAGAACTAATCGGTTTCGTTTTGAAACCGATTTGTTGGCAAACTGTTGTTTGATACCGTGATGATGCTTCCCTTTGAATGGCGCTCAGGGCACGTGCCATACCTGCCCCACTGGTGTGTAGAGTAATGAAAATAACGAGCGGTCATAATTTTTAAAAGCTTTAAAATTAGAAAATGTTATAAAAAGCGTAGGTTATGCTACGCTTTTTATAACAGCAGCATCGAGTTCTTTGCTCTTCGCGTTATTAAATACCAGATTCGCACTTAAGCATATTCTTTGTAATTAGATTGTATTAAAATCGTTTCTGAACGTTGTGTAATGATTTAATATTCACTTTGGGCAATATAATGTGTATACAATGTGCTAGTTACGACATTAAATGAATGCACACAACTGATAGTAATTTAAAATATATCAATTTATAATTAGTTCATAACGAACCTAGTAAAAGTGGAAAAGTAGGACGGTTTCTTTGAGAGCGGGGTTCCCCGGCGACGGTGCTGAGCGGGCGGCTAGCGCAAAATGTTACAATCCACTAATAACAACACACTGTAAGTTAGTAAGCACCTAAATTATGCATTTAACCGGTGGAGAATGTTCGCCCTCAATTTGCGCAACACACGGTCTTTCGACACCATTGCCCTTAGTTTATAAAAGCCACTGACAATCCTGTCGCGTAGTTCAGTTACGGTATCCACTTCCTCCATCCACACCCCTTCTTTAATAAAGCTTTCCAAAGAAATCGAGTAGTGTGTGGTCTAGTGATGTCGCTAGCCCACCTAACCCATTTTCTTTCCAAAATGTAAATAGGTGCTATTTTTACTTGTGCTTTCAATGTGACTACTGTTCGGATTGTGGTGTTTGCTAATCCAAATGAAAGAAGGTATCTGTTGATTAGCAGTTTAAAAAAATTTAATGAAATGCCTCTTTTCCTCGGTAAGATTCCTTAACTGAAATTAATAAATTTTAAATTGATACACTTCTAGAACTAAACTATAAACAAAGATCGTCCTTTTCGTGATAAGATTTAACCTAATTACTCCAGCGTGTCTAAAATGTGCGCCTGAGCTGGCCACGCTATCTCACGCGGTATTCTGTGTGTTGTAGCGGCGCGTGCCTACTTATCTTTAGAAATTTGACAATGCCGCTTACGTTATTTTCTTGTAAAGGCGTGAAGTAAGTGAAGTCTCTCTGGTGCTTCTGCGTTTCGTTCGGTGATTGAGCTAACCGGAGGCCTTCTTTCCACCCCTCCCCTTTCCATGACATTTCATTATCCGTGACCCCGTCAATTGATCGGTTGCGATTTTTACGTACAGGTTCTTCGAAATCATTAATTGGCAAAGTATTGATCGCTCTGTAATATTCTCGAATTATGTATGAAAGTTATGTCGAATATCTTAAAATGCGTTTTCATTTAATGTCGAACATATAGCCTCACGTTTATATATGTATTTTTTTTATTAACAAATTAAAAATAATTTAGTACTCACTAATATGAAACATTAAGTTGAGAACTAAAAAGGTAATGATCATTTTAGAATGAACTGTAATGTAGTTAAATTTGGTTTAAATGTATTCGAAATTAAATATAAGATTCTAAGATAATAAACAAGGTGTTAGTTAATTGCAATTGCATGTTAAATACAAATAGAACACATGGTGTTCATCTGTATTGTCATGTGCTGTGTGATTAATATAATAATCGATCGAGTAAATAGTAGAATCAAAGCCCTTACAGATATAAAATACTGGCACGCTCTAAGATACAAGTGAAATGTTATTATAACAAAAATTTGTTCTTGCTTTTTTTTTGGTACATTAATAATTCTAATTATGTTTTACTTTATAGACTATATTAAAAGAGCCCTCCAAATTCGCAATTCACACCGGTACATTACCGGTCTCACTGGAGACTAAATAATTTACCAGCGCGTAATGAAAGAAGAATAAAGCTTAGAAAAAAAATATGAAACAAAAGTAGCTATTTTTTATTGAATTGTTTGACTTACAAGTTTTTTTTTATATAAGATAAGATAAGGTGGTTGAGAAGTATTAACTTTAAATTTAGTGTCATCTTCTACAGTTCAGTTTTAGGTCATACACTAAATATCAATTCAATAAGTACCCTACAGTTTATTCACAGGATACTTTAACTCGAGACATATTTACGCCAATAGTTCACTAGGCCTACGAGACCCAAGTCAGACTACCGATCGCGCCGGGGTCCGGGGCCAGTAAATTATCATTCGTTATGAAAGTGATTCGAATTATAACATATTTTGGATAATGAATTCTATCATTATTTCTTCAATTTTAATATATTTAAATTTTTTCTGCATTATCTATATCTTATACTAAGGAACACAACCAGCGGACTTAATGCCTATTGGTATTTTCTAGCAGTAATATGTATTACATAATGTATATTGTTCAATCGTGATAATAATGTCATGTGCCCCATATTTCTGTCATTTTTTTTGGCTCAGTAAATGTATTTCATGTTTGTATCTTATAATTTTTATCCAAATATCTATTTATTTGGCTTCAACGTGTTTTTTTGATTTCTTATATTGCACAATATATGTCTTGTATATTTCATTATAATTCACATATGATGTATGCTATTTAACGTATAATATTAAATTTATTGTTTCGGAAATGATAACTAATTTTCCTTTCATCATCTTTTTCTTCCTTATCGGCCTGTTGATAGGCACGAAGTTGACTGCGACACACACAGTCTTGTAGGACTGTGTGTGTCGCAGTCAACTTTTTCAACACACTTAAGTTGTAACTTAATATGATTTGACGTCATCGCCACGCCACGCTTGTCTCGCCAGTGACAATTGCCGAAGCGTGTGCTATGAGGTGGCTGGAAGAGATTTTTCTTCAGATAACTCAGTTTGTCTGCTGTGATGCTGAAAATGATACACGTGTTCGACGTTAATCAGTCTAGTTCCTGTCTATCAGCTAACCCTGCTGAACGCAAAAATCGAGAAACGAAACAAATACTTTCGATACTCGTTGGTTATGAAGACGGGAATTGGCCTGAAACGCTACCTGCAGTACGTTTTGCCCTGAACACTGCATACAATCAGGGAATTGGAAGAACTGCAGCTTTTCTAACTTTCGCGTGTGAATTGCATTCACTCGATGTCACTACGGACCAAAGAGCAATCGTGGAACGAGACCCACGCCCCACAAATCACTTAATATCTGGAGCGATTCATGCGAACCTTGCCAGAGCTGAAATGCGCAAGAGTATCAGCGTAAAGAATTCGCCGATAAAAAGCGTCGCATCCCTCCGGTTTATCGGTATATAAATAGGTTATATTTCGACCTAGTAAACGCCCAACCACCAAGTAATGCCGTAAAAAGTTTCACAAGAAAATTTACTCTGGATCGGGAAGGATCTTATGATCATATGTAGTATCATTAGTCCGAACACTTATTCATAAGAGGTCGTACTAATAACTTCAGTGAGATACAGTAACGGTATGGTGAAAAGCAATTACCATACCATGGCTCTCGATGCTTATGTGGTTATAGCGCGGTCAAATATGTACGTACATCCCCATTCCCTCAATTCTTGGCGCTATGGCCGCAATAGTAGTAATAAAAAAGTTAAATCTCTTCAATGACTTTTATTTCACGTCCTGCGAGTGCCTTACCCAATAAGGACAGTATTTTAAGGAATCACAATTGATCTGAACTTCAGTGGGGTCTCCTTATAGAAACTTTCCAATAAACTCAGTTCAGCTGCTTAGGTTAGAAAAATACGTCAACTGATTGATGTGGACACTGCTCAAACAGTTTACATTAGTTACCTTAGTTATTTTATTATGGGGACATGCGGTAGATGCAAATACAACTTTTATCATGCAAAAGAGCTGTGCGTGCTATTTATAGTTTGTGCACACGCGATTGCCTTTACGAAAATATTATAATCGTACGCAATCATGAAGAACCCAAAGAATACTGATGAGCCTTAAATATTAACTAGAAAATCCAAAGATAAAGTTATGTAAAGCATAATCTTGCTGTAATGTTTACTACTATTTTTATGATAATACATATTAATTAATATGAGGCGTGGTTAGTACATGGTAGTACTCATCCAGTTTGACACAAACAATTGTTAACATGAAGCTACTATTATTTTAATAATTAGTAATCCAGTTCCATGTATATTTTTTTTTGTTTTTAAATTTAAACAAAAATGTTGAACTATCGTTGTGTGTGGTCGACTGGTTTGTCATGCTCGCTTAAAAACCTTTTCTGTGGCGGCGATGTGACGGGTCGTCTACTTCTCTTTAACATGGTTGAGGGTGATGGCTGCGACATGCGTCATGTGTTGTCACGGTAATAAATTGTATACAAAATTACAATTGATTTTTTTTTATATTACTATTTAAAAAATTCAAATTAATTATTTTAACTTCATTTTATAAGCGTGGGATGCAATAAGAGCAATGCACCCAGCAGAGGAGGCGAGCTTACCGTCGCCCCCACACTTTCGTACATAACCATAAGCGGTAGGGTAATGCGTAATATGGCAGAGAGGTGGCGCCACCTGACGTTCTCCGATTCGAAGTTAATACGGAGAATTACATGCATGCGGAATGTAAAATTATTTGGAATAATGTACAGACAGCCGCCCGGGCGTGTCCAGGAACAAAAGGCTTTCTTTTAGAATTTAAAAATCTAGAGTAACTTTTGTTATTATTTAAATTACGTAGTTAAATTCGTATAAATACTTTTATTTAGGGTTGTGGAGCAAGATAGGAAGGAGCGTGAGGGCGACCCATACTGGTCTTAGTAGTATGGGACCTATTTTTAAGGTCAATTCTTCCAATCCACGTCGTAAATTGAATATTTTCTTTAATTCATTGAAGTTAACTCAACACACGTATGCTGTAGAAAATTGTGTGTAGTCTTCCAAAATAAATGAATAATTGAGTTATCATCTGTTTATTACAATTCTATTCAATAATTTAAATGCAGTTTGGGAATTTGATCACGAGATTATGCGATAATTTATTAGTGCTTTTATTTTATTAAAAATTAATACAAGAAATCTAGATCCCAAATTATTAATTTTAAGTGATGCTTTTCTTCTTATGGTTAATTGGCACGTTCCGAGGTCACATCTGAACACAAATTCGTTAGGATTTTTTTTTCTTAAATCCTTGCTACCTCTTTCTTGTACTCACTATTCGTGTTCCAAGTCGTAAGAGTCGACTAAGGGAAGAGCCTTTAAAATAGTAATGACTACCGACAGAAGGCCGGTTAAGCCTCTAGAAAAATACAAAACTGAAATTAAGCAAACCGATGTCAGGCATCTGCGCGAAGCGAAGAAGAAGCGAGGTATCTGGTACTGCGATCGCTAACTCGCTCTAGCCGAGCGTGGCGATCATGGAAAATCCTCCGGGTGAGAGGAGCCCTATGTCCCACACCGGCTATTAAACAAGAAAAAGAAGCTCATTGTCATGCTTTTGAATCAACATGGTCACACATTTAATCCTAATAATAATGTCATAGATTTAAAGACAATTTTATATTTATCTGTTTATTTCAAACACAAAATTGAAAGACTGACAGTTAATCGGACCCAAAATGCATTCGGAAACCCACTTAGAATGTTTAGATTCCCAAACCATTATGAAGTTATTTCAGATAACATTAAACAAAACATTACTAACAGCGATTCACTTATAAAGTTTTTCCTAGAATCTACACATAATACTCAGATTCCATAGCGATCATGTTGGACATTCCACACTGGTTTCCATCACAGTTTTCATTTTCTATTTTTCTAGAACATCTGACAACAAAAATGTTAATTCTGTCATTAGTCCTCTAGCAAATGTAGACTGCTGCATGATTCCCTGTCTATCTATATTAATAAAGGCCATACACTTTGTCTTGTGCTTGCTTAACATACCTTATTTGAAAAGATTTATGCTGTAATCTTTTCACTTGCATACATCATCTAGCATTGTTCCAGGCGACCTTTGTACAAACTGACATAACAAGGTATTATTAAAACATAGCACAAGAAACATTTGAGCTTAATAACAGTCCACTTAACATGTTTTTATTTATATTAAAAATTATATTCAATATGTTAACTTTGAACATTATCTTGCTAGAAATGTAATTGTTGCATTTTGTAAATCTATTTATGTAACACTAAAGGAAATTTAAGTGTAACAAAAAAAATCACATTAAATACCTTTTATAAAAACTGCAATTACTTCTTATAAATGTATTATTAATGCTATGTGTACTGTTATTATAACTTATCAGACCTGAATACTAATTCTACTTTACATTAATCTTGCATTTCCTCAGGTAGTTCATGCGGATTGAGGATTCCTGGTACCGATAGTTGTACCCTTCGCTTTTCTTCTTGCGCTTGAAGAAGAGCGAATAGGCGCTCCTCCAAATACAAATCGCTGTCATCTTCTCCAGTGTATTCCTGAAAATATATTATATAGCATATGTTGATCTCAACAATAATATTGAACAATTATACAAGTTAGTATCAATGATTTCATAATACAAAAATGCGTTATCCGTAAACATACTAATTGCATGTAACATAAGTAAACAAAAAATGTTATGTGTACGGCCACTGCGTTCAGAACCTTTTTTATTTTGGTTGGTTTGTGACCATATAACGTATTGTTATTATAAAGTATAGTAAAAGTAATCTCAAAGTATATATTATAAAATTATTTGAAATAGATGAAAGAAAAACAATGTAAATCTTCACATTGTTTTCCTTCACTACCAAGCATGAGCATTTTTGTGAAGACCTGGATTGTTGATAATGATTTTTGTGTATTTTTATGCCCATTATAATCATTGACATGTTATATTCTACCGATAGACAAGAACGTTCATAGAAATAATATGTTTCAAAAATTCTTTGCTTTACTAACGGAATCTAATCTAAAATTACTTGCACCGTTTCCACGGACAATGCTTTTAATTGTTTTCCGGCATTAGAGCTTTCATTGAGTAGAAGTTGTAATAGATGATTTTTAGAGTTACACCTAGTCAATACATATGCTATTAATAGATTTTATAGGACAAAAGGCGGATGCGTTGTTCTGTGATTAGCTTCTGAGCATTATTCGATTATATGAAATATGTTTAAATAGAAATAATTTTATTATTCAACGTAAGAAATACAAATTTCACTAGTTAAAATATATTTTTTTTTACAATCTACCACAGTTTCATAATGAGGGTCCTTTTAACGGAGAAGCAGGTGAAAGAAACTCCGCAGACATCCTCTTATTATTATTTTTTTAAAACTGTATATGTATAATACCAAATTACAATCACATTTTTCGATGCTCCTTGGTAGTGATCAACCCATTTCCTAGCTAATGCACGTTGCTCTCTTAGTATTCATTATCATTTACAATATAAATAGTTTGCTTTTATCTCTCGTAAATACTGCTCCAGACGTATAAATTTCTCAGCCCGCAAAGCGCCGAATGTCCCGAAACTGAAAAGAGCCTTCAATAGTGCTGCCAAGTCCTGCAAACGTGCCCTCCGCAAGCCTGCTTCGACCATATTGGCCGTGTTGGAGCCAAACTAGCGTCTTACCCATCCGGGAGTAAAGCTTTCTGGTCTCTTGCCAAATAGGTCGAAGCCAGTTTCTGCCGGTCTTCTTTACCACCATTGCAGAAGTCTGATGGCTCATTAGCTCACACCGCCAAAAAGAGAAAGTAGACATATTTGCCTCTCTATTTGCGAAGAGTTCACAACTAGATGCTGCTGATAACTGCCCACCTTTGCTACCTCGTTGTGACTTTGCAATGCCAGATGTACACATTCGGCAAAAAGAGGTACTCAGCATTCTAGATGTGAATAAGGCTAGTGGGCCTGACGGAATTCCTGCCATTGTCTTGCGGTCATGTGCGCCTGAGTTGTCTCCTGTTCTAACTCGCCTCCATCGCTTGTCCCTGAGGTGTGGTCAAGTTCCGAAATCTTGGAAGATTGCCAATGTCCAACCTGTACCTAAGAAAGGAAGTCGTGCCGACCCTGCCAACTACCAACCTCCTCAGTGACCGTCAATTCGGATTTCGTCGAGGCCGATGTACTGGGGATCTTCTTGTGTATGCTATTCACCTCTGGAGCAAAGCCATTGAAAGACATGGTGAAGCTCACGCCGTGGCTCTTGATATCTCTAAGGCTTTATACAGGGCCTGGCACGCAAGTCGCATTGGCAAGCTTCCGGCATATGGTATTGTTTCCGAGCTTTGCATCTGGAAAGCAGATTTCCTGAGGAACAGATCGATTCGGGTTGTCATTAATGGCGCCTCGTCTGATCTCCGTGATATTAATGCCGGTGTGCCTCAGGGGTCTGTGCTCTCCGCGACTCTTTTTTGCTGCACATCAACGACCTGCTGGTATCACCCAGTATCTTTGGGTATGTAGATGACAGCACAGTCTCGGCGAGATACTTGTCCGATGCGAAGTCTGGGGCATCGAGGGGGTGAACTCGACTTTGAAGGCTGTTTCCCAATGGGGTGATGCCCATTTGGTCGAGTTTAACCCCTCTAAAACACAGGCTTGTCTTTTTTCGGCGAAACGGAGTCCATTCCAACTGACTCCGACTTTCCGGAATGTCACCGTTCCGATTAATGACCGTCTTGAGCTCTTAGGTCTAGATCTCTCTTCTAATCTAAATTTCGGTCACTACATCGAGTTATGGACTCACGCAAACACTTCTGCCAAAAAACTTAGTATCCTCTCCGGGGTGAGACGGTACTTCACATAGGAGCAGCTCTTAAATCTATAGAAAGCTCAATTCCGCTCTTGCATGGAATACTGTTCCCATCTCTGGGATGGTTCTGCTAAATATCAACTTGATGCTTTGGACTCGTTGGAGCGCCGAGCGAAGAGGATCATAGCCAGTGAGACACTCGTAGAGGCAAATCTTCTAAGCCTCGAACACCGTAGACAAGTGGCCTGCCGCTCGGTTTTTTATCGGATACATTTTGGAGTGTGCAGAGGTTTTGCAGAACCTGATACCCCCTTCCCCTTTTCATCACCGAACGACTAGGCGCGGCGAGCAGTTCCACCCTTAAGTTGTAGACATTCCGTAATGGATGTGCGTAATGGACGCACGAAGCGGTTTGCCTCTTCTTTCTTTATGCCGACGGCTAAGGAGTGGAACTCTCTGCCGAGGTCAGTTTTTCCGGAACACTATAATCTGGACATCTTTAAGGCCAAAGTGATCAGATACCTTCTAGGCAAACGTGTACCATCCTAGGCCGCATCTTCGCCTTCTATCGGGCAAGATTGAGTATATGCGTAAGCCTATTTTTCATAAAAAAAAAATAATTAAAATGAAATAATCGGAATCGTTGGTGCCCGAGTCCGACTCGTACTTCGGCGGCTTTTATTGATGTGTTTTTATTGTGTACCATGCTATTGTGGTAACAACAATATTACTGTAGAAATGTATGTTGACGATAAGAACAAAAAATTTAAAACGTAAACTTCCTTTAGATTAAGTTTGCAGTAAAATATGCAGAGAAATAATATAAATCAAGCCTCAGCTATATTTTAAGATTCTTGAATTATCCGTACACAGTTATGCTAAGTAACATTAGTAATAAGTGGTGACATCCCTTCTAGTGTCATTAGTCCTGATATGACTAATAACAAAAGAATTACAAGTGTTACAAATTTATGATACGAGAAGGAATAACAGTAAATGAAATCGGAAAATGTTTGCTGCTTAACGCAATACGCTGCCGGTGCCGACCGATACCAATACAACAATATAACATACTATATACGTAGAAGTAGTATACTATTATTTATATAGTATACTAGTAGAAGTATGTCTGACCACGAATCACGCAAAAATCTATAGGCGGATTTCGATGGGGCTTTCACTTTTCTTTTCACTTTCATGAATTACTTGGAAAATTTAGCAACTTCAACTATTATCATCACGTTATCTATTATAGGTAGGAGGCATAATAATGTAAAAAAAAAACGGAGAAACCTGTCCTGGCCAATCCACTCAAATTGAAAATAGCAATTTTCCTGAAAAAACCACGTGCGCGGCGGTGTAGGAAAACATCTGTCACAAATCTGCCAACCCGAACTGGAGCAGCGTGGCGGACCCTTCCTGGCTCCAAAACCATCTCAGATATTTATACGCCTTACGTTTCTAAGCGTCTATCATTTATAGTAAAAACTTATACGTATTCGAACTATGCATTAAAATACCTCGGCAATAAATGTGCGATGTAGTAACTATTACCTAACCTAATTGCAGTGCTCTTGGAAAAAATACTCTTCAAACCACATTAAATGATAACCTGGTTGATTTACTCCAATAGTCCCTAATAAACATTTTAGCTAAATTTAGCGACGATTTACCACTGAATGTCATGCCCTTATTAGAACAACTAAGACAAAATTATTAAAAAAAATCATGGCCATACAAATGGAACACTAGTTCTTTAATGGAATTGTAGGAATATCCGTCACAAGAAGATTAATTTAATTTTGTTGTTAAATAAATATAATCCATTTTCACGACCCCGGGAAACTCATGTCTGCGGGATGCCGCCAGCAGAACAATGCCGAAAACAAGTATGATAATTATCTAGCCCTCATTTCCCTCATGTCCCTTCTCGCGCTTGTGTTCCTATAGATTATACATATTCGTATATGATGGGTCAGGGGAAATGTTTTTCGCATTTTACAAGTCAAAAATTGCAGTAAAATCTCTCTAGTTGTACTGTTTGTATCTTTTTTATTGTCAGGTTTTGATATCCATAAATAGATGACATTTTAAGAACAGAAAAATAAAAAATAATGACGGGTTCCCGTCATTTTTCTTTTTTTTCTCTTAACCAAAATTCAACCTTCTAGAGCAGGGATTCTCAAACTATTTTGTGCAGGGGACCCCTTTCCAAAATGAACTGATAACTCAGACCCCCATGGACAAATTACTTTAAAAATCCTATCTCTAGTTTTTTTCCTATGGATACAAAATACTTTCCAATTTAAAAACTTTGATGTTGGTTGAGTAAACTTGACGTCATTTTCTCATCAAAATTTAAAAAATAAATAGACAAAGTCGAGTAAATATCAGGTGTAATTAATAATTATTAACACAAATTTTTAAAAACGTTTTTTTTTAAATGTACAACAATGATACTTCCTACTAAAAAATTAGTCATTTTTATAACACACGTAGTTGGAAGACGTAACAAAACTTATACAGTATCTTGAAAGTTTCAAATAAGAACTTGTGTTAATTAATAGGGGTCGATTTTTAAACCTCGTCGACCCCCAAAATCAGTTTTCGTTTATGTCGACCCCGGGAAACCCAAGGGGTCGATATCGGTTTGGGAATTCAGATCACTTTGGGAATTCCTGATCTAGAGTATGGAAGGGTTTGTCTCAGGGATCTGTACTCAGTCCCTTATTATACATGACTTATATGTATTATAGCACGACCTGTTAATGTTAAATATTTACTAACATTTGTTAATACTCCGTTTATTAAAACCCTTGTTAAATTTATTGAAGTGATGTTTTTTTTATCTATATAATAATTAAGGTATGTACTCTGAAAAAAGTATGTGTTTCTTTAAGGTGTGCATGATTGTAACTTGTTGTTCTGTCATTTTATTTACAGGCACTCAACTGAAATTTGCCTTGAATAACATAGTTATTGACAAAATCACTAACGTAACAGTGGACCAATGCAAGAGGGAAAAGGAAGGGCAGACGGCGTAGGCCTACGAATAGGCAACTAAAAACGTTGAAAAAAATTGTTTTTTTTTATTATTTGTTAGGATATTTGCCATAATAACACATATTATCTGAAAATTTCAACCAGCTATTACGGTTCAAAAGATACAGCCCTTTAAAGAAACAACAGACGAACGAACAGACGGCGTAGGCTTAGAACCCTAAAATTCAGACAAATTAATAGCATATTCGATACTACCCGTATAGAAGTGTGCTAGAGCGCAACCAATGTCCAAAGTTTTCGTCAGAAATACGTCTAGCGGAAACGCGGTGCTGCGATTTTGTCACTAATAATCTCAACTAGAGCTGAGATTTTGAGTAAGAACAATCCGCTTTTACGGCCAGCTATACAACAACATCCGACACTATTTCAATGACATCCTCGACGTCAGTCTGTGACTGATTAGGATATGATTAGACACTCAAACAGTTAAAACCTGTATAGCGCCGTGTTTTACGGCTAACGGCTACGGTAATTACGGCTAATTTCAGAAATATTTTGGATGTAAAATTCTCACCGATTCATTAAGCTCTTTTCTTAGTTCTTATCATAATTCTTTAATTTGAAATAAGACAAGTCTCCCATAAGTGTCACTCCTCAGGTATCGAGGTGGTGCTCTCTTGGATACCTGACTACTGCCGTATAAGAGGTTTACAAATGAACATGCGAAAGCTACTTTACCACATGTTTCTTACAAATTCATTTTCGCACGAGATTTAAGACTCGAAGCTAAACATCGTATGCTAGATATTTGGAATGTTATGTGACAATCATCTTAATGTTCAAAAGGTAAATTCTTTGAGAGCATTCAACCCAATCTACATTACAGGTCATGGTTTCCTAGGAACTTTATTACACATGTCATATTAATAAACTGTGTTTTTTAAATGAAACTATGATTTACGGATTTTATCGCGTTTAAGTTTGTTTTTATATTCCCGTCGTTTCGAGTGCTTGTAAAGCAACCGTGGTCACGGGACTGAGGTGTTAGTCGTCCAGATGTCGTAGTCAACTCGGGCTACCTTCAGCTTTTAATTATTAATTTTGGTCCGATCTACCCAGAATGTGCTTACAGTATCTTGAGGTCAGGCAGTGGTAAGCTAGGTTTTAGATTTAATTTTATTTATTACTCGATCCCAAGCCGGTGGTAGCACCCAGCCAGCTTCTCTAATACTTGGATATTTTATGATTATAATAACCTCGCGAATCATCCTTGGCAGCAGTGTTTTTTTGCGAGGACTTCTGGTCTATCAAATCGGATGTAATGGTAAATCTAAAACCAAGCATACCACTGCACGAACTCAAGATACTGTTACCACATTCTACGATGATCGTACCCAAATTAATAATATTTGTAGTGTTAGCGTATATACAAGAAATCAACTGTGTTTTGGCAAAAATATGTATTAAAGACAGTTCTTTATGAAAACATGGTCTTTAGAACATTTGTTTATTTGAGTACAGTTATCTTTTTGTCCTTTTATATGAAACCTTACCTCCCTATATCCAATGTTCTGTTATTCTTGCTTTCCCTATTAGTGTCAATAAATTTTAATGATATTACTTGATTTCAATTTAATATTAATTACATTTTAAGAATAAGTTAGATATATTCAGTACTAACTTTTTTTCATCAATACAATTTTATTTTCATGTAAGTTATTTATTTTCTTCCATGTATTGGTTGGCTTGACATTGACGGAAAATCATTGGTTAACAATGGAACAATTGGAATGTGAAATTGGAAGTGGATGTAAAACTGTTACCTGTAGTCCTTTAAAGGCTGTTTATTTAAGTCATTTGAGGTGGTGTTACACCAAAAGCGGGAAGAGTCATATTCAAAAAAGGCTATATGAAGAAATATAGATATAAGTTACTACTATACTTTTTGGCGGGCCTGCTCACAGCCAATTTCGAATCTAAGGACTTATTGCCAAGTTCATACCTAATTTTAAAAATGTATTTTAACAGCTAACACTTTTCGGCACACACTTATTCTAACTCAATATGCATTCCGAGATAAAAGTACTTACTCTGATCTGTACTAGGAAATCTCTTAAGTGGTCTTTGAAAGCTGGAATATCTTGGTCCAAGTTAAATAATCCTTGTACAGTTATTTTTATCTGATTATCAGATAAATGCGGGAATGCAGTCTTCAATAAATTCGCCACATATTCCTGAAAGATTTAATTTCCATTTAATTTGTTTCTCCGCTAGCATAAAGAAATATTGAGATTAATAACAAATAAATTTTACATAAAAAATGTGAATGCTGAAATAATGGCAGAACAGAGAAAAGGTAATTTAAAAAAAAATTACAATTAAAGAGCAGAGAAGGAGCAACAGATATTTTGCTCCTTCTCTACCATTGTATATTTTTTATTTGTGGCAATTTGGAACCCATTGATATGAAGCCTCTAAAATAATCTAATTTGTGTAATAACATTTGTTAGATATGGAAGACCAATTAACATTTAAAAAATTTAAGAAATTTTCTGTTACCTGTATATATAGAACATTATCAGGAGTGGGCCCGAGTGGGACTGTAACTCGGCCAGCTTCCACCAAGGAGAAAATATATGCCAAAATAGTGGCATGCATTGTAAGCCCAGCACCATGTGATGTGTCTGTAACCACGCTGAACACATGCTCTAAAATATCACATAAGTAAGTCTGGTAGAAGCTTTGTGCTGCCTGAGGGTGCTGTTCCACATTTTGGAGCAATCTGAACAAAATCTGAAGTCCAGTATCAGCAACATTCCTCATGGTATGTTTAAATGCCCAAATAATGGAATCCAAAACCAATTTAAATTGTGCAGGAGGTATACTCAGGAATGCTTTAAAGCAATGAGTATTGACAGCTTGTAGAAGCAAGAAGAACTCTGTTCTGTGCTCTGGGTATTCTTCAAAGTCCTTATTTATCATTTCAAGGGTACACTCAAACACTGCATCAAAAATTTTTGGTACTTCTGATGTAATGTGTCCTCCAAGTTTGTACACAATTGCAGCCATACATGAAAGTACCTCAGGCTCTCGTGCATCTGGAACTGCTGTCCTTTGGTAATCCAAAAGGACAGCATCAAGAAGAGGAGGGATAAAATTTTCCAATACCATACTATTATCTGTAGATCTTGAGACCCAACTTGCAATCAATTTAAGTGTTTCTTTCTTTATTATTCTCATATTCTTTATAAGGGGTTGTTTAGTAACTGCAACACCGTTTAGGGTAATGGCTTGACTGATATTTTCTGACATAACTTTATAAACATTAAGCATGTCCAAATATATTCTTCCCAACTGTACAACATAGGGATGCCCCAATGCTCGACAAGCACGAACATTCGTCTTAAGAATGCTAACAAGCTGTTTAACAGCTTCAGCATCTTTCAAAATATCAACATTATGTGAAGCCTGAGATATTATATCATCCCAGACTTGATTGGGAAGAACCATGTATCTCTCAATTAGCTGCTCCTGAGCTACTTGGTCAACCTGTGCACTTATCATATATCCAACAGCTTCATAAACAGTCTGCACTTGTAGTGGCTGTAAATCACAAATAATAGAACTGATTGTACTTAATATTTCTTCAATAAATGGACATGCTTCACCAACTTGTGTGGTAACGAAATGACGACGACATTTTAAAGCAATTTTTATGAAAGTATCACAAGCCATATCCTGCACTCCATCATGGGTCTCATGCATGAATTCAAAGAGTTTATTTACAACGGTTTTTAAAAATTTCCAATGGGCTCTTAGAAAACGTGGATATTGTCCTACTACATACATAATGTTACTGGCTATAATGGCTTTATTGTCTTTGCCCTTCTTCTGTTCACATAAACCCAAGAGTTCTTTTATTACAACAACCAAAAACCGTTTCTCATCCTCTTCCATCATAGCGCCAGAAATTGAACCAATTGCCCAGCAAAGTGTATTAAGATTTTTCCATGACCATTCAGCTCCATTAACTTGATTTTGTAGTTTGTCTGTCATAATTCGTTCAGTATCCTGGTAATCTAAATGAGTGAGATAAACCAATGTTTCTCTCATATTTTTGTACAAATTTATTGAATCTGTATCCTTCATAAATTCTCGTACAACTTCACCATTTTCATTTTCCACAACAAGCACTTCCTCAGGTCTTGCCATTCGAGAGATCATTATGTAGCGTACACTGTTAAGAACATCAGCATACAGAGCTTTCCTACCCATACTTTTTCCAAGACTGTATAAACCAGCGGAATGAGAACATGGGGCAATTTTATACAAATCAGTAGCTAAGGCATTCCAAAACTCCAAGCAAATTTTAAAAATCTCTACTTCCTCTACTTCAGATATCAAAACGAGATAGCGAAGAGCATTCATCAGTGTGTTGTTTAAGCCTCTTCTCTCTATAAGCTGCCCATGTTCTTTTAAATAAGTACATAGGAATAAAGCCAAATTTTGTATAAAAACTTGTTCTTGATCTCTACCAGCAGCATAAGCTTCAGGTATGTTTGTAGTGAGTGGTAGCATAGCCTCCAGTTGCTCCATGGTTTGAACCAGAAGGGCCACAAACTGTTCCTCATAATTGCTTACAGTTACACCTGCAATCTCAGTCAAACAACTTAGGGTCACATTACGAAACATAGGGACATTCAAAAACTTAAAAATGAGAGTGCTTATCAATTTCATTTCAAATATATAACCAAGAGGAATCCAATTCAAAAATCTCAAAAGTGTGTGGAGAGTAGCATCAACCAATGGTGCATTTTGTGAATTTTCAAGAACAAACTGACAAAGTTGAAAGATTTGACTGAACTCTGAACACATTGTGTCTTTCAGATGTTTTGCTTTTGTTTGAGTAAGTTGTCCTGTGCTGAACACAAACACTTCTTCACTAAGTAATTTTAATATGACCATATTATTTTGACAGAGACTCTCATTTGTTTTGGATGCACCAACTATATCACAGATAAAAGTTTCCCAGTTGTGTGGCCACTCTCTTTTTAACACCTGTATCAAAATCATGTTAAGTTTTTTCAAATAGACTTTATTATTCTCCATTGTTCCAGGATCTGAAGAGTTTTTGATTATCAAACCAACAATATACTTCTTTATACCTTCACACTGATTTCTTGGTAATACTTTCCATCGTGTTTGTATAACTTGTTCCAATATTTGTAAGGCGTAGTATTTTGTTTCTTGATTCTGGGAAAATTCAAGTATTGTATCAACACGGGTCCAAGCATCTGGATGTTCCTTATGTGCCGTTAGAATGTCCTGTGCAATGCGCTGTTGCTCTCCAACGGAAGAATATAAGCATCCGACAATATTATCAAGTAAATTGATATCTAACTTTTGGTTGAAGTCCAAGAGCTTAGAGGCTTGTTGCTCTAAAGTTGCCATTTTTATATTGATATAAACTTATGATAATTTTGATCCCTCTTAATTAAAATCCAAAATAGACTGACGTATTTACTTTCATTCCAAATAACATGACACACTGAAAAAAATAACGAGATAAGTATGCATAATTAGACGGGGCAAAACAAGCTCTAACCTCTAAATTGTAGCAAAGTGAATCATAAATAATAAATTCAATTGATTTAAAGAACTGCCTTTAAGGTAATAAATAAACTACTAGGTAATATAAAAAGAATATTGCTTTTTAGTAA
Source organism: Bhutanitis thaidina (assembly GCA_029286595.1). Taxonomy (NCBI): domain Eukaryota; kingdom Metazoa; phylum Arthropoda; class Insecta; order Lepidoptera; family Papilionidae; genus Bhutanitis; species Bhutanitis thaidina. The sequence goes on from JAGSMS010000022.1 coordinate 7,956,174, forward strand.
AATAATATAAACCAAGCACACACCCCGTACGACTATCTATGACGTTTTTGACGAAATGTACAGTTTGTGTTTTTACAAAAAGCGTAATTATAAGTGAAAAAATACTTTAAACATTGTTTTATTCGGGACTATTTTATTTAATGTTCTTAATATAGCTCACCCTCAAATATGTTTTGCGGCTTAATACATCAATTGCATTTCCATACACACTAATCCGTTGTTTTCGTGAAGCTTGAAAATGAAAAGCTACAATCCATAGATTGATAATAAAAATACAGACTACTAACCATGTAGGTCAGTAGTAACATGACGACAATAAGTCTATGCATAATTATTAACTATCTATGCTTATATAAAAATGTATTGTACATTTTTATAGAATAATACTTTAACTGAAAAGCTCTCAAGAAATAAATCTAAATAAAAAAAACGTGTACTTATGTACGTACATAAGAAGTTATACTTCTTTAGCGTAACTAAACAAATAAAAAGAATACATACCGACAGTTAACCTCAAATCTTTAAACCCACTTAAAAAAGTTTATTACTCTCAATAAATTATCATTCACCACCATATACAATTTAAAACCAAACATACATACATGTATATTTATGTATTAATATATTTTTTATCACCAATGACGTAAAACACGTATGTTAAAGATTCATAAATATTTGATTAACCACTTTGAATATAGTTACCAAGATATAGATTATAGTTACGCGCGCATCGTAAAAATTCAGTCTCATAATTTTTCCAAACACACCAAAAGAAGTATAACTTCAAAAAAGACATTTTAACTTAACATTTAGGTTTAGGTCCTATCGATCAAGTATTGCACGGCTTCAAGTGCGTGTTAAATTATTTGTATGTAGATTTCATATTGTGATTTTCATGAATATAACATAAGACACGCATACTCATAACATCGAAAAATCACAAAAATTAAAAATATCTCTATCAATAATTAAAAATATGAATGATTAAATATTATAAATTATTATGATATTTATTGCAATAAAAATCGCAGTAGTTATCGATAAAGTAGATAAGTAAAGCCTCCTTTCGTTATTCTGGAGGAACAAAACAAAGGTGCACACATATCGTGTTTATTTCCTTTTTCACTAAATTTCTAACCAGTCCAATGAGATTTATTAAATATTTTACTTTTATCCTGCACCAAACCGCTGTTTTAACCGACGCGACATTCTAATTACTAGAAAATAGGTTTAAGTATAACAGTAAAAAATCAGAAGATTTGATTATATTACACATATTTTTTTCTTAAAATTAAAATTAGCGCCGTTTCGTAAGTACATAAACTAATAGTTTCATTATAAACTAAATGTTAATGAGTCACATAGGTACATACAAACCTTCCTTGAGAAATGTTCTAAATATGTCTAATATAAGTAATAAGATATTATTTTATGATCTAGGTCAAACATGTAGGTGATTGATTGTTTGGTTTGTTATGTTAATAGTTCCTTGGCTTACAATAAAGAGTATTGTAATTATTATTTATATTAAACCAATTTTTATATTCATCTTAACTAAAACAATGCAAAAAGCGTGCATCTTTATGTAACGAAGCATGGTAGAATTTTAAAACCATTCAAACAATTATTAATGAAACACTTTATAATTTTTAATATTTATGTAACTTCATTAATTCTGTTTGGAATAGGGTGACCAACGATCGAGCAGTCTACCGTATGGTAAGTGTCCTGCGACAGGCCATGTGCACTTCCATATAACTCCATTCGAAGGTGGTTACAGATCCGTTGTCTTTCCTGAGGCCTCGCAGTCTGTGGCATCTGGCTCTCTATACCTTTAAAACCCGAACACGACAGTGGTGGCACTGTTGAATGGCTGCAGGAATTGATATAATGGTGATACCAGAAGAGAAGTTTATAACAAATATTCATTAAATTAAGTACAGTAGTAGTATACGTGGTAGAGCCAGGCGGGGGCTTTTCCCGTTGGTATACCTAGCGCGAGCCCGACTCACACTTGGCTAGTTTTTATTATTTGTTGTTCTACATCAGTTTACACTATCATTAGTACACTAGATTGACGCTTGTATGTATTACCGTTTATATACATGTCTGAGTATCCACTTTAATTTTTACTTTTGTTTTTTATTAGGGTACAGTTCAAAAGATACGGTTCTCAAAAAGTAGGACAGACGGACGCACAGGCGACGTAGGCTTAAAAATGAGTGTAACCTTGTTTCTCCTATATTGACTCGTAAACCTGTAGATCAATTGAACTTAAATTTATGGTTTATGTTCAACCACATCACTGGAAAGGTTCAGAAATTAAACTTGGTAATTACAAAAATAGCCACTGTGAAGCGTGGCAGGGTTTAGCTAGATCTTAATAAAGTTCAATAAATTGTAAATCAAGATCTTATATCTTGATTTACAATTTATTGGACTTTGCACGCTGGTACTAGTTACATAGAAAACATAAAGTAGAGACCTAAACATATAAGATCATATATTTTGAAGCTTATAAGCTTAACAGCTAGTGTCTGCAGTAGTTCACAAATATTGTTGAACAGCATGCTTGAATATGCGACGTCATGTTCTGCAGTCTGCACCCTAACCCACAAACGCCTATGCCCTAACCTCCAAAGGTACGTTATATAATCGATTTACGATTTGTGCGATATTAAGTATTCGCAGTCGTGGTATCGATTTATCCAAGAAAAGAAAAGTGTTTAATAAACCTTACCTTAACCTTAAACACTGGGAAATATCAGCAGCCCCTACGACTGTCGCCACTAAGGCTAGGCATAGCAGAGTATCTGAATTTGCCACAACACATCGTAGCCAAACTCACCTTTGAAAACTACTTTTCGCCTCTTCGGAAGAAAGAATGTGACAGATGGCAAGCCTCGTCACCGGGTTTGCTTCCGGAGATTGCTTCCTACGGGAAGGGGTTAAGGTTTAGGTGTTAGATACTTACACCGCCGATTACTAGACATAGTTTCATACCGTAACCGGAGGCCCACTGCCCTCCCCATCCCTCTCCCAATCCCCCTCCTCTTCCTCGCTCCCATATCCCAAATACCCTAAAAGGCCGGCAACGCACCTGCAGCACCTCAGGTATTGCAGATGGACATTTCCATTAGTATGAAAAGGACCAACACACAAAATAGTTGCTCAGGGCTGTGTGATCATTCTCAGTTCTCGAGTCTTACTCACCAGGCATGTATTTACATAAACAATATTAGATATGTTTAGAAAAAAGGTTCTCGAGTGGCGACACTGCGTTTGTCTGTATGTGGCTACAGACAAACGCAGTGTTGCGGGAATCTGTCGATGGATGCAGGTGGCTCAGGACCGAGCTTTGTGGCAATCTTTGCGGGAGTTCAGGAGTTGAACAAACTTGTGATAGGCTGAAATGACGATGATGATGAAATAAAATAGTTCGATTAATCAAGATGAAATATTTTTATTTTAATCGATCAATAGTAAAAATAAATAATCGATATCGAACATCCTTAGCAGGTAATACTTACTACTTACTAGTTTCACGGCTCTGCTTTATGTATGGAGTGATTGATTATTTTTATTCTTTGTCTTTGTTGACATTTTTATAAAGTATAGTGTATTCATGTCATGCTTAAATATAGTACCCAGAATTAATTTACATAGTACCGTATTATAGTTATTTTACTATTATAATATCAAATGTAAGGAAATTACTTTCATTATTAATTAACGAACATTCTCATCACGCACTGAGATACTATTGACCCAAACACGAAATTGATTGATCGTTTTTTACTTGAAGTTTTATTTTTATTTTGTCATAGCAGGGCATTACAAAAAACTGTTTAATTAATGTTTAATGGTTTTTCAGATTATCAATAAGACATTTTGGAAAGTTATAGTGATTTAGCTTTTCTTACTAAACCAGCTGTTGCAAAATGAATAGAAAAAGGAACGTAAGCTACATTAAACCAGAAGACCCAAATTTTTTAAAAATGTTAAAAAAAGAAGCGGGCTATGACGACAAAAATCACAAGTTTGACAAACTCGAAAATGATGATGAAGATTTTGTTGATGATGGAGAAAGTGAAAAGCCACAAGTAGTTGTTCTTAAAGCTGGAGATCTGTCAGCTGAAGAAGCTGAAGCAGAGAGTCAAAGAATAGAGAAAGAAAAAAATGAAACTAAAGCTGATCTTAGCCAAAAGGTAATTTTTCAAGCAAAATTAAAGCCGACAATGTTACCTGACAGTAAAAGCCAAAAGAGAAAAAATAAATCAAGACAAAAAAACTGTAACCAACTTTTATCATTTGCAGGTGAAGATGTGGGTGAATGATTTTGTAGTTTTATTGTATGTATTTACTTCTTTAATTAATGAAAGAAATAATTGGTTTTATATAATCATGTTGTGCGGTATGTGATAACATAAAAGTAGCATAAACTCAGAAAGTTGCAACTCAAATTTATCTTTCAATAAATGTTAATTCTCATATGGCAAAACAATATAGGAATCTTAAGCGTAATAGGTGTTATATGTATGTTCATAATGTATTGTAATTCACCTCTAATAAAACTTTAGTAAAATCACCACTGATTATTTTAAATGTCATACCATATCCCTATATAAAAAATAAATAAATCATATAATATCATCAATATATAATACTTGAGTTAATACTACATTATGGTCTCTAGAAAAAATAAAGGAAAAAAAACAAGTTCCTGAGTAGGTTTACAACTAAAATAATGATAATATTAATTTTTACATTATAGTTTATTAATAACGAAATATTTCATAACAGACAAGACAAGTTAAAATGACAACTTTAATTTGAAGATATATTTTTGCCACCGTTTTCAAAATTACGTTTCTTTTTGGGCTTTGATCTGGAACCATTATGTGTAACAGTATCATGTCTGTAATTTTGTTGTGGTGTTTCAGCAGCATTCTGATGCTCCAACAATTTACGCAACAAAAATTTTCTCTCATCTTTTACAATAAGTATGTTTTCTTGAATTTTGGCTACTTCATCGCATAAAGCAGCATTCTCCTATAAATATATAAAATAAAGTTTTACCCGAACGCACGTAAAAATTTAAACGATTAAAATAATTATTATTAATTGTCTAATCTTTAATATTTTTATTTATTGATACTTACTATAATTAAACTTTTAATTCTTTTCTTCATATGTTTATACTTTTTACGATAACGCTTATTACGGACTTCATTTTGACTACTATTCATTTTAGTTGTTAGTATAACGTATTAAATTAAGACATTTCTTAGAGATAGTAATTCTTCTTCATTATTATATACTATTCAAATAATTTCAAATAAAATATTGTGATTTCATAAAAAACAATTTCATACATCAAAATCAAATGCATACCATAGAGTATTGAAAACAGTGTTGTCAACAAGGATGACGAAAAAATGCTAAATTATATACATAAATAGGTACGGTTATCACTTCCAACAGATGAGCCACATGCTCGTTTGGAAAAGGGTTTCCTGAAAAAAAAATATTCCCATTTTTTCTATTACATAAATTGTCTACGTGCATTTTCCAGCTTAAATCTTGGTCTATCGTTACACCTAGAAATGTATTGGGCGTTTCTTAGTTAGTTTTATCGATTTTAAGCTTATAGTTATATTTAACATGTTTTGATTTATTGAATTGTATGTAATTTGATTTACTTAGGTTTTTTTTTAATTATTTTCATTTAGCCATTTTATTTGTCAACTCTATAATTCATCATTGTAGTGATTATTAAAAAGATGACATAATTATCGATATATCGTCAGTAAATTAAAATACATTTATAACGTTTACGTACAGAAGTAATGATAAGGCCCTATATTTTGTGTATTATGTTAAACTACCAGTTTTTTACGTTATACTTTGAGGAGTAGGGTGTCATTTAGATGTCGACATTTTATTAATAACGTCGTATTGTCCTCGACTGAATAAGAATGAAAATATCCATTGCTATTGCAATATTGCAATTCATTACTATTGCTGGTCTAAATGCTTAAAGGTTAAAGGCTTTCAATAAGTTCAAAAATAAACCTGTGGTTACACGGTTCTTACAACCATTTGTCAGGACGGTATTTAAAACTGTGAAAATGGCTAAAGAAAGACTTGTTTTTGGAAGCAATATTGTTATATATTGTATGTATGTATATACTTGTTCCCAACAGGGTAGGCAGATACAATCTTCTTCCATTTGCTACGGTCCTGACATACGTCTTTCGCTTCTCCCACTTTCATCAATCTTCGCATGCATGCTCGTTGGTTTAGAGTACTCTTGACCTAGCCTTTTTTCAGAACATCTTCGATTTGATCGTGCAATGTTCGCCTAGGTCTTCCTCTCCCGACTCTACATTACTAAATTTACACTCGCCTCATATATTTGTATCGTCAACCTACTTTCATTCATCCTCTCCACATGTCGAAACCAGCTCAGCATCCCTTTCTCAATTCGTATCACTACATCGTCTTTCACGCCACAACGCTCTCTGATCACATTTTTTCGAACCCCGTCAGTTATCTTCACATCAATCATACTTCTTAACGCCCTCATTTCTACTGCATTTATCCTGCTTTCATGCCATACCCAGCTTTCGCTTCCATATGTTAGTGTTGGTACCAATACCCCTTTATGCACAGCCAAACGAGCTTTGTGAGATATCGTCTGAGTGTTCATAAATTTATGCAATGCCCCATTCACCATATTACCTGCCATCGCTCTCCTTTCAATGTGACATTCGTAGCTTCCATCTCTCGTAAACATTATTCCCAAGTAAACAAACTCATTCACTTGCTCTTAACTATCTTCCCTAATCTTGATACATACTTCCGTCATCCTCTCCTCTCTATCAAACACCATAACCTTTGTCCTATTAACGTTTACTTTCATTCCCTTTCTTTCCAGTGCCCCATTCATTATTGTCACCATTGCCTGCACTTCCTCAGCCGATGAAGCAAGTAAGACTTGACCCTGTCCAGCTCTCAACATTTCGACCGCCACCCTATCATACCTCGCTGCTAATCTCATCCATACTTATGTCTCTGTCTGATTCACTTTTATTTGTTTCTTGAGGAGGCGTTCCTGTATCTGCTGTTGCCTCAAACTCTTTCAAATAGACTTTCAAAATATTCCTTCCATCTCTTTAGTACACATCTTCTCCTATTGAAATTAATTATTTATTAATTATACAATGTTTATTAACAAAATCTTACAAACTTTTTAGCATATTTTTCTCGAATACTTTTGACAAGATAGGTATTAGCGGAATTATTCGATAGTTATCAACATCACCTTTATTACCTTTTTTGTACTCTTATTAAAATTTAGGAAAAAAATCCCTAAGAGAATGATATATTAATAAGGTGCTTTTAACGATAACTATTTCAAAAATGCTGACTAATTATTTTGTGCTATAAGCATTATAACCTTCGGAGTTAATTTTATTTCTAACTATAATTTAATATTACACTTATTCTTGCATAACAGGATTAAGAAAAATTTACTTATACGTTATTGTAGCATTATTGTAGCTATGTGATTCATTATTCAATGTTGAATAACGTATTGGTATTTGTGAAATAATTATCAAAAGGGGTATAGATATGGCCTAGTATATTAAAAATAAATTATTATTTTTGAGATCTGAAACGGAATGCGTGAAACTAACTAAAAGTATCAGCGCTTTACCTAGCCAATCGGATAGCGTCATGTCTGACCTCTCGGCTACACACCAGAAAAGATAGCATTCATGCTTAGGCGCTCAGTGGACCTGTCGCTTCTTCCGTTGGATGCAATGCTGTTTTTGCATCCCATGCGTGTTTTGGTCTTCGAGCCGAATTTCGCAACAATTCAAAGCTACACCTCTATTTGTTGTTTCTTCATGCCGACTAGCAAATTCGTATCACCAAATTGGAATCAACAACAAAAACAAATTAACGAAAATAACAAATGAAAGGTAATAATAAACAAGTTGTGTGACTATAATAGCGGCCGCGCATTAGCATGCATTTCATAGTTTGTTGATCTACTAATAAGTACCTAAGCAGGTAAATTAAATTTTTTTGGTTCTCAATATATCTGCCCTACATTGCACACACAACTTTAAGCGGCGGTGAATGATCGCCCTCACTTTGGGCAACACGACTATTGTCTATTGCTGTGCACAATGTGTCTACCCATGCCTTTAGTTTTTAAAGGTTACAACAATCCTGGCGTTTAGATGTTACGTTGTCCACTTCCGAAAAAAAAATTTCAACTTTTTCAAAAAATAAACGCACTTACAACAACACTCAAACAAAGTTGGTCTATAAATATTGACGAATATTGTATGAAACACTAAACAAGTTATCTCTAATAATTTGAAAATGTAGATATAAAACCCAAATTACTATTAAAAGCATATGCCTGCTATATTTTTAGATGTAGCGTTTTCACACATGGCCCTACATTTAAGCATTTTCATTCATCGTTGAAAATCGTTTCACAGTAAAAGGTAATTTAATACTATCACAATTCTACGTAATCCAGCTTACCAAGCTGCATACAATACATAATGGAAAATGAAATGCGTTGCGCTAACTGCTATAGTAATAACGCCTGTAACTACTTACCGGCATCGGCAGTGATTAATGATTATATTTTATATTACTACTCTATGATTACATACTCTTTCAGTTTAGTTATGTACATATCAATCTATACTCTTTGCTAAGCTAACCGGCGTATTGGCATTTGGTTTTATTAAATTGTTGTTTGTACAAATTACTTATATTTCTTTTTGAAATAATGTAAATAAATAATGTCAAGTATATCCGAATATAAACTTTTTTTCCCAATTGACAGTATTCAAAAAGTTTGCAGTTTATTTGAAAAACAACTGCGCAGTGAAAAAGTGCCAGACCTAGCTTTGTTTTCTATAGTAGTTGGAGCAGTGGAAAATAACTTAACAAATGTGAAAAACAGCGATAAAGATGTTAATTTGGCTACAAATAAATTTGTTAAAATGAAATTTCCTTCTATTGAATGGGATGAAGTTAAATCTCTATATGAGCGATTTGTATCTCTAATGCGTGCAGGCGTTGATACGAAGTTACTGAATGGTGAATTTGCGACTCGTGACTTAGTGAAGCGAGTGGCAGATATAGTGTGGAATTCGTTAACCCGAAGTTATTATAAAGACAGAGCTCATCTTCAATCTGTTTATAGTTTTTTGACTGGTAATAAACTTGACTGTTTTGGTGTAGCATTTGCTGTTACAGCAGGATGTCAAGTCTTGGGCAAAAAGGACGTGCATCTTGCATTGTCTGAAGATCATGCCTGGGTTGTATTTGGAAAAAATGGAACAGATACTGCTGAGGTAAATAAATAATTAATATTTTACTGATATTTTTTCAGGAGCTTTTTTGGAACAGTAATTTGCCAGTAGCATAATTTCTTTCCCAAAGAGATTTAATAATATATTCTTAAAAGAAGTCATCAGAACCACTTTCCAACTTTTGACCTGTCCTTTTAATGTGACTGTGGGTACTAGCCCTGTAGACATAGTGGTGGAACCAAAATGTTCATATCCATATATATATGCATGTTCTTACACAAAAAAAAATATTTAATTTATGTATTTTTTATTTTGTTTCTAACAATTCATGGTTTCTTTGCTTCTGTAACATTGTTTTTTATCTATGTAGGATAAATATAAATTTAATTATAGAATTAAACATTCAGTATGTAATATTACTACATGAATACAGTGATATGTGTAATCATTGTCATAATATACGACAAGTACTCACATATTAGTTGAGACATTATAATGTTATTTGAATTGTATATTCAAATTAGGTAATATTTACATATATCGGTTTTAACACTTCTTTATGTAGGTTAATAAAGGCCTAAATAACAAATCATACTTAACAGTTTTGTACTGATTGGCACATGCATTTGAGATTACATCCACACAGATATTACACAACTAAAAGTTGGTACAAGCCTAAGATAGTGCCTTACCCGGTGTACCACTTTCATTGTGCCAGATATTTTTATATTTGTGCTAGATATTTTCCAAAGAAATCATGTAATAGCGCAATAAAAATCTCTAGAAAACAATTGTAAGTTCTTAGTGATATTACAGTTATAGGGTGATGCAAACTTTATAGTGGCAAGTTACTTGTGTTGGTTCAACTCAAGTTCTATTTATTGTCTCATTAATTATACTTGTGGTGAAGCCATCATAAAGGTATAACAATATAGATTTGTGTACTGTGTATCAATTACTCAAAGGTTATGGTACTAAATGTTCGAATTTAGTATTGCAGGACATAGACGTTTTATTTTGTTTTTCTTATTAATGTGGCCAGTCTTTATTAAGGCCTTTTGATAGACCTAAGCCTTTCATTTTCTGTCTACTTTCGTTTGCTGGTTTTACAACAGTATAAATTCTGTTTACCGTTGAACACCCCACAAACTACAATGGTATGCAAAATTTTTGTCAAAGACAAGACGAGAAGTTCATGTAGGGCATGATTTATTATATATTATGCCGTTATTGATTATTGAAAACCATTTATACATTTCGAGAGTAGCATTAATTTTTCGCAAAGGGCAACATTGGCCAAGTCTAGTCTTCTCCTGCTATTGCACCAGCCATCGATTCCGCCATATTAGCCCTCCTTCTTGTTCACTGGGTGTCCTCACAAATGGATTGCTTTAGTCTTTGGCATCCTAATTTTCGGGACGTGCACATTGTTTAGAGTTTAATACAAAACGATTTTAGTGTTCGTATACTTTAAAAATATTAAATAAAAGAGTGGTAACATCGAGTGGTAAAAGAAAGGCAAAGTCAAGATTTCAGCAAGGTAAGAGGTTTCGTAAGAATAATGAGGGTAAGAAAATTCAAAACACAAAACATAAACAATAGAACACAATGAAGGCTCAAATGAAAAAAAAAACAGCATTCGGGACCACAAGGAAATTCAACGCAAGTGCTAGGCATTTTTTCTTCTGAACTTTCAACCGACTTGAAGGAACCTCTATTACCCATTACTTCATCTGAACACAAACATATTGCAATCGCTTCAGCATAACAATACAAAGAACTGGAATAATGCTGGCTATTCCGATACACAGAAGTTACATATTTTGGATTCGGGATATACTGATTTAGAAGTTAACGAAATAATTAAGCCCTTTCAAAAAAGTAATACGTTTAATATAGCAGAAAAACTGTCACATACAATGGTCTTGCAGAGTGATTCCCATCAACAACGCTTGGGCTTTACAGTTAATTCAATGGGAAAAAGTAAATGATGATTTAAATGCGATTTCAATAAGCGGTCAAACAAAACAAATTTTTCGGGTACTTCTCAAGAAGTTGTCATGAATGCTTCAAATGATTTGTGGGCGCCTAGCTGATTTAATTGAGCAAAGGCGGGAAGTTTTTAATACCCCGATTGTGTTGGGCGACAATAATATTCGCTTAGGGAAGATCAGACGTAATTCAACATTTTCGCTATAAACTTTGTAAAATCTCATGTAATTGTATAATCTAAAATAAGTAGTCATCTGTAACTTGTTTATAATATAGAATCCTCTTTTTTGTGGAACATTTTTATGTGTAAAACATCAAAATCGGTTTACATATGTTAAAGTTATTAATAGAAATGCTTTAGGTTCAAAGTACAACACGCTCGTAATTTAGATTCGCGACAACTCAACAGCCAATCTGAGGGCCTACATTAAATCAATCAAAAACGGTATAAAAGCAGGGGACCGCAACATATCGTAAAAACACTTGGGGCCTCATGGACGCAGGTCCATTCCTATGAAGCTGTAAAAGCCAAAAAGGGCTAACACCAAGAACTTCATCGAATACATATATGTATCGTAACTTCCACTTATTCGTCGTCACTTCCACTATTGGCACTGAAGCAAGAACAACGAACAAGAAAAAACGGGAAGAAATGAGAAACAAAAAAAAATGCTAATAGGAAGAAAAACAGTACTTGTATTTAATTCAGTGATCCTCAAAAAATAATCTCCAATTAAGGATCAGTACGGTAGAAGCTCTATTAACAAAATACCTCCATCACCAAGTTTTAATTTGATGAATCATTTAAAGATCTTAAAGAACGTTTTGGTGGTTTCGATAAAGTATTCTCTTTCCCAAAGAGTCTAATTTACGCTCAAGCCAAATGTAGCGGACTTCAGGCTGCTATTAGGCAGGCGCTACCTGGTCCTATGTTATGGTATGTTAAAATCGACGGCTCTCCTATGTGCACCGTATTTAAGAAACCGCAGGGTTTTGAACTATAATTTTTCTAATTACCCGAAAATTGTTCTATGGCGGTCGAAATATTTTGTCGTTCCTCGTAAAGTCAAACCGGGTTGTCCAGGAATATAAAGTATAATTTCTAGAGCTTTTACTGAGTAAAAAGAATGGACATACCGAAAGTGTTTTCCGGGAGGGGTTACCTGAGTTTTCGTGTAAAAGAGAGGAAAAAGATGAGTGGGCCGGAAGTACTTTTAAAAATAACTTCAGGTTACCGCATACCGTTTCATATAAAATCGCTAATGACCCCAACATGCTTAATGAACAAACGTTTACAGACTTCTTCATCAACCGAAATGGATATAGTTATACAGACGTTACTAAATCAGAAGATTCTGTAAAGTGCCCACCGAGTTTTGTTATAAAATTTTTATAATTCCCAAAAGCGACTCTAATTATCGCTCGGTTTTTAATTTGAAAAAATTTAGTACTTTATAAAAATAGGTAAATTTCGATTGATTCCTGTTAAACGTATTCACAGTCAAAAGATTTGTTACTAAATATAGACATCACTCAGGCCTTTTACCACATTCCAGTGGCAAGTTCATACCGCTGTTTTCTCCGATTGAGGTATAGGGGTCAGCATCTGCTAGTGTTTAACTTTCGTCCTGGCGACGGCACCTGAAGTGTTTGATTCTATGGCCAACCGGCAAGCAGAAATATTTCGAAAAAGAGGGATTCGCACCTCGACGATTACCTAATCGCCTCATAAAACAGGTCGATCTTAATAAATCAGATGCGTCACGTAAAAAGCACTCTTCAAAAATTAGGTTGGCTAGTCAACCAAGAAAAGTCGATACTAATGATAATAATAATAAATAATAAGAAAGAAAATAATAATAATACAGAAGAAAAATCTTGGTGTGCTTTGGAAACCCTGGCAGAACCAAAAATGTTTACCGTCCAAAAAGATTCCAAATTTTAGAGAGAAAAGCAGCGTCACTACGCGTGGTTCAGATTATAGGAGGTCATCTGAACGATCAGTGATTCTTTTTGGACGCTTAAAGTTTCGACATCTTCTAAAACACTTAAAGGTACTCCCGCGGGGTCCACCCAAGATCACAGTAGTCTTCTGTCTTATCTAGTAAAGTTGCTATGGTACCTCAGAAAACTAATTTCCTGACGACGGATGCAGTCCATTTAGGGAGCAGAATCGAATGGGAAGATCAGTGGAAGGTGGATAGGCAAAGGAGGGCGGCTTCATTCGAACCTCAAGGAAATGCTGACTATTCTGATGTGTTTGTAGCAGAATAGGGTAATTTTCAGAGTCATTGTACTCTCCTTTTGCAATGCGACAGTAACTTATCTCAGAAACGAAGGAGGAAACACTCCAAAACATTTAACGAAAATTACTTATCTTATATTTTTCAGACCCTTCAAAAGTACAATATTATTCTGATTCCGCACCACATACCAGGGAGTTACATCGTGAGGATTGGCATCTACTACCAGAAATCACCCTGGTTATATCCAAAAAGTGGGGGAAGCCGGATGTGAACCTATTTGCGCCGCGAATAGCCCACGTCGTTCCCAAGTATATAATATTAGATCAACACGATCTAATGTTATATACTTAGAACAACTTGTTCTAGTCTGGAAACACAATGCCTTCGCTCTAGTATGGACCATACTAGAGCGAAGGCTGCATGGGGGTTTGAACTGACCGGTGTCCAGATATGACTTAGAAGCGCCCAGATGGGCCCAATCCTTTTGCAGAGCGGATCTCAAAACGAGGGCCAGGGCATCGGTAACAATTTGGAGATTAGACTAAGCTCTGATAGACACATCCACAAGACGTCCACCGCCGGAAATCCAAAAACTGGTTTTGGAAGTTTGAATGGTATCTGGGGATTGCCAGAGGCCCTTACATCATGGTCTGAAGAACAAAGACAGTTGTTAAAAAAAGGGAGGCGAGAATCAACAAAAAATATGAATAAGATTGCCTGGCATAGATGGGTGAAATAGTGTTCGAAATCGGGCATACATTTTTCTAATCTCTCAGGAAGTGAAATGGCACTATTTTCTTCATAAGTCTGTTGTCTTCATAAGTTACACACTTGTTGCTAATGAAGCCCGATTAAGTTCTAATATATTTGGTCAGACCCTTAAATCAATTGCACCCCGGCCGAGGAAGTTCCAAACCTAATCTGGTACCCATGTGAACTTGAAACTTGGTTAAGTGGTAGTTCCTATTGCGAAATTATTTGAAGCTGGAAAAATCAGAAGAGCCGCATGTTCGACGGATAGCCTGAAACAATTATTGACGGTTGGGTTAACACTATCTTAAATGAAGCAAATATTGAATCAAGTCCAATGAATCAATTGATTATATTTAGTCCCGGGGCAGCGGTAGTATATTAAAGTAGTAAATCAGGTTAAAAAGTTGCATGAATATCCTCCTCTTAGGAGATAGCCACCATAACAAGGCGGTTTAATGTTGTCGCAAAAAGTAATGTTGAAAATTTAATAAGAACTAAAATCTCATCGTTACAGTTTATACTAGTAAATAAAGATGCTCAATAATATTACAAAATGTACTTTTTACATTTTTTAATATTATTATTACGCAATTTATCATATTAGCGACCGGATCGGTGACCGGACTTCAGTAAGTAAATAAGCTAAAGGATAATTCAAAACGAAACTGTTAGGTATTTTTTTCAAGTTTTGGATGCTAAAATATTTTCAACCATTAATGACAAATTATCAAATTTGTTTAATTATTGACTGTGCATTGATATGTATGTCTGTCTTAAAAGGTAACATGGCATGGCAAAGGTAATGAAGATAAAAGAGGAAGATCAGTTGGCGATGGTGTTTCAGCATGCTCATGGTTGTATGTGGCTGGAAAACCAGTGGTGTGCACTCGCATGATGGAACTGGCAGCATTAGTATCATCAATCAATCCTACTTTGACCCCTACAATAGATGTCCATGAAGTGGCACAAATGCAACACAGATTACTCTGGCTGCTGTATGACACTGGTAAATATGTAACTTAGAAGTTTTATAAGATAATCTAATTAATCCGTATGGTAGCAGCATAAGAAGCATACTCACTCTGTTTCTTCCGACAAAGGTGCGCTAGTATACATTAACAGCCTATTGACATCTCCCTACATGCAAAAGTCACAAAATGAGAGGTAATTTTTGTAAGATTTGTGTTTACATTTTTCACATCTCGAAATATGTTTGTTTTTCGGGCAACATTCGTTACGATATTTTCTTTTTCCACCGAGCACGTGTACGGTATCGCTTACCAACCTTTCTTCAAGCTTCAACTATTTTTAATAAATTAGCATCTGCCTGAGGGTTCGCCCGCGTGGAGAATCTTCCCGAGGCATTCCTGGAAAAAAAGAAGGTGAAAGTAGCCTACGTCCTTTTCCAGGCTTCAAGGAGAGATACCAATGTCATCGAAATCGGTTCAGCCGCTTATGCGTAATTTTTAAACATTCAAATTAACATGTTGTCACATTTATAATAATACAAAGTGAGAGTTTGGCTTGTATAATGCAAATAAATATAACATATAACTTTTGCAGTAGTGGGTTTTACGCAACGCACAAAGCAGATGGTGCGTCCTCACTTTGAGATAAATACACTTCTAATGATTACTGTTGTGGTATTAATGTTGCAAAATATAAACTTGACTTAATACGATAAGAATATGATATACCATACGCATTTGATGTCCATGACATGAAAATGGATAATTACGGACATGTAACTTAAGTAAAATTTATCACTTTAAACAGATTGATGTTGTGGATACATTAATATAACTTTTTAGTTTAGTATTGCACTGTGTGAATGACAAGTACATTGCGTGACTAACTTATGTGATGTCCTTCTTGACCAAAATCATCAGGGTATATATCAACAGTATATGTTCAGAATAATTCCTAGAATGTTAAATTCCACAAAGGCTGATAGCTGAATTGATAGTGACCCTGCCTTAAAAGTTGCGGGTCCGAATCCCACTAGGGGAAAACGTTTGTATGATGAATATAATTGTTTGAGACATGGATGTTGATATGATTACGTGTGTAAGTAGGAATATGTAACCCAGTTACCAAGACACAAGCAATCCTGGTTTGGGACTGGATTACGTGTGATTGTCCAAAAAAAGTGACTACATCCCATTCTATGTGATGTTTTTTATCTCTTCATCATAAACACTGCTGCATTATTATTCTCTAAATATAAATAAAGGAAGGTACGCAATTCCCAAAAAAAAAAAACAATAATTTCCATTGACAGATTCTTAACGAAATGTTTCTTTACACTGGTTTTATAAGTAATTAAATTCATAATTCTTTTAGGTCATTTGGACGCGTATCCCATGGCATTAGGGAATTTAGGTGATTTGGACGAATACATGAGAAATTCAAACTGTTCACAAGATAAAGAGGACTCTCTGTTAATGGAGAATAATAAAAATTCAAGACCAGATTCCGCAGCCCTGTATGTTCAAGCTATCAGATCATCTCGTACACATTATGACGACCGACATGTGTACCCATATACGTTTCAAGGAGGCTATTATCATCGACATAAAATGTATAAAGAGGCTTTTCATGCGTGGGCTTGTGCTGGAGATGTTATTAGGCAGTTAGTATTTTTATTTCTCCAATTGCTATTTTTATTAGTGTACCCAACAAACAGGCAACATTGGGGGAGTAACATGTAATATCATGAATACATTAAACCTAAAATTAAACTGTCTGTTCATTAAAACTCCTAGTGCACTCTAATGTACTATTCATTGTTACATGGTATTGTGATCATCTCCGTAACGTAAGGTATGGTATTTCTGTAACGAGTGATAAAACGCAAATGCGATAAATTCGGAGGAAGGGTCGGATGCAGTCAGATCAGATACTAATAATTTGTTAACAAATAAATATATAAATATAAATAAGCTCTCACGAGCGTTTTACCCTTTTCTAGGGTGGTTAGGGGTTTAAACATTTTAGTCCATTCAACCCAGTGCTTTTCACCATAGATTATTTGGGACGTGACAGGTGGTGAGTCTGTCTCCAACCTGGTGCCCAAGCCAATGATACAAATGTTTTCATCTTTAAAGAGCACATTTCTGTGTCTTTCACCAGCGTATCATTTTGATCGTTTCACTCACTTAAGCTACAGGGACAAGGTTTATTCTGTATCGACGGTAAGCACCTGGTCCTAACCTTACCATCTTCGACAAAGGAATTGTTGATGTACCTATCGATAGTGCGATACACAAACACGGCTGATGCCTTTTAAAGCGTCTTAAATATGACTTGACGGCTCCATACCCACTCCCACTTTGCACACACACAAAGTAATCACTAATTCTGTTCTCTTTAACGTAACGTATATATGTGAAATAGATATAACCATCGAAGTTTCTTAAAGAATTTTACTTTTACAACTTTTAATTAAGAAAAAAATAAAAAAAGTCTTTTTAATTTTTACGTGTTTATAGCCCGATTAGTTAACAGTTTTTTTTAATAATTATGTTCCCTTCGCGAATCATACCTAAGAAACAATTGAAATTGTGTTGTTATGGATCATATCAGAACTGATGACATGAGAAAGGTTAAGATATTTTCAATCAGTCATGTTATTGTAGTAATGTTATTTTTTCCAGCTACAATTACTCTCGTGATGACGAAGAAATATATAAAGAATTTGCAGAGATTGCAAATGAATTAATTCCGCAACTTATGAAAGCAGAAAGCTCAGGACATTCCGCGAGATCTATTTTAAAAGATCCTGAATGCTTTGCATCTCTACTAAGGTAAGTGAGCTTAAAATAAGAATGGTTTTCCTTACTTTCTTGTTACTTTCCCTATATTTTTTTCCAACTGTTCTCTCATATTCCCTAGTTTGTAACTTCGACAACGGTAAAATATGTATAGCATAATTTTAAAACCTCGCACAGGCATTTGATATAGCGTCTTTTCTCCTACATCTTAATGTTGAATCTCATTCGCAGTTACAGCTTTTCTAGTAGGTTACCCAAAAAATCGAATTCAATGTATATACCCTTTACAGCTATATAAGACGTTACCTTCCATTTGGAGTTCCCCAGGATTTGAGGTTCCATTATGGATCGAAATAATCTACAAAATAAAGAATGGTAACCTGTTATCATATTATTCTAATGATACAGCAGTATTCTAATGATACAGCAGTAAAAAGAAAGAAGAAAGAGAGAAACTATATTTGTTGCTCATAAAAACGGGTCGACTATTCCGAGTCGGCCGGCCTCAATCACTCCTTCCAAACAACATTCAGTCATACTATTCTGGACACTGGAGTAAGAGATTATTACACGAACGAAGGCTTCTGTCGTGGTTGGAGCAAAGGTAATGAAAGTGGTAAGACAAGTAGGAGATGTTAGGATAGAAAAGTTTGCGTACTATCACTAGTACGCGAACTTCGGCGCTGACGAATAGGCACTTTAATCCTACTTAGTCCTATTTATCCTACTTAGCGTTAACGCTAAGTGGGATAAATGATCATACTAACGAAGATTAAAAATGAATCGAATGCAGTTATTGAGAAGAAGATCGTATATGTTAAGGAAGTTTTGGCAAGAGAGCACACATCACCATAGTCGATAATGGGAAACTATAGGTAATTTTGATCATGGATGGGAGAAAAAAAATTAGGGGATAGAGATCTTACCTGTGACGTTCTGGCTGTTATTCATGACTTGGGTTTGACAGCTAAAAGTCGAGTATAAGCCAAGGTTTTTAATAGAAGGATTAAGGAATATAAAGGAAGCATAAAGGACAATTCTACAACAGTGTCATTAAAAATTATCGGAGACAATGCTACGGATGATCTGCACACTGAAGATTCTGGATGATGAGATTAATAAATACTGAAAATAATATATTATATAATATAGATAGAATTCCGCCTTGAGGAACGCCAGTATGGATGTCGTGACTGATAGTGTTAAAAGTATTCAAAAAGTCAACCAAGACCAGACACCTTCGCGTCCTCCATGCCTGCCCTAATATCACCTGTACTTTTGAGGAGCGCAGAAATAGTACTGTGACCATGTCTAAAGCCAGACCGCAACGAACTAAGTAGATAGTTTCGATTGACATATTGAGACAGCTGCTTGATCAAGAGGCCTTCGAGTAATTGTCATAGCGAAGCGCCATCCGTCTGGAACAATAGTTTAATGATAAATCTGTAACTTTTTTATTTTGAAAGGTTTGAAATTTTAGATAGATATAGCACATAGTACATAAATTCAATCTATAACACAAAAGGTTTTTTTTTTTATCTTCCATTTTCCACTTTATAATTTTCGCGATAGTAATGGGATCCATAATTAATACATATTAATATTATCTCATATCACTGGAAAAAATAGGTATATTACGTACTTCCTCAGGATCCGAAATAACTTCATTCACTTCCAAAAGGTGCAGAGGATCTTCGTCTAGTTATTTGTAATTTTTTCGTATAGTTTACGAATACTTCCAATATATGATCATCAAGGATCTACTGTATATAGAAGTAAATGGAATATATCTTTGTTTGTTGCCGCCTCATATTCGCCTTCGAATCATAATTGACAAAAATCAACAGCTTTAATGTTCAGAATTAATTCTAGAATGTGTTTTATCTAGATTTCTATATTATAAAAATTCTAATCTAGCTAGGTATAAAATCATCTGGGAAAGAAAAGTTTCCACAATTTCGACACACAAATACATATCAATACTACTCCTTACACACTCACCTTCTAATAATCTTCACAATATGTTTTTTCCATTCATTACAGCATGCCACAAGTCCACTGACGAATTTATCTTCTCCAACGGTTGTCAGTTCTACGAGCATTGAGGCCACGTCAATTTGCTGATCCTTACGGCTATGTCGGTTACCCTGACTACAACCGGTTGACGAATGGCTTCAGAATTTGTATTATGGGAATACTGCAGACCATCCACGTTTGGTTTAACCTCCATGACACGGATTTACATCTAACACCTCACAAGCACACACACTCAAAGACACAATAATTTTATATTATTAAGTTGTTCTCGTTTAAATGTACTTGTTATTTTACGTTTGTATGGGTGTTACAAGCACGCCGTGTGGTGTCGGTGTGAGAACCTGCCACCCCTTCTTTCCTTGGGTGTCGTAAGAGGTGACTTAGGGAAAGCCTTGAAAATAGCAATGGCTACCGATAGATGGTGGGATAACTATCTCGAAAAATACTAGACTAAAACTAAGCAGACAGAAAACATGATCAACAAAGGCGCCTAGCTTTCATTTACAACCTGTCTTATGTAATAAAAAATGGTATCCCTTTTCTATAGAATTCCATAGAACGTCAATAATATATATTAAATGTAGTATTTGAGATAATTATCTGTCTGTATCTAATGAAAAAAAATTATTATTATAGATTTTATGATGGAATATGCAAATGGGAGGAAGGTAGCCAAACTCCAATTCTACATATTGGGTGGGCTAAACCACTTGTTAGTACAATATCTAAATTTGACGCTGAAGTCCGAGCACAGGTTCATATTATATGCAGTCCAGACGGCGAAGAGCTTGCTGAGGAAAATAAGATAGAGGACACTGAAGACAACACTAAAAAAGATAATGATAGATGGAACAATAATTCGGATAATACAGAAATGAGCGTTAGGGAACAATTGACAGCAGCAGTGAACAGTAGACCACGAGTTACTTTGTACAGCCACAAAATGGCAGCACTGAAACCTTTGTTGTTGGCTGAGAGATTAAATACTCATGCGTTGCAGCTGCAATTGACAGCACAGAGTCAGTTACAAAGACCACAAGCACCAGCAAAACGAAGAGACGACGATGATCATACAACAGCAGCGCCCACGGCGAGGGCTAAACGCGCTCGTCGGGAACGTTAAAAGAGCTATGACACAGCCGCATAGCTTATAAAGAATTTTAGCATAATGTACTATCAACGCTGATGTTTTTGCTGTTTTCCTGTGGTTTTAGGAGCTTTATCTTTATCTGGTAACGTGACGAAAAGAACCTAACTATCTCATTTTGATCTTACTGATCACTTAATAACATTTATAGTTGCGATTTTTGGTACGCTATTTGTGTATATTACATTGATTAATATAAATATTTGTTTTCATGTGCAGACCGTGATTTTGTACGTAATAAAACTACGTAGTTACTATTTTTGATTTTGTGTTTTCAGTCTATTATAACTACGATCTTAATCTAAATTATCGTAACCTTTGATTATAGTTTCAAAGGCAAAACCGGTATCCTGTGTTAAATAAAAATGATAAAGGCAGAACGATAAGTACTCGAGCTACATATAACTTATACATATAAGTTGCAGTAGTGGTATAGCCTTACATTAACAGTGGTACCTTAAAATATAACGGTTATTACGATAAGGTTTCTGGATACAAAAGCATTTACTTCATGCTTCACATCATGCATTCACATTATTACTTCTAGTATAATTATTATAAAGTCAGTAGGGCTAGTTATTGTGTTAGCAGTATTGATTGCCATTCCTCACATAGTATTACTATTTCTACGTTTACTAGTACTACGTCTACATCTACTAAGATAAAATATAGTTCAAATGTATTCAAGAATGTTTATGAATTTAACTCTCGCAAATGCATAATAAAGTGATTCTTTTAAATATATATTGAGTATAAGGAGGTATCCCTGACCGATCACAAACCAGTTTGTTTTGTTGTTACCTCGTATAGATATTTTGTTTTGCGTTGTATTTACATTATAATATTCATGTACTTATCTCTTATTTATATGTATGTATTTAACATATAATTAATTATTTTCAAATAATTGTAAAACACTTGTCAGCTATCGTAAAGAAAAATACGATTTACTAGTATTTACGCAGTATAAATGACACAAATATGGTCTCATTAATATAACAATAAAATTAGTATGTAACGCTGTCCACATTCCCGTTTAAATTAGCTATAGTAATAAAGTGTAACACGTTATTATATATGAACAAAGTGGTGTTTGTAAATATCTGTGATGTTAAATAATATATACGTGTCTATTTCAAGTAAACTTCAAAAGACTGACGAATGATTATGACATTCGTTTTAATTTTGTTGAGATGTACAAATACTTTTAAATACTCTAAGTAGTTGTTATTCAAAATAGAAACTTTAATTTTAATTAATATATGAATCACTAATTGGAACGTAGACGACGCAGTTATGTTCGTAATATAGATGGTATCATTCTACTATTATAGTACATGTTTTTATTAAGTAATGGTACTTGTTCAAGTTAATTGTGAAATTATTTTATGATATTAAAAAATAAAAGAAGTTTTACTATTTTTTGGGAATTTGAATGTGACAACATTTTAGTAGTAGGCTATTCCTTGCTTTGTAGGCCGCCATGGTAACAGTGGGGCAAAGGGTGCAAATAAACTCCGGCTGGATTCTAGCTGCCAACACAAACGACATTTAAGCAGACGACTCTGAAACTGGAAGAAGTAAACTAGTTACACGTTTTATCACCATCTGTCCCATTAGGTGCCGCGTTTGTCGTCCACAGGTCTCTCGTAACAACGTGATCAAGATTGGAAGTGTGTCGAATAGGGTCGCGTACCTTATACTCAGAATAACTAAAAGGTATTCGCTGAAGGTTATACAGGTGTACGCACCAACCTCGATACACCCGATGATGAAGTGGAGGCAATATTTGAGGATATTTCAAGAGCTATGCATTGCTCGAAGACTCAATACACAGTGTTGATGGGCAACAGCTAGCTGACTTTATGGTAAAGGAGGGATTCTTTATGATGAACTCCCCATTTCCAGAAGCGGCCCCACAAAATCCCTTGATGAGCTTGAATGAAAATAAGATTGACTTCTGATGAACCAAGCGTCAGCCAAGCCAGTCAAGCAGAAGTCAATCTCATTTTCATTCAATTTCAAGGTATTTTGTGGGACCGCTTCTGGAAATAGGGAGTTCAGTGATGTCTCTGTGATCACTAGGGTGAAAAGGCAGTGATCACCGAATGGTAAGAGGCACACTGAACCTTAACATTAGACTCAAACGGTCTCGTGTGTTAAAGTCTACGCTCTGTCCACCTCGTGCTCTTATTCAAAACCCCGAGAGTTTCTGCTCGAATTGCATAATCGCTCAAAGTGACTAGAAGATTGTGTTTTTTTTATGGCAAAGACGGCAAACGAGCAACCGGTTCACCTGATGGTAAGTGATTACCGACGCCCACGTACTTCTGCAAACCGACGTACTGCAGGTTCGTTGCCGGCCTTTAAGGAGAATCAGGGAATCATGGGAAGGAGGATCAGGAGCGGGATAGGGAGGGGTAGTGGTCTTCCGGTTACCTCACTCACCGAACGAGACGAACAAGATCCCTCTACTTCTCGCAGGTATTCGGCGAAGCCGCTGTTCGAACCCGGTTGAGCCAGCCCATTCGAGCAGCAGCTAAAGCTGCCACTTGGCTCTAGCACGTAAAACGTACCACGTTGCAGTGGACGATACGAATAGCAGGCTAGTGGAAACTCAATGCGATAGGAACTAAGTTTTGCAGGACTGGCCGCACGACCAAGCTCTAAAAGCTCTCTGATCACTCTAAAACTTATGCAAGCAAGGTGTGATCCAACTGCAGTCTACAACTCATGCGTCAGCATATCCTCAACTTAATAGACATCTCCAAAACTATGAGGCATGACATACGCAAATTTAATACAGCCTGTATGGAAAATGCGGTAGACCTGAACAAATACTCCAAAGTCTTCGCCGGAGATTTGTCTATAGGAAAGAGCAATCGGGCCAAATTGTTATTTCTGCTGGAGCAGAGATTTTTTGTTACGTCCGAGAGGTTTTGCGGACAGTTGTACATATTGTCGTTGAAACCACACACTGGTGTGAGTCAAGCCACCCAAGAGCCAAGATTATCCGACATTGTTACGATGACATCCCGGGCGATAGTCTCATCGAGATTAGGATGTCGCTCAACTTAAAACTGACAAGGCGCCGGGTAAGGACGAAATTATAGCAAAGCTTCTGAAACCAGGGGGCTTCTTATGTCCCTAACTTAGTCGACCAGGAATCGGAGCTACTTTTTATAAGTTACCGTAATAAAAGGCCAAGAGAAACATGCTGTAAAGATAATGATTTCTTGTATTAGCGTGAAATCTTTTGTGAAACGTCGGGAATATAAAAACAAAATTAAACGCGATAAAATCCGTTAATAAAAGTTATATTACAAATATGCTGTGAAGATCTAATATTGAAATTCAAAAACGAAATCAAAACAAAGGTCAAGAAAATAACAGCAAATTATAATCTAAATTAGAGTAAGCTTATTACAGACGACGACAAAGCAGGCTATAATAAAAAAAGCTAAATCCTACAACTAGCTACACCCAAATTGACGACAACTCGTCGCTGAAAGGATTGGAAGAGCGCTCATTGCCGATATATATATCCAAAAGTTTTACAAAGAAAATGCGCATGCAGAGTACACGTACTGCTGGACGAAAAGCGGCAAGATCTTTCTTCGTAAAACCTCCAACGTTAGAGTTGAGTGCAAATGCTTTTTTTTTGTCTAAATGTCTAAAATGTTTCTAGCAAACATAACAATGTCTTCATAATAATCCTTGCCAACAGCTTATTTTCCGATGTCAATTACAATTGTACTGCACAAATCGTATAATTGGATCTTCGTTAGCAAAACAATAAAATTCAGAGCTGTAGATGTAGAAAAATTATTTGAAAGATCCAAAAAAAACTGGGATACCATTAAGCCTATTTAAAGTAAAAAAAGAGAAAGCCATTCCTTTTCTGACCTTTTGCGAATAGGTGATAGCTCCTAAAACTCTCAAAAGAGTCTGTAAATCAATTCTTTACAAATGTGGGGAAAACATTGGCAAACGATATGCTTAACAATAACAACAGTAATAGTCAGACTTCGCGCGAAATCCAACACACGAACTTCTGCTAATTCTATGGTCATGCTGGATACAGATACAATGATGAAATTCAGGATATTAATTTTATGAACCTAAATTATGACAGCGCCCATTATTGTGACAGGATTTAAAATTTTATTTATTTATTTATTTACTCCATACAATAAAGTTACAAACTTAACCTATAATCAAACACCAATGCCAACAAACTATATCACGAAGTATTGCAACAATAGAATTCCATTGCAGCGTAAAGGATTAAGTTAATCAATATCGCCTAAACTAGGCCGAGAGTGTCTTAGACAGCAGGCACTTCCGAGGACACCTTATTTGCTATAATACAATATTTTATTTCTAATAATTCGGGTAGATTAAGATAAGTTTGAAATTTCTGTTGGTTAGACCACTAACTAGACATGTAAATGAGAACTATTTTTTTTTTGTTTCATCGTATTAAAAGAATTCCTATATTTTATACATAGGTCTTCGAAAAATTATATATCTCAATTTGATACTATTTTAATTCAAAAACGTGGGGAGAGTATAATTAAAGTAATTGATTCTATATAGTTTAGGTGACATAGATCAGTAGTGGCCAACAAGTCGATCGCGATCGACCGGTCGATCACTCGCAAGTTCCATGAGGGGACGCATTCAATGCCAAATGTTTCTAGTACTTGATACAGGAATGAACATGTACGCAGCTCATGCTTCGAGTAGGGAGACATTCGCAGTCGTTGCAAGTCCCGTGCATATTGTTCTTTACCTGCGCTTCTCACAAGTGTGACCGTGAGCAGAGCACGCCGAATACAAAAAATTATTCCCTTGCCGTACAAACGCAACGCATGAACTAGTTAGAATTGTAGAAACTGAATTGTGAACTGTGAAAATGTAAGTGCCTTATTTCTATGTTTTAAATTAAATTATCCCTTTTCTAATCTATCATATTTACTTGATTCGTAAGTGTTCTCAGTAACAGATTTTTAAACCACAGTCATTAGCGAAGTTAATTACTTCGTTCGAGTTTTTTAATTTTCTACAAAAAATAGACTAAAATTTTTCTTGTTTGAGTCGTATTTCTTTTGCATTTTAGTATACCCATTTGAGAACATGGGCAGCAAACCAAAAAAATCGAAAACGTATATTTCAATGAAGAATGGGAAAGTGACTACTTTTTTCTGATGGTAAATGATAAATGTTGCTGCTTAATATGTCTTACCTCGATAGGAATTGCTAAAAAGGATAATTTGGAGAGACATTTCTTAGCTTTACACACTAAGTATCAAACAGATTATCCACCAAACTCCGAATTAAGAAAACGTAAAATTCTGGATCTGAAAACTCAATAAATCAACAAAATATTTTCAAAAAGTCAATATTGAAGTCACAAGCAATAACTATATATATATATATATATCCTTCAAAGTAAGCTATCTATTAGCTAAAAAATGTAAACCGTTTTCTGATGGTGAATTTGTAAAGGTTGTAAATTTTTTGGAAATGTCGGATTCCCTTTTTAATGATTTTAAGAACAAGAGTGAAATTACTGCTGCAATTCAAGATCTACAACTGTCCCGAAACACAGTGATGCGACGAATCGAAAAGATGAGTGGAAATTTAAAAGAACAGTTACACAACGATATTAACAGATGCTCTTGTTTTTCTCTTCAATGTGATGAATCTACAGATATAAGTGATACTGCACAGTTACTTGTTTTCATTCGTATGGTTTTTAGAGATTTTACACATAAAGAAGAATTGTTGGGTATGATTTCTTTGAAAGAAAGGACTCGTGGTGTAAATATATTCAACGGGTTTAAAAGTCTGCTAAATGATAAGAAAGTACCTCTTTTTAAATTAGTTTCAATAACAACGGATGGCGTAGCTGCAATGATAGGCCGCATAAATGGATTTATAGCCCTATGTCGAAATGACGAAGAATTCCCAGCCTTTTTGAGTTACCACTGCATAATTCACCAGCAAGTATTAGCCAGCAAGAGACTGAATACAAAAGAAGTAATGTACATCGCGTTTAAAATTGTTAATTCAATTCGAGGAAGTTCTCTCAAACGGCGTCTTTTTCAACTACAAATCGATGAAGGTCAACCTGAATTATTATTGCATACTGATGTAAGATGGCTAAGTAGAGGTAAATTTCTGCAACGATTTCGTAATTTATTGCCTGAAATAATAGAATTTTAAGAAATTAATTCTAAAGTAAGAATTCTAAAAAAATTAAGATGAGCCAGGAATAAAATATGAATAAAAATGACAAAACCTGGCTAAGTGAGTTAGCATTTCTTACTGATTTTACTTCCATATTAAATCAGTTAAATTTAGAATTACAAGGTAAAAATAAAACAGTAATTGACATGATCAGCAGCATAGATGCATATAAAACCAAATTTATTTTGTTGACAGAAGATTTACAATAAAATAATATGAACCATTTTCCAAATATGGCAGATAACTTACAAAAACATAAAAATATTAATTATGAGATTGGCAAATACGTGGCATAAATTCAAAACGTAATTGAAGATTTTGAGGTACGATTCCAAGATTTTGAAAAATTAAAGAAATTGTGGAATTTACATCTTTTCCTTTCAAAAAAGATTTAAGTGCGAAGCGAATTGGCCAAAAAATTGGCGACTTATTTGATATGGAGCAAAACGTCTTGGAAAATGAAATTATAATTTTACAATCTGATTTATTCTTACAAGACAGAAAATTTGAAGAAAATTTTTGGAAATACGTTAACCAAGAAAAGTATCCCAATATTACTAAATGAAGCGAATATATTTATTCTTGCTTTGGATCTACGTACTTGTGTGAATCGGCATTTTCATATTTAAATTTGACTAAAACTAAACACCGTTCTGTCCTGTCTGATTCTCATACTGAGGACTCATTGTTATTGTCTTTGTCAGGATATACTCCAAATTTTGATGCATTAGTAAAAGAAATGCAGACTCAGGTTTCCCATTAATGTAAATTTAAACAGTTTGAATAAATACATTTTATTAATAATTACTTATGTTGTTTAATTCCCTTAGACAAAGTTTTTTAACCCATTAAATAAATATTCATGTATGTTTCTGAACTCGCAAGAGTGCACGGAGGTATAAAAGCACATTGCATAAACGTCCCTCTTCTTACCTAAGAAATAGGTCGATCGCGTTTCAATTTTAAAATAAAAAGTAGATCTTATGTGCACAAAAGTTGGCGACCCCTGATATAGATTATTTTCACTAAGCTTAAGTCTAATCAAAATTAATTAAGTATATTAAAAGTAAATACCTTATGGTGTACAATTTTCAAAATTATATTAAAATTGCAAATTTTTAGGTGAGTATAAATAAATTTTATTCACTATTTTCTTACAAAATATTTTCAACCAAAAAGTGGTTGTAGGACATGGACGCAATTCATGAAAAGTCACTTCGTCTATTTACAAGTTACATTTCCCACAACACACTTAAAATTGATGGTCTGACCAGGTGTGATAACCCTATTTACTTCTGGCGTACCGCAGGGTAGTGTCCTCAGTCTTAGCCTATTTCTAGTTTATATGCATAATCTATGCAAACTTAAACTTAACAATGGTAAAATCTTTACATTTTCGATAGATACAGCATTAGTTTCCTATGGTAAAACTTGGGAAGATACTGACCAAGGTTGAAAGTGGATTGCAACTTACTTTTCTGCTGCTTCGGGAAAGTGTATTGACGCTGTATATATCAAAAACCAAACTCATTTCTTTTACTCTTCTACGATTCATCATGTCAGTGTATAATTTTAGAGAGAACATCGCCAATAAGGTATCTTTATGTGCTACTACACCAAACTCACATGGATACCACAAATTGAGTTTATAGCGGAAAAACTCGTAAACTTATATAGATTTTCAAAACGTTGCGTCATGTTGCTCACGCAAACCTACTTAAAATAGTATACTATTCTTTGGCACAGTCCACACTATTTTATGCTGTAAGAACGTTGGGAGGTAGCTAAAAAGCTAAAAGTGGGGAGCACTTAATTAAAGTCGAAAGAGCACAGATTGCTTTGCTTAAGGTAATGAGTTGTAAGCCCTATTCCCTGCACTTCAATTGTTTAAGCTGTGTGATGTGTGGAATGTGAGAGCTATTTCTTACTGACACTATCTTATCCTTACATAAAAAGCTTCGTCATGATCCTAGCCAATCACAAAACTATACAAAAATCTATTTACTATAAAAAAATTAACATGAAATGGTAGACAAAACTATTATAGACATATGTCTGTATACAATGTGTATATTTATATTCATATTTAAGGTATTTACGAATTATTATCAAAATATCCTTGATGTATATGGGTCTTGATTACATAAATCTTTAGAAAGAAACTAGTGTCTAAGATACAGGCTAGCCCTAGTTTAGAGACAAGTACTACGATGATGTAATGTACACTAATAATTGTTAAAATTTTGTTACGAAAAAATTAATATGAAATATTTTATAGTTCGCAGTTTAAGAGGTCGAACTCTTCGTAATTTTCATTTCCATATTAGTTTAAGTTTATACTTGTGTACTTTTTTGGAACAATAAATAATAATAATTATTATTATTATTACAAACAACTACGCAGCAGAACTAAGGTAACCGACATAGCCGTAAAGATCAGCAAGCTGAAGTGGCAATGGGCCGGCCACACAGCTCGCAGAACTGACAACCGTTGGGGAAAAAAGGTTCTCAAGTGGGAGCCACGTACAGGCAAACGCAGTGTAGGACGACCCCCCACAAGATGGAGTGACGACCTGCGCAGTGTTGCGGGAAGTCGATGGATGCAGGTGGCTCAGGACCGAGCTTCGTGGCAATCTTTGGGGGAGGCCTATGTTCAGCAGTGGACTTCTGATAGGCTGAAATGATGATGATGATGATGATGATGATTACAAACACTGAGGCTACGAGGTCTACACGAGTTCAGAACCAGAGAACAAAACCAATCCAATTGCAGCAAGGTAAAAGGAGAAGGGTGATGTTATATCCCTGAAACTCTTCACCGCTGCAATGGAATATATTTTCAAGCTGCTGAACTAGAAAGGATACGGTATCAACGTCAATGGAGAATACATCACTCACCTTCGATTTACCGACGACATAGTTCCTATGTCAGTATCGCTGGAGGAGCTTAGCACTATGCTCAATGACCTCAATAGTGTCTCTGAAGAGATTGGTCTTCAGATGAACATGAACAAGACGAAGATAATGTCTAACGTTTATGTTACACCAATACCGGTTTTTATTGGGAATTGTCGCAATAGGCGAAGCCGAGTTGTCGACAAGTACCTATACCTAGCCCGTGGTAGCCTAGTGGTCAGGGTGCTTACTTTAGTTTCATAGAGCGCGAGCAACCCGGGTTCTATCCCCAGTGTCGGCACCACTAAAATTGTCAATAGCAATGTTAAGTGCTGTATTTACCATGTGCATGGCGGTGGATGAGGAAAATATTATTCCGAGGATAAGTGAAGCCCGCCAACCCGCACTGAAAGAGCGTGGCGGGTCCTTCGCGGTTCCAAAACTTTCTCAGATATTTGAGGAGGCCTTTGCCCAACTGTGGGCACTTATGTTTATCAGTGAACTTATGATAGACTGAAATAATGATGATGATAGTGTTTGATAAAAAAAAAATTATAGATTTAATTTTTTTTTTTTTTTGAATACAACGCTACAAAGAACGCATTGGCGATACGGGTGGATGAATGAATCGTTATGAAATTGACTGGAACATCAGGTGTATACTAGCTACATAATTGCGTTATTGAGATCTCCAATTTTTCTATCTTAGTTTACTCGAGCTTTTCAGTTACACTTAATATCGTGACTGGGACAGGATTAAAACAGAGTGATTACGCTCTTCTAAGTTGGCTGGGGAAACCTACTACAACTATTATTCAAACAACGGCTTCTCCATTGGTTCATAATTTATTATAACCAAGTAAGACTACATTACAGTCAAACCATATCGCGTTGCTAAATTGATGAACGACACCTAGCGACAAATTATTTAACTAAAACTTTAGTCAAAGAGATCAAACAGGAGCCCCTAGTCAATTTAAGTTTTGGGTCCCCACTATTTCTGTTTATTCCTCTCAGATTCTTTTTCATTCATTCATTCATTTTTAGATTTATTTAAGTCCTCTGCTGCACATCGGCTTTTGGGAGTCACCAAATAATTATGATTATTTATTGATCTCGTATCTACATAAAAATTCACATATTAGGTGTTACGTTATTTTGTCACTACGAAAATACTACAAAGGCTATATCGATGGGGTTAATAAAATTTGGCAAGTTGTAAGTAGAAGGTAATTTGAATAAAATAATGTTTTATTTATATTAGAATGTGTATATGTATGTTTAAATGAGTAAATTAGTCTGGTAGTGTGAAAATAAAACATGCAAAGATTAAGTCCAATTTAGCGTTGCAGTATACTATTATGTAAAGGCACACCCAAATCACCTATTTCTAGTCAAACAGAGGCAGTCTTTAATTTTTAAAGAAGCTGCTCAGAGTCTATGCCAGAAGGGGACAACCTGCGGCTCGCGAGCCACGTGCGACTCTTTGAAGGAATATTTGTGGCTCTCGATAATTGTACCCCAGTTCCCTGTTCATTTACGTGCTATATTTTAAATTAATATTATCGTTTCAAAACGTCTTTTAACTTACTGACAACAAATATAAAATATTAAGTGCAACGTTGTAACAAATTTTATTTCCGGCCTAGTGGCTGAATCGTTCATAATCGACCGACTCCAGACCAATTTTGAATTTGTAAACTTTCATTGCAACGGTCAGTTACGTTGTGCTCTGAAGGAAACAATTTGTATCACTCTTGCTACGGATATAATTTGTAATCAGGAATTTTTGGTTAGTTAACTAAATTTGTTTCGTAATATGTAACATGTGTTGATATTATTTTAATAACAAAACTTGTGTTTTCTAAATTTCTTTATTTATTTCCAGTTAAACTTACTAAAAATTATGGACTTACAACTGGCGAGAATTAGCATGCCCCTAGTAAAAGTAACATAAAAAAGGCCTGTATATATATGTATATGTATATAGTCCCCAACGCATACAAAAAAAAAACTGTATTTATATAAGTTTTTTCATGATTGTTGACCATATTTTCTCATTTATTACATCACATAGTACATAACATTTGTATATACTGCGTAGTAAACCCTAGTGGTCTGTGGGGCCTTTATTATTCTGTACTCTATAGATTGGAAACGGAATTCGAAAGAAATGACGTAGTAGAAAAGCTTTATTTTTATTGCAGTTATTTGTTTGTGTTTTATGTTTTCGTAAATATTGTGATAATTGTTGCTTATCATGCTAAGTTTAAAATACTTGAATAAAACATACATTTTAAGCTATGCCAGGTTATTTTAACATAGACGAAGCAGTGAAACACGTAAAAACTATTGCAGACAACAATCGATGTGTCACTTGGTAACGTTTTAGCTTATTATTCTAATTGTTATTAGCAGTTTTGTCATAAATGTTGATAAAATTAATTGTTTTTAGCGATAAGTTGTCTGGTGTTCGAATGAGATTTTCTTGCGGACACACCATATGTGAAGAATGCATGAATGTCGCTAATGAATGTTTGACCTGCATTCATTCTAAAAATTCGGAAGCAGTGACTGATGTGCCTCAAATTCAACGTGCTGAAAATGCTTTCAATCTTCTTACTGCATTCCAAGACACACACAATATAGATGGTAAAATATTTTATCCTAGTTTTGTGAAACTGTTTCTATGTTAAAACTAACAAAAGAAAAACAAACAAAACAAAAAAGGATTCAATCAATTAATGGGGTAGTTCTACAGATTAAGAAGTTTTAGGGGACTCAATTTGAAGCTCCTTAATGTAGAAATGAAAGTTAATTATTATGAAAAAAAAAAATTAAGTTCAACTCTGCTTAAATATGGGCAACCAAAAAAAAATGTCGGACAAAAATTAAATTGTCACTTCCCAATGGGGCAATTTTTCCTGACTTAATTTAGATTTAAAATGTATAAGGTTGATTAGATAAAAATTCTAGTAAAACGAAAGTCACAAGTGTTACTTGAATTTAACCTGAATAATAATATTAAAATTCCCCAAATTAATTATTTTCAGCACTGTTCATTTTATTACTGAATATTGATAACACAAATCCCTTATCACTTCTCTGCCGAATAAAAATATGTTACAATCAGTGCCAAAACAAATAGCTTGCGTCATTGCCATTAGTATGCAAAGGACCAACACACCAAATAGTTAGTCAGGGCTGTGTGGTAATTCTCAGTTCTTGAGTCTTACTCACCAGGCATGTAAATTTACATAAACTTTATTAAATATGTTTAGAAAAAGGGTTCTCGAGTGGCAGCCACATACAGGCAAATGCAGAGTGGGATGACCCCCCACAAGATGGAGTGACAACCTGTGCAGTGTTGCAGGAAGTCAATGGATGAAGGGGGCTCAGAATCGAGCTTTGTGGCAATCTTTGGGGGAGGTCTATGTTCTGCAGTGGACTTGTGACGGGCTGAAATGATGACTGATGACTTTACTGATTTTGGTGAAAACCACCAAAAAATTTTCTTCCTATATATTTCTACTCACCCAGATTTACACAAGACAGAGAAGTGAGAACTTATGAGGGCAGTAAGATTTGATTTTTACTTTTTGGCCCAATAAAATGAGATTCAAATAATATTTGATTTTATTTCAACTGTGTGTTGAACTATCAAAATGTTCTTCAAAACCTTTTCTTTATAAATTACAGTTTACAGACGGTACAGACTCTCAGAGAAATTAAGGCTTGAGAAAGAACTTTTTCCGGAATGTATTCAAGCTACCTTTAAGTATTATAATAAAAGAAGGAGCTCTCAGATTTCAAGCATAGAAGACAAAGAGAATCAAAGATCCTCATACTTTGCTGGTGATGAAATTAGAAATTTTGTTCCAATAACAATGAATACAAGAATTAATCTAGTACAAAAATGGCTTGAGAAAAATGAAAATGTCACAAGTCCTTTAAGAAAACCATTTTCAGACATTACTATAAACAGTCCATTCACAGTAAAGCAAAATGGTTTATTTATTAAAAGTAAGGGTGTTATATTGGACAATTCCAAAAATTCTTTAAATAGAAAGTTAAAAAAAAGAATGAATGTTAAAAAAGACAAATCAAAATATAGAAAGTCTATCAAAGAAACCCTTAGTTCATCTCTGCTAAAACCCAATGATATTCCCAAAACACTTGATAACAGTAAATTAGAGAACAAATCAGCTAAAATATTGCAAAATAAGAAATTTAAAAATAACACAGTAGTTAATTATAATATAAGTGAAAATTGTACTGCTAATGATAATGTTGATGCCATAGTGATTGAAAATACTCAGAGTCAAGTTGTTGATAAGGACAAAATTGCATGGTTTGCTGTTTTACAAGCTGATGAAAAGGATTCAATCAATGAATTAGATGGTAATGAAGTTTCTAGATCTGTGACTAGAAATGAAAAAGAAGTAAGTAAACAGATCAATAACAGAAAAAATGTATGTTTTTATAAAAAGGGTTTCCTGTTTACATCTTGTTTATGTTTACATAATTATAGTAATTATTTAAAAAATCAGAGGCTAAATACAAATGATGTATCAATTACAATTAACACAGATAATATTTTGACATCAATTACATTTTCAAAAAATGACCATAATTATATGAAAGTGGTAAGCAAGCATTCTTTTGCCACACAGACAGATGAAACATTTTGCAATGATATCATAGAAGTCAATTCTGATAAAAGTTTACCAGACCAAATTATACTTCAGGAACAAGATCTTAACATTAGAAGTCAAAACTTATTTATAAACAGTGGAAAAATTTATGACATAAATGGAAAGAGTGATGTAGAAGATGAAAATATTAGAAATCACATTAACAGTGCTAATAGAAGTTCAGATGTACACTATCTTGTAATAAATGATTCAGATAGTGACCATGATATGAACTGTAGTGGTAAACTTGAAGTGACTGCCGATGTTCATAGATCCAGTGATATGTAAGTCAATATTTAAATTTTATTACCATGTCGCAATATTGTTATCGATAATGGTTTTCTCAAGAAGATATCACAGAATTAATAATTTTCATGGATTATTTGTTATGTGGTCGAAGATATAATATGCCATATTGATATAGATGGTTCAGAGAAATATGGGAAAAGTATCTTTCCTCTGACAAATCGCTGAATACCAATCTTTATGGGTTGTCCATACTTTTAATATTTAAAATTCTTTGTATGTATGTTTGAATGGATTTAAAGTAAAAGCAATTTAACAGATTTTAAAGTTCCATGCTTAGAAATCTTCATTATGATTTCAGAAGAACTCCATTGTGTTCCAATCAGTGCTCTTGGTCAATGCCTTCTATTCAGTTTGTTTATATTTGGTATTGTTTCTCATTGGCCAGATCTCAGTCTTAGTATACGTAATACATTATTTAAGGGTTTTGAATACCATTTTCAACAATAGTTTTTACTTATTTCAAATTTACAATTTTCAGACACTGTGGTGTTCTTTCTGCAGTAGAACAGGCTGATTATCAATCCAGGGTAAGGCGAGAAGGACGTCGGCGTACGATCGACAGCAATAACTCTTCTGAAAAAGAAAACGTAGAACCAAACAGAGTTAAAAAACCACGGTTAGGAAAAAAAGAAGACATGAAAAAATAATTATTTTTACGGGTTTTTATCGCTTAGGTACAGAAATATTGTATTTATGAAGTAAGGTTGAAATAAGTGAGGCTTTTGTAAAACTTATATATAGTTATTGGTCGATGTATATATATCATATTACAACAGGTAAAAACGAATGGACATAAGCTAATTTGAGTGTCAGTCATATAATTTTGTACAGTAGTTACGCAGTTAACATGTCAAAACTGCTGCGCGAGGGTGATATAAGCTGTTGCTTGGTGAATATGCCGAGCATGCGATCTATCAGCGGAACTGTAGGACTAAGCAGGCAGGTTCCCCCACGAAACAGCCGAAATAGATACAAACAATCAAAGTTTCGGTACCCGAGCTATGGATGTTGCGCTCTTAAGGTAGCACTCGCAGCCGACTTTTCGTCGTGTGCGGAAAATATCAGAGAATAGCCGCCTGAATAATAAATATAGAAGTCAGCGTTAATAATATCACGAATGCCTGATAACGTCTTGTCAACCCTTACGTTTTTTTTATGGACCTTTAACTTTCTCTTACCTGCCTAAATGACTGCCGTTCAAGTTCAAGGTTATGCTCGTCAAGGTCGTTCTTACGTGCTATAGTACACATCCATAGAAGAAATTCAACCTTTAATACTACAATGTAGATCTGGCGGCTCTGAGATCTTTGTCTATAAGATATTTTATGGCTTGTAATGCTTGAAATAGTAATTTCGAAATGGAAATATTATGACTATTTTTTATTTTTATTTATGATGGCTGTTACTAAATTTTACTTAGCTTTTGTCCATTGAAAGAACTTAAAATACATGTAGTCTTTCTTAAAACACACAAAAACAAATTTTGTTACCATTATCTACTCCAGTTCATATTCAAGTTATTCAATTGCAGATAATAATGATTCAAAATTCTTACATTTAACAATTATCTCATGACTTGTTGCAACAGTAGAAGTTCTAATGTTATGACATCTTAGGTGTTATCCAAGCCATTGTCGTGTAAGTTTAAAGTAACAATTTTGTCATATGAAAACTAGTTGAACGGCTGTTTTGAATTAAAGGTTGTTAATTTGTGAAATTAATTTTTCATTATTTATTCTTTGAAGTAAGATGATAATTTCGTTTGACAAATGTCAAATCATATTATTATTTTTACAGTCTACATCGTTTCATTTTGAGGCTCGTGTGGCGGAGAAGAAACAGGCGAAAGAAACTCCGTAGGTAATCCTCTTTATTGATTTTTCAATAATTATAATCATCATGTGGCCTCCTGAACCATATTAAAGGGAAGACAATTTGTTTTTTTACTCACATTTCGAACGTGCAACTTTTATAGCATAGGGTTTAGCGTTCCGGATTCGTCTTACGGTTCCATAACTAATTGTTTTTTTTTTGTAACAACTTTAATAATTTCCTTTTATTACAATTGAACTTATTTCGCGATGTCTAAATCAGTAAACCCATAATATAAAATATTTGTAGATAGTGTAAAATTAATTAATTAAGGGTACACTGAAATATGGGTGTTTGAGTAGATTACAAATGGCAGCAGTTCGGAATACTATCTTGGTTCGAACGCGAAATATCGAAAAGATGTCTATCATGCTTTGTTATCATGTTTTTTTTATTTGGGAATGATGACAAACGAGCAAGCGTTTCACCTCAAGGTAAGTGATTAGCGCCGCCCACATACACCTGCAAAACTAGAGATTCTGTAGGTGCGTTGCCGGCCATTGGGGATATTTCGGAATGGGAGGGAGGATTTGGATAGGGATACCGGAGGGGGGAGTGGGCCTCCGGTTACTTCACTCACCGAACGAAACGCAGAATTAATGTCAAATCCGCTCAAGTAGGGTTTGTTCCAGCTGCAGAAAATTGTAAAACTCTATGGGATGCTCTTATCTCAAAATACCATGATAAACACGCTGTAGCTGTTAGCTATTTGAATCATATATGTTATTATCCCTGAAGCCTCTCCGCAAATTTAGACCAAGTTTTAGAAAACTACGCTACGCTTATATTAAAAACCTAAAAATCATGATCAGAACTATTTTTCTTCACGTTGTTTGAAGTTACAAGAAACGGACATTGCAAGAAATTATGAAATGTCTATTCGTGATTCTAATAATATTCCTAATTTTAATGATTTTATTACATTTTTGAGAAGACAAAAATTTTACACTGACAATCCTATTGCCGATACTTTTTTTTTATATAAAAAAGGGGTAAACGAGCAACCGGGTTACCTGGTGGTAATTGATTACCATTGCTCATATACATCTGCATCACCAGAGGAGCTGTAGGTTTACGCCGGTTACCTCAATCACCGAACGAATCGCAGAAGCACAAAATGCTTCTACTTCACGACGGTATTCTGCGAGATCATTGGCTATATCCCGGTCGGCTAATGCTGCTCCTTGGCTTTACCAAATTAAAAAGCTAGGTAATAAATTGACATGGACTGCGCCGCGAACCCGTCCACCGCAAACCGTCCGTCGTCTCATTGACCCTGGGTCACAGAAACACCATCTGACCATGCGATGTCGTACGTTAATGTGGGTACTAACGTACGACAACATCGCATGGTCACATGAATAATAATTTTCCATCTACCATTAAGGGTATAGGAGAAACCGCACAATCAGTGATGGACTCTGCTACTTGAGACTCAAGCCGCAGCCTAAATGCAAAATGAAGCTTTAGTGATAGTACATATAACTCAGTCTGCTTACTCAAATCGATATCACAAATAAGCATAATTTGAGTTATCTTTCGCTCGCTGATGACTCCTGGGCTATTACGGGTGACGTGGATATGGTTTTAGTATTCAGCTTAATTGCACGAATTTGATTACCAAATACGATTTTCGCCTTTGGAAATTTTGAGGTGTTAGAGACGGTTTTAGGTTATATCTTATTAGAAGATGCTCCAGTCGATGAACATGATTTTACTTCCTGGTCTTTCTGTGCTACTTCATCACAAGATTGTCTAGATCTTCACAAATGTAGCCTGATGGAAGAAGTACAGGTCGCATATGATAGTAGTGTAGATGATCAGTGCTGTGAACGATTTTGTACCTCTATAATGAGCAGAAACTCATCAGACAGGTACCAGATTGATGTGTCCCGCAAAATGGAGGCTTTTGCT
The DNA here is from genome assembly GCA_029286595.1 of Bhutanitis thaidina. Lineage (NCBI taxonomy): Eukaryota > Metazoa > Arthropoda > Insecta > Lepidoptera > Papilionidae > Bhutanitis > Bhutanitis thaidina. Next base: position 7,995,411 of record JAGSMS010000022.1, read on the forward strand.
CTTGGAGACGCCTTTGATATTGCAAGAAGTCGTTTCTTGAGTCTTGAACGCAAATTCTTCTAACCATAGAGTTAACATTAAGTGATATTAGTATTAAGGATTTATACGATATAGTCATGTTTGAAGGCTTTAAAAATCCTGCCGACTGTGCTACCTCTCTTATGGATGGAGGTGGGGACGGGGTGACTGGCCTCTCATACCTTTTGTGTCTGGAATCACAAGAGCTTTCTGATTCCAAGCCTGTCGCGTTTCAAGTTACATCTAATGATTCCGTCAATCGTTAGCAAACAATCTAGTCTCTGGCGGCGGATGGTGGAATATCCATTTGAATTTTCCGAACATAAATCCCACATATTAGTAATGGGAAGGAGAGGCACTGAAGCTTGCCCTGCGTGGTGAATATGGTATATACAAGTAAAGTATATATAATGGTATATATGGCACATATAAGAAAGTATGGTATATATAAGTATAAGTATATACAAACACTTTATGCCGGCTTTTACGGTCGCTTTCTTAGTGGCAAATTTTTAGCAGTGGGCAAAACATTGCTGATGGAGCAGTAGTAATATTAGTAGTAGTAGTAGTAGAAATAATAGTAGTTGTAGTAGTAGAGGTAGTTTTAGTAGTAACTATTAAGTAAAAAAAAAAAAAAATCAGTGTAATGGATGAACCCTGGAGACTTTCTATCAATCTCGCTAAATCCGTTTCAATATTGGTGAGTTGCATGCAGCCTTTAATTACTGCGTTCGTTGATTTTTAAACGGTTTCTTTGTTTAGTCAAAATGTTTGTAACCACACTGAAGCATTTTTCGACTAGGTATGAACATGGAAAAGCGATAAGGTATTTTTCAGCAATGTTCCACAATGCAGGATACTGTGTTTCAATGTTCCGTTGCAACCAGAACTTCTGATAGCCTTGGTTAAACTTCTGCTTAAGATCCTCGTCTGGGCTGATGGTAATCAACTCTTCTTGCATTATCACATTGGCTTCTTGCATGGCTGTCATATTGTACGGATTTATTATCCATTGAGGAGTTTGTAAATTTAAGAGGTTCTCAAACCTCTTAGTAAAATCCTTGTGTAATGCGTCCAAGTGACATATGATAAAACAATATCGTCTTGAAGCATTTCTGGTAATTTTGACAAATTCGGAAACTGAACATTCTTTTCTGCTTAAATTTTGTTTATAAAGGATGAGTTAACCCCGATATTGTTCATTTTGTTTTAATCAAGTTGAGATCGTCACCCTGCAGCTGCAAATTAACTTTGTTCAACATATTAAAGTCATCAGTCGAGTAATAAATATCTGTTTTACAATTGTTCAAATTTTCATTCAAATTTGGATCTTTTTCTTGACACAGATTCAAAATAGCTGAAAATCTTGCTAAGCAAGAGCCTCTTGATATCCTCACGTAGCTGAGAAAATAACCGAGAGTTCAAAGAATTGCTTCGAATCTTGTTGACACAGCATTTATAATATTGTAAAGAATGATGCAACCTTGGACTCAGATTTTTTGCTACTAAATGCTGTCTATAAATCACGTACCGAATGAACTCAGTAGCTCAGGAAGTTGTCGCTTTAAGTGAGCTATAAAACCACGATGACGACCAACAATAGATGGTGCAACAGAATGGTTCAAAGGGGGCAATGTTCTTCAAAGGGATACCTTTGTCGGTAAAAAAACGTTCCAAGGCTTGAAAAATCGAGTCGCTAAATATGTAGCAAAAAGCAGATCTTGGCACATATCTTTATCGATTCAATATATCTTTAATATATCGAACATATCCTAACAACAGAGCTTCATTGCCGATTAATGTAGACTCTTCCAACTGGAGAGATAATCTGTTGGTCAGTAAGAAATTGCTAAAATGTTTTCCACGTTGTGACCAATCTCTTCTATTCATCGCTGAACGGAATTATTGCTCAAAGTAGTTCTCTTTGTTTTTAACATTGTTAAGGACCTCCGCAATGGCTGGTTAAATAAGCTGCTCTCCAATTGTGTGGGTTTTCCCGACTTCGCTATTAGTAATGATATATTGTAGGACGCTCGTAAACCATCAACGTCTTGCATAGATGATGACGCAAACATCGATCTTATGGATGGCCTTTTCTCCAGTTTTTCTTTAAGTGCCTGAAAGAATGAGAATGGTTTACGTTTTTTGACAGTATGTACTATTGATAAGTGGTCCTCCATTTTTAAGCGCTTCATGGCGTCGTTACTGAATACTTTTTCACATACATATTGGCAAGAGTTGATTTGATAGAGATGAAATAAATCGAAACTTCAAGTAGTCAAAACTGATTTGTCTGCATATTTTTTGTCTGCCGTCATAAAACTCGCAGTAAACCTGCAATTAAAATAAAAATATGTTAAGAAACTACTTAAGAAAACCATAATAAAACTGATAAACATTGCACACGAGCTTATTTTTATCACACTTACGTACTGGATGTTTTGTAGGTATGCTCACGAACTTACTCATTGATAAACTTACTGTAGTATAAATAAAAAGGGTATTAGGTATCAATCAGCGTAAAAAACGAAAACAGAAAAACTGAATATTTACAGTTTTAGGTAACAACTTTGCTAAAGTAATTTCAAATAATACTATACATTAAAACGTTTTTTTGGCACTTACCCTGTTACTTTTTCATAAACTGCAGATATGTATGGCGTACTATTAACGCGCGTAGGTAACTAACCATTTTATAAATTCTTTTTTCAATCACTTTATTTAGCTATGTAATCACTTTGTAATCTCTTGAAATAAATCAGTAGATGAGTGTATTATCATGCAAGCTCCCGAAGAATTTCAAAACGCAAATGAACTTACAACCTAAGTGCAAGCTGCTGTATAGTATAATATCAGGAGCATGTTTGGACTTGAACTGATCATGATTTCGTTAGTCTTAAATCGCGTATATGCGTCAAATACAGAGCAAATCAAAACGTGCCTGAAAGACTTGTACGAACTTGTGCAGGTTTTTAAAAGTACAACAATGATATTTCCTACTAAAATATTAGTCCTTCTTATAACAAGTTGGTACACGTAACACAACTTATACAGTATCTTGTAAGTTTCAATTAAGAACTTGCGTTAATTAATAGGGATCTATTTTTAGACCTCGTCGACCCCCATAACAGTTTTCGTTTATGTCGACCCCTGGGAAACCGATATCGTCCTCTTGGGTCTTGATTTAGACGTTCGTGGCCATATCGAGGCCAATGACGAGATCGTGGCCGTTCTCGTCATTGGCCTCGTTCTCGGCCTTTACCAGGACGAAGACTAGTGAAGTCAACCTTGAACGTTCCACTTCAGATTGGAATACAATTTACCATTTGAAAGTAAATAATTTTATACGATACATAACGAGTTCTTTGGTGTATTGTGACCTTTTGTAGTATGCTTTGATAAATGAAGACTTGAGCGGATGAATGGGTTAAGTATGTTTTTAAAATGTTTGATTTTTTGTGTTGAATGACGGTGTTATGCTACTTAAGCTTAGTTATAGAACAAAGATAAAATTATATCACAGTGAATTAAAGCGGTATGGGCAGTTAACGTTATATACGTTAACGTTCTTCAATTGAAAATAGTTACAATCTATGATTTCCTATAGTGTATAAAGATAATATGTGCAAGCAAACGCATCATAGCGCTGTATTGGTATGGATGAAGGTGTTATGTCGTCTACTTTCTGAAATCATTACAGACGAAAACCACGAGAAATGAGTCTAATATTCTACCAACGAGTAGAGAAAGTCAGCATAATGTCAAAAAAATATTTGATTGTTTTCAAACTTTATATTGTCTTAACAGTCTGTAAACATTTCACTGCAGGACGAACATAGGCTTCGCCTATGAGGAGGATTTGCCATAATTAATTTATATTGCTTAAAATAAGGCTTGAGATAATTAGTTAAATTTTATTAATGTGAAACTTAACAACAAAGGTTTATCTTTAAACAATAAACACTCACTTCTGCTTGTTTGGTACTTATCTTCAATGGCGAACACGCGCACCAGTGAGTGCTATTTTTAAGCGTATTTAACCCCTACACTTATTTTACCATTTTTTAATCCAAATAAAATACAAAAATTGGGTTCTAGCTTTGCCTTACATGGATGCTGCATCCATGTTGTCTGCCCGCCCCACCGTTCTCCTCCATTCACTTCGTTCACTTATCATAAGTGATTGGGCGAATTACGTATATTGAGAAATATTTCGTAATAAGTATGCTATACCGACTAAAACTTTAGTATATAAGGCTGTAGTAACTATGGGATTATTTCGTATTACACGTCTGGCCTGGAATTAAAACAAAAGATCAACCTTTGCCAAAGTATAATTTTAATAAATTTTGAGTCGAGTAAAACCATAATTTGGATGGAAGGGATACCTGAGTCACACGCTTGATTATTATTTACTAGCCTTTGCCCTCGATTTCGTCCGCTATGAATCTAAAACCGCATCAAAACCCGAAAAACGATTTCTGAAGTTCGTAGTCAGACCTTTATCTTATCCTAAGAAGTATATTTGAAATAGCTTTTATGTACAGAGCCATGTTTTTTACAGGTTTATAATAGTACTAGTTTTTCCCCAAGGGGTCGCTCACATTATATTGGGGACCCATTTAATTTTAGTGGCTCTAGTGAAGGGGTGGTCTGTGAATCTGCCTCTTCGTCATTCTGTGAATGTCATGTCATGCCTCGAAACCCACCGTTACCTTCAGTTATTCCGAACAATAACTCAGCTCAAATCGGTCGCAACTCAGCAAATGTTGATTGTGAACAACCAGCGTTGGTCTTCCGTTGGAGCCTTTTGATAACTGTAGTAATTAATGACCTAAATACCGATAAATACTAAATAGTTTATTTAAATCTAAATACTGAAATGCTTAATAGATAAGAACATTTTTGATGAAAAAAAAATTACAAAGAAATAAATAATGTAAATGGGTGAATGCAAACCCACAATAATCACAAAATGTGTAAATTGTAATCTTCCTGTTTTTGCAATTCAATATGTAACAACTTACCTTTTATTGATATAAAATATTAATGGTTATTGTATAATAATAACGTAAACAAAAAGAAAAATAAACAGGTGTGTTAACTATTTCGTATAATTTATTTTTATTTAATGAGTGTAAAATATGTTGTTTATATGCAGTGGTATCATGTTTTTGAGATTCGTCTTTCTTTCGACATTCGCAATAAATTTTTATTAAATTGATCCTGAAACTATGAATGTGTTGCAGGTTCCTTAAATTCGTTCCGGCGGTGGAATGGTGTTCAAACATTTGTACGCAGCATAGCAGAAACTGCCCCTAAAGGCGGATAATCTATGTCATTCCGTTGTGAGCTGCATTGCGCAAAGGCGCGACCCGTGTGACACGACACCCATGACAATTTTCCAGAAATATATCTAGGTACCCTATATTACAAAACACCAAAAATTTACAAGCTGAGTGAATATTTCGATCGTGTTTCATTTTAAGAAGAGAGTGTTTATTTAAATATGAAGTGCAATAACGGGTACATACATTCTGGATTCTGCTATATGACTTTTTGCGTACGTTTAAGTAGTCGTGGATCAAAAACTCTGTCCATATCAATTAATTTAGATAAATTAAGCGACTCTACTATCTTTATATGTAAACCTATTAAAAATGGCCTCATCTTATACAATACTTTCAATCTATGAAAAAAGTTTTTAATTGAATTTGCAACGTGTTTTCGAAACAAAGTTACTCGTCCATATGTAGATTGTGTACTTCATAAACACGCTCGATGGGTTCGTCTATAAGCATGACATGAATCGAAGAACTCAGTCTTGTTAGCTGTTGTTTACGTCGTCCGCATGACGGAAATGAGATTTGCAAGGGTAATACGTGATTTTATATTAGCTGAATACAAAAAAAAAGAACTGTTCCTTAGATCGACCCTTAATCCCTTGTATGTTGTCGTCGTCCTAGCAGATGTCAACAGTACAGCAAGAGTACACACTGGCACTCACTTACGTCTTGCGTTCCATATCCGAAGTAATAGTAATGAGATGAGACCGGAGGAATGGTCACAGGTACGAGACGCTACACAACACTACTAAATCCGAAAACCAACAATTTGGGTGCACACTTACCGTTTATTCATTCTGGGGTTTACTTCCACTCTTCTTGTGTCAACTGTCATAATAATAGCATTGCAATTGTTTCAACCCGTCAAGACTTTTTACTGGTGGAGAGTGGCAGTTCTAACTGTCAACGACTAATAATACAGTCAGAGTGAGTCATAAACTACCTGCATAACTAATTCCATGTAAATCCGTTTAGTACATGTGCGTGTAACGCGAACGTAGCCAGACATACAAAAGTTTTGAAAATCAGAGATTTGGCTTCATGAATGATGATGATAACCCAATAATATTAGTATTAGGTCAGATACCACTTATCTTAAGATTTTTTATAACGACGGTGAAAAGGAAACTTGATAACGGCGCCATTTCGGAAATTTCACAGAAGAGCTATTTGAAGTTTTGAAAACATCATAGAATATAAATATTTTCTGTATTATAAATACGAGGAAATTAGTAAAGACATTGTTTCGTAGTGTACGTTTATGGCAAATGACAGAGATTTCCGGCGTGGCAAAAAGCTTTAACTGCCACGATATTTACTTTTTTAATAAAGACTAAATTATTCTGATTGAAGCAAAGAGCTAACTGCCTCATAGTATATAAATTAGTTTAAATCAAACAAACTTAATCTAATCTAAAATTTAGAATAGTAGAATATGGTAATCCAGCTTTGTGGGTAATATCGTGTTACTAAAGCTCGTGTCGTGCCTGATATAGTTCATAACAATATAATTTAAAATTTTTCAAGGTTATTTCGCGATAAGTACGTACAATAACCAATTTGTAAAAAAAGTTGTTAAATATTTTAATTAGTTCATCATTGATTACGTAATCGTTGTTTTACTAATAACAGCTTATTAGATTTTTTATTTAGTGTAAATACATACGTAATATAGCTACGTTATTCTAGTGTGTATCAAAATTATTTTAATTTGATTACATTTTTTAATCAAACATTTATTAATTGCAAATTTCTAGTTACATAAATTATTGGCACCCGGGTTTAAAAATAAATTGTTTTGTTACGCCAAAGAAGTATAACTTCTGACGCGCGCACATATGACACACTGCATTTTTGTATAGCAAAAGGGGCAAACGATAAAGCGGTTCACCTGTCTGTTCCCCATTACTAATCAGTGGGACTAGGCAACAGCTTATTCGGATGGATTTTACGCAATCAGTCGGTCGCTATACCTGCCCCGTCCTATAGTCCACAGGGTGCACGCTGGACGGGTATAATGATTCTGGTTGCTATAATGGTACCTATGTTGTACACGAGAGACCATTATAAGTGAATGGCTCTACAACGTGTATGTAATTTAGGATTATTTTTAATTTTTTATTATTTGATATGTTAACGTATACGTTTGTTCACATATAGTGAGTTAAAATATAGAACTTAGGTGAGTAAGATTATTCATTTCTTATTTTTTATATTACGACTCCAAATTAGTATCTATACTAAACTTAAAAGCGATTTCACAGATTTTGATTTGGCCTTTTCTTAAACTTTCCTTAGAAGTATTGCTATCTATCGGGGATAACGATTTATAAAACAAAACTAAATAAGTATTACAATCACTAATTGATCGTTCAATAAGGCTTAAAACACTGTACGGATATTTACGAAATTTGCCAAAGAAATATTATACCATGGAATAGAATATCAAATACTTTCATCTCGATTAATGGTTATTGTAGTATAAAATTTATGATAACGCGGGTAGCTACTAGTCTTCCCATATATTGCATTGTAGTTAAAAAAATATATTTTATAGAAAAGGTAACCAAACGAGCGGCTCCCCTGATGGTAAGTGTTTACCGACGACCATAAACACCCACAACATCAAAGAAGTCGCTGATGCGTTGCCGCTTTTGAGAAACGAGTAAGCTTTCAAAGATATCTTTAATTATTGTTTCTAGGTATATACATTTCACGTACTTTAAGAGTAAGTACATTTTGATAATTATGCAACAACCTTAGAATAGGAATATCGAATGAAATGTAAAGACTTTAAAAGTTGGTAGGTATTATATATTAATCAAATTTGTACTATACAGAAGATCACCACCAGCCGGAGGAGCCACTACCGGACCAGCCACTGCCGCCACCGCCGCTTTTCCAGCCACCGCCGCCTCCACCACTAGACCAGCCGCTGCTTCCGCCTCCGACTTTCCAACCACCGCCGCCGCCGCCACCGCCGAGTCTCCAACCGCCACCGCCGCCGCCGCCACCACCGCCTAGTTTCCAACCGCCGCCGCCGCCGCCGCCGCCGCCGCCACCACTAGACCAGCCGCTGCTGCCTCCTCCTACAAAAAACCAGTAAAATCTGAGTAAATATGACGAGAAGACTTGTTCAATTAAATGAAATGACAGAAACTTTCGTATATTAATTCGAAACTTGATATACTTTCGATACCTTCCGGTAAATTTAACAATGAACGACGATGTAAACTATTATACCGAGTTCTGTTTTTCAATAAAGGTACATATATATATTATTAAGTAGTTTCGTAATTTCATGTAAAACGATTCCCTGTGGTTGACGGAATTAATGAATTGCATTAGGGGGTGCATCATGGGTATCATAGAATCACTTATATGTTGGATCATTAAACATACGTAAGATGAATGTCAGCATCGGCGACAGCTTCTGTCGCAGGATATATGACAGTACCGCAAGTGTACGCGCTGTTACAGAGGCATGCACTCGTCTTTACCTACCCATATCTGATCTAATGAAGTGTAGTCATTTATAAATCTAGAGTAAATATAACATAGATTATCTTAAATTATATTTTATTTTTATCTTTAATCTTAATTATATTAAGTATATGCACGTTAAATCTCCCACAACGCCTGCTCCCGATACAATCTAGTAGCAATTAAAGCATGTTCAAAACTATAAAAGAAAGATGTTAGAATTTGCGCATAATCACAGTTATTGCGTAATCTATGTCTAGTGAACGGATGACCCCAAGCTGCCGCGATCTTTGACCTCTCTAATGTACTAGTCGAACCATAACCAAAATAATTGTTTCCGATGATTTTAAATCTGTCATATAAGTATTGAAAGGATTATATTAAAATAGAGAGGTGTTTTATCTAAGCATCGCAAGGCCAATAAATTCAGTGTTTCTAACATACAATTTAACAACTAAGAAAACCAAACATTTTGACGACATGACCTGGATCTTAAATAACAGCAGTTGTTTCCTGTGTTTCAACTTAGCTTTCGAGTGAAAGATGATTCGTGCACTGTAATAATTCATTATGCAATATTGAAGTACAAATTTATGTACATACCAAGTAGGTCTTTGCTCAATTATAGTATTCACTTATATCGCTACTTTTCTTTATCAGCAGGTCCAGTGCCGAATGATCTATAAAAGCACTCATAAAAGTTGGCACTCTATGCATCGAAATTTTTTTTATACTGAACACGCTGGGCAGACGGGCCGGTACTCTCGAACTAGAATTTGGGTTCGGCATTAACGGATAGATTTCCCGCCATTAGCCTAAGAAAACCTTCATGTCTGAGCTTAAAAATGGCTTCTTAACAAATGACTAGCAAGTTAATTAAACTAAGTATGTAAATATTTACCGTAACCGCCGCCGCCTCCACCACCACTGCCAGTGGAAATGATTTTGATGATCTTCACTTCTGTTGGTTAAAATTAACATCTGTGTTAATAAATTTTCAGTATTTGTAATAGAGTAAAAAAATATACATATTACGTTTCAATAAATATACATTTTATCCCCTAGCGGTATTCGGAACTGTCAATCTCGAGCCGAATATTGAACAAGTAGAATACCACGAGGTAACAGTTGATCATTGTTGAATTTAGATCTCTGTAGTAACTTACGTCCGCCGCCCCCGTGGCCGCCTCCGCTGAAGCCACCTCCGCCACTGCCGCCACCGTGGCCGCCTCCGCCGAAGCCACCTCCGCCAAAGCCGCCACCGTGGCCGCCTCCGCCGAAACCGCCACCCCCGCCATAGCCACCTCCGCCGCCAGACCAGCCGCCGCCGCCGCCACCTCCGGACCAGCCGCCGCCGCCACCGCCGATATAACCGGCTTTCGTGACTACTGCCAGCGCCAACAAGCAAACGAATACCTGTAGAAAACAAAAGGATAAAAATAAAGCGTGTTGGTGCCGTACGGGTAAAGAACGGGGATGATATAAAAATAAATAAGCCCCGTAATAGGGTGAAACATAACGGGTCTTTTATTCCTATAAGTTACGTATCTTTCTATAATCGCTGTATCAGAAAAAAGCATTAAGACATTTTTTGATCTGATCCAGTGATATTTGAGTTTTTCGATATAATATTGTATTTAGAAGAACATTAGTAAGTATACGAATGGTTACATCATGAGCAGTAACTTAGATAAATATTCTTGGGCAATGAGCAGCTAGTAAAAAGTATAGTACTCAACTAAATGTGGAATCTTAGCTGTGAATCACGGATCTGTATTTCTTAAGTGAACTCACTGTGTCGTGAGAACATTTACGCAGATAATGGGAATGATGTGGTGAAATATGATTATGCAAGTGAAGCTTGAATTAGTTTACTAATGTTAATGAAATATTTCTGGAGAGTAATGCAATATTTGAGATACATATCTGAATATAATCAAATGATTTATAAAAATTACAAAATATATTCTACTGTTACCTTCATGCTGAAGCTGATCGGTAACTGCTTGTAGATGATTCGGCAGTCGCGCGTTATATACTAACGCACTGCATCTCCCACTCGGTGTTGTCTGGTCTTCGAGGGCCATGAAGAAGCGAACGGAAGTTGTTCCGCGGCCACCGTGACGCAACTCATTGTCCCTGTGCCCACTGTGATTAAAGCGCATTCGTAATTGCGCAAATAGGATTAAAGGAAACTTAGTTTGTCAAAGTGATAAGGAACTTATATTATGAAACAGTTTTGTGTCATCACATAATATTATATTATGTTTATGCCTATAATATTAAAACATTATACTTAAATAACCAATTATTTTTCTAAATACTAAGAATTCTTGGAAAAGGACCAGAAGATCACACAGTTTACCGCTACAGATTAACGAACGTAGCTTAAAATGGCAAGCATCACTATACTATTTTAACTATTAAAATTATATTCACCGCACCTTCGCTTTCTTTCCTGTCTGCTGTAAGATTTCAAGAAATCTAAATTAGATAAAAAATTTTGACTTTGAATTGTCTTATTTACTGCAGTCTATTGTTTTCTGTTTCACATTTTGCTGAAATATTATTGTTCGTTGTCTTATCGTCGTCGTATGTTTACGTTGACTAATTAATTTTGTGGTTTACTTACAAAATTTACTAACTTTGCACTGCACTCATTAAACTGGTGGTGAGTATGGTATATCCAAACCTTCCATGAAACGGCTTTTGCTAGCGCTTCCTGTCAGCCCGATGACCTTGACAAGCGCATTCTTGGACTGGCCTGAGTTCAGCATTGGAATAAAATAGTCGTTGCAGTAATAGTAGTAGAAGCAGCACATTACATAAATCATAAGACTTCCGGCAGTACTTGCAGATGCCTTTTTTTCAAACAACTTAAATAGTTTAATAATCCAAATAAAACGTAAGCGCCATTTTTCATGAACAATAGTTTACGGACCGGGGAAGAACTCTGACTTTTGTCAATTTCTGTGTCGGCAAGTCGGTGATTTTAATCGCGGGCAGCGGACGGTCGATTTATTGACCATTTCTAGTTGACCTAGTTAATTATTTGCGCAAATATATACTACTACTACTTAACATTTGTACTTATATAATTGATTATTGGTGTATGACCTAGAAATGACTTGTAGAATATGAGGTAAATTTAACGTTGCATCCACTCTGTATATCAAACTAGCTATTACTCACGACTTTGTACGCGTGAAGTTCGTAATTTGCATAAAATTTTTATTATATTCGAAAATAAATTCTTTTTCTTTCTAAAATCGAATGAAAACATAAAAGTATTCTTATATAAACTTTCATCCCTATTCTACAACTTTCCTAACCTAACCTCAGATGAAACTTGTTAGATGTTCTAGTCTTGAGTAGCAACTCAAGACCCGGAGCTAGAGTAAGATTACTACAAAAGCTATTCAGCTTTTGTAGTAATCATACTCTACTTCAATGCTGGTGTAGAGTCATCATACTCTACAATGCATGTCTACTACTAGCCTTGTCTTCCATGTTTTGCTGCGCTTGTCGTAGATGTAACGTTGCTGTTGTGTAGCGCTGCGTTTATTTTATACATTATAGAGCACATCTAGGTATGGTATTTGATAGTTTATATAATATGATGCTTACTAATCAAATCGCATTTACAAATTATTATATTTAGTTGGCATTAGTGGTTGGTGTATTTGACTATTGAGCCACAGGTCCTAGTTTCGAACTCCTTGGAAAACCTTCAAAACCAATTCGACACGCCTGAATAGCTTTGTTTTGTTGGGAATTTCGTGGAAAGGTTTATGTCCTGCAGTAGACTTATACGTAATGATGATATGCTGTGAGGCTTTGCATTTTAGCCTAATTTGGTTTAGGACGGCATTTGTAATCACAATCGATTTAAGTTGCTTACAGATGTCCATAGGCTGCTGTAGCCACTTACCATAAGGTGGACAGTAGGTCGTTTGATACCCCAATGGCATAAAAAAAATTAAACGCTATATAATGGCTAACATCTGGATAATATAGGTAAGGCATATTTGTGATAGTAATTTCTATCCTTTGCTGCGCGTAATGAAAGGAATACAATCTTTTTCTTCAAATGCCAATCTCTACTTCACGGTGCACTCTGCAACGTGTAAACGTTGCCCGGGCGATTCGGAATTGAGTAATGCACCACTCCCATCAAGAGCCTTAGTAGCCAGAGACCGGGCGTTCGTTATGGTTTCATAATACGCGAGTGACCTCGGTTCGATTCCCTGGCTGGCACTACTAAAATAGTTAATTGCAATTTTAAGCGCTGAATTTAATAATCTAAAAATTTCGTGAGGAAACCTCTCTGTATGGCTTAGAAATAAAAAAAATCGAGGACATGTGAAGTCCGCTACACTCTCAAGGTAAAGGATTGTGACGGACTCTTCGCTCCCCCCCCTACAATACTATCAAATATGACAAAAACCCTCTGCCCAGCTATTGTGGGTGGGCTATTTATAGTGGGGTCCCAGTGTTGGGCATCGATCAAAGAGAGAGAGGGAAGAATTCTTCGCAATTCCTGTCTAATCATCAATGTCGTAGAACGCCGGTAGAAATGTTTAACATCACAGCATAGTGTGTACAGTATCCGTGTAAGTATGGCGATGGATGAGGGTACAATTTTTGTCGATCGTTGGTGCTGCAACTGTCAACCAATATTAAATTTGTTGACAGTTGCTTCGTTGATGTTAGAAGCACTGACACATTTGCCGCCCCATCAAGGAAAACAAGGGTCAGTTCGTTTGTGTTGTATTTCGCTATCGGTGGGTAGCCACGAAATTTTTCCGACATTTTCGTTAGATGACACACGCACACAGATTCAAGCTTTTTTATACAATACTATGTATATAGTTTCTATTTATTTCTTATTCAATGAACAGATCTTCTATAATATATAACGTTAGATTGAGTACCATAAACCACAGAATATTATAATTAGAAAAATTATATTTTGTTGCTGAAAATTTTACCTGAAATAAACTGACGTTCTGTGACTAGTATTATAGGACACCCACCTATACTATATTGTATGCACCTGGCACCTTATTCTCAATTCGATTCAAACTCGATAATATTACATACTTTAATATAAATATACTTGTGTAGAGCTCAATAATTTGTACGGTATTGTAACTATAGTACAAATAATGTACAGAATAAATTTACACAAACGTATTTTAAATAAATAATCAAACATTTATATAGATGTTATCTATGACTCAGATAAAAAATAATTTATTAATCATATAAATATTGGATATTCTCAGCTTTGAAGGCTGTCATTGCTGGGGCTGGGGCATAGACTAGGTTGAAATCTCTAAGATTTCAATGAAATATAAAGTTAAAACTGAGCGGTTGCTCAAGGCATTCTAATTACGCCATTGCAACGATATTCTTCGCATGAATGTAATTATGTGGTTCATCTCAGTGTGAATGTAGTGTTCTACGGCAAAACATTGCACACACCTGCGCGTGATGGAACCATTGCTCAAGTTCGTAATGACTGAATCGATACAGTCCCATTTGAATTCATCGATAAACATTGAAACTATAATCTTAAATAAAGCGTTATCTATACGCCTTTTATAACTCTTATTACATTGTTACGAGCTACGGGTTGCGAGATTGGAGTAAAAGGCCGGTATCTTATACTTCTATTTATTATTACCACTTGCAAAGGGTGCAGAGTTTCTTCCTGATGCGCTATCCTTCGTAGTTGATCTTCCACGGTTTTCTTGACTGTATCCAATCTTCTCGCTTTTCTCTTTTCTTCCCTTTTTCTTCCTTTTCTTCGTGATCTTCCTCTTCACTTACTTTAGAAATCACCAATGAACTGCCCTTAACGCGCTCCGGTATTCCTTATATAGTCCCGATTTTTGTTTTATATTATTCCCGAAACGATATTTAATTTTTATTAAAGAACATATATATATTTCAACCAGTGTACAGCCAACCTTATTTACCTACCAAAGAGTTTCGTTAACATCGATTAGTAATTTATAAAACATTATTGATTTTGACTTGTCATCTCAAGACGTAAGAGTTGACAAGACGTTATCGGGCATTCATTCGGGAATATTTTGAACGTACAAATGTATTCTATCCCCTATACTGTCCAAGTATTTCTTCATTTCTTCCCTTATTATGTATTTATAATTTTATGTCAGGGCAAGTTTAGGTTTAATGTTATCTAAATGTTCAATATGATACCTGAATTGTTTCAAGCATATCGTATTTTGAAATTTACCTTTTCGTGAGATTTAGTTTGACACAAGTGGATTTTTCCAAAATTGCTGTTATATCAATTTCTGCCACTATATATTTTACTTCATGAACAGTTTGTATACTAGTCTCTCCTGGTACTGGAAAAATTGGCAGTCAACCTGTAGCAGTTAATGCGATTTATCTGGCCACCTTACTAATGTAGTTCGTTAAATCAGCAAAACATGAATCAGCTTTAGTGAGAGGTACATAATACAATTCTTTTCCGCATTTGAATCGTGATATACCTTACATAATTTTGATTTAAGTATAGTGTTGTTTGTATACTCTCTGAGGCCTTATCCGCTACATCACAAAAACATTTTGTGAAGTTTTTAGTGGCATTGAGAATAAGGTGCCAGGTGCATACAATATAGTATAGGTGGGGTGTCCTATAATACTAGTCAC
The DNA here is from genome assembly GCA_029286595.1 of Bhutanitis thaidina. NCBI lineage: Eukaryota > Metazoa > Arthropoda > Insecta > Lepidoptera > Papilionidae > Bhutanitis > Bhutanitis thaidina. The sequence goes on from JAGSMS010000022.1 coordinate 8,010,947, forward strand.
AGAACGTCAGTTTATTTCAGGTAAAATTTTCAGCAACAAAATATAATTTTTCTAATTATAATATTCTGTGGGTTATGGTACTCAATCTAACGTAATATATTATTGAAGATCTGTTCATTTTTTATAACAGACTAGAGAATCGGCTGCGTCGCTGCGGGTCGCTGGTTCGATTCCCGCAAGGGACAAGTATTGGGATGGGCAACAAATAATTTTCCGGTTCTGAGTGTTATCCATGTCCAATTTATGTATGTAAAGTGCCTCCGAGACACAGGATAAATTCCTACAGTGAGAGATAGCGATTTTTAAAGAAAAAAAATATGAAATCGCAATGAAATCCGCTAAGATATATATCCGCGTTTATATTATTTAGGGATTAGTATGCGGTATGCTTAATTATCATGAATGTATGTCATAAACCATACTATACCAGAACCATAGACAAAAAAAGAGTGTGTGAAATAGTGGGAGGCAGATATTATGGATTTCCATTTGGTAGGACTACTAAATAGTTCCAAACGGGTTTTCGGCTCTCCAGGAGATTTTGAAGGGGCCAAACGAGCATGCGGCTAACCTGATAGTATGTGATCACCGACGCCCACAAACATCCGCAACACCAGAGGAGATACAGATGCGCTGACGGCCTTTAAGGAAGGAATAGGCTCTTTTCTTGAAGAAGTCGTAACTGTTCGGAAATACCGCTGGCGACAGCTGATTCCAAAGTCGAAGTGCATGGCAGAAAACTTCGAGAAAAAGGCACTGTGGTGGAATGTTAACCATCTAGGTGGTATTGGTGGAACTTGGAATTTTGCCGTGATGTACGATAGTGAAACTCAGTGGCTGGAATCATTCCGAACAGTTCCCCAGAACATTCCCTGTAGTATTTTGTGCAAAAAGAAGCAAGATCTCTTCGCAAAGCCAAATGATCAAGCCGAGCTTGGTCGCCGACTATTCGAACCGCTCTACGTCGGATGCGGTCAAATGGAAGGAGATGGTACATGGGGGCCCCTGCCCAGATATAAGAACAGTATTCCATGTGGGGCCAAACTTGTGCCTTATAAAGTTGCACTCTGTGGACCGGGATGAAATACTGTCCGGTTCTGCAGAGGACACCGAGCTTTTTGGCGGCCAATTTGGCCTTTCCCTCCAAGTGACCACGGAACTGAATGTCGTTCGATACGTTGACGCCACGGATTCTGATACTGGCTGAGGCGATAAGGGGAATGTTCTCAAAAAGAGGAGAAACGACAAAGGGATTCTTTTTAGTGGTAAACGCGCAAACCTGTGACTTTTTAGGGTTGAATAGGACCAAATTACGTTGTACAAAGTCTCGACTTCAGACACAAGTTTGTTCCGGCACTCTTTGACGTGTTCCCGAGAAATATGCGCACGTCGTGTATATAGGGTATTACCTGTGCTGTCGTCTGCATAGCAATTTATAGCATGTCGTTGATATGCAGAAGCAGGGTGTGAGATAGCACACGGCCTTGTGGAACACCAGCATTCACGGGTTTGGAGTCCGAGCATGCACCTTCGATAACAACCTTGATGCTCCGGTCCGTGAGGAAGCTGGTGACCTAGTTGCACAATTTCTCGGGAATCCTGTAAGATGAAAGAAGTGCTGCCACAAGCCAAACCTTATCAAATGCCTTCGCTACGTAGAAACTAACCGCCAAAGCCCCCTTGGACTCAACTGCTTCTGCCCATCGATGAGTCAGGTAAACTAGAAGATCACCAGCTCATTGTTCGCGACGGAAACCGTACTGTCAGTCACTGATCAGCCGATGTTCCTCAGGAGCTGGGTGTTAATAAGTGACTCCTTAATTTTAGACAATATGGGGGTGATGGCAATAGGCCTGTAGTCGGACGGATCAAAGTGGTCGCCTTTTTTGTTATCAGATGCACAAATGCTGTCTTCCAAGATTCCGGGACGACGCCTAAAGAGTAGGAGAGCCGGGAAAGACGCGCAAGAACCGGTAGCAACTCAGGAGCACACGTCCTCAGCACAATTGGAGGGATTCTGACCGGCCCTCTCGACTTGTGAATGTCCAGGGAGAGGATTGCCTTTCGCACTGAGCTCTGCAGAAAACAAACGTCCTGCATGGAGCACTTGCACCCCGGAATGGTAGGCGGAGAGTTTTCCCGGTCATCAAGAGTCGAGTTGGATGCAAAAAGGGAGCCCAAGAGATCGGCTTTCTCTTTTGCAGTATGAGCCAGCTAATCGTCCTACCTGTGCAGATATAGGAGAGATGGCTGACAGAAATTCCCCTGGGCAGCCTTGGCGAGAGACCAGAATGCGCGGACATGTTGTATTATGTCCGTTCAAACGTAGAGGAAAACACATATCATCTCTCCATATGTGAGACATGTAAGATACGAAATATGAATATGAAAGGAGGAAGCTAAGGAAACATATTAGATACGTAATCATTTTACTCATATGTCGTAATATGTAACATGATGTCATATTTGAGTTTACACATCGGCAATTGGCAGGGTTCGAACCCAACACAAGCCATTTGTTGATATTTGGCATGCATTGCTGACCACTTACCTATTTGACCGATCAATGCTAGTTGAAAATGTAATATAAAATAAATACATAATGAAATGTCTACGGAAAATACGTACTTACAAATTATCCAAAATGCGTATTTGAAAGTAAGCATTTGTTATTCATTAAACAAAGGTTACGTAAGTAATAAAAACAGATTTCGGTTACTGCAACAGCTTTGAATACACTTGAATTTTACATACATTCTACAAATTAAGTTTTATTAGAAATATGCATATATTTTTGAGTAAAAAACAAGACTTTCAGACCTAGGACACCTGCAATCAACTTCAAACAAAGGAGAAACAAGAGCTGTAGTTATACTAGGTCTCTCCTTCAAACCGGAAGAGTGGAACTTTTCCGGCTTTTTTATCGGTTGTCGATTCCTCAAGTTATGTTGCATAGATAATGCCACTGCAAATTGAGTTAGTACAGTGCAGTTGATTCTGTTACTTTATTTAAAGAAGAACGGGAATTAAATACATACTAATTGTTAACATCAGAGAAACACCCGTATTAACGTCCGACCACCAAGAAGAAGTAAGGATGCTTGAATTAGTAGCATACATAAAGCCATACACTTAAATTATGAAAAATTGACCTAAGGGAAAAGTCTTGAAAATACCATAGCGTACAACGAAAGGTGAATTAACCTCGGCGACGAGGTTCACCACCCATCACGTTGTCTCCCGGAGAGGCAAACAGTAGTATGAATATGCGTCGCGTCAATTGGAAATATATATTCTCTGCCTACTGTATAGGGATGACAGACGTGAGTGCTTATATGATCTTATATATATCAGGAGCCGTGGTAGCCTAATGGTCTGGGCGCTTACTTTAGTATTATAGAGCGCAAGTGACCTGGGTTCGATCCCCGGTGCCGGCACCACTAAATTTTTTAATAGCAATTTAAAGTGCTGTATTTACCACGTGCACGGCGGTGAAGGAAAATATCGTGAGGAAACCTGCATATCTGAGAAATAATAAAAAAAATATTTCGAGGATATGTGAAGTCCGGCATGGAGCATTATGGCGGGATCAGATATGTGGGCACTTACAGGCTGCTACTTTACTTTACTTTATATATACATATATCAAGTAGGAATAAGAATATATTACCTGATAAGGGGCTTTTACATATACGTATACTGTACATATAAATCTATATATATACATAATAAAAAAATGCCACGAATTTCCGGGAAACAATGAATCTTATAAACTAGAATTTAAAATAAATAAATACCTACGCAGAAAGACTTAAATAGTAAAATGTATTTCCATGTGGACAATGTCGTGGGTATGGGCTTCTTCATCAGAAGCATTGGCGTAGCCAGGTGGAAGCAAGGATAGGCACGGCTCCTCCAAAAACATCTGGGGTAAGATTCAAAATGTAAAATCTAAATAATCGATCAATTAAATTTAAGTTTTACCCAAGCAAAGGAGATAATTATGTTAATAGTGAATTTGTAAGCTGTTTCTAAATTGTAACTGTTGCAATCGGAAGATTATAGAGGTGGTAAAGTCATGGCCTCCACTTTGTTTTTTGAGTCTGGTGTGTGTTAGGTATTTGTATACGCTATTAAAAGTAAGTGAAGTAAAAGTCGGTATGCATTTCTTGTAAGGTCTGCCTATACTCACCACGCTGCAACATCAGCTGGGTAAGCGAGTTAGTGGACGCAGTGATGGTATCCTCACTAATCAATGGGATTTGGGTTCTGCGGATTCGGGTGGCTTTTCTACCTTCATTAGGTCGCCAGAGCCTCGTTTGTTAGCCATTAGGTGCAGCTCACAGGTGAAAAAGTAAGAATCCCTTCTGTCTTAGTAATCAGCTAATATATTCTAACTAAACTAGATGCGATGAAGTTGTTTCAAAGAAAAATTGTCATGACGAATAGACAGACGACAAAGTATTTTATAGACGAAAACCCAAAAAACGCTTTAAAATTTACTATTTTTGGAGAGAATCACCGTCAAACATTAAGATGCAACTGTTTCATTTTTATTAACTATAAAAGGTGATTGGGTTCGGTATCTAAACAAAATTCTTATCAACAATTCACCCACATCTGTACATTTATACGAAATCAGGGTGCACGATAACGCGTTACTGTTATAAAATGTTTTCTCTGTCTATATTTATTCATTTACCTACACGGTACAGAAATAAATTTTGATCAAGAATTAATTTAGGCTTCATTTCCTTGAAATGACATGTGTATGATATAGAGTAATAGTGCCTGTCTTTTTTGTCTACGTCTCATTTTCGACTGTTAGTCAGATTTTACTTAAAAAATCTCTAAAAAAGAATTACTGTCACAGTGCGAAACAAAAACAGTGTAACGGTAGAATTTCCTTGTGTTTCCAGAAGTGCTTTAAGCTATTGTAACGAACTATTAGGACAACGTGACAGGTGGTGAGCCTGTTTTAGTGTTCATATTGTTAAATTTCATAAAGGTCGTCCTGAAATGTGTTAAAAAATATTTGATAAAAGCGTCAAGACAAAACATAATTATAAAGTTATTATAACGTATTACTCAAACTGAACAAAGGGATTTTAGTACAATGACGATTTATAATTGGGCTTATATGTGATAAGTTTAATTTCAAAACCACTTAAAGTATTCAATACTACATGATCAAGACAATTTTATTGAAAATACAGCGAGATTTTAATACTTGGTAGAGCAAAGCGGCAGCTTTTGCTTCTGCTCAAATGGGCTGGCTCAACTACCAGTCCCATGATCTCACAGAATACCGGCTCGAAGTAGAGTCATCTTGTGCTTCGGCGTTTCGTTTGGTGAGTGAGGTAACAGAAGACCTACTTTCCTTTCCTCCACCCCCTCCTCAACCTCCTTCCCATCCCCCAAATACCCTTAAAGGCCGGCAACGCACTTGCAGCTCCTCTGGCGTTGTAGGTATCCCTGAGCGACTATAATCACTTACCATCAAGTGGGCCGCCTGTTCGTTTGCCCCCATTTCCCAAATAAAAAAAACAGGGAAACTGTTTGGATCTTTGTTGCTCAATCACGACAACAACTGAACGGATTTTGATGAAATTGAGCAAGTACTGTCTATTATATATATATGATATATAGGCTTTTCATTCTTAGGGAACTACTTCACGCAGGCAATATATCCGTGAAGATATCCTGATATCCTAGATGTTGCACAATCCTCCAAATAACTCAACAATGAAAGTCCCATAGAAATTTGGGTAGCTGCTAGTCTTCCTGTACATTATTTTGTGGTTAAAATGGTTTTTCTTTTGCAGAAAAGGCGCAAGCAAGCGAGCGGCTCACATGAAACATCCACTATACCAAAAGCAGTCACAGATCCTATGTCCACTTTTGAGAAACGAGAAAAGATCTTCTATTGTTGTTTCTAGCAAAAGACATAACATTTACTTACATGACAAGTACGTTTAGGTAATTATGAAACAACCTAACAATAGGAAGATCGAATAAAGTAAAGACAAAAATGGTTTTTAGGAATTATATATTAATAAAATTTGTACTATACAGAGGATCACCACCAGCCGGAGGAGCCACTACCAGACCAGCCACCGCCGCCACCACCGCTTTTCCAGCCACCACCGCCTCCGCCACTGGACCAGCCGCTGCTTCCTCCTCCGAGTTTCCAACCACCGCTGCCGCCACCACTAGACCAGCCGTTGCTGCCTCCGCCAAGCTTCCAGCCACTGCCGCCGCCTCCGCTGGACCACCCGCCACCGCGCCCTCCGCCGTAGCTGCTTCCTCCTACAAAATACAACATATTATTATAAACTATGCTCTGCTAATATACGAAACTTAAAATATTTAGGACACAGTTGTATTATTAACATCGTATACAACATATTTTTTTGTAAAGCGAATCAATGTTGAATCAAGGACTGAATATGAGTTAACTCATTAGTTATACTCAGCATTTTTCTATTACTTCTTTTGGAACAGATCGATTCGGGTTGTCGTTAATGCACCTCGTCCGATCTCCTTGGTATTAATGCCAGTGTCCCTGAGGGGTCTGTGCTCTCCGCGACTATTTTTTTGCTGCATATCAACGACCTGCTAGTAACACCCGGTATCTTTGGGTATGCAGATGACAGCTCAGTCTGGGTGAGATACTTGTCCGATGCGAAGTCTGGGTCAAAGTCCAGTATTTCAGGGAGTCGATGATGGAGGGGGTGAACTCGACTTTGGAGGCTGTTTCCTAATAGGGTGATGCCAATTTGGTCGAGTTCAACCCCTCTAAAACACAGGCTTGCCTTTTTTCGGCGAAATGGAGTCCATTCCAACTGACTCCGACTTTCCGGAAGTACCCCGTTCCGATTAATGACCGTCTTGAGCTCTTAGGTCTAGATCTCTCTTCCAAAATAAATTTCGGTCGCAACATCGAGTCCATAGCAAACACTGATGCCAAAAAACTTAGCATCCTCTCCGGGTTGAGACGGTAGCTCGGAGCAGCTCGTAAATCTATACAAAGCTCAAGTCCGCTCTTGCATGGAATACTGTTCCCATCTCTGGGATGATTCTGCTAAATATCAGCTGGATGCCTTAGAGCGCCAAGCGAAAAGGATCATAGGCAGTGACTCACTCGTGGAGGCAAATCTTCTAAGCCTCGAACATCGTAGACGAGTGGCCTGCCTCTCGGTTTTTTATCGGATACATTTCGGAGAGTGTACGTAGATTTTGCATAACCTGATACCCCCTTCCCCTTTCCATCAGCGAACGACTAGGCGCAGCGAGCAGTTTCACCCTTATGCTGTAATTACGCACGAAGCGGTTTGCTCTTCTTTCTTTATGCGGACGGCTATGGAGTGGAACTCTCTGCCGAGGTCAGTTTTTCCGGAACGCTATAATCTGGAGATCTTTAAGGCCAAAGTGAACAGACACCTTCTAGGCAAACGTGTGCCATCCTAGGCCTCATCTTCGCCTTCCATCAAGCGAGATTGAGGTCAAACGTAAGCCTATATTATGTAAAAAAAAAAAATTTTGGGGGCACACTAATTCTCGAAAGTTGTGAGTCCATAAGTACCAGATATTATATACCAGCTTTTACCCGCGTTTAGTTTTTTTACTTGTTACTACCTGTACTTGTTATTCTCCAAAAAATATTAGAATTACAGAAATCAATTCCCTACAGATTTATTAAATGTAAACAGTATCTCTATTACTGTTTCTGTTGTCCGTTGTGCCGAACTGTTACCTTTCTTTGAAAGTGCTCACAAAAGCTGTCACTTAAGATCTGCCCGTATTCAACACGCTGGGCAGGCGGACCGGTAACATCGAACTCGAATTGCTGCACTAAACTTTCGAACTAGAATATGAATTCGGCAATGTCGGGGGGAGACGTACGAAGCTGGCCATCAGCCGGTCCCCAGAGTCACTGTAATTTCGTTTCCAGAGTTCGATCCCGGGTCCGCCTCCACTTAAATTATTAATAGCGATTTTAAGTACTGAATTTACCACGATGAAAGACAAATCCTAAACAAACACGTATTTTCCAATTCGTTTTCGCCTAGAAGTAATAAAAAAAATATTTCGACGACATGTTTCCAAAATTCTCTGAAATATTGAGGAGGTCTAATCATCAGACATAACATTAGCAAAATTATTTCGGAATTGTAATATTCCAAATATTTCTTTCATTGTTGCATTGTTTATTTATAAGTGTTATAACTTTCAAAGCTTAGAATTGAGTACCAAGAAGCTTATAAATTACTTAAACAAATGGCTAGCAAGTTAATTAAACTAAGTATGTAAATTCTTACCGTAGCCACCGCCGCCTCCACCACCACCGCCAGTGGAAATGATTTTGATGATCTTCACTTCTGTTCAAAAAAAATTACATCTGTGTTAAATTTTGTTCGGTATCTTTAATAAATAACATATTTTCTTTAATTATGTGCTTACATAGAGAAATAATGATACATATTATGATTAAATAAATATACATGTTCTTCCCTAGTGGGATTTGGAACTGCCAACTCTGGCTTTGTATTGGGTTGCTAGGCTATCGAGCCGAATATTGAACAAGTAGAATACAACGAGGTAACAGTTGATTATTGTTGAATTTAGATCTTTGTAGTAAGTAACGTACGTCCGCCGCCTCCGCCGAAGCCACCTCCGCCAATGCCGCCGCCATGGCCGCCTCCGCCGAAACCACCACCCCCGCCATAGCCACCTCCGCCGCCAGACCAGCCGCCACCGCCACCAGACCAGCCGCCGCCGCCGCCTCCGCCACCGCCGGACCAACCGCCACTGCCACCGCCGATATAACCGGCTTTCGTGACTACAGCCAGCGCCAACAAGCAAACGAATATCTGTCGAAAAAAAAAAGGAAAAAAAAAATTGCGTGGTGTTGCCGTAAGGGAGAAGAACGAAGAGCTTATTCCGTGATATTCATAGTTTGTCGAAATAATGTTATGATAATAATAAATAATTATATAATGAAGAGTACCTACTAATAGGTATACTCGTATAAATGGATACATCCTGCGAAGAAACGTGCGAAATGAGTACCTAGTTAAAATTGTACATTTCATCTAAATGTGGCATGTGAAACTAATGTGACAGATCTGCGTATCTTAAAGAGGTGACTGTTTCGTGAGAACATTCACGGAGATAATGGATCGATGTGGTGAGATATGATAATGCAAGTGAAGTTTGAATAAGTTTACGGTGTTCTATGTCATGTTGATGTAATGTTTGTAGCTCACGAGAGTAAAGCAATATCTGAGATACATGTATAATCAGACATATCTATGTCAAATGATTTACAAAAATGATAAATGATTTGAACTGTTACCTTCATGCTGATTAAGCTAATTTGTAACTGCTTATAGATGCTTCGGCGGTCGCACGTTATATACTAACAGCCAGTATCTCCCACTCGGTGCTGTCTGTTCTTCGAGGGCCATGAAGAAGCGAACGGAAGCTGTTCCGCGGCCACAGTGACGTAACTCATTGTCCCTGTGCCCACTGTTATTAAACCGAATTCGTTATTAACGCGAAAACAGGTTTAAAGGAAACTTAGTTTGCCAAAGAGATTACTTATCATAGGGATTAAAGAATGAAGTTGCAGTTTTTAATGAAATGGCTACATTAAAATAACATAAAATCTGCTTGGGCCAAGAATCACGTATAAAACTTTTATGTTATATTATATACCATTATAAAAATAATATTCTAAATTAAAAAAAAATATGACATTTCTTGTATTTGACTTTCAATTGTTTTTACATACAGTGTTTTTGTTAAACATAGACACCTTAAAAATCAGAGTAATTTTCGAATACTGGTTCCGACCTGATTCTAACGCAGCAGAGACAGCTTGCAATGTCAATGCTACGTTTGGAGAAGATACGGGTAACGAACGTTTTTGGTTTAATCGCTTTCGGAGTGGAATCTTCGAATCGAAGAATGAACCACAAGGAAGATCAGACATTAAAGTAAATAACGATGAATTTAAAGTAATCGTGGAAGCCGATCCTCATCAAACAACCACAGAAGAAAGTCATGGGTTGACGTTGGTGTAAAATAAAAAAGTCGATAATTGGGTGCCTCATGAATTAACTGATGTGCATAGAGGTGCACGCGTTGAAGCACCCCTTGATGAGTAGGTACAGAAATTAAGAGATTTTGGGCAGAATTGTGATGTGTGATAAAAAGTGGATTCTCTACGATAATATAAACTTACTAATAGAAAAGTATTAGTAACTGTTTGGTGGTTATTTTATGTTGTAATTTACTATAGCTTTTTGAGATAATTTTTGAGAGTCACAATAATAGCAAATGTCTATTGTGAGGAACTTCGGACAATGATGGCGAAACTCTCAGAGACACAACCCTGACTCGTCAATCGGTGTTCGCCATTATTGCTCCATTTTAACGCGTCCATGTGGACACATGCGCGTTAAAATGGAGCAATAATGGTGAAGTAAAAACCATATGTCATTCGCCATGTGCCCCAGACCTGGCCCCAACCGATTATAATTTTTTAAGTAATTTGGAAAAATTGCTTCAATGAAAAAAAAAATTGCTCGGTACAAAATGCCTTCACAGACTTAGTAGAATCTAGATCTTCCCTGGAGATAGCAGAAATGTACAGATAATGAGGGTAAACACTTAGAATAAATAAATATATATTTTCTTAGAAAGGAAAGATGTTGAAGTTTTCAAGAATGAAACGATAGTTTATACTTTAACCCTTAATATTACGAAACCGTTTCGTCTATATATATACACATATATAATATTTATGCCTTAAAACATACTTGCATAAACAATTATTTTTATTATATTTAAGAGCCGTGGTAGCCAAGTGGCCAATCGCCGACGCTTACTTTAGTTTCATAGAGCGCGAGTGACCTGGGTTCGCTCCCCGGTGCCGGCACCACTAAAATAGTTAATAGCAATTTTAAGTGCTGTATTTACTTCGTGCTCAGCGGCGAAGAAAAACATCGTGAGGAAACCTGCATGTCTGAGAAATAATAAAAATATTATTTCGAGGATATGTGAAGCCCGTCTACCCGCACTGGAGCAGCGTGGCGGGCCTTTCCCGGCTCCTAAGCTCTCTCTGATACTCGTATTTGAGAAGGAGGCCTTTGCACAGCAGTGGGCACTTATGTGGGCTGCTACTTTACTTTACTACTTTAAACAATTATTTTTCTGAATACTTAAAATTCTAAGAAAAAGAGCGGAACACCACCACGATGTCTACGTAATTTTGAACTAGGTATGTATCGAGAATCAACAAACTAGTTTAACTATAGAAATTATATTTTTTATTTGTAATAATGTTACATTTTATTCAACACACATCCGCGTTCATTCCTGTACGCTGTAAGCTGAAATTTTATTATAATACGTAAACTATTTCTTGGTGATGAAATGGAAAAAATAGTAGATCTTATACTAATTGCAATAAACAAATACGTTTTGAAAAACAATTCTAATCATTTTCAACCCATATTGTTTACTGGAGTCGTTTAATTTACTAAATATTTGACATGGTCTCTAATGTGTTGTTTTTCTGAAACATTATACATGATTCATCTATTTTGAAATATTCTGATAATTATGGCTATTTTAAGTACTTACTAAGTTTATTATTTGAACATCGAGCAAGTATATTTTTTTTTGACTTGACATGCCAATATTTCGAATATTTAAAAAAAACGAATTTTCCAATATATATAAATGTATTTGGTATCAATTAATATCATACCCAATTACTTTTATTATCATATAAATTTTTTATTCGATTGAGCTGAAAAACCAGCATGTAATCGGGTGGACTGTTAGCTGGATTTCAGCCCTAGTGGCTACTACAGACTATGGACACCTGCAAACAACTTAAATCAAAGTAGGTTACAGATTCATTGTCAACCTTGAGAACTAAAAAGGAATGCTTTCTTTACCTTAACCTTTCAACCCGGAACACAACAGTTGTTAATTTTTTTAATTTTTTTTTTTACAGACAAAAACATTAAAGGCATAAAAACATTAAAACATAGTATTTATACAAGGGTACTACTTATTCCATACATTAAAATTTCTTCCAGCGTCTGCTTAGGGTCTCCTAATAGGAAATTTTGTTGAAATGCCAAAGTTTGTGCGTCAATTTCTAATACACAAATAATACATATTATCTATACAATGAAATACAAATAATATTCATAGATATATTTAAATAATTTAATTTAATTATATTTATTTAAACATGCAAAGGAATAGGAATAAAAAGTAGAATTATGTATTTGGAAAATTAAAGGAGAGTCCTGACATGCGATCTGCATGGGACATCCGAAGGGTTCTTGAGATATGACGGAGAGGATGGGTTGTGCAGTATGTTATAAAGGAGACATAATAATCGAGTGTTCCTACTAAGTCGAATCGGGAGCCACTTGAGGTTCCTGCGAAACTGAGATATTCGGTGAATATTTGTCTGAAGATGAAACGGATTAACAGATTTTGTAAGCGTTCAAGTTTATTTAGTAGCTCCACTGTAGCATCCGAATAACAGGCATCAGCATGATCAAGTGTGGGCTGAATAAGAGTAAGTTCCAGTTGATTTTAGTTTTAAAATCCAAGACATTTTGAAAGCACTTCAGCAACTGCAAGGTAAAGTAAAGTTTTCGACTAATCACAGCGACGCGCGTCGTCACATAAATGCTGATCAAATGTCACACCCAAGTCACATCCAGAAATACGCAGTGTCATAATAAGTTGAAGAATCTAACTAATTTCGATGGTGTTTGCTACCTATTATTATTAAGGCCTGAGATTTGTTAGGATTTACTAAGAGGCCAAAGGAGCTAGACCATTTAATTATGCGTAACAAATCGGAGTTCATAGCAGCGATTGCCTCATTAATATCACCTACCGAGAAGTGTTGATACAGCTGCAAGTTCTCCGCGTAAAGATGGAAGTTGGATGTGATAACATTCGTAACGCAGTAAATGAAAACAGAAAATAAAAGAAGTTAAAGGACGCTACTCTGTGGAACGCCTGCACTGATTTCAGACCAATCAGAAAAATTGCGAGCGGCCCTAAAGATATGAATCAAACCACGCAATGCAGGACGGGGAAAAATTTATGGATTGAAGGATCCTAATTAGAATATCGAAATCTACTGTGGTAAAGGCACTCCTAAAGTCTAACAAGACTAGAAGTGAGAAAGAGTGGTTGTCCTTGGCGTAACGAATATGGTCAGGTACTTTAAGTAAAGCAGTGACAGTACTATGACCAGAGAGAAACCAAGTCATGAGTTGAAAACACAAAATTAAATGTATCCTTAAGGTAAGAAGGAGAGGTAACATCATTTAAGACTGAGAAGAGAATAAGCAAAATTCTAGAGTTGAACAGAGAGCCATTTAAGGAGAGAACGGTATTATGAGATATGGTCATACTTTCGAAGGTTAAAAATATACCTGATACAGTTATTCGCAAGGCGCTCTAGCTTTTAAGGAAGATCTTTGTTCAAGTCAAAGTAGCACACATCTGCATAAACCGTTATAGGAAGTATGAGTGTCTGGACAAGTATAAGCTTAGTTTCAAATAAAAGAAAAATTTAAGACGGTAGAACACTCGTAGCGAGGCAGTGGTCCTACGGCTAACTTCGGTAACATGTTTAACCTAGTTTAACACAGCTCGAAAACGGAATTACATTTTTATTATAACGGAGATAAGGTAGATTCGTATAATCTACTATAGCCAGCATTCTCGAGCTACCTACCAATATAGCTTGGCATTTCGTAGGATTCACAGAGACTCCAAAGCGTGATGACCAGTCATAGACAGATATTAAATTGTTATTTAAATTAGTAATCGCTCGTAAATTATGAAGATTATCAATATCTGACTTACGTAAATCTGGAGGTAATTAGCATATATATGGTACGAACAGTCAATAGTAGACGTAAAGGAATATATTAAAATTTAGAAGATTAAGGAAGAAAGTATACCGCCTTGCGGTACGCCACAACCAAGTTCCGCCTACTGAGAGGCCTTTTGTCCTACATTGCTGACTGATTGCTGTCATGGATTGATATCATTACCTATATAGTAGTCGAGGAAATGGCTAAAATTGATTTTTTAGCTTCTTCCTCGGTCTAGAAGGAGAGAAATAGAGGAGAAATATGTGATGCCGGTAGACTAGATAATTCAAATAAGGTGTTCGACTTAGCACACGGATCTAACGCACAGGGGGAGTGGAGAAATGTTTATTTAGATCGTTTATCCCTTTATACTTTTGCATTCCGAGGCAGAAGATCTACCGACACCGACAGAACAAAGAAAATTCCACATCTCAGTACAATTTCGATTATTAAGAGAGGGAAGTAGCGTCTTTTTGCATCTCGACACAGGCGACAGCAGCCGTTTCGTAAAACATTGAAACGAGTTAGATTAATTTCAGTTGGACATCGTTTATATCTTCGCCTGGCGTTGTCTCTCCGGACCATTAATTATGTAATATCATGCGTAAGCCAAGGCGCAGGATTCTGCATCTTAACCCATTTCAGCGGAGCATGGTAATTGTATACGTCTAACATTTGATAGTAAAATATATCAACCTTCTCATCAATACCGACACTGTCAACAACGGGAGTTCAATCAATATCACTTACATGGAGCTTTAATGCCTCAATGTCTATACTCTTATAACTACAAAGAAGCAATGCTATCATGCGGCCCCTAGCATGGAGGATAAAAACCTACACCACTCACATCCTCCCAGCCATAAATAAGCTACAGTATTGTGAAAGGCCATCCTGTATGCTGCCACAGACTGCTTGACAATCACACCTTCTCCCAATCTGCTCCACCTGTTTATACAATAGCAGTGCACTACTTTTACTTTGGAGGACGGAGCCGATAAGAGAAGAAGATTAAATCATGATATGAGAAAGAAGCAGAAAGAAAATAAGGGTTGCATTGGGGAAAATGGTGAGTACCAGAAAGTAGAAGAATGTGAAGGTTTATTCCACTGAAAATCGTTTTTAATCAGACGGGTGTTGAGGTCTCTCATTATAATAATATCATTATAAATCGGTGCCAAATCGGTAAGGACTGGGTCAAGAGTATCGGAATATCCTATGTTCATGTTGGGACTATTAAAACTGCCAATAGCTTTTTTACTTGGTTGAGAATTATTTCGATAAAAAGGAATTATTCAGATTCAGAATAAATAGAAGAAGATGCGCTGATAAGTTTCGAGAAATATCAGAACGAAGATATATGGCAACCCCACCGAGGCCTTTTCCTGTTCTGTCATTAAGGATAAGAACAAAGAAAGCTTACTATAACCTTTATGATTATTTTAATGATAAGGAAGCATGGGAAAGTGACCATACAGTTCAATACTATCTTGTAATTTGACGCCATTATTTTGCAAATTGCTTGTAAATAATTAATTATTTTAATGGTCTCGTGGAAAATTACAGGAGTGTTCTGTGGGAATTTGATAGTGTTTGCAGTAACTGACATGTCTATTTGTATTGTAGTTTGTACCGCACTTTAGCTCCCAAGCAACACATGCTAGGAGAGTCCTTTCTCCGTTTTAGAGTTCGAAAATAAGCAGAAATTTCAGTCATTCAATTGATTTATTGCAAAAAATTATTCTATTGTTGAACAGAATCTACTACTAATCTTTTCCAGCTAAGTAAGATCATCACGCACAATTTCGAATACTAGCAACTGTTCGGAGTTATGGGTTCTGTGTACAGATTGTCGCAATCAGTCTCCCTCCAAGCGAGACTCTCGGTGTTGTACAAATACCTTCTGCCGAATTTCTTGACTTCTGTGCCGTTCAGAAAACAATATACCGTCATGTTCTTGACGCATGCGATCGCTATATTCTGTAAGAGACGCAAGACGCCGATATTGTGACTGTTACCATCAGCAGTCAATCGGAATTGAGTCGCGTTAATGCCTCAGATGTGTGGTCTCAGAAGGCCGAGACGGTGAGTGGCGCTTTTGATCAGCAATCAATCTCAATTGAGTCTGAATAAACGTATCAGAAGCACGGGATGCTGAGAGGAGCTCGCGAATAAACGGGACAGTTGTTAAACGGGACTTATGCTCTTTGTCGGTTTCTTGAAACCGATTTCGTCTTCACCTTTCGACATTCCTTGAATATTGCGATATGCTTTATTATTAAGAATAAATGAAAAAATTAAACAAAGGTTTTTTATTTACAGGTACGTTTTTAACGTGAAATTTGCATAAAGAAAATATTAGATGAAAATTGGTGTGACTTCATATGAATAAAATTGTCTTGAACGATGAAGATATGCTTATTTAGATAACCACACCCACTGCCCAGCACCTCCAATTGGTAGCATGAGATATATATTGTTTCTTTAAAGGTTTTTACGTCTATTGGTTTCTATGTTATGATTATTCCTGACTACTGCCCACCTTTTTCAGAAAATAGCCTGATTTTGCTATATCAGCTAGGCTCTTTTGTAATACTGTTTTTAATATTTTAAAAAGCTGTTTTAATAAAGCTTTCATACATCTAAATTTGTTGAGAGTTTTCTACGTTAGTTCCTATAATAAATAACTTAATGATATATATCATACATGTTGCTCGGTCATTCAAGAAAACAAAAACCAATGGACGGTTTTGCGTCAGACAGATAACTTATTAAACAATTGTGGTTACGGCATCTGTATAGATTGTATAATACTGTTCAATTAAAATTATAGAAATATATTAAATGGTCAGATTTAGTTTCACTTGGGTTTTATTATTACTAAATATAGATGATGTCAGATGAAACTTGGTATGTCATGAAATACACGATATTTCGAATAATAACGGCAATGGTCAACAGCGCAAGGCATTTTATAGCGCCCCAAGTATGCACAAACACAAGCAATCACTCGTCACCATTCCGTATCTCATGTTAATATGCGATAAGTGGAGGTGTCCGACACCAGTCGAAACACGTTACCCCTTGGCCACAACTATCGGCGGCGTGAAGATGTTTTTCGGTAGGTATTACAATACTTTTAAAATATATATTACATAGCCGAGTTATCGTTAAAATATATTTTATACTAAATTATATTCGAAGGTTTCTTTACTCATTTTAATGTACTCAAAAAATTTGTCATGATTATTCCTATAAGGAATATAGGGGAAGTAATATATAAAGGAAAAATACAGGATAGTAAAGAGAATAGAAATACATGCTTTCCTTTTTTGGTCTATATTTATACCTTGTCTTGATTCCATAATAACATCCCGACAGCACAGTTGGTAGTAACCATGCCTTTGATTTTGAGGGTTGCGGGTTCGAATCCCGCTTGGGGCAAACATTTGTAAGACTAATTTTGTAACGTTTTTTTAATTATATTTATTTACATTGCCTTACATAATTAATAGTACCAATAATATGTAATGTCATTAAGCACTAGAGATTTACGTACACTCCTCAAAAGTTCCTGAACCAATACGAGCGAGACGAATTTCTGTAGCAAAAGAAAAAATACGGTAAACACTTTTTCACATACACACATTTTCTTTTTTGAGCGTACTTGGATAATGAGGGTGGCCACCAATGTACAGATATTACAGTGCAACAGCCCCCAACAACAATAAATACAGAAAATTTATCTGTTTGATTACAACGTTGGCCTTAATAATTACGGGCATTATTTACACTGGTTGAAAAAATGTTAATAAGCAACTTATTGAGTTAACTGATAGGCACATTTAAACAAGAGGGTCGGCGTGTTTGGGTAGGGCGCCCGCCACTCTGTCTTTGCGGGGATCGCCGGTCCGAGGAGGTCGCGCCGAGTGGGCTTGATAAGCCCACTTCGGATGCGTGTTGGTGGACTGTGGGGGGAGTGTTAGCTTAGCGCTCTCCTGGCCCCCCACAGCCGAGGTGTAGTCGCGGGGGAAGAGGAGAGTTGGTATTGTGTTTCGCCATTCTCCCTATCCTCCGTGACTCTGGCGGGGGCCGCTGATGCGGATGCGGTCGGTATTACGATGGCCGTTCTCCCTACCCTCCGCGGCCGAAACGTGGTCGGCGGCGGAGCCATAGACCAGATCCGCCGGGGATGCCGGGAAGGCTGGTGCTTATGAGCGCCAGCCTTCCTGATCGCCATGGCCTCCGGGTGGCGGACTCGGGGGGGTCCGATGCCTTCGTGGGCTTAGAGGCCGAGTAGGTAGGCGTGTCTGTGTTCCGGCGCGTCTAGCCAGGGCGGTGAGAGGACGTTCACTCCCGAGAAGGGGCCGCCTACAGCGGTCGGCGCTGGTGGTGTCGCGGTGGTGTGCGAAAGCGTTCCTGTGACCCTGCCGAAATGCGGCGAAGGTGGAACACCATGGGGTTTTAGTCGGTGCGAACCCGACATAACCCGTCCTTGCCCCCGAGAGGGCGGGTATGCGTCAGGCATTTCCCCATGTAAAAAAAAAAGGGCCCCCGCCGCCGCCGCTGTCGCAGAAACTGTAAATTCAATGCAATACAGTGTACCTAAGTCAAACAAGTGATATTTACTTGTGTTTTTGGCTGTATAGTTAATGGATTATTAATACATTTAAATAAAGAGTTGCAATATTTTAGAGAAAGTATAATTAAATTATCAAATGACAAGAGAGCGTCAACACAGTGAAAAAATATGTTGAAATTACCTTACGAAATGCATGAAAAATATGATTAGGGAGGAGAGTCACACAAAGCTTATTATTTAGTGTGAAAGACATGTTTAGGAAGTAGTGTTAAGATTAAGTTACCGAGATAACTTATAAATATATCGTCATCTTTAACGAATGAATAAAAAAAAATTGCCTCAAAGGTTTTTAACATCGTCTATCGGTATAGGCTACCAACAACAAGACTATGATCTCATAGATTTCAGTAAAATGTAAAGTTTAAATATGAGAGGTTGCTTAAGGCATTCTAATTACGACATTGCAACTTCTTCGTATGGCTGTAATTATGTGTTTCATCTCAGTGTGAATGTTTTGTTCTACTGCGAAACATTGTACTCACCTGCGCGTGATGGAATGATTGCTCAAGTTCGTGTTGACAGAATCGATGCAGTCCATTTCGGATTCATCGATTAAACATTAAAACATAGCTAACGCCTTTTGTAACTCTTATTATATTATATATAATTTTTTAATGTGTACAACATCTCTTACATACATTTTTGGCATTGACACACCCACACGTTACGCTCACGAACCGCTCTTATATTTAGAACCCTATTAACCCTTCACATGACTTATCTTAGAAATAAGTGACTTCTATTGTTACGAGTCATACCAGGATTTATGACAATAGAAGGGATGAATACTTTCCAATAATTTCAGATGATGTAGATCGGATCAAAAAAATTGTTTAATATTATCATCATCATCCTTTCCGAGACCATTGCTGCATGTATAGTATACAAGCCATAGAAGCTTTATAACCATATTCATAACGCTGGGTATCAGGTCGATCTGCAAGGACAATGGAGCGAGGTCGGTTGTCAGAGACTCGCTTCTAGGCCCCCGTGCATATGAGGTGTAAGGTAGATGTGTGGATTGAGAATAGCCGCTTCCAATATATTCGAAATTAATATGACATTTACCGTTTGACAAATAGATGTTACGCAAATTGACCAGGCCGTAATAAATAAAGAAAAATATTGGTTGCCAACATATAAAGATTATCACTAATTGCCAAAAAAATAAAGCTTATTTTTTTCTAATTTCTTTTTGTATATTTATAATTTGTTTATTTTTTAATAATCTACCTCGAATGTAAGTAGGTATCAAAAGTACATATTTCAGTGCGTGCTGTTTTTCTCTAAATAATGAGACGGCTCACTGTTATGGTTATCTTACATTAATTTATTATGTCTAAATCGTACTCATTGGTTGATAACCGAATAGAATAAAATATAAAGAAATATAGCAGTGAAGAAATGTAAAAGACAAACGCGAATTGCGCAGTTGTTTTTAGAATTTAATGTAAAAAAAAATTATGGGAAAAGCGTAAAACGAGCAAGAGGTTCAACTAATGGTAAATAAGGATTACTCACGCCCACGTACATTTGCAACACTAGAGGAGCTGCAGCTGCATTGCCGACCTTTATGGGTATTTAGGAGATGAAAGGGAGGAGGAGGAGTGGGACTCCGGATATCTCACTCACCTAACGAAACTCAGAAGCATAAGATGCCTCGACTTCACACTGATTTTCTGTGAGACCGTGGTACCAACCTGGTCGAGCCGGCCCATTCCAGCAGCATCAAAAGCCGCCGCTTGGCTCTACCACGTTTAATAATTAATATTATACTATATTGTTACAAGTTATGGTTGGTTGCGGAATTGAAGTGATAGCCAGGTATCCTAAAGTTCTATTTATTTGACAACTTACAAAGGGTGCAGAATTACTTCACCGAGGCGCCGGAATGTCACCGTGCTTTCACTCTTTGTCTTCATCCTCCTTTTCCTCTTCTTTTCTTTCTTTTTATCTTCTTTTTCTTCCTGATCTTCCTCTTCCACTTATTACGGAGCTTAGCACTGATCGTCCGCTAGCGTGCTCCTGTGCTTCTTATATAGTTGCAAATTTCGATAGTCTTTTATTTTCGAATATTCCAGAATATGACCGAAATTATGTTTAATAAACCAGTGTAAAGGCACCCGTATATATTTTCCAAATAGTTTCGTTACCACCGAGTAGCAATATACCAAACATTATTTCTCTTGACAGGTCATTCCAAGACGTCGCCATATTATTTATCTTATAACCTTTTACTTCCTTGTTTTCTATCAGGCCCCTTATATAGTTATCATGATGTTTGTCCTTTATAATTAACTTAAACCTTATTTCAATCATCATCATCATCATTTCAGCCTATCAGAAGTTCACTGCTGAACATAGGCCTCCCCCAAAGATTGCCACGAAGCTCGGTCCTGAGCCACCTGCATCCATCGACTTCCCGCAACACTGCGCAGGTCGTCACTCCATCTTGTGGGGGGTCAATAATATTATTTCAAAAATAATCTTTATTTGCATATTTCTATGACAGCTGGTATAACCATCTGTAATATTTTTAAACTATCAATGTCGTCTCGACACGTTGACACGTTGTTCTCGGTATGACGTTCATTTGCCGTACATTATTTTCTTTTATGTGATCCATTGTTGTCGGATTGTGATGTGCGCTTAAACGTAAAGGACACTTATGTCATCTTCGTTTATATTTGACACACGTAAAATATACGAAAGGAGAAAGACTTGGAAGCATACAAGCATCTGATACTTGATAATTTTACTCAGTTGTCATATTTGAGTTTACACATTGGCAAGCAGCTGAGTTCGAACCCAACACAGGTCATTCAGTTGATATTTGGCATGTGGGTTACACTGACCCACTTACCTACTTGACCGATTAATGCCAGTTGAAAATGCAATTTAAAGGAATACATAATGAAATGTCTACGGAAAGTACCTACATACAAATTATCCTAAATTCTGATTTGAAAGTAAGCATTTGTTATTCATTAAACAAAGGTTACGTGAGTAATAAAAACACATTTCGGTTACTGCAACAGTTTTGAATAAACTTGAGTTTTGCATACATTCTATAAATTAAGTGTTATTTGAAATATGAATATATTTTAAGTAACAAATAAACTAACAGTCCACCTGATAGTAAGTGGATAACCCATGGACACCAACAACCAACATTAAACAAATATGAAATACGTTATCCTCCCTGAGGACTAAGATGGAATGCTTCACAGTCTGTAATTGTAAGTGAGTATTTAGAATACATTTTTGATTGGGAATGTTTAGTAGATTTTGTTAAATTATTTAAATTATTTCTTTAAATAAATTCTAATTATTATCATCCGAGAAACGCCCGTACTCTATTATATACAAATACAAATTTACTCTGTGTCAGTACATTAATGAGTATTGGCTACATTTAAAAGGCGGTAGAAGTTAGGACGTAAGTAATTTTAGTAGCCCTATGGCTATGGGGCCATACACTAAAATTATGACGAAAATCAATCGAATCGGCAATCGAACAGCTCAACTGATGGTAAGTGATTACTGACGCCCACGTACATGTGCAACATCAGAGAAGCTGCAGATGCGTTGCGGGTCTTTAAGGATATTTGGGGAAGGGAGTGTGCTTCCGGTTACCTCACTCTCCGAACGAAACGCAGAAGCACAAGATAGGCATCATCACGCCGGTATTCTGCGAGTCCATGATGCTATCCCGGTCGAGCCGGCTCATTCGATTAACAGCAAAAGCCGCCACTCGGCTCTGCCACGTATAATACTCTCGTCCACGTATGGTTGGCATTTGGAGAAAAATTAAATACAATAAGAAAAATTGACGTGACGATCAGACAGACTACAGAACCCAAAAATGCTTAAGTATATGTTCTGTATTTATATTGCTATTTTTGTAGAGAACCTTCATCAATAATTAAGATGCAACTGTTCAATTTTTAGTAACTGCGTGAGCGGGAGGTCGAGGAGGCGTATAAATCCAATAATAATTGACTACGGTATCTAAACAAAATTATTATTAACAACTCATCCACATCCGAACAAGGCCATTTTTTATACAAACACTCAAAATAAACAACAAAATCATTACGGATTTAGGCCGACATGGTAACATGCCGGGACTATTTTTTCATATTGCATGCTAGCCTCGTGTAAAAAATGTCGATATGTTACGTAGGTATATAAACATCTAAGTACTTCCTTAAACTTCTTAGAATACTTCAGTTTGCTTAGTTAATAATATCCGCATGTCTTGCATAAGAATAGCCATCACATCACTGCAGATTTTAAAAGACGGAAATTGGCGACATATTTTATTATATTTATATATATATATATATATATATCTAGCTATATTTCGCGCTGAATGTATGGGTATAAAATCCAGACAGCATTAGCAATCCCCACTAGGAAAGTACAATATATACTGTTAGGTACCATTCGACAGTATGGTGGTGGTACTAGCCCTTAACAGTAATTTCATAATTTCAGGGCACATATTTAAGTGCTACCAACGTTTAAACGAGATAATCTCTTAATATGGAGTACAATATTTCAGTGGATAAAAGGTCACAATAATATGTATATAAGTGAGTGTCCAGTATTAGGTTAGTTAGGCTAAAGTTAAGTAATGGTTGAAAAAGTTTATTACACAATACAGGAATTTATTTGCGATAAAATTTGACTAATTACATAGATACAATAACATAATTTTTATTTTTGGACATTTAAATTGATTTTTTTTTACCTGATAACGAAATTAGACTTGTATTTATTTGTTATTATTTTATTTTACTTAGATAGTTGTTATAAATTTTGATTTTGACATCTGATCAACAATGTAATAATGTAATGTAATATACCTTATATAGTTATGTCTTGAAATTATATCATATTGTAAAATTGTATGCCAATAAGTGGTAGATCATATAGGACATAAACAAAATGTTAACATCTATACAAGTATCACATATGATCAACAAATAAATATAAATAAATAAATGAATAAATTAATATTAGCTTGTGTCGGATTGACCTGGTTATGGTCGGAGGGTTAGTCTATTGGCGAGACGCCAGGTCGGGGGTGACGAGAACGTAATTTGGTATGCAGGTAGTTTATGACTCTAGTCAACATAAAGACTACGGTTTTTAGTAACTACTGCATATTTTTTGAAAAGTATTTCAGAAATCAAATATGCATTTGCAATTTTAAGCAACTAAATCAGAAACAAAAATTGCTCAAGTTCAACGCGATGCGAACACACCTCATTTTCATGTTAAATTATTAACAGGCAACTTATACGACAAAATAGTGTCATGGCCTTTTAAAGTAACGGTGAAGAGTGAACAGGAATTGGATCATGTAGTTCCGTGTCATATATCATTACATTATCCTAAAGCCATTATAGTAAATATATAAATATATAACTATATAAAAAAATAAGTAAGTTCAGGTAAACGTAGTGAAATAAAAGAAAGATGCATTTTAATTCATCTTACTGAGCTAGAATCTTGAAATTTAGTATGGTGATCCTGAGCCACCTGCATCCATCGAATCCCCGCAACACTATACAGGTCATCACTCCATCTTGTGAGTGGACGTCCTACACTGCGTTTGCTTGTACGTGGCTGCTACTCGAGAACATTTCTTCCCCAACGGTTATCATCGGTCTTCATCTTGCTGCCTAACGGCTATGTCGGATATCCTTGTTCTGCTGCAGACCTGTCGTAACTTCTATCGCGCAGAGGAACACCGAACATAGCTCTTATGAGATTCATCATATGATGATATGAGATTTCTCATATGATCTGCAGTGAAAGACCACGTCTCGATTCCTTAAGTCGATTTATTATTTATATATATTATAAACTATCATCCCCTATTCTACACCCCTAAAGTCTGTTTTCAAACATCGGCTTTAAATATATTTCATTAAAGGTTTATCTTAAATCCTTTCTTAGCGGATGCCTACACCCAGTCATGAACCTATCTGCTAAATTAATAGTTCGTAGGGTATATAGTTTCTGGGATTACAGTGGTATTACTTTTGTATAGTCGTATATAGATCAACGAACACAACTGCATACTCTTCACAAAAGGTAAGTAATTCAGAAAATTAACAAGATCCTTTTTTCATGTAGGGAAATACATAACCCATAACTGCCTTCGCGAACGCAAATACGGGTTATTACGGGGGTGCATCGGGTAAAACTTCACTTTATTATTATACCAACGAAGCATATCGTCAAGGACACGGGAACACTCGCGCTCACATTTATTAAATCGTAGGCTCTTTCTCTGCCTAGAAGCCGTTCCGTTAGGTACTACCCTCTTATTTAGTTCTCTTGTCCATCAGTAGTGCAACTACAGTTGTGTTCCGGATTTATTGGCTTAGATCTCAGGGGTGAGAATGCATCTGTAACCCTTCATTCCATTCATTCTTCCATTGCAGTTGTTTGAAGGTATCCATGGGTTGCAGTCGTCACTTACCATCTTTTTTTTTATAGGAAAGGCAGCAAACGAGCCATCGGTTCATCTGATGGTAAGTGATTACCGTTGTCCACGTACATCTGCAACACCAGAGGTGCTGCAGGTACGTTGTAGACCTTTAAGGGTATCTGAGAGATAGGATGGAGGATGTGGAGGGAGATGGGGTGGAGTTGTGGGCCTCCGGTTACCTCACTCACCGAACGAAACGCAGAAGCACAAGATGCCTCTACTTCACGACGGTATTCTGCGAGACCGTGGTACCAAACCGTCGATCCGGCCCATTTGAGCAATAGCTAAAGCCGCCGCTTGGCTCTACCTCATTTAAAACTATCTGGTGAACTGTTGGCTATTCTAAAGAAAAAATGGGCTCCAAACCCACGTTGGCAACGAATTCGATGTATGATGAACATGACTGATTTTCTTTACAAAACATAAGTTCAATTCAGTTATTTAAAAAACGATCAACAAATTACCTAAGTTAGTACACTAATTTATTTATTGAAATTAAAAAATAGACAGAGAATTTACAGATTTTATCGCGTTTAATAACTATTTTATATTCTCGTTGTTTCTATACAGAATGAGCTCACAGTATCTTGAGGTCGTGCTGTGGTATGCTTGCTCTTGGATTTAATTTTGTTAATTACCGAACCCCAAGCAGTCGGTAGCACCCAGCCATCTTCTCTATTGAAATTAGGATGTTTTTTTTTAATTTCTATAGCCTCACGATTATTTAAATCAAAAGCGAAAGGAGCTCACATAAATAATTAAAAGTTCATAGGCCGTTTAAACATAATCAGCCATTGCAGAAATGGTATAACACAGCAGAACTAATTTACATATAATACATAGATAAAAATTACCTGTACTTCCCAAATACTAAGGTGCGGACGCTTACTGTAAATTATACACTTGTTTATGTTAATTATGGCTACCTATTAAATAGAATTTGCATGTTTTACACAACAAGTATTAAGCATGTACCTACCGCTACATCAGCCTATTTTAGTCTACTGCTGAGTACAGGCGACTCCTTGAAAGCGCTAGCAAAAAGCGGTATACATTTCTCGGAAGGTTTGCCCATACGTGTGGTAAACATTGAGCAATCGGGCTGGTGAACGCAGTCCAGATACCTCTTGTACGAGTGATGCTGCTCCCCGTCACTAGTCCGTGGGAGTCGGAAAATTCTGATGAATATTCTGCAATTATTCGGTCGTCAGAGCCTCGTTTGCTAACAGGGTGCAGCACTTATATTCGGTTTGATACTAGTTAGCACTAAATATAAATTTTTGTGTAGGATTAGATGACCTATTAACCGAATGTTGGCGGTATATTAATCAGCTATCACCTTTATACTCGCGGGTGCGACTAAGAGAAAAACCTTAAGAATGAAAAAAAGTTGATGGAACACGAACCGGATATCCGTTTATCCTTGAAGGAACTTTATAAAAAAAGTGACATATATTTTGCTTGCTTTTAAGTTTAATTCGTTCAGACACATAGATATACACAAAAAAATGTTTATATCGGTATAGATGTATAAGACGTGAGTACCTGTTTTCATTATATCATTTATATACATAATATGTGGTCATCTTACGAGTATTTCCAGTACGGCGCCATACGACAATGAGCAGGTGTGCGCCCTGAATACATTACACGTTACAGATACTTAAAGCTATTACAAAATGTCTCTAAACACACTATTTTACATTGCCGACAAACGCAGGTCATGGCCAGTAGTTGGTTCATTTTGAGAACTATTTATTATTGATAATACTTGAGGCAATCTCAAATCGTTAACGTGATTGAAAAATTATATAGGTATTTAACCCTGATATTTAAAAGAAACATTTTACTAAACACCGTGGCAGGCTAATGGTAAACATATGTTTTCCTCCGTCTACGATTTCAATGAATAAAAGATATAGATATTTTGATTTTTGTAAAGGAGACAATAATTTTGTTGTTAGTTCTAGATGAACGAGATTTTGTACGGTTTACCTTTACTTTGTCGAATATTACGAAACTCAACAGAAGACAGGGGGTGGAAGATTTTCTTACGGCGCCATCATGTTGTCTATTTAATGACGTTCTTGTGGCCGATTTCGACTACCGCTTTACCTTCTGAATACTATCGACCGTTCTCAACTGCGTAGGAAGTACCACCACCGCTTTACCTTCTGAATACTATAGACAAACATACCATGATTTACCTATATAATACCGCCAGTATAATTATGCACAAAAACAAGCACTTGTTCTTTTTCTGACCCGTAACCGAAGTAACTAACGCTAATGAAATAAGGTCGGAAATAAGAGTCGAATACAATATCAACGAAACGGCACGCAAGACAACACCCAGACCAAATACAAAATAATTTGTGTTGGACAAATATTGACTCCCGCTGGGATTCGAACGCGGAATCCTTGGTGAAATAGTCAGGTACAATAAGCACTAAGCTAGGCAATAAAGCAATATCCATCTATTTCCCCCAACACCCTGCAGATCCGCCGTGACGGGCCCTTCTCGGCTCCAAAGCACTCTCAGATATTTGAGAAGAAGACCTTTGCCCAGCTCCCCACTTGATCTTGTGGGGATCATCCTACACTGTGCCTGTACAAGATTACCACTCGACAGTATTCAATCTAAAATATGAAATGCATAATAGTTGAAACATTGTCATAGTACGTTGTTTAATGCATAAAGGAATTACAATTCTCACCCGGCTCGAGAACCATGTTCCCGACTTCATAAGAGCTAAAGATCTGAACCCGTTGGACTGTAAATTGTGATCAGTACGGGAGGACATGGCCTGCTCAAAACGTTACTTCGATAAATATATAAGTTTTATTATTGTAACACCGTTTATTTAAAAAATTATATAAATTTGAATCTCTAATAGAATTTATCGCCATACATAGAAATATTTACTAGTATAAGTACTTGGTAAATATTTCTAAACTAAACTTCATGTCTAAGGTGAAGGGTGTTTATTAATGCCATGACCCAGCAATATGGGCACAATTATACCTATTAACTCGACTAAAAATCTATAACAGGTCATAGACTAGTAATTTGTGGAAAATTGAGAATAAGTATTTGCTGAGATTTTAACTAATTTTGTGCATGCTCAAATCCCGTCTTAAATTTTCGGCTACTCCTTCTTCAAAGCCATGAAATATACACAGTGCAATTCCGTATAGTACGGAACCTCCAGTCCGCATATCGAACTCGCATTTGGCTAGATTTTAAGCAAATCCTATGCGCAGACTGATATTTAGATTCTATCCAATTTTATATATACAAACTTCCGTAACAGTTAAAGTAGACGATATTACGAAACTGTGTACGCCATGGGATAGTTTAGTGTGTTGAAATGCATATGAGCGCAGGCATTCATTTGATGCAGGGAAAGGATTACTAGCTGTTATTACAAGAGTTTATCGTTGCTCAAATCTTGATTCGCTTCGCATTAAAAATGATGAAATGTCTACAGTTAATACACATCGTAGTTAAAGTTCACATCATAGTCCCTGTTTTTATATTGTAGTGATTATCTACACCAATACCTATAAAATATTCTTTGTATGCTTACATAAAACATTTTCACGGATTTTGATGATTTTTTTTTAAATAATCCTTATGATTCCAGAAGTGCTATTATTCTGCTACAGTACACAAATGTGATTTGGTATCAAATATGCAAATGAGGTTAGAAAAAGCAGTTATTTTAAAATCACAGACAGACATCTATATTAACGTCTATGGAATAGGCTACGACGTTGCTCAGTGGGCTACACTACATTAACCCTAATTCGAGTGTTTAGGTCACGACCGGTCTTATTAATCACAAATAACTGGCTCTTGTTTTAGACATTGCATTGGATCTTAGCGATAACATGCGTTACACATAGGAAGAACATGGTGCACCTAAATCTTACCTACAGGATATGATGATGGGATGAATGTAGTTGCAGATTATCCACATTAATTAATTGTAGTTTTTGCTGTTATATTTCTGTTCAATGTTACAAAATTATTTGTAATTTTTAAGCCAAAATTTCATTTTTCATTGTGTAAAAATAAATAATGATTATTACTTTATATTTTCTAATACCTATCTTGTATAACTAAGTTTACGTTTTGCTATATAGCATAGAACAGATACCGAGCCATAACTGCTATGCCATAAAAGAATTCACAATTCCGTGTGAATTTTATGTTCCTCGATAAACACATGGCGTATTATATTTCACATCCAAGACTAGGTTTCGTTTATTGGTAACCATGTCTTGGATAAACAAAATTATGATAAAAAGTAACAAGGTATGATTTTAAAGGGGAATATGTCACACGGAATTTTAATGAAATTGTTTGGCGTTGTGGCACAAGTCCCGAGACGCACATTAAAGTAAGTGATAATTAAAGTAAGCAAAGGCTTTTAGCATCCAGCATTTTAACATCCTTCGCGCATTACACGCGCATATGCAACTGCACATAAAATTGGCAAATGGTGTCACTTGCACGCTGAAAGTTCGGTATATTTTTTTTTGTCATTCGTGTATATCATTCTGAGGAAACGGTACAATGCCTTCATAGACTTTGCAGAGTCCAGATCCCCACTGTTCCATCGCAAAGGCATAAATGATATTTCTTCGAGTTGGCAGAAATGTATAGATAATCGAGGTTATATTAAATAAATATGTTTTCTTATAAATAAAAGGTGTTTTAATTTTTCAATATAAAACGGCAGTCTCATACTTTAGACCCTAACATTTTAATTATTATTGTCTATATACATGTGACGGGGAGTAGCGTCTAAGGTAGTAGGAGTCTGTTTACTTCTGGAATTGCAACGATTTTCTCTGCACCTGCATATATCGGCGATGACATTATTAGTGGCACTGTTTAATTGTATAGGTTTTTATTGCAACGGAAGGTTCATGGGAATGGGAAATAGAAATTAACGACATACGTAGGAATTTAAAGAAAATAATACAATCTGTGATAATACTACTACTTATATTTATCTACATATATACAAACAAATTCTATTAAATTTATTTTTTCTTCTTTTCGACACGGCTACCTCCCATATCTTCTAGCTGCTGTTTCAGCTCGATGAGTTGATTGTCTGGTACATATCGAATTTCCTCATGGTCTATGGTATGCTCGTGGACGTTCAACGTGCAGCCTTCGGGTAAAGTCGCTCTTGCCACTCGTAGTAATGTCCCTAGCGCCCATGCGGGTACATCTACAACCTTATAAAAATAACAAAGATTTAATTATTGTTATTTCAACGTGCGGCGAAGGAAGGAATTGCTATATATAGTAGGTATACATGTAATTTAAATAAGAATTAATAAATATTTTAAGCGGGTAAGGACCTTATTAACGGACTTCAATAAATTAAGCAATTGTTATGCATAACGTTTTTGGTGTGGGGGACACTACACTGTAATACATAACAAATTATACTGGAAACCTAAAATCCAACATTTGCTTTACGTTATGGAAAACTGTAAAACTTGAGAAATTGACCTTTTTATCCGTTTTAACCCCGTGTCCGTCACCTAGGCTTTTCTTAAACTGCGAATCATAAAGTTAGTCTTCCTTTTTGTAGCTTCTTTGGGCCAAAATCACAGAAAGAAATTCCGCCGTTTTACGATCTTTCAGAACTCCCTTGCCCCGAAACTACCAGGTACCAGCCGGCACTACCGGGGTCTCTCACCTATTCATACATTCACCATATACCGGACGTTACGTCTCGTTAGACTGGCACTTTCCACTTTTCCAGTAAACACCGCGGAGTCGATCCCTTAACTCATCTGGAGCTAAGACACGCGCACGGTCTGGAATGCCGTCAAGCGGCGGAGCCTTAACGGAACGGAATATGTTATCTTTTTCTCCATATGCTAGCCTCGTCTGTTAGTGGTGCACACTAACACAACCGAGGCTCTGGTTAAGAGAGGAAGGGGAGAGAGAAGAGAGGAGTTCATTAAGTTAAGGAAGAGAATTCATCCGAATCTTAAATTGGACATTTTGAACTAGGGACCTTCTGAAACTCATGCAGAGTCAAAATTTCTAAGATCTTCGCCCGCTTTTAATGGTAAACCATACAACAATCGTAACAAGTTGTAAGAGTATATAGGAATAATTAATACACGTAGTTATGTGTTATACTTATGGTAAGTATATAGCGGGCAAGTAGTTTGCAAGGTACCAAAAGAGTGTAGAACAGCATATTTTACTAAAGACATTTGCAAAAAATGTATGGCACGATACGAAACTCAACTCAAAGTGTACTTGCTTTTTTCTCTTTTAACTGCAGTGCTGTAAGACTAACATATTCTGCAAATAAACCTACTCCTAGCTCTCGCTAATAACGCTAAAGTCGCTGAGGGTGAAATCGGCGATGGTGTTTCATCCAGAACGTATTTTTTTTTTATATTAACTGCTGCTCATTGGACATTATTAATTCATGGTCCTTGGATTTGAAACTTGGACAATACCTACTTGATTAGTTAAAAAAAGATTAAGTTAAAAGTACTTTTTATTTAATAGTGATAGTACTAACCTGTACATTTCGTTCATAGACATTGAGGTTATATACAGCGTCAATAACTGTGCTTCTAGGTTTGTATCGTTGTACTTTTAATTGTTGTGCTGGAGTGGCCCAACTGCAAAGAATAAAATATTTACTTACAAAGTTATTTAAAATGTAGCTTTAACCAATTACCATGCTCATATATATACATGTAGTAAATAAAGTAAAAATATTACTAGACCCTTACAAAGGTTGTGTAACAGATACACATCCTTTTTAATGCTTTTACTCTCGTGGAGCGCAACATATGGGCAGCACTAAAAGTATAACAGCAAAAGTGATGGCTGTGTTTTTAATGATTTTTTATTTGTACCTGTGTATTTCCAGTTTCTATGTTTAATATGAATAGTGTATTATGCCGCAAGTGCTTGTGACTCGCGAATGTATACTGCGATCGAGTGACTCAATTAAAGATCGGATGTTACCTTTTTCCGTTTTGCATCTATGAATCCAACATATCTTCAATTAAACGAAATTATCAATTTCCTGCAGATGTTTTAACAAGCCTACAAGCAATTATAACAAAATTTTAGTTTTCTATTTGGTTATGAGTTTTTAGTAGATCACTGCTCTCTATTATAGTGTACTAGTGTAATAGAGATTAGTATTTTTGACGATTAATCCGCGTTTCGCGGTATGACATTTATATTTCAAGTTTTTGTTCAAGGCCTTTCTTTAGGCGAAGCTTCGAACCGAACGAATCGAACCGAATGACATTTGAAGTCATTGATCGAGGGTTCGTATCTCGAAAGGGACGATTCTCGAAAGGGTATTTGTATGGACTATGAATAATAGATCTGAGTGTTTGATTCCAAATCGGACCAAATCCAAATCTTCTAGAAACGGCTTGGGGGCGATCAACTCATTCCCAGAGATTATTATCATCCAAGTATTACTTTACATTATAATAACCCTTTCTGTAGTCTTTGTTTAACAATTTTTTTAAACCTATTGATAGGAAGACTGCGCACCTGCTGGGATTTTGTTGTAGGAACGTATACATTGCCCCATAAACGAGTTACTAATTCTATGGAGTCTAGTCACTGGCATCACAAGCTTGTCTGCATCTTGGTGATATTCATAATGTAATCCAAGTATTATTTTATTAAAATATTTATTGCTTTAAATTTATCCCTATTTATCCCTAAGAGATTTTCTAAAATTAAGATTATGGATAGCTCTTTAGGCCCTCTATTGTTTCAATATCAGTTGCATGACCCCACAGGAAAATACCATAAGACATTAGGCTGTGGAAATAACTAAAATAAACTATCCTGGCTGTTTCAATATTAGTAAGACACCTTTTTTTTCTTACTGCATATGCTGCGGAGCTAAGTCTGCAAGCAAGTTTGGATATATGTAGGCCCCATTGAAGCTTTGCGTCTAAAAGTTATTCCAAGAAAAACAGTGTAATCCACAAGGTCTAACTCTTCCCTATTTATATGTACCTTGGTATATATTAAATGTTTAACATTAGGTAGTAGTTTTTATACATTTAGTTTTATTGCCATTTAGAAGAAAATTATTAACGCTAAACGTTTATGCTTGACATTGCATTATTCACCTCGTCCTGTGTTTCAAGTACTCGTTTAATTTTAAAGATTTATGAAGTATTATCAGCAAGTAATACTATATACCATGTATATTCCCTAGAAAGTTAAGTCAGTAATTTATATATCAGTAAGATCATTTGTCTATATAAGTAATAAATAGGAATGGGCCAAGAATAGAGCCCTGCGTAACGCCCTTTGGTATGTTCGACCCGGAAGAACTCTTAATATTAACTATTAATAACAACTTTTTAAATTCTATTACTCAAATACGAGATTATAATTTTTAACACTGTACTTCCTTTTCCATAATGATGTAGTTTCCTGATAAGTGTTTCATGGTGCACACAATGGAAGGTGTGCATGTGCAATTTAACTACTTAAATAGTTTCATCAAATCAGGGAAAAAAAGTAAGTATGCTAAGTCCATTTGGAGCAGCCACCTCGGATGTGCATGGTACTTTAGGCCAGGCATGTAGGTTCATTTTGTCTCTCCATTGAACTAAGCCACAACTGGTAAGCGCAACTGGGCAGAAACCCATTGATGGACAATCATGGTAGTAAATATTACAACAACCAATCAGAAGAAGGTTACAATATAACCTTTTATAATTTCCTTGTCTATAATTGTAGTTTCAACACTGGTTCAAGTTACCTTGTTGCACATATTTTATATTCATTATAAACATAAAAAAAAGATTTAAGTAATTGTCATTGAAAATTTAAAGCAAGTATTTAAAAATTAAAGTAATTATTAAAATTGTAACTGTTACCAACCAAATTAAATAATTGAAATTAAAGTAATTATTGAAATTGTAACTGTTAACCAATACAAACTCAACATAATGTCACATACCATTCGTCAACTTGTATACCCATCACTTCTGCAAAGCGGTGTATCTCAGCTTGGCATGATTCTAATATTGCAAAATCATATCCCTTTAATTGAAAATTTAAACAATCATAAACAGGTTCATCTGGTTCCATACTCTGTAATCAAAAATTTACCTAAATTCAATAATATGCTACCATTGGGCTGGTCTGATGATAAAACCGGGAGGTGGGTACAGGGGACTTATGATTACTGGTACATATATCAAGTTTGGGATTTATGACTGACGTTAGAGATGAGGACTATTTGAAACATGGTGATGAGTCTCATAATAAAAACTGAAAGTGGATAAAAATCTTAAGGCTCCCAGTAGATATTAATTTTCAAACTGACTTCCAAGAATGTGGAGGATATGAATTTTTCTGTATGTTTGTTCCGATTATGGTGATTCTTATTTTATAGAATAGGCTATACCTTCAGGATGGTCTCATTTCAATTTGAAGACAATTTTCCATCCCTATGGGTGGCCAAAGGGGTGAAATTAATTTATTCTCTGAAACTTTTTTTTATACTAAAGTTTTCAATTAATTTGTTGGATAACTTACAAAACCAAAGTCATAACTTTTTATTCAATTTAGGATTGTTTAAAGCTCTTATGAACATCAAATTCTACACCAGTTTGCAAAACAAGATCTTCTCCGGGAAGATCTGGCAAGAAACACTGGGGTCTTTTTTTAATAGCTCAACACCCTGTTACAAATACAATTTCAATCATAATAAAAACAGTCAAAATGTAATTTTTTTTTAAAAAATCTAAAATATCCTTAATTCCACACATCTTTGTCCTGAATGTATTGGTCTAATTTGGCCTATTTGAAAAGTTCAAACTTCTTAAAAAAACTTCAAGCTTCTTAAAAATTGTGTATGTTTTGTTGCAGTATCTTTCAGGGATTTTATTTTAAGATAAGACTTTCAGTTTTTTTTAGCTTAAATGCAAAACATAAAAGTATGTTTTTCATTTACACCAAAAAAAAGTCTATCAAAATTTAGGAATTTCAAGAGCATCACCTCATCCCATTATACAGGAGACATTCAATTTCTTAACAAATATCTTCACATATTTCTGAATGTACATAATGGTGGCCCAAAATAATCAATGTCAGAAGTGTCAAGATATTAGTCTCTTTGTATAGGTTGCGAGGCCCCGAGTTATAGATGGCCCAAGTATTGAAGATCATACTAGAGAAAATGATACACTGGAACTAAGCAAAGTAAACTAATGCTGCTGATACTTCTAACTTGCGCTAACTATAATTAGTAAAATTTGGTGGAAGCATAAGGGTGTCTATTTTTTAGAATATATAATTATTTGTGTACTATCTAGGTACTTACTATTAGATAATCCGGTTCATATAAATCGTTTTTTAAACGTTTTTGCTGATTCTGTAAAAGAGCTGTTAACCCACTTATCTTTTGCGGTTGCCGTGAATAATTTAACTTCAACTGTAAAATATAAAAGTATAACATTTTAAACTAACACGTTAGGTTAATTAAAAAACGTAATAAACATTAATATTAATAAACGTACGAATGATAAAACTTTAGACGAGAACATTTTGTAGAAACGATTACAAACAACAAAGATATAGGAGACTGGGAAACTTCCGAATATGGGTTATTTATTGTCAAACAACACAAAAATACAAGAGGAGACTCCGATTTAATACATAAACTACAATTTTCGTAATTATGTATGGTTATTAAGAAATATTCATGTTGTATTTTTTTTATTATTAACTGGCAATAGGGATGCCAAATTGATTTCGATTAATCAATGAACCGATTTTTTCGGGCTAGGAAATAGGATTTTGTTATCGATCTTAACCAATAAGATCGATACAGTGCATCGTACTCGGACACATTTTTTTTTTGTTTTGGTAAGTATGGAACGTTCATACGTTAAAAACGAACGAACATATTTAGTTAATTAATTACTAAAAGTACAGGATAAACTGATTAATGAATTAAAAATATTTCTTTACTTTGACCTAATTATTAGAAATGTTGAACTCTTTACAAATTTACACAAACACATTTACATATTTTACGCCTTGTTCCCAACGGGGTAGGCAGAGACAATCTTCTTCCACTTGCTACGGTTCTGACATCGTCTTTCCCTTCTTCCATCATCAATTTAATAATATTAAAAACGATATAAATTTAATAATGTTTAAAACGATAAGAGATCGTTTTCAGTAAGTGACTTATTGTTTTTCTGGTTCCTTATAAATGCTCTAAATGAAATTAAAAATGATTGATTTTCAAAAAATAAATTAGAATATTTTTGTGAATAGGCACTTCACAAAAATATTCAAATTTATCACTTCTTGACCCGTCGATTCGACTCTATACAAAGCGATATCTTTGGAAAGAATTGCATCCCTAGGTGTTATCACCGATTGTGGATGCTATTATCCAGCGGGATAAAGGATCACCCAAATCCATTAATGGCGGCGTTAGGAAATTACACTTCTGTGCTTAATGACCCTTCTGAGAAAAAGCATCCCAAGAACGTCATCATCGACGAAGATAACTTCATCACGTTACACGATAATGCGTTCGCGGACACAACACCAGTTCACAATATTACAAACAACACTCAGTCAACACACATGTCCCGTAAAACGCGCGGTCACAGATTCACGCCATGCTCGAAATGTACTCGCATTCAAGGGCGTTTCTAACATATAGACCATAGTCCTTCCTACTTCAATTGCAACCAGCGTTGCACCAGCGCCAGCAGCGTCGTTGCTCTTTATAGTACACATAACATGCGGGCCTTCTGCTCGCGAGTCTCTACCGCCGAAGCTGTAAAAACCACCGGGCCTTTCCCCCAAGTAAAACTGAAAAAAAATAGATTGTAAATTTTTGACTAATTCTTTAACTAAACTTAAATGATTTCTAATACATTGTTTTTTTATCGTGTATAAGTTAGTGAATATTTAATATGTGCTGGCAGACTGCAGTTTGAGAGGCTGGAAAAGACGTAGTACCTTAATTTTTCATTCGATTTCATTATATACGTAAGTAGTAAAAAAAATGTCGTATATTAATTAGTTTCTATAAAACTATGCATTTGAAATGTGTTAGGGATTATTAGGCGATGTAGTAATTCTTGGACATAATTTTATGAAAAATACTTCTGTACTTAAGTAGGCACGTAAGAAGTTCTTTATCGTAACAAAACAAAAAAAATATGCCAGGACTCTTTGCTTGTGAAAAAAAGACATTAAATGCAATTAATAACGGTTTAATTTAAATTAATTATGAGAAACTTAAAAACATAAAAAAAATAACTTAATTTAACTTTAAAAGACATAATTAGTCGAAAAGACTTTAATTTACACATTGTTAAAATATTACTACTCAGTTAAAAAAAATATTAGATATTCAAATTATACTGAACAACATTCAATTAATTATATCCATTAATTGATCTGACTCTGATTCAATGGCCATGTGAGTTACAAGAGGTTTCATAGCTAAAATATGATCGGTCTAGTAGAAACGTTTTCTAAATATCGTATGAATACAGCATCAACTGTGAGGTCATTATTCATTGGAAGAATTTTCAACCTTCACGTAAAAAGTTGATAAGTACGTGAGCATTTTCCGAGTTGAATTTACATTAAGATCTCCACTTAAAATCATCGGAAACGTATCCTCACATTTACCCATATACACCCCTCCGGTTATTGTTAATGGAAATAATACACGTTTTAAATAAATTAATTATATATTGATTATTAAGAAAACATCAAAACATTATTTTCTAAATATTATCAAAAAATTTAGAAAAAAATATTTCACATTAAATTATCAATCACCACCTTATATAATTTAAAATCACTCACATATACACGTGTATATTTATGTATGAATATATTTTTTTGTCTCCACTGATATAAAACACCTCTTGTAGATTCATATATATTTGAATAACCTTGAATACAGTTTTCAGAAAAACTTAAGAGACAATTACCAACTAATTTCAAGTTGTTCCTTTTAGGTGTCGGTGTGCCCAAACGCGCCAAAAGAAGTATAACTTCAAAATATTAATTATGATACAAATTATACTACCACGTTTTAAAATTTAATACGACCCCAATATTTTTATTTAAAATTTTAGATTTCCTTCCAGTGCACACAGCATTAAACATAGATAATTTAAACTCTGTTCAAAATATTGGGAACGCTAATTATTTATTTTGCTATTTTACTCATCCTTTAGTGGCAGTAAGGAATGTCGTATGATACAGGTTTTCCTTTACTATCAAGAGTCTGGTCGATATGAGCGTTGGAAGAAACGTCATTAAGTAAAGCCATTAACATATTAAGTTTCTTGTAACAACTTCATAAAAAATCTCATGCATCAGTTTTTCTTGAAGGAAGGCTATTAAAAAAACAATACACAGAACATAAAAATACTGGTACTTAGATTAAATGAAGGTAAAAATTATTTCATTGTTTTGGAAAAGCAATAACCTTAAATCGAAGTACAAATCACGCAAACGTTTGTTCACAACGGCCATTTTTCTTGAAGATTTTAATTTTAGTTATTTTATTTAATACAAAACAAAGAAATGTTAATTAAAGTATACAATTTTTTTAAGTAGTCATCTTTTATATACCATAATTAAAGGTTCAATATCCTTATAATATTGGTAGTACGGCTTTTGTTGGCTTTATCAGATGTATGAGTAAGAGGCACTATAGTATATTGGTTACACGAGTGCTACATATATTAGTATCATGTACTCTGTGGCTAAATCTGAATTTTGGCAACATTATTTTATTTGTAGTGCCAGATGATGGTTTGTGTAATAGGTATTTTAGACCTTAGTAAGAACACTAAGATTTAGATTTCGCACTATAATCGCTATTATTCTGCGGTAACGAAATAAATGGTGAAACATTAAACCGTTCATACTCTTCCGAGGCTATGGCGTCAACCGGCAGCACACCTTTTCCCAAATGGCAATTGGCTATCCTTCTTGGTGCGCCTTTAGCTATCGGTCT
Organism: Bhutanitis thaidina; assembly: GCA_029286595.1. NCBI lineage: Eukaryota > Metazoa > Arthropoda > Insecta > Lepidoptera > Papilionidae > Bhutanitis > Bhutanitis thaidina. Next base: position 8,050,091 of record JAGSMS010000022.1, read on the forward strand.
AGGTTACCTATATCTTAGAAACAGATTAGAGGATCCCGAAAAGAAGAAAGTCGCAGATTTAAAAGCAAAAACAACTATCTCATTGGATAACGAAGAAAATAGTGCAAAAGCATCCGAGAGTGCCATTGACCGCGCTATGAAGTTAAAAGGTGCCGGAAACCGAGCTTTTCATGCTGGAGAATACGATAAGGCTATTACTCTTTACAATGAAGCGATTGAGGCATGTCCCCCTGACCGTCCCGTTGACTTGGCAACATTTTATCAAAATCGGTCTGCTTGCTACGAGAAGCGTGAGATGTGGGAACAGGTTAAAGAAGATTGTACTTTCGCTTTGAAATTAAACGAAAAGTATGTAAAAGCATTTCTGCGTCGCTCACGTGCAGCTGAGAAAAGTGGTGATTTAGTTCTTGCTCTAGAAGATGTCACCTCAGCATGTATTCTTGAAAAATTTCAAGTACAAAGTTCACTTGTGAATGCAGATCGTATTCTTAAGGCTTTAGGTAGACAACATGCTCGAGAGGCTCTGGCCAAAAGACACCCTGTTATGCCATCGAAGCATTTTATCAAGACTTACTTCTCTGCTTTCTCTGAAGATCCCATTGCAAAAATTAAGTTAGATGAAAATGAAACTGGTGGCTTTGCTAATGCTAAAAAGGCACTTGATGTTCAAGACTATGATTCAGTTGTTGATGCTTGTACTGAGGAATTGGAAGCTGATGGAAAGTACAAATATGAAGCCTTGCTTTTACGTGCAACCTTTTACTTGCTTCTTGGCAGGCATGATGAAGCACAAGCTGATCTCGGAAAAGTTGTTGACAGTGATGCATCTTTGAAAGTAAGAGTCAATGCTTTAATAAAACGAGCATCTCTGTTCACACAATTAGAAAATACTGAACGTTGTCTGGAAGATTTTGCAAATGCAGCAAAGCTGGATCCAAATAATTCTGACATATATCATCACAGAGGTCAAGTGTACTTGCTCTTAGAACGCATGGACGAGGCGACAGCTGAATTTTCAAAAGCCGTTGAACTTAATCCTGATTTTTCAATTGCTTATATTCAAAAATGTTATGCCGACTATAGACATGCTCAGATAAATAAAAATGTTGGTGCTTTGAACCAAGTCCGGGCTGATTTTGAACGTGCATTAGAAAGATTTCCAAAATGTTCTGAAGCATATATATTATTTGCTCAAGTACTGTCAGATCAACAAGAATGGAGTCGTGCTGAGGCATTATTTGATTCAGCTTTGTCAGTGGATTCTAACAATGCAACTCTGTATGTTCACAAGGGGCTAGTACAGCTGCAGAAGAATACAGATTTTGAAAAGGCTGTAAAACTGATCAACAAAGCTATTGAAATGGATGACAAATGTGACTTTGCATATGAGACTCTAGGCACCATAGAAGTACAACGGTGAGCATTCTTTCGCATGTTTATTGGTATATTTACATTGTGAATTTTCTTTTCCTTAAACTTATTATATAATCATGATACATTAAAATTTTAGTATCAAATTGCTTATATCAATTCTAATATCTTATGTAATAACTATTATTAATAAATCTAACTTTCAACTACTTTTCTCATACTATGTGTCAATGTTTCTCAATTCTTTAAAATGTTGTAAAATTTCAAGTATGTGGTTGTTGCTAAGATAACACTTATCACAAGTATTCAATGCTTGTTATCTATAAAGTTTTATCCTCATTGAAGAACATAAATATATTGTATTGTATTGTTGTTGTAAAGTTATCAATAAAAAAAATCTATGTATTTCAGAGGAAACCTGAGGCGGTCATTAGAGCTTTTCGAAAAAGCAATTGCATTGGCCAAGACAGAATTAGAAATGACCCACCTGTTTTCTCTTAAGGATGCTGCGGCTGCACAACTCAAAGTTTCTGAACGCTGGGGACTAGATTGGACTGTGAACATAGACCATTAAACCGTTTATCCTGCCAAAAATGCAATGAGAATAACATTATAATTTTTTATTGCAAAAAAGTCAAAACATTGAAAATTTGCTTAAACAATATAATAAACATACATTTTACTTTGATACCCCACATATTTTACTTTGTTACATTTTATGTAAATCATCTTGTATTACTTAATAAATACTTTTTGAAGCTTAAAAAAATGCCACATAAAATAATTATTTCATCTATAGTCTACACAAGTCTTGCTACATTCTGCTAATTTTCAAATATTAGAAAATTAGCAGAATGTAGCAAGAACTTAAACAAATATATCAAATAATAACAATCATGGCAATTATTTGAAACAATATTAGATATGTGTGATTGTTTAATTGAATTTGTTATATCATATCAAATGTGTTTATGACATAGCAACTCACATAATTTTCTACAATATTCAATTTAAAATTCAAATTTGAAGAATATTACGCAATAAGTAAAATAGATATTTGTTTCTCTCAAGTTTAATGATAATTGTTTTTGCGCAATTAATCTTTCTGACTTTTTTATTTACTTAATAATCATTATTCTTGTACTGAGTGTGAATGGAATTTAAAGGAGATTCAAGATTATGGCTTTTTTAAGAACGTCTCTTGATTTTTGTCTTAAGGGCAAATAAAAATGTTATTCTCATTTCAATGTTAGTTATTAGCTTATATATCATAACTGTAGTTATGACGTATTGGCTTACAAAGCTGCCACCAATTCACCATATCTGCTATGTGTGTGTGTCATAAATTCAGTCATTCCTTATTCAGCTTAATCTTTATAGAAAATTGTACCTGTTTGTTTATAGTAGATATCAACTTTGAATGTTAATATGAAAATACTTGAATGACGTATGTCTAAGCTGCTTGATATATTTCTCGTATCCTTTTTGAAGGTGCTGTTGGTTTATAAATTTTGTAACTATCAAGCAACATATTTCAATTGTCAGTGTAATGTTAATAATAGATAATATGCCTAAAACCTATAAAAAAGATTAAATTTTCCTAGTTAAAAGACTTACTTTAATACTTTGATTTAATTAATTTGATTGGAAATGTTGATTATTATTGCATTTAAATTAACTTTTTATTAGGTAACATAAAAACATGTTTTAAAATCGTAACATTTCTCTTTGGCAAACTATGAAAACAAATATACCAGAAAATGTAAGTTAATTTTTGACTTCTTTTGTTTTAACTTTTATGTGTAGACGAAATTGGCATAAATTTACAATTACAAGTAAAAAGTTTGAAATTACTTTGTTTCTAAATTTAACACTATAATAACAAGACTAAGGTATTATGCATAATAATTTTTGAATGTATAAAATCTCCAATTTTAGGTTTCAGTGCTATCTTGATATTCAAAGTATCATGTAGCTATAAGAACAGAACAAATCTTTTGTGCTTAGTTTAGTTCATCAAACAATACAAAATTCAGTGTGATTAAACTGAAATGCAGCCACAGGGAAAACTATCAAGTTTGATAAAAGATGACACTGACTTTTATGTTTTCTTTAACATATATTTTCACTTTGTTTCCCTGATAAAAAACTATAATTGCTATAAGGTGAGTTTTTCCCAACAATATATTGTAAAGAATTGATAAACCGGCGTCAGCTATTGACATACTGAAGCTGGTGCGATTAAATGGGTATTAACAAAGTTAGGAAGTGGAAATATCAGACATATGCTGACAGTGTTGGGTGTAATATATGTATGCTGGTCAAAGAGAATGTTACTTATCTGTTGGTTTTACATGCATTTTATAGAAATATTGCTATTACATGAAAAACTTAAGATGAAAATAAAGGTGGATCTGTCAGATTTTCCTAGTCTAAAGTGATGATTGTGGAACTGGAACTAGAACTAGAACCTTGAACTGGAGAGTAACAAGAGTATTGTTGTATGCTCTGTAACTAGGCACACATTTGCATTTAAAATTGCCATTGTTATCGTACTTATAGAGGTGTTTTTGTTATTGCATGCTCGAGTTTCATTTGAATTGTAAAAATTTGTGGCTATGTGTAGTTAGTATATTAATGAACGGATAGTCATTAGTTCAAAATATAAACTTGTGTATTGTACAAATATTGGAAAATGACTAAATGCATGTAGATAAGTTTATGTACATATTTTGAAATTCTATTTAGTACGAAAAAAATTAAATAGTTATCAACTTATTTCCATTGGTTATTTACCTTATTAGTGTAGTATGTTGTAATAGCTCTAGAACTTATTGGTCATTTGTTAGAATTTATGATATGAATAAATTAAACAATGGGTAAAAATATTTACATTTCATTTGAAAGTTACATTCATAGAGATAGTGTTAACTTCTTTTATCACATAAATCTAAACAAGTTTACTGTTTAATTTTGTTCCCATTCCATTTGCTTTTGAATATTGATCAAATGTGTATTTGAAAATGCCTGTAAGTGATCAAGATAAGGGTTACTGTTTCCTTTTGATATTTATTTTGAAAACATTTTTAGAAAGTTGTCTGTTAGTTTTAGTAACTTTTCAGCAGAAATAGTTTATGCGGAATAATAAATATTTTAAAATAACGATTTACGAGTACAAAAATCTGTTTCTATTTACTCACAGAATGTAACAATAAGTACATAAATATAAAATGCATACAACACCTGCCTAAACATAGTTTTAAAACTATTTTTACTTATTATGTTATATTTCTGTGTTGGGAAATACTTTGATTTGTATGTCCATAAATGTTACAATTCAGCATATAGATTTTTGTCGTTTTGTTTTTGTGTAACATATTTCAATGGAAAGTAATTTGAGTTCGGTTGCGGCTGAGTCCACGCATTGGATGTATGTATCTAATTCGTTTCGCTAAAAAGTGGTACCCTATAGTATGTCTTTTAGTAAAACTATAATCAAAATCGTCGGTTTTCATCACAGGTAAATTTATATTCTTTGTTTTATAGTTGTCTTGGATGCATCCCAAAAGTATCAGTTACACTGTTAAATTAGGAATTTAGCCTGAATACTTGGTTCCACAAGAGTTGTTACCTCATAAATAGTGATAGTTATCAATTTATGAAATTTACGAAATATAAAATTAAAATGTATTAGGTATGCGTTTTATTTTTACAGTTTGTCTAGAATTTTTAAATTTTCTTTTCTCAGTCAATGCTTTTGTAGATACTGATGATGTCCTAGCCGATGAGAGCGAAGGCGACATTTGCCGGTTAATAAGCATAAGTTGTCATCTGCGCAGGTGTAACACTCATTCATCTTCAGTTTTCATGAAATCAAAAATCCAATGCCAAAACTGTAAGGCACTAAAAGACTTGTAATTTTGATTTAATTTATTTTATTTAACACGCCAGTTTTAATAATAGTATAAGCTGTTTTAGTTAGGTAGTTTTAATAAACCGAGTGACCTGGGTTAGAACACTGGTGCTGGCACCACTAAAATAATTGATAATGGTTTCAAGTGCTGAATATATACACTCGTTCAGCGGTTAAGGGAATCATCGTGAGGAAACCTGCATGTATGAGAAAATATTCCGCCAACCTGTACTGGAACAGCGTGGTGGACCCTTTCCAGCTCCAATGTCCCCAAATATTGTGAGGAGGCCTTTGCCTAGCAGTGAGTCATTTACAAACTGCTACTTTACTTTATCAAAATCAGACCATATTAGCCTTACCAGAAGTAGCTGTATCCTCTATGGTATCTGCGGTCGAAAAAGACGTAATAGAGCCAAGCAGCGGCTTTTGATGGACCGGGGTAGTACCACGACCGCATAGAATATCGGCGTGAAGTAGAGGCATTTTGTGCTTCTGCGTTTCGTTCGGTTACTGAGGTAACCGGAGGCCGACACCCTCCCCGTCCCCCTTCTCATCCTCTCCCCATCTCCCTAATACCCTTACAGGCCAGCAACGCACAGGGAGCGCTGGAGCATGAACGTGGCCGACGCTAATCGCTTACCATCAGGTAAGCCGCTTGTTTGCTTTCATCCATTAAAAAACAGACTGCACAGTAACGATTAAGACGGTACGGACCCGCACCCTTATGCCCTGAATGAAGCGTTTGAAATCTAAATACGGCGAATATTTGCGCCTTAAATAGACGCATCTATTAAATTAGGATTTAAAATGAAAAATTGGAGTTATGAAAAACACCGTCTGATGACCGATCTTGATACAGTGGAAAATATTGTAATTTCATGAACCCTGCCGACCCACATGATCAGATTGGGGTGTTGCAATTCTTTAATTCTAAAATGTTGATGTCTCATGATTTTATCGAAGGTCTTTGAAAGTTCAGAAAATATACACACAAGATGCGTATCTTGTGTCTCTCAGGTTTCGGTAAAATATGTTTTAGTTAGCTAATTAAACGTTTGTACACATAATATTTAAATACATTCTCATTAAAATGTTTTAACTATGTCATAGATACGAAATTGCAAATCCACCTCCGACGGCAAAATGAAACTAGCGATCAAATGCATAACGGCTTCGGTCCAAAATTTGTTAGGAGCTGTCACAATTAACCAATCAGAAGCCACCATTTAAAAGTTTCTGTTACTTTTCATAGAAAGTTGGCTATAGGTAGTTTCCGTTACGGTAAGGTCTTCAGAAGCATTCTACAATAACTTATTATAACTTAAGTATTTAATTTTGCAAATAATTTATTTGTGGATATCGGTTTGTACCGATACGTTTTATATCAATTTTGCTTTTGATTTTTTTTGGTTAATAGTAACTATTCTGCAAAAAAATTACCGCTGTTTCGGAACTTTGGCTGTGGCGAAAAAAAAACATGGGGTGTTCTGTGGTAACTAAACTAAATAAGCCCAAGATGTTAAAATTCAAGAACAGCTAATTAAAATATTTTGATTTGGAAAAGTAATGTAAGTGTATCGGCGAAAGAATCTGCCCTTTTCTTCTCGTGGGTGTCGTAAGCGACTAAGGGAAAGCATTGGAAATCACAATCGTTACCAACAGATAGCGGAATGACCATCTCGAAAAATTCCACACCAAAATTTAGCAGACCGAGGACGAATAGCGTCTAAGTTTCGAGGTGTCTGATACGGCGCACGCCAATCCGCTTGCCAGTGGTGATTATGGCAAATCCTTCTTATGGAAGAGGTCTATGTCTTGCAGAAGACTATTAACAGGCCGTTAAGGTAAATAAGAAGGACTGTTGTAATATTATATATTTATAAAACGGAAATAATTAGTATTTCGACGGGCTTAAATTATTCACTTTCTTTTTATTTAATTCCTTTCGAAAAATGTCTTCATACTTACATTAATACTTATTTTAGTTTGCAATCAGTACCTTTCGTCATTGTCATTTCTTGACAGTTGCCAAATAAAATAGCCAAATTCGTTTCGAACTGAAGGCGTGAAAAGCAAACATGTGTTGGTCCTAAAATGCAAAGACTATGGCGTCCTAAGCTGTTTCTGAATTATTAGTGAATCAAAGTAATGTTTATTTATTCTAGTTGATGTTAATTAAATCATTAGTCCTAATAAATACACCAATAACTACATCTTGCAAAAATTACAATTTCCGCCGTTACTTCAGAAAATCACAAATCATTGAGTTTAGGTGTTTTGCGACTGCAGCGTTTTTGCTTTTATATCCCTCTATGCGATAAGATCGAAGGAAGGGTCTGATGCAGCAATAGGGACACTGGACGAAACGTTTTGCGTCCTGTGTCTCATCCACGCTGGATTCACAGGAACCGCTAATCCACGGAATTAACTTTATTATTAGTATTCTGTGCATGAACAGTAAGCGGCGGTGTTACATTGCGATATCTGTTAATAGTTTCTTTTGGCCAAGCGTGGGAGCTAGTAACTGACTACGAATAATAACCCTGTAGGTACTTCAACACAAATGGAAGTAATGGTACTTTTGCCTACAGCCTCACAGAGACGTGAGCTGTTTTGTTGTTATATATATATTATAGTATACGTTTATATCAAATTTCTAGAAAGCAATTCTTTTATTCTGGCAGCCACTCGAAATTTCCAGAACTCCGACTGTCAGCCAGCTGATACCGTCAATCAAATTGATAACCGCTTTTTTATCCTATTGGGAAATACCAGACCCCACCAGTATACCCACCCCAGAACGGGCAAGGCCAGATTACGCTCAAGGACGATTAGGTTTGGAACGACTAAAACTCCAAAGTGTTGTTCGCCATACATCGGTTATGCGCAGCAATCGCAAGCATTATTTCTCGCAATACCGACATTCCTCTTCGGCAGGGAGAACGGTACAAAGTAACGACGCTAATCCCCAGATAATCCACCAACTCGCATCGGAGCAGCCACCTAGTTCCGGCGCTCTTTGCTGCATCACCCTAGCAACCAGTTACAAGACCAAGTCAAGGGTCGGGAAAAATATATACCATTCCTAAATTATCCAGACGTGGCGATTATGGAAAACCCTCCAATTAGGAGAAGTCTGATGTTAATAATGTAGAAGAAGAATGTTGTTAAATTAAAATGTTATTGTGATGTAATCGTCGTTGTCGAAATCAGGCAGATGTATTATTCAGGCATATGCAGTGGCGGCATAAAACGACTGCCTTCTTCCACTAAGTCCATTAAGTAAAACGCGATACGTTCGCAGCTGTTTTAGGCCGGATTTACTTTTGTATGTTGCTTTCGTAAAATACATAATATGTAAGTAAATTATGTCTACGTTTACAATAAAAATAAAATTCAGTGAACAATACTTGCGTAAGATTTTGTAAGTTTAAACTGTTATATCTTTATTATATATATTTAAACTGTGTTAAGTTTAAACTTTTATCGCTAATAGGCGGGCCACTGACATGATATTCCACGGCATTCCATAGACAAGCGAACTTACTCATAGTGTTTTAATTTATTTTACTCTCAAAAAATCACGTTGGCTATGTCTCGAACAAACTGTAACGTTTTTAACACAATTTATTTGATCGCATTTTACAGGTTATTATTACCCATTAATGGTATATTGTGTTACAATGGTACTCTTTCTAATGTTCAATTTGGCGAAGATCCTTTAGAACAAAAAAATATTTTTACTATTGATCGCAGATTCGAGGCTAGACTGCGTTGCTCCTTGACTATGTTGTGTTCAGGTAAATTATATAAGTCAAATTGTTGAATTGTGTGTGCTTCTTGATAAACACGTGGTAAATCAAAACCTAACATTACAATTACCATTTTAGTGATGACAGCAGCAGTTTGGGAATCGAACCCAGACTTCTTGAATACTTGACATTCAAAGCGAGCGCCTGGTCCCTGAGCTTTCTTTAAATAATTCTCCTTATTTTATGTCGTTTTAAAGTCGAAATCTTAATAGGTATTCTTGTATAAGTTCACAAGGTAGATGAGAACTTTTTTTGTAGTCGTACATAAAAGGTAATTAAATAAAATTACAATACGAGTACTTTTGTGGATACCTTATTCATCTGGGAATACGTGTTGAGAGGTCTACTTGGGTTCCTAAAGACTCGTAGTATTTAAAATAATGTTCTCTTTGCGTAGTCATTAAGTTATATAAATGTATAGGATCTTATTCTATGAATTTGTATTCTCTTTGTTCTATGGCTCAAAGAGTATAATAACATTAAATTTTTTTACTTTGGCTTGTATAACTTAATTGATAACCGTCATTATACACTTTTAATACATTTAAGCAGATTTACAGAATTTAAAAACGATTATATGTAGCCTATTGATATTTTTCTTATATAATTGATAAATGTATAATAATGGACACTTATTTATATTGTGTTGGCTGGCGTTCTGTGTTAAATTATCATTCGGAGTTTTCTGCTTCAATTGCTCGTCAAATCACCATAGCTGGATTCGCTGTGGAGGAGAAATAACAAACAGTATTGTTGACAGAACTCTACGAAATGTGGTGAACTGTAGTGCAGGTGTTTTCATGTTTCTATTAATCCGATTCATAAAGCTCAAGTTTAAAGTAATGCGATGATGAGTTAGAAGTTCCGACTTTTTTTATACAAAACTTAAAAGCTGCGATACTTTAATCCGTGATTCCACTATGAATTTCGCTAATCGGTAGTTATAAGCTGCAATAAATTTCTTGCTTGCTTGTCGCGCCCACACTAAATGCGATATCCACTGTTCCCCAACGAACAGTGGGCATTGGCGTTGTTGCTTTGCGCCGCTTTCGCTACCATCTGCAGCGGAGTCGCGGGGGAAGAGGTTATTGCGATACGCCATTCTCTCTATCCTCCATGGCTCCGGCGAGACAACACCGCCGATGCAGCCGTGTTGTGGGCTCGAGGGCAAGCCGTATCGATATTACGAAACGCCGTTCTCCCTAGCCCCTAGACTAAATGTGGTCGACGTCGGAATCATGGATCTGCCGTTGGTAACTGGGAGAGTTAGTACGCCTGTATGTTCACTTTCATTACCTCTTTAGCCTTCGGGTGTCGTACTGGGGCGAGGGGGGCATCTATTGCTCACGCGGGGACATATTTGTGTCACAGCGGGAAAATGGAGATAAATAAGAAATAAGAAGAATAATAAATAAGAAGGAAGGTGGTAAGGCTGAGTCCATTCCTTTGGAGAGGCACACTCGTGCCACCGGCGCTTGTGAATAACCGTGGGATTTTCGTCGGTGCAGCATTGAGACGGACAGATAACAGTACCACACCAGGCCTTTTGGGACCGCCCAGTAAACCCTGGCGCGGTTATTTTTGGATGGAGCCTCCGGCAAATACTTGCAGTAGTGCAGTCTGCGATCCTCAAGATCGTATTATAAAGCGGGCTTCGAATGTAGTATTCTGGATACTAGTGGTTGGGTATGTGTAGATACTCAGAGTTAGAAAGCGCCGAACCACCGAACATGATATCTCTAAGCGATTCACCTAGATGGCGATCTCGACCAATGTTGATGGTACCATCCCTTAGGATGTATATCTGATTGCGATAGTTGTTCGTCATAATAACTTGATCCTTAGCCAAAGAGATAAAACCTACTGTTTTCCAAAAATGTCACCGAAACATAACCAATGGAGTGCGGGGACATTATTATGAAAGGCATGTCTAAAATCACCCGCGGGGCTCTTTCCCCTTCTACGAGGTCTCTCGACTGGAGACGCTCTGTACTGCCGGATATTGCCATTGTTCGTTGGCAAAAGAGGCGTGACTTCTCATAGCCGTTCTCATCAGTCACCGACGATTTCGGATGATGCATCTTGTGAGACATTATAAATAGTCCGAAATTTCCTGTACAGGGCGTTTTAAATTTAGTTTTCCTCCACCTGAGTGTGCCTAAGATATTTAACAGGCATGGTCCAATCCATCTATACGTATGCTTTATTTACGCCCAACAAAAAACCGTTAAGGCCTTCTGTCATCATCATCATCATCATCATTTCAGCCTATTTACAAGGCCACTGCTCAACATAGGCCTACCCAAAAGATTGCCATAAAGCTCGTTAATGAGCCTCCTGCATCCATCGACTTCCCGCAACATATGTGTCAGACGTGCAGAAAATAAATCGCGGAGCTACTATTACATTATTATTATTAACATATCAACCTCTTCGATAAAAAATAGGTATCAAAAAGGCTGATATGTTTTGAAACTCCCATAGATAGGTTTTTGCCTCGGATTTAGTACCCTTTTCGACACTTAGGACTGCTCGTTTATTCGTCTTCAGCTCTATTTTTATAGAATTGCTAAAATTAAAAGTGACTTTCAGGAATTATATCAGAATGAAGCTTCTGAGATTATTCTGTGTCATTGTTATTCCTCCAAGGTCGGTAATACATTAACATAGTACCAATACCAAACTAATCTAGTAGCAGCGTGACACTAGTACTAGTCTGTGTTTATTCGTCTTTCTTGTCGTCTCGTTGTTTTTTATTTACTAGGTTATAGACTTTAACACCCTAAAAGTTAAAAGCAGTGGCAAGCTGAGGCTGAAGGCTGGAGAAAGAGTTTATTATTAAAAATGTGCTCCGTTTAAATAATTCTATACCCAATAAAATTGTATTGTTTCAGATAATACTGTATGTTTCGTCCGTTCATGGACTGCTCGAGCAAAACATGCTTGGATTGTTCAACGAGGTTGCTATGCGCTGAATAGGGAAGAATCTTTGCCATTAAGCCTTTCAGGCACAACGAGATCGATGACTTGCCAGCGTCAAAGGTTCCTTTATAATTTAAAAATATTAATAATTTGAAAATAATATAGAATCATCTTTATACCAAACATTTTCCCAAATGCCGCCTGCAGACTAAAAATTCTAAAGACTTTCAATTCTATGCAAGTCAACTCTCCATCTTGAGGGTGGTCATCCAAACTGAGCTTACCTTTACGAATATGCGTTGATATAGAATATATATATTATTAATACATTTTAGATTTGCAGACTAGAAACGAAACGACGATTCGCCCACCAAAAAGCTTTATCAATTTAAAATTATTTCCTCATTTACAATTACAGATTTCCTGATGCCGAATACAGAGTGTGCTTTTGTCAAGCCGATCGATGTAATGGAAGTACATATTTTTGGTTTGATTATCCGCAACATCTTTTATCGTTAATTATTGTGCTTCATTTACTCTTAAAATATGATATATCTATCTATCGTATCATAACCAACAGCAATTAAAATAGTGGCTATTTATTTGTTCTATTCTGGTTAAGTCAATTGTACAATTCGTCTGAACTGTATGGTTGGCAATAAACATTGACTTTATCGGTATATAAGCAGCTTTCACTTTATCTAAGCTGGCTGTCTATTTCTACGAAAAGGACGGTAAGAAAAGTGTGTGTTAGTGGGCCGCGTCCGTCGAGTCGCATACATAGTTTTTGTAGACACATCATTGTAACTAAACCTACATAATTAAAAACATACGCAATTTTCTTTTCTTGTAACAAGTTTCATTGATAAATGTAAATTCCAATTAAATTATTCATTAACATGCGAATGAAAAAAAAATATGTAAACAAATTATTTATTTTAAATTTTACATCTAACATTTGTGTAAACGGTATTTCATAAACACTAAGTATATAAACATGGTTTATTTTTTAAACAATTTTGAAGGTTATACCCATAATAACATTGCTCGGATATATCTGATTTTAATATAACGGTTCATAAATTTTTATACCGAAGCATATTGTAATTATGCCCTTTTAGAAAAATTTAAAAGTATATTATGTTGCCTAATAAAGTTTGCGTTGGCATCTGCCTCGAATTCCTCATAAAAACTGAAATGACATTATTATTGTGTAATCACAATTATCTTCTCTGTCTTAGTTATTATTTCAGTTTATGCTCTGCATTGTTATTATAATTTTATAATTTTAATGTATCAGTCTTTTTAAGCATTCGTCTACACTTCACCTTAAACTCTTTACTAAGAGGACATTAAACAGAATGTATACTAATTTTGATGTTAAATATTCTCTATGGATGAATTTTGTAACATAGTGTTCCATATATATTAAAACAAATAAAAATCAGCATTGCGAAGTTACCTCAGTAGTACTGAGGAAGGGATCTTTCCTCCTTAGGCTCCGTAACATTAATTATAATAGAGTTTTATTCTGAAGTGCTGACAATTACGTGAGACTATTATTTGTTTGCTTACTTTTTTTTAGTAATATTTGTACAATGGTAAAAGTGAAGTGCAGGACGATTTCACTATTTAATCCAAAATATTTCTTTGGTGTGAAATCGTACACCCTTACAAAAACGCTAAAAATATGTTTGTTACCGATTTCTCAGAGATAATTGTTATATCAAAGGCTAGTTAAATTAAATGCAAACGAGGTAACTAAAGTTTTTTTGTTAAGAAATCGGCCTTTTGGTCTTGTGCTATGTTATGTATCTAAAAATTTAACACATTTTAATCATACCATTCATCTGTCTTCATTCACGTGTTGCTTCACGTCTTCGTCATCGTTTTCCAGTTTCTCGATTGAAGCAATGGCATCTCTGTTTAAAGCTTGCACTAGCAATTTGTTGAATTCGGTCTCATTTTTGCGGTCTTTTAAAAATTCATCAACGTATACTTTTGCGTCTTCATTGAAAGGCAATAAATTACCACGCTCAATTTTTCTCTTATTTCGCTTTTGAATCATGTTTTTGTTTTGTGATTTGTAATTGTTTTCATCACTGTCTACGATACCTTTTTTGTATAATTCTATAGGGACATTACTTCCATCACTTACATCATATTTAATACCCATATCAGTTTCTTGTATTTCTATTGATCCTTGTCCATTAGCAATCAAAGCCTTTAAATCTTGAGCTCGACCTGCTCTCGTTGTGTCTAACTTTTCCAATTTTTTAGTATGTCTTTCTTTTAGGGGATGTAAATGCTTCACTTCATTTGTTACACTTTGTTTCGTAATGTCATTCCGTGATACATCATTTAAGTTGTTTTTTCCTTTGGAACTATATGTTTTTACTTTAGAATGTCCCTGAATGATTAAGTACATGGGTACAGTGGGAACATCTGTAGAAAATTTAGATTCTTGAGAGGAGCTAGCTTGAGTTGTAGACGTTGTCATTGGTGTTGTAAAACGCATATGCAAATACGGATCCTGCGTATGGTCAGATGGTTTTACATGAAGTAAGTTATTAAGAATGTGGGGATTAACGTGAAAAGGTTGATTTTCTGATAGTTTAGTACTTTCTGGAATTTTAACAGGCAGTGGAGGCTGCATACTATGCATATCTTCTAATTTTCTATTATCCTCTGTTGTATGTTCTTTAAAAACATGTATATTTTCTGAAGCATAAGCATATAGGCTGTCTTCTGGTCTGTCAGGATTAGTCGCTAAAGGCATTGACATCATTGGACCTAACATATCGAATACTGTTGGTTTCGGCCTAAAGGGCAACCTTACCGTTGTAGGAATCATATTTGTTGTTTTATATACAGGTGTAGTTTCTTCATTTGTATTCCAGCTTTCTGTAGTAGATTCATAAGTGGCATCACTCGGTGGCCAAGTTGGTTGTGTGCTACTTATTGTTGGCTCAATAGAGGGTAAAGCAGTAGGTACAAATGCAGTAACTAATTGCTGACCAGATGTAATCAGAGGTAGTGGTGATTCAGATAAAAAGGGTTTGTAAAATAAGTAAGGTTTAGAAATTTTAATACTATGATCATTTAATATAAAATTATGTGTATCGTTCACTATATCGTTATCATCAAATGGTGTTGTTGGGCCCCATCCAGCGTAATCACTAGTTACTGGGCTGTTTGGCAAAAATCTTGTTTGATTGATACCTAAAAACCAATTTTGACTAGTAGTCGAAGATTGGTAGATTAAATTTGCTTCCTGTACAGCGAAAGATGATAAATGTTCCGGAGCTATTGTAGTAGGTATATTCATAAGCATTGGTTGTTTAGGCGATGACATAGGAACGGTCAACTTTTCTTCAGGATTAATAAATAGAGAGGGTTGATGTCCACGTGGTGGTGGTGGTGGAGGAACCAGTATTGTCATAGGATAGTATTCACTGTACTTGTAGGTATAATCTTCATATTTAAGAGGAGAGGGGCGGTGTTGTCGTTTTGGAGATATCGGTGGTTGCCGGGGAGCGACACTTGGTTTTCGTGAAGAGACACCAAGCACCAAAACTTCTGATTTTCTCTCAGGATAGTGTTCATGTTCGGGACGAGCTTCATCAGCCCAATAATGAACCCGTTCCAAAACGGGGGGTTCATAGTCGTAAGTCGGATCGTTTCGCAGTGGGTCACCACGTCCTGTCAAAGGTTTCCATTGTTCAAAGTCCATTCGAGGAGAGAAGTTGGAACCAAAACCGCTGGCACTTAAACCACCATCTAAAAATAGAAAATAGTTAAACATTTAAATTCCTTAACTTGAACCTTAAATTACTATAAATTAAATATGTTGTGCATTACATACGGGATATGTTACCAACGTGTTGGAGAGTAGATATGGGACTAGGTTTCGAATTTACTGGAACCAGTACCCAAAGCAATTTTATGAATAGCATCCCTCTGTGTTCCTGTGAATAAAATGTTAAGCTTTAGAGTGATAGACCACAACTATAAATTGTTTTTGTAAAATAGTTTATTTTTGCAAAAAATGGGTTGTCAATAAAATACGTATGCAAAAAGATCCCTGGCCCCCTGCAGGGTGAGTGAGGATGAGAGCAAAGTTTTGTATGGAAGTTTTGGACCTTTTCTATAAATCTTATAGAAATGTATATATTAAGGTTCATTACGACGAGAATTGTAATGTTAAATGATGATTTAAGCTTTGCTTTAATTTTACAATATAACCGATTTTTATTTTTATTGTTCAGTAAATCGCCTGAATAACAATACTTTAGAAATTCATTGTGTTACTGATTATCATAAATATAATATTTCATTTCTTCAGTCTAAGTTTAGTAATGTATTATTGAGAAAAAAATGTTGTGTAGCGTGGAGGAAGCCAACTGCGAATTTTAGGAAACATATTATAGTTGGCCTAAATTAACCAAATCAATTCCTGTGAATTTAAATTTGCAAGGAATAAAAGGATACAGTAAATTTCATTAAGGTTTTAATATACTTAGATTAAAGTTAATAGAAATGATTTTTATATGTGAAATGGTAAGTACATATATACATATTTTCGGCAACTTTTATGTTTGGTAGAATATAAACGTTTATCATAAAGACTACTTTTTTTAAGCGTAATTTTGGATGCATGAAATTTGTTCACGGCGTACCGGTGGATATCGTGCAATTAGTACGGTCTGTAACGGCAGCGGTGGTGAGCTGTCAGCAATTTTTTTCGGCACGCAAGTCGCTCGTTAAAATACCAGGCGGCATGGCAGGATGAAAGACGAGCTAATTTAATATTATAACCATCCTCCTTATTTACGTATACGAAATACAATGACCTCGTTTGCTCGTTACGGAAAAAATGTAGATTTTAATGGTCAAAAATCTGTGTTAACGAGCAAAAGACTTGCTGTGTAGCATTGTCCAAACAACCCCTTACAAAAAAAATTTGGTAATTAATTCTCTTTATAAAACGGCTCCCGTCGCACTTATTGTAGATATCTATTGAGTTCTATGAAAAAAATATATTTCCAACATTCTATATTTTCTACGACTTTGCCTATTATTTTCTAACAAATATATGATTATGTTTCTAGAACCCAGGTCGGAGAACATCAGGATACGGTGCAGTGAAAGCGGTGCGTGCTACGAATCGCAACTCTAGTGCTACCTGACAGGAATGATGAGGTGGTGTTCTGCATCTAATTTGCCCTCTTTGTGTCGCCCTTTCACTCTTATATCATCATCTGTGTATTACGTGAACTTTTAAACACTTATAGTTAGTTTAAATAGATTTAAAAACTGGGAGATTATCAATTCGAATTCACGTTTATTCTGCTAATGAACTTCAGGTATACTTGCGGAAGGTTTTGAGATAATAATAATTTAAACCTAATTTCGCCGAATTATAATTTATCAAACACTATATTATAAAATTTGCCGAGATATTTTAACTATAGTTATAGATAAAGGCACAGGCAAATAATTCTATAATTGTGTCAAATTTTAAGGCGATGGTAATAGTAGCTACAGGGGAAAAGGCCAGTGACACGTAGTTATATAAGCGTTCTCTGGGGTAAATTTTCATTTTATTTAACATAACTAAAAAAAAATATTAAAAAAAAGGCATGTACCGCCTCACTTAAAGGCAACCACGGAAAATCAGAAGATAGAGTCGAGATGTATATTTATATGTATACATAGATGTATAGATATACTTACACTGGTATTCGGAAACAGCAACATTAATTTTGACATATTATATACTTTAACAAATTTTATATATAACGGCGAATATACCTTCTCTTTCTCCAAACGTCAACCTCTCCTGCACGTGCTGCACTTTGCTAGCAAACAAACGAGGCTCGGTCGACAGAATTATGGCGGAATGCCCATCGGAATTTGCTCATAGACTAGTATATTGGAGCGTCCTATTGGAGCAACATCATCAGTGCGAGGGAACGGGCACTGCGATCAACCCGCTTGCCCTGCGTGATAAGTATGAACAAACCTTCTAAGAAATGTCTGACGTTTTATGCTGGCGCTGTTTTGGAGAGGCCGTCAGAGAGGATTCAGCTAAGTAGTAAAATAAACGAACCTTTAAGGTAACATCTTTGTTATCAATCATTAGTCCGATTACCGATTAACAGCCACTATTCATTACGACCTTGCCTACAAGCATCTTCATTTCACGTTCGGCAAACATTTGTCTGACACCGCAACAACTTTCCATTTCTTAGTTTATAAGCTATTGTGGTTAACCCGACCCTCTAGTTTTACCGACTATTAAAAAGTATATAAGTATTAACCATAAGATCAACCCGAATGTCAGTGAAAACACCTCGAGAATGCGCTCTGTTGTTGTGCCAGTTACAGGCGTAGGTTACAGTGGTCAGTAGGTGGATAGGTACTTAGTATTCTTACCAAACTGTAATGCTTGAAGAAGGAGTACTACGAGTATATACCTCATAATATAATGTACCCTTGTTCGGTATATTTCGCTCGATTTTCATTTTTATATATATAAATTTTCTATAACCATATTCTAATATCGTAACGAAGCAAACTGTACATTGAATAAATTAAAAAATATTTCTAACACATAGTATTAGAAACGAAGAAGTATTTCTCTGAATCCAAATACTGGTTAGTATGTCGTTTTCACGATATGAATATTTAGGAAATATCATCACTAACTTTTTGAAAAAACCGAAACACTTAATAATAAATGAACGTTTCACATGGCATCTGCCACTCCGTCGTCCCGTGCGTGTCGTCTAATTCTAACTACTAACTAAAATCCTTCAGTATCACTATCTCATGAATAAATACTATTGCTATCTAAATATCATCTCATACTATCTCATTTCAGAAACATTTTTTTAGACCGATGATGGGTAGCAGTGTTTAAAGTACGATGTGCCTGGTAATGCGATCATCAAACCGACTGCCAACCGTGGCCAGGCGATAAATGTCCAACAGCAGACTACCTAAATACTTAGTGCTAAAGAAGAAAAAGTATAATAGATATACTCGTAATATAGTGTATAATAGATTGTGTAATGAGACGTTTTCCAACTCGGCGAATACGGAGAAACGCCACACGCAGTATCCGCAGTCGAATTATTTGACCATAATATACACAGTCGTTTCCGCTTATTCTGTTTAATTTACATTCTTGGAATGTTCATCTATGTAATGTGAAAAATCAATAATGTGGATTGTCTATCGCTCGCGATACTTAGATTTTTACGTTGCCGCCCATTGCATAAGGGAGTGATCTTCGATGGGTGTCGTAAAAGTCGTATTATGGGAAATATGCTTAACGTCTTTGTATGATATCCTTCTGGCCTGGTTTTACTTTCCCGTATCCGATGTAACGTTGTAATGTAGTAACGCTATGTGATCAGAGGAAAAGTCAGATGCAGTGTTAGAGAAACGGGTAGCATCTCAACGCAACCAGACCTGCAAACCTATAATTTGGTGTGTATATGCTGAACATTAACAGAAAAGCAGCGATGTCACCTTTCTATACTGTATACGAGTACACTGACATAATACTTGAACTGAAATAATTTAATAGGAAATGTGTTCGCATTGCGATAAATATAAATATTTTTGTTCAAAAATATACGTTTATATATAAATACTAGAAAGTGTGGATTCGATTTTTTACTTTTTCTAACTTTTGTACCCATATCGTTATAACACTGCCATTGATTTCCACGTCTCATTGCAGACGTGACGTCCTTATCGCGACACATGTTTACACCAAATACAGGCTATGGTTTTATCTCATACGTTTTTTAAAAAACATTGAGTTATATTCGTTTTGATTTTGTGGTAGGATATTCACTTTGATTTCACACATAGACCTGACAAACTGGCAAAATCAATGTTGATGATAAACTCCAATTAAAGAATTTTCTTTGCAAATTATTTTACTGGATTATGTTTTCATCGGATAGTTGTAATTGTTGTTAAATTTAGTGGTATGGTTGTCAAAAAAACTTATTGACAACCTTCGAACATTATCAAGTAAAAATTTAGAAACTGTGTATCAATTTCAAATTACAAAAAAATACAGAACCTTGCCTAAGTTTCAATGATATCTCGTACATGTTGTTTATGTCGGCATTGTAAATCGAATTACGTATTGAATAGCATTGCAATGCCTTTTAAGCTTAAAACAGTAAAATTATTATATGCAGTTTCATTGAAGAATTGCTGTATAGAAAAAAGGACCAAAAGGAAAATTGATAATCTCCGGTCGTTAATTAAATATAGGTATACAAATATCAGCTAGACTGAGTTACTCAAACCTGGTGACCAAGAAACCACCTGATGTTCCTCTAAGGTCGTGGCAAGCCTTCAGTGTGACAACGCATGGACCAGGCACTAAATACAATGACTTCCAATTCTCGGCGCCAATTGAATGCTTAATCATTGTTGCCTGATCTTTTAATTTTTATAATTTAATTTAATTATAGATTACAATGTTTAAAACCAAATGAAAACTGATCAGTAAATATCTAGATCCAGAGGTTTAAGAACAGAAGTTTGGTACGTTTGCTCTATTTAAGTTACTGAAGGTGACCAGATTAAAAAAAACCGTGTATATATAGTTTTTTAAACTATGTACTAAAATTTTCGGTATCTTTTTTAATCTTATTTAAACTGCGGTAAGTTTTTTATAATTGTTTCATAATGTACATAAAGGATAAATTTTCGCTTACTATTAATCTTAATAATTTTTGCGTGTACACTTAAGACACTATAAACCCTTCATGCGCAGTTGTTGACTACTGTGACTGATAGTGTTTCGAAGTTATCGTTGTGGTCTAAAGCGGTCAGGAGGACATCATCATCATCATCATAAACATATTGACAAGAGCCTGGTTATTCGCTTAATTGTGGCATGTAATAAATTAGCTTAATAAATAATTATTTATGCGCTTCCGAAAACCTCACTGACAACTCGCTAATAAAGCGAAGTGAAAGTTTCTATAGCGTTTATTTATGAAAGATGAAATTAATATACTAGCGGTGAACTAGGCGCGGGGAACAAGGCGTGAGAAACAATTAAGCGTTTAAAACTAAAAGGTAGTGTTCGTTTATGATATTATAAGCAGATAATGCCTTTAGGTTCGCATGTGGTGGGCCAATGGTGGATAGCCCAGACTGATTGGCGCCAAAGGTAATTTGACGCCTACGACCGGCGGTCTAGCCGCGACTATTACTAATACTATTTTATCAGTTACATTACAATAAATCGAAATTTAAACCAAAAGCCATAAAAATTATATTTTATATGCTACGTGAATAATATGTTTTATTCATGTTTTATTTTGTAATGATTAATATTTCAATAATCTGCTAAATAATTGTAATACTTATAAGGGCAAAGAGTTAAAATTGTCAATTGCAGTAATTTAAATATCCTGTTACAGTAAAGTTCATCGATTTAAATACACTATATAAAATGTTGTAACCAAATTAAAAAAGGGTTGGAAAAGGGAACATAGCTTACTATGTCTTTTTCCAAATGTCAATCTGCAGCATAGTGCTAGCAAAGAAACGAGGTTCTGGTGACCGAGTGATGGTGGAATATCCATTCGAATATACCAAACTCAAATCCCACAGAGTGGTGATGGGGAGCAGTTTCAATAGTGCGAGGGTACCGGCACTGCGCTGACCAGCCCGTGTGCCCAGCGTGGTGAGTATGGACAAACTATTCAAAAAATGTACCGGCTTTTGCTGGCGCTTTCTTGGAGAGTTCCTATGTTCAACAGTGGACTAAATACGCTGATGTAGATGTAGAACCCATCCCATATTATCTCATGGAAGTGGTAAAAGAAGATTCGGAAAAATTCCAGAATATTCTAGTAACTTACGTCGGGTGGCGGAATAACAACTTCAATTACGTTAAACCTAAATTATTCAGATCGGAGATGGGAATCAGTGTCCAGTGCGGCGATCAACAATCAGCCTGCCATTACGGTAAACCCACCGTGTTTTCTTTTGTGTTTGTTTTGCCAGAGGAGCTACATATCCGCTGCTGGCCTTTAAGGAAGGAATAGGCTCTTTTCTTGAAGGTCCCTAAGTCGTAAACTTTTCGGAAATACCGCTAGCGACAGCTCATTCCACAAAGTCGAAGTGTGGCGCAGAAAATTTCGAGTAAAAGCACTGGTGGAATGTCAACCATCTAGGTGGTATTGATAGATTTCTTGGAACTTGGAATTCTGTCGCGATGTACGATGGTAAACTCAGTGGCTGGGATCAATCCGAACAGTTCCTCAGAACATTCCCCGTGGTAAATTTTGTAAAAAATGCAAAGAGAAGCAACATCTCTTCGCAAGGCCAAAGCTTCGAGTTGGTACTGGGGAACTCCTGCCCAGAGATGAGAACAGTATTCCATGTGGGGCCGAACTTGCGCCTTATAAAGTTGCAATCGGTGACCAGCATGAAATACTGTCCCTCTCTATAGACCTCACCAAGCTTTTTGGAAGCCAATTTGGCCCTTCCCTCCAAGTGACCACGGAACTGGCGATAAGGGGAATGTTCTCAAAAAGAGGAGAAACGAAGAAAATAATTCTTTTTAACGGTAAATGCGCAAACATGTGTCTTTTTGGCATTGAATAGGGCCAAATTACGTCGACCCCAATCAGAGACTTTGATTAACAAGGTCTCGACTTCAGACACAAGATTGTTCCAGCACTTTTCGACATGCTCCCGAGAAATATTCGCACGGCCTGTATATAGGGCATCACCCGTGCTGTCATCTGCATAGCAATGCATGCTACTGATTTGTAGCATGTCGATGATATGCAAAAGGAACAGAATGGGAGATAGCACACAGCCTTGTGAAATTACAGAAACTATGTGTGAATGTACAGCAGTGGATTAGAAGCTATTAAAGAAGAAGAAGAATGTTGTAACCCACTGAGAGTGAGAGTTTAAATATACCTCCACAGACTAGACAGAAGACGAAAATAATATAAATCACATTCGAACCAATCGAACCATTTATTTAATTGAATTTTTGGTATGCTTTCTTCCTTTATCTCTTAATGCTCTTTGACTATAATTTATTACGCAATCTTATTGTGTAGATTCTACATACAAACAAAAAAGATGTCTTCTGTATGTCCTAACGAATAATACTTAAAATAAATTAAGACTTGAACCTGTAATCACATTGTAAATAAATACCAAAAGGTTTCGAATTTATATTAAGTGCATGTGCAAGTGCATGGACTAGGTACATAATCCACGCACAAAAAAAAATTCGAGAGCACGGCTATTTTAAAATAACCTAAAGAATTACGTTAATAATTAAATAAGGGCAATAATTAGTATCAATTTTAAATGACAACGTTGTATTTGATGTATAAAAATAATTAATTTGAATCCGTAAATCCGAATTTAAAAATAATACAACTTATCTGTCATGTTGTCTAGTTAAAAAATTAGGCACTTCTAGTGTATTAACCGTGTGGGTGCGCGCAAGGAAAGAAATATTAACACTTTCACAAGTTTTATGTGTCGATGACCAGTCTGACTGCCAAGGTAAAGACGAACCCACGCACTAGCCGTAAGCATATTATATTACACGATTTCCACAAATTTTCAAAGCATGTTAATAATGATTATATCCGAGAAGCTTTTAATACAATAAATTTGGTCTTCTATCATTTTTGCAAAGACTTAACAAAGTGACAAGTGACATATCATTGTTATTTAATGCCATTAATATTAATGTTTTGAGGTGGGTGGTGGTGTCTCTTACATGATGTAAGAGTCACTATCATCAGTCATCGCTTGTGTCGTAAAAGTGCCTCCAATATATGGCCGAATTACCATCGCAAATATGAATTTTAAATATCTATAACAATAGAAATTCTAGTTGTAGAAGAAAGTTGTGGGAGTTCTATATTCAGCTGTTTACGCGCTAATGATGATTTTTATGAATAACAATACATTTTTTCCTAAATATCATACACACATAACAACCCCGGACTCTCAACTCGATATCTTCAAGGCTTCAGAGCAAATGACTGACGTTGACGAAACGTACAGCAAATTTTTTTTTCTATATAAAGATGAGTCACACATTGTCGGTTTTATTTACAGCCTATTGATAATATTATCGTTTTAAATTTGGATGTACAATACCTGTTACGTATATTAATAAGATTACGAATGCATGTAAAAAGAGTATTATATACCAAAACTAATCAGCTAACGATTTCCGTTACAAAATTTGCTGCGAAGCAATACGAATTCGATATCAAAGTACACAACGATATAAACTGTCTAGATGCGTTTATCGTCGAACATCCCAATACAAAAAGTGGTACTTTTTGCTAATTTTAATATCATTGGCAATTTTATTTAAAATTGCATATTTAAAATATTCCTATTGTAAAGATGATTTCAATATATTAAGATTATTAGAATTTATAATCCACTAAACTCATTAGTCAAAAAGGGCCTCATAAGAATTAGAATTAAAGTAGTTCTAATAAATAAAAAATAACTGACAAGTACAATTTATTTTTAAAAAAAATATGTAAAGCTGTTATTTTTTTAGTATAAAATTCCTGTCTAATTTCGATCACATCGACAACTTGCGAATACTATCGGCAGTAGTCACTGCACAGGATATCGTGTTGTAGTACCGCAAAGGAATGCGATTGCTCATAATCAAAAACGTTAAATGACATAGCTTTTTAAGTTATTCTAAATTAAAAACAACAATTATTGAAACAATGAAATAAAATAAAAAGTTGTTGTTTAAAAGTTAACGCTGTTAAACTCCCTATAAAATATTCTAACTTTTTATTAAACTTAATAACAAATTCGTTTCGTTGCATCATAACATGCAATATGACACGCAAAATTTCAATAACACAATAAAATGTTCGTACACACGAAACACACATACACATGCAAATAGAAGGTACTTTTTCGTATTTGACGGGAAATCGATGTTCTTCTCGTCGACATTTAGCGAGGCCACATGCCTTGAGGCATTAATTTGTAGAGGAGTGGAGGGTTGAGGAGAGTTTGATAGACTTTTCTTACACCCGACTCTTCTCCCGACTACTGTCTGGCCTTTTTTTTCTCTCTCTCAACAGCATCTCCTTCTGCGATAGTACTGCTGAATTTCGCCGAAGGCAACAATGGTGCTTCACGAACTTCCGAGTAAAACGTATATGGCATTGATCTTACAGTAACAACCATGGGATTAATCAGGGCTGTGAGCATGGGATCAACCTCACAGACGCTCTTCTTCTCAAATCTTCTTTCTTCAAAATTATTTCAGCAAATGTATTACGAAAAGTATTTTATTAAGTTTCAAGTTAATAATAACAATATTTTTTTTTTTTCATAAACGCTTTCATCCGTTGCGATACAAGATAGTGTAGGATCTTAATGGTTGTTTTTCAACGAACGCTTGTCAAAGTATTTTAAAATGCCGATTTAAATGTGTCTAACTTCAAAGACATGAAGTTTAATAATGCCCATTACAGCCTTTATGGTAGGTTTTACGTAAAACCCTTTCTTAGCGGATGCCTACATCCTGTAAAATAGATTCCTTACCTTATTTCAAGTTTGTAGAGATTATATAGTTATTGAGATTTCGTGATTAGTCAGTGGTATTTTGCTTTAATATATTTATGTATAGATAGGAAACAAACCTATAATTTTATATACACTATAATAAGATTTTTACTCAACAACATCACAACGTGCACCATGCACACTGCTAGCTCATAAACTAGACTTTGACAACTACCTCGAGGCGACGATTCCTTTCAATTTCTATTTTGAACACAAACATACAATAATGATGAGCAGTAGCATCATTACTGCGAGGGTGTTAGCATTGCGCCCACCGAATATCTTCCATGCAATTAATATAAGCTTTTCAGAAAAGTCGTATTATTTGAAACGAACTCTGCAATAATTAAAATATTAGAAATGGTTAAAGTTACGGATACGACTATCTTGAATATTCTGCATGATCATCTTGGTATGAGATATGTCAATAGAATACCACCAAGTGAGTGCCAAGAATGTACAGGTCGCACCAAACGCTGCGACGCGTTGTTGCGAGTTTTTTAGGTCGTATTACTAAGGATAAAAGGATGAAAGTCATCATTATAAACAAGACTCGATGCAGTGACATAATAAAGGCACAACAAGCACATAGTGTCCGCATCGGCCGGAAAATCCAACATTATTTTTGAATTCAGAAGGAATCCATTTAAATGATTACAAAGAAAAAGCTGTTTTTATAGCGGGAGAATACTACGCTGAAATAATTATAAAGTTGAAAGAGGCTGTGAGGCACAAAGGCTTGCTGCTTTTGGACGACCGTGAACAAAGTGCATATTGAGATGGCTGCTGTACAAATAATAGGTTTTGAACAATTGGAAACCAAAGCTTATATTGGAACACAGTGACAAGTGGTGAGCGTATTGCCGTCTTAGAGTTCTCTGCTCACAGGGGATCGAACTCGGATCCCCTGATTCGAAGTTAGATCCCCTCCACTGGGCAATCGTAGCTTTTATATATTTATTATATACTTATTTACTATTCTAAGAATCTCAATATATTATAACTAGGTGTTGTTATAATAAAAATAAGTGTTAAAAACGAGACAGTTCACCTGATGATAAGTGGTTACTATGCTATGGCTCATAGACACCTATCCATTTGACCCAGTATAAAAAATATATAAATTACTTATGCAACTAATATAATACTTCCTAGATTAACTGAGAACTTTAAACAGAAGGATGAGAAAAGAAAAAAGAAACGAAAATACCTTGAGAATTTATTAATTGGTTTCAAAATTAAGCTCTAACGCGTTGATGTCTTTTATATGTATAAAATGTATATGTATATGAAGAAAATGCAACATAAAATATTTGAATATTTTCATTAACTAGCACTTAAACACTGATTTTTGTTGAATAAAAATAAAAAGAAATGTAATTGCACAAATTTAACTTCTTTAATTGGTTGACATAAAAGTAATATATATATATCTGAGAAAACACTTACCAAATACATTTTTAAACCGTTGTATAATCTAGGCAAAAGTTACGTGCATAGGCTGCACGACACTAGCAGAACACAAACACGGTAAGCACTGAAGGGCGTACCGACGGCGAGTTGGCCGCACGTTGTCTGTACCACGTCTAACAGATGACTATATTAGTAGCAAGCAACGTCTGGCTCTCATAGAGCACGCATGGGGCACCCAACTCGTTTTCTCACCATACAAATACGCTGCCGACCACACATGTCAAGTGGTTCTACTGGCTGTTTCAAAATTAATTGAAATGTATTCGATTCCAATTCAAGTCACACACACATAGTATTACGATGGAGACGACTGCTGACATTTCTAAGTACTACGCATTTCAGTTTGAAAGGACTTTTAAAATTAATAATAACATTTAAGACTAACATATAAGATTATTGATACTACGTTTACTAATATTTATGTCATTATAACAATACATTAGTATTTTTATAGTTAAAGTTTAAACTGTGTTATAATATCTAAAGTCTATTGCACTTGTTTTTAAATATCATACCTATCTTCTATATATTGGTTATGCTTTGCTATGGCTTCCTTGCTTTCAATACACCGATTTGAACATTGACAATAAAATATCTGAGTAAAAGATAAAGTAAGATACTGGTTATAAAAATATACAAAAGCCATCAAGATATGTATACGAAAGGTAAATGACTACAGTGTCCTATTTACGGCTCACTATTAAAAAACATTTTCTTACTAACCTTATTGCCACGAATAATATACAATCTGTGGTTTTCTTCACGTGACAGGAAGTAACAATTTAGAAAATAATCAAACATTTGTTCATTAAATTTACATACCGAGCTACGACCTACTTAAAGAGTTTCTATAGCTTTTTCTTGAGATATTTAGTTATTTTACGTTATTATAATATCTGGGACTACTAGTTTAGCGGCCATTGTATGTAAATTCAAACCAAGGCATAGAACAAGTAGTGATGAACCCGCAATTTTCATTACTATTCTGCGGTACTGGGACACACTAAGACACACACACACACACAGCTAAAGGGAATAAGAAAATTTACGGATGAGATACGTCGCCACCAACAAAATGCCGCCTATGCATCTGGTTACAGCAAAATTGAAGCAGCGTTGTTTTTCTTCTATGTACAAGAACACTGAAAGGATGTGTTTGGAGTAGTTAGAAGATATATGTAAAGGCGCTATGGAAAGGGCTATCCACGAAGTTTATCTACGTGATAGCGTTTACAACGATGATATCCGCTACAGAACTAGGGTAAGCGACATAGCCGCAAGGATCAGCAAGCCGATGTAGTAATGCGCCGGCCACGTAGCTCGCAGAACCGACAACCGTTGGGGAAAAAAGGTTCTCGAGTGGCAGTGTGGGACGACCATCCACAGGATGGAGTGACGCCCTGCGCAGTGTTGCAGAAAGTCGATGGATGCAGGTGGCTCAAGATCGAGCTTTGTGGCAATTTTTGGGGGAAGCCTATGTTCAGCAATGGACTTGTGATAGGCTAAAATGATAATGATGAGGAGATATATCGCTTATCATAGCGAAAACTTTATTCTACTTGAAATTATAGCTAATAATAATTACCATTTTTAGGTTTCCGTACGGAGGACTATTACTAAACCCACACCGTCTTTGCTTCGTCGTCACCACGCCATAATTTTCACAGACTATGTGTTCATATAGTGTTTTTTGTCAATTATAGTGGTTCACTATGTGTAAAATTGTAGGTTCCTCATACCAGAAACGTGTTTATTCACCGTTTTTTTTTGATTTTGCTCTTTGATATAAACTATATTATACACATTTTTTAAACGTAGTGTGATTATAGAGCAAACTCTAAAGTAAAACAACAAATAATAAAAACCTCCTTTTTCTTTTGTTTTCGAATTGGAGTCGAGCTTGCGCTAAGGATCCCGAACTGCATGAAAGAATACACAAAAATTTTGGTGAATATGCGCGAGTCCGACTGGCCGGTTTTTATTCTATTTTGCAACCTTTAAGTAAAAAGTAAACTTTTTTGTCAAAGACCTTTCCTAATGGGATAGGACTTAACGTAATTACTACACTAGATTAGCGGGTTAGCGATCGCAGAATCAGACGCTGCTGCCCGTTACCGATTTGGTTAATTTAGTTCTTGCTTTTATGAGATGGTTAGTAGATTTGTTCGGTATTTCTCTTAGTCAACATTTACGATATCTATGGAATGAAATGGAGTGGCAACTTATCTTACTCAGCTCTCTCACGGCCTTAAACAGCAAGTTATTCATCGAAAACCATTTCCATACAAAAATATTTTTCGAAAAACTGCTCTCTAAGCGCTTCAGCGAATCCTCACAGCTAGCTCTAAAAGATACTTCTCTTTTAAAGCTAGTTTGCTGAAGTCCCCTCGCTTGGTAGGCGAATTTCTGATCACATTACTAGACGCTTTGTATCTTAGACGCAGTCTTACCGTCAGTAGTCTGGGTGTTCGAGATAGTTATTCGCCATCTGTCAAAGACTATAAGATTTTGCTGGCTTTTTCAAACAGAAGAAAAATTATAAGACACATTTAATAATAAAAATAACATCCTATAAACGCCCATATTTATTTTTTACATGCGTTTTAGAGTCGAATCCGTCAAAGAAGAGAAGAATCCGTCGTTCTACTCAACTGTGGGCACCATATGTCTTTAAAATATTTTAGTATCCTTTAGTCAATACATTTAAGTAAAAAAAAATAATAACTAATCGTACTCGTATTATCAACCTTCCGTTGATTTAACGGATTTAAGATTTAACAGGTCACAATACTAGTCTTAGGAAATAAAAATTCAATAAAACTATTTTTTGCTATAGAACAATCCAAAAAAAACAGAACAATTAGTAATTTAAAATAGATTTTAAATATTCCGTTACTTTATTCGGAAACTATTAATTGTCTCTTAATTTTGTCTATATTAGTTTTTTTTATAATAAAGAGGTTAATTATGAAGTCTAACGCACGATATATGTTTTTGTGAATTTGGAAAAGGGCTACTTCAGCTATTTTTTCCAATGCCATGCATGCCACAAACGGAGCTAAGCAAATGAAAATATTATTTTCTACAAAGCAGCAACAAAAGCATAGTGGCGGACTACGACAGCCCCATCACGTCTGAAAGAACATAAAATAACATTAAAAGCAAAAAGAAAATATCGTTTGTAAAAGTAACGCCACCGAAAGCCTACCTGTACATTCGGAAACATATAATCAGCAATAAAAATTTAAAGTTTCGCAATTATAGTTTACTTCTGAAGAAATATTCAAACATTTGTTTTTCACATTTGCTATTATTCTCGTACTTCGCCCTTCCTGATGATCTTAAGATAGGTCCTAATAAGCACTCTTTAAAAATATAGTTTCGCATGCATTTACTTAATAAATGTTAACACCAATTGACAAATTATATATGTTATATACATATTAATTATAATATTTCCTATATTTACATCTCTTTATTTTTGGTAAACTATAACTAATGTATCGTGTAGTTCATCGGATTTATAGTTATGTAATGATTATAATATATGTAAATATATAAATGTACATATCGTTATAAATATTATAATTCACCTTTTCATATTATTTCATTACCCTATTACCTGCCACGTATTTTTTCTCCATCACGTGGGGTTGACTGGTAGAGAATGCCACCTGGCATTAAGTCCGCCCATTGAAACCCTTTCAAATAAGGTGTGAACAATAAATCATAAATAAATAAAAAAAAAGAATAACAATTAAAATTTGGGTAAGGAATTCAGATCCATTGTTTTTTAAGCCTGGTCGACGTCCGGGTTCAGCACGTTTTTGATTGCCTATTAAATAATCCATTGGATTAGCTGTAAATACGAATTCCTTTTAAGTTTTCAAATGGTTTACATTTGCATACATAATTACGTAATGCATAAGATACATGCATATTAGGTTTGATGTCCTATAACTATTATTAACAGCAGCAATTAGTCGAAATGCTATGAAATTACTATGTATGTTCTGATTTCTGTAAATATGACAAAGTAATATTTATATTCATATACAAAAAGATATATCTCGGTCTAAGTCTCGGCCCGCCTTCGTCCGAATTTGTCTGTGAATTCGTGTATAACTTCTAAACTTCTAAGCGCATTTCATTGCAGAATTCACCATCATTAGGAACATTTCGTATGATGTGTCCATAGACGATTTTACACATCTAATTTATATATTACTAATCTGACTGTGAAAAACAGGAGCCATTCGCTAGAATAAAAAAAGTAATAACGTTCAAATAAACTTATAAAATACAAAATTGTTGCAAAATGAAATAGCTATTAGGTCTTGTAGCGGTGGCATAAGAAAATCTGAAACCTGCGCCAGTGTAAAAACAGACGCAAGCACAATCTTGATAAATACCAAACCAAATATGCGCAGGTCTGTGGCGGAGAGAAGCGTTTAAGATGCGAAGTTTCTGGTACTGCGATCAACAACACACTAGCGAAGCGGGGCGATTACGGCAATTTCTTCTAATGACAGAGGCTTATGTCCAATAAATAAAATTTGACTATAAACAGTTGTGTAAAACGTAAAACATACAGAATAGGCACATTTTATGAAATAAAAAAATCCCTTCACATCCTTATTACCACTTCTAAATAGTAAATACATAAACAAAAAAAAAAGTTTTCATGACCGCATACCTAATACTGGGGTGGTCAGAGGTTCTAA
Organism: Bhutanitis thaidina; assembly: GCA_029286595.1. Lineage (NCBI taxonomy): Eukaryota > Metazoa > Arthropoda > Insecta > Lepidoptera > Papilionidae > Bhutanitis > Bhutanitis thaidina. Next base: position 8,081,947 of record JAGSMS010000022.1, read on the forward strand.
ACATTTATTGAAACGACTAACGTTTCAACCCAGAACTTATTTGAAACAACCAAACCAGTCGCCATCTTACCATATAAGCTTAAAAAAACTCATTGGTGTAAGCTTTCCACACAGGGATCGAACTCGAGTCTCTTAATTCGGAGGCCGATCCCACTCCACTCGGCTGTCTATGACTTTACAAATCTTTATTAAATAGATCTGGATAAAACAAATTAAACGAGCCTAATCACAATATCTACTAGTAACTATTTCTGGTTCCAGAACCCACCTTTCAGTTCGATCATGAGACCAGTTTTTAACACGCTTTGTGAAGGAGTCTTGGAAGTCGATTTTCTCCTGCTTCTAACTATCGCATCGATCTAAAACTTTGCTAATGACAATAATATAATATTTCTATTTATAATAATTTCTTGTATTTACGCGAACACTACAAATTCGAAATGAAACCACCATTTACGGATTTTATTTATTAATTTATGGTCCGATCTACGCAGAATGTGCTCACAGTAATAAATAAAAGCTGAAGGTAGCCGAGTTAACTATGACATCGGGACGTCTAACAACTCAGTCCCCCCGTGATCAAGACCGCTAAGCAATCGAAACGTCGGGAATATAAAAACAAAATTAAACGCTATAAATCCGTAAATAGTGGTTTCATTTTAAATGTATCTCTAATTTTATTGTTTCTTGACAGAGCCAATTACATATTTAGCCAAAATTCTACAGAGTGCAATTTATTTTGGAATAAGAGAAAATAAGGCTAAATAACAGAGTTTATTACAATATATATGCATTGTATGTAGAATACTAGTTTATACTCATTGCGAAAAAACCCTCATGACGCAACTTCCGGAAAATTTCTCCGACACAATGACACATTTCCGATCTTGATTCTCGGAACTTTAAGGCTTAGAACGGATTGCATTTTTTGCAATTTGATTTCAAGTTGTCGTCCATATAACGAGACTAACAACAAGCAATTCCGGTTTAATATCAATTAAAAGTTTAATGAAATTTAGATTTTGTTAAGTTGAGATCTTAATAATTATTCGTTATTTCTTTAATGAATGTCTTCTTGCTCTTCATCATACTGAAGAAAAGTGTGCCAAAAGGAAAAGAGCTTTCCGATAAGTTATTTTTTAGACTGTACTTATTGCAAAAAATTAGGGTTAAAGTACGAAATTGGTGTTTTAATGAAGTGACCACTTTGAATTAAAATTAAACCTGCACTGTCCAATATTCGTGATCTACACTTTTTTTTAAACAAAAAGAGTAACATTCCTTATTTAACTAAATAACAAACTAGTTTTCAGTACGCAAATGCTGAGGAGATGATTTTTTTTGAATGTCAAGAATATTTTTGAGCACGAAGAAGTGATAAGTTACATTCAAATAATTTTAAATTGTGTGATATAGGGTTGTCTGAAGTCTGAAGTGTGGTAGAGCCAAGCAGCGACTTTAGCTACTGCTCGAATGGGCCGGCTCGACCGACGACCTCTCAATATCGGCGTGAAGTAGAGGCATGTAGTGCTTCTGCGTTTCGTTCGGTGAGTGAGGTAACAGGAGGCCCTCTCTCTCTCCTTATCTCCCATCCTCATCCTGCCTCCCAACTCCCAAATATCCTTTAAGGTCGGCAATGCACCTTCAACTCTTCTGGTATTGCATAGGTACGAGGGCGGCGGTAATCATTTGCGATAAAAAAAAATTACTTTCAATCGTTTTAATTCAGAATGGTTTCAATTATTTGACATTCAGTGTTTTAGTTAAACATAGAACCCTCCAAAATTAGAGTAATTTGTAACACCAGTTCCAACATGGTTCTAACGCAGCAGAGACAGCTGGCAATAACAATGCTGCATTTGGAGAGGATACTAATTATGTGTTAGGTACCTACTTAAAACCAATCTAATTTTTTTTTAAACTTGCAAGCCGCTAGAGCCTGTTTATTTTAGGTCTGTCATATTGAAGATAGTTATTTTGCCACCTACCAGAGGCTAAGATATTTTTTGACAATGCCCTCAATAGAATTATTATGGCACCTTTTTGAGATGGAGATAAGTGAAGGAATTCTTATTAACATACTAAATAAGTACTAGAAATATGACGAATATAAAATGTCAAAGAAATCGACGTTACAATCATTGTAACAAAATTCAAATTTTTTACTAAATTAAATTACAAAGTACCAAAATGTCATTGAAAACTCTACACATTGCTTAGTTTTCATAGCTTTAAGGATTATAACTAAGTAATAAAAATCTTTCTCGATTACGCGAACGGAGTTGTGGGTTAGTAATATTAGGTAGAAAATTGCTATTAGGTTCAAATCCATTCAACAAATATAATTACAAAGAATTTTCAAAAAATAATATAAATTGAAATAAAAGTTGAAAGTTCACTGCGGCATCTCCAGAAAGTGACAGCAAAACCCTGAATGCATTTGAATGTTGACCCATACTCAACCACTCTGGGCAAGTGAGTTTGTGTGTGCAGTGCTGGTATCCTCGTACTAATGATACTGGTTCCCTTCGCTAGTTAAAAAATTCAGATGAATTTTTAGTTGCCAGTCAAGTTTGTTAGCTAACAGGTGCAGATGAAGTTAACTTGAAGAAAAAGATGGTGGATTCCCTCTTATACTCCAATAATACTAATATTTTTATATCACATTGAAGTATTTTATAAAAAAAATTGTCTGAATAAAGTAAGTAGGGTAAAGGTCAAAAACAAAATACAATTCATTATGTAATAATGTAAAAAAAAATTATACTTGGCCAACTCATCCTCATCACCAATGCAAAATAAATATGGCAACAAATATCTTCTCAAAAGGTAAAAAAAAAACAATTGAAAAATATGTATAATTTTATTACATCATTTTATTATCAATATGTTTCATAAAAATATCTAATGGATCATTAGAATGATCTAGGATTTTTTTACCATATTCTTCTACCAGTTTCATATGCTCTTCTAAATTGTTTATATCATTTAATTCTGAATCAAAATATTTATCCTCTGCATCTTGAGAAATTTGCTGTAGATCATCATACTGCTCATCATTATCTATGGAATTATAATCAATATCCTCATCTCTGCCTTCGAGAAAGCTACTATACATTTCTTGGCAAAATTCTTCTCTCAGCAATGCTTTTTCATTACTACTTATTGTAGCTTTAATTCGAGTCTCAAACTTAGGTGTTGGTATAGGATCAGGTTCATCAAAATCACCCCACATTTTCTTGGTAATTTTACTCTCCTTACTGCAGTCTACTTGGTTTATCTCTTTTACAGACTCTAAATTTTCTTCAAGCATTTGTCTGTGTTTTGTCTCCTTCATTTCATTCATGTCAACAGTAGATAAAATTACATTCAAAAATGTTACATCTTTTCTGTCATCAGTATCTCGTATTAAAATTTCTTCATCATCTAAATATTGGCCAACAAGTTGCTCATAAAGAAGAGGATTGCGAAACATCATTCGTTTTTCACTAAAATAATCAGTTTTCTGTTTCATTTGTTGTAATGCTCTGTATCGCCTGTTTCTAATTCTTTTATGTTTGCTTTTATCAGAATGGTAGACTTTTAAATACTTTATGCACTCATTGAATGCTGTGTTTGTAAAATCATCGTCACGATTGAGATTTTCAAAGAATGGTAAATGATTCGGAGAAAGATATTTCCCAAATTGTATTAAAAACTGTGTAGGAGATTTTGTGTAAAGGTTAAATGCCATCTGAATTTTATCAGCCGTTTTTACCTGAGCTTCATCAACATGTGAATTTTTAAATGATATATTGGCGCATCTTATTAAATAGTCAATAATATCGAGGATTGGGTCGACTACATCCTCCTCCTCTTCGCCTAAAATACTTGCATTGGTATTTTCTACCTCCATCGCAAAAAGACAACTATTATTTGTCTTCTATATATATTATTTGTATTCTATAAGACCAAACCCACTGCAATATTTACTCAGGTATATATGTACTCTGTGATATTTACTATCCCAATAAAGTTATTTGTTTACGCAACTTTTCCGAAGACTTTTATTATGTACCTATTTATTTAGAATTAGAACAATGTTTTGGTCTAGTTTGGTAATAGATAGTAAAGGTGTTCGTTTTATTACACAGCTGATAAATAAAGCAGTAAAAAACGGGTCTGCTATCTGCGCCGTAGCAATTTTATTTATTTTCGCGCTGGCTCAACTACAATCCTATAACACCATCATTTTGGACTCTCAAAATTATGGCGTGTGTCACCGGTCTGATCTTAACTTTTTAAAAGGTTGAAAATCAAATGTATATTAATTGACTACATATTACGCGGGCTTGGCGAGCGTACTTCGGATGCTAGTTGATGGACAGTGAGAGGAATGTTAGCTTTGAAGCACTGTCCTGGCACTCCACAGCCGTAGGGGAAGAGGAGTTTTCACATTGCGATACCGAATATTAACGATAATTTATGATTGCTTACTGAAATTTTGTGTCGGTTTATCTGCTGTGTCACTCGTTTACATCGGAATACGAGGTAAAGGATTCCTACGGAATCGGGATCTTGAGGATTTTCCTCCATTTTATTTTTATTATTCTCTTTAAGTCAAATTTAATAACCAAAAATAGCATGAAACTTTTAGCTCTCATTAAATCTCCAATCTAAATCCTTATCGTTTTTATTAATTTTTTCGTGAGGAAAAGTTGCTAACACCTACTAATCACCGAAGCCGGTGACTGGTTATGTCGGGCTCAACATTTAATATGTTCGATCACCCATGGAGTGACGACCTGCGCAGTGTTGCGGGAAGTCGATGGATGCAGGTGGCTCAGGACCGAGCTTCGTGGCAATCTTTGGGGGAGGCCTATGTTCAGCTGTGGACTTCTGATAGGCTGAAATGGTGATGATGATGATGATGATGACTAAACCCCCCACGGTAGATGTATTTTTGGCGCGGCGACCATGATATCTCAATCCTACCCGTTTTCAAGATTGATTGGATTTAGATCCGAAAATTGTTAAAATATTAATTTGACGCTGGCAGATAGGTAACACTGTAGCCATATAAGACTACGACCCACGAGAAAAGAAAAAAAATGTCAATGTCAATTTGGCATGTTTTTAGTAAATTCATCATTTACATTTACTTTAAGGTCAATCAAATAAATTGAGATTTGAATTTATATTTGTATTGACACTCTTTGGTATTGATGATGTTATCGAAATATATGGGAACCTTTTAATATGTAACAAAGTTTACCATTACAATATTGTGATGGATTTCTTTACAAGACTACAATGGAATTGGGAAGTTATGTGCGGACCACAGGGTTTTCACCCCTGGGTCGATGAGAGACAAGATTTCGGACTATGTTTCCAGAAACTTTGCTTACAAATACCTGTTTTCTTTATATTGGCAGTGATATCAGCATATTACATTGGTTACAAAAGAGACTGGGTAATTCGAGAAAAAACACAGGAGCGAGCTATTATTTTTCGTAGTTTTGTAGTTTTAGCGTTAATAGTCATTCCAGTTATAAAATTATACATTTTTATTGCAAATACAAAGTATAACCTGTTTCCAGTTGATTATTTTACTGCAGGCACATCATGTCTATCATGGTTGATGCACTTTGGATATATTTTGGCTCTTAAACACAGACTAGGTATGAGCAGTCGTGGACCTATGGGACTCCTTATCTTATGGAGTATTATCGTAATGTTTAATTTCATTTCTCTGCGAACAAGCATTATTACTGGATCCATCACAGGATTCAATATTGCAACACTATGCTGCCATGCTATATATTTTATTACTCTTCTGCCATCAAGTAACTCTAGACCAACTTTTTATTCACCACATCTTGTTGGTTCGCAACATTCAAGTGTAAGCTGAATAAATTGTATAATGTTAGCATATTTTTATACTATAAATACAAGAATAAATTAAATTGAATTTTTAGAATGAATACACACCACTGCTTCCTCATATGGATGAAGGTATCTTAGGTACTGCAATGCAAGGCACACATTGGTTCTCTAAACTTACATTTCTGTGGGTAGACCCACTTCTTGAAAAAGGTAATTATGTAAATTTTTTAATTTATGTAACATTAGTTAATATCAATTGTTGAAGATCAGGCTCCTCCAAAGATTGCTGCTACAAAGCACAGTCAAGCCACCTGTAAGTTTTTACACTGCATTTACCTGTATGAGGTTCCAACTAGTTCCCAAGAGAGAGAAAAGAGCTCAGTGTAACATAACATTGCATAATTTATTTTGCAGAAAAACACTCAAGTATAGCTCTTACCACAGCTTGCTGACCAACTTTATACTTCTACAAAGGGTCTGCAGTGAAGGCCATATGAGTTTCTAAAGTTAACCCTGGCAACCTGCACTAATTTGTACATATTTGTCTAGAGATTAAAAGATATACTCTACAAGATGATGTAACAGTTTTCTGAATGTTACTCAGCTAAGGCGGATTCATCAGTTAGCTTGTAGCCTCATTGTACAAACACAATACCGTGAAACAAAGGCTTTCTCATAGTGTATATACATTAGACATTAGTTAGACATTGCATAATAAATAATAATACATAACATAGATACTTCAGCTATGTAGGTTTAACTATTTCAGCTACGAGGCGATGTCATTTACCTTGCTCTTTTGCAGATATTGTCATTTAAGTAGAAAAACTTCCTGCGGAATTTACCAAATATAAAAATAAAATAATAATATATTTGTATTATTTAAAGATTTGTGATCACAGACCCTTCTCGAGTCCAATATGCTTTCAAATATTTTGGCCTTTACCCAGCATTGAGACATCAGTCATTTGTGCAATTTTACTTTTTATAAATAACAATCTGCCATCTCCTTCTTCCCATTCATAAGAGTCAACTAAGAGCAATGCTAAAAACTGTCTTGGCATCCAAGATATGGTGCAGTAACCATCACAATAAATACTCATAATGATGATATGTGGCAGTGCCTAAAGAACACATCTGTGAAATTGTGGTCTTATCTCCCATCATATGTCCAGTAGTGAACAGTTGACAGGCTGATGATGAAAGAAGAAAGATGTACGAAATATTCTTTTCTTTGCTGCATTTTCTTTAACTATATTGTATTATTTATTTAAGGTTTAGAAAATAAGCTGAATGATCCTGAGGAACTGTATGATATACCAGTGCAGTATCGATGTTCATATGTTGGGGCAAAAATGGATAAGGCTCTTATAGGCAATGTTGACCAATTTCAGCACTATGCTGAAGTACTTCATGAACCATTTCTAGGTTCGGGTAAGAACCAGTATTTGCTAATATTTATTTGTTGCTAAATAAATCACAATAATATCTCAAAATAATAAATTTACAGGTTATGGTTCATTGGCTGAAAGTCAGGCTCAAATATCAACACCAGTAAGACCCACATCCAGGGTGCTATTGAGGCCGCAACGTCTTCAAAACGTATCTTTGTTTCGAGCATTGCATACCTGTTTTGCATTACAGTTTTACAGCATAGGTCTGCTTAAGCTAATATCGGACATGGCTGGCTTTGCAGGACCTATTTTACTCAACCAATTGATTAAATTTGTTGAAGATGAGCACATTGATCAACATTTAGGGTAGGTTCTCAAGTAAATAAATATTATTTCTATTTGGCATTACAATTTGTCTGTTTATGATGCTATAAGGCCCTGGCTCCATACAGGCTTCCTCTTATTCCACTGCTGAACACAGGGTTCTCCAGGAAAAAAAAAAAGGAGTATTTGTTGTTAGTGCCGGCAAGTTGGCATTTCGGTTTTAATAACATTGACTTTAGGAGTAGCACTCACGCTGCATGCATTAAAAATTCTGAGATATAAAAATGGTACTTATTTATGAAAATTTTATATAACGGTTAACTCGAAAATTATATTGGAAATAATAATCTTCAGAGACAGTGACTGGAAGCAAGCCACGTGACCGGGTTTGCTACTTAAAACTACCATGAGATTATCAAAGCTTTTCGCTATGTCGTCTTTTACAACACCCACGGGAAGAAAAGCGGGTAGCAGGTTCTCACGCTTAGCTATTTCGTGCCGTTACTACACGGTTCGTTGATGATGATGTCCTCCCGGCAGATTTCGACCATGACAACAACTTCCCACTACTATCGACAGTTACCAACTGAACAGGAGATTATAGTGTATGTTGCACAAGTATGTGCGCAAACACATAGGCTCTCGGCCTTTACTTTTCTATATACGATAAGATCGGAGGATGGGTCTGATGCAGTGTCAGAGAATAGGAACCACAAAAACAAAGTATAGATTCGTTATTCTAGAATTAAGTTCAGTTAGGATTCCACACAATATTAAATCTTTTAAAAATTTTATCTGGGATAGTTCGCCTTTGTTGGTAATTGTATTAAAAACAGTTTGTTTTGTTTTTTAAGATATGCATATGCAGCTGGCCTTCTGACTGCTACTGTTGTGGGTGCTGTGTTCAATGTCCAGTTTAATTGGCTTATGTCACTAATAGGAATTAAAATGCGAGGTGCAATGGTTTCGGTAATTCTTAGAAAAACGCTTAGTGTGACTTCAACAGAACTTACAAAGTCATTTTCAGTAGGGGAAATTACAAATTTCATGTCTACAGACACAGACAGAATTGTTAATTCATGTCCAAGTTTTCATGCAGTTTGGAGCATTCCCTTACAGGTTTGTGCGTCTTTTTCATTAATTAGTAACATGAATTTTACTAGGTGGAAGGCACCTTCTCCGCCTAGAAGTCGACTGGGTAGGATGTCTAGTTATCGTCCTCCCCCCACTCGAAATAATCATTTTTAGTCAAAAAATATCTGCAAAGTCCACTGTGCTCAATCCTTCCAATGCAGATCAACAGACACCACAACATATATAAAACACACCTTTCATCTAATGCTAGGATATTTAGCATAAATCCATAGAGGACTCTCTCCTCTATTACGGATTTCTGTTTAGTATGACTCAACATAGGCAGCAATAGGTAGCAAAATCTCACGGTACATCACGGCAATGCACAAAAACCATACAAATTGTCGTTAAAGTATTTTTTTTGTCTTTCTTAATTGGTAAGTTTCGAAGGGTGTTAAGCAAGCATGCGGACAATTAACTCTTAAAATTGACGAATGTAAAAGTTACAAAATTAAGAAAAATAGCTCAGTTTGGCTGGTGCCTATAAAAGTTTCACTACTGACTCACAAGCCTTTTACGACAGACCGACAAACTGAACTTGTTTCGGTTAACACTACTCAAGAACACACTGTACATACAGTTAGGAGTAGAGTCACATACACAATCCCCCGCCGACGCGTAAGAGCGTATCGTGCAAATCAAACACCCGCGTACACACCGTGCACCCGGGATTCAGGGCGGTCCTTACCTCCCATTACTACCGAAACACCACGACCGTCCGAGACGAGGCCCGAACCTCCCTTCTAGCAATCTAAGGACCGGACGGTCCTTAGATTGCTTACCATAAAGAGGTAAGCAGTAGATGTACTCCTGTACATCTACTTAAAGCATAAACGCCCGCGGCCTATGAAGCTGTAAAAGCCAAAACGGCTAACAGCAATAACTTCATCGAATACATATATACAAGCCTTTTACATTGCTTTGAGAGTTTATGGGCCAAGCAACAATTGTATATTTTCAAGTAAACGTTTTTATTTTGCCAATACTTATCATTTATTAAAACTAGAGAAAATGAGACGATTCTTAGCATAGCAAATGTGGGCAAAGTGTGGTGTGCAAACAATAAATAACAGGATTTTTTTGGAAAAATATTAGCTGTGTTCTTTCGTAACACACGAAAGAAAATTAATAAATTTTAACTTATAATATTTTGCTTCCAGCTAATAATAACACTATTCTTACTATATCAACAAGTGGGAATATCATTTCTGGCAGGAGTTGCTTTTTCTATTATTCTGATCCCGATCAACAAACTGATTGCTAACAAAATAGGACAGTTAAGTACTGAGCTCATGAGACACAAGGACTCCAGAGTTAGTTTAATTAGTGACATACTCAAAGGCATAAGGACAATAAAAATTCATGTGTGGGAGGATTATTTTATACGCCACGTATCAGGTGTGTACTTAGTAAATAACAGTTTATAATTATCATAATCACTATCATTACCAGCAACCTTTTAAGTGCTCCATAACTCAGTGTGGGAACCATTCGTTCTCATAACAGAGTGCGATTTCAAAATGGCGCCCTATTTGTAAAACGATATGGTAATAAGCCGAGGTAGAACCAGTACCGTACAATTACAAGTATTCTACAACAAATATCCTATATTGAGAAAAGGACAAAGTAATACATAGTGTTTATTACTAACGTTTCATATTCTCTAAACACATATTATTGTTAAGAAACTCTTTTAAATAATCCTTCAATTTAATATTTTGCAGAGGCACGTTCGAAAGAGCTGTACTACTTGCAGGGACGCAAGTATCTCGATGCAATCTGTGTTGTGTTGTGGGCGACTACGCCAGTGTTGGTAGCCGCTTTGACACTTGGCACGCACGCGTTGCGGCGACAGCCGCTCGATGCCCCTACGGTATGAGCGATTTTGGATGTTACAATACCCATTTTAGTGCTATCTATTGCAAGTCCACTATTGAACGTAGGCTTCTGAACTATAGTTTGCCATAAAACATCCTGATCCAAGAAGCATATTCAGTAGGAAAATGTGTAGTAAGGTAGGACTCTCTTATTACGAGCCTTGCCTCTATCAGGTAGGTACTACTTTGAGGAAATCTATTTTAGTAAAGTGGTGCCTAAATTTGAAGAGTTTCAAAGTAGTAAGTAGTAAAATAATTTTCTCTTCTTCTTGGGATGGTAATATGAGTGTTTTGCGTCTGTATTGATGCATCGTATGGTAGATGTCTGCTGGGAATGTATGGCCGGTGATTGTCGTATTGGAGCATGTTGCATTCTGCTGCATTGCATTTTTGCGGTGGTTGCTTGGTAATTTCGCCAATCATAATGGTTGCGAACTGCATCTCGATTTGACTTACATCTTTGTCGAGCTTTGCCTAAGTCGAGTTACTTGATGACAGGACTCCAGGCCATCTGCCCTAATAATTAAATAATACTCTTACTAAATTTCCCACCTTTGAATGTACAAAGGCAACTTGTTGGCGAGAAACAAACTCCATCGAAATACATTATACTCAACGTCAAATATCCTGATCCTTTGTGATGCCAAATTATAAACCCATATTTGTCATTGCAATGGTTGCTGGATCATTTGCGTCGAACTTGCGTGCTTGAGTGGTAAATGTCGGGAAGAGACTTGTTAGGCTTGCGGCTGAAAGCCGCTCAACGTGGGTACTAAGGTATTCCCTTAAGGTGAGCAGTAAACCTATGGCGCTCTCTGCTGCAAATTGCCTCGCTGACCTTGTTGTTGGTGGTGATGCCAAAACTAAGTTGTTTGGTCTTCGTCGAAATGCTCCAGGATACTATCTTCCACATGCGTGTTCGAAGTCCGCCCTTCACTATTGCGCCGGTGGAGGCAACCAGTGGTATGTAGTCTATTGACCGAAACCCGGAAACACGCATACGATGGAAGAACTCGGGGGGAACTTGTTTGGTCTTCCTGAAACATACCGCTCGTCGTATAACCTTTGACAGACGTCAATACATCATCACAAACGCCCACGTGCATTATCATGTTATAGTACTGCGCGTTAGTGTAACTCTTATTTCATTTTTTTAATAACGACTTCACGATACAAACTTCCACGAAAAACTATAACGGAAGTTAGGACATCAAAGGACTATCGAAAAATTTCATTTGTACCGAATAAAATGTTGCGTTTATACAAACCTAGTACAGGCCACGGCTATGCGAATAAATAGACTAGAGGCGATAACAGCGCAGGTGTCAAGAATAACATATCGCGTAATGAATTAGTTATGATTTTATTACGTTTCACGGGTTTGCGATGGACTTCTATCTCTCGGCCACTCTAATAGTAAGTGATATATTGATGATTGATGAATGATGATGCATGAAGATTGAACTGGAAATGAACAGAAAAGGGAAATAAAGATGGAACGCTTTAAGCTGATCTTTTTGGATGTTATGTACTATAATCATATTCCACTACATCACATAAAAGTAAACAGTGCGGCTAAAATCTTGCATCAATGCCCACCTCTCAGAAAATATTTAAATGAAACCGATTTAATATATCATAGCCTTCGTAGTATAGCCATGGTTTTAGCGGCTAGAATTCCCAAGGGGTGGCAATTTGTAGGCGATTAAATGTAACTTAAAGCCGTGTCTACATTAATAAAAATTCGATGAATGTTGAACAGTGCTTTAGTTTTAATGAGATAAAAATTTGTAAGTACACATTTGAGGCTAATAAGCAAATTGATGTGTATGACGCAACTTTACACTAAGCAATTTTAACAGACGTGTCTTATTTTCATATGTTTGTAGGTAATTATGTATATTTACGAGTTTATTGCCTTGATCAACTTCATCACTATATCGACGAGATTTACTACAAGTACCACTTGTATTATTTTATTCCCGTTATCCACTCCAACTAAGTATGGTTTATAACAATTGGCGACTATGACGCCCATGGCACGCGCGACTATATATTCTAGTCATACGGTATTTAAATGTACTTGTTTAACTTTTAGGTATTTACTACGGTTGCGTTAATCAACATGCTGATAGCGCCATTAAACGCATTCCCTTGGGTCCTCAACGGACTTACTGAAGCATGGGTGTCCATTAAGCGGATACAGAAACTGCTCGATGTAAGATATTTTATTGAATTTTTAACCAATTATGAGATACATGCGTCTATATTAATGTATTACTTTTATAGCTTACAGATATGGATACTGATTGCTACTACGATAGGGTTGACAGAAATCGTGACGAAGATAAAATCATTATATTTAAAAACGCATCTTTTGCTTGGGCCAAGACCTCTGCCATAAGAAAATCGATAAAGAAAAAGAAAAATAAAGGGAGATCTAAAAAGAAACTATCGAAACGAAATATTCAACGTACAGACTCGACATCATCGTCTGATACACAGACACAAGAGCCTTTCATGTTGAGGGACATTTCGTTGGATATTGGTAAAGGGGAGCTGATTGGTATAGCTGGTAATGTTGGTAGTGGTAAAACGTCTCTACTGCACGCTATTATTGGAGAAATGTTGAAAATAGGTGGTGATCTACAGATACCTGACAATTTAAATAGTAAGTTAGTGCCTTATTCTGCCGTCTTACGAAAACTTACTGTGGCTACAACAAATGAATTTTCAACAAATTACGAATGATTGACCATTAAACTACAGTAGTATAAATGTATTAAATGTTCTGAGTTTTAACACACCTTTAGCATATGTAAATGTCTTTGCCAGGCAACCGTAATGCCACAAACAAGTTTTCTTTAAGTATCTGGATATTTCTAAAGCCGAAGATAGAACTCTTCATTGTATAAAAAACATATTTGTCATCAACTATACAGATTCAGAAGGACATATCAAATCTCAATAGCTATCTGCGAAAAGATTATATATATATATATAAATATATATATATATATATATATAAATAATATAAATCACTCAAAGCATTCAATATCGTCATACTTATATTTCCCGTAGGTTTCGGCTACGTATCTCAGTCGGCGTGGCTAGTGCGCGGCACTATTCGCGATAATATTCTCTTCGGTAAACCTTATGACGAGGCCAAGTTTAGATCTGTAGTCGACGCTTGCGCCCTCACAGGTAAGTTTTAAACTAAAAATGCTTGCAATTTGCAATTGATATTTATTCTATTTTAAATTATTAATACTTATTTGAATAATGTTATTTATTTTCTGCTAGAGGACCTGAACATCCTCGGTTGGAATGCATACGTGGGCGAAGGTGGGTGTACACTCAGTGGCGGACAACGCACTCGTATCGCTCTTGCGCGTGCAGTGTATCAAGAGAAACAAGGTATATTGATTAATATTTAATAGATATAACAGGTTCATTGTTGTTTCAAAATATCCCTTCTCGTGTACATGATCATTTGTTGCGCGCAGTATATCTGCTGGACGACATCCTCTCGGGTGTCGACGCGCGCGTCGCCGCCCACATCATGCAGCGCTGCGTGCTGGGCCTGCTGCGACACTGCACGCGCCTGCTGGTCGCACACTCGCCCAGGCACCTGGCGCGCGCGAACCGCGTGCTACTGCTTGCCGACGGACACATGGTCGCACACGGTGAGTGCTCCGTCACTTGAGCACGTACGAGGCCAGGCCTTGGGCTGCTCGCTCACAAACGAGACTGTGGCGATCGAATGAGGTGTGACCCAACCCACTTGCCCGATGTGGTGAATATGAGAAAACGTTTCGAGAAATGCGTGCTGACTTTTGTTGGCGTTTTTTGTAAAGGCTGCATGTATGTGAGTTTACATTGGATTTATTAAGACTGATGAAGAGAAGAAGATGCCTCAGATATTTCACACTTACGTTATTTTCTTACATTTCAGGTCCACCGGAAGTAGTACTGAATGAAATAGAGGATTTCCTACCGTGCGAAACAGAATCACTCGGAGATGAGCCTATGCGGGAGCATCGCCCAGTTGAAGATAGCTTAGATACTATTAGTAGACAGAGTCTGGACAATGAGGTGCTTTTATTTATTATTTTGATAAAATCAGTCGAAATTTACGTATTTTAAGTTTTAAAAATAATAGTATTAACAGCAAATTCGTCTGTCAAGCGTAGCGTTTATGACGTGGAGAGGTATATGGGTGAGACTATAATACAGTGGATTTTTTGAGGTTGTTAAAGAAGAAAAATACTAACAGCCAAAAGAAAGGTTAATATTGAAAATTAAAGTTTGTTTAATTAAATGTTTTCTGAATTTACAGGAAGCTATGTCGACAGGCAGTGTCGGCTGGTGGGTGATATTTTTATACCTGCGTTCCGTCGGGATCTTACTTTCATTCGCCATTATAATTTCACTCATACTTATGCAGCTGTCCCAAAACTACACATTCCTCTGGCTCACATTCTGGATTAAAAACAGAGCTAAGAATGCCACAGATTTGAGTGTCGATATTTTATTAAGCGAGAGAGCACATGAGAGTCAGACAATTTTGGACCACGGCTTCAACTTTATCGACAACGTCATGCATAGCGTTATGAACGCTTCATTGTCCGTGATACATAATACAACTACATTACAAAAAGCAAAATCATCTACGTTTCAAAATGGACAACTAGCGAATGGCACGGCTGGATACAGTGATAATTATTATTTAGAAATGTATTTCGCTCTTGCGGGCTTAAACTTACTCTTTACTATAATGAGGGCGTTTCTGTTCGCGTACGGAGGCGTTAAAGCGGCGTCAAAAATACATAAAATGCTTTTAAAGGTTATTATTAAGGTGAGTTGTATGTCCCTTTAACATTTATGTAAGAACAATATGTTATTCTGCATAATAATATTTACCCGTGTTTCTATTTTTGCAGGCTAAAGTCAAATTTTTCGATTTAACACCGACGGGTCGAATTATCAATCGATTTTCATCTGATACGTACACTGTTGACGATTCGTTGCCCTTCATTTTAAACATTTTTCTTGCTCAGGTGTTTTCTTTAATAGGTAAGATACGCATTTAGACGTTTTTTAAAATTGAATACATTCATTCAATCATAAAATTAAAAACTATGAAACCGATATAAATAGAATCACTACAAACTATTGGTCTACAATACGTTTGCCTTATGACTCCGCTTCTGTAATTCCAGCTTAGAGCTTAACGACTATAGCCAATAGCTTCCGTAGTTACTTTTCGTAGTTACTGGAATAAGTATAATATAGTCGCGGTGAAATAAATTCCATTTACACATTAAATATCCATACTATACTTTCCTATACTAATATTATTTTTGTTAAAGTAACGTTATCACGGATAAATCACTTTATTGATCGTGGGGAAGGCTGATTTTTATTCCGGGAAAGCTACGGAAAATTTTCCACTCGAACGAAAGTTGCGGTCGGAACTTAGTTACTTAACAAATTTTAAACCATTGAATACAATAACGTTGCCCATAATAGTCATTCTATATGTCACATTCATTCGTTTACAAGGTGCGGTGACGGTGACGGTGTACGGTCTGCCGTGGCTGCTGGTGGGCGTGGTTCCGATGTCGTTCATGTACCACCGGCTGCAGCGCCGCTACCGCGTTACGTCGCGCCAGTTGAAGCGTCTGCAGAGCGTCGCACTCTCGCCCATCTACGTGCACTTTAACGATACATTGGAAGGTAAAACGAAACAATTGGCCCAGACAGTGATCAGAAAGTTAGTAGTAAATAATAAATATAAATTAATTAATAAATAAACTCTCATGACCGTATACCCAATACTGGGGGGTAATCAGAGCTCTAGACGTCTTAGTCCTTTCAACCGACCAGAGCTTATCTGACACAACTTGACAGGTGGTGAGCCTGTCGCTGTCTTTCTATTCAAGCCAACAAGACACATCGTACATAACCTCCACCCTTCCTTATTCGGCGGCTAATCCCCTAAACGCTGGGCTATCCATACTTAAAATGTATGCCGTTAGTATTCTCCCAATAGAGGGTTAACGGGCAAATACTCCACTTTCTATACGTATCTTATTATATAAATGAGACACGGTCTGAATACATCTCAAATTCCAACTTGATCATAATCATAACAGTTTTTATGCATAGCTAAAGTCATAGCATTACATCACTAGCACCCTTTCCTAAAATTAGCAAACGGGTGGATTCAACGAAAGTTACAGCCATTTCTGGCAGCAAGTTGTACCTCTTACATGTGAGACTAACACTTTTTTTTTATAACGTAAGAATGATGAGCTAAGTGGCATCCTAATGGCTAGTGACTTGCGTAGTTTATGGCCAACTACGAACAACTTCAAACAGAGAAGGTTACACATAGCGATGCACGATGGCGTGTCACTTACGTCGATTGTTTTGATTTTCTTTCTCTTAGACGAAGGATACGAGTTAGTCGGTTAGTGTTTATAAGAAAAGGAAACAACCCTTCGTCATCTTAAAATAAATTGTTCGACGTGGCCGAGGCCCGTCAGCCAAGACAATAATATATGTAAATACGAGAAATCATTGTGTGAATGCTATGTATAAAAATAATACCAGAATATAATTAAATAAACACAATCAATCACAAGACTTTGGCAATCCGTACTGCCTTGTAATATATACAAGAGTATATATCCACTACGTTTCAGTACTACCGTGACGGTTAAGATGGCACTGAGCTGTGGGCTAATCATTCGACCTTGTCGCGCAGTTTCTACGCGCAGTTTGTATGATAATAATGTTGACAATGGTCGGATAGCAGGTGCTATAAAATTTCGTGTATGTTATTAAATATATTTTAACAATTACGAATAGTTAATTTTGTGAATTACAAGTGTTTGCGTCACAGGCTTAACGACGGTCCGTGCACTGGGCGCGAACCCGCGCTGGGCGGAACGCGGCGACGAGTTGGTGGAAGCGTGGCAGCGGGCGGCGCTATGTGGAGCGGCGGCCGCGCAATGGCTGGCGCTGCGCTTGCAGGCCGTCGCAGGCGCCGCCGTAGCCGCCGCTGCGCTGCTCGTGGTGCTGCAGCGCGCGCTGCACGCCGCCGACCCCGGTGAGTACCGCGGCGTACAATTGTGCATTTGCACAGTTCTCGCTCGCCGCGTGTATATCTTCGAGCCCGGTCAATAACAGCAGTCCAGAGTTATTCCAGAATAAGGATTCTAGCTCTATCTAGTAACACTACAAATAAAAAAATATGATCTTTAAACTTTTATTTATACATCGCGCCCTAAAATGTAATTGGTAACTAAATTAAAAGGCACTTATATTTTGTTGTAATTATTTAATGGTATATAATTATATTTATTTTTTCAGGTCTGGTGGGTTTAGCGATTTCGTACGCGCTCTCACTGACGTCGATACTGAGTAGTGTTTTAAACTCATTTACGGAGACCGAACGAGAGATGATCGCCGTAGAACGTGTTGGTGAATATATCACACAGGTTTGTTTGAATATCTTTTCATTGAACAGTTGTTAGAGCTCCTATTGTGCCGTAATCACCACACGTGGGCGACGGTTAGGTGCTCGCAGCACCGGGCACCTGTCCCATCACCAGTCCAGATAATTTTATTTTGATATATTTCGCCGCCTGCCAGAAGACAAGATACGAGATGAGATGAGCTGGCAGATTCTCATAACTCGCCACCTCTATTATAACTATATATGTTTAATTAATATACATATTATTTTATCAAATATTCAAATTTAACTAGAAAATGCCTCTCTTTCATGAAATATATTTATTCATTAATTATCTGTAGTTAATTTTTGCAAGTTATTACTGCTAGTACTACAATTACTTTATTGTATGTTGTTTTCATCTTCAATAATACTTGAATGTGTTGTAATCGCGAACTCTAAAGCACATTTACATTTCGCAATTACAACTACTACTATTAGAACTTATGCTCAGGTTGAAAGTGAGAAAATTGATGGAGAGCCACCACCGTATGGCTGGCCTTCACATGGAGTTATCAGTTTTGAGGACGTCTATCTTAATTACAAGTAAGTTAAAATAAACATCATCACTGTGTTACTTTCAGTTCAATCATTTATATATTAAAAAATGGTGAAATAGTCAACAAAACACTTAACAAATTTTAATATTAAATATTTAAATTAGTTAAGTGATTTGAACTTGCGTTGTTAAGAAACAAAAAAAAGGGAAATTCTTCTTAGCGCGAGTTTCATCGAGTTAGTGCTTAACGGCGAGGCTAACTTAGGGGAGAGTATTGGGCTTGTCGCAAGGCAGGTAAACTGCATGCGCCCCTTTTTTCTTTGCGCCTTCCCACGGTATTAAGCATCCGTCCGTAGTACAGCCCCCGTGTGAGCGAAGGGGTGTCTTCTATGCCCCAGTCATTCGAGCCGGCAGATTACCGAAACGAGCTTCTTGCGGTATTTTTTACGCCTTCTGCACTTTGGGAATTGGTTTTGTATTGCCTCGGTGGATGTGCGAAGAGACAGTATATCGTAAATCGATGTCATAATTCATTCATAACTGCTGCGACTCGCCCCTTTTAATGTTAACACAGGTCACGGTGCGCGTAGCTCGAGGTTAAGTTTGTACAGTCTTGTTTACCGTTAATGTTGCAAAGCCATGCATTAGAGTTTATTGATAGGACAGTATTTGTAGGGATCACAATTGATTGTAAACTTCAGTCCGGTCCCTATGATGAAACTTTGGCCAATAAACTCTAGAACTACTTTTAGAAAGATACGTCAACTTCACACGTTTAAGTCACAGGCATGATTTTCAATTGAGTTATAAATATAATCTTCAAAATCCTTAGACTATGTAAAGTTAAAAAATCTTTTATGGTCCAAAGTACACGTCTCTATAATAAAATTCCTGAAAATGTACTAGATCTTACGGAATCAAATAAAAAAATACATAAAAAAGCGTTTGTACTTATTGGCCAGACCAGCGCAAACAGAAGGAAGCTCTTGCAAACGCAAGAAAATACCGCCCTGCGTACCATAGTCGGTGCGCCGCGTTATATGAGGAACTACACCATCAGGCCGGACCTCAAACTATTAGAATAGAGATAATATTGAACTAAATACCTGGAGGCATTTGTGAAGCGCCTTGTCTCGAAAATGTTCGAGCGTGCAGATGCCTCGTCACATGCACACCTCGTGAACATCGCTCCACTGCACGCTCGGCCTCCTGAGAAATACGCTTGAAGGCGCTTCCCAGAGAGCTGGCCGAGGTAAACACCTAGGCCTCCGAAACCCCACGCCCCTCGCTGGTGGGCAGGCTGGACGTACCCGAACAGGGAACCGCCCAAGAATCCTACCGGTGGGAGGCCGGGAAACGGGGGCTTAAAACGGAAAACCGCTGTGCTCGACTGTTCCGGAGTCAAAACCCATGCTCAAAGCAACCCAAAGAGTTGCACGTACTTCTACGTGCGGCGGTGGAAACCACTGCAAAGGGGCAAAGCCCCGGTACAGTTCCCCCGACGCCCAAAAGATGTCGAGAGAAGATCCGGCAGTTTACAACATCTACACACATAGTACATGATCTGATGATACATAATAATTACCCACATAACAAAAGAAAAACAAATAAACAGGCGAAAAAAAATACGAAAAAAAAAGTTTTGCTATTTAAAAAATAAATAAATATATCGCAAGCAATTTGTGTGTACTTTGATGAAGCGACGGAAAGGACCGTCTCAGCATAAGCCGGGCGGTAACGCAGCGCTGATTTTCCGTCGGCCCCCGAGATGAAGACGAACCGTCGTCTGCTCTCTCTCCCGACGCGCCATTTATACTTCCCCCGTAGCCTTGCTATCTCGGGAACTGTTTAACAATTATTGTTTTGAGTATAATCGAGTATTTTTGAGTCTGTACACTTAAGGTTATATACTACAGGAGGGATAATACAATATCAATAAATAAATGTTTATAAGTACTTTCTACTGGTATAAATAAAACACAGTTTATTATTAACAGTTTACTATTATGTACCGTGTGGCATCGGCGTATGTATCTCCCACCCCTGTTCTTCAAGTGGATGTCGGAACAGGCGACTAAGGGAAAAGCCACGAAATTCGCATTAGCTACCGACAGATGGCGAGATATCCATCTCGTAAAATACTAGACCAAACCGATGATGGACAAAATGTATTCAATTCAAAACTAAATGGAATGCTATTTCTGGGATAGTAAAATACATAAAATAAATAAGTTATGTTACTTGTAGATGGAATGTTATTTTAATCCCAGCAGTATTTCGAAATGTATGAACTAGATGGCATCTTTTAAATTAAAAGTGACACGCATAAAGACAACGCGTAAAGACGACGCCTACAGACTGACTAGTCGGCGTGGTGCAAAACCATTCTACAGTAGAATGATTTTTGTATTGACAGTTTTCGCGCGCTTTGTGGGTTCTTGTTTGATCTGACATACTACTATAGGCAGACTACACTTGCCCAGCATCCATCTGCGATAATGCAATGTAGTTTTATAAAAATAATGAGTGTAAAGTACTATACGTGCATATTCTTACAAACTTACATTTTATAGCTTTCGTATAGAAAACCATGGAGAACATTAGCAATTAATTACTATAATAGTATGAGCATTGTTTAGCGGTGAGCATACGTCGGCGGCGCTATGCGGCGTGACGTTCGCGTGCCGGCCGGGTGAGCGGCTGGGCGTGGCGGGGCGCACGGGCGCCGGTAAGAGCTCCCTGCTGCGGGCGCTGCTGCGACTCGCGCAGCCCGCCGCCGGCCGCGTGCTCGTCGATGGCGTGGACGTGGGAACGCTAAACTTGCATGCGCTCAGGTCAGTGCTAAAGCGCCCGCATGCTCTCCGAGGACGTAGGCAGGCTGCACCTGCACGCGCTCATGTCGGTACTGCAGTGAGCTCATCGACGGCATGGCGGCTATATTGCCCTTCAAAACGGAAGACAGTAACGTTTCCACAGAACTGTCTGGCGGTTTTAAATTCGATAAATTTTTTCCTTTATTGTTTTAATGAGATCGTAATTTGTCTTGAGAATTAACATTCAGCTTTTGAATCATAGTTTAAAATTAGTTTATTAATGGAACAGGTCCCGCATGGGCGTAATACCACAAGAGCCCTTCATCTTCTCGGGTAGCATGCGAGAGAACGTCGACCCGCTACGGCAGTATGGTGACTCAGAAGTGTGGCGCGCGCTGGAGGCGTGCGGCGCGCGCGGGCTCGTGAGTACGCGCGGTGGACTCCACGCTGCCGCCGCCCAGCTGTCACGTGGACACGCCCAGCTACTGTGCCAGGCACGCGCTCTGCTGCAGCGCGCCAAGGTAAGTCTTGCGGGGCTGGGGGAAATTCATTATTTTACAGTGCCTTTGCACATTGCAAGGCGAAACACGTGTTCCGTATAAATGTCAGTGGTGTATTATACCTAGTGTCGAGTTTAGTGCTTGGGTGATAGTTGCGAAGAAAGTTCATGGTGTGAAGGAAGTAGTGCACCCAGTTATGGGAGATAAGGTGGTGCGCTTCTCATCGGACTAGGTAATATATGTCATTTCTCTGTTTTCTCATGAATTATCCAACTTCTCTAAAATGTAACATATTTTACTTTTTATTGAAATTAAGACTTGGATCTTCACATTGATATTAATTGGTCTCCAGAGCCTTGATTATCTGCCAGTAAATTGCACTACGTGGTACCTGTACGCAGGTTTACATTTAAAAATTACATAGCCTTTTTTCAGCCTTTTTGTTTAAAATCTGAGATATCACACAATCTTATTTGCAGATTTTACTAGTGGACGAGGCGACATCGAACCTTGACCAAGAAGCAGAAAGACTGATCCTGGACACAATCCGGTGCTCATTTAGTGGCAGCACAGTTATGTTTATAGCGCATCGTATCGCCGGGGTGCTCGAGTGTGATCGAGTCCTAGTGATGGGTGGTGGGCGCGCTTTAGAATTGAAAGAACCAGACGATGCTCTTTCTGACACTAATTCATATCTCTATAAGCTGTTGAATCCAGATCAAAATTAGAAGCATTAGCGTATTTTTTTTCCTTGATTGCTAAGTGAAGACACATAACGAGTGAGTAAGTGTAACGCGCTAATGGATGGGTGTCTTGCTTTTATGCGCAAGTGTGGTTCACTGACAATAATTATTTTTAATTTTAAACTATTTGATGAAAGAAATAATAATCTTTGACAACAAATCTTTTCTTTATCATTCATTTAAACTTTTAAAACATAAATATTTAATATTAGGACAGTCCATACCCAAAGGGCTGTTATATAGTTATAAACGGGTACAGGTACAGCTACAGATTGAACCTTCAAGATGCTCACATCTTTTTGATCATTTTGGATAATAACATAAATCTGAAATCTTGCGATTTCCACATATTCATGAAAACTTTGTCTGCCAATATATATTTGATGCGGACTGTACTTAATAGTCTTCATATTATGAATCATTCGAAAAATTGATTCAATTGTGCGGTTTTGAAATTAGAATTACATATTGTTGTGTGAAAATACACAGTATTAAAGATCTCTTTGGAATAAGAATAACCTGTAATAATATATAATAATAGTGCACCTCATCTACTGACAAAAATATTTGCAGACATTCATAAAACATTTCCTTAGCATCATGTCGTTGTAAACTTCCTGCCATATACAGATTGATGCATCGATAGGACCTTTAGTTATATTCTTCATGTCATTTCTAGGTCTAACTCCAAATACAAATTTAATTAGGTAAGTTAGTCACTAGATATTTTTTGTGTTATTACTATTTTGA
Organism: Bhutanitis thaidina; assembly: GCA_029286595.1. NCBI lineage: Eukaryota > Metazoa > Arthropoda > Insecta > Lepidoptera > Papilionidae > Bhutanitis > Bhutanitis thaidina. The sequence goes on from JAGSMS010000022.1 coordinate 8,105,371, forward strand.
TTAAAGATGTATTTCAGCTGAACTGTCAGCTAACAGTATACCTGGGCTAAGAGCCATAGGTCAAACACCTTATGGACAATAGAAGAAGACCATACTTAGCGACTTTCATATCTCTCTTTCACATTCTGTAATTTCCTGAACTGTGGTGAATTACAAATTGATTTGTGATTCAAATTATTTTATATATATGTACTATATTACAATTCTTCCCTTGCAACGAGTTACACCTCGCACCGCGATGTCACATCTCGATGGCTCTTGCCGAGGTCAGTAATAGTTTACATTAGGAATGGCAATTGAATTTTGGTTTATTTAAGTTGTTTTAATATTTATCTCTATTTTCTTTTTATTTTTATAAGAAAAAATAATTATAAGCAATGGTTCTCACCGTGTTTTAATTTGATGTCACGTTCACTCTGTACGTAAAGCTAATCGACCCTCTTTAGAAAACATTGTATAGGTCATGATAATTGTAACTCGACGACTTTTAAATTTTGACGAACCATTATTGATGATGAGCATGTAAAAATCTATTCATATAATAAAATTTGAAGTTTTTGCTGTCTATACATTATATAAATTTGCAAAAACAATAATTGGAGAGATAAAGAATAATTGATAGGAAGATTTAAATTTTTTTTTTGTTAGTATATCTGTTTGTTTGGCCACGTTTCACGTAAAAACGGAAAACTCGACTTAGATTGTTTATTGATTATTGGAAAATATAGCTTAATTCATCGCAATCGGCTCTCACAATCCCCAGATATTCCAATTTAATATTTTCTAATATTTAATAAGTAAATGTGTCTTTACGCTTATTCTCGACCATTTAGTTGAGCCTGATTACCACCAAAAAATTTGCTATTTTTATAATAGTTTCCGAATTGATTTTGTAATAATATGACAACTGCATTGTTAAGTGGTAAGTATATAAATACGCATCAGAACAAACGGTTATTTCAGGTTATTTATAATGTTTCAGAATGTGTCAATTTAATTATAATATCACAAGCTTTGACAATAACCATGCGACATAGGTATCTACTAATGCAGTTTATATTGCACAACAAATTAATTTCGAAGTTGATTTAAATTTCATTTCCTTATAGCGAAAAGAATTTGTTGTACTTCAGTGTTACTTCATTGTCTATCGTAACGTCTAAAAAAGGAAGGATTCACTGTTACTTCATAATCATGCTACATTTATCATCTTCATAATTTCTCTTACTTTCACATTTAATTAAATATCAATCTAAATAAATAATTGTTATGTTATACAATCCAAAGAATGTTTTCGTTAAATTTTTTAGAGATAACTTGTTTATAGTAATTATTTAAAAGTGATGATGTATATTTTAATTAAAAGATTATATTATAAAAAGTATTCAAACATATATAATATTGACTGGTCTTTGAGAAATTACTTCAGAATTCCGGTTAGGATGTATCGTGTAATATTGAAGGTAGTTCGAGGTGATGATTATCGAAAATTGTTGTCATGATAAACATGCTGTGATAATATGTTATATAAATGTAAATATGAGAAAACCACGTTATTTAGCCTTCCTATAAAAAATGGGTTCTCTTTTTAAAATCATTTACAGGCGTCTGCCACAGCTGATTTGCTGTTGTCAAATATAAACTTGTACCTAGTGAACACTGCTAGATAATAATAAAACAAAGACAAATGATCTTTAACAAACTGACGCCTATAATCCCTCAGCACGGACTTGATCTATTTATGACATATTGTATCGCTGACCTAACCTAACCTAACTCGTAACACATCATTCGATAAACCAATCGCAATCTAAAGACAACTAAGGGGCATTGTGTTTGTTTTAAGGTTTATAAATATAAGTAACATTTATGTTTAATTACCATAATCGGATACAACCATTGTTTTTCTTTCAGTATTTAAACTGTTATAATATATGCATTACAATATTAAGTAATTTACATAGTTATGTAATAATAATAATGAGCTTATGAAATAGGACTATGTTTTTATACGATAATAAATAAATTAAAGTCTTGTGATACTCGGTACGTTTATTTTATTTATTTTTTTACAATGATGAATGTGATGACTGTAACTTAGTTTAGGTTAAAGTAAAGTAAAGTAACAGCCCGTAAGTGCTGAACAAAGACCTCAAATACGAGTATCAGAGAGGGTTTAGGAGCCGGGAAGGGCACGCCTCGCTGCTCCAGCTGCTCGGGCTTCACATATCCTCGAAATAATAGTTTTTTTATTATTTCTCAGACATGCAGGTTTCCTCGCGATATTTTCCTTCACCGCTGAGCACGTGGTAAATACAGCACTTAAAATTGTTATTAACAATTTTAGTGTGCCGGCACCGGGGATCGACCCCAGATCACGTCTATGAACCTATGGTGAGCGCACTAGGCTACCAAGGCTCTTTTTATTAGGTAGCGTATAATTTTTGGAAGTTGCGTTCTTCGAGTTTCTTGTATGGATATTCAATATAGTCAAAAAGAGGTTTGGAATTGTTTCACCTGGTATACCTGTAGATATAAATATAGATGTAAAAATAGTAATTAATGTTTGTTGCCATATTATAGGAGTAAACCTACGCAGCTAAAGTATAAATTTTAATATAATAATAAGCTAAATTTACACAATTTTTTTAACATTTTACGTAATTATTTTATTTATTTATTTCAATATACAATTTTAGTCAGTACAGGACTATGTTGGTAAAGGGTTTAAGGTACATATCACACATATCAAACGATATATATTTGTTTCAAGCTTAAATCTAATTTTATTATGCCTTGAATTTACCTGACTATTGTCTTTTGTGACTATTGTGAATATACCTGATATTTTGATAGATTCTGAATAATAATGGTAACACTGACAAGAAAGAGTTTATTTTCGTTTTCAAAATAGCCAATCAGTCAAGACTAAATGTTACAATCGCTTTGAAAAGATATACTAATTGTTACATTATATGTTTAGAAGAAATGTATTAATGCATTGTCAAGAGAGAGAAGGGAAAGAGAGAAAGAAAACATGATACATTTTAATAGCATATGATATTGAATAAGGGTGATATTAAATAACCCTTAAACAAAGTGCCGTGTGGTATCGGCGTAAGAATCTGCAACTCCTGTTTCTTCCCAAGGGTGTCGTAGGCTGCAGCGTCTAAGGTACGACGTATCTGGTACTGTGATCTCTAATCCGCTTGCCAATCGCAGCGCTTATGGCAAATGAAATGGGAGAAGCATATGTTCTGCAGTAGATTATATTTGAGCTGTTAAATCTAAGGTAAACAGTTGTATGTGTTCAGTGGTGTCATATCGTTGAAAAGGAACTTAGTTTTTTTATACCATGAACTTTAGAAAGCAAAATACCTATACAGGCGAACACAATTTTACTATCTAAGATTATAATACATCAATTTAATTGATAATTGTGATAACAAGATGGAGTGGCGCCATCTGCAATTAGAATTTGTGTTTTATTAGGATAATTTTTAAACGATATACAAAAGCATGCAGAAAGATATACAAAAAAACAATGATAAAATTCAATCTCATATTTTCGATCTCCAGTGTAGTATATAAGTAGTAAAGATTCATTCTTCAAGAAAGGGGATAACTGCCTTTTGAAGAATTATAGACCGATATCGCTTCTAAGCCGCGTCTACGTGCTGTTTTCGAGAGTCATCTCAAATCGTCTAGTGAACAGACTTGTCGACTTCCAGCCTCCCGAACAAGCCGGGTTCCGAAAAGGCTATAGTACCATAGACCACATACATACTCTTCGCCAGATTGTACAAAAGGCCGAGGAGTACAATTTGACATTATGTCTGTCGTATGTGGACTATGAGAAAGCCTTCGATTCAGTAGAAATTTGGGCGGTGCTGCAGTCTCTCCAGCGGTGCCAGATAGACTCTCGGTATATCGAAGTGCTGAGGTGTTTGTACAATGAAGCTACGATGTCTATCCGAGTACGAAACCAATCCAACTGCAGAAAGGTGTAAGACAGGGTGATGTCATATCCCCGAAACTCTTCACCGCTGCATTGGAAGATGTTTTCAAGCAGCTGAACTGTAAAGGATACGGTATCAACATCAATGGCGAATACATCACTCACCTTCGATTTGCCGACGACATAGTTATTATGGCAGGATCGCTGGAGGAGCTTAGTACAATGCTAAATGACCTCAATACTGTCTCCCAACAGGTTGGTCTTAAGATGAACATGGACAAGACGAAGTTCATGTCAAACGTCCATGTCACACCAATACCGGTTGTTGTTGGGAACAATAGGCTCGAAGTTGTAGACTAGTACGTATACCTGGGACAAATTGTCCGATTAGGTAAGTCCAACTTCGACCCAGAGGTCAATCGACGAATCCAACTCGGCTGGGCTGCGTTCGGGAAACTACGTCATATCTTCTCGTCGAGTATACCGCAAAGCCTCAAGACGAAAGTATACAACCAGTGCGTGTTGCCAGTGATGACATACGGATCCGAGACTTGGTCCTTCACTGCAGGCCGTATGAGGAAGCTCAAAGTTGCTCAGCGCGCTATGGAAAGGGCTATGCTCGGTGTTTCTCTGCGTGATAGAGTCTGCAACGATGATATCCGCAGCAGAACTAAGGTAATCGACATAGCCGTAAAGATCAGCAAGCTGAAGTGGCAATGGGCCGGCCACATAGCTCGCAGAACTGACAACCGTTGGGGAAAAAAGGTTCTCGAGTGGCAACCACGTACAGGCAAACGCAGTGTAGGATGACCCCCCACAAGATGGAGAGACGACCTGCGCAGTGTTGCGGGAAGTCGATGGATGCAGGTGGCTCAGGACCGAGCTTCGTGGCAATCTTTGGGGGAGGCCAATGTTCAGCAGTGGACTTCTGATAGGCTGAAATGATGATGATGATGATGATGAAAGTTTCATTACGAGTAGCTGAAAAAGACATAATACTTACATGTCTTATTACTTACATGGCTTACTGTCATCGATTGTTTTTAGTAAAACGAATTTCTAAAATAAATTTAAAAAGTTGAATGCATCGTCACCAAAGATATATTTAACACATTTTGAAATATTTCATTGATTATATTATGTTTTGTCTTCCAGAGGCATCCAGCCAGTCAGGATTTTGTGTCAGAATAAATTAAAAAAATGCAACGAAAGATTATTAGCAACTTGAATAACCTTTACAACAATGGCAACATATAAACTATCTAGATGAATAAGAACTTGGAGCTAAAAAAAGGCTTTATATAATCATAACATAAGATTTTATCATAAAAATTTAAATACACTATCGAGTGTTTTTAAATTTTGAAATATTATTCCGCAAACTTTATGTTCACTGCAGCTTTTGCGGTCTGAATCATTAAAATCCACCATGGTACTTACTTCATTAAACCTCTCAAAGTATAATTAAACTCTAAAGATCACTGAAATTAGAATCTCACACCGAACGCGCTTTGCAAAATTTCGTTTGGCAAATTGTGGTAGTTTAACAGTTTGACAAACAATGAAAAAATTGCCCAAGACCAAAGATAAAAAATGTTTTGTTCCTTTTTCATCCAGATATTATATAATGCGATCTCTGCCTATCTTTTGAATCTAATTTTATGCCAATGCAAAGAATTTTCACAAATTAATTAATTTTATTAAAATTATAAAGAACCTTAAGTTTAGTTCGAATACGAATTTCCGTCTGCTTCCTTTGTGATCATTTTTTTTTTCAGGTACTTTGAAATAAGTTCCTAGTTGTTATGTTGGAGTGCTACACGGTTATGTTTTTAAAATAATCTGCAAGCCAAGTTTCAAAAGGTTTTTTTTTGTTTTTAAGGCATTTTAGTGGAAAAAAGCTCAAAAAAATATTGAAATAATATTGTTTTTCGTCTCACATTTTTTAATTTGGATTGATAATTCTTGTTTTAAAATTGATAAATTACCAGTGTTTAATCATTTTTATAAATCGGAAGAAAAAATTTGATTAAAACTTGATTAAAATAATAAATTTTTGTTGCATTTTTACTTCTTTTTAAAAAAGCTAAAAGATATAATAACTCGAAAATGTACTAATTAATAACTTTCGCATTATGCATATGGGGTTAAAATTATCGCAAATTGTCACCCCTATCACCTCCTAACGGGAATACGTCGAATTACCAATAACCCTGTATAAATGGAGAAATTGACTAACTGACTGATCAAGACACAGCCGAGAGCATGAAATTGTACACAGGCGTTCCGTATAGTTGTTTTAAGTTTGTGTTAAACACAACAGGTCATAATTAAGATTTTGATAGTACTTTTTTGACTTAGAGTAGTTTTGATATATTACAATATACATAAATGTCTGTGATAACAACAGAAACTCAATTGTTTCAACGTTATGACACGTGAAGTGTTATTGAACAAACTGGCGGCAGACCCTTTTTACTTGTGCTTATATTGGTAACAATGGATTGTGACATTTGACGAAAAATAAACTGTGAACCGTCAAATTAATTTAATATTAGAAAATATTATTTTGAGGTTGTTTTTATGTTATTGTTGCAAAATTGTGATCGTGATTTTATTATTGAACAGTATGAATAACGATGTTTATTTAAGTCGTAGTTTAAAATATAATTATGTAAAGAGAATACCTGTGATGAAACAGTGAAGACGAATTTCGTGATGGATAACGTAACAGAAAAACTATTGGAATGCTTTGGACATAGAAAGTTCAAGAGTGAGCTTCAAGAACGAGCCGTTCGTGCTATAGCCAGAGGTAGTCTTCATTCCGTAAAATCTTCTTTATTTAGATTATATTTTTTTTCGTCAGAATCTATCCGATTACCGATACGCACAAAAATATATGTATTTGACAAGCGATGTACTATTTTTAAATAGGCTATGATAAAGTAGTCGTTTCATAATTGCGCTTTGACAGCTTTTCAGTAGTAAACATAATTTTCCTTTTTGTAACATAATTATGCAAACACATTTTACTAATCTTTTTCTGGGATTATCATAATAACAGCTACTGTATTTGTTGTTGTCTGCATCTAATAATATATTGTTAATAGTTTTACAGAACTCTTAGAACCTATGACTAAATATTTGTTATCATTCAAAACTGTCTTTTTATCAAAACCAATTACTAACCACAAAGTACATGACAGCAATGATGACGTTGAATGATTAAGTAATGAAATTTAATTGTTTGCAGGGGTCCATGATGTTTTTGTTTCAATGCCCACAGGCTCTGGAAAGTCCCTGTGCTTCCAGTTACCAGCAATGTTACAGGACAATAAAGTTGCTATTGTTTTTTCACCATTACTGGCACTCATTAAGGACCAGATAGATCATTTAACAAAATTAAAAATACAAGCTGAATCTATAAATTCAAAAATGACTCCTAAGGATAGGGAAAGGGTTATTAATGATTTAAGAAGTATGAAACCTAATACAAGATTTCTGTACATTACACCTGAACAAGCTGCTACTGGCACATTTAAAAATCTTATAGAGCATCTAGTCAAGTATAAGAAAGTTTCTTATGTAGTTGTTGATGAAGCCCACTGTGTTAGTGAATGGGGTCATGACTTTAGACCTGATTATTTAAAATTAGGTAACCTAAGAGAAAGCTACAAGAGTATACCTTGGGTAGCTCTCACAGCCACTGCAAGTGTTGAAGTAGCAAATGATATTCTGTCAAATCTTAAATTACTACAACCAATTGCACAATATAAAACACCAAGTTTCCGAAAAAATCTTTATTATGATGTTGTCTACCAAAATTGTATAGAAGATGAAATTGGTGACTTGTGTGAATTTTTAAAGAAGAGTTTAAAAGAAGATGAAAATATGAAGCTGGTAAGAAGCATTTGTTTATTTTTATTTATGTATTCAGTGTTCTGTGGCATCACAATTTTTTGTTTATGCTTTCAAAGCTGTGGATCGCAGGTTTGAATCCCACTAGGACCAAACATTTGTATGATTAATGTGGGGTATATGTGTATCTATCTTATCACCATCCAGTTACCAAGACACAGGTAATCCTAGTTTTGGGGGGCATTATTATTATACTATTATAATAAGAGTGCCACACAATTTGTTTCATTATGTTTTGTAAGAGGTAACTAAGGAAAGTCTTGAAAGTCTTATAGCAATGTCCGTCACATTCTATCTCCTGGAGATGTGAAAGGTATTTTATGGAAGTCCCTTTGGCTATGTGGAAATCTGCAAAATCTGGCTTAACTTCCTTATAGGTGACAGTTATGACTGTAGGTGTGTATATTATTTATAATTATCATACATGTACAATTTTCTTTTCAGAAAGACAAAAATGCTGTCATTGTCTATTGTAGAACTCGGGAACAAACTGAAGATTTAGCTCACATGTTAAACAAAAGGGGTCTAAAATCATTGGCATATCATGGAGGTATTACAAACTTTTTTCAAACTCAAAACAATAGTTTTCCATACTAACTCCATCAGCTGACCGGTCATTATGTATGAAGAATCAATTTCCATTTTTTGACATTGACATTACATTTATATGGACATCTTAACATGGGAACTGTTTGGGGTGTTAGGGTGTTTACCAAACACCTTATAATTACAACAGTGAACACCGGGTGTAAATAGTGCAATTTGAAATGATGTTGGGAATAGGTACACTGGGCCTCTTATCAAGTTTTCCGAGTCAAATTTCTTTATTCTAATTTCGACCTCATGTCAATCATACAGAGTTTAATATCAATTGGGATATATCTGACAGATTCGGTTGATGCTAGGCTAACTAACGGTACATGGGTAAAAAGTATTTTTGAGTTGAGAAGGAAGGGGGGACAAAAATAACAAAACACAACTTTGTGGTTATTTAAAAAAAAAAAAATTAAAAAACTAACTATTACAGGACATAATTAATATAAATGTAATTACAAAAAAGTTACTTTTCGTGCTTTTGCATTAGCAAAATCTTTAATTATGTCACAGACTTCAATTTTGATTTCTTGTTCAATATTTTATAACAATGAATTTTTCAACAGACTTTGCATTAATGTTGATCTAAGATACAACATCACATCAGTAACAATTCGATTTCATTGAAGAGGAGCTCTAACTTCTTCACATCTGACGACCCAGAATGGCACTGTATATTTTCTAAATTAGAACAATGCGCTTTTTTGTATCTAAGTCCAAATTCTTAAATTTTTGAAGAAATGAAAAAATAATATATTGATTCAAAAGTTCGAACCGTTCGTCGATCTTGGTAATTGCGGTATCTAATAGGTAGTAGTAAAAATTTACCTAAATGTGTTTCCACGTCTGTTATCGGTTCTTCCTCCGCCTCATAATTATAATACCTCCTACGAACGCGAGGGCGGGCAGGTGCGAAAAATTCTTCTGTTGCCTCGACTTCTTAAGTCGACTCATTACGGAATTCAGACAAAATTATTTTTGCATGATCAATCATTTTCACCGCTTCTGACAATACGACGTCTGCCTTTTTAAGAGCCTTGCTGACTATATTTATCTTGCTTAAAGTTTCAAACCAAATAAGCCGATAAAAGGTGAATTTAAACGATTTCATTTATGCCAGTTATGAATTTGCCATAGATTAAAACGTAGAGCTTTTACCGCTTCAACTCTGCTCTCCCATAGAGTATTTAAGAGTAGTTTAAGACTTAAAGTTGGCACGTCTTTGGCAAGTACTTGCCAACGTGCTGTTAAGGCTGAAAAAATGTGTTTCTTGCACAATTGAAAAGAAATTGACAATTTCTAATGAACTTTTGGCACCGTCATTCACTACAAAATTTAGGCTGTGTGCCGCACAAGGTACATAAAATGGGCGCGGATTTGCCTAAAATGCGTTTTTGTACACCTATATTTTTTCCTATCATGTTTGCACCATTATCGTAACCTAATTTTAACAAAAGCCCTGACTAGTAGAGTCTGAAAAGTCTTGTTATTGTTTACATTTAAAAGGACGTACCGTACGACAATCGATGTTGTTCTTGTGCAATATCTGGAGTGCAATCTAAAGTAATTGAAAAATATTTGGACAGTTTCAATTCCAAAACAAATGTTTTTTTATTCTTCTAATAATTGTATTATTTCATCCTGAATATTCCGGCCAACATAATGAGTAAGGCGTGACTAAGATTTTTGAATACGGGCAATGTGTTCTTCAAGTACATTATCGAAAAGAGGTATATTCAACCAGCTTTAAAAAAATACCATTATCAAAATCGTATATTTTGTCAGACTTTTCGCATAAAGTCAGACATTGTCTAGCTGAAAAATTTATTATGTTGATTATTCGTTCCAGTAATGCCACCCAACGTTTTTTTTCCTGTTCAATTACAACCTGGTTCAAGAAATCTACCGACTTTTCTTTGAAAATTGTCTATGTAATTTGTTGCTTAACTCATGGTGACTAACGCTCTTTTCATGGCGTTCGAAAGCTATAAACAAATGCTGCCAATCTTTGTAACCTATGTTACTATTAAAAGAAATGCTATCAGTATGGAAAAGTTTACAATAAAAACAATAAACTGAATAAGTCGATTTAGAGTAAACCAGGCAGTTTCTTAAAACGGTTTCATTATTTAACATCTTTTAAGTATAGTAACCATTTGAAAAAGATCTTCAAACTATTCAAAGGATAGGAACTCTGTTTTACCTGTACTGGTCCATGCTCAATCAAAAATATCCTCTGTTTGTCGAATAACACCGCCGGCCACAGGGGCCATAACCCGAGATCATACATATATCTTCTCGAAGTATATTCTCTGGAGAGCTTCGGAACAAGGAGGTACTTCGTCTTCTTCAACAACCGATGACAAACACAGCAATGGAGGCAGCGGCGTTGAAGAGGCGACTTCTGTTGTAGAATTACCTTGGTTTTCAGATTTCTTCAGATGTTCGTCTGAGGATGGACCGGGTTCGCCGAGTCCAAGAATAAATTTTTGGATAGAAATTCCAATTTCGCGTTCGTCCATGCCAATTTGAACTTTAAATTTTTAATGTAAACAGCCGAATTTGGGATAATTGCCGCCGTGCTTTCAAACGAATAAAAATATTTCATGTTGAAACAAAAGTTACTATAGGCGCTCGTCGTGCATTGCTTTGCCGTAACTCGACACATAAAAATCTCCGGATGCTACTCAAAATGTATGCAAACCGGAGCTCTTTTTACATGAGGTTGAGTTATAACACTATGACGTAATAACACGGGCGCAGGTTCATTGAAAGCCAAGTAACACCGCTGCGCCCGTGTGCAGCGCACACTCAGCACCATAGGTAAAGCCGCCCCTGACAAGCACCGTCAGGATTTTGTTGATGATCCTTTGATGGATAGTTTAAAAAGCTGTTTTTTAACTATCCATCAAAGGATCATCAATCTTCTATCAAACCTTTCATTTCGAAGCTTACCTTCATTTTTCACCGTTTTAAAAATAAGGTATTCTAATGTATATTATTGAAAACCGATTTCAAATACATGGGCTGTATGTAAAAAAATATATGTATAAACTTCAAAATTCCCATGAGTTGGAGAAACTAAAAAAAAAAAATTCTTATGCAGCAATAAGAAAACTTTGAAAACGTATGAGGAAGCTCAAAGTTTCTCAGCGCGCTATGGAAAGGGCTATGCTCGGTGTTTCTCTGCGTGATAGAGTCTGCAACGATGATATCCGCAGCAGAACTAAGGTAACCGACATAGCCGTAAGGATCAGCAAGCTGAAGTGGCAATGAGCCGGCCACATAGCTCGCAGAACTGACAACCGCTGGGGAAAAAAGGTACTCGAGTGGCAGCCACGTACAGGCAAACGCAGTGTAGGACGACCCCCCACAAGATGGAATGACGACCTGCGCAGTGTTGCGAGAAGTCGATGGATGCAGGTGGCTCAGGACCGAGTTTCGTGGCAATCTTTGGGGGAGGCCTATGTTCAGCAGTGGACTTGTGATAGGCTGAAAAGATGATGATGATGATGATGAAGAAAACTTTTGTGGGCTAGTCTCTTTGTTTGTTTCCGTTTATTTGTCCATTGTTCTGTTATTGTTACTGTCTTTGAAATAAGAAAAATGTCTGAAAAATAAGATTTCTAATGTGGTGCATATCTTCTTGTCTGTGAGGGGTTACCTCTGTGAGTTGTGACTGGCACATCCGGTAGCTTTTTCTGAACAAAAATTTGCCTATATATTTCGATGGTTCAAAGGTCCATACGACATTTTATTAAAAAGTGTACAGCGGTTTAGCTGTGAAACGTATCAAACCAACAGAACAGAGTTACTTCTGCATTAAGATATTATTTTACAAATTTAAAATTATATTGTATATGCCATAGCGTTCAGCAAACCTCAGTATTATTTGTTTTACGTTTAAGATCTATATTCCTAACTCCCCTGAAATTCCTATAAAATTGTTCATTCCTGTTATTTTGTTTCCTTTTTATTAATTTTACCCCTAAAAAAACTTAATAAAATAGTTACATGCTAATATTTTAGCTTTAACCAAGCACGAGTGACATAAATAATACAACATTAAATTGTGTATTAAGTGCCAGTAGACAAATAGTCTTATGAAATAGTATGATAACTTTAGGTATCCGATTTTCCGGAGGACCCATCAGCCGTCGGGCTGCTAGCCTATTTACCTATAACAATATTTTTTTTATAATTATCGGTATTTATAATAGAATAGCTATGACTTATGAACCTATATCACTTGTGCATTGAGTTCATTATGTAATTATCTAATCTATTTTGCCCTTCTTCAAAGATATTTTCTCAACGTTTACGATATTGTAATAATTATTCAATATCTTGTAATAAGATCGCCTCTTTCTCACTGGCTTTTGAGGGGCTTCATATTATGCATTATGTTCAGTTTACACTTTATTGTATCTTGGCGCGTGTTGCCAGTGATATCTTACGGAACCGAGACGCGGTTTTCCACCCCAGGCTGTATGATGAAGCTCAAAGTTGCTCAGCGGACTATGGAAAGGGCTATGCTGGGTGTTTCTCTGCATGGTGGAATCTGCAACAAAGAGATCCGTCCTATAACTAGAATAACCGAGATAACCGTAAGAATCAGCAAGCTGAAGCTGAAGTGGCAATGTTTGGGCCTCATAGATTCCAGAACTAATAACCGTTGGGGAGAAAAGCAATGCATGCAGCAGCAATGATGACGATGATGTAATTTATTCACTTTTACCATATTTATATAATTATTAACTTTGGTTCTATTCTGTTATATTGCCTCTTACATTCACTCACTTTATAATCACAAACTAGGATTCTCTGGACACTGGATAGACATGATAAATATAGATGTACATATTATTAATATTTTGGGATATTTCTTTAGTTTGCTTGCCTGGTATAAAGTAAAAAAACACGAATATGTGTACAAACATTGTGGAATTTTTATCTACTTAAAAATGTATCATTTTAACACATTAAAATTTTTGCACATAGGCCTAAAATCTTCGGAGCGTATATCAGTACAAGAGCAATGGTCGGGTGGAGAGTGCCCATGTGTTTGTGCTACTGTTTCCTTCGGAATGGGTGTTGACAAAGCTACAGTTCGCGTTGTGGCACATTGGGGCCTCGCTCAAAATGTTGCCGCTTACTATCAGGTTACAGTTTTTTTTTATTTATACTTGTGAAGGTTTCAATTTTTCTTTTTTTGAAATTCTATTCACATGTATACAACAATGACCTATTATTTACGATAGCTGCTGCTGAACTGTTGTGCAATAACTCGTATTTATGTTTAATACGTAACAGAATATACTATATGTTTTATGTTTAGATTATAATGTATTGGTTATCTCTTAATATTGAGTTGATTAATTTCAGGAATCTGGTAGAGCTGGCCGTGATGGCAAACCGGCATTTTGTCGAATATATTATTGTCGAAACGAACGTAATGCCGTCGACTTTCTCCTTAAGAGCGAAATGGCACGTTGTCGCACACCTGAACAGAAACAACGCTGCAAAAACGCATACAAGAGTTTTGAAATTATGGTCAAATACTGTGAAGAAGTGAAGTGAGTATAGTCGTAAGATATATTGGAAAATCTAAAAGTGCACGCCTCAAACGCTCATGTTAGTTATTAATTTAGAAATTAAATAACTAATTTACAACATAATAGCCAACAGTTTATCATCGACAATTGTTCAAAAAAATATAATTATTATAACCAAACTAGAATGATTAGAGTAGTGATATTCACAAAGATTCCATTAGACATGAATCTGAAGCTAATGCAGAAAAATGGGGTTGAGTTATTCCGGAGTAATCGTGATTACACATTTAATTTGTGACAACCAAAATTTGTTTTCTTTTAATTTAAATGAAATAAGATGTTTTGTACATGTGTGTTAAACATCAATCTTCATGTAATTCGCCGACCCATCTTTGCTGTGGTCTTCCTTTGTTCTTTTTGTAATTTGCTTTTTTGTGTTGAGTGTGTGGTCGGGTGCGTGTATGGGAGGTTGTTGGTTAATAAGTCCATATACACGAAATATAAAGTTTATTATTCACACAAACACAATATAGCACACGGAAGGAGTGGAAAAGATAACACAGATTTACACAAGCAGAGAGATAGTTTAGTGGTAGAGAATAGCACAATGATATAGGTTTAAGCGAATTAACAAAGCGTAAGCGCGGCGGAGTTGCAACAAGCGACGGGCGTTAGCATATATCGTGTCTGGAGATCGACTGACGCAGGCGCAGCCGTTGTTGAGTGCCGAACCGTTATCTTGCAAAAAAAAACTTTTGCCCGAGAGCGCGCCGTCTAAAGGACAATCGGTGTAATAAATATGTGTATGTGTGTAAGTACACCACATCACTCCCCCCCAGAAACCGTCACTACGGGCGATAAAAATCTGGGAACCGAACTGTACGGCCTGAACGCGTTCTTCTGACGTCATCCTGAGCTGGGGCATTCTGCCTTGTAGGGACAGGATCAGGTAGGGAACTCGGATGGGGATTGGAAGTGGAAGTAAAGTGGGGATCGGGAGATGTGTTACCCAATATGTATGCCGGTTTGAGGCGGTCTATGGATACTGTAACATTTTCCCTTTGACCAGTATTTTGAAGGTCTTGTCGCCTCGCTCTAGAACTTGGTAGAGACCAGTGTAGGGTGGCTGTAACGCGCCACGCAAGATATCGTCCCTTAAAAATACATGACTGGATGAAGTCAACTCTTTGTAGATGAAAATTTTGTCTTTATTGTGACGTGCAGCTGGTGCTGGTTGAAGCTTTGATGAGAATTGGCGCAGGCGAGCAGTGAAGTCTGAAATATCGGTGGAGTGAGGAACCCTTGTCTGGAAAAATTCTCCAGGTAAACGTAACGGCTCACCATACACCAGTTCGGCAGAAGACGATTGGAGATCGTCTTTAAATGCACTCCTAATGCCTAACAACACCAAAGGTAATGTGTCCACCCAGTTGCTATCAGCGTGGCACATTATGGCTGCTTTTAACTGGCGATGGAATCGTTCCACTAGCCCGTTACAAGCTGGGTGATACGCGGTTGTCCTGCGATGTTTGAATCCAATCATTTTCCCAAGATATTGAAAAAGTGACGATTCAAACTGCCGGCCGCGGTCAGTGACAACATCCGTTGGACATCCGAACCTGGATATCCAGGATATTAATGCCTTCCCAACTGTTTCGGCAGTCATGTCAACGATCGGTGTGTCAACTTCGGGCCAGCGAGTGTAGCGATCCACTGCTGTGAAACAATAGCGATAGCCCTGTGAAATGGGTAAAGGGCCTATAATGTCCACGTAAATGAAGGCAAATCGAACGCGAGGAAGATCGTAGGTGCCCATTGGGGATGACACATGGCGATGAACTTTGGCGCGTTGGCATGCCCTACATTGACGAGACCACTCTCGACAGTCTTTGCGTACTCCAGGCCAGATGAACCTGTCGGCAACCAGTTTTGCCGATGCGTTGGCGCCTGGGTGACTAAGTCTATGGAGGCTGTCGAAGAGTTGTCTCCTCAAGGGTTTGGTAATAAAGGGGCGTGGAGAAGGGGTGCTGACGTCACAATAGATCTCTGTGCGAGAGTTAAGGATTGGTAACTTTTTCAAGCGGAGTGAAGATCCTCCTCGAAGTATTTGTAAAAGCTCCATGTCAGAAGATTGGGATGAAGCGAAAACATGAAGCTAAATCGACTGGCGTCTGCAGTTCGTCAACACGTGACAGTGGGTCAGCGACTACATTGTCCTTACCAGCAATGTGTCGAATATCGGTCGTGAACTGCGAGATGTAGTCGAGGTGACGGTACTGCCTAGGCGAACAGTTAGTTTTCCTTTCGTTGAAAGCGTAACTGAGCGGCTTGTGATCTGTAAACACAACGAAATATCTAGCTTCAAGCATGTGACGAAAGTATTTTATGCTTTCGTATATAGCTAAGAGTTCACGGTCGTATGGTGAATACTTTTGTAGGAAGGGCTTCAACTTCCGCGAGAAGAATGCTAGGGGTTCCCAAGCGCTATTTTTCAGTTGCTGCAACACAGCACCCATTGCCTGATCGGACGCATCTGTTACCAGAGCTAGTTCGGCCTGACAATCTGGGTGTGCTAGTAGTGCAGCTTCGGCGAGACTCTCTTTACATTTGTGGAAAGCCAACAAAGTGTCGCCAGAAATGTCTACTGGGTGAGATGCTTTCTTGCTGCCAGCGAGTAAGGCATTTAGAGGAGCTTGGATGGAAGCAGAGTGGGGAAGTAATCTTCTGTAGAAATTCAGCATACCTAAAAATCTCCGTATTTGTCTGACAGTCTTGGGAACTGGGAACTCCTTTATGGCTTGAACCTTTGATTCCAAAGGTTTGGTGCCAGATGCGGATATTCGGTAACCTAAAAACGTTACCTCCGATGCACCAAAGACGCAGTTAGAGGTGTTTACCAAAACACCATATTCCTTCATCCGGGTAAAGAGCTGGTGAAGGTGAGCTTCGTGTTCCGTTTCATCCCTGGAGAAGACAAGAAAGTCATCTAAGTAACAGTAACAAAACTCAAGACCTCTTGTCATCTCGTCCACAAACCTTTGGAATGTTTGCCCAGCATTTCTCAAACCGAAGTTCATAAAGGGAAATTCATATAGGCCAAAGAGTGTAGTGATGGCGGTTTTAGAGATGAGAAGGCCTATAACCAGATCCCTGTCTTCAAAGACAGGGATCTGGTTATAGGCCTTCGTCAAGTCGATCGTGGAGAAGACTGTACAACCAGTAATAGAATGGGCGAAGTCGTGGATGTGCCTAATAGGATAACGGTCTGGTATAGTCCGTGAATTCAGCATCCGATAATCGCCACAGGGCCGCCAGCCGTTGTCCTTCTTAGGTGCAAGATGCAAGGGCGAAGCCCAAGGGCTTTCAGAAGGACGCGCAGTGCCATTGTTGAGCATAAGCTCAAATTCTTGTTTAGCTACTTTTAGTTTATCAGGTGCCAGTCTACGGGGTGTACAAAAGATAGGAGGACCAGGTGTGGTTCTGATGTGATGAACCGTGTTGTGCGTTGGAGACATCGGCGTGCCTGAAGGGCGTGTAATTTCAGGAAACTTACTTAGGATACTATGATAACGCGTATCGCCTGTTGAAACCTTGACCGAACAAATATCGGTATTTGCAAAACAAGCATTTGATGTTAATGTTGTAGTATTATCAATAAGGCGTTTATTACGGCAATCTACAATTAAGTTATAGAAACTAAGGAAATCAACGCCTATTATTGGTTTAGTCACATTGTCTACTGTGAATCGCCAAACGAAATTACGTCTTAACCCTAAATTTAAATTAAGCTCTTTAAAACCATATGTATCAATAATCGAACCATTGGCTGAGCTGAGTTCGAAGTTAGATTTTTCTCTTCGCTCCCGAAGCTCAGAACGAGGGTAGACGCATAGGTCACTGCCGGTGTCCACCAGGAACTGGATGTTAGTGCTGCGGTCGGTAACGAATAGGCGACCCTTGTCTGTTGGGCAATCGTTTGTCGCCACTACCGACTGCCTTTGGAGTTTCCCGACTTTAGCAAAGTCGCAGGGCTTCTGGCACTTTTGAGCCTGTGCCCCAAACTTGGCATGATACCAACACAAGGGGTATTTCCGGTAGCTAGGATTGGACCGGCTCCTCTGTCGCGATGTTGAGCGCCGACGATCCCGTGGTCTTGCACGCTGTGTGGAACAGCAGGCTGAGCGAGTATGCTCCTCCAGCTTGAGAGTGAGGTGCTGCACCATCTTCTTCAGCTCCGCGATCTCGTCAGATTGGGGTGACACATATACTCTACTGGAAGACGCAGTAGCGACGTTGTATGGTGACGTCAGCTCCTGTATACGGTCAGCTAAGTCTGCAAGCTGTTCCAGAGAATGTGTGGTTTGTGATGGCAGCACCGTCTGAGTATTATGCGGAAGGCGATTACTCCATATCGACCTGAGGAAGTCATCGGGTATAGAAGGTCCAGCTTAATCTTGGAGATGTCGTAAAAACTGAGGGTTTCCTGTCACCAAGTTCCTCGTAGGTAAGTAGTTGCTTTACCTTCTTCTCATGGGAAGCGGATAGCCGCTTGATCAATTCTGACTTAATTTTCTCGGAGCGGTTCATTGCCGGAGGACTAATAATGATATCCTTTACGGCTTTTGCGTACTGCAGATCTAGGTTATTGGATACATTAGAGAATTTCACAATATCGTCGTTAATATGATTAATGTTAAACTGACCTTCTATTAGAGCAAACCACAGTTCCGGGTCCTCGGGCGAGAACGGTGGAACTTTAATTTTTAATTTTTGCACCTCGTTGTCGTCGCGGTCGGTAGAAAAACGCGCACGACGTGTCCGCCTCAGGGTCACCTTGTCGTCTGTTTGCGACCCGGCGGTCTTTACAGAATCGCTGCTATCACTCATTGCTGTGTATATTACTTGATCCTTGTGTCCTTGTCGTGGTCACCAGTGTGGTCGGGTGCGTGTATGGGAGGTTGTTGGTTAATAAGTCCATATACACGAAATATAAAGTTTATTATTCACTTAAACACAATATAGCACACGGAAGGAGTGGAAAAGATAACACAGATTTACACAAGCAGTGAGATAGTTTATAGTGGTAGAAATAGCACAATGATATAGGTTTAAGCGAATTAACAAAGCGTAAGCGCGGCGGAGTTGCAACAAGCGACGGGCGTTAGGATATATCGTGTCTGGAGACCGACTGACGCAGGCGCAGCCGTTGTTGAGTTCCGAACCGTTATCTTGCAAAAAAAAACTTTTGCCCGAGAGCGCGCCGTCTAAAGGACAATCGGTGTAATAAATATGTGTATGTGTGTAAGTACACCACAAGTGCTTCTTATCATATGGCTGGTCCATCTCCACATCTGTTGATCTATTTTTGAGAGAATGTTGATAAATCTTGTTTCTGGTTTTATTTAAGCATTTCGTGATGTTGGAGGTGAATGCTGTTTATTTAAAACAACATTCTCCTTTCTTCCTTTGGCAATGCTCGAGCAATTATCTGGGATATCTTGTAAGAGATCAAGTTTCTCTGCCATATATGATACATGGTAGTATACAAGTGTTAAAGACCTTCTGTTTTATACCAATGCTTTGTCCTGTTGACTTCATGACCTTCAATGAGCAGTGTCCTTATCATCCATTGCTTATTCGTCTCCTAATTTATTTGATAATTTAGTCTTAATATGCGATCAGCTAACCCAGATAAAAATATTCTTCAATCAAGGCTCTGGTTGTGGATCTTAATTCAGTCCATCCATATCGTCACTTATTTTTTGTCTGAATTTATTAACAGTGCCATTTTTTCCTTTCTATACTATAAGTGTAGTAGGTTTTCTTCGAATAAGACTATTATATGCGAATCTGAAATGTTTTAGTTTTCTCCCATTTATTTTGAGTTCACATTGTTTCCAGAACTTTGCTTAGCGATTCTAGTTAGTATTGTTGCTTTGCTACTAGAACAAACATTTTTAATGATATTTGAATATAGAAAATAATATAGTTATTCCCTGATTGTCTAGGCTTTCCCATATTGCTCCATGGTTTATACTATTGAAGACCTTTGAGTAATCAATGAAGGCGACTTAGACGCTTGTTGTACTCATTGTTTTTCGTTGTTCACTGTGTGTATTTAATAGTCTTCGGTAATTATCATTGAAGTCAGGATTTTTCATTTATCCATTCGGTCAATCTTGGAGAATACATCCTACAATGATTGTTCTGCAATTTCTTATGTCTTTCGGGCCTTTCTTATATTTAAGTATTATTTGGGATGTTTTTCATTGTTCTGGGATATGTCTGTATGTCAAGACTTCATTATTTATTTTTTATACTTTATTGCATATCTTAAAAAAGAAATACGAAGGACGGACTTCATGCCTTAATTTTATATTTTGGTAAGTTTAGGGACTAGTTCCTCCAAGTTCCTTACCTTTTAGTAGCTTGTTGGACGTATATTTTTTTATATTTTCATATAACACGCAGAGTGTTTGATAATTAATTTCTTGGTTTTATTATGTTTTTCAAAAATTGTGTAGCTGGAGCAATTATTACACTTCTGTTCGCCTGCTTTTTGCATTTCACTTATTACTCATATATCACAGTTTAGGTATTTTAATGCATCTTCAAGTTTTAATATAGCTTTGGATGTACTTAGGGTCTAGTATTATGTTGTAGTTGTGTTGCAATATTTAGTTTTTTTTTTGTAAGAGGGTAATCTGTTTCTCCCGCGGGACCCACCGTAGTGGGAACATAAATTATTATTGATGGTTTGTTTGTATGTAGCCTTTGTTGTTGTTGGTTTGTTGTACATTATTATTAATACTGGGGTTATTTACATATGTACTCGTCTGGTTGGGTCGTCTATATAAATAAGTATACATGCTTAAAATACTATGAAATATATCACAACCCAACCAAACTGGAACTAGACCCAGGCAAGGGAGACCAGACGGCCAAGGGTTAGGGTGAAAGAGAAAGAAACCGGTGGACAATGCGAGCGGTATTAAGGACCACCGCCTTCTGCATTTGAGCTCGTAGCGGCCAGTCATGGAGTCCCAGCCGTCTCAGATGTTCCCGGAGGCTGACTGGGATTAACACATTTGCAGACACGACTATCGGAGTAATTTCGGTCGTCCCACATGTCGGTCCCCTTGTCAGCCAGATATTTTGTCTTTTCGTCTGTTTCGGCTTTCATGAGGTTGTCGTCATATGGGATGGTAATGTCGACCAAAAATATCGTCGATTGTGCCCGGATCCATCAACACGATATCAAGCTCGTTCGCAAGAACCGCCCTGTCCGTGATGATGGGTCGGTTCCAATAGTGCCAGGCGTAGTCATTTTCGAGCATAGCTTCCGGCGAGTACTTATATTAAGGCAGTCTCCAATTCACGAGACTACCTTGTAACTATGTTGTGTCTGTCCAGTAAATAAGAGTTAGAAAGCATCGCACAACGGGAGATAACATGCCGAGGTGCCATCCCTTAGGATGTAACTCCGATAGTTGTTCGTCTTAATAACTTGATCCTGTGTCGCACAGGCTGAATTCTTAGTTTCCCCAAAGATGTCACCGAAACGCAGTTGTTTGAGGGAGGCGACGGTATCTACGAAAGACTCATGTAGAGCCTTGTTGAACCTCCCGCGGAGCGCTATCTCCTTCCATACGGTCTCCCGGTTGGAGGCTCTGACCTGATATTGCTCGTTGGCCAAGGATAGGGGGTAAGCCCTGTGTCAAAGCTAATGACCTCCAAACAGAATGACTCATCCGATCTCGCCAGAAAGTAATTATGGAAGCTACATACTTTGCGATTGTGCGTTTTGAGGGGGCTTAAGAAGCCACGCATCCACGGCAAGAACAGCCTCATCACTGACGATATCGGATGATGTGTCCTGTGGGACATCATGATTGTGCAGCCTGAGTATGTCGAAGGTATAAATGCGGTCTTGCATGACCCAGTCGTTATACGCGAGTGCATTGTTCACGCCCGACAAAAGGCGATTCAACACTTTTATCAGGCGTGCATAAAACAAATCGCGAACTGATTGTTTCATGCCAGCCTCATCGATACCAATGTTTTGTGACATACCCAGGCATCGGTATGTATTCTCAGCAATTCCATCAGATGGGAGCGATGGGTAGCAAATAACTGGAGGTCATCCATATAGAAAAGGTGGGTCACTTTCGTCCCACCCCTTCGATTCTAAAATCTTCTTCCAGAGTCCTCCAGCAATGCGGTGAGAGGATTCATATTTGGGTAAAACCAAAGCAAGCTTAAACAATCACCCTTAAAATATTGGGGTTATTATTAATATATATCCTCGTATATATAAATATATATATACATAAAATACTTTTAAAAATAAATTAAAAAATTATAACCCAACCAGACGGAAGTCCTCGGCAGGAGAAATCAGACGGCCGTGGATTACTGGGAAAGAATTCAGCATTTGAGTTCGGAGCGGTCCGTCACGAAGTCCCAGCCGCCTCAGATGTTCCAAGAGGCTGTCTACGATTAATCCACTTGCAGAGACGATTATCGAAATACTTCCGGTCGGGTATACCTCCTTGGTCACCTAGTGAGCCAGGTCCAGATATTTTGACTCCTTGTCTGTTTCGGCTTTCACGAGGATGAAATCACGAAGTCCACCAAACACTCACCAGTACCTTTTTCTTATTCAACTTTCGCTTGGTACAGGATTTGGCCGGTTCTCCTTGGTTCACTGTGATGAGCGTTTCCGATTGTCGTACAGTATTCATATTTTTTCACAAGTAACTATACGATTAAAAATTGCCTCGTTATTGAGACGGTTGAGTAATGTACCGCAGCACGCAATGCGAGTTTGTTGGTGTGTTTCACTCAATTCATTCGGTACCCATTTCTCGAGCTTTTTCGTCTTTCCAATTTGTTTCAATTGAATTTAAAATTGTTTTGTCACACCGAAGTCTGCCGCTAACTCTGACGTCGTTTGCGATGGATTCGCTTCCAAGGTCACCTTTTATTCTTCATTGTCAACTTGGGTCTCCAGCCGTCCGCGGGGTTTGTTTTGGAGGCCTCCAGAAAGAAAACGTTGGACCCAAAAATGTACCTTGCTTTCTCTTACAGTAGCTTCGCCATACACATCAGTGCTGGTGACGCGGTGGAAATCTTATTTATAAATAACGCGATATTTCCAAGTTTTCTATTTTGTTAACAGATGAAACACTAAATTCGAAACACAAATACACATACATTTGAATTTGAAATTCCTAACCAAACGTCAGATTATTTGAGATCAAAGTGGCCAGTTTGTAAAACGCCAATTTCATATGTAAGGACATAACATTGTCCATTGGAATATGTGTGTTTAGCATAATGACTACATTATACTAAGTAAAGTTGTGACAATTTGAATAAAATTTTTTAGATGCCGGCATAAAACTTTTGCCGAGTATTTTGGTGAGGAGACGCCTCGCTGCATGGGCCGTTGCGACGCCTGCACCGACGAGCGAGCTGTGAGACGCGCGCTAGAGCAACATCAGCGCCGCGCCATGAGCGCGCGACTCGAGCGCAACGGCTTCGTCACACACTCGGACTCGCACTCGCTCTACGGACAGGGCCGCGACGGCCTCAGGTAACACAGGAGCCGCAGCATGAGCGCTTTCCTCGATTGCCATTCCTATCTTTACTAAATCTTATGTGAACTGTACCTACATTAAACTTATGAATAATAATATAAGTAGAATAGTCTAACAATTATCTGCCATTTACAAGTTACTTACTTTTAATGTACAAATAACATAACTGAGTTTAAATTGGGTTCAATAGTCGAGTTGGCAAATAACAACAAACATGATTTACTTACGAAAAGCAAACCGACTAAGCGACGCTTCAGTGCTTACGGGAAAGAACACTGATGAACAAGTTATTATATACTTTTTAGTGCATTCATTATAAGTTTTTAATATTTACTTATTAACCTTATTAATTACTAATCTTTAGTATATGTCTGTTTTCATGGACACGTATTCTCTTCTGTTGGCACAACACGGCATCAGCGTTGCAGAATGTATTTACTTTTAGCTTTGAACTTTGAGCTTCTAACTCTTTAATTAACTCGACTAAGAGCTGCATAAGCTTGTCTTGCAACGAATGTAAGATAAAACAATGATGCCCAAAATAAGGTTATTGGTAGCATCCGCCTCTCAAAGGAAAAATAGTTATACATTTTTTTGGAAATTGCAAGGCAATAGACTTCATTTCGTGTTCTTATCATCCCCAAAATTTGGTCACATCGAAAATGTGGAGATGAAACCAATATTAGAAATATTGGCTCCAAAGTTGACTTACCCATTCTGTAAGTCACAGATTCTCAAACTTTCGCCCACTTTGAGAATAAAAAATATTAATGAATTGAATAACGTAAATAAGAAAAACATAATTAATAAATGACTAGAAATAATGAATCTACATAATAAACTAAATTGCATATGTTTCAGTAGCTCTTAAAAAAATTTTAACCTCCCCATCGTCCGTCAGTCAATCATCTCCATACTCTGTTAAATTTATTATTTACTATGTGATTTTTTAAAAAATGTTATATATTATATTATATTTCATAGATAAATTACAAAATGAATGTTTTTTGAGCGCAACTAAATAATGAGTAGAATACATTTTGGAAATGAGCATTTTAAAAGATGATTCAACTTTGAAAATACTATACAACTCGTTTTTTAAAAACTAATTAAGATAACCAACAAAAAATACTGTAAATATTATGATACATAAATTCTATTTCAGGATAAAAATTTAGACTAAGAATAAAAAAGGGCCAAGTATTTTTGCCAGACACCCTGATTTTCTGTGATATAACTTTTTAGTAACATTCCCATAGCCTTTCCTAATCTTTCAAAAAATATAAATATTTTCATTCGTCATCTACAACACCACAGGAGCTGCGTTGCCGGTCTTTATGGATAATTGGGGAGGGGGAGGAAGTAGTGGGCCTCGGGTTACCTCACTCACCGAAACAAAAGCAGATTTTGACGGTATTTTCCCTTCACCCCGCGCGAGAACACTCTTTCGAGTACCACTTGGCTCTACCAATGGCGCTCTTTTTCTTTTAGTCGACTCTACTAAGCAGATTTTCCAGGTGGTTTATTGTGCGCTGAAATTCGGTTGAGCCAACTTCATATGCATACACTCCTCCTCCAGTAACTGTTGGTATACAACTTGACGGAGCTGTGCTTCCAGGCCATCAGATTTCACTTTGCGGGTCTGCGTTTCCATGTGCGTGTTGGGCCTCGCACTATCAAGTTTCCGCACACAAGACGAATTAACTTTTTTATACTAGATATTTAATGTATCGCTGTTTTCGGTCAATATTCTAGTCACCAAATATCCTAATTTCGGGTTTGTAACACATTCCCGTCTACGAGGGAGAGATCCGTGATATACTAGCGACAGACATTGTAAATTTATTAAACGATTTTATCAGCTAAAAGTAATAAGAAATACTCCTAAATTTTTTGGTATTTCGAATTTAAGAATCGATGAATATTCTTTTCTAATGATATTTATTGCTTTCAGCTGTTCCGGTACAGCTGAAAGCTATAAATATCATGAAGTAAGCTATGAACGAAGTCATCTACCACAAATAGTGCTTCAAATTTAATTACATTCAGGGAACAAGTCTGTTACAAATAGTATTATTTGTACTTGCCAAGAAACTTCATCAGGAAGTTCTCACCTATGATACCTATTAATTTGTTATTACTAAGATAATAATTATTAGCGGCGTATATATTATAATACTTACATACTATTTCTACTCTCTAGTAAACAATCTCTTTATATCTTTTTCAAAGAGAGATGGAATCATATTACGCTGAAGATAGCGGAGGGTCGGACGGAGAGAGTAGTCGCCGTGTAGCCGAGGAGACTAAATCCCTCATAATGAAGGAGTTTGCAGAAAGAAAGAAACGTCTTACTGACAAAGATAAAAAATTAAACGATGCCGCAGTTAACTCCAAATGTAGAGCTGCTGAAAATACTGGGACTAAGGTAATCATGAAATCAGACGTTTTTTTAGTTTAAATTTTAACGGAATCGCTAAATGCAAAATAAGGCGCATGTGCCTTTTTTTAATATAGGAATTTTTAAACTCATAATGTGCTATTTTGGCACAAAATATGTACAATTCTTTTTTTTAGCTTTAAATTTTAAAGCATTATTTGACAACAGCCTGATGAGGTAATTATAACAATTAACACGCTTGCCAGACCTTTTGACCACCGTAGTTTGGCCTAAAGGAAATCTGCTGCCCATACTGTGGGAGATTTATTCTTTATTCGACTCTTACGAATTTAATGGGATGGTGACTTAACGGTTCTGCCACATTGCAATTGTATGAATGTGGAGTGTATTGCAAAACTGACTGTAAATACAATCCTTACGAGCTAGAAACTCGGTTCACTTAGATAACCTGTAATACCCACCGTGGTCTATTTGACTGGGAAAGAACCATGCTTAGGAAATTTAGCGTAAAGTGGTATGATAACGCTGCTACATTTTGTAAGGTTGTTGGTAAAGCGAACAAAGTCCTGTGGACATAACCTATATGTCTAAAAAGAATCAAAAATATCTGGAATGTCTTGCATGGAAGACTCCAACCACAATCAAGAATGTGCGAATACAAAGCCGGTATCCCCGCACTTGTTACGCTACTCCTTATCACTACTCCAAAGGATTTGGATTTGAGGTATTCGAATGGATTTCCCTTTGTCGATGGTCAGAGCGTCATCCATTAGTCAGTAGCGTGCACCACGTGTACTTAGGTGCCTTATCCGCTACGCCACAAACAATTTCACATAATTCCTATCCTTCCCCTATAAAATCCCCTAAAAAATAATACTATAATGTATAATTAAACCATCTCATTACCTGAAAGGGTTTTGGAGCTGAGAAGGACCTGTCCTAAAAATTATGTTTATTCCACACATACAATTTCAATTGATGGTGCCAGCATCCGGATCCGAACTCTGGTCACAGCGAAGTAAGAAATGAAAGCGATAGCCCTGGCCATCAAGTTACTGGCTCGTCAACTTAATTATAATCATTATTTCTATCAACAGGTCAACGGTTTAACAGTCTCCAGTCGAGAAAGTTACCTATCACTCTTGATAGATGCTCTCAGTACAAATTTAGCCAAGATGAAAGACGTCGATGAACCCGAAAAGCCATTGAAACGCAAGGACGTAGAGCAGTGCGGTATAGATTTGGAATACGAAGCGTTCTCTAACAGCACAGTCATTAGTTTGTACAGACGGGCGATGACGAAATTGGTATGAAATTATTAGATTTAAATAAAATAGTATTGCGTTAACATAATACCAAAATAGTAAAATATATATATCATCATAAACAAAATCTTTTTTAATCGGTTTCTACGATGTTATATTACTGTTAGTTGTGACTGTTGATGAGAAAAAGCTGCCTTTTATTTCTTTAAATTAGAGTTTCTGACATTTAGTCATCATTCTAGATAACATCAGTAAAGGCGACCACAGAACACTTATTTCCCCGCTTAAAGACATTCGAACCGCGAATGGGGGAGACACTTGGAGATTTTGTACGAGATTTTGAAGCGAAAAAACAGGCACAATACGAATTCATGACTGCAACGCAACTTGAAAGTGGTAAGCTATTTGAATTGACTTTTATTATTATAAGAACTTGAAAACAGACCGTTTGATGTAGTTATGTTATTACATTGCAGGCATAGCTTAACATTTTTGTAGATTAATTAATAAATATTTATTTTCTTCATATAGTTAATTTTCCTAAGATAATCTACAAACATGCTATAGACTTTTAGGTAAAGTTTCTGTGTACCTTCAAAGATAAAACGCAATCCTTAACTATGTTACTCACATGACTGCTGGTCTTTTATTCCTACAAATTTTCTCAGAAACTAAGTGTGATACACTTATAAATTAGTAATATGTACATGCAAAAGAAAATATTTCGAGTCCCTCTGACCTGATATAAAATTATTCACCAAATACAAACTTCACAAGGACGTAAATTATAGGTGCAGTAAGTAGTTTAACATCTACCTATCAATATCATTTCGGTAAAACAAGCTTTTTAATTTAAAAAAAAAATACTTTTAAATTGTCCAAACAATGTCTACATGTACACAAAACAAAATTATAAGAGAAATTTAACGCATTTTTGTTTTCAAAATTTTTATAGCAAACATGAAGGGAAATAATGATACTAGACCATTATCAAAAGCAGACAAAGAGAGTAAAAGAAAAAAAAATTCATTCAAACGAGATCCAATGACGCAGACTAAACTCCAGAATTTTTTTACACCGCAATCTTCAAATGAGATATTAAGAGATCTATCGGATGAAAGTGAAGACGAAAATACTTTAATCATAGACGAAAATCCTAAAGGCAACCACAATGACACAACGCTTAAATTAGAAGAAACAAGCAGCAATGAAAGTGATACAGTATCTACAAAAAATGCCAACAAATCTACAGTAAAAAAATTGACGAAAACCCTTGTTATAAACATAACTTTACAAGGTGTCCCAAGCAAAGAATCACAAACTAAAAATGATTGTAATAAAAAAGAAAATACAAAAACTGATAAAGAGATTGAATCCCCAAGTAAAATAAAACCCACCGCTAAAAGAAAAATTAAGGTCTTGTTTGGAGAATCTTCAGACAGTGAGGCGGAACAGGAAACTGTTGATAAACATATACCTATAGATAAGCACAAAGATCGTGATAACTCAAAGGAGAAAAAACGTAAATTAAATGCTGATAAAAATAAGAAAGTTGAAAACGAAACAAATTTAATAGATGCAATTCTTTTGGGAGATTCTGTAAGCAATTTAGAACAAGACTTAGTTATTGAAAAACATACACAATCTAAGAATGAGAACTCTTGTAACGTTGATCCTGAATTTAATGAGAAAAATAATAATGAAAAAAACCTTTCACCCAAACCAGAACTAAATAATAAAAATTTAGACATAACTGTAAGTGTAAATAGTTCTGATACAAACAACACTCAACTGAGGTTTGACATAGAACAAAATAGTTCCGATTCTTTTCTAGTTCAGCCCGAGGAAACAACTCTTGTCAAAGCACATAAATTAAGTATTGAAGCAGATAAAGTGTTACAAGAACTTAAACAATTTTCTGAAATATCACCGGCACCTTTGGCAGTTAATGAGACAACTGAAACTATAGATGAAAAAAATAATGGTCCGAGATCACCATCTACAATGAAGCATAAATCAAAAGACAGAAATAAGCACAAGCACAAATTAGGTAGCAAGAAAGAATTAAAAGAAAAGCATGCTGAAAAGTCAAAGCAAGATCACAAAAAAGAAAAAAAGAAAAAAGTTGAGGAAAGACAAAAAAGTTCAAAACATGTAAAGGAAACAAAAAAAGTAGACGTTGCTGGACTGGTCGTTAAACTACTCATGCCATATTATAAGGAAAAGAAAATTAGCAACAGAGATCTGTTTAAGATAACCGCAAGGCATATTGTGCATCAATTACTGGCCATTCAAGTCACAGGTAAATCCTAATTACTTAAATTTTAGTTTTATCAAATGTTCGTTTAACTTAACTTACTCTTAACAATTAATTTTTTTTTCTTGCCAGAGGAAGCTGCAATTGACATGCTACTAAGAAAAACTTTTACCAAGGAAACAAAAATTGAAAATGAAAGTGATTTACCAGTTAAACTAAATTTAAGTAAAGCGATGTAAATGATAAGGATTTATTTTTGATTTGTGTATTTATTTAGTAGAATTAATTTAATTCTTGTTCAGACATGCTATTCAATTAAATTTTTTTTTATTACTGATTGTTTATTTTTTCATACGAAACATTATTGTTCGAAATAGGACTTAAGAGGAAAAAAATATTCTGTATTTACATTTTACTGCAAGATTGGTCCTTAGAATGTGATAGCTGGTAAATATAGTATTTTTTACGTAGCATGCGTCGTTTGACTTTTATATAGGATGTTAACGCGATGAGTATAGTATAATTTTTTTAACGCTAGCGTTCACAAAAGAAAAGTTTATTCCGTGTAATTTTTCTAAGCATTATATAGCTCTAGATTCTCATAGACTTTCGAATGCGTACTATAAGGCATAAGCTAACTTGAGTGTCAGTCATTAAGGAAGGCAAAAGGTATTATGTTATCATTATGTAAAGACACCTAAAAATGTTGCTGTTCTACGTTGAAGTATCCAAATTGTTTTTCTCTGGGTTAAAGCAATGATTTTATAATAAAATTACGTTATATGCTCACAAATATTCCGCGCGTAGAAAGAGCTCATCTATCTATTTTTTAGTTTACTTAACATTTGACTACATTGTCAAAAAGTGCAAAAGGGACGGCAGACATATTATAACAAAAAGACAGCTAGTGTTTGTCATTTGTGCGTGTGCAAACGTCACTCGGTGCAGCCAATCACCGCACGTTTGGCATAAACTAACAAATGCATCGAAATACTAAGTCCTCAGTATCTAACCGGTACGGAGTTTTAATATAAAAATAGCAAAACTTTTTTATTTGAAAAGTAGATAGATACATAACTAAATTAGGCAATAGTCAAATAATAGATTTTAAGCCAGATGCTAAATATCTATATTTCACATATAAAACAGACATAGAAAAATATTAATATACACGGATTTAAGTATTCATTGGAGATAAATCATGAAGGTTTACATAAAGTTAAATATAACATTTCGTCATGTTAGACATGATTATTCAGTTATTGAATACATCTGCAACTAATGTCTATGTAGCTGTAGCACCTTATCTATAATAAAACTGTTCCCAGGATACATCTGTATATTATTATTTTTTTAATTCGTTATACTGTTTTGTCAATATAGAAGCCAAAATATTTATTTTTATTTTATGCCTGTTTGTCTGTCTGTCCCATAGAACACAACAAGAACAAAGTACTGAATGGATTTTGGTGAAACTTAGCATGGTATTAGCTTATACCCTGGAACAACATTTGGTGCATTCCACTCTTGGCGTATTAGTTCATTTGATGGCATCCTAACACTACACACTAATTCTTACTAAAAAAATTGGTCCTTATAAATTTGTAGGTATTTGTGACATGCGCCCGTCACTTGCCCTACGGATCCCTAAGAAGAAATCTATGTATGTATAAAAATGTAAAATCATGCCAAGATAAAAGTAGAAAATAGAGCAAGAAGGTTATTCATTAATTCTTCAATTTTTATAGCTATAACAACTCTTATTGAATGACTGTTTAACAAAAGAAACTTTTCTTAAAATTTTTATCAATATTACTCCTCCAACACTTACGTTTTCAAACTAGATGAAACTGTCAGCAACAACCACAATGTCACTTCTGATAGAATATCATGTTGATCTATGTTCGCGTGCTGTGTCCTTATCGCCAAGTTCGTGGAAGGAATTCGGCTATCCTTTTCTT
This sequence comes from Bhutanitis thaidina, assembly GCA_029286595.1. Taxonomy (NCBI): domain Eukaryota; kingdom Metazoa; phylum Arthropoda; class Insecta; order Lepidoptera; family Papilionidae; genus Bhutanitis; species Bhutanitis thaidina. The sequence continues at coordinate 8,136,882 of JAGSMS010000022.1, forward strand.
TGATCATGGCGTCATATTTGTTATTACAATGTCTAAAACTAAGCAAAATATAATGATTTCGGCTTACTTTCTTGTGATACTGTTCGTTTTTTTTTGTGTTATTAGTGCACTTACGCGAGGGCATTTTGAAGCTATAAAACGAAATATGAATTCGGTTGGCGGTATCTGGGGAACACGTATATATCGCCCATTCGACAGCGACAAAAGGGAAGGAGGCTACAATTGTAGGGTTTTATATGCCTCATTTACGGTGCGCTAGTAACCGTAACCGTTTTTGTATTATAAAATAATTGGGTTAAAGTACAAATTTATCATTTGATATTTAAAAATTCAAACGATAAAAATGATGATCATCGAAATGTAAATACTTTTTATATACATTTCTGCCATCGCGAGGGAAGATCATTTGTGCTCTTGCAATAGAACTCTGTGGATTTGGACTTTACATAATGTATTAAGGCATTTTGTACGGCTTCCGGAGAACAAAATTTTTCTCTTGTAGCATAGTGTCCAATTGCGGAAAAATGGTAATCAGTTGGGGCTAAGCCTGGCGAGTACGGAGGATGACGTATGATTTCTAACTGCAGGTCTTGTACCGTTAAAACGGTTTGTCAAGCAGTGTGAGGTCTTGCGTTATCATGGAGCAATAATGGCGAAGATCGACTAATGAGACAGGGTTGTTTCTCTGCTTTAAGGTATTGTGCCAGTATACGACCTGGGTTTACCATTGCGTGTTAAGGCTTGCAATTATCGTAGAGAATCCATCCGCCCTTTCGAAACGTATTTTCGAAATGACGAGTGGAGTGAGGTAATTGAAATCGGTGAGAGGTGTGATTGGCCGTTCTAGTATTATTGTTTTCTCTGGTCAAAGCAGACCATTACTTATTATAGGCATAAATTAAAGTTAATAGGCACGTCCCTAAATTAATCATATCACCATTTTAGTGCCTTAAAGAGAATCATAGTACATAGTAATAAACTAAATTACTCTGTATACTTTAGAATATCTCTTCTTGTGTCATACAACTAAGTACGTAGTAACCTTGGTAAAATAATCAGGCTTACAGATTATAACAAAGAAATATTTAATGTGGATAAAAATAGATTATCACTTGCAGATGAGGTTGGATGTTTTATTTTAACTAAACTCTTGTAATACTACTTTTAATTTTGAACACATTGTATATTGTGTGTATTATAGATATTCAGGTTTATAAGGATAGCTAGAAGGTTATAGTGTCGCTGTCACGCGCAAGCACGCGAACAAGGCGTCAAGTAACCGATCGGCGACAATACTGAGACGTAGAGTTATTATGGTGTTAACAGTGACTATTTTATTACCAAATGTAGTTCTTTTTTTATATTGTATCATTTGAATAATAATGTTAAATTATTTCAAGTGTAATGTAACTTGTGTATTAATATATTTTATTAAGTCTATCGGGTTCAGCATGCTGTCGTCACATGTAATTATAGCGACACTTCAATTTCTATGATTCTGTTCTGGACATTGTCCTTGTGATCGTTTATAAATTAATGATTCATCTATGCTGTCCATGAGGTCAATAGGCAGTATAATAAATGTCACCGGGAATTGATACGAGAGAAATGCAATGGAAATAAATTTTATGAGCCGTGTTTCGGAACAAACTTCAATAGAAACTGTAGCAACATCCTGGATCATGGTGAAAATCTAACTTAAAGGCTATTTCAAATATCTCTGTCCTCCACCTGGCTACTGCAGCATGTGAACACCTGCAAACAATTTCAATCGAAGATGGTTACAGACGCGTGGTCACTTTTAGAAGACTAATATGGGGTTCCCCACAGTTCGTAATTATACTGGTTATCTATGCTCTGCACACTGGAACACTACACGACAGCGGCTACACTTCAGATCAGCCGCAGAAATAAGTATTAAAAAGGCTAATAAGTAGCAAGGTAGTCCTACCACCAAGTAAAACCACATTCTGGCGGACCGTGCCTTTTCTTATGCGAGCGGTGGTAGTTTGCATAATTACATTCAATTTAAAATAAGAGGCCAGTTATGACGTTGGTCAATTATCATGGTGTACTAACTTTGTACGAACGTTCCAAAACGAAATCAAACAGGTATCTAAAAACATAAAACTATGAAATTATTTGTATACTACGATACCGTGGTGGAATACAAACCATCACGATAAGTGTAATATATATTTAAGATTTATTTTATGTAATATTTAAATAATTATTTTTTTTATTTTAAAATAAAGATAAGTCCCTGTAAAGTTTTAGACCATTTATTAACTAAGCATGATTGCTTAATAGATTTCGAAATTATAATAATCGAATCTTAGAACTATCGGGGATGTAATATTTACACAAAATACAAGTATATAAACTTTTTTACGATACATCTTGCATCACACCTTTACATCATCCAACTACAACTTGATTTTAATTTTTAGTTAATTTTTTTTATTAAAGAAAACATCCCCTGTTGTCTTCTGTTGCCTTACACTCAAAAGTGTACTTTAGCTTTTGAGTAAGCCAATTAGATAAAAGGTCGTTCTTATATATAGGTATAAGCGTCGTCTTATTGTTAATTTATTACAACAAATAATAGTTCTCTTGTATAGTAATGACACTAATAAAAGATGTTCGATTTTTCACATTTTTGTTATTAAAATATATTTCATTGTCGTAAAAGTATTTCATATTTATTTTTATATATGGCCGAGGTTGAAGTATGGAAAATATATTATTTCTTCCGTACCAAAATCAATTTCAAATCGTAAATCGGATTTACTTAAATTCATTACAATTTTTTTTTTCGATCAGAACTATAATTCCTTCAACCATTTTATTTCAAATTAAACTTTCAGAAAAATAAGTATCTTTATCGGCTCTCTAATTATTTATAAGGCACAATTAGTTGTATGTAGGCCAAAAGACGCAAATATTGACGATTTAGCCAAAAAAAATCAATAACTTATCTGTACCAACATTATTAGTACTAGCTCTTGATCAAACCATCTTGACAATCACTCTGCTAAAGACGGCTGAAAGCTAAAAGTTGACTTTCGGTTGATCTTGTCCCACAAGACAGGACATTCGGTGACATTATGTGCAATGAAGCATATTTACGGTCCTATCGCCACCGAGAAGAGGATTACGTAGCAAAAAACAGTATGACTTCGCCTAAAATACATACAATAAATACTAAACATCACATAAATCTGTTTTTTTAAGTTTTAGATTTGTTTTATATATTATAGTGTAGGTACTACTTCTATCAGTCGTTTGGTTGACCCTAAGTATATATTTTTTTCCCTGGACAATGTTCTGTTTGTGCCGACTTTTAAAAAAATAGCTAGTGTTATATACTCTTTGGAACGTACAGCTATTCCGCGACAGTGCAGTCTATATGCGCAGCGCGCGCTTCCTGTGCGAGTCGCGCTGGGCGGCGGGCGCGGGGCGGCCGGCGCGCTTGCGGTGTGAGCGCGGCGTGTCGGGGTCGGGCGGCGCTGATGTCGTCACGAGGTTGCGCGCGTTACCAAACGACGGCTCCAGCCCGATCGTCTCTTGGAATTGCTGGATACGCTCGACCAACTCCTCGTCGTTCTCTATTAGCTCTTCGATCTGTAAACGACAACCACCAGAAAACTTTTTTTTCTACATACAATATACTTACCTATTAGATTATTTGAAAACAGTTTTTTGTGGGCCTTATTAAACCACTGCAGTAAAATATTTTTTTTTCAGAAAATATTAACGTAATGTTCTATTAGTTTTTTTTGCTAACGCTAATATTTTCTTTATGAGTTAGACATAGACCTTTCCAAGAAGGCGTCAATAAAAGCTGTCAGCCTTTCATGGACGAAAGGCTGGTAACTTAACTGTTGAAATTTGACAGACTGACATTTTTGTTCCTTTGCTTGGTGCATAATTTTTCTCAAATGAAACCCATTGGGACGTATTCTAGGCATTTTCATTAAATTAGTAAGTTTTATAAATATATCTAACATAATTAGTATCCAACGTAGCGATATTGCATACTTGTCGATATTAGTCGTCAGGATATCATTTGATAAAACGAACTATAACTGAAATAAATATAATTCCTAATATAATTATTAATCAACAGTGCAACTACTATTGTGTTTCGGTTTGTAAGGTGAAGAGAGTTAGTATAATTACGGGCTATGTGGCATTCTATTTTAGACAACGAATCTGTGACCTTCTTTTGTTTTCAGGTGTCCATGGGCTGCAGTGGACGGTTGGCTCGTTTATCAATAAAACATAGCTTTGGTCCTCTAAATTGCTTGTCACGCGATGTGCGTGAAAACGGGCGCGGAAAGAGGGAGATAGCATGAGTATTACCCGAGTCGCGGGCTCGGATGTATTTACATATAAACACTATAGAAATAAAGTGTATTTCGACTGGGAGCCGTTCCGGTAACACAGTCATATCACGGATTAATATTATAGTTTCAATATAAGTAACATTACGAATTTATGACGACTGCGTGGCTTAGTGGTTAGTGCCTGAGTACTAAGCAATGCGTTCTGGGTTCGAAACCCAGCCGAAGTTAATATTTGTTTAAAATAAATTATTGGTTGTCGGATCTAGTCGCGTGCGCGTTCGGTGTCTCTATCACTGCAACCGTACCTTGCTCCGATCATATCGCATAAGCGTTACATCGGATATGTGAAATAGAATATAAAGAGTAGGTATCGATGTTTGCGAGAACGTTTACGGGACTATGATATATTCTGCGCAGTTACAACGTCCGTATTCCTACACATTTAATATTACGATCAAAAATATTTGAAGGCAGCGCCTAACACCTAACATACCTATACGACATAATGTAATCGTTTAGCTGCCAATCTCAATTAAGAGTTCTCTGGGGAAAAATGGGAATTTACATTTTGTAAGAAGCGATTAAAGTACATAAACTATGTTCCGAACTAGCCGCCACCTATTGATAACTAGATATATCACATTATAAGTACAGCTACATTTAGCAACAAGTAAGTGGATGACGTGATCTACCTCGTGCCGGTAGTCGTTGAGCAGGTCAGTGGCTATGCGCACGAGGTAGGCAGCAAGCTGTCCACCGCGCGGTCGCATTCGCGCGTACAGCCGCAGCACCGCTGGCACAAGAACTTCCGCTACTGTGCGCTTCATTTTCTAAAGAATAAAGGGTATACACATTTGATAGCAGCCTGCAATGCGAAGGTGAAAAAAATACAAGAAAGTTTGTGAGTTACAGGCAAAAGTTGCACAATAACGATCTAAAGTCTGTGGCAGGAGCAAACAGAATATTTTTTTTAAAGCAACAACTGTCCTCTTTCAATACGATTCCAATTATTAAGTAGTTCTACTTGTATTACTTCGAAACACAATTTCAACGCACGATGGCGATACTAACATACTGCAAATTTCACAGAGTAAAATGATAATTATATTTTAATATTAACCAATTCTTCATTTTACTGCATCCCTTCCTTATTTTATAATCTTAACCAACAAAAGAACAGAATAGAGATATTAATGTTCTGTGTCTTAAACATAATGTACATCTAGACCAGCGGTAGCCCATCTTTTTTTTTAAAGCAAGTACGAAATGAAATTTTTTTACAGCATGGTGGGCGCGTGTTTTTTTTTAGGAGGGTAGGAGAGAGAATATAAATAAGCACCTTACAATAATATAAGAAAATGATTATAGTACATGGTAAATGGTAATAATAATCGACAACGACTACCCCGCATACCCTTAAGCAAGCGGAATCAGGCTGTCTGTATTTTGGAAATCTTGCAGCGGGCGCATTACAGATCAACCGCGTGCGCACTTGCGCCCGCGGGCGCGGGGTTGGCCACCTCTGATCTAGACTGATAATGAGATGATGATGAAGGTAATGAGGAAAAGTTTGTGAGTCCGTTTATTTATCGAAGATAATCTCGAAAACTATTGATAAGTTGAAGATGGAGAGATTATTTGCATTCTGAAAACTTCTTCTTGAACCGCCTCCTAGCTGTCAGCTGATAGACGTAGGCACCTCCGTATTTGCGAAACAGTTGTTAGTATCAATGATATTAATTCAAATCTTTGAGGTATATGTAGAAAGGGAGTATGTAGAAAGGGTGCCGGAACCTGGGACGCGAAAAGTGACTGAAACCTGTTTGGTTACGCTGTGTCGTACCTGATAGAAATTAATAATCTCTGCCTAAAGCATGTTGTATAATTTTGCCCTTAGATGACGTGTTGACGTTGCGAGGTATATATCGGTGGGCGAGTTGAATAATATTTATTCGAAACCCTTGTCTTGCAAGCTCCGCTGATTTTTTCATGAATTAAATTTGTAATGCAAAATAAAAATAAAATTGTGCCTATGTCCTTCGCTACATCATAGGAAACATGTCTTAAGAAACCAGATCAAATCGGTCCAGTAGATTTGTCGATTAACCTGCACAACAAAATACAGTTACGTCTTTATATATTAGTATAGAATATAACGAGAGAAGTTCTAAAGACAACCATGTCAACGAAAAGTGGAAACTTCTTTGTCTTTTTTTTTTAAAAAACGTTACCTTTCGCTGTAGGAATTTCTCCTGTGTCGCAGAGGCAGTTTACATACATGAATTGCACATGGACAAACACCCAGACCGGGAAGTATTATTTGTTGTCCATACAAACACTAGTCCCGTGTGTGAATCGAACCCGCAATCCACAGCGCCGCAGCTAAACGCCTTAGCCACTACGCCTCCGAGCCGTCATTCTAAGAAACTATTGAAGTAATTGACATATTTATTTCACATTGATATGTGAAGCGGCTGTGGCGACTGCCCATCTCTCGCACTACGAGTACCGATTTCTATTACACAAATGTTGCTCTTGGCGAGAAATTATTGATATTTTCGAAGTACTTTTAATTTTAAAAATATTTGCCTCTGCATTATGAACGCCTCTGTACGATAATTAATTTTGTATATTTGATTGTAGATTTAGATATTTTTTGTTATATTTTAGCATTTATGTATTATTTGGAAGAAACCTCGAATGTACTGACATAGATTACTCATATCCAATCATAAATAAATAGATCTTCTATAAAACAACTCCTTTTTTTTTAATTATCAGCCAGTAGACTTCGATTTGTATAGACGGTGTTCTTAAGAAAATGCAATTATGATCTACTTATCTAAGTTCTATTGCTGTGTGTGCAAACTCTGGTCGTAAAAATAAACAAAGGAAGAGTGAATGATATGAGAGTTCAATATTACAAATTCTTATACTTTCAATACCTTTATACTCTCTTATTTATACATACTTAAGAATAATAAGCATAGCAAAAATACCAAATACTGAAATTTCAGGTGCTAATTAAATAAATGAAAAATAGCAAATAGCTCGTTTGCCACTCTGTGCTGTTATATAAAAATAGTTCTTCTAACTATCGCGACGTGCGATTTTGCTAAGGTCAGTAAACACTCTCGACCTTCTTTGTCGGTGAATCGGTGTTTAAAGGCGCGTGCAGCGAAAGCCAGCTAAGACGGTTAACGCCGTCTATGAGCTGGGTCTCGTAGGACTACTGTATATGTATCCTGTAGCTAAAGTAAAGTACTTAGAACTTATTTAATTTATATTAACTGTATAAGGAATACAATATCCACTACACTGGATTATTGGAATAGCATTTCGGATTATTTGTAAGCTTGTAAATATCATCACCAAATAAATAGTTCATTACCAAAGATTTTGTAGATGTAATCAAAAACTGAAATGCTTTCCTCCGGTTTTGTATAAAATTCATTTTCACGATCACGTGTCGATTAATACCCTATCAATAATACGTTTCAAAACTCGAAATACACCAAAATAACAAATTTAATATACACCGCAATCTCCACATTTCGACATTGCTCGGTATGTCAATGTAATAATAATTTCTTTATATAAATCTCGTTTCATATAATTTTAATTTCTAAGTAAAAGACCACTCCTATTACTATTCGCAGGCGACGAACTTATAAAGGTTTTTACCACCTATATAAAAGGCAGGGCTTTGAGCCCTGGAAGTTCTCGGCGCCTATGTATATGCTTAAAACAGACTAAGTTAAGACTGTGCAGCCTTAGCAAAAAGACTAAAATTCTTAAGAGGTCCAAAGAGAAAACGCCATCAATAACATGAACAATAGTTTTAAACATACGAGTACATATGCGTTATAGCTACCACGTGTATTTATTCATACCGCATAAATCATAAAAAATATCCGACATCAAAGAAAAACGAAAATAAAATCTACGAAAAGGCAAAATTAAGATGTTAGAACTAAGTACATAATACACCCAATGAAAAAATGATGATGCACATAAATTAACATAGACTAAAATAGTGCTTACTTTGTGCCTGTGATCCTCTGGCGCCTTAATGTTAAAATGTATCATTAATAATGGCAATGCAGAGAAGCAATAATCATAAATAATTTCTCAAATTTTTCCTTAGTTGCAGATTGCCGAATTTTTAGAAACCGTAATTTAAATCCAAATATTAATATAATACTGAATCACTTGATCAGAAATAAATGAAAATACTTTATCCCTCGAACTAAGAAAGATAATGTCGCTGGTCAAATGTCAATTGTTGAACTCCTTTACCTATTTCTTCTTACGGAGAAGAAAAAGGTAAAGGAAATGCCGTAGGTAGTATCCTCTCAGTTAAATTTTCTGACGAACTGAAAATATTTTTCCATTGTGTAATACACTCCCTATACAATATATCAATAAGTGGGCGAAAAGAAGCAGCAGAATAATTTGCGATCCTTCAGAGACATCTACTGACAAGTAGGTCAAAAAGGTACTTTGAACTATATGTAGAGCTTGTCTTTTTCGACTACAAATATTTTTTAGCATTTTACTGGTGGTGGGCTCCTTCTCTGTCTATAAGTCGTCAGGGTAGCTCCTACGCTCATCTCCATTTCTGCCGCCAAACAGCGGTGCAGCTACTGTTGTGTTCCGGTTTGAAAGTATAAAGACTCTGTAAGAAGGCTGTGAGGTATTCTGTTTTAGTCCTTTGGGGTGATAACGCACCTGTGACCTTCTTCGATTGAGGTTGTTTGCAGGTTTCCATCGGCTGCAGTAGCTACTTATCGGGAGATGAACTGTTAGTTCCGCTTTTCACACCATTCCGAAAAAAAATTCAATACCCGAAATACTTTCTAAATCTACGAAATTCACGTAATAAATAAAAACCCAAAGTTGCAAGTAAAATAAATTAATTCCAATTATTTAAAGCAATATTGAAAGTTCATTTTTAATTTTTCAGGTCAGAAAGTGTAAAGTTTATTATTCTTAAAACAAATACTTACGTGTGATACGATATTGGTCGTTACTCTCTCTTGAAGATCATCAATGTCAGCCGCATCACCAGTATTTTGTGGTTTTTCTGTTAACCGAATTGATGTGTGTTATCAAATCTACATAGGCATACATATTTAAATCCTTTCAAATGTACAAAGAACCATCAAAATCGAAATGAGAATCTTCTCATTTTTTGTAATCGGTTTAAAATAATTTTATAAAGTCTCTAAATCAGAGGTCCCAAACCTTTTTTGGGCCTTTGACAGAAAATGTAGTAGATTACGGTAATTTTTTATAAATATTTAAATATTATTGCATATTGTCTGTACCTAATTTGTTTATTTATCTATTCAAAATAATAAAGTAGAAATTAAAAATTTTGTCTATTAAAATTTTGAAAATAAACATAAAATAAAATTAATAAGACATAAAAATAATTAATGAGATGGTCTAAATGTCGGTAAGACCAGTCAACAATATAATTTACATTGTACACTCGCTGTACCCGCGACTCAGTTCGCGTGGACGTTCGTAAAGTTAATGATTTGTATAAGAAACCTAGAAATACAAGAATATTAACTGATATGGTCGCTAAGACCATTAGTTTATGTATATTCAGAATGAGTAAGTAGGCAAAACTAAAAGAAAAGTCTTCAAAATTATCACACAAACACTAAAGTAACGCAAAATCTTTATTTATAAAAATTTTGTGTTCGTATAGCCAGTGATAGGGTAACTTTTGAACGACTTGACCGATTAAGCTCATATTCACACAATATATTTGAAACTGTCTTAAACTATTAGGATCCGATAGGTAGACAAGTTATTAGTATAACAAATTCTATATTTAAGGACCAAGGTGACTGTTCATTGTCAAAAAGATAATCACAAAGTCAGGACTCTATTGGTAGCACCGTGGACTTTTGGGGAACTATCCAATGAATAACCACTTCAACGAAAGAGTTATCGCGTAAGTAAAGGGTCGGGGAAAAGTTTTTCGTATTTAATAAGTAAAAAGTAGCAGTAAAATCTCTTTTGTTGCACTGTTTGTATCTGGCTGGTTTTAATTTTATTAGTTTTGGCTTCTATGTCAATAAAGATGTACGACACAATTAAAATTTTCAAAAATAATCAATGTACAGATTTGGCCTGAAAGTTTTATTGTAGTACTATACTTCGTGTATTATGTGAGTATTATGTAAGTGTAATAAAGACGGCAGTGTAGCCACTTACTGGGGAGCCGCATTCTGGGCCCACAGAGCAGTGTGATAGTGTCAAGAAGTGCAGCGTGCAATGCTCGTGGCAGTTCGCCATCGCCCTCATCTGTCACGTCAGCTGCGTGTTGCAGAACTTCACGCGCCAATCGACACTGGACGTTCAATTTCTGCACCAAGGAGAGTCGCTGCAGCATCACATCGTAGATCAGCTGTCGCGAATCGAATGTTATGCTCTCTGAAATTAAATACTGTTACAATTACTGTAACTTTGTAACCGACTGCAAAAACGGTACAAATGCCATGAAGAGAAAAGTGATACACACTAAGATAATCATCTTTAAATTTAAACAAATCGAACCTCCGTCGCTGTTGTAGTGTAACACGCAGTCGACGAAGTGATGGTAGATAGCGTCGGTGGTGAGACAACTGCTCACGTAGTATTCTGCTGGCTCACGGACGTCATGGTCATCGTCTGCCAGAAGAGCGCAGTATCTGTGTATAATTTAAAAATAACGTCAATCATCATTTCAGCCTATCAGAAGTCCATTGCTGAACATAGGCCTCCCCCAAAGATTAAAGAAGATAACATTTAATTATGTTTGGACATGTATGAGGGCATGATAATAATTATGAAGACCGAGCGATTACCAAAGGACATCGATAGGCAGCCCAGTGAGTGATGCTAAGAACGTGACAACGCACCGGTAGTAGAGCGGAGTGCGCAGCCGCAGGTAGCCTGCGAGCAGCAGCCGGGTGAGCGCGCGGGCGGCGGCGCGACGCAACGGCGACACCGTTTCAATATTCACGCACTCACAGACGGAACCGAGTAGCGGCTCCACGATACAAGTGTACCTGAAGCATTGCAATTAATTGAAGCAAAGTTTATTATATTTATTTATTTATTTATTCTTTACTTTTGACCTTAAGCTGAAGGTTACAATAGTCGGACTTGTTGCTATGTTGCATTCTCTACCAGTCAACCCTTGTCATGGTGAAAAATGGTTGGCAGGTAAAAAACAAAGAATAATAATATAATAATAGATAGACTCCAAGCAATTTATTAATAAATATACATATAAACACTATATAATAAAATAACACACAAATATTTATAATATAAATTACACAAATAAGTATACAAATACATAAAAAGACACATAGATAAATATATGAATATATAATAAAAATCGAAAATAGATAAGAATATTGTCAATGATCCATTAGGTATTCATGAACTTGTCTCCTAAATGAATTCCTATTAGGAGCTGCTTTGATCGGGCATGGCGTTCCAGAGGAGTGTAGCTTGAACAGTACAAGAAGAGTTATAGTATCCTGTATTATGTTGTGGAATGCGAATCTTAAGTTGATTTATGTAACGAGGCCCTTTGTCATGAGCAGAATAAAGATATTGGAAATTATACTTAAGATTAGGATAATACAGAATACAATGAACACAGAATTCTACGCATTTGACAAATAGAAAGCCAAAAAACATGGAACGGTAAAAAGAGACGTGATTATATTTACGTAAACCAAAGACAAATCTAATGCAGGTGTTAAGAAGGCGCTTTAACTGAAAGTAATGAAACGCTTATATTGCGTTTCATTACAAACTGGCATCAATTAACGTGTCTGTTCGTCTGTACTAACGGTGCTACCGTTGGGTCGAGGGCGGAGCGCGTACCTAACGCAGATGTCGGTGAGCGCGAGCAGCGCGTTGAGCCGGGCGGGCAGGGGCGCGGCCGCGTCCCGCAGCAGCGCGGCGAGTGGCGGCGCGGCGGCGGCGGCGGCGCCACGCGACCGCACGCACAGCCGCCCCACGCCCGCCACGCACGCCCCTCGCTGAGCCGCACTCCACTCTGCCGACAACGCACCGCGTGTTGCGGTTTCAACTCGCATAGAAATAGTCCTGTGCCAATGTAAGACCTCACGACCGTGTATCTAATACGGGAGCGGTCGGAGATCTGGACATTTATTTTAGTCGTTCCTACTACTTACCAGAGCTTATTTGTAACAACACGACAGAAGGTCCAGTCGCCCTGCGTCACATATGAATTGTTTACATCCCTATTGGTTCTATTGCATAAGTTACCTATTAGATTTAAGTTTTGTTTCTTAGTTCCACCCTTTTAGTACTATTGAGTAGTACATTGTAATAAAAAAAAATATTTTCGGATGTTAAATTGCAGCTTTCCTGACGCCTCGAATGATATAAAAAAGGTTTTTACTCATACTTATTATTCTAGATTCAATAGGAGCGTCCATCTTATTGAATCTATATTTTTAATGTCTAAGTTATGTAGGGACTGGAGAGGAAAATATAACACTTCAGCTTGACTACACGAATCGATAAAATTTATTGTTAACAAAAAGGATAATTTTTTTTTGGTTTGTAGAAGACAATCACTGCCCGGCTATTTTCAAAAAATCTTTCTTTTTCGTTTACTTCTTCCATGAAAGCGCCAACAAAAGTCAGTATGCTATGCATGGAAGATCTGCCCATACTCAACATGCTGGACCGACGGGTTGTTAAGCGCAGTTCCGGTACCCTCGCACCAGTGATGATGCTCCCCATCACTGGTCTGTGTATTCTATTTGGGTTCGGTGGATCAATTTTCCGCCATCAGACGGTCGCCATAGGCTCGAAAAATTAGTATATTCTTCCTTACCTACCAGCCTGCAAATTGTCACTCATAGGCATAAACATAGGCCTCTCCCTTAAAGAGGATTTTCCATAATCGACACGCTTTTGCGGAAAGGCGACCTCAGTACTAGAGACCTCGCATTTTAGACACTATTACTCCTCATTGTCTTCTTATTTTGGGTCCAGTATTTTTCGAGATGGTTATCCCGCCATCTATCGGTAGCCATTGCGATTTCCTTAGTCGCCTCTTACGACACCTACGAGAAGAAAGTGGGTGACAGATTCTTACGCTGATACCACACGGCTATACGATTCCTCCTTACACCCTCTTTATTAACCTACATTAATCCAAATGTGTGCATTGTGCCAAATTTTATTTAAAAAAAGGAAGCAGAAATGGGTTTTTACCGGTATTAAGGTCACTGAGACCAGTGAAATAACTGAGCACGAAATATGTAAACGTCTCCTCACGTACCTGGAGGCGGGTCGGCGAGCAGCGCGAGCAGCAGACGCAGTAGTTCGGGCGAGGGCGGCTCGGGGGCCACCAGCGCCAGGTCGGCCGCGCGAACGCACTCCTCCACTGCGCCGTCCGAAGTCGCACGGCGCTCCGCTTCACGAGTGCAAGTGCCTTTACTATCTTATGTTAGCGAGAATGGCAATTGGGCACAAATCCAACCGATTGGAAGCGATTGCTTTGTCACAAGACTTTGATTATGACATTCGAGCAGACTACATGGTCACTGTCACCCAAAGACATCCACATCCATGCCCTATGTGTAATCATAATTCAAGTACATTCTCTCTCCTGAGGATAAAGGTTGTCGTCAAATGACCAAGTTGTACTTAATATTACAAATGAGAATGTTGGTCGTTCAATCACATGTCCTCGAAATATTATTTCTATTATTTCTCAGTCGTGCAGGTTTTTCCAGGACGTTTCTTTCAACGCGGAGTATGCGGCAAATTCAGAACTTAAAACTGCTATTAAACATTCCAAAGTGCCGGTGTCGGAGATTAAGCCCAGGTCACTAGCATGTTATGAAATTAAACCATTGGCCTCTAGGCTCTCGGCACTAGACCAACATTTTTGTGCATCGTTAGTACTTGAAACCTGTCAAAACCACCCGGGACCAAGCAACCAAATACTCATACGTCGTTATACCTAGTGTACTTACCAAAGTGACACATTATGGTATGAAAAAATGCCTTATTACAATGACGTAGGTCTTGAGCCTTTGGGATAATTGTAAATATTAATTCGCTACTTTAACACTTATTTTTTCTATTAAAAACTCTTACCAATATTCATAAGCTCCGTCGCCCATTGTAAATTTTCTGGGTTTAAGTGGGCCGCTAGCATGGCACAAGCAGTTCTGCAACCTATCAAACAATTTAATTGAAAAAAATATGTTAATTGTTGAAACACCTTAGCAAACCAGAGATTAGATCTGATATTCAATTAAGACAATAATATCTACATAAACTGAACAAACTTGGAATCGCTTTAGATTTCGACCACTCCTTTCGCGGTAATTTAATTACGCTAAAAATTTTAATTAATTTTATTTTCCTTTATGTATATGTACTTATTTATGGAACTTCAGATGTTTATTGAGTATAAATTAAAAGATTGAATATATAAATTGTACTAATTTGTGATGATGTGTACACTATATTAATCCTGTTCATTGAGTCCTAGCTTTTTTATTTGCTTTCGAAGCTGACTTCGAAAGAAAATACTTTAGTACCTAGTATTGTAACTACTTCTTGACATTTCCTGAGACTTGAGTACATTCTTAATACCCCCATTTTATAGGCTTCATTGATTACTACGTGTAAACTTGTTCCATCACTTACTACTACAGTACTAGTACAGTTTCGAGAATTAAAAAAACACCCCGTACTGACAGAGTTGATGTCTCTATTTTTATTGTTGTTTTTTTCTTTACCTTCCTGTAGCCAACAAAGTCTGTCTGTCAAAGTCAAGCTGTGCATGTATTATTTGACCATACTCACTATGCTAGATGACACAGCGATGCTACACCCTCACACTAGATACTGATCTCCATCACTAGTTTATGGGATTTGAGTTAGGCATATTCGCATGGACTGTCTCGGTCTCCAATGGCCAGAGTCTCGTTCGTCAGACATCAGAGTGCGTGCAGATGTTGTTGATATTTGGAGAAAAAGTTGGCATATTCCTTCTTGCACTATTTTCTTATTTCTTTGTAGGACGCTTACTATGACATTTATACAACCACGTAATAGTTTAAAAAAAAGACAAAACTTGATTTGACTTTACAAAGAACAACATATGTTTACTTATGTGAAAAGGAATTGATTACCATCGTCGACGACATTAGCAGCTGTGGCAAGCCTGCGCACAAGATGGGTTCTAAGCGCGTCCCTGTCAGGCGACGACAGCCATCTTGACCACTGAGTCAACAGCTCCAGCGTTAAAGCCATCAGCCGCACATCGCGACTCTGCATGCATAAGAAGGATCACAATTTCGCCCTCATTGATTATATAGGGATTGAGATATCATAATATAGGGCCCACTTATACCATCTACGATACTAAGGATAGCTGGCATGTTGAGCCAACGACACTTACGAGACGAGAGTTATACAAAAAAAAATTACCTGTATCTCATCGTCCAGCTTGTAGTAGTAATGAAGCAGGAAGCCGAGGTCAGAGCAGTCGACGTGGCAGGCGACGCTCGTGAGCAGCACCAGACACTGCAGGTCGCGTGCGTCGCCCGCTGCGCCCAGGTGCGTGCTCAGGATGTCCACAACACGGTGGCTGTTACAAGTGAACAGATAAAACAGTACAAATATATTCACTTTACGCTTTGAAACCAGAATCTCCGAACGGTCGCACTGGTACAGTCGCGTAGAGTAGGGTATCCTGTACCTAATATATCGAATGTAAGTTAAATTTAAACGAAATAGTAATAGCAAAACAATAATTATGCAACTATAACTATAACAGTGAAATTAACTGAAATAACAAATATAACACCAAACTTTGTTTACATTCACTATCTATACTATCTACACTGTCACTATAACATGGATGACGGATGAGCATTAATCAAAAGTATACGAGCGACAGAGGCAGCGAATGATGCTCAGCTCCCACTGACCACTACTCATGCGTAGGACCTAAAATGACGACTGCGACGCCATTTCTTGTAAACTACGAAGGTAAAAGGTTTAAGTTAAAATATTCGTACTTTTATCTAGGTTACGTCATGTAAATAGAATAGATAGTCATACAAACTTTCTCAGTGAAGAATATGAAGCTTCATATTCTAGTTTTATGTACAGCAATCAAAACTTACTTAATACATTTGGTGGACTTGACTAGTAGCGTACAACCCTTCTGCAGATGTCGTCGCATGTTATGCCGCGTAATCCCCTCCAGGAACAGCCAAGGACGTGTGTCCTCCGGTTCCACTGTATTGTACTGTCGCAACCGTTCAAATAGTATTTGCTGTATTTGGGTTACTACTAATTCCTGGACCTTTACAAATGAAAAAGAAAATTTTAAATAAATGTGGACAAATTCAAATATGCTGTTACTCACAATATTCAAATATAGCTCGCAACGTTGACGAGTTTGGCCTCCACGGGCTCTCTTGACAAAAAGTGCCGGCGTACTGTCCGTCACGGCTCATTAAATGACGTCATCTTGTTTCCATAAATATCTTCTTGGTTTTAGAACCTAACCGAATTTTTAAGGAGGACGACAAGTGACCGTCCGCATGACTTTGGACCCTTGGGAGACAGTCGGACTGTTATATTAGCAGTATTACATGGCTATTCATTTTCCAAATAATTTCATTAACATTATCAGTCAATTAATTTAATGTTTTGATAAATATACAATATTTATATTTTAAAAAGTACAAAGTTATACAACCTAACCAAAAACTAAAGTCCTCATTTTGTGCAAAATCCCTATTAGTCTCTACAATAACCACGTTTAGCGCAAACACAAAGACAAACGCTGGGTAACATTTTCTACAATGTTCTCCACTGCCTCTACAGGTATTTTATCTGATCAGGATTCAGATCCGGCAAGTACCAGACCAGTTAGTGACCATTAGTAGAGTGACCATTATTTTGAGCTGATGAAATCAGGGAAATTGTCATAATACCACTATTGTACATCTGTGAGCTGGAGCAATCTTGTTGAAATAATTTTTAGTTAATTTTCAGGATTAATTTTGTTATCCTTTACTTCAAAAACTTAAGTTCTGCCAGTGGCGCAAATTGTATCCATTGTGTCATTGCACTAACATAATGAAATAAGAATATTTGTAACCCATATAAGGCAACGAATACCGATAAAATGACGCCAAAGAATGCGAAAACTATAAATAAAAACTAAAGAAAATGCAAAACCAACATGGGGGCCACATTATTGTTGATGAGTGCTCTCCCTGCCCTCCGCCGACGAGTGTGAGTCGTGGGGGAAAAGGGAGTGTTAGTTTTGTGTCGCGCCACGCTCCGTATACTCTGCGACGCTGGCGGGTCCTAGTACCTCATTTTATGAAATTCCGCAAAACAAAGCCTGGTTTTATTCACCAACTTCCTGGAGTTTATACATTTAATGGATAAGTACTTTATCCATCAGCCTTTATATAAGCTTTTCGGGATTATAAATATACTATTGTGTCACGTGTCGAAGAAGGAAAAAGACGTTAATGATTCACATTAATGTGGATTCAAATGTGTTACTAACATAAAAATGCTAGCTCATCAACGTTTCGAATCCCTCAATGACAAAGTAAATTGGTAATCTATGTAAATAATAAGGATTGAAGTTTCATAGTACATTACACACCTTGACCTCGGGATCAGAAAGCTGATGCATTGGTCCAGTAAGGAAAGCGTCCAGTACAGGGCCGCTGGGTTGTTGTAACGCGAGTTCGCTCAGTCCGGTGATGGCTGATGTACGCACCAGTATGCTCGCGTCGCGGCACAGACCAATGAGAATCTGGAAAATAGCGGAATAAGTTAATTTTGTTAATATACATATCTCACACAATCTGGACATATTTTTGATGCATTATATTTTTAGGCAGCTCGATGGCGATTACAAGTATTTGTATAGACTACAAATAATTGTTCCGGATCTGCTTGAACATGTGCAATTTATGTATTGGTGTTATAGTATATTTTAGATCTCTCAAGTTCTTGAACCATTTCAATCAACACGTTAAAACGTTTAGATATTGTTAACATTTTACTACCATTTCTAACTAACAATAATCAAGGATTTTTATTTCAAGGTTGTTGGACGCACGCAACATCGTAAGGCGTATAAACGAATACGTGGAGACAAGCGTATATACTCGGACCAATTATTACAATAAACGGAGCTATATTGTTGTCGCTCTTGTACATCCATGTTTCAAAAAGTCTCACAACTATTTTATCGTTAACGGGGATTTGTATTCCGAAAATCGAGGTATTAGACATTTTCATGTTATGCGTGGTTTGTTATATTCATAAAGCCGCCTGCCGCCCGCGTGACGCGGGGCGGTAGCCAGCAGGCGGTGCACGTTCACCTAAAGGCACATGCATACCGCGAGGTCGTTGGGCGCGTGGCGCGGGGCGGCAGCCAGCAGGCGGTGCACGTTCACCCAAAGGTACATGCATACCGCGAGGTCGTTGGGCGCGTGGCGCGGGGCGACAGTCACCAGGCGGTGCAAGTTCACCTAAAGGCACATGCATACCGCGAGGTCGTTGGGCGCGTGGCGCGGGGCGGCAGCCAGCAGGCGGTGCACGAGCACGGCGGCCGCGCGGCGCACCACAGCGCGCTCGTCGCACACGCAGCGCGCCGCCACTGCGAGCAACCGTGAAACCTCACCCGTCCCGTTCAATTCCTATTAACATAATATAAATCAAGGTAAAAGTATGTAGTACAGAAACCGAAAAAAATCTGGCGAATACTTACAACTAAAGTACTACATCATGCAAGGGCAGTACGTCGAGGCGGCGCACGAGTTTGCACGAGCACCTACATTTTTAAAAACCAAGGGCGCCTTTACGCAGAGCTGCTAGTTAATACAACTACCGCTTTTTGTACAGAAATACCATTTTCAGGAGTGTAAGGAAAATTGTGTAAAAATACTTCTCTCGGGCGGGAGTCGAACTCGCGACATGCAGCGCAGCAGCCAAAGACGCTTAGCCACTGCATCACCGAGCCAATTATACGTGGCAAAAATAACAATAAATAATACTAATAAAAATTAAAAGAAATCACCTTAATAGCGTCTCGCATAGGCGCATAGGTGCTATCGAGGCACTCGGTGAGTATGGAAAGCGCACGCATACGCAACGCACTCGATGCGTCATGCACTCGCTCATAAATGGCGCGCACAATTTCTGCGTGCGGCGCTGTATGCGCACGCTGACGAAGGACGCCCGTGATTTCCTCCTCCGTAAGCTCGTGCTCCACCAGCATATGACAATTTATAAGAATATACTTAATACTTGCTATTGTTGTCTCTTGGTGGAACTTAATTTTTCACCTATGCCTTTAAGGCGAAATTGAAAAGGTCGGTAAGTTATAATAAAACAAAACTTTTATAATGTGTGATCTTGTTACACATGATAAGAGTAAGAAATTTCTCGGAGTTAGAAAATAGATGGTAGAACTTATTTAATGAAGCATAGGATCTCTCGAAATATAGGATTCTACGGTTCAGCATATTTATATTTTAGTAAAAGAATTATTATGCAATAAATACGAGATATGTATTGCTTATAATACCAGTTCACATCCCAATCAGATGACAGCATAACTAACATATCTGCGAAATTGTTACTATCGTTTAAAAAAAAATCCTTTCTTCAGTTACTGACTATGTTTTATTTGTGTTTTAGATGGAACTGTGTAAAAAAATGATTTCGTTGACTATTGGACACTAATATTTTTTTTGTAAAATTACAATGATATTCACATTACTAATGTCATTTTACTTACATTTTTTATGGTTACTGGTAAGTCTTGACTGCTTTCATCTTCAGTGGAAAGAGTAGCCTCAGAAGCGCAACTTGGCATCTGCTCTAGATCATTTGCATTTTGTACCTCATCTTGAACTTCCCCACAATTCAAATTGTTAGTCGGTACTGGAACAAATTAACTTCGATCTACTATGATGTAGGTGCAAATGGAAATCTAGCAACTATTTTATGTAATGACAACCTCATTACTCTCGTCTGCGGTGCCCCTGCTGACTAACAAATAAGGTTCTGACGATCGACTGATGGCAGGAAATTCATTCGAATATGCTCAAGTTTCACACACTAGTGATGTGGAGCAATATCACAAATCAGGAGAGTACAGCGCTCACCACACCGACGCCCAGCATGGTGAGTTAAATCTTAGTTTTTTTTTGTGCTTTCTTGGAAAGTCCTATGTGAAGCATATAACAGTTACAGTAAACAAAATGAACACCGAAAGTTGTGGTACCTTTTTTTTAGTATTTATTATGAAGGAAGAGGAATTAAACATATTTCATTCGATAGGTACCGACCATAGACGTGCCCAAAATTAACAACATTATTAAAAGTGAACATACACACATGATTTTTCCATACAAAACATGCTACTTATACTACGTACACGCGGTCATTTCCTGTTGTGCTTTCATACTCTTTCCTTGTAACTAAGCCGAATTTACTACAATTAGACCATTGTTAGTATACTATATAGATAATTCAATTACAAATAGTACCTGATTCTTTTTGACTTTGAGTTTCCGGTATTATTTCGATAGATTTGAATTCTTCTGGATCATTGGTTAGAAGCTTACTTAATATCTCCTGTAAATTTAGAAAATAATGTTTTAATACATAAGTATGGCAACACTTCTCGTTGGCTTCTCCTGTATTTCGCGAATTTAAAATTAATAAATGTTTATTAAATGAGTATCCAAAGTCATAGAAATACTAGGTTGTGTTAAAGTTGTAAATGTAATTCTGTACACTCAATTGTAAGCCTAATAAAATACGAAAATTGTTGAATTCAAAAGGTTGAGGCTGAGTTCGAATAATCCAAGCAAAAAAATATACATGGATATTTTGGATTAGCGGGATCTGCGTAGGGAGATCAATTTTATTGTTGAATGCCATGCATAGTGTATAGATAACCTGCGCCAGGTCTCCTACCTTGAGCAACTACTTGCTGAAGCTCAGGATCTCACTTATTTGTTATTACTCAAGTTAATAAATTCTGCATTTTATATCTGGTCACCACATCAAACATTATTGTTTAATTCGTATATAGTAAAATATATCTATACAGATGTCATGAAATACAGTAAAGCAATACCACCTTTACAAATTCGGTGATTCTGAAGATCAGGGTAATTTTAGACCAGTATCACTACTACCATACCGTTAAACACTGACGCACGTCTGAGTGAGTATTGGTGTGTTCTGTGTTAACGAAATAATCAGTATGCCACAGTGATCTAGTTTGTGACCTAGTTGTAGAGCTATAATTGGTCTAGTTTGTGTAAATGATCTGCCATTCTCGGTGCAGAATTTGACAAATATAGTATTGTTCGCCGACGATACTTCACCGATATTCAAAAATAGTCAAAACTCTCTCTTAAATGAAGTAAATAAGGCCCTTAGTAAGACTTTGTGACACTTTTGAGCACTTTGAGTTAAAATGAAAGTGGCATGGTCCTAGATTCTATATTCGAAAAATGCATGACATTCTATTGTTTGACTTTCAACTGTTTTTACATTCAGTATTTGAGATAAAAATGGAGACGACTACGAGGTCTGACGTGGTTCTAATGCAGCAGAGACCGCTCGCAATATCAGTGCTGCGTTTGGAGAGGATATGACTAATGAACGAACTGTTTATTCGCTTCGTTGTGGAACTTCGTCATAAACAATGATCCACGAGGAAGACTAGACACGGTAAATAAAGATAAATTAAAAGTAAGGTGGAAACCGATCGTTATCAAACATACAAAGAATTGGCGTCATGGTTTAAAGTTAGTTTACCCACCAGATTCATTCATTTGCACCAAATTGGTAAAATGCAAAACTTGATAAATGCGTACCTCATGAATTAACTGATACTGCATAAAGGACCACGGGTTGAAGCATACCTTGCTTTGATGAGTGGGTACAGAAATTAAAGGATTTTGGACAGAATTGTCATGTGTGATGATGATGATGAAAAGTGGATTCTATACGATAATAGCAAGCGATAAACGCAAAGGCTGGACACTGGAACGATACCTTAAATCAAAACTTTCCGATAGAACAGTTATGGTAACTGTTTGGTGGTCACTACATGGAGGTGTTTGAATTTTTCAATATAAAAACGGTAGATTCATACTTTAACCTCTCATACTTGTGAACTGGTGTTGCTTGTGGATGCTGGTCTGCTCGAGTTTGCAGTACACTTGTGCTTTAATTTCGTGGATAGTGATTCACGAAATTATAGCACATTCCTTCAAGTACATATTCTTAAAGCATGCTTTCAATTACTTACAGGATCATGACTTTAATTTTATAACATTGTATGCATATATAATATTAAAAAAAAAACAAAAAGAGGATACCGATGAAAATTTTTTTGCCTGTTTCTTCTCCGTTCTCATGAAACGGTAGTAGATGGATAAATATAAAAAATAATAAGAAGAAATTATTCTTTCAGACATCTTTTATAGTACAAATATGATCAAGTGCAATTATTCAAATTATCATGGTAGCAGATGACTTGTGGTGGCAGAGTAAGAGAATCCACGTAGTTTTCTCCATGTTCACACTCTATTTTTTGGGTCCAGTACTAGTAGCTAAAATGACAGAAACTTTTCGAAACAACCAATGATGAAATAATCATAATAATGTAAGGAATCTGGTATTGCCATCGATATCTGCCAGCATCCGAAGCGTTAGTGGAAAATTCCCCCAACTTAGGATAAGCCTGTGAACAGCACAGCAACAACAGTGAAGAAAGGAATCAATATAATATTGATCGACTTACTAGAGAAATTTGCCTGTGTGTAACTTTTGATGTAGTAGACAATTTTAGAAGCCATTTTATTGTATCTTTATATGATTTTTTAGGCAGCAGGCTCATTAGGCCGACTACTAAAGACATACGAGCAGTACGAACTTCGGCACGTTCCTGAAAACAAATTGAATAGACTTGGTTTGGTTTTGGAACATTGGTATGTCTTTGGGTTTTTACCAACACTTCTCCACTAATAATCAATATCATAGAGGTAAAATTTGTGACTTTGTAAGTTTCTGTTTGTTGGAGATGTTTATTTGTATTCATAAATGTATATTCGAGTCTACAAACTACCGTATAGTTTGTTTAATATGATAGATAAAAATGTGTCATTGTTTAAGTGCGCAGTGAGATTTTAAGTTTATTTTAGGAAATTAACAAGTTTCAACATATTTTTCAACTAAACAGCATTTGCCGTAATTAAAAATAAACAACGGCCATGTTAATATTACCATCTCGCTTACTCTACAACAGTACAACTAAATTGGAAACACCTTAGAAATTAATATAAATAATCTGTAATATATATAATAGACTAATAGAAATAAACTGTTAATATATGACTTTCGTTATATTTTTTTTCTTATGATCAGTAGAACGTTAAGAGTTATCCATGTGTAATTTAATTCTTCTTCCTTTACATAGGCATATGATACCTATCATATATTACAACACATTAATTTGTAATGTTTGTAAGGATTTTTCTTCTTTTACTACTTGACTTAATTCATATGCTATAAGAGACTTAAAAAAAAGTAAATATTGTTTAAGTGTCAATCAGTGTTCTCCCAAGCAGTGACATAATATAAATAGCCAGCCTAGCTAGTACTACTAAAAAGTATCTGTGGTAAGGTACTCTCTTGAGTGTCTCTAGATGCTTTCTAATCTGTCCTTGTGCGCCTGATATTTAGCACTTCAAGACCACATAGAGAGACTTTGTCCAGTAGTTGGCTGTTAATAGGCTGATAATAGTGATCATTTAACACTAGTACCAGCCAAGTGTGTTACAAAATATTTCATGATATTCATGCCTGCATGTTTTCGTCACGTTTAGCCTAATACTCTAAGAAACTGTGAAATAGTCATAATTTGCATCTGACCAAAATGTATGAATAGTTCAAAATATACAATTAAAAATGAATGAAAAAAATAGGAAAGAATATTATATACAGTGCCTACATAAAAGTCCACGGTAACATATTTTTTGGGATACTTACAATTTAAGTATGGGTCATTGGAGTATAATCTCCCAGAGAGAGAATGCACACGTCCCAGAAATTGATAATGAGTTAAATTTATTATTATTTATTGAATCTCTATGTGCATTTTTCAACTAGGGTAAAATTCGTCTGGTGGAAAAAAATACAATTTTTCTGCTAAATTACAATTTTATTCAAATTAACATAGTCTGGGAGCACTGTGCAGATTTGAAGCTTTTATAGCTAAGCATTGAAGAAATCTGACAGATGAAGCAACAGCTAAGTTAGTCTACTTTGATTACTTCCACAGTCCTAAGGTGTATTTCTTTGGGGATATTCAGCCAGGTTGGAAACAATATTCATTTTGCAAAAGCAAGCAATATGGACAATCTATTACCTTGGGGCCACACAAACTTTTCAATAATTCTAACTTTTGACACTTCCACCGTTGTTTATCTATGAAAACATTATGTATGTACAGAAAAACATACATTTAATTATATATTTAGATAAGGTTGTGGTGACTAAATTTAGATTGGCTAAAACTAGATAGTCTTTTTTGAGTAAAGACATAACATATTAAATCTCTAGAAATATAGTGCAATAATTTGACATAAAATTTAAAAACTTGTTAAAGAAACATTGTTAAAAAATTCTACTATAATACAGTTCAATATATTAAGGGCAATATGTGGAAATAAAGATTAGTCTGAACTTGTCATTTAAAATAAATATTAACATACATTTGACATTGTAGTGATTTTATTATAAATTGTTAATAAAATTGTAACATGCCAGTGTTTAGTTAAGTTTCTTGGCCAGTTCTTCTCTGTTTCATCACTGATCAAGCCTTTTGATGCATTAGACTTTTCATACATAAATGAATTTAATGATGCAGTGGCTACATGGTTTGTTACAATCTTACCAGAAGTTTGATTTTGATACAAAATAAACATTCTTCAGAGTTACAAATAAATTATTCTGGGTCTATGTTTTTGTATGTACACATATTTGTGGGGATGAACCCACAACGCAGGAGAAATCCTACAGCAGGTTTTTTTAAGTTTTTGCAATTCCTTTAAACAAACATACACAAAGGACGACTTATTGTCTTACCGGCCATTATTTACTAAACAACCTATCCTGTTGTAGTAAAATTTTTCTAAAATTAAAAAAATATATCACATACCAGTCCATCTAATGTATAACAAAGGTGTTGTAGAAGAATGATGTAACCTGATAGTGCAGCTTTACCATATTTGCTGAGAAGCAAACCTGAATATGTTACATATGATGCCCTTACAACATTCTGAAACAAATATTTTTTTGTAATATCTCTTCATTTTGTCGTAAATAAGAAAAGCTGAGGATGCAGCTTTTTTGTTGACTTAAGAATACATGTTACTTCAAAACCTATTTAGTCTTGATATGTTGAAACAATTGAAATTCAAGGCATAAGATACAGTGATGAAACCAAAACTAATTTACTTCCAGGGTTATGATTAGATGTCGTCTATGTATTGTATGTATTTAAATTTTATGTCATTACCTTTAGTGGCGTTTGTGATACAACAAGAGAGAATGTCAAATTTAGTAAATTAAAATTGAGAGAAAGAACAAACCAATATGAAGATAATAACTTATTATCTTATTATTAATAAGAGTTATATACATGGCCTACAATACTCACATTAACATTGCGACTATCAACTGATGCAGCTACAAGTTTTGGCAGCAGACACTTGAAAAGAAGTTGGATAGCTTCAGGATTAGGAACTCCATTACACTCACAAATTAATGTATCAATCATCTCATAAACAATTCCAGATACATTTGCCAACTCTACTTTGTCTAAAAAAACATATATTATTACAACACTTAGATGGTTTTGATCTAAGGAATACCTTATTTTTTCAATTTGATTCTTTACTACATATTTCTCCATAAACCAGATGATTGCAATGCTAGACTTCTCATAGCTTAGATGCAGCTGTCCCTTACCAGTTATCAGATAATTTAGGTTTTATATACATATGTATGGTAGTTTTTAATTTCAGAGTACCCTTGTGACCTGGGTTCAAATCTTACATTGCAATTTTAAGTACTGAATTTACCCCATGCTCAGCAGGTGTGGGGTTGTGGGGAAACCAGCATATCTGAGAAATAATAAAAAATATATTTCAAGCATATGTAAGTTTCACCAGCCCATAATGGAGAAACTTGGCAGATCCTTACCAGTTCCAAAACCCTACAATAGGACATTTACAGGCTGCTAGTTCTACTTTATTTATACTTTATTTCGATAATATGCCATCTATTCCTGGCATTTTCCTCAGTAGCATTTTAGAACATTCAGTGCACTACAATATACAGACCCGAAATAAGCCAACATTTTTAAATGACTTTTAAAGTTAAAAGAATCAATCAAATGTGCTAACTTTTTATATATTGGGCTGATAATATGATACAAAGAATAAGAGCCGTGGTAGAAAGAGGACTTAAAAACCGTGAATCACAACTACAATTATAAATTGTTATTTGAAGTGCTGATTTACTTTGTTTGCTTATGTAAAAAAATATTTCAAATTTAGCTTGGATGATTCCTTCCCAAATATGCCTAATTTTTCTTAATCCAATAGAACTTTAGGACCTATTCAAGTAGGTATATAGAGGTCTTAAGTAAAAGTTGGCTATTATTTTGCCAACTTTTACTTGGCCACCTCTTGGCACCAAAACGAGATGCACATTTTCTGGCCTTTGATAGAATTTTCTAAATACAGTAAACATTCACAAGCACATGGGGCATACACTATCAATATTATTCTTCCATAACAAAAACAAAATTCATCCTTAACACAACCATCACTTTGCGAGTTGGACCAAAAGTCAATACTTATTATTTATTAATATATATTACTATTATATTAAGTAAAATTTGTTATATGTATTCTTTCTGTTAGAACAGATTTAACTTAAAGCTATTTCACAGATTTGATAGAACTTATTGTATCATGTAGCTTATGGTTTCAGAAGAAAGGCTATGTTTTGTCTTGATTTTAAGTAAATGTGAATTTTTTTCATTCAATTGTTCAAGAACTGAATGGGTAGCCAGAGATGTAGATTATATCATGGAATCAAATATATTATTCTTTTTATTATAATTAAGGGTTCTCTTGGAGTAAGTTGAGACCATGGAGGTAATACCACAGGCAGTCAATAGATATTTATATACATTGATCTCTACTTACTACTTTAGCCTATTTGAGTCTACTGCTAGTCTCCTTTCACTAATCTGGAGGTTTTGGGTTCAGCAAGTTTGAAAAGATATTCTGCTTCTTATACTGATCATTACTTACCAATACTTAATTTGATAACTATAGCACCACCAGTTATATCAACTAAATTACTTAGGATATCCTCAAAATTCATATCACTTGGTTTTAATTGTAGGGTGTTGATAACAGCTTTTAAGTCAAGGGTAAACTCGTGTAACCCTTTTATAACCGAATTTACTTCACGGGTCAATTCTCTTGAATTAAAATAGTTATCTTCATTATCACATATAGTCTTTGGAAAACTCAAACATACCAAGGAATGAGCAAACAGTTGAGAGTGATATATGTGATATGCTTTGTATCCAGGAATTGAGAGTAGCTTATAATACAATCGAGAAGAGAGAAGAGCGTTGTTACGATGCTCTTTATTCAGTACATTTTTATTTCCGTAATCTATGAAATAAGCTAGAATTCCTAAAAGCTTTTGATGTTGTATTTGATGCGAAAGAATAGCCCACGACTTTTCATCATTATTAGGTGACTCTGAATTCAACCAATGGTCTAAAGATTGCAATAAATCTAACAAAATGGACTTCAAATTAAAAGATTCGAATGCACTCTCAAAGTCCTCAGGTAAATCACCATATTCAAGAAATTCTGAATAGACTATTGCTTGCACCCATTCTTCGCTTAGAATATCCAATCGTAATTGTTCCAATTTATGTAAAATTTCAATCATTATAAAGTTTATTATTTAAGAAAAAGAAAAATTCAATATTAAAATAACCAACTGATTAGTTTTTGAGAATTGAATAAATTTTTGAATAATATTTCATGAATTGTCAGTGTTACCAATGCAAATTTTTAGCCGGCCGTAAATGTTCGGTGATAGAAATTTAAGCTACACGAAATTGTACTCAATTGTATATACTGAAGAAAGAATTGTTCACCGTTGCTGTTTCTTACTTCCTTCACATTTTATGAAAAGTAGCCATATAAAAAAATTAAACCCCAAGCGGTAGCTTACATGCATGGCACATACACTAATTGAATAAATATATATAAAAAAATTAGCTCTCTACGTATGGTAGATAAAAACATTAATTAATTTTCTATATACTGTGATGGTCGTATAATTAGAAACACTATATGTCCTTGACATTATGTAAGATACTTCGCCGCAATCGTTTTTATTTTGAAATTAAACAATAAATAGGACAACAACATGTTAAACGATTTATCATTTATTACAAAAACAATATAAATTCCATTACACAAGTGCAGTTTCAATATTACATTACGGACAAACATTTAAATTAGTTTTAAGGTATGAACAATAATGGTCAACTAATTAGAAACAACAACAAAAAAAGTATAAAAAAACAATATTTTTTTAAGTATTAGTAATTAGTATTGCTACTATCCACAGCCTACCAATAGTTATTACTAATATTTAGTGGCGTATCCCTTATTTTCAATAACAGCACTGCAACGACGTGGCATTGATTCAATCTATTTCATACATTTCCATTTTCTAGGGGGATTGAATACCATGCTTCAACAAATGCTTCATATAGTTCGTTTTGACTGGTGTAACGTTTGTTTGAGACTTTCTTTTTAACTATATACCAGAGATTTTCTATCGGGTTTAAATCCGGACTATTTGCTGGCCAGTCTAATTCGTATATATATAATAGTATAATAGTCCATTTTGAACAAAATAAAATTCAGATTAAATTTTGAATTGCCGCCAAAATAAAAGAAAAGGCCAAGAAAGAAATGTCATTCTCCAATTTAAAAAAAATTAGCTATGGATGCTTTTATAAAATGTTTCTAATTAGGCGTCCAAGCAGCCAGGAACCGAAAATAAACTCCTACACGTGTAAGACTCATTTTGTAATTAAAAGTATGATATGTTTTATATTTTATGCATTTAATGAGTTTTTAATTTGAGTGGCTATATTATTGCATGATTATTAATTATTGAATGTGTTTGTTTTTTACGAACATTTGTACCTTGAAGTTATACTTTCTTTATTCATAAGAAGTGTTTCTAATTATATGACCACCACTGTATATGTATACAGAATCAAGTAAGACGCAAAAAATAAGTAAAATAAAATATTTATCAAATAATAATAATTTATAACTTAAACGAATAAAAAGAATACGTACCGATAGTTAACCTCAAATCTATAAGCCCACTTAAAGAGTTTTTCTTCTAAAACTGTCTGATGTCCATCGAAAACTAATTCAGCCTTTTAGTGTATTTGGTTATGATTTGTTTCATGCTGGTATAGAATGTTTTTGTTATATACTAATTATAAATGAAGGGTAATAACAGTTTACTAAGTTTTGTTATATTTTTCAGGAAATACTAATGTAAAGTTTGGAGTTGCTATAGGAGTTCCTGTAAATTATACATATAAAACTTTTGAAATATACATGTATATTTATGTATCAATATATGTTTTTATCTCTACTGATATATAACACGTCTTGTAGATTCATATATATTTGAATAACTACCTTGAATATAGTTATCAGTTCTCACGAAAGTTGAGAGGCAATTACCTACCAACTTCACAGTGTCGCTTTTGGGTGTTGGTGTGCGCGCATCCTAAAAATTCAATGTCCTAGTTTTTTCCCAAAGGCGCCAAAAAAAGAATTGACTTCAATAAAAGCCCAGCTTCAATACAAAAATAAAGACTTTATGAACTCTGAAACCTCAAACATAACACCAAATGACATAGATAGTTACTGTAAATATTTGTCTTAGAATATTAAAAGAAGAAACTTAAAACTAAATAATATTTATGCACTTATTGAACTTGATAAAATGTTTTGTTTATTTAAATTAACATTTGAATATGTACATGGCTTTTTGGAGGGTATACCATTATTGGATTTGGAATTATTTCGTCTTGTTCTTAAGGAATATTTTTTTGAGTTCGTCCGGAAAGTACTACATTCTGTCTGTCATCTGTTGCTCTATGATTCAACTCAAAGTGTCATGTCAAATGAGCGATCCAAATAATATAATTTTTTTTTATCTGATTAATTATCAGTAAGCATATGTACTGCCAGTACAACTGTATATTATATCAATATATTTTCTAATAAAGAAAATGGCTATACGAAGGCCTATTTCTTGGTTATTAACAGAGAAAGGGCGCAGGTTTTCCTTCGCAGTTGTTACCGGCACAAGCTTTGCATTAACTGCTGCAAGATTTATGCCGCAGACTTTTTTCTTAGAAAACTACAAAAGTATTGTGCATTACTACAGGTGCTTTTGAGAATTTCTGTTTTATTTTTATCATCTTAATATTTATATACTGTAAGAGGTTATATCTTTGTTAAAGAAATGGTCGACGTGCTGAACTTCCTGAAGAACTTTGTTCGCGTTATGAAAGATGTCTTGATCTGCTAAAACTATCTGATGTCCACAGAAAACTAATTCAACCTTTTAGTGTATTTGGTTATGATTTGTTTCATGCTGGTATAGAATGTTTTTGTTATATAATAATTATAAACGAAGGTATATTAACAGTTTACTAAACCTTGTTATATTTTTCAGGAAGTACTAATTCAAAATTTGGAGTCGCTATAGGAATTCCTGTAAATTTTACATATAAGACATTTGATGACTTGGAAAAAGACAATATACAGGTGTCCTATAATTTTAATTAATATATTAACATAAAATAAATATAAAATAAAGTTTAACAATTTTTCTAGGTAAATCAAAATAAAGTAAACTGGGAAACTGAAGTTGGAAATAAACTAGCAAATGCTATCATTCTTCCAGATAAAGTCCAGGAATTTGCTATTTGTAGAGAAATTTTAATGACCATGAATAATAAACTGATTTTTGAGTCATGCTATCCATTTGTGAGCATTTTTTCTGTTTACAATCTTTGCCAGTATTTTAATAAAAAACTGAATTTGTATAAAGCACCACTTATGGCTAGGGTTACCATGTATAGTATTGTAGGATTGTTTGGAATGGGAACATACTTTCTTATGAAAGATCTGACACAAATACATTATGAAACACAAGTTGATAAGAAGCTTTGTGATCTTGGTCTGGAATATATTAAAAGTGGTGTCATATTTTATGAGAAACTTTTGCAACGAAATCAAGCTTTAAGAGAATTAATGGGAAAAGAAGGTGAGAGAAAATACAGCAAAATGGGTAATGAGAATTATGGTTTAAGACAGCCTCATGTGGTGATTATACATAGAAAACAATTTTTTGAAGAAAAGTTAAAAGAACAGTCTAATTCTGAGAATTTAGAAAACATTGAACTATGAAAGTTTGTGGGTGTTTATTATTTTAAGTAAAACTGTTTTATTTGGCATATTTTCCTAGTTTATTCATTTGCCTAGGCCCTACAGAGAAATGAGAAACTATATAGTGAAATTACTTCAAGAGTTAAAAGTTGACTACTACCTATTTCTAAAATAATTGTTAATATTTAGGTTAACTCATCTTTAACTGCAATATTTCTAAATACAAAAGTGTTTTACTTTTCACAATGGTGGTAATAAAATGTTACCATTACAACCATTAAACTGAAAAAAAGTCAAGCTATATATAAACATTCTTAGAGCAAATATTTATTTCATTCTTAGTGAATCAGTTAAGGTAAATATCACTCATTTACTCCTACTTCTCAAAAGTTACTTACTTCAACTATTGAACATAAGTTGTCACATGTTTTATGTGCAATAAATCAACAAATTCATCTTCATCTGTATTGTCATTTACAGTTAATGTTGTTAATAAATCAATTTAATGATACCGTTGTTTAATCTTATTAACCACAGTTCTATTTCTTCTTTTTGTTGAACAAGAACAACGTTGAACAACGCTTCATGCTTGAGTGCCCATGTGGAAGTGATAAGTATATACATTTGATGATGTTCTTGCTGTCAGCCATTTAGACTTACAGCTTCATAGGATTGCATCTGCATTCCTAAGGCCACAAGTGTTTTATTTTAAGTAGGTGTAGAAGTGTACATCTACTGTTTACCTTTTATCGATAAGCTATCTATGGACCGTCCAAGGGAGGTTCGGACTTCGTCTCGAACGGTGGAGATGTTAGAACTGGGCGGTAAGAACACCCTGATACGCAGTTGTCTTGTTCGCTCGATACGCTCTTGCGTCGGTGGGGTATTGTAAATGTGTTGCTACTCCTAACTGTATGTACAATGTTGGTTTGTGCAGAGTTAACCGACGTACGTACGTTACGCGGGCGACGGCGACGCACCGTTGCATTGATCGTCGGGCTATATGTGTTGGCGTTGACCGCCAGCAGGTTAGTGTGTATGGCGGCCATCATCAAATAGCGACGTGACGTTTCCCTGAAGTATTCTTTAATCGTCGGTATTTTGTAATCTTTGTGTAAGTCTACGTTACGTTGTTACCAGTTTGCACCAGTGGCTCTATGCAGAAACTTATTCTGGACCGTTTGTAATGAGTTGGCGCCGCATGGACGAAAGCTACGGAAGCATAGGGCATGGCAGGTCTTATGCAACCCTTATATAAGTGCAGTTTATCTCTTAAGTGACATTTTGCTGGAGGAGCAGATCATTGAATGTAGGTGGCCTTGTTCCTAACTGTACTATATATGCGAAGAGAATGTCATCGCTGCGTCTAAAGTTACCCCTCAGTATTTCGTCTTCCTTTCCCAAAGGATAGGTCGAATAGGGTGATCGTGCCTAATTTTCTGGATTCATAATTATGATTGGTGATGTTCGTTACCCTTGTGAAGAGAACTCCTACGCTTTTTTTAGGGGTCGATTTCGATTCTCCATTTCAGAAACCATGCGCCTAGTCGATTAGCAGCGGCTTGGAGTCTAATTGTGATGCGATCTTTGTGACGATCAGAAAAATATAGGCCGGTGTCTTCCGCGAATAGCGCGAGACCAGGAGGTCCTTTGGAATGTCACTCGTGTAAAGAAGAGGATTGAGGAGAGCCTTAAGGGACTCCGATTCCGTCGGATATCTCATGGGCGAATCTGGTGCGATTATATCTATAGCTACTTAACTTTAGCGTTGGTTTCGTTGTTAACGCGTGAGTTTCAGCTGATGTGTTTGCTTTTAAAGTCGCCGTCTATCAGACGAAGGGACCTATCTGCGTGGGTTCAGCTGTGGGAACGGATTTGACAGGCGCTGGCTCGGCAGGCGCAAGCTTTGCAGGTGCAGGTTTGGTATCACGCTTTGGTGCGGTGTCATGTTTAGGTGGCTGGTACCGAAGAGCTCCGAGGCCCTTCCTGCGACCGTTTTATTTGTGCCCCCTCGCTTGTCTCTTGCGCGGCGCTCTGTCGCATCTGCGATAGTTCGCGGGATGCCCCTGTCGCCACAAAAAAAATCAGCTAGGTGGTTCGATCAAGTCACTTGAGCGCTCGAACTCGAAGCATTTGACACAGCGAGGGCGGGTAAAAAAGTTTCTGTTCGAGTGGCCGTATAGTTGGCATCGGTGACATTGACTGATTTTGCCTTTATTGCGTGGGGCCTCTATAGACATGCCTGATAACTGACATATTATTTATATATCGAATATTTCTTTTCCTTCTGACGAAGGCCATTAATCCAGAATGGCAAGCACTACTAGGTCGTAAAGAGACTTCTACTGTGGGTGGTACATTCTATGTACCTCCTGCACAGTAATATTTTGAGCTACAAGGTCTGCTTTTATGTGTTCTAATAGGAGCTCTTTAGGGAGTCCGCGTATTACTACCCGGAGACTGTCCTCCTCCTGTGAGTAAGTATGAAAACTTACATTTTTGTTTCTCAGGTGCTTATTCAAGTGCTGTAGAGAGAGAAACGTCCACTCCGCATAGCCGTCGCAGACTGTGTGACTATCCGTTTTTTTCCGTGGTGGAAAATGCCTAGCCCCTAGCCAAAATCATCATCACCTTTAAAATAATGCGTTCGAGGCCACGCCCCCCGTACACATTAATTTTATCAATACACAGATAAATCGCATATGGCGCATAGTCTTCCCGTACCGCATTCGTCGGTGAACACGAGATCCCTTTTAAAATTTGACCAATTTCCACCCATATCGAGTTGGGTACTTGCTCCTCACCTTGGGATGCTGCGAGTCCACCTCTATTTTTTGCCGGAAGTCTTCGCTAGAAGGGGGTCGGAGCGCAACAGAACAGCAGGAATCAGCGTCGCGATGCAAGGTATTGAAACAGCGCCAGCAGCATAGTTACTCCTTTAAGTATTTTTACCTGCGGACGCTCTTTTCACGAGTCTCTTCCGCTAAAGCTGTCAAAGCCACCTTGCCAACTGCGAATCTCTAATTCTGTCGGCATTTAATGGGTTCGGCACTTATAGCTGATTCCGACGTAACCTGTGTCAGCCTTCAGTGTCTGGTAGGTGATTGCACATTTAACCCAAAAGACGCAAAAAAATTCAAATAAATAATATAAAAAGCAGGCAAACATTGACTATGTTGCCTGCTCTTTTTTTACCAGGGTCTGCTATTGGCGCAATAGCAATTTTATTTATTCTTCCTCAATCTCGTCTCAAATCTTAAAACATGATCTATCATGAACTCTTGAAATTCGGTTCAACCCGTATAAGAAAGTAAGAAAGAAAAGTACTTTATTCATGGCCACAACTCAAGACCTTACGTAACATGTAATGAAACTTAATTAACAATATGGATTTATTGAGTTGCAGCAACAAAACGGCATCTGACTCTGCATAATTCTATAGTAATGATACCGCAGCTGTGTCACGAATCTATTTAGTTTCTTAAATGATCAGGTGTCGTTGTTTCGCTGTAACACTTATATCAAATAGAGAAAAATATTGAAGTATGGTCGAAAATCAAATATATTTTCACAAAAATTATTTTACTATGTTACGACATGCTTTCTGCTGCGGAAGAAGATCAAAGTAACAGATAAAATCGCAGTTAGCTGTCTGCTTTTGTAATAATCTTGTGCGACTTTCGTTAGACAGTGACACGTTCTGTCACTGCCAAAGTACAGTGCCACCAACTTATCTGTGAAGTGGCAAAAATAGGAACTGCGGTCGCCATGTTAAAATGTCATTCGACTGTCAGTGTCTACTACTTTCGAGTGTTCCGTGTGTTTTATTGCGATACTTCTGAATTTTAAGCGTTAAATATGCCGAAAGCTATAAAAAGTGATTCCCGGAGTATTATTCTAAAGGTGAAATCATTTTTTGAAGAAGAAACTCGGCTGCAGGCTCCTATCATTCCGTTTAATCAAATATACAAACGGATTTCGGCTGCAACAGGTTAGTGTTGTCAGTTTATACTATATAAATTACCCAAAATGATAATAGGGATGGAGACAAATATGAGGATTGAACGTTTTTTTACATAATAAGATAAAACATTCTTGTACAAGAGGGGTGTAGCAACCTACAGGCCGATTTGTTATATTTGACCTGTTTTATGAAGGGTAAAATTTCCTCAAATTCCTTCAAATTTAAAAGTAGGATATCAATAATATATGTATAAATCAGTTATTAGTATTTTAAAATAGTCACTCTGTTATCATTTAAATGATTGATAACGACGCTCTATCCACAGTCGCCACTCAGCTCTTACAAATATATGAATACAATGAATTTATTCCTACCACACATATTTAATCACAAAACATTTGTTACAGGTGTAAGTCGAGGGCTAATTTCAAAAATTGTTAAAGAGGGCCAAGCAGCAGAAGAAGCTGGTACCAAAATTCGCACACCAGGCAAGCAGAGAATACGAAAAAGTGGATTTGTTCATATAGATGATTTTGATTATGGAGTTATCAGACAAAAATCAAATGAAAAGTCCATGAATTGTATTCTGCCAAAAAGGAGATTCCTACCATAAAAAAAATTCTAGAAATATTAAAGACAGAAATAAATTACACAGGACAGCGAGAAACTCTTCGAATTTTACTTTACAAGTTAGGATTCCGTTTTAAAAAAAACTAAGTCCAATCGTAAAGTTCTGATGGAGCGTAATGAAGTATCGGCATGGAGAGCAAGGTACTTGCGTGAAGTGGATAAAAATAATAAATCACCCAACCCCCGGCCTCTGATTTATTTAGATGAAACTTATATTCATTCTTCACATACATCTGGCAAATGTTGGCAAGGAGAGGGCGTAGAAGGAGTATTAGAGCTTGTATCAAAAGGTCAAAGATATATTATTGTTCATGCGGGAGGAGTTGCAGGATTTGTTAAAAATTCACTCACAGTATTTAAATCAAATACAAAAAGATGTGACTATCACGATGATATGAATAGAGCCAATTTAAAAAAATGGGTGTTTGAAAAACTTGTACCTAATTTAATAGAGCCATCAATTATTGTAATGGATAATGCTCCTTATCATCGTGTTTGCGTGAATAAGGTCCCAAATTCAAACGCTTTAAAAAAGATATGCAGTTAGCTTAGGCAAAATAAAATCGAGTATGGAGAAGATTTAACTAAACCCCAACTGTTAGAAATAAAAGAAACAAACCTGAGCCCATATACGAGATTGGAAGGATTTTGACAGAAAATGGTCACAGGTGGTTGTATTTACCCCCCTATCACTGTGACCTTAATCCAATTGAATTAATATGGAGCACAATGAAACTAAACTGAAGATGAACCTTTGATAATAAATGTGACAAGTGACAGTGAAACTGAGAGTGATTCTTATAGTGATGAGTGCGGCATGGAAGTGGAAGGAGTATGGCCTCTCAACCAGCATGATGTTGCACATTCTTCAAAAACTGTGTTTGACCACAATTATTGCAAACGTGGTTTTCAATAAATCCTAAAAATTTTTTTTTGTTTTTCTTTTATTTACATTACTTACTTAACCTCCTTGTTAAAAGGCTATTGCTTATATATATATTATAGATAGAATCCCCACGTCACACAGCAGTTTTTTCCCTATGAATGTGGTGTTATAATTTATCGTAAATACAAACTAAATAATATAAATAAAATGTGTCGACTTTCGCGACTTTTGTGCACATTGGAATTAGTTAGCAACACTGAAACGACGATGGCGACACCCATCAGTTCACAGATAAGTTGGTGACACTATAGTGATGTTATATTACAGCTTAAAAAATATTCTTCGCTTTTAAATAGAGCATTTCGTTTGCATTAAACATGTTCATGAAACGTGTTCTTCGTCGTTGTCGTAGGTAATCTCTAATTAGCCTGTTATTTTATAAATAAAATGTCAAAGAAGTAAGCTTTCGGCAAATTTTATATCATAGACAAGTTATTCTACATCTCAGTCAAAGTAATTGACTTCTTGCTTGCTTAAATAGCAAAACAAATATAAATATCAAAATGTGTGGTGGCTTTACGTGTTCTAAAAACGCTTTGATTGCGTTAAATGTTCTTTATGTGGTAAGTTTTTTATAATTAAAATGTTTTGAGAAATGTTTCACTAGAGCGATGATACCTAATTTGCATAAATTTTTAGGTGGTTGCCTCTATTCTAATATCAGTAGCGGTATATGGGCAAGCGTCATCCCTGGTTACCAATTTGCCAATAGTGGGAGGCATCCTTGCTTGTGGAGTGTTTCTAATCTTAATATCACTGTTAGGTTTAGCTGGAGCAGTCAAGCATCATCAAGTTATGCTCTTCTTTGTATCCTTTTATATTATTACTTAAATATCTTTCCTATTAATTCAGTATAAAATGCTTCATTTTAGGTGCTTTCACTTTGAGAGAAAATGTGTTGCTTTGTCTACAGTAGCCTTGTGGGAAACAAGTCTACTTTACTTTTACTTAGATAATTTTGTATTATCTTCAACATTTATTGATCCAATGCATTTCTTTTCGTAAATGATAAAGTTTTTGAGAATTTGGATAACTTGAGATGTATATTGTATTTATTTATTTAAATAATTTGGGGTATACTCTTATACACAAATTTTTGCATATATGTTATAAACACATTTAATCTGTCATATATGAACACAATCCCCCTTAGTACAAAATGAGGTTTAACTTTAGTAGGTTTATACCTGGTATTTCTAGACAAAAGCCATAAAAAACGGTCAAAATAGTTAAAAGTTAAGATGAGACTAAAGTTAAAACTTGTTTTGTAATAAGGATAAGGAAGTCTGCTGTGTGTACTAATTTCAGACAAACATATTAAATTTCTGTAACATGTTGTTACTTTATTTAACATGATAATGAATTAATATAAATATAACATACAATTACCTAATAATAATTTACAAAAAATCTTAACTTTCTTTGTATAATGAAAAAAAGACATGCGTTACGAAGGCAATATTTTGAATCTATTCAGCACCTTTTTAAATTATACACTTTAGTTAGGTAACTATTTTACATAATAATAATTAAATTATAGTGAACTAGGTATTTTCTCTATGCTACTGAAAACTACAAATTTTAACACATCATTTCATTGAATAATATACATGATGGAAATATCCAATAAAAGTGTATATCTTTTTAAATGATACAATCATTCAAGGTAATCCCATTACTTCCACTAAAAGTATAGTATATTTTTAATTCTGCCAAAAACAGTCAAGCCTCTAGGAAGAAAGCTTCTGGAAAAGAAAAAAAGTCTTTATTCAGCTCATAACAACCAAAGGAACAGCTGAATTCTGCAATTTACATTTTTTTAAGTACATGCAGTACCTTTTATTTTCATCTACAATTATGTTTATTTAATTATGTTTATTTAATTATGTTATCTCATGACAGGGTGGTATCTGCAACTTCATGACTGTGCGCATATTTTGCGTGTTGTTTATTTAAGTAATTTAACTTAAAATACAGAATATATAAAAATAAGGGTCTTACTGAAAATAGGCAGCTTATCACTTTTTCTGTATATATGCTCTGATCTTATATTAAGTTATTAAAAAGATAAGTGGCAGAGGGTGTAAACGTTCTCTTTCCGAACAGCACAAATGCTGAGGAATGTCAATAAGATTTTTGTGCTAGAAGAAGAGGTGAATAAGTTGCATTGAAGTAATTTTAAATTGTGTGATATTGGGTTATCTAAAGTGTTGAAGATCTAAGCAGGGGCTTTGGCTACTTATCGAATGGACTGGCTCAGCCAGGGTAATACCACAACCTTGCAGAATACCGGTGTGAAGTAGAGGCATCTTGTGCTTCTACGTTTCATTAGGTGAGTGAGGTAACCAGAGGCACTCTCCTTCACCCCATCCTCTCTCCATTCCTCTCCTCAACCCCTCTCCTCTTAAATATCCTTCAAGGCTGGCAACGCACCTGAGCCTCCTCTGGTGTTGGAGATGTACGTGGGCGACCGTAATCACTTACCATCAGGCGAACTGCTTGCCCCTTTACCAATCGTCGCACAATCTGATGATGAAGTAGAGGCTATCTATGAGGATATCTCAAAAGCCATGCATTGCCTTAGAACTCACTACTTGTTGCTCATTGGGATGAGAGAGTTGGAGTGGGAGGCATGACACACCTAGTTTAATTAGGCATGAAAAAAGTAATGAGCGTATAGTGGGCAGTTTTGAAGTAGGGCAATTGGAATCTAAGGGAACAACAACTGACCGACTTTATGGTGAAAAAATTAATGACCACTTTTTTCTAGAAAGCTACTCAACAGAAATTGTACCAGAATGAGTCCTGATAGCTTTACTAAAAATGAGATTGACTTCATCATAACGACAAAGCATCAGCTGTTCAGTGATGTAATAATGAACTATGGTAAAAACCGACAGTGACCAACGAATCTTAAGAGGTAGAATTTTACATTTACCTCAAGTGGCCAAGGTCGATATTGGGATTTGCATACGTAAATTCATTAAACCCGCATTGAAGAAACAATACCAGAGATTCGCCTGTCGGAAAGAGCCAACTGACCAAGTTGAAGATCTGGATGTTGGAACTTAGATTTTGAGTGAGATCGGGAGATTTTACGGACTTTACTGTACACATCGTTGTCGAAACCACACATTAGTGTGCATAACGATTTAAGAGCCAAGCTTATCCGGCACTACTCCTATGATATTCCGTGTGACAGTCTGTGTGAAATTAGAATGTCTCTCCAACTTATTAAAAACGGCAAAGCGCCAGTTGAGGAAGAGGAGTTGAGGGAATTAGAGGTAGTCCTGGAGCTGTTTAATCCCATCATCCAGGGTGGTGTTACTACGAAATCGAGGAGAAGAAGCATGATTGTTCTGATTTTAAGAATCCCCAGAAGCCCTAATCTAATGAACAGCCGAGCTCTTAGTAGCCGTGGCTTGATCAACCACGGTGAATCTACATGGCCGGCTTATTTCAGCGAGAGCTAGTAGCTCATAGTGGACTTAGCGTGCCTGCTTCGCATGCGGGTTGTTAGGCAGTAGGGGGAGTGTTTGCGTCGTTGCTCGGCACCGCTTTCCTTGCCATCCACAACCGAGATGCAGTGTCGGGGGCACAGTTTTAGTATTGTGGTACATTATTCTCTATATCCACCGCGATTCAGGCGTAGGTTCGACCGCTGATGCGGCTTAGGTGGCGCGGCAGAGGGAGAAGAGTGTGGGGTATTACGACGCACCGTTCTCTCTCTCTCGCGGCCGAAATTTGGATGGCGGCTGAGTCATAGACCAGATCAACCGCGGACACCCGGAAAGTTTGGTGTTTCCGTCGCCTTCCTGACCTCCGGCTGGGGGGTGCGTGACATCTTTCCCGAGAAGGGGCTGCTTAGGGTGGCTGAGACTGGAAGGGTGCACGATGTGTGCGAAAGCGTTACCGTGGCTCTGCCGGCATGCGTAACACCGTAGGTTTTGTGATCGATCCATGTCCGACTTAACCAGTCCTTGCCCCCGCGAGGACGTTAGGTAGTCTAATAAGGTTAGACATCCATCGACGAATCCAACTCGGCTAGGTAACGTACGGGAAAAAACGACACATCTTGTCGTCGAGTTTACCTCAAACCATTGAGATGAAAGTATACAACCAGTTATGATTTACGGAACCGAGAAGTGTTTTTTCACTGCAGAAACCTAAAAGTTGCTCATGGGGGCTATGTGATCGACATAGCCTTAAGCATCAGCAAGCTGAATTGAGCAATATTTAGGGGAAGCCAATGTCTAGAGTGGACTTGTGATGGGTTGTTATAACGATGACAGGTTGCGACCTTATTGACAGTATTGTTCGTAATTATTTGGAAATTGTTAAACTTTTTTTTAGCGAAACAATTTAAACAGCGATATCGCTGGAGATATTTGACTGCAAGTCGGTGATTTGTGTGTATGACCGGTGTCTCGTAGGTCTAGTTAACTATTAGCGTAAATAAATCTCGAGTTAAATTAATAAAAATTAAATATATCCTGTGAGGTACAATCTGGAACACTCCTTTGTGCCTCGGGTGGAGTTTGTGTATACATCAGAGAGGATATCTGTTCTCGACGCTTCGGTAGTCTTGAAGGTATGGACCAAAGGCTGCGCATTGACAGCGACGACCATCCCCGCGTCTATGCTTGGCTTTACAGGTCCCATAGCGGTAATTCCGTGCCTGACCAATTCATCGACCACGTCCAAATTGCACCGATTCCTTGTTACAACAGGTCCCATCCACAGAGATCGTAATTTACGGCGATTTTAATGCCGAAAGTTGATGGATTTGGTTCGCGCATAACCGATCATGCAGGGAGATTTGTTTACGACTTTGCATTAGCATATGGCCTGACACATCTGGTTATCACGCCGACGCGGATTTCAGAAGTGGAAGGCCATACACCTTCCCTGTTGGACCTACTGACCTCACATGCGGACAGAGAATTGGTCTCTGTCGATGCTCCTCTTGGATCATCGGACCACTGTTTGAGCCGGAGTGTGGTGCCTATCGTGTTCCGATCCCGAATGCGATCTGCGGGCTTCCGCCGTGTATGGCACTACAGATCGACAGATTGGGATGGAATACGGTGTTTCTTGGCTTCGTACCCATGGGTGCAGGTTTGGTAAATCTCAGCCTTGGTTTGGTCGCAGCAGCAAAATAGCGTCACGCCGAAAGCGGAAGTGTTACCAGGCCGATGCATCGGCGTCCCGGGATGCAAAACGCCTCCAGAACCTTCAAAAGAGTTATCGCCGCGGCTAAATCAACGCACATGGGCAGAATTGGCGAGAGACTAGTTCGCCTCCCTTTGGGAACCCGCTCATTCTGGTCTCTCACTAAGGTTGTACAGGGGAATTTCTGTCAGCCATTTCCACAAGGGAGACAATTCGCTGGCCCATACTGCAAAAGAGAAAGCCGGTCTCTTGAACTCTCTTTTTGCATCCAACTCGATTCTTGATGACCGGGGAAACTCTCCGCCCACCATCCCGTAGTGTAAGAGCTCTATGCCGGACGTTTGGTTTCTGCAGAGCTCAGTGCGAAAGGCACTCCTTTCTCCGGACATCCACAAGTCAAGTGGGCCGGAGGGAATCCCTTCAATTGTTTCTTAGGACGTGTGCCCCTGGGTTGGCCGGTTCTTTGGCTCTCCTACTCTTTAGGCGTCGTCCCGGAATCTCGGAAGACAGCTTTTGTGCATCCAATACCAAAAACATGCAACCGCTCTGATCAGTCCAACTACAGGTCTATTGCCATCACCCCCTTGTTGTCTAAAATAATGGAGTCACTCAGCACCACCCAGCTCCTGAGGTACCTGGAGGAATATCAGCTGATCAGTGACCGACAGTACTGTTTCCGTTGCGGTCGATCAGCTGGTGATCTTCTAGTTTACCTGATTCATTGATGGGCAGCAGTTGAGCCCTTTGGCGGTAAGTTTGGACGTTGCGATAGGGTTTGGCACCAAGCGCTTTTTTCAAAGCTTTCCTCTTACGGGGTTCCCGATAATTGTGCTACTGAGTCACCAGCTTCCTCGCGGACAGGAGCATTAAGGTTGTTGTCGACGGTGCATGCTCGGACTCCAAACCCGTGAATGCTAGTGTTCCACAAGGCTGTGTCCCACACTGCTTTGGCATATCAACAACATGCTACAAATTGCTATGCGGACGACAGCACGGTTGTCCACAGGCCGTGCGAATATTTCTCGGGAACATGTCGAAGAGTGCCGGAACAAACTTGTGTCTGAAGTCGAGACTTAGGGAGGGAAAGGCCAAATTGGCCTCCAGAAAGCTTGGTGTGCTCTGCAGAGCCGGAGTATTTCATGCCGATCCACCGATTGCAATTTTATAAGGCACGAGTTCGGCCCCACATGGAATACTGTTCTCATCTCTGGGCAGTACCAACTCTTTCAATTTGATGGCATCCAACGTAGAGTGGCTCAAATTTTCGGCGACCAAGCTCTCTCTGATCGGCTTGATCTTTTGACCTTGAGAAGAGATGTTGCTTCTCTTTGCATTTTTACCACGGTCCTGAGGATCTGTTCGCAATGATACAAAGCCGCAGAGTTTCACCTTCGTACATCGCGACAGAATTTCAAGTTCCACCAGTACCACCTAGATGGTTGGCATTCCACCACAGTCCGTTTTACACGGCTTTACTAAGAATAGAATAGATTACGCTTTATAGCACACCAAAAACAGCAAAATAATATAATAGTACAAAAACGTAATTAGACATGAGAGGTGGAACAATGGGCGGTCTTATCGCTAAAAGCAATCTCTTCCAGGAAACCTTTGGATGGACAGGATTGTTATAAATGAATTTGGAAGTTTCATAAAAGCAATTGATATACAAAGAAAAAAGTACATACAAAATAATATACACATACTACAAAATAGTATACATATACATAAATAGACTAAATCAATACAAGTATAAAAGAACTGTGTAAATA
The DNA here is from genome assembly GCA_029286595.1 of Bhutanitis thaidina. Classification (NCBI taxonomy): domain Eukaryota; kingdom Metazoa; phylum Arthropoda; class Insecta; order Lepidoptera; family Papilionidae; genus Bhutanitis; species Bhutanitis thaidina. Next base: position 8,181,404 of record JAGSMS010000022.1, read on the forward strand.
AACTAAGTTACAAAGATAGATAGTGGGCTTTGACGAGATTTTTAAAAACTTAAGGATTGGGCGCGTCTTACCGATAGCGGTAGGGCATTCCATAGACGGAGAGCTTGTACATCTGTCCAAAAATTTAGTGCTATGAACTGGCATTCTTAATTTCAAATTCTCGTGAAGCCGTGGTGTCAAAAAAAGTGTAAATATCTATAATAAAAATAAAATACAAATGGTAATTTAATTTTAATTATTAAATTTTTTTTAACTCAAAGGTTTATTATAACGTTAAGGAATATATGGATGATAATTGTTTCAAAGTTTTAAACGTTTCTAAAAAAATACTAATGTCCACTTTACACAAACTTTTCACTTTAGCAAGAAGGAAGCTATAACTGTTAAGAGTGTTGCCATTATACTAAATATCTAATATTAATGTATGTAAATGTAGCAAAAAGAAAATATAGAAGTTAAAGTTTACATAATATTGCAATACAATTTATGTTCTGTATTGAACAATAGGAACGAGTTGTTTGCTGCCAAGCTGTTACTAAATATTAATTGTATTTTTGGAATTAATTAAAATGAAAACAAACATTTATATAATGTTACAAAAGTGGAGACCTATTGAGTTTCTCTGCTTGTTTTTTCTCCGTTAGAGGAACCTCTTTACGAAACGGTGATAGATTGCATTATAAAAGGAAATTACTTTTTTTTAAGTCGAAGAATAAATCTTTTCATTTCGTATTTCACGTCCATCAATATTGGTACTCTGATTGATTACAATTAGAAAAGTATTTTTTAATTGTAATCAATCAATCGCATTTTCGACAAAACATACCTTATTTATCGATTCTGTAATAGAATCAAGTAAACAGTCCACTGCTGGACTTCTTCCGACAAGAGGATTTGCTGTAATCACTATCCTTGGAGGGTGGGCTGGGAACTTGGAAACAGTGCTCATCAACTTTCTGATATAGTTATTCGTTCATACGTTGTAGGTTCCGATAATTTCTGGTTTTGACCTTTGTCTACTTTTATGATAATGAAATACTGACTCTCCTACGCCGCCATTACACTGCAACATTTTATGTCACTCTTATGTAATCTGTATTTATGAAAGTGGGCTGTTAGTGTAGTATGGCATAGTGGGATGGAGACCCTGACAAATTTGTAGGCCATTCAAATGCTTGTTGCATAAGGGGATCTATCCTGCAGACAAATGCATAGCCACTATGTCACCGAGCTGTTATAGTTATAGATTAGTAGATACAAAACGATTATAGTGCAATTTATTTCAACCGTAAAAGGAACTTTTAATATCTCTCTCAAAAAAGAGAACTGAATTTTTCTGTTGCCGTTTTTGAAAGTTTTTTAAATAAATGTTTTCTCCCTAAAAATCTATTTGAGGTCTACTGCTTCCAAACATATGTCAATAAATCTCTTAACATTTTAAATTAGTACATGGTGATACTATTCTTGTTATTCCTAGTGCAGTTTTCTGTGGCCTGCGCTTGCCTAGCCGTCAACTCTGATCAACAAGAGATGTTAGCTCAGCAGGTGAGAACTACTGTATTACTACTAATCTTTTTACTCTGTAGGTTATTAGTCTGGTTCAAAATTTAGCAGGAATTCAAAATTACAGTTGAAATTATACTGGCTCACTACACCTGTGAAACTGGAACAGTAGCTTTTTAGTGGCAGAAATAGGCAAGAGGGTGATACCTACCCAGACGACTCCTAAGCAGCGAAGGTGATAAATATGACCACATAGTAAATGTGATAAATATGAAAGTTTGTATTTTTGTCTTTAATGACACCTTAAGGGCGATTATATTGTAGTACAAGACATTGAATACTACAAATCTATACAAACTATATGGTAGTCTCAGCACATGATACATAATAGTAATACAAACTAAGTACATACATATTTTCGTGAAAAGTTAATTTCCTTTGCAGGGATGGAATAAGGTAAATATGGACGTAAAGGAGCAAGTTCAGGAAAGATTCCAATGCTGTGGTTTCCAGAATAGACTGATTCCTTTGAATGGCACTGCTGACTACCCTTCATGTGATATTGTTGATGTAAGTAATGTCTAATTATTGTAATATTCATAAACATTGCATTCAATAGGTGTATTAATAATAAATTAATGAGATATGTTATGTGCTGTATGTACTGTTCCTTTTTTGCAGAGAAATTGTTGCAAAAATATGGATATCTCATCAAATTGTGAATGTCAACCATGCATGGAAAAATTAAAGGAAACAATAGATTATGCTTTTAAATTATGCGGTGGCATAGGATTGTTCTTCAGTTTTACAGAGGTATGTGCCGTTAACTATGTTATGTAAGTGGTATTTTAACATAATAGATTGCTTGATTATTTTTTCATGTAATGTCATATCTATTTACCTTCTTTCTATTTTCCTTGAAGAAACTTTGATCATACTTAGTAATGGAATATTTCTTTTTCACATCCTATAAATATAAAAATAGAACTTTTGATTTCTTTACTGCATTCATCTAATATTTCCTATTCAACTACTTAGTCCTATACTACAACAAATATTTTATGATGTTGATGGCAACATAACTAAATAAAAATATTTATATGTCCCTGTTATGGGTTATATTATTTCAAATTGACTAATCTCATATTGTATTGTATTTTGTATGATATAATAATTAAACAAGCTAATTTTCCCATACTATGATACGGACTTCTTGTGAATTTCATAGACATGGAGATTTTTAATTCCTATATAAATTATACAGTGTCTTATGTTTAAAGTCTAAATAAAGGTTTTCTATCTTCGAAAGTCTTTATTAGGTCCGGTCTTCTCTGCTGAATAGCTCCAGATATTTTTTAATGTGTTTCCAGCATAGATGTTGCCGTTGTAAGTATGTAAAATTCCAATTTTGAGACACATGAGTTTACTGGATCACTGAATTCTTCTCCTACTTTGGCCGAGTGATTATTAATTAAAAGATAATGTAAGCACTTGTAACAACATTTTTAAATTTCAGATTGTTAATTCAAGTGATATTGGAAAATTGTTCAACATTATTAAAATTATGAAAACAGCTGATTTATGGGAGGTATTTTGAAGTGACTGCCACAATAATATATAATAATTGCCCTTCATTTGGTCATTATTTTTAATAGTAGTACTATAGAATCTGGTGTATTTCCTGATTAAATGAAACAGCAAAGTTATACCTTTATTTAGATCTGGTAGTAAATTGAACTCTACTAACTTCAGATCAATTTTTGTACTACCAATACTTGGTAAAATTTTTGAAACAATAATTTTGAGAAAATTTATAAGACATTTCAATTTAAATAAACTAAGGGTCGCTCTACAATCGACGTTGGTTGGTGTAGAGCTTATTTATTAAGCATATGTTTGAGGCCTGGGAGAATTCACAGAATGCATTGGGTGTCTTTTGTAATCTCTCGAGGGCCTATGATTGTGTGCACCATGAAACAGGAAATCACATAATTATGGATGGTATAAGAAGTACAGCGCTTAAGCTTATAATCTCGTATTGGAGTTATTACTATATTCTATTGAATTCTAAAAGTTGTTATCAATAGTGCGAACTCTTTCGGGTCGATCATATCAACGGGCGTTCCACAGGGTTTGATTCCCGGCGCATTCCTATTTCTTATATAGGAAAATGATATTACTAATATATACATTTCTCACCTAACTTTCTAGGTATATAATATTACTTGCTGATGACACATAATTAATATTAAAATTAAACGGCTACTTGTTACACCCGATAACTTGAAAAATACTATGTCAAAATAGTTTATTGGTTTAATGTTAATAATTTGCTTGGTTAAAATTCACTACAACTAATGTTAATCATAGATTCCAAAGTACTTATCTATTTTTAGGATTTTCAATATAAAATTATTTAATTTAACATAACCTAATTTTTCGATTTACTAGTTTATAATATAAGTTGAAAATCATGGCTGACTATTCTTTGTGTATAGGGACACATGTGCTACGCACATACATAACACTTTCGTTAATGTATTCAAATTTTAATTTCTTTAAATAATTCCCTAAACGAATCACGTGCGAATATTGGGTATTAAAACAGTTAGAATAGTTAATGTAACTTTTTTTCCATAATGTCTTATGCAATTTTGCTCTTGGGGACATGCGACTGATATAGAAACAATATTCGTTTCTACAATAAAATCATAGTAAGTGTGTAGTCTTCCTATCAATTGATTTAAAACATTTATTAAACAAAGACTTTATAAAAAGAGTTGTTGCGGAAAATGGCCCTAATTAAAAGTTAGTGGACTGTATTTGCAAAGTTAGGTTGGATTTGAAATTGAAACTGGCCACCGGCATGTGGGGCACGCACTAACCTGGTGACGTACAGCTGCAAATCTTGTATTTCTCAGGTTTGAATTCAGCCTTGCACTCCGCGTAATTGTATTGCACAGTTATACGAGTATATAGGTACACAATTCACGTCCGTGATTTAAGTATTTGATAATTTAAAGATGAGGCGTTGAGTGTTTTGTTAAAGTCGAGCGGAGACACGCTATAATACGGAAACCGTGCGTGCAAGCAAGAGTGCAGAGTGCTGGTTGCAACTGAATAAGTGAAGGGTTAAATATGAAATCTAATGAGATAATATGATTGGACTTTAAAAATGCGGGAATATTTAAATTCAACAATGTATTATTACGATTTAAAAAATAACGTTTGATAACTGAAATTTAAGTTTCTTATATATTATTTAATTTGAATAAATTTTGGCCGAAATATTAAACAACGCGTTGCGCCTGGAACTGGGTGCACTTTTGTTTTGACGGGCCCCCAGGTACCAGCTCACTGTTTGAGACGGTTTGCAATCGGTGGGAATTTTTATCTATATAAGCTTTCTTTATGTTTCGTAACGTCTGTCATCTTCATCTATCATTTTCGGAATAGTTGTAACTAAAATATAAAAAGCAACATAGTGTTGGGACTAACTTTGTGACTAACCGTTTGGCAATTGTTTTACAGTTTCTGGGTGTGTGGTTGACTGTAAGATATCGTAACCAAAAGGATCCAAGAGCTAACCCAAGTGCATTTCTGTGAATAATCTTGGCTAACGGAGATATGCATTCTATAAGGTGGTTTGCATATTAGTGTGCTTTTTAACGCTTTACATGTTGTAATGTGGGTTTTGCCGCATGTTGAATGCATGCATTACGCTTGATTTTGTGTATATTGTCGTAGATATGCATTGACTTTATCACCATAATCAATTTAACGTACATCCATTCAATAAGTAATCAACTAATCAGATATGCCTTTTTTAAACCGACTTCAGAAAATGGAAGAATCAATTTGTTTCAGTCTTTGACATAAATTTTGTAACTATGAAATAACTTTTTTTGGGGTATTAATGTATACAATTTACCATATGCTCGGCGATGAAGGAAATTTTTTTTTCTTCTCAGATATGGAGGAGACTTGCATTTCTATGAAAAAATAATAAAATGCTGCAAGTGCTAGTGAATGTGTACAGTACTTGGAGAATACAATTCAAGATTAGAGTTAATTTTCGTAATGTTTCTACCATTTTGCTATCGATATTATCAAGACCAACCCATCTGCCCAGCGTGGTAGTGGAGTGTTGGCAAACTCACCAAAAATTGTATGCCGGCTTGCTTGCGCTTTCTTGTTTGTTGTATCGCGAGAAGAAAAACTATTTTATCATCCGCATAATAAGTGTCACCACCTCAAAGATAAGTTTATGGCTTTATAGGCGTATTGGGAGTTGTCAACATTTAGGACTGAGGAAGAATGTCTAGTTGGGCAAGTAATAGATGGTGAGTGACGATAACCTGCGCCAATCGTCATAGACTCCGATAAGTATTATTGACAATAATTAAAATACTCATTTTAAAAAAAAACCCCGCTTACTGGCAACTGTCAAACTAATGTTTCTTTGATTTTAATTGTAAAGGAAAAGTTCAATTAGTACAGGACAATTATAATGAAAGTCCTCTGTCGGTCCTTTCTGATTTAATTTTTTTTTAGTAAAGGATAAAAGATCATTGTCGTTCATTTTATATTTACGCGTTCATAATCTTGCCATTTTAAGAACTGATCATAATCTTTGATAACGGAATTATATGTATGCTCTGTTTGCATTTAACACGTTATAATGCGATACAGTAAAAGAAATTGCACGTATTTTTGTAATTTTTCAATTTTTATCCATTTAATACGCATGCGTGCGCATGAACTATGTAAGCATGCCATAATTAGATTGGTCTTGTCCTGACTAAAATATATTAAAAATAAAAAAACATGTTCATATTTTTGAGCTATCATAAAAGTGACATCTTGTCTGAATATAACAGTATTACATTGTCTAACTGATGTCATTGTAACGACTTAGTAATCGGTGCGTGTTAATATTTTTCAGTTATTCGCTGTATGGCTCGCCCGACGCTACCGCAATCAACCCGACCCTAACTACAAGGAACCGCATGCTATTTTCCCCCGGAAGAACTATCTCTATTGACTTGCGTTTGTGATGTAGGCCATTTGTTTCATAGGTTTAAATGTAATGTTCCATGTGGTCACTGGTTTTAGAATAAATTTGTGATATCGGGATGCAGTGTGTATATCATAGTGTCTGACTGACTATGACTTGGTCCCTTTATAGAATTCTAATGTCACATTAATGCCATTTAAATCTACTATATTGATAATTTTCTGGCACCATTAAATATTCTGATTGTCCTTAGATATTCGCTAAATGCCAATTAACAAATTATATGATCATTCAATTGTATTTTATACTACTGCCTACAGACAAACGGATTAAGTTTTTCTAAGCTGAAGTGAAATGTGATCCCGAAAAGTTTTCCTCTTGTGTTTAAAATTACGCCACCCGAAGTAACACGTTGGTATTATAATACATTAAATACACCGTGATTTTTAATGCTTCTGGAGCCAAAACGTAACAAATTAGAATAAATAACGAGTAACGAATACTTTCTCTTAAATAATGAATGATACAATATCGTCGCCACAAGTGTTCCCAGTTCCACATTGTTAAAATAAGTACTAACTGACGAAGAAATTTTCCATTTCCTTAGATAAAATTAATCAATTGCCAAAGACGAGGACAATTTTCAGCTTTTAGAACTGTTTTAATGTATGTGACAAAATATACTAGATGGTAGGCTCTTTTTCTGCCAAGGAGTCGTAGATGTACCGCCCCTATTTTTTTGTAACTTTATCTTTTATTTATTTCTGCAACCAATCAGCAGTGCAACCACTGCCGAGTTCCGATTTGAAAGGCATTCCGAGTCAGTATAATTACAGCGCCTGCAAGCATACCATCTTAGTCTTCAGGCGTGACAATGTATCTGTAACCTATTTTCATTGAAGTAATTTGCCCATGGGCTTCAGCAGCAACTTATCCGCTAGTCCTTAACAGCTAGTAAATACTCCACTGCAGGACATAGGCCTCTCAGATAAACAAACACTTGCAACAAACAGATATTTGCCATAATCGCCACGCTCGGTAAGGTCCTTAGACGCTGTTGCTCGTCATCAGTCTGCTTAATTTTGGTTTTTTACTTTTGAGATGGTTAACCCGCCATCTCTCGGTAGCTATTGTGACTTCAAGGCTTTTCCCTTAGTCTTCTCTTACGACACCCACGGGACGAAAAAGAAAATATTGTTACGCCGATACCGCATTACACGGCTCGTTTGTCCAATCACCTCCCACCTCAAATCCAATTTTAAAAAATGTTAATATGTTGATATTTATTAAAACATACTATTTCATAATTTTATAGATTCCTAAATACAGTATAATCAAAAATATTTTATTAGACTTCAATGAGAAATTATTTTAATAAGACATAAAAAAAAATCATTGACGTAATGTCGATCGTTTTCTTTTTTGTCCTCAATTTGAATGTTTTCCTATGAAGTATGATTGTTTAGTTTGTTAAGTACATTTAATTTCTTATACTCATTCTTTTTAATACAATCTGCTGTAATATGTGCCAGCCCCCTTTGTACATGTTACTTTATCGTAATATTTTTAAGCCTACTTATATTAGGTACTCAAATGATAATAAATATAAGTACCAAAGACTTTAAAGTATGTAACAGTAAATTAATCAATTTCTTTCGTATGTACTAAGTTGAAAAATATTATCATTAAATAATAGTCTTGAAATATCATCTACATAAAAATCAAGAGTCGCTAAGTACCACTAAATTTAAGTTTGGACAAAGTGGATTGGAATTTAGCAGCGTAACCAACTTTTCGCCTCTCTCGGAAATAGATATTTTGTATAAAATTTGCTATTTTACTAAATTTTTACTTTTATGTCCCAGGGCTAGGGTAGAGGTTGAAGAGCAATTACATATTAAATACGATTAACTTTCTCTGGCAAATGGTTTAAAACAAGGCGCATGGTCCCCAAGGTAAAGCAGTTGATTATGCTGGCTGGCATCGCCTATATCCAAATGAGATTTTGTTTAATATTCCCCTCTTCCCAATAAAATTTAATAAAGGATGGAAGCATAAACTAAAAGACATGAATGAAGAAATGGAGATCCGTCTTGCAAATTTTCTCTGCTAGTCAATAAATTAATTTATTTTACGCACTCGTCTTATCTGCCAATATACTTTAAATATCATTATATACTTCCAAGAATAGTATTGGAATACGTGTTGGAAAAGTCTTTCAAATGTAGGTAGTTGTGGTCCTGATGTGGTGCATTTGTTATTTTTAACAATTACCATCATCATATTTACTTCACTATCAATATTATAGCTTTAATTAGTTTACGTAAGTGACGTCTCTTAGTGAATTTTATTTTTTACATTTTATTTTATTTCGTTTTCGAATATGTTTAATATTATAGAAAACTTTTATGCCGCCATTGCCTATCGCTCATTTCATTGTAGTGTAGAATTTTTTTTTAAGTCATGTCTGTGTTCTGTGGATTCGGCATTGGTCAAATTACAACATTTCGTTTCATTACTCCCTTTTGATGGCCGTTTGTACTTTTGCTGCTCTAAATCCAACATGTTTTCTGTAATAGATATCAATAAATGTACATATACTCAGGTAACTTGCCATTTCGAGAATAAAGTGTGTTAAGCATTCTATTAGTTTTGTTTAATTTAAACCTTTGAATGATGACCGAGATATTCTCCTGGATCGATTTCGACTGGCATTTTCGGGAATCTTACTTTTCGAAACTGCGATTACGTAAGTAAAAAGGTGTTGTAAATTTATTTATACAGATTCTTAATACTCTTTTTGCTGACACTCAGTGACGGTCGTGTTTTCTTTTGATTTTATTCAAAAGATGCGTGAAGCACAAATAAATATTTCAAATAATAATAATAATTTTAATATATAGGTCAATACAGCATGAGTAAAAGCTACCAGGCGAGCAATGTTGGAACAATGGATATGAGTGTTCTGCGAATTCTAGAAATATCCATGAAACCTATCAATGTCATCTTGTAATAAAATTAAAACCCATTAAACAGTTTATCGACCATAGGTTACTTTTCCAAGTAAAAGTTTATTCGAAACCAGATGAGTAATACTGTCTCTTGCCAAAAGGTAGTTGATAAAAAAAATTAGCATAGTATAATTTTAATGCACTAATGCACGTATTTGGCGCAAGTAAATGCCAGTACCCAAGATATGTCGTGATTCGTCAAATCGTTAAAGAATTCTAGGTATATGTATGTATACAGCAAAGACCAATTTTAGATCACTAAAAACAAAAGCTAAAGCTGTAATGCAAAGCTGATGTACGGCGGCCTGTCCCGTGCCTAACCTGCTACACAATCTCCTATCGTGGCGTTACTAATGTCTACTCAAACAGTACGCATTATCTCGTCACGAGTCATAACTTTGAAGCAACTGAAATTCTATCGTTATGAGATATATTTGGACATTTGATACTAACATCGTCTTGTTACTACTAGTATCTTCTAGGTTCAATGGCTAGAGTAAGACTCAAAAACTGTTTATGAAAATCTTTAACACAAGATGGAATAGAGATGTAAGCTTTAAAATAAGCTTAGGTTGTATCAGGTATTTTTTTAATAACTCAGCTCTGTATTATATCCCTTCCCGTGTCTTAACGTTAGAATTTCGATTGCTGTAACAAATCTATAAATATATCTATTATGAGTATAATACATTTCTATAAATGGGTATAAGAACTTTCGTCTTTTCATGCGAACAAAGTTGCGCTAATGGTTACAGTACCAACGTAATAATTTTCGACTCGATATAAAATTGTATATATATACACACACAGTTTTCAGTAAAGTCACGAAAATTATTTTATCGTTCGCTAGATAATACATGTATAGCAACAGCCCGATTCACAACTAATACACGTTGCACGATCCACCTTATCTTACTTATCAGCACGTTCTATCATCTTACATACATACCGTTTTGTTAGCATACCATCTTAAATATTTTTTAGTAGACGTTGGTAACGTCGCTACGGTTTTGTAAAGCTACTGCGCAAGCTTTTGTCGCGCAACGTCCGCACCCTGCCGTCGCTGGGCGGAAAACCTCATTAGTCGAGGTTCTGTACTTGCGAGGAGCTAGTTACTGTTCGCTCGCCATCGATCCATTTGCTCAGTTAGTTACAAACATCATATACATTATCTAATAGATTAATAGTGTTGTGTTGGTGTTTATAACGATGTCTTTCGATAATGACGAGCTCCGTGATGAGTAAGTATTGTATTGTACATTTGTAATTAAAAAGATATTTCTAATTCATGCAGATTTTTAATTGAAACCTACGTAGTAGCTACGCGAGATAAATAGTTACCAAATACTTAGGAATGAAGCTTTACTTCCTTCATAATCTTATTCAGCTTTGGTGATTCCTTTCAATAATAGAATTAAATATGGAATATTTGTAATGAGCCCTTGTAATTTATTTTCTGAAATAGTCGTAGCCTATTTTCTGAAGAAAGAAAGCCGTGATTGGTTCGGTAAATAATAAGTGATGGGAGGTATCTATATAGTTACCCTACTTCTGGTAAATGAAAATTAGGTGAACTTGACTCTACCCTTTATTGTGTTAACCTACTTAAAAATTAAAAATATACCCATCGTATGAAGAATTTTTTTTTTAATTATTCACCAGCCTTGGCAAGCGGGTTAGTGAGCATAGTGCCAACCCTCGTGGTGACTTTAGTTTATAGAAAAATAATATTTTAAAATAACAATATTTTAAATACACGCTATTGATGAAAAATAGTAGTCCACCCGCTGTAACAAGCTCTTTTTTTATGTTTATGGTAGAGCGGGCAAACAAGGAAGCGGTTCACCTGATAGTAAGTGATTACCGACGCCCGAGGAACTGCAGGTGCGTTGCGGCCTTTAAGGATCTTTGGGACATGTGAGGGAGGATGAGGAGAGGAGATGGGGATGGGGAGTGAGCCTTCGGTTACCTTACTTACCGAACGAAACGCAGAAGCAAAAAATGTCTACATCTCGCCGGTAATCTCCAAGGTCATGGTACTACCCCGGTCGTTTAGGCTTATTCGAGTAGTAGTAAAAGCCGCCGCTTGGCTCTTCGAAAAAGCATTTCAGGCGAAAAAAAAGCATTAAGCATTAATTATTTTGTTTTACTGGCGGTAGACTCCTTCCCTTTCTAATAGGCGTCTGTAGGTACTACACTCATATCCATTACAGGCTATGAGGCATTCCATCTTAATCCTCAGAGATGACAACATATGATGCATATCCTTCTTTATTTGAAGTAGGTTGCAGATGTCCTCGGGCTTCAGTAGCCACTTACCTTAAAGTAGATCTATAGGATGCCATATAATATAAAGTACCAGGGCGACCAACTGGCGTCTTTTAGTGCAATCGGGCATACAGTCATCACTAACGGAGCGCCACACTCTGAACATACTGGAACCTCAATATTTTATAGACTTTATTTATTTGTCTAAACGATTTTTTTTGGGAATGACATCGATCTAGATAATATTCGAAAGTTAAACATTATCTTAATATAAATATTCATCCAAAAGTTTGAGCCACTTCCGTGGAACCGTTTACGTACATACTCATGTACTCGGTTTAAGTATTAATTAAGATATGAACATTTGGATAATGTTACAAAACAAAATGTACTTACTATAACGGCTTGACCGCTAATGATACTAACTGTGGTCTCATCAAAATCCGTTCACAGGTTTTGAAGCAATGCGTATTTAAAAACCACGCCTACCGCCCAGCTTCTTTAGTAGGTAGCATGAAGATATATTTTTTCTATAACGTGTCGCCGCCTAAAAACATTGTAATGTAAGTCTTATCAGTTTACGTCTATTGGCTTTATTATGATTATTCATGGCTATTACCCAATTGTTTGAGTGGCTATACATATTTATTTATTCTATCTGGTGGATTTAGTATATTATAAGCTCCCTCTAAATTTCTCATGAGGTTATACGTATCAGGACAATTATGGCTGCTGCTCGGCTCCTGTAACAGAAACCGTTATGTTATATTTATTGTAACGGTCCGACCCCTAAGTATAATTTTTTTTATAACTGCTCGACACCTTAAAACGCTGACTGAAGTACACATAAGTGTACTTAAGTCTCATCAATTTACGTTTATTGGTTGCTATGTTATGATTATTCATGCCCACTGCTCAGCAATTTTAGAAGATAGCGTAATGGTATTTATGTATAAAATAAGCTTGACCTACTCGTAAGTAATAGTGTTGAAAGTTCAATCTAAATGTATCGAGAGATTTCAACGTTATAGGGATCAAGACATTTACGTCGGCAGTAATCCAGCTCCTTATTATAGGAGTCTATTGACAGGGTTCGCTGTTCGAATGGGCCGGCTCGATCAAGGTAGTTCCACGGCCTCGGAGAATACCGGCGTAAAGTACAGGCATCTCGTGCTTCTGCGTTTCGTTTGGTGAGTGAGGTAACCGGTGGCCAAAATCCTCACTCCATCTCTTTTTCTCTTTCCCTCATCCCCAAATATACCTTATGGTCGGTCGGTGGAACTTTTGAAAATCTTCTTAGAGTAGTAGTCTTCTTAGAGTTTTATTACAATATAGAAAGATAGATCACTAAACTAATAAATGTTTTGGTTGGAAGAGCAAAACAAATATTTTTTTTAAGTATTGACTGATATTCGTCATGTTTCTGATAATGTTAACTATTCTGATAATATTGTTCATCTGTACAGTACACCAACGTTTATTATTTGAAATAGGTCTTACGTAAGAATTTGTGGTAAAATCTTTGTATTTCTTCAGGCTACTATTAAATGACTACAGATTTAATAGTATCAGACTAGAGCGACTAGAACGAGGAGCTAAAAAAAGTAAGATACATTTTTAAAAATCGATCTTAAATTATTGATAAGAATATGTTGTTAAAGCAGGGTTTTGTAATGATCGTCGTACCCGCAACACCAGGCGCTGCGTTGCCGGCCTTTAAGGGTATTTACGATACGAGTAGGAGGATGTCGGAGGAATGATGATGAAGCCGGCCAATTCGAGCACCAGCAAAAGCTGCCGATCGGGTCTACCACGCCAAAAATTTACACATTATTACTACATAAAATGTACTGTCTGTATACTATGCATGATTTATTCAGAAACTACTGAACGGATTTGATTCATTTTTAGTATTACGTATAATATATGGGTTAATTTTCACGTGACTCATCATTTCCTTCGCAATGGCTGAGCGAGAGCGAGAACAATAACATGTGGTTCAATTATTTGTAGCGTTTTATTTTACAGTTACGATATAACGGAGAATAAATATAATCCGATTTAGATACCCACGTATTTAGATAAGATAAATATCGATCATTCGTTCCAGAGAGAAAAAAGAGGACGAAGTGTATTCTACTTTCTTATTTAATTTTATATTAATGCATTTATAATGATAGTTTAAGAGAGGATTAAACATTATTAATAAGAAAATAAGCATAACGTTTACTGTTAGTTTTCAAGGTTCCGGACCACTAAAGTAATAAACGGAACTTTTTTTAAGATTGTTCTCGAGTCTATCAACCTGCCTCTCTGACACAGCAGATTTTATCAGAAACCACGCGATGTGTTATCTGTTCCTTGAAATTTAATATAGTTGATAGGTCACATATTGTATAAAATTTCATTTCAATTACTTGCACATCAATTTTTTTACATTCGATTTTCTTTCTTCGAAATTCGAATTCTTTATTCTTATATAATTACAGTAAACAAAATTTTCTTTTACATAGATCTATTTCTACATTGTAGGGGTTGTTTTCAAAAAGCGCTTATAAGTATTTTGTTACTTAAAATTATTAACCTACATTCCAATTTGAATGTTTCTTATTTCAAAACAGTCCTTTTATACTTCTCTTCAACTCCCATTTTATTCCTTTAGGAGTGATTTTTCCTTTCAAAATCCTTTTTTAGTTGATACCTACACCTGTCAGGTATCTGCCAAATTTCAAGTTAGTAGGATTTCCATTTCTTGAAATATTGTGATTAGTCAGTGAGTGCTATTACTCTTTTACGCATATACATATTCGGATATTAGATAGGATTATTATATTAGACATATTTAACACTAATTAAGACTATAATATTTTCAAATACGTATCAAGGAGGTCGCTAAGGTTAAACCTAATAATAAAACTAGCTAACATGTGGCTCGCATACTGTATTTGAGATTTTTTAATACGATTATTTACCCATATGCCTGAAGCTATGATCATCATGCAATTTTGTTAGTTGACTCTTAAGGCGTCTAAATACGGAATGAGCCACTGTATTAAATTTCTTACGTCGTCACCACTAGGTTATGAATATTTATGTATCAAAGTCAAAACTTTTCTTATGAGTGACAAAATCCACACCGGTTCGCAAAACAAGATCTTTTCAGAAAAGAAACGGTAAGGAACTTGAAGACATCCTCACCCTCACTCTATAAACCGTTTATTGCAACCTTTTGGTCTCGGCTTGTGAGATACGACGATAAGAGATTGTGTGTAGTTTTATATTTCCGCACTCGTCGTAAGTCTTCATTTTGTGTGATTCGTCATAAATCTCACTGCTGTCCGATTTAAATAAAACCATACTGTATTAGATTTGGTTAGGAAACAAATAAGAGTCAACGCAGAGAATAAAAATCACCGCTTAAATTAGATTGCTATATCAATTATAATTATATCAATTATACAAACTGAAAGTACCTATTAATCTTTATTTTTTTTAATATATCCTTAATTACTGAAAGTTGCCTTATAGCTCGTATTGCTTCTCCCTACTCTTTCTAATTCCTTTATTCGAATTTTAATTGCCTTTCCTACCTAGTAAACGCTTTGTTAAATTTGCTAGAGGTTACATAAAATTTGGTGTTAAAATTGCACTCGGGTTAATTTAATATTCTGTTTGAATCGTTCAATAGTGTTCTTAGAAAAAGTTAAACTCTCATCAGATATATTGTCAACAGTATTTTTATGATAAATTAAGGTTTTTTGATCTTATCTAACTTTTATATTTTATCCATTTAAAATAGATTTATGATTTATTTTAGAATTAACTACGATATTATCAATAGTTCAGTACTAGTAGAGAGGTAATTATTTTACCGACAAATTTCAGAGTGCGAGCTGCGCTCATTAGGTTCTGTATTGCTTATTAGTGGCACTAATGAAGGCAGTAAAATGACTAAATGGAATTGAAATAGATTATCTCATGACGTTTTGCGATAATTAGGTTATGACAAAGTTAAACTTTTACTATATGTTTCATTTGTAATATTATTTTTACTACATGGTTCAACTTTTCCAGTAAATTATGTTGAAGGATTCCGTCAATGTGTCGGGCCCCTGAATTTTAACGTTCTTAAAGTAGGTACTTAAAGATTGTTGAAGATGAAAGTCTAGTGATAACTTCGAATTGAGTAACAGTAGTGCAGTGCGGACCTCACGATGACATGGCAACCTGTTCTAGTGTGCAGGAAGTAGATGGATGAATTATATTGGAAGTCTAATTGGAATCCTCAATCTGTGATTACATTCTGAAAAATTTCAAAATAATAAGTCATCCTGTAGTCACCAATTCTCTTAATATTATGAAATACTTTAAGCATTTCGCTGTCTTTTTTTATGGGAAAGGAGGCAAACGAGCAAGCGGTTCACCTGATGGTAAGTGATTACCGTCGCCCATGTACATCTGCAACACCAGAGGTGCTGCAGGTGGGTTGGCGGCATTTTAGGGTATTTTGGAGATAGGAGAGAGGATGAGAAGGGGGAGAGGGAGTGGGCCTCCGGTTACCTCAGTCACCGAACGAAACGCAGAAGCACAAGATGCCTCTAATTCACGCCGGTTTTCTGCGAGGCCGTCTACACCAACCCGGTCGAGCCGGCCCATTCGAACAGCAGCAAAAGCCGTCGCTTGGCTCTACCACGTTAGAGATTATTTATATTACATAAAATACTAGCTATGCCTCGCTGTTTCAGACTAATTAAATTCGAATGGCATGTATAATGCCTGCTCCATACGTATGATGAGTACACGCCAAGGTTTTGTTACTGCTCCGCTCATATGGATCGTAGAGTTTTGTTTTTTTTAAACAGTTCCATTTGAAAATAAAAATTAAGAGTTATTTTTCTCATTTTACTTCTTTTCAGCTTTATAAAATTATAGTACAGCGTTCAACCTTTATTAATGTATATGATATGAAAACATGGAACATTCATGGAAGATATAGAATAAACTATAAATAATAAAATACAAATAAATAAGAACATGCCATCTTTTCTTCAAATACCAACTTTACCAGCACGTGGTTTACTCTGTTAGCTAACAAATGTATAACTTTGAAACTGCTACCCATATTACGCAGCATGTTTCGAATAAGGGAAGATAGACTAGGTGAGAGAAGACTTGATAAGAGATTAGAGGATCTTTATTTAATAATAACTAGCTCCAACGACTTAGTCCGTTTGTCGTTATGGTTAAATTATCGTAAATTTTTTTTTAAACTCGCCCTGTATGTATTCCTTATGCCATACCTATAATACCAAAGTTGACCGCATTGAAATTAAACTATAATGTACGGATAAAAAAGTAATTAATCGCGATGAAATCCGTGAATAATAGTGTCATTTTAATGTGGTATGCGCGTAAATACAAGAAATCATTATGATTGTATTACTTTGCGCCATTTAAACTGTAAACAGACAGGCAGATAGAAATTTTAAAAATGGGTTTTGGAGTTTGTGTAATGCAAATAATTATATGTATGAAGAAAAGACGTTATTTAGAAATCAGAGACAGACACTTCCATTTTATTTATATTAATAGATGAATAGATATACATAGATGATCTACATTAATACAGTTGCGATGAATTTTTACTATTTGCAATGAATTGCCTTATTTAATGCCTTTATATGACCTTGCTATTTGCAAAAATACACAATACGCTAATAACCTAGTCCGTCAAACTAATTATACTCTTAATACTAGCTAAGTATACAAAGTCGCACTAATGAAGAGTATATAAATATAGTAATTTTCTGATCGATATTTTAAGTGTTTCAAACCTAAGTTATTTATGCTTAAATCCTCTCGCTATAACTATATGTCTAACACTGAACTGTTTCGAGAATGCTAAAGAAAAAGTGCTATCGCAATAATTGTATGCTTACTTACGAATATGGTTCAGTCTATATAATGTTGAGGTCATGACGTGTTATGTAAGAACAACCGAGACGTTTATCGATCAACGGACCAAAAGTTTAGCTACAGTGGGCATTTAAAGCGATCGTATAGATACCATTTATTCATTAAAAGAAGTGAATAAAATTCGTACTTCAGCAAAAAAGATTACTCCACAAAATGCACCTTTGGTGTAAAGTGACATTGAAAACATATGTACCGAACTATTGATTTAAACGTAGTAGAGGTTCGATCGCATTATTTATTAGACGCAAACCGCAAGCGTTGCCTGTCTATCTTAAATACATCAGTTCGCTTACTCGATTGTGAAACGCAGTCGTGACTCTACGTTGATTTGCTGTTTGCAAAACTATCATATTTTAGTGCAATAAATATATGTATTGTGATTGGTTTTTTGAATTGGTAAATTGGTCATAATTGAGGTAAGAAATTTGATAATAAATACTCGTATTTAGTAGAGAATATCAACATTTTATTAATAAATTTAGAGATTACCAGTGACAGCACGTCATCAGTAAGTATTTAGTCTACAAATTGAAATATACGTCCTTAGCTATTTATAAAAGTGAAAAAAAAAATTCGCTGTAAAGGAATTTCAGTGATTGGTCAACGACAATCACTCTTGTGTCTAAAGGAATGCAGTTTATCGTCAACCTTGATGGAATGTTCTAAAGAAATATACTTATTTCGACAGATATCTGCGAAAACAACGCACTTGTCTGAATTTAATAACAAAGTTGATAAATTTGTAAACACGCAACATTCAAACGTTGTTTTAATAAGATTATAGTTTATGTAATATAAAAATTCTAACTCGCAATAAATAGGAACTTACAATAATTAGATCATGCTACATAAACATAACAGTTTTTTTTCTTAAGCGCAATAATTATTTTATTAATTATTTAAACACTTATTAAAATAACAACAAAATGAACAATTATATAGGTATTAAAAATAAGTGAATGATGTAGGCAATATTCTTAATTTAATGCTAATTATACTTAATGTCATTCAAATTTTAGAATTTGAGAGAATAGAAGGATTGGATAAGTGTACCAGTTTTAATTGGAACTTATATTATTCTTACATATGCTATCGTGTTAAATTTTACTAAGGTAAAAGTTTTATTCCGGACATTTCTTTAAAATCGGCCTTTTCAGCTAGGATTTCATAGACCACAAATCTATGAAATCGGATGTAACGGTTGGGGCGATCTACATTACGATCAGAGGCTGTTGACTTCTTAGAGCATCGATAATTTCTACAAAGCATGATTCGTGTCACTATTGAAATCTCAATAAAAATAATGGCAGGGTATGGCCACAGGCTTAGGATCCTGTGATAAATAAAATTAAATGTAAGCTTACTGGTCAACCACAAGTTACTGTAAGCTATTAATAATTAAAAATCGGATGGAAGCCCGAGTTGACTGTGGCATCTGCACATTAAAGCCTCACTTCTCCTGTGACCATGGGCGCTACGAAGCACTCAAAAAGGTGATATTGAACGCGATAAATCCGTTTGTTGTAACTACCACGTAAATACTCGTATAAAAAACCATTAAATATCCCCAGAAATATTGGACTGAGTTTGATATTTTTGATTGGACAAGACCAACCTCATCTAATCCCATATCAGCGAAGAAAGTACTGTGTATTAGGAACATTGACACTGCATAATTATTTATATACTGTGTGAAGAGTTTTGTATAGATTATAATATTTTCAGAAACAAAAGCTTTATGTTACTACGTTCATTTAAAATAGCTTATCTTATAGGTAGTTATTTTGCCTCTAAATATACGTATTTAAGCTGGAATTGATTTTTAAATTTATACTTTTGTTTTGTTTTAGTTTAACTATTTTAAAGCACAAGAAAACACAAAATGCCTTGCAATTGTGAAGATGACAATGGTCACAAAAATGGATGTCAGCTTAGAGTTGATCATAGTGCAGCAGAGGTTCCCATCCCAGGTTACCATCACAAAAAGTTTGAAAACGGGAGCACTATAATTAAAGAAGTGGATCCTACCTCAGTTAGGTTGATATATTATTTTTTATGACAGAATCGATAAAATCTTTTTTTATAATCTATTAAATTAAAAACCTGGTGGTACCTACTATAATAATTATAATACTAATCCAATAATATGGCATGATTTTAATTTTCATGTGCGTTTAGCATTAGGCACAGATTCCGGATTTTCATTTTGCACCACTCAGCGTTGCTTCCGGGCTTCCGTAACCTACTTTCCAGCAAGTATTTTTTTAGCTAAAGGAGACAAACGAGCGAGTGGCACACTTCCTTTTGAACGTGGTAGAGCCAATCGGTAGCTTTTGCTGCTGCTCGTTTATGCCGGCTCGACCGGGGTAGTGCCATGGCATCGGAATATCGCCGGCGTGAATTAGAAGCCACCGCTTGGCTTTACTACGTATAAGTGAAATCGTTTACTGCTTCTTGTTACATTTCTTATGATACATTGAGTCTTATTTTGGTTTTTGTCTGCAAAATGCACCTGTAAGGGCATTGCAATATTTAAATTGCTATGCCCTTACAGGTATATTATATTATATAGTATATATATAGTATATTATAAATATAATATACTATATAACACATAAAAACGGGTTATTGTCTTGTAGAGAGAGAACAATGCAATTTTGCATTTTTAAGAGTAAATATAAATAAATAACAATTACAAAGGCAATTAAACTAAACTACATTAATTCCACGTTATCAACCTATTTATGTCCAGATTCGAGAGTACGATTTACAGTCACGACCTACTGCAGTCACAGAATAAGGAATAGTATCCCGACTTTAAAAAATATTGTAGTTGTTTACAATTATTTTTAAAGTTTAAGTTTTAAATTGAATTACAACATAATTATTCGATGCTATATACATTGGTTTACAAAGTTAACAGTGTTTGTGTGTTTTGTGTGCATCCGTGAATATTCTTTTTTCAATTGAAATTATGGACAAATGTAGTAATATAATCTATCTTGAATTCTACTACTAATAGGTAAACCTTGAAGCAATTTCATCATTATGTTATTTTTCGTCAATCACTAGACTATCTCTTGACCTTTTTATCATGTCAGAAAAACATAATAATATTGTTTATTATCATTAACTTTCTATACTTTATACCTTTTTATCCTTTACCTAAGTTTAACAGAATTTATAAGAACTATGAGAACACTTAATACCTAACTCTTAAATTTGATTTTATAATAAGTCGATGTTTGTATAAATCAAAAGTAGGCATGTAAAATTAGGCAGAGGTACAAAAAAGGGAAGAAATCATAGAAGAAGCAATTATCAGAGGTAAAAAATATATGTAAAAGGTGGTCTGGCCACGAGGGACATCACGCAGTTGGATTCACGGATAACCCAAGAGGGTTATCCGTGAAACCTTTAAGATAAAGGTTTCATAGAAAAATGGAAACTTTTGAATGCCTCTTTTAAAGGTGGAAAAACTAATGCGAGGTACATTGATACGATCTTTTTATTTTTCGCGGTCGCGATCAGAACTCCTTGAGGAAGCTGGCTCAAGTGTACCTAAAGTATGCTTTATGCAGTACTAATCGCCGAGGTCAGTGAGAGGTTGATAGTAGTAGAGTGACTTCATAATATTCGTCGCGTTTTCAATGGAACATAATAAAGTTGTTCATTAGGTCATGATGGTCATGTCGCAGCTCCTCGATAGTTGGTGTTTGAATTAAGAAAGTTTTCCAAATTGTTACCTTATCAATGTTTGCTATCAACTCAAACATCGATTGTACGCTTAAAAATATGTTTAAGTTACATTTAACATTCTGTCTGTAATTTTTTGATATTTTTACTTTATCTGTTTTAGACATAGGGACGTAAATTTAATTATAGTAAAAATAAATAATTGAATTGAATTAGCTGCGTGTGTGTGTCCATTGGTGATAGATAAAAGTAGAAGAAACACTTGTTTAGATCATGGTTATTAGAAACGATATTGAAGATCCATAACAGATAGGTATTTGCCTGTGTGTGTATTTATATATTTTTGTATGTATATTGAAAACTCTTATAGTTTCTTTAATTAGAATTAAGATCGCATGGAACACCTTGCCTACTAACCTTCAGTTTTCGTTGAAGACAGATTGTAATTCAGCATTATAGACTCTGCATTCACTCCTGGACACGTTTTTTCGCACTCTCAAAACTGTTGTTTAACTGCATTTTGTAAGGTAAAACAATTGACTATAAGTAAAGGCTGTTAATTTGTTAGTGAACTCGAGCGTTAGTGTTTAACCAGATTAATTTCAGATAGCTAAGATAAGTTAAAAATCGATATGATAAATATAAAATCGTTTTACGAAATGTACGTGTAATACGTGTAGTACGTGTAATCTGCTGTTCTAATATTAAAAGGTTGTATATCACTTCTGTTCTAGAGTTAGAGTGTTTAGCAGCTAAGTTATTCTTGGAGTATATTATGACAATAATGTTTTTATTTCTATAGTAATTTCAAACATCGTAAGTGAGGTAGATAGTCATCGTAGTGAGGTGATACTGCTGCAATTACAGCACGAAGGGCTCTGCTCAACCGGGGAAGGATTAAACATTCACAGAATACCAGCGTAAAGCACTAGGTTAACACTGCTGTGTTTCTCATGGTGAGTGATTGCACCGGAGACACATTTACTGGTAACGAGAACGAGGTATTTCACCTTAGTCCTCCGGGGAGCATTTACAATTTTCAATTTAAGATAAATATTATCTATTGGCCACTACAGCCACCCATATTGTAATGAAAAAAACTATTGGTATTTTAAACTTAAACTCCTCATGTCGGGATAACTTTTCATGGAGGCCCATAGTTACCACGCTTTGCTAGCGGGTTAGTGAGAGCAGTACCCATACCCTCGTACTCGTGATGCTCCTCCCCAACACTGGTCTGTGATATTTGGGCAAATTTAATGGATTTTCTGCTCTCAGTTGGTCGCCAAATTAAAACCACACACAGATAAAGGTCCTAAACAAAAGGTTGATTAGAGAATGTTAATGGGCAATTACTTATAATCATATTCACATTACGAATATGTACGATACAAATTACGTATTACGTGTTCGATGAAAAACAACATTTTGCGTATATCTCTGCTATGAAGGCTATTAAATCCGCAGTCATGTATAGCAAGCTATACCGTGGGGTGTATCATAATCGATATGATAGTTACATCACAGGGTTCATCTATATTTTTTAAAGTTTCCTGTGCATCTCACAAACAATTAAAATAAGAAATGAGAAAAACATACTGCAAAAAATTATGTCATAAGAATGAAAAATTTAATAACAAACAGTTAAAGAAAAAGAACTAGTACTTCGATGTGATCAAATAGTTTCAAGGTTGCAGTGCCCCCAAGTTAATCGTGCAGCACTTATGAAGTTACAGTAATACCGATAGAACAATAGGAGGACGACGGAAAGAATATAAAATCCGGGAAAAACAGGACGGATAGCAACAATTTTAATAGTAATATATAGCCCAGTAACAAACTACTGTAGACAATTTTATGTTTTTAGGTAATTTTCTTAACTTTCTGCTAGTCTAAATATAGTAAACCTTCACGTATCTGTCGATTATTTTGGTAACCATACTATGTTCCTAAAATAATATTTTATTTGTGCAGATATCCAGATGGCACAGTACGGTTGCGCAACCCAAACATCGAACTTATGGACCAAGACATCCTTTATCACTTGGCACTCGGCAGTGGCTCACACGATCTCGTTGAAATGTTTGGTGATGTTAAAGTAAGTGCAAAATTTAAATAAAAAAAAAACTTTGTGAAATTTTATGGAATATAAGAAACATTGTATTACGGATTTTTAAATATTTTTTAAAACTGGGTGACGTCAACAAATAGAAAACAGAAAGCGCAGGCAAAAGCCGGCGGGTATTGCTTGGAAGGCTTGCTCATATCATAATAAACAAGTAAACAACTATTTGCGAAGTTACCTGCTTTGCACCGCACCTTTGGCACTGTTCATACTGATCCTGAAATTTTAGTTCGGCATTTTCGCGGAAATGGCGTTAACCTTATTTATTTGCTAAGTGATAACAGGTTGCACGATCATCGCCATTTAAGTGAATTTTATAGTAGCATTAATCGGAGCCGTCATAGCATAGACGTATGAGAGAAAAACATATGTGATAAGTGGCAGCCTCGTGCAGGCACTGCAGTGTGGGACGTCGATGGGTGCAGATGCCACGGGAACTTGCTTTCAGGTATTCTTTGGGGGAAATCTAAGTTCAGTGAAAGGCTCTAACGATGATGACTAACAAAAGTTATATTGCAACTGATTTCTTCAAGTAAATTATAAAGTAAATAAAGACTACAATAAATAAAACAATTGATTTATTTACACGAAAGCACAACCCTTATTCTACCATTTTTATGTACAGTTCGTGTGCATGGGCGGCACCCCAAAGCGCATGGAGCAGTTCGCCTACACCATAATGGCAGAGATTGGGCACAAGTTGCCCTGCGGCACCACGCTGCAGGACATTAGTCAGTTTTCGTACCGTTACTCCATGTACAAAGTTGGGCCAGTTTTATCCATAAGTGTAAGTATTAGAATACATCTTCATTCGTTATCAGCATAATTTAGTTCACGGTTGAACATAGGTCTCTCCTCGAAGGCGCCATCAAAAGCTGAAATACATTACTTGGAAAATTTGCCTATATTCATGCTGGGCAAGCGGCATCCACACTTGTGATGCTGCTTCCCTTCACTAGTCTGTGGGATTTAGTTTCGGCAAATTTGAATGGATATTCCGCTATCATTTAGCCGCCAGAGACCCGTTTACTTGCCAACAACATAGAATATAATGAATGAAAAAACAATAAGTAAATATGAAGTTTGAAAAGGCCGTGTCTGTTTTAACGTGTGGTCGTATTTGCACAGGATAGCAACTCTAGGGCTAACATTGTTTTATAATCATTTATCAAAACCTTGTGATTTAACATCAATGTTTATAGTTCATCTAAACTTAAGCAAACCAAAGGATGTGTAATATTCAGGACCATCAACCACCCGCGGCTTGGCCTGCGAAAAGTAGTTGAAATTATATTTTCATGGCATAAAAATATGTCCAGTCTACCTACGAAGGTAAAATCTTCCACTCAGCTGTTGAAATAAATGAGCAACAAACAATCAAACACTTAAATATATTTATACTATTAACTTTGTGTTGGTTTACTTAGACATTGATAAATTGAGATGAATTCACGAGCACATTTAGTTTAGTTAATAACGCAATGAAGTTTATTAACTTATATTTAACTTTATTAAGCAACTCAAAAGTACCAAATATTTTATATAATCAAACCTTAAGCGGCGATGGTGTTGGGAATGATAATGATAAAAAAAGATTAATTTTCATTACTACAACCACCACCTGAATTGTAGTTGCAATAGGTAGCAAATTTTTCACGAAACCAGTTTGTAAAATACGTTTTATAAATATATTTGAATGCTAGATGACAGGAATTCTTTTTTGCTTCTTTCTGTATAAGCACCACCCTGAGTCTGGGTATGGCCAGTATAAATACAGGCTGAGAGGCATTCCATTTTAGACCTCTAGGGCGACAACGCATTTGTAGCCTTCGTATTATTTTACGGCTATTGAGTTTTTATGTTATGATTATTCATGCCTACTTCCCAGTTGTTGTCGTAGATAGCGTGATGATATTTAGTCATTAAATCGGCGGGGCTCCAAAATACCATAATAACTTATTCAAAAATTATTGTTTTGGAATCCACCTGGATCGATAATATAGTACGACCCAATTAAATTTAAAAAAAATTACCGCCATCATCAAGTCATAAAAGTCATCTTCGTGTTCTACGTATAGTACATACATACAATAGATTTTTGGTAAGACAAGGTTCACGTATAACTAGCCCGTCTTAAATAGACCTTTAAACATATCTTATGTATTTGTTTTGCTAAATTTTGGAACTATGTATGAAATATGTAAAAATTATATTTGACTTCAAATGGAAGGAATGAATACGGTATTCATACAAATTGCAGGACTCGTTAGTGCGTTACGAAGCGGTGCTTGTTCAATTGAGACAAATAAATAAATTACACGTTATATCACCGGCTTGTGATGGCTAATGACAATGTAATTTATCTGCCTCGTAAGCATTGTACGTTTTTCTTTACTTGTAAAAGTAAATATATAATTACAAAATTAGTACGAATCATTTGCGATTATAAATTTGCAAAATTCTCCTTGATTAGGATATTTTTTCTCAAAAATCGCTTATTTATATTACCATAAACGTCACAAAAAAAAGGTATTTTCAACTTCAACTAGCCTAAAATTTCAATTTATCAATGAAGTAAATAATAAATCGATGCCTTTGAAGTCGATAGTAATAATAATTACTGAGAAAATCTTGCGGTTAGTAATGACAAACGGACACCGACTCTTATCGTAAGCGAGGAACCCTTACTATTACTGAGCACTAGTTTATGAGGGTTCTGGTTAAACAATTTCTTTTAAAATTTCTTCGAGAACTCTTTCAATGCACTCTAATTCTACTAAGATCGAAGATCTAGGTATTTGTAATCGTTGACTGTATGCAGGGTTTTGCCCTGCACTAGGTCCTAAAAGTTTCAGCAAGGTGATTTAATAGATCCATGCACGTTGTGCGGGGCTGTGCTGGTAAAATTTGTAAGCATCTATTTTAAAGCAGGAAGAACAATGGCGTCTCTTTAAATATTGTTGCTAGATATGTTTCCCTCGGCTCCGCCTGGGTTAGTTGTACCAAAATTTCGCTTCATCGAGGAAACCATTTAAACTATAGTAACTATTTACAAAAGAATCAATTTTGTTCCTAGTATTGCTGTGCGTTCTTTCAGACAACTACTTTTATATACGAATAAATATTTGCAATAGACTTTGAGGGGGCTAGATTATTATATTTGTTGTAGGCAGTAATCAACTTTTTTTTATTGCCTAGTACCCTATTACGACTTGATATTATCATGGGCCACTAAACTATCCACAGTAGAATATATAGACTTTTCTCTACTTGTGATAGTCGGGGATCTGGTTGTTTTATTTATGAACATAATAAGATTGTTATAGCACAGCATAATTTTTGATAGGTATGTCCTTGAGTCTTCTTTTCTTTTGTGGGTCTTAAAATAATTCTGCCAATATCATATATTTATTTTACATGACTCAATGTTCAACCTGCGGGAAGTTACGAGTAGTTAGTAATTTTATTGCGTCGTCACCAAACGGCACTATACTACAAACATTTTTGTATTTAAACATTAGTTTCTTATGACAAAATTATAGGAAGGGGTTAAATGCATACTAAACTTTCGTATATTTTTTATGTTTAAAAGAGTTTAATTTTCAGCATGGTATGGGCATTCCTTCAGTAGGCATCTTACTTCACGAGGTGATCAAGCTGATGTACCACGCAAAAGTGCGCGACCCTGTATTCTTCCGGATCGGAACCTGCGGAGGTATCGGTTATGAGGGAGGAACCGTCGTAATTTCTGAAGAAGCCGTTGACGGAGCGCTTAAAAATGCTTTGGAATTGGTGGGTACAAAACTTTTATGAAGATTAAAATTGCAATAACAAGTATTAAGTACATTCTTTACAATATTATAAAGGTAATAATTGGATTCGCTTTAGTTATTTAAAGATATTAAAAAAATATTACCCAAAATGAAAAGCTGAAAAGAAAGCTGCTATTACGTGGCTATGCATTTAGATTTCTTATTAAATACTAAAAGCTTTAGTCGTTATACATTACATTGCGCTACATAAATATGTACTGTACATTATGTACATTACATAGATATTAATTTCTTATGTTTTTTTTCTGATTTTCTATTCCGCTTTATTTATTTATTTTTATGTGATTAGGATGACTTAAAATTTAAATCTATAAAGAGAATAACTAATGTTGTTAACCTGCTAGACAATAACAAGTCTTCACGTAAAGAGATAGTTTATCAAAATGAGAGCGAACAAAGTACACAAAACAAAAAAAAAACCATTCATATACTTTATCCCAACTAGGAAGTTGAAAGAAGGCTTCAAGTAACTACCAAGAAAATGGGTCCAAATCGTTTATATGAAACAATTGATTGTGTGCTTTACCGCATTCTAAATGCAGCGAGCGACTTTGGTGAACTGTGACAGTAGGCCTTAATACAACTTGAAATTAGTTTCTGCTATTTGCAAAGCCAGACTGAGATTAAAAACTCTCACTCAACATCTTACTCGGATAAAATGTGCTAAAGTAATTTAAATACAGGTAATAAAAGTTTGAATAACAGTTCGTGCACTTAAATTATTTTCGTAGTTACTTTATTGGCGCTATTGACCGCCTGGTTTTCTGTGGTGGAATTTGGGTTCGAATTCCAGCTGTCCGCCACGTTAAAATGTGTATAACGTATAAAATATTTGTAGTTTTTGGGTCTTTGCATATTCTTTATTTAGATGATAACATTTATCAAAAGTACCAGTAATACAAATTAATCTCGTGCTTACAGACTGTTCTTGGAAAGAACATTCAGCGTCCGGCAAAGTTGGATCGACGGTTGGTGCGCGAATTGAAGGGGCTAGCCGACCCCGAAGACCCCTATGACACAATAACAGGAAGGACCATGTGCACCTACGACTTTTACGAAGGTTCGTTTATTTCATGTTATTATTAAGAATTTTTAGGTGCGCTCCCCGTATTTGGAATCTATACAACAACGCTCATGACGTCAGAAGCCGGGCTTCCGTAGGGTATGTTTTCAAATACAGAAATTAAAAATTAACTCATCATTCAATTAAAATGTACATTCACCTAACATTTATGACGTCATTTGCCCTGGTGGCACCGGGTATACTTTCAAGTGGAGGATTTCGTTTTTTTAAAACAATTCCGACCGCGACGATTATTATATAAAAATTAAAGATTGCTTTGACAAGTTTTTCCTGGCGCTTCGTCGGCTGTTTTTATACATGGGGAAATGCCTATCGCATACCCGCCCTCGCGAGGGCAAGGACAGGTTGTGTTCCACCGCCCAAAACCACCATCCACCTTCGCCGCATATCGGCAGGACCTCGGGAACGCTTCCGCACACAATCGTGACCCCGCTGCCACCGCTCTGATGGAGGATGTGGATCCGGTTGTACATCTGCACATCCATGTCCTCCAGTATGTCTAGAGGTGGTAAGTAAGCCTGGACAGTTGTCGCTTCGAAGGATATGTTTCTGTATCCTCGTACGATCCGTATGGCCATCCGCTGTTGGATACTGAAGATTTTAGATCCGGGGAACTAGACGCTCGAAGTGTTCTTCGATGCCCCAGCGACTGTCCAGATGCAGACCCAGGTACTTCATGCACCGCCCCACTCTGGCTTCAGACCGAATGGTTCCCTGCCCCGTGGCATTTTATGGAACCATAACGCCTTGGTCTTATACAGCGCTATCTGCAGTACCAACTCGTAACCGCGATAACCGTGACGAGACAAGCTCGGCGAGATCCTTGGCCCTCTCGAAGCTGTCCCCGCTAGCTACCACCAGTGTGTCGTCTGCATAACAGAAGACATTTACCTTAGCTGGGAGATCATCACGCAGGCCTGCATCACCGACACTGACCCCTGTGGAGCAGTGTTCTAACATATCTTTACCAACCAGTATTAAATTTATTTTATTTGAGCATAAATATATTGTTTTAGTTACTAAAATTAAACATTAAACGCTGAGTAGTAGACAATCTCTTCTTATATAATTGACTCAGTCCTAAACATATTATAAAACCTTTCTTCCTGTCTGTCTATCCGTGAGCACGGTTAAAACTCTAGAGCCACTTAAACGGTATAGTATAGCAAAGCCGAGTTTCCTATATGAAAATATACCCCAGGAAATGAAGGGTTTAGGTATATTTTTAAATCATGAATAGTTTATTTTTGATATGAATATCCAGGCTAAACACTATAGAGTATTGGCTGAAAGCATACATTCCAAATACGCGGAAAATATAAGTAAGTATCAGATTATTTTTCCAAATGCGGTTGGCGTTACATCTCCTGCATATTTTGGACCCCATAGGCTAACAAATGACGCTTCGACTAAAGACTAATGTTGGAGGAACTATTGGGAAGATCAAATACAAGTCAGTCAACAGCCCATGGATTCCTGAAAAATATTTCTATCGTTACACAACTTCGTCAACGTTACAGATGTTACCCCATAGGACTACGGTGGAATGCCTTACAGCTCTTAATTATATTGGCTCTTTATACCTTTCTAACCGCAACACAGCAGTTGTAACACTGCTGTTTGGTGGCAGAAATGGGTAAGAGTGTGGTACCACCTGGACGGCTCCGAGAAAGAGGAATTTACCACCTATTAAAATATATTTTGTAAACCTGAACTGTTCTAGATGCCTACCAAAGATGATGAATATGTTCATGTTCTAGGACAAGGACGTCTCGACGGGGCATTCTGCGACTTCACAGAGACGGACAAGATGGAGTATTTGGAGAGCATTCACAAGGCGGGTGTCGTGAACATCGAGATGGAGTCGCTGGCTTTCGCCGCGCTTACACATCATGCTGGTATCAAGGCAGCCGTCATTTGTGTCACACTACTCGATAGGCTTAAGGGCGATCAGGTGCGTGATGATATTATTTATATGCTCGATTTTTATTTCGATCCTTTTAAATTTTTATTTTTTTTTCTTTGAGGGAGGCCTATGTTCAGCAGTGGACTTCTGATAGGCTGAAATGATGATGATGATGATGAAATTTTTATCGATAATTAGTTGATCCTTTTTAAGATTCTTGAAGCCTCGTCCTGGGAGATGTTTTTTTTTTGAAGGATACGGGGCTATTGGTGTTTAAGTATAATATATGTGTTGATAATAGTAAAGCTGATTATATTTGTTACTAAAATATGTTGGCATCAGGGGTGATCCAGGATCCGCGTGGGAAATTATCCCGTGACTTTCCCGAGGTCCCGAGGTTAAAAGAAGGTTAAAAGTATCTCCATACTAAATTTCATCAAAATCGGTTTAGCCGTAAAAACGAAACGTTTATATATTTTTTTTCAATTAGTTAATTAAAATATTAAAATGACTGTTTGTTTAATAGCCAAACTTTCATTCAATATGAGTGCGTATCACGTGAATTTACTAGGATCTAAATAAGTAATAAATTGTAATAAGAATCATCCGAGTATAAAAAATCTGCTTGAGATATGTCTTAAGATTATGCTTCTAAGCAAAGAGTATAAGCAGTAATAATTACTATGATTAAAAGTAAATTCTCCCGCAGCCTTATCGCCTGTGACAAAAAAATATTTCACTGTAATTCCATGTGAAGTAATTCATTGTTATAATCAGTGGTAAATTTCACATCCAAGACAGGATTTCGTTTTTGGTAACCATGACTAGGATAAACGAAACCATGTTAAAAATAACACGGTATCATTTTATCGGAGAATGAGGTCACGCAGAAGTTTTGCGAAACTTTTTGAAGCATTGTGGATTAGGCCACTGATAGGATTGAATTTGTTTGTTGATTTTCGTTTGCGATCATTAATCCGCCTGACGTTCGCATTTTCAGTCGATTTGCACATTAGGTGATGCTGTTTGTAAGCCATCTTAATCTTGGGTGTTCCATCTGTTGGAAACAACGAGATTTTACTCTTGTACGGCTCGAAACAAAATATTAGGCGCTATTAAATGGATGTATGGAGTTAAAAAATAAGGTTTTTTCGAGCAGCCAATATGATACTATGAGCTAATGTAGAATATGATTAACCATAGTATAACGATTCCAGTACGTGTACGAGCGAGCGCAAAGTATGCTTAAAAATATTTTCTAATTTTTTCTATTTCTCTAATTAGGTATTGGCGCCTAAAGAAGTGTTAGATGAATGGCAACAGCGTCCGACAAAACTTGTGTGCCGCTTCATCAAGAGGTGCGTTTTGATTTTTCTTGTTACTGTGCTGTTCCTTAAGAAAAATGTAATAATTTTTAATAGTAATTCTCATTGTTTTTATTTCATATTCTAGCTTTTATTTTTCCCTTTGAACGATGTTGGCTATTTTACCTAATGGTGTTTTACTCGTATACTTTAATACTTACTTGTATATATGGCTAATGAAAATACATATATCCCTAAACATATATATGATATTGTATGTAGTTTTATATTATATTCATAATTTTTTCTCAAGCCTTAATTTTCTTTAATGTATTAGTTAATATTGGTGAAAAGTTTTAGCTATTATTAGCGGAAATAGTCCTTATTTCCTAATGATTTATAAGCCAAAATCATTTACGCTATTTAATTTTTTTTGTCTAGATACTTGCAAATGAAAGGCCGGCTATCGTTAGATGGGCACGGTTCTATTGCCGTCAAAAGTCCGCGTCGGTTCAAGTTGGTGCAGCAAGAATCGGAGAACTATGATTAATTCAGCAAATAATCATACTTTGGACTTACTACTTTACAGTCTATGGAAGAAATCATCGAACCTGTGCATTGTGTTTGTTGTGTCGTATTTATATTTTTTGCTCTGTTATCATGGTTAATGAACACTTCAGAATGGATATATGCCAGTAACGAAATGAAATCGAATTTTCCATTTTGAAATTATAAAAGCGTATTTTGAAATTTAAAAACGAATGACCTAAATAGGAATAATCATTACTAAAATTTATTGAAAAGGAAATAGGGATTCATCGAACCTACATCTTTGGCGGCTTGTACATAATCTTTAAAAAACGGACATGAACAATGCATGTAAAGTTGAAATAGAACTAGAAGAAGGTTTATCGAAAAAATACATAACTTATTAATCCTCAACCAGGCAACCACATAAAACTTATTATATATTAATTAAAACGATTTATATTTTGCATACTTAACACTGACACCAACGTACGAAACTTCGTATCAATCTCCTAACAAAGGATCCACTATCAACTACCAACCTACTTAGACCATTGGTGAATACTGGCGAATATGGGCCCAAGAAAGCGCCAGCAAGCCCTCATTCAGGCATACGGTCTGTGTGACTTGAGTTTTCTTTCATATTATATGTAAATGGCACAACAGATTATATTATAAAAACACAAGTATCCTCACATATGCAAAAACTATCTGCGGAGCATTCGGTTATGTTGGATATTGTTTACTATCTATTTACATATTATTGAGTAATTATATCAAGTGTATTTTTGCGACTTATTTTATATGTTATATTGTGCCTAAATAACATGGGCATTATATTTCCTACATCCTTTAGTAGAAAATATCTTAGACTTTCAAATCATTCTTGGTACCGAACACAAGTATCCCCGTGATCTCTCATCTAACAGATTTTACGAGTAATACTATAAGTAAGATAAGTATCCACACAAAATTAACCTACTGAAAAAACATATCGCTTATAATTTATATGTTGACCAATTTAAATCATTATTTTCTGATTTTCTTTTTAAATCTTGACGACGACGTGTTTCGATAGGCACTAATAATTTATGAAAGTTTTTTTTGATAAGTACATACTTTAATATAATTTACGGTTTATTGTAGCTAAATACTTGTAACTTTTCTATAACTATTGCATATCGTACATCTTCTCTAGTTTTTTATATTTCAAGTATGAATACTTGTACTAAGAAATATAGTCATTACTTTTAACTGAACTGACAAGATGTCGTATAAAATAAAACAAGTGTGAATAACAAACCTTTTCTATTTTTTAAATTAATACCCTTAGTAATAAATTATAGCTTAAATAAATATTATCTAATATTAAAACTTTTGGAATTGCATGACTTCTACAATAATTCAGTAAGATTTTGCATTAAATATTTAAAACAAGAGCGAATCAAGTTCGTAAAAATTTTGCACCATAGGGCTTGATTTGTATAAAATGTATTGCAAATTTAACTGAATTTTTATAATTAAGTATATAACATTTTTATTGTTGCAAAAAAGTGTATTTAGTATTGTGATAAATGTTACATTAGGTAAAACATATGTATGGACCATGACAGACAACCTGCTTTTTATTGGTGTTACCTGGTTACAATTTATCGACATTGTTCCTGTAAATTAACAAAAGAGAGAAAAGGAAGAAGAACATTGTAATCTGATGTGGAAATTTTGAGAATATGTATGGAGAAATTCATTGAACATCGGTTAGTAAAATAATTGTGTTTACAGGCACAATTAAGCATTAGAGTTGGATCAAAATAAATAATAGGTTCGGGGTGTGTTTCCACAATCATGTTTTAATAAAATTTTCCGACACATTATATATTTCTGTAACGAAAACCGATCAAAAAGTTGGTAGTCTGATTGATACAAGTGCTTCCACGACAAAATTGTTATTTAACTGCGTAAAGGAGTCAGCACGGTGTTCGGTGTATGTTTCTGAATGTTTCTCTGTGTGAAAAGTAGTTGTCAACCAATTTGAAAATGTCAACGGTTAGATAGAAATGGCTTTTTACGCTAGATTGATTAAATTATAATGGAGTTGCGTTTAAAGTTTCGGGTGTGAAGGCTAAGAAGCAGTAAGGTTCCGTTTGATGAACCTTCTTGTTCGTTTATGTAATAATTTACTATTGTACCTCTATGTAAGAGCACCAATATTTATTACAAATTAAAAGTTATAATACTTAATTATTAATATTCACTTTCAAATTGATATCTATATAAAAGCGTCTAACTATAAAGTGTGTTGCGTAGATTTAGATTTAAGTACAATTATTCTTAAAAATCCTAGCCTTTATTCGTGCAGAGTTTGAGAATTAACTAATTGAATATTTAATTTCTTGTTAATGGTGGTGGTGATGAAAAAGCTGCCTGCGACATAATTCGTTGTTTATTCTTTATGTCATGGTAACCACTTTTTTATAATACGTTTTAACTTCAGGTTTAAACATTAATTCATTCGGATTTTAATTTAACAACTTTATATAATTCTTGGTACATGATATAAAATATTACGATATGATAAATATTATTATTAAAATACTTATCTGTCTTAATGAATACTGTTGAAGGAAGTATATCAAACGTTATTTAGATGTAGTACTAATAACCGTTATGTATTCGAAATGTTGATTGTACAAAACACTGAAAATTTTAGTAATATACACACTATAAGCATGTAACGGCTTGAACGATGTTAAATATTGAATAAATGCGGTTTGTTCCTTTCAAATTACTGTTTTACATTTATGTTGTTTAAAGTAAATTTCCATTATACTCAATTTAAGAAGTAGATAAGTAATAAAGTAAAAACTTGTAGGTTTGCAAGGTTTTAATTCTTATAACTAGATATATGTACATATTAACTAATTAAGGCACAAATTAACTTAATATAAAATAAAAAAGGAAGAGAGTTTAATTAATATCTATGTCATAAAAACAGATGGCACAGAGTATGCATTTGTAATGTAAATAGAAAAAGAATGACATATTTTCTGCGGAAAATAGAATTCTACATAATGTTTTTAGCTAGACCTAACACCTAAAAATTCACGAGTTCGGTAATTATAGAAAGATATTTTAATTTTAATAGCTTCTTAAGTAATCAAGAGTATTTTGAGATAGCTGATTCGATATTGCGAGTTTAAAATAAAATTTTACTAGTAAAAAGTACGAAGATAAGTTTTTTACAAACAATCGCTTTGTTAAATAAAGCCAAAAAAAGGAATCAAGGATGGAAAGTGAAGTTACAAAAACACAGCATAAAGATTTTATTGTCTAGGAATGGATTATTTCGGGTACAAAAATATTCAGTCTTGATTAATATTCACACAAAAATGTCACTAAATATTTATTTTCATTAATGAGTGCCATGTGCCTTAACTTTATTGAGTATATCTTACATTAAAACTGAGCATTTTATAACTATGTACGTAACTCCTATTTGAGCTGCAGGAACTTCATAAGTGCGTCTTGTATAAGACGGGGGCTAGCTTCACTGTCTGCTGTGTATCTAACGCCTCTCAGCGCTCCATCTTCGTTTCTTACTACGCCGTACTCTCCGACAATGAAGCCGTCTGGAGTTCTTTCTTCAACGCGGTACTTTTTATACTGCCTGCCTTCAACAACGTATCCGACTTTGCAGTTCTCTTGTTTGCAGTTCTCATTATTCGGTTTTTGAATTCCATGACTGCGGCCATCGGTCATTACGCTGATTTTTTCATCTACTTCATAATTTTTTTCAGGAAGATGTTCAATGTACGCTTCTGTATTAGATTTATAAGCTATTGTAGTTATTGGGCCTGTGGTTGTATCCGTCCCACTTATGGCAGTAGTCACGGATGCGGCTGGTGAACGTGGTCGCCAAGACGTGTGGTTCGGTAAAGGTGGAGGTGTGAGATGCAATGAAGCTGGTTGACTATAAAATTTAGCCGGCTCTCCATAAACTTTTGCTGGTTCACTGTAAATCTTTGCCGGTTCGCTATATATTTTAGCTGGTTCACTGTAGAATTTTGCAGGTTCGCTGTAAAATTTAGCAGGCTCACTATATACCTGAGCCGGTTTACTATACACCTTTGCCGGGGGGTTATAAAATGTTTGACTTTGATGGAAAGCGTTATTGGATTGTTCATAATTCGGTGGAACTTTGAGATTGTCATGCACTATATTAAAGCTCACTGTTGTTAATTGTGTATTGCTCTCTCTTTCGTGCAAAGATTCGTGTGTTAAACTTTGAATATAGTTTTTCGCCGATAAAGACGAAATTGATCTCCCAA
Source organism: Bhutanitis thaidina (assembly GCA_029286595.1). Classification (NCBI taxonomy): domain Eukaryota; kingdom Metazoa; phylum Arthropoda; class Insecta; order Lepidoptera; family Papilionidae; genus Bhutanitis; species Bhutanitis thaidina. Next base: position 8,217,983 of record JAGSMS010000022.1, read on the forward strand.
GTGGAACGTTTTCAATACTTTCTTTAGTTTCGCTTGCAGTAGCTTCAGCATCGGTGTCCGTCTTACTGGTAAATTCAGTCGTATAATCTTCAGAAATGTTGTAATTTAACTGTTGAAAATTCGTTTCAAAGGGATTCACCTGTTCTAAATGATTTACGCCCCTTGCTTCTTTGCGTGCTTGTAACTGCTTGATAAAATCTATATTAGCACCGGAATTATACGGTATTGCACCAGTTACATTTTCATTTTCAATGTCTTCGATTGTAGTTGGTTTTGTAGAATTTATAATTTGTGTCTCAAGGGTTGTTGGTAATGTTGCATTAGAATTTGATGAATAGTAATTTTCAGGAGGCTTATTTGATTTTCCTTTCCCTCTACCTATGGCCACAGACGATGTTATTCTTACAGATATAACTTGTTCATTGTCACCTTCAGAGGAGCCACCGTGTGTTGTTTCGCGTTTATCATCGTTGCTTACGTCGGTTGTTTGAATTGGTTGGGTGTACACTAGTGCATACGGCAACATCTGTAAAAGAAAAAACATGGCTGAGTTTTTTTTTTAATTTAACCATCTGTTGGATGTCACAAAATTTTCAAGATTTTTCCTTTAGTCGCCTCGCACGACACCCGCGCAAAGGGGGTGCAGATATTCTTATACCGCTATATAATTGTTAGTTTTTATGTATTTTTTATATCATTAACGTAACAAGCAAGCATGCGGGCCAGGTCGGTGTCTGGTCCGTAGCAACATTTATCTCGGTTAAGAATAAAAATGCGGATGCTTTGTTATCCATGAAGGCTACGATGGAATGCTTCGATTCCAGTAAACGAGTTTTCGTACCAAAAGTGCGGTAACATGATGCACTAGTAGGATGCCAACATTTTGAGGCGAATTGATCATCTTGATACTGCGGAAGGTGAGTGGGACACCATTACTAGGAGCCTCTTTGTCCATAAACCCGGGGTCTGAGGGATTGCATTTTGCCCCATCGTTGTCGTTGTCTTTTTCGTTGCAACAACAAATGTACATAAGCCAGCATTTAACAACATCAAGATCCAGAAAGTGTCAAAAAAATTTTATGGGCTAGTTTTCTAGTGCGCATCAACAAACTCTGATTAGCTTGTCGAACTAGATGTCTCTTCGTGTCACATATAAAAAGTATAGAGGTGCCCATATGTATATATATATATGTGTATATTTAATATACTTTTTTGTATATATATATATATACTAGCAGTAGTATCCGGGATTGCCCAGGTTAATAATTCAAAAAGAATTCGAAACTAATAAGTTATTTAAATCTTTACCAGCTGCCAAGTGCACTATACTTCCACAAGATGCAGGAGTGTACAGCTTGAATAAGGTCTCTGTTACATAGGACAAAGTAAAGTATCTGTAAGGACCCGCTTAACAGACAAAGAACACATAGCTGATGTAAAACGTCGACGATCTAGGAAGTCTGCAGTCGGCGATCATTCTAGATCACCCATATCATTATGTTATCTAAATTATTTATATATAACGTTATTTATTTATGAAATTAAAAGGAATATAGCTTTAGAAAAATCATTAAACGAAGGCTAATTAAGTATAATGTAATATCATTGGTAATATCAAGAAATAAATATAAGAGTACTGTAATAAATCGCCTTAATTTTACTACAGATGATAGTTAAATTTTATACAAAGAATAGTCTAGGAATGTGGTATCAAGTTCATAAAAAAGATTAACAGCTGATATGAGTTCTGCGGGCGACGGAGCGGTAATAAACGGAGCGGAAACTGTTCTTGGAATGGTGCGCTGACGGCTGACGGCTGTCAGTGACCGCCCGAACGGCCTTGCCGAACACGCCTCGTTGATATTTTCATTACAGAATATAAAGCAAAATGCTATTATATAAATTGCGAATGTTCTGGCAACAGAGTTAACTAAGTTAGTTAACAAAAACCGCCAACAGCGTATCTACTGTAGGGGTTTTAGTCGGTCCATTATCTTCAATGTAGATCCGACATAACCAGTTACCGCCTTGGGTGATTGGTAGGTGTTAGCACCTTTACCCCACGTAAAAATAAAAAAAGGAAAAAATCTCCGGGAACAAATGCGGTACCGAGGCTCTACATTCGTTACGTTGTATCTACCGGTGAGGCTAAAAGTGATTTGCCATGCCGAAGCCTGTTTGGTCACGTTGAGCTTTGCGAAACAAAAATCCGTAATCACTGCCAATTCTTGTGTGACAGTAAGCGTATACATGCAGTTGTGGTTAACTAATTAGGAAGATAGATACTAAATGAGCTTGTATATAATCCTAGTGGGTATATACTTTGTTGTCTACAATAGTGTGAATAGGGTCAGTAGCAGTCTTTTCGACATTTTACCCAATAATAGAGAATATATCTGACTACTTCACCAATTATATACTTAAAAAATCAAAGTATTCAGTGTTATATATAAAGGCAGTCAGATAAGGACATACTGATAACATTCAAAATATGTTTAATAAAAAAGAAGTACAGACAAAAACTAGTCTGTAACAATGAAGATGAGTTTAATTTTATTTCGTCATTTTAGTTCTTCTAAATAATACAGTTATCAGGGTGACATCGACATTATCGATTGCCGAATATGAATTACCAGTTGAAGTCTCTCGTTACGCTGTTGGTTAGCGGCAGAAATGGGTAAGAGGTTGGCACCCCACCAGACGATTGCTAATCAGAGAAAGAGTCTACCATCTAGTAACCAAGTGATTTTATTAATCAGTTAATTAAAACTTTGCTTGACACCTTCAGATATACCATAATATTTTAAAAATTTGCAAACATTTTTATAAAAAATGGGAAATGGGAATGTTCTGTGCAGTGGAGGATTCAATGGTGTGATTGGCTTGCGAGGAATTCTGCATTTTTGAGAGGGAAGGAGCTCGAAATTTTTGTTGGTTCAGTACTTGTTCCAAACGCAGCGAAAGTGTATAGTATAATGATCTCTTTTTTTAAGATTTTTGAATAGTTTACCATTTCCATTTGATAAAGGGATATTTTTGTCATAATGTACACAGACTAAATTACCCTCAAATTATTGAATTTTTTAATTCTCTATGAATTTAAAATAAACTACAGACTAATACTGCCACCAAGCTTGTAATTGGGTACCGTGTCTTTATTATCGGATTTGTGAATAAGAAGTTCAAAGGTTTGCAACTTTCTGTTAGATGGAAAAACGAATGCTGATAAAAATTTAAATGATCAACAGAGAAAGTAAGACTGGCACATGAAGCTAAACAAATTGGCGGTATTCACTTTTACTGCGTTTACAAAATTTCATAGTTAATAGTTGGAGTAGTCGTTAGGAGAAAGAGATTTCAAATAACCAGAATTATCGCAACAATTGGTGGTTTACTAGTACATATATGTACATGTTAATTACAACAGTGTAGAGGTTGAATGTTAAAAAAAAATATGTTAATTACTATAAAATATTTTCAACTCCTCCCTGTAAGGGCACACCTACCTACTACTACCTATTTACAATATACTACTAATCAATAACCTCGGAGTACGAAGTCGTCGTTACTTAAGGTTCTGTACAGCAAGTTATAAAACGATTCGAGATACCTACCTAGTTACTAACAATTCCTCCTTAAAAAATAAGACTAAGTTACGGCTAAAATCTAAAATGTCAGTTAATTCGCAAAAAAATAACTTGCTTGGAATTTGATGACAAAAAGTGGGCGACATTTGATGATAACAGGTAAAATGATTGAATGATGTTTGAAGCATTCTAGATTTTCGTACTTGTAATTTTAAAGGAAGTGCGATAATGATTAATTAATGTTGTAATCGTTATAAACACAAAGGCTTTATAAAAAACTACCATTAATTAAAAAAAGAGCGTATGTGTATAGTAGTTGGTAAATACATTTTCGTCATTGCTCGTTATTGAAGGCGGAGCCCTTTTTCCGAATATTACAAAGTAGGTATAAGCTAGGTACCTACTCTGTGACGAATGTTATGTCCTCACGTCTGTAATATAATCCCACAGAGTAGTGACGGGAGCATCATCACAAGTGAGAGGGTATCGACACTGTGCTCAACAACCCGTTTGCCCAGCGTGGTGCAGCGTGAAACGAGTGAGTAAACCTTCTAAGAAACGTATGCCGCTGCCGCTTTCTTGGAGAGGCCTATATTCAGCAGAGGGCTTAAAAATTGTTTTTTATTAAATCAATTAAAAATTGTTATTAATAAAATTATTTATTGTAATGTTGCAAAGAGTTACCTTTTGTATGAAATTTATGTTGTAGGTATTCACACTTATTGTAGGTACCGCTACCGGTAATGGGTTATTTATTACATCTACCCCACACCACACCACATTAAGGCTTCTAAGTATTGTTTTATAGTGCCCTAACCTAACCCGTAGTTTTAAGTATGAGACATGAGACCGTTTCGAAATAGAGTGTCCACAAATCGGTAATCAATAAATTGGTTACCCATAAGTTTAGTATTATCAGTTGTTAGTGAAGCAGAGTTTTTTTCAAAGGTGCGACATATCTATTGCACTGACAAAAACTGAACAGACCGAACGAGATTCCGCTAGGAACTATTAGTTGTTCTGTGCCGTAGAGCCAAACATGTCTTCCTAAAACCAGATATCTCTAATTCAGACACACTGATTTATTGCGCCCGTTGTTTTGAGACAGGCATGATTTTCAATGAGAAATACATACTAGAAAAACCAAAGATTAAATTTTATTTAGTTAAAAAATTCAGTGAAGTTGTAACAACGTTCAGCGAACAGGGTTAAACTTTGTTGTAGAAAACTTGAGTGTGTCATGCCCGCTTTAGAACCTTTGCTCGCGGCGGCGTTGTGTGGCGAGTCGTCCACTTCCCTTTAATATGGGTGAGGAGGGTGATGGTTGCCACATACGTCATACTTGTGAGCAGACGCCGATTGTGGGTTTCGGTCGCATTGATCAACAGGGGTTTGCAAACCCTGGTTTTAGAACTTAATCTTCTAATTTAATAAGCGTTAATTGCCTATGAGACTAACCGACGATTTTTATTTTAAATTGAATTATTTAGAATGTAAAAAATCAGTAAAAATAATTAAGAAAGAGGCTACTTAAGAGGACAGTTTATTTTTATAACGCTTTTTTTGGAGTTTAATTTAATTTTAAAATTTGCAAACATTTTTATAAAAAATGGGAAATGGGAATGTTCTGTGCAGTGGAGGATTCAATGGTGTGATTGGCTTGCGAGGAATTCTGCATTTTTGAGAGGGAAGGAGCTCGAAATTTTTGTTGGTTCAGTACTTGTTCCAAACGCAGCGAAAGTGTATAGTATAATGATCTCTTTTTTTAAGATTTTTGAATAGTTTACCATTTCCATTTGATAAAGGGATATTTTTGTCATAATGTACACAGACTAAATTACCCTCAAATTATTGAATTTTTTAATTCTCTATGAATTAAAAAAAAACTACAGACTAATACTGCCACCAAGCTTGTAATTGGGTACCGTGTCTTTATTATCGGATTTGTGAATAAGAAGTTCAAAGGTTTGCAACTTTCTATTAGATGGAAAAACGAATGCTGATAAAAATTTAAATGATCAACAGAGTAGTGACGGGAGCATCATCACAAGTGAGAGGGTATCGACACTGTGCTCAACAACCCGTTTGGCCAGCGTGGTGCAGCGTGAAACGAGTGAGCAAACCTTCCAAGAAACGTATGCCGCTGCCGCTTTCTTGGAGAGGCCTATATTCAGCAGAGGGCTTAAAAATTGTTTTTTATTAAATCAATTAAAAATTGTTATTAATAAAATTATTTATTGTAATGTTGCAAAGAGTTACCTTTTGTATGAAATTTATGTTGTAGGTATTCACACTTATTGTAGGTACCGCTACCGGTAATGGGTTATTTATTACATCTACCCCACACCACACCACATTAAGGCTTCTAAGTATTGTTTTATAGTGCCCTAACCTAACCCGTAGTTTTAAGTATGAGACATGAGACCGTTTCGAAATAGAGTGTCCACAAATCGGTAATCAATAAATTGGTTACCCATAAGTTTAGTATTATCAGTTGTTAGTGAAGCAGAGTTTTTTTCAAAGGTGCGACATATCTATTGCACTGACAAAAACTGAACAGGCCGAACGAGATTCCGCTAGGAACTATTAGTTGTTCTGTGCCGTAGAGCCAAACATGTCTTCCTAAAACCAGATATCTCTAATTCAGACACACTGATTTATTGCGCCCGTTGTTTTGAGACAGGCATGATTTTCAATGAGAAATACATACTAGAAAAACCAAAGATTAAATTTTATTTAGTTAAAAAATTCAGTGAAGTTGTAACAACGTTCAGCGAACAGGGTTAAACTTTTGTTGTAGAAAACTTGAGTGTGTCATGCCCGCTTTAGAACCTTTGCTCGCGGCGGCGTTGTGTGGCGAGTCGTCCACTTCCCTTTAATATGGGTGAGGAGGGTGATGGTTGCCACATACGTCATACTTGTGAGCAGACGCCGATTGTGGGTTTCGGTCGCATTGATCAACAGGGGTTTGCAAACCCTGGTTTTTTTAGAACTTAATCTTCTAATTTAATAAGCGTTAATTGCCTATGAGACTAACCGACGATTTTTATTTTAAATTGAATTATTTAGAATGTAAAAAATCAGTAAAAATAATTAAGAAAGAGGCTACTTAAGAGGACAGTTTATTTTTATAACGCTTTTTTGGAGTTTAATTTAATTTTCTTGAAGACGGCATTCTCAGCAGCTGACTTAAATATGGTGATGAAGGAGAATGTACATTCATTTAATCTTTAACAACGCTTAACCTTTCTACGTTGCAGTAACATTCCGACATATCCGCGCGATAGTATGAACACGTAGCCGTTGCACCTTGAGCCGACCCACCGCGCCATGCCACGCCGTGACAGTGAAAAACAGAAAATACAAGGCTGTGCGCTTTGTGCTCCTATTTGTTTTGAAATTTGGCAGTCAACGCGAGCTATTTTCGATTTGATTTGGATGGATTTTTGCCTTACTATTAATTTTACATCAGTATATTGTATTAATTTTATTGGATTTTTATATTACTGATACTTATATTTTTCTTACCTGTAACATATATAACAATTAATCACGAAAAGATACTCAATTAGGAGTTCCCTAATTGAGTATCAAGATGGACATAATAACTAATAATGGCCCTTACATGTAATAGGCATTATTTACATGTCTTCTAATTTAATAAGCGTTAATTGCCTATGAGACTAACCGACGATTTTTATTTTAAATTGAATTATTTAGAATGTAAAAAATCAGTAAAAATAATTAAGAAAGAGGCTACTTAAGAGGACAGTTTATTTTTATAACGCTTTTTTTGGAGTTTAATTTAATTTTAGAATTTGCTGTAATTGCCTGTGAGACTATTATTTGTTTTATTTTAAGTTGTATAATTTGAGATGTTTAGAAATCTGTTTAAAAAAGAGGATACCTACGGAGTTGCTTGCACCAGTTTCTTCTCCGTCAGTGGAACCTATTTATGAAACGGTGGTAGATTAAAAAAAACAAATAACAATTGACAAACGAACTCTGAATTTCTAACATTAAAAGAAAATTTTTAATTTAATTTTCTTGAAGACGGCATTCTCAGCAGCTGACTTAAATATGGTGATGAAGGAGAATGTACATTCATTTAATCTTTAACAACGCTTAACCTTTCTACGTTGCAGTAACATTCCGACATATCCGCGCGATAGTATGAACACGTAGCCGTTGCACCTTGAGCCGACCCACCGCGCCATGCCACGCCGTGACAGTGAAAAACAGAAAATACAAGGCTGTGCGCTTTGTGCTCCTATTTGTTTTGAAATTTGGCAGTCAACGCGAGCTATTTTCGATTTGATTTGGATGGATTTTTGCCTTACTATTAATTTTACATCAGTATATTGTATTAATTTTATTGGATTTTTATATTACTGATACTTATATTTTTCTTACCTGTAACATATATAACAATTAATCACGAAAAGATACTCAATTAGGAGTTCCCTAATTGAGTATCAAGATGGACATAATAACTAATAATGGCCCCTTACATGTAATAGGCATTATTTACATGTCTTCTAAATTTTGTTCATGCCTGTTCAGTCCATTAAGCGTTGTTGTAAAACGAGTATAAAGTAAAAACAGACTTTAATATTAAGATAAATCATAGCTGTAGGCACTTCTGGATATGAAAATCCGAAAATATTCGTCAAAATCCATTTTTTGTCAATTGTTTTTAAGTTCCGTTCCGTTCATTCATACAAATAAATTTATGTTACAGTGAGTGATGCAAGGAATACTACTATTACGAATACGCATACTGGACGTACTATTTGTCAAAATAAATCAAGGGAAATAAAATACTCTAGAGGATATCAATATTAAAAAGTAATAATTATTTTGTTTAAAATAAAAAAAATATATGTATATCACAACCCAACACTAACCGTACAATAGCACGTGAGTAAAGATCCGTAGTCACCAACTAAGCCCTGGTCAATATATAGGCTACTTTTAATCCAACGCCATACGCAGATGTCAAAAGGAGGGGTTCTTTTTTATTTTAATAACTATTGCATGACTTTTGATGTATGATTTTATAACACCAACGATTAGAATAATAACGCAAAAACATGAATTTCACGTTTACAATTTTAAGCTACTAAGTCAGCCCCAAATAGATCATTATTAAGGCGACGCGAACAAATCTGTTAAAATGATTAATTATGACCATTTGTATGATGTAATGGTGCCACAAAACCTTTGAAAAATAATATTTATTAGAAAGAAGATAGTGAATAGAATTAGACGTTTCTTCCTGGGACCATTAAGAAGGAAGGAGAGGGAAGAAATATACTAGCGTTTCATTCCTGCCTAGCCTGCCCCTTTCTGGCTGACAAACGAGATTCTGGCGATTTCGTGTAGCTGTCAAAATAAAAAAATTGCTTTACACTTTTGACCTAGTGTCTTGAAATTTGGTGTGAAGGTCCACAACAAAACAGCTCACGCCTGTTATCCCTAAAAAGGTACTGTTGCTTTTATATCCATAGATATGATAGTTCATGTGATTATTTATTTGTTAAAGTTACATTCTTGCAATATGTTATTTCTTCATTACAATAATTGAATTACTCCACTTTTTATCACCCCACACGGCGTGCGGATTGGTGATCGTATGAGCATGCACTATGTATCTTAAACGCTGCTACCCATCATCGATATAGACATGTACGACATATAACTAAACATAATAATAATACAATTAAAAGTAGTTTTTTTCTGAATTTGGTATGCATTTATTTTTTATATCTTAACTCTCCGACCAATTTGCCGTCGTTTAACATATTATTTTTCACCGTGTATATTAAAAATTACATTATGAAGTTGAGCGTTGAAGAAAACAGAATTGCAATGATTGCTTTAAACAAAGTCGGTATGGAGCCACCAGTCCTTTGTCAGAACCCAAAGTTCGACATAAGCATCATCAATTCCTGTATCGAATACCATAATAGGTCGAGGTAACCCCGTGGTGTTTGGACCAGACTTTAAGAGTACTTGGGAGACGGAAGGGAGGATGTAGAAAGGAATGGGGAGGAGGAGTGGGTCTCCGTATACCTCACTCACCGAATGAAACGAAGAAACATAAGATGCCTTTACTTTACGCCGGTATTCTGCGAGGCTGTGGTACCAATCAGGTCAAGCTGGCCGATTCGAGCAGCAGCTCTACCACGTTTAAATGGCTCAATGTCTGGAGAACAATGTTCTGGACAGTCAAAATTTGAACCCGTTGGAGTAAAAATTGTGATCAGTACTAGATGATGTTACTCCGAAATTGAGTCTCTCAAAAAATATTTAGCAAAATTTCCCATAAAAACAGCCCGTGAATGCAAAAATTCGTGACTGGAAACATTAATGGCCTGTATCAAAGTCAAAGGCGGCCACTTTGAACAAAATTTAAACAATTTTGTATTAGTTGCTGATACTGCGATAAATATGAACATATACGTTTTATTATTATTACAATGTGTCATTAAAAAAGTATCCATTTTAATGTAAGACAGAATTTATGGCCATACTAGGAATATAAGAAGGGAATTCCGAAGGGCTTTAGGAGACATTCACGGGATGATGGTCAGGTAGATTGTTTTATGTCGCCACACGGCGAACTTTATTTTAGATTCTAAAGTGACCTACGGTTGGGCAAGTGCCATTATTTTATTACAGGGGCCACTAAAGTTGAAAAACTTGATAACCCTAAGATAACGCGAGCAATGCCGCGGCTAAAAGCTAGTGCATAATTGTAGGGGTTAAAGTACGTAGTTGCTGTTTTAAAAGAGTGGCCATTTTGAATTAAAATTGAACTGTTTCGTTATTAAAACTTTTTTACACCAAAAGTGTAACATTCTAAATTCAAACATGAATGACATTCTATTGTTTGACTTTTAAATGTTTTTACAGTAAGAATATGAGTTAAAAATGGAAACGGACGTGGTCCTAACGCAACAGAGGCAGCTGCGTTTGGAGAGGATACGTCTAACGAACTTACTGTGCGTTTTTGATTTAATCACTTTCATAGTGGAAAAAATATGCGGAGAGTCCAGTTGTTTTTTGGGTCACTCCTTCAGGGTCCCGAGAAATAGGACGTCGTGGCTCTAGCAGGAGGTTGGCTTTTTAGTCTTTATCTGCATTAATCGACTTTCCTTACTACTTACTGTGAAAGTTATAGCTTAATTTTGTAAAGGTTTAAACGTGTTCGTTTGTAGTGTTAATACACACAAGTATATTACAGTTTGTCTCAGCGATATTACTTTTATGTGTAGAATTAATATAATAATGTAATATGAACCACAGGATAAATAATAAATCTATAAGGCTACTCCAAAACTGAAATTCTGGGTTTAGAAATGGAGCATCGTGGCTTTTTTTTTAAATTGAAAACTAACTGAAAATATCAAACTTAATGATAAAAAAGTGTTTACTATAAAAATAAAAATATTTAAAAACGAAAATTAAAATTTTGCTTCACATAAATTTCAATGTAAAACGCGCACACAAAATGTAATGTAGCATATTTTAAATTTTTTTATGAAAGACCAGAGAAATGAATATTAAAAATTAATTCGAAATTAAGTCGAGAGATCGATTCTTAGTTAACATTCAATTGTAATTTTATTACAATTGAATACTTAAACCCTCTGCAACTGCCTATAGCAAAAAAAACCAAGCTACATGGGAGGGAATCTTCAGCATTAATGTTTAATACTTTATACTTTTTATACTGAGCTTCGAAAATGTAAAATGCTAATAGCCACCTTCCCAATTTACTACTGAACCTGTTCTGTCCTGCTGCGTATTTCGAATATGAGGTATAGAAATGACTAATTATTGGACTCTTGGACAAAAACTTGACATGATGACTATTGCTAGCTATTGGGCGGTTAAGATACCTCTGTGTATTAATTTTTTTTTGCTGAAGTATATGCAAGAAGTAGCATTAAATTTCAACATTTTATACCCGACGTTTGGGTTGCTTTGCTCATGGTCTCCCCGTGAGGACTCGACGATCATGTGATACTTTGAGGCTCTAAGATGTATGTAGTCTATGCTAGAATTTAAGATCGCCCCAACCATTGCATCCGATTTGAGAGACCCCAAAAACTACGCAAAAGAAAACTGATTTACAGAAGTCAAGGATGATTCGCATTCAAATTTGTGAAGATTGCTGGTTACTACTTAACTTATAATAAGCTTGGGATTCTGTTATAAATAAAATTAAATGCAAGGCTAAGCATTCCACTCCAAGACTAAGATACTGAGAGAGACTTCTGCGTAGATCGGCCCACAAAAGCTGACGGTAGTCCGGGTTGTTCCAGTAGTTAGTAAGCCATATTAGTTCGTTATCGTTTCCTTCTGTTCTGTATGGAACTAGTAACGAATTAAACAGGCATTTGACCAGTATTGTCTTATTTAAATCAAGATTGGTAATGTAATACAATAATACATTTAACAATATTACATTTTTAAATATACATATGCCTTTAATAAATTCATAATTACTGGTTTAGACTTTTGACTAAAACCTCTCTGTTTCTTTCTGTCTAAACACATACTTTCTGTTTCTTTTTTTTTTTGCTTGAACCAATGGCGTAGTTAACTCTCCTTACCAATATAATTAAAATTTTATATAAATAAAATTTTGATAAACGACTCGAATAACTGCTCAAGGAACCGTAAATAAAGAAAACATACAGATAATAAATATGTATGCAGCAAAAAGGTAAAACAGCTTAATTATTATTTTACACACAATTGCAAAGATTCAAATCGAAGTGATAGTTAGAAGTGGGTTCAAATAGATGCAAATTTTGTTAAAAGGGAAGCCAACAACTAATACACTACTGATACTTCTTCAGCCTGTTTTAGTCAACTTCTAAACAAAGGCGTTTCCAGGAAAGGACCAAAGAGATCTGGCATGCATTTCTTTCAAGGTTGTCATACCAGCGCGTATTGGGTTGGTGAGCGCAGTGTCGTATCGTCCCACAAGTGACGCTATTCTCCCTCACTCTGGGTTTCTGGGCAATTTCGGATAAGTTCCGCCATCATTCGCTTCGTTTATTGGCTAGCAAGTAGCACCACGTTCACTTGTGATGATATATTCTCCCTTACACTTCTTCCCCTTTCACCTACATGGAAACACCTATAAGTAAATAAAAATTAAAAAAAAATACTTTTACAGTCAGGATGTTCAACCAGCGCACAAAAAAGAAGTACAACGTAGTCATGGTGCACCTCCAACAGAACCATGAAGGAAACAAAATCTTCCAATTAAAGTCCTTACTCGATTTAGAAGGTATAACGGTGGAGGCACCTCGCAAGCGGTCCACCATCGGGCAATGCCATCGTTGCCAGCTGTACGGGCACTCTGCCCGTAACTGTTATTCTCGCCCCCGATGCGTCAAATGCCCCGGGGACCATATTACTACCGACTGCCCCATACCAAAGGGGTCGGAAAATACACCCAGCTGCGTTCTGTGCGCAACTGTAGGACACCCCGCCAATTACCGCGGCTGCCCCAAAGCCCCAGGCAACAAACGCTTTAAGGGAAGAAAGGGTACCAGGGGAGCGCCCCAGAGGGCGACCCCCCAAGGCCCTAGCCGTAACAACCCCAGGTTAATCCCCGCTCCAATGCCTGCCAATGCATGGGTCAAACCCCTGCAAATGGTGGCAAGGGCCCACAAAACTCCCGCTCCATCCGCAGCGGCTCCCGCTCCGTCCGTAGCGGCTCCCGCTCCCTCCGTAGCGGCCCCCGCTGCTTCCTTAGTGACCCCACTTTCGCCCTCAGCGGCTCAAAAAACCGCACCTAAATCAGCGGCCCCAATCAAGCTGGTCCTCAAAGCCTCGCCGACAGTAGGTTCGTCTACAATGTCGGATATGGCTGACCTCTCACAGCTATTGCACATCTTCGGTGCAATCGATATGTCAGAGGTCAGGACTCTCGCGGAAAAACCCGCGTAGCAACATCCCCAATGGAGCTAATGAAAGCTCTTACTGAACATCCTCAGTATATGAGGCCTTCAGCAACCTCATCAACAATAAGTAAATACTAACTTTACTTACCCTCTTGGAGGCCTAGCCCCCACCTCATCATTTTTTCAGTTTGTAGCCACTTCCAATGGAAGGTACAAGCTGCAGAGTTAAACCCCAATCCCTAGCTGTCGGCTTTTTCAACGCAAACGGTTTAAAAAAACAGATGGACGAAGTAAGAGAATTTATCTCAGTCCATCAGCTAGACATTATGTTAGTACAGGAGTCTTTGCTCAAGTCTAACATACGCGACCCCAAAATTGCTAATTACCGCTTAGTTAGGAACGACCGCCCCGCTCGCGGTGGCGGCACGTTAATATATTACAAAGCGTCACTACACTGTGTGCCAATAGATTTACCTAACCTTGTAAATATAGAAGCCTCAGGTTGTAAAATCGCAATGACAGGCCATCAGCCCATCACTGTGATATCAGCTTATCTCCCGCCTAGGAAAATCATCTTGAAGGGCGACATCGAGGCACTGCTTAATTATAGCGACTCGGTGATAATCGCGGGAGACCTAAACAGCAAGCACTCTGCTTGGAACGCTGAAAAGGAAAATAGAAATGGAGTTGCCCTCCTATCTCTAAGCTTAAAGTTAAATTTTGATATAATCGGTCCTCTAGAACCAACAAGAATACCAACACAGAGGAACCACAGCCCGGACATACTAGATATCGCTCTCCTAAAGAACGTATCTCTCGCGCTAAGACACATAGAAGTTCATCATGAACTTAATTCAGACCATCGCCCGGTCATAATGATGCTAGGACAGTCGCACGCAGAGGTCACTAGGACCGAAACCGTGACCGACTGGAGTAAGCTCGAGAAATATCTCGAGTCTACTGACTCCCCCCGAGCTAGCGCTTATTCCGGACATAGTTAATAATAAGGACACGGCACTATCTGCTGTCGATCACCTCACCTCTCACCTTAAAACAGCCGTCCGAGTATCCTCCAAGCAGGTAAAGGCAGCGAATGATCGCCGCTTTGAACTGCCCTCGGAACTCAGGCAGCTGTTGAGAGAGAAAAATGCTGCCAATAGGGCATATGACCGTTACAGGACTGACGCAAATCGCGTCAGGATGCGCCAACTCCAAAGGGAAGTTAAAGAGCGCATGGCTGAGATGAGGGAGCAAAGGTGGGACAGGCTCATGGAGGACATCTCGCCCTCTCACACTGCTTACTGGCAGCTGGCGAGGGCAATGAAATCCGAGACAGTTGTGTCGATGCCCCCCCTCTAATCAGCCCCGGAGGTCAGATAGCGTTTGACGATCTAGACAAAGCCGAATGCTTAGCCGACAGCTTGGAGGACCAATGTTCTCCCAGCACCCAGCCCACGGATCCCGCCCACATTCTGAATGTGGACGAAGTTGTATCGCAAAGGTCCACGCAGCCACTAACCGGGGAACCACTTCCGCCTACCTCACTAGAAGAGGTTAAAAACGTTATTAAAAATCTAAAGACCCGAAAGGCCCCGGGTGCCGACGGAATCTCTAATAAATTAATTAAAACGCTCCCTAACACGCTAATCTTATTGTTAGTAGCGATCTTCAACGCCCTCCTTACAAGCTGCACCTTTCCCGATTCCTGGAAAGAGGCGCATGTAATAGGGATCCATAAACCCGGTAAACCAAAAAACCAGGCCTCAAGCTACAGACCCATTAGTCTCCTCAGCGCACTGGGGAAAATCTACGAGCGCATCATACTCATCCGTCTCAAGGATAGCGTTCAATCACTAAAATCATCCCAAATGAGCAATTTGGCTTTCGAGCTAAACATTCATGTGTCCAACAAGTGCACCGTCTCACGGAGCACATACTTGAGCACCTTAACGATAGTCCCAACAGCAGCGTAGGAGCTCTCTTCTTCGATGTCGCGAAAGCGTTTGACAAAGTCTGGCACAACGGTTTGATATTCAAACTGTACACCCTAGGGGTGCCTGACAGGCTTGTGCACATCATCCAAGCCTACTTGTCGAACCGCACCTTCCGATATAGAATAGAGGGTACCCTCTCCAGCATCAGAGACGTAAAAGCCGGCGTTCCGCAAGGCTCTGTCCTCTCCCCCACTCTCTACACGCTTTATACAAGCGATATACCCACAGTTAATAATAAGGACACGGCACTATCTGCTGTCGATCACCTCACCTCTCACCTTAAAACAGCCGTCCGAGTATCCTCCAAGCAGGTAAAGGCAGCGAATGATCGCCGCTTTGAACTGCCCTCGGAACTCAGGCAGCTGTTGAGAGAGAAAAATGCTGCCAATAGGGCATATGACCGTTACAGGACTGACGCAAATCGCGTCAGGATGCGCCAACTCCAAAGGGAAGTTAAAGAGCGCATGGCTGAGATGAGGGAGCAAAGGTGGGACAGGCTCATGGAGGACATCTCGCCCTCTCACACTGCTTACTGGCAGCTGGCGAGGGCAATGAAATCCGAGACAGTTGTGTCGATGCCCTCTAATCAGCCCCGGAGGTCAGATAGCGTTTGACGATCTAGACAAAGCCGAATGCTTAGCCGACAGCTTGGAGGACCAATGTTCTCCCAGCACCCAGCCCACGGATCCCGCCCACATTCTGAATGTGGACGAAGTTGTATCGCAAAGGTCCACGCAGCCACCGCCCTCAGCGATTGGTTCAGGACTTGGAGAATTGACATAAACCCTGAAAAGAGCAAAGCGGTCTTGTTCAGCAGGAAGCATGTGTCAAAACTACCCAATAAATTTAAAAATATCACTTTAAATGACAAACCCATCCCATGGGTGTCAGAAGTTAAATACCTTGGAGTTACCCTAGACCGTAAACTTAACTTCAAGAAGCACATAAAAACAGTCAGGGATAGAGCGGCCTTTGTGTCCGGCCGCCTCTACAACCTAACCAACAGCCGCAGCAAAATGGCACTTAAACACAAAATGCGTTTATATAAGACTTGCGTGCGACCTATTATGTCGTACGCCAGCATTGTATTCGCGCATGTGCCCAAAACTCGGCTGAGCCCCCTTCAAGCGATTCAAAATCGCTTCATGCGCCGTGCAACCGGTGCACCCCAATATATGCGGAATGTAAACCTACACCGCGATCTCCAGATGCCTACTTTGGCAGCCCTTTTTAAAAAATTCTCTACAAACTATTTTGAGAGAATCAAAACGCACCCAATCCGTTAGTGGCAGCGTTAGGTAATTACACACCTGCGCGCAACACAACACTCCGCCTGAGGCGCCCCAAAGATGTCATCACGGACGATGATGACAGAATCACAAAGACTAATAACGCGTACGCGGTTGCGCCGCATCACACGTACAACACAAATAGCACAAGCACCCACACTAGCCAGGTCCTACGGCTAACACAGCAGGATAGACTTCGTCGCCATCACTTCACGACCCGCCAGAGATTTATTCGAGGCAGAGGTCGTTATTAAGCCATACCATTAAGGCGGTCCCAGATGAGGTCACCTACCTCCCGTCAGGGCCCTCGGATCGCCTAGCCCCCTATTATTGGAAGTTTTTCTTTCGTTCTAGGGGTTGCAGCTCTTCACAGCAGCAGTCACCATCGATGTTCGTTAAACTTGCGGGCCTCTGTCCCCGCAAGTCTCTTTAGACGAAGCTGTAAAGGCCTCCGGGCCAACAGCAATGTGGATGGGTTTTTAGTCGGTATGTTTCTCCTTCCGAGATCCGAGTCCGACATAACCCGTTGGAAGGCCTCCCGGCCAACAACGGGTATGATTAAATCATTTTCCCTCCACCGGAAAAAAAAAAAAAAAAAAATTTTAGAGTCACTACTATTAAGAAGTCAGAGACTGAACAGGACTTTGATATAGTGGGTAGCACGGGACGGTTTGTAAATTTGAATAATTGCGAAAAGTAGTTAAAATTGCTCGCCTAACTACTTAAAACGCATAAAATACAAACGTGTACAGATCGTATGCACTTAACTTTAAATGAAGTCAATATTTTAAATAGGATTTGAGCATTGTGGATATTAAACAAGTTTGCAGCTTAGGCGAATGAGCTGTGTTTAAAATTTCAGAAACTGAGGGTAATTATTATTTACGCCATACCGGCCTGTCAGTCCATAATAAACTATGATTTGTTGTGCAAATAAAAGGATTATGAAAATTTTATATATTACTGCGAAATTTTCTATATTATGTCTATATTCTTGTCATAGTAATTTGGCAGAATAATTCAACACGGTAGACAGTAATAATACGTATGTATAATGTGTAATGACAAATTGACGCCTCAATTTGTGCCTTATCCCTTTGGAATAAGGAACTGTTACCTTAAAGCTATGCAGTATGGCCAAACTCGCTGGCGAAGCCCGCCACTCGTTACGTTCTGTCTTTCAGAGAACAGAAAAATGGATTGCCATAGCCCATTTGGGAGTCGTGCTAAATTTAAGTTGATAATTTTTGCCTACCCTTATGGTACAGGCGTGTGAGGCGATGTATTGTCAGATGTGTAGGGTTAATCCCACAATCGTTTCATATTGTAAAGAAATAGCATATCGATAAAGAAGATAGAATCATTTAAGTAATATTCCGTCACTGTCAGTTGGGACTTTCTTGAAGTTAGCGCATAAAGTAAAACAGTTGGGGACAGATGCTCCTCTGTACGGAATTGGATCTGAGGATATTATAACAGTAATACATAGTTAAGTTTAATTTAAAATAACTACTGATTTCAGATCGAAAATAAGTAGGTAATAATGTAAGGAAGAGGATAATTAGACGCGTGATTTCGTACAAAAGATGTAATTATTCGATCACAATAATTGCTATTAACGTAGCGTTAAACAGTTAATAAGAGCATATGTCCTTGGCATACCTAACTAACATTTTGTTCTTCGTTTCAATGATGAAATAACTATAAATTGACTTTATCCGCATGCGAGTCCTAAAACCTGAAAATAATTAAACTCATTTAATTTTTTAGGTACATTTGCAAGGTTTAGTTGGAACCTATTATATAATATGTATATTTTATTTATTAATACGTTTTACACGTAGTCAGCTTATGTATTTATATTGTCATAAATGACGTATTTTTGTACACATCCTAGATTATTACATGAAACAAGATTCTGTACTACAAGTACTGTAGAGGGTAGTGCTTTGTACATCAAAAATAACATTATCCCTTATGTACTTATTTATTGAAAATATATAATACTACCCCGTTGTACCTCGCGTTTCCTGGGTTATAAATTAGAAAAAAAAGTATAAAACAAATTGAGCATATGTCCTTCGTAAATCCGATCCAAATTGGTCCACTGAATTTAAAGCCTGCACAACGAAATACAGTTATGTCTTTTTACTGAAACTTCGCGATACTCACTATAATAAATATAGCCTACGTTACTCAGGGATAATGTAGCATTCTCATTAGTGAAAGAATATTTGAAATCAGTCTAACAGTATTTAAGTTTATTCGTTACCAACATACAAAAATATAAATCTTTCCTCTTTATAATATTGGTGTAGACAGTCGGTTATTGAAGAAAGCTGTGGCATGAGATCTCTCCCATATTTTATTATAAAATTAAAGTAAAGTAGCAGCCTATAAATATTCACTGCTGGGCAAAGGCCTCTTTTTCAAATACTTGAGTGGATTTTTCGAGCCGGGAAGGACCCGCTACGGTACTCCAGTGCTTCAGATATCCTCGAAATAATAATTTTCATTATTTCTTAGAAATGCAGGCTTACTCACGAGATATTCACCGTCGAGCACGTGGTAAGTACAGCACTTAAAATTGCTATTAACAATTTCAGTGATGCTGCACCTGGGTATCGAACCCGCAAGGTCACTCGCGCTCTATGAAACTAAAGTGAGCGCCCTGACCACTGTGCTTATAATAACATTAATTATAATAGTTCTCAATGGGCAAGAAAGTATTTCAGTAATTTGGTTTACGGTTCGTTAGCTAATATGGTGATCTCACCGTCGTAGGTTTAAATCCCAGTAGCAATAAGCGTAGGTATTTTTTATCGTTAACGTTTTAAAGTCAAAAAGGGTGGTACCCACTGTACGAGGTCTCTTTCTCCTGTATCTTGGAGGCAGTGTACATACATAAATGCAATGCCACGACCTAACGGTTAGTCACTACGAAACTGAGTCCACCTGATGAATGTTATGTATAATTTGTTTATGTATTTATCATATCACGCTTCAGTATCTGAATAAATCGAATACTAGTTTGGGATTAGATGAAGCGTGTGTCCGATTATTATAATTGAGGAAAGGACTTGAGGATTGTTCGGTGTCGGGCCGGGCTTTTATAGCAACTCCTTCAAATCTTGGGTATACGTTCGCTTGTTAAAAATATTATTGATACGAAATTATAAATTAATTGTATTACATTAGTTCTATATTGTATACGAGAGGTCGACCTTCAACTGCCTTATATTGAGAGTGATTAAGTCTTGAGCACATTTTCACAGTTACTAACCATGCTAGAGTTTGAATTTTATTTTATAATTACTATTACAGCCTTTCGCTACTCCATTGTTGAACATAGGCTCTCTACATAGATTGAGTTTACCTTAGTAATTAAAACAACTAATTTATTTAGGCTGTATTTATTATTTCTAAAAATAGTAGTACAATAACTTTGGTTCTGTTTGGGTTATTTTTGTGACTGCTATGACTTCGGATTACTGTTTCTCTCTAATTTTAAAAGAATACATTTTTAAAATAATTGACAGGGGTGTAACTTTTCCTCTAAATGACATCCTTAATTACTCGCGGCGTAACCTGCTGGCTCTGGGGAAAATCTACCCGAACATACCCAAGCTACATACCAACGACTACGTAGTGATAGGGAGCAGCATCACTGGTACAAGGCACCGTGCTCGCTAATCCGGCCGTCTAGTTCTAGTGTGGTGAGTATGGGCAAATCTTCCATGCATGGCAAATTTTTCATGGAAATACCTTTGTATGCGGCAGTAGACTTTTACAGGCTAATGAAGTAAAGTAAACATGTAACTTGTTACATGCAAGAACACGCGTAGGTATCGTGTTTATAAAAGGAAAGAGGTGGATACCGAGTGGTAAGTTTAAATTTGATATATGTTTATAAAAGAAGGTTAAACGTCAGCTATTGATAGGCAAACAAGACAAAATGACATTTCTGATCTCCACGAGTGGCCGTCAACGTTATTAAATAATTGTAACTTTAACGTGTAACTTCATACTTATACCTGGGTTTAATGTTTATAACAATATGATTTAACTAATAAAAACATAATTGTGAAATACTTTTGCGAATAATACGAATTGCACGAAGTTGCATTATTTTGGTATAGCGAAATCGGAGGGCAATGAAGAATGCAGATCTCAGATATCTCTTGAAATTACTTTTTTCGTCACGACTAATACCTACATGCAGTAACGAACTCTAAGGTCTAGGTCACGATAAACCTTTCTCAAAGCGATTTAACCTAAAAAAATCCTTGATTTTGAAGCATATTATATTAATTTTGCCCGTCATTCTTTGTCTTTATAAAGTATGCACTTATCGTTATAAGGTTATA
This sequence comes from Bhutanitis thaidina, assembly GCA_029286595.1. Classification (NCBI taxonomy): domain Eukaryota; kingdom Metazoa; phylum Arthropoda; class Insecta; order Lepidoptera; family Papilionidae; genus Bhutanitis; species Bhutanitis thaidina. The sequence goes on from JAGSMS010000022.1 coordinate 8,239,149, forward strand.
TTGGTTGAGCAGGGCGAGGCAAGAAAACCAGTTCTGATTTACCATATCGTGCGGTATTTTAAACTCAAATGCAAATAAATCGAACGATGACAACGAACTTGAAATCACAAAGAAAATACTGCAATGTGTTCTGGGGCGGATATACTTTTTTCAAATAGGTCAAAGTTCGACCCATCACTTATGTGAATTGGATCTCTGTATAAGTGAAATAAATTCGATCGTCAAATATTTTTTATATTATCACGATAAAGCGTCTTGGTCAAATCGTATAATTGCAAAAAGGTTGCTTTCTTCATGCAATGATAGTATAGATACAGTTTACAAAACATTGTTTCAGCCGAAGAACTGCATCATCATCTTTGAAAGAGGTTTTTTTGAGATTTATACCCAATAACTATATTAAACACACGGTATCCACGTCTACTTTGCCGCTAGTAAACTTAAATTGTCTATGTAAATTTTTTGAACCTATTTTGTAAACCTACTTCGATTGAAGTTGTTTGCAGGTACCATCGGATGGACCGTTAGTTTATGTTCCACCCCAATCCAGTACAAAACTTGTTAGCTACTAGCTATCAGACGGTTTATTATATCTAAAAAGTTACATATTTATTGTATCAGCCGTTTCAGCCCCTATTAACTGACGAGAGTTCAAGACGCGGTATCAAAGCCACATCTATATATATATGTGTGTATTGTGCCATCAGCCACTAGATTACACACACACAAACCCTGGGTGTTCCTCTGAGGTCGTAACTTACACATCAATAAGGCTAATTAGTGTGTAAACGCTAAAACGCACCATGGACCGGACGTTAAACTCAATAGGCCAAGTTTCCGGTGGCGATAAGTACATACATATAATACATTGATAATAATTGTTATTTTGTGCATACTTGGTTTTAATAATCAAATATCATGTTTAAAATCTACTGTTTATGCTTTATTTCAAACGAATTTGGCGTTATGTAGCTCTCTATGGGGTGTAAGGAAGAATTGACACTATATACATATATTCTCCTCCTCACCTCCTACAAAACCCAAATCCCTCTAACTAGTGATGGGGACTAGCATCACTATAAGCGAGGGTACCGACACTGCACTCACCAACCTCCTTTCGCAACATACGTAGGGAGAGTAAACCGTTCAAGAAATGCATGCTCGATTTTGCTAGCGCTTTATTGTAGATGCCTTTGATCAGCTGTGAACTTGAATAGGCTGATTAACCGATATTACTTATACTTTAAAAGTCTGTAATCATTTTATTAGACATAGAGCCCCGACTCCAGAATTCTAAATTCCACGTGGGTCGCGGTACCAGACATCTCGCATCTTCGAACCATCTTCGGACCAGTTTAAGATTAGCATTTTTTAGATTGTTATCCCGCAATCTGTTGGAAGCCATGAGTTTTTTCTAGCATTTCACTTAGGACCAACGATAATAGATTATTTTAGACTACTATCAGACATACTCTGAGCTTAAAGTCACGCCTGTAATCGTAGACTGCGAGTGTGTGAGAAGGGAAACATCTAAACAGGTGAGGTTCTCATTTGGAGAAAAAGATGGTTTATATTTGGGGTTAAAGTATAAAATTGGCGTTTTATATTTAAAAATTCAAACCTAAATTATTATGCCTTTGCGATAGAACTCTGGCATCTGCACTCTACAAAGTCTATAAAAGCCATTTGACCGCTTCCTGAAAACAGAAACGCAGTATTAACATTTCAATTTGTCTCTGCGGCGTTAGAACCACGTCGGAACTCGTATTCGAAAATTACACAAATTTTTGAGGTCTCCGTGTTTAACTCAAATACTGAATATAAAAACAATTGAACAAATATGGGGATGATACTCATGACCAGAATGAATGATCTGGCTAAAACCGCCCCTAGATGAGGCGACACATGTGGGATGTTATTTATTGATGTTTAATGTTAAATATTTAAGAATTTTCAGAACTGAGCCTTTACGTCGCGTAGTACTCTTTTCTATCTATTCTGCGGGTGCGAGGTACAACTACCATACGTGTACCTGTGGGTGCTATGTAGTGTTCTGCCACCATAGTTTCTATGTAAATAGAAGGTTACGCCTTTTCTAATAGAAGTGAGTTGAAGAGATATACATGTATTTAGATAAATGTTAACAACCCTCGTACTTTAATGTTGAAAAAACTCCAAATTGATCTTTCATTTAAAAATCACATTTTTTATAACTCTACAATGATAAAAAAAACAAAATAATAAGTGTAATCCGAAAATTCGATAAAAAGGGTAAATACCCTTAATGGGGAGGTTTTAATAGACTTTTCACCTGAGCTTATTTAGACCAACGTGTCAGGTGGTCTGCCTGTGGCAGTCTTATTGTCCAGTCCAACGATAAAAATCGTATATGACCCTCGAGAAACTCCTTGGTATGAGTTCTCCACGTAGGGCATCTAATCAGCATTAACTACTCGGCTATCGTAATATTTGTTAATAAAGTCATCATAAATAACCTAAAAATACTGGATAGACATTTAATCGCCACGCTTGACGGTTTGGCCATCGCGGTTTGTCACTGGTCTGATTAATTTCGCCCTTGCATTTTACGCTTGGTCGTCTTCATACGACACCCTCGAGATGGAGTTGCGACATTGCAAATTTTCTTTCCCCGTCATAACAAGACATAACAAAAAGGTTAAATTGTAAATTACAGCATTAAAATACTTTCATTCTTTATATTTAAAAATCATTATAAGGAATGAAAAAAGAAAAATTTAAATTGATGTATATTATTATATAAATATGATTGATATAAAGTCAATGTTTTATTATTACATCCATAGCACATACAAACAAGGTCAAAAAATTGGCGCCCGTTGCAATTATAAATTGATATATTGTCGTCATAAGTAGAAGGCGTTTTCATAAAAACACGAGGAAGTGATCCGCCTAAACCAGTTTCGCCCCGATACGGACCGAAATTAGTCCGATCTTATGATCCAGTACTTCTGTAAAGATCAAGCTGACATTTAGAATGCGTAAATATTTCTTGACGTTAATTAATTTGTAGTGTACCTATTGGTATTGTGTCAATAAATACTTTCTTGATTTAATGTGTTCATGTCATAACTAAATGTCAAGTTACACAACAAAATTAAAAAAAAAAGATTCTATGTTAAAAATAGGTTAAATTATGCTTTGTGAAAGCAAAACGCAAAGAAAGGTAAACACAAAGCGTTATTTATTGCTAACAAAAATTATACAAGTAAAAATTATTGTACTTGTTTTAATCACAACAATCCGAGCCTGTGAACTTTTACAGATAGAATCAGAGACATATGTTTACATATTTGAAATCACGGCTTTCGAACAGGGTGTCTAACAAAATAATGTTGCTAAGCTGCCATATTCAAAAGTTGTCTTGCTTGTAAATCCATCGGGTATATAAACAACAATTTGTTCCGAATGGGAATTGTACTCGCGACCCGTAGCCTGAAAGTCAATCGTTAATTATGTAGGCTTACTATGATTTTTTTCTGAATCCTCTGAGATTGTAGGTACACTACCAGGTTGTTTTTAATATCTTGTAATAGCTTGGTCACAGAGCTCGGTATTCGCGTAATGAAGTGCAAATTCTGACATTGAACGTTATAGTGAGATAAGGTGAGGGCAGTGGGCGGTTTCCATTAACCCGCGTAGTTACTCGGCACACTTAATGCTACTTGCTTTCCCATTACATTCTATTATGTTTATTCCTACGTAAAAATAAAATAACTTATAGAGGAGGATCATGTGCACAGAAGGTATATAGTATTCAGATATTAGCATAATTTTTTAAAGATTACTTACATATAATATAATTTTATGTTTTTGTTAATGACTGAATTTATATTTATCTATCCTTATTTCATCATTATAATAGCCACAACTGCACGTAAGCTTTCTCTAATCAAAACTTTTATCATACTTGCCAAGCGGGTTGGCAACCGCACTACAATGGATTGCACGATTGCACAAAAGAATACTGCATACTATCATTCGGCGTATTTTGTAGAAATGTTCTTACACTGCCGCCCGTGAAATTACTTTTATCTAATACCTTTTTTATAGTAAAATGTTGAGTTAATATTTTGTAGAGCAAGTGACCTGAATATGATCCCCGGTATCAACACAACGGAAATTATTACCTAATTACTGATTTATCGCGCTCGGCGATGAAGGAGGCCTGCATGAGACTGAGAAACAAAAAAGTATTTCCAGCACATGAGAAGTCCGCTATAGAGCCGACTCTTACCAGTTTCAGAACCCTCGAGTTATCTGCCCCGTAGTTCAGGCCTTAGTCGCTGTGTGTGTTGTTATGTACTCTTCTTTTTTATTTTTTATAGATAACAGAAATAAACAAAGTTAGTCGTACCAGAAAGGAAATCCATATAAAATCGATCCTCATCTCGTCACAGAACAATATTTTCCAACTATAACACTATAACAGCTATATTTACTGTATCGATAAGGACATGTCCACTCTATCGAGTATTCTCAAGAACATCATACCGGTGGAATAATGGAATATTATTATCGCATCGACTCGTTCTTGTACGACAGCACTGCAGTGACACTGTAAAACTAAGCGAGACCCTCTGATTCTCTATTCGAACTCCGAACTTGAATAAGCGATTCACTTCTAGTACACGTGTGCCCTGCGCGCGCGCTCAAACTAACTACACTGTTCTCCAACAAACACCTACCGTGCTGACCTTCCCAATTAACAATTTAATTTATGTAATGCACTTTCTTGAGAAGTCATGACGTGTTCGTTGTAGCGAACGCACGCGAGCGCAATCGACTTATCAACTTCAGATCTTAATCCAAAAATGAATTGGGGTGATGAAAAAATAACCATTGTTACAAGGTTTATTAAAAATACCCAAATATATAGATACATAAAATCTATTAAAGGAAACTTATTATTGAATTTCACTGATACAATACGATTAAATAATATAACCCTTTAAAAGAATATAACCCTTTAAAATAATTCCGCTCTTTTTCTTTAAGCACGAAGAACGTAGAGGAATTGTAGACTGGTGTCACAGGTTATTTCAAAAACAAATTAGTGTCCGTGGTAGGGATCATGTCCATATTGTGGTGCTGCGTATGGCTCGTACTGCGGCTGTGATGGAAGCTGTAAGAGTAAAATATTAAACGTTAATATCTTTTTTTTATTTGTCCAAACGAACCTTTAACGTTTTTTTTGTTACTTCTGCATCGGATAAACAGACTATTGCTGAACGTACGCGTCTCTTACAGTTAAGACGATATGTCGTTATACCCACACATGGGATTTTAACCCGAAACTTGATGTGGATGGTCTACAAATCTGTAGTGCGAACGTTTTGCTGACAACAGAGTAATTAAATCTATAACATATCTATAGAAAAATCACACACGACACCACCACAAATATGCAGAAGAATTATTTGCAGTCCATAAAAATACTTGTTCTGTACCGGAAAGGAACCCGAGACCGGCAGCGCCACATGTATAAGCTTAGCCACTGCGCTACCAAGTTGATATCTTTTACCGAGTTTTTTTGGTTAACTCTGGTTAACACGGTTGTTTTGCTATCTGTCGAAAGACATGGGATTTTTCTGACATTTCCTTTAGTCGGCTTTCAAGCCTCCAATGGACCAGATTTCTTAACTTTACAGAGATTTACTCAGACTTAAACTACCTGATAGTTATAACTGGGTTTTTTCTTTTCAGCCACTTCACCATGAACATGTTTCTTAAACAGCAAGCCACTTGCAATTAGTTCTTTTAACTTAAGCTTCGTCGAAAGTAAATTAGCCGCTAACGCTTTGTTAAAAACCTTTAACTCTTTGACTTTTGCTTTGACAGCCCACAAGGCGTCTTTGAGCAGATCCAATTTTCCCATTGAAACGTCATCGTCTTCTTGATACTCGTCGTTGTCATACGACGGTGTTTCATACGCTGCCCGGTATAGTTGTTGCTCTTCTTCGTCCATGGCCACATATCGAGGCATTACGTGTCTTGATAGAGCTGTCAAATAAATTGCTGGTAAATATATTTAGTATTAGTAGGTGTAACAGGTGTAAAGTAAAATTTTCCTTGAAATCACGTTTTTGCGATGCAACTGACTAACAGGCAAGACTCCAAGGCTGATGACCGATAGATGGCAATCCTTAGCCCCTTACATAACCATTTATCGGTTGGCATATTTTCGATCTTCGTGATCTATTTGGGCAATGGCCAATTTTTATGAAAGTTTTCTATTTTTTTACTTATCACCTAAATGAGCCAACGCCCTGGGTCCCACGGATCGATGAACTCTACGGAAAATGGCGCATAACTAATTTTTGTTGCCTAATGGTTTAGGGTGCGGACTACGAAATCTGACATCGCCAGTTCAAGTCCGCCATTTGTCTATTGTCGTTAACCACTTAAGATACAAGCTCTAATGCTTAGTTGGAGTGGTTAACAGGAATATTAGTAATGTTATAACAGCATTGCTAGTATTATCATAAAAAAAACATATGTAAATAATGAGAGAAATATATTAATTTTGTAAGAGGACGACTACTGGTAAAAATAGTAGCAATGATTAGCGCTAAATATTCTCACGAAATATTCCACATCTAATCAAGGTGAATAAATTTAACAAGGTAACTTAGTAGTGTAATGTTTGCGTTATTGAATACATAAAATGTTTTTTGTTTATAATACCAGGTGCCCTAGACTACTGCCTGTCGTCCGGTATTTGTCAGAGATTCGGCAGAAATGTTAATACTTCCAACTGACAACGGGCAGAGTTATTATTCGATTAGATTTGGAACACCAATTGTTCTTTATCAACCTGTGCGTCCAACCATCCCACGCGTGAAAGATTTGCCCATATTCACCGGGCTGGGTGATGAGCGCATTGCCAGAATTATCGTACTAGAGATGCCGCTCCCAGACACTTGTTTGTGGGAAGTGTCGGTCGGCATTCGTTTGGCAGCGGGGTGCACCGTGTGCAGGTGAGGTTGTCATTTGCAGAAAGATCGTATATTCTCCCTTACAGAACCCCAACTAGTGACAACAAACTATATACAGTACATGCGAAGCCCGCCAACCCGCGCTGGAGCACCCTTCCTGGCTCAAATATTGAGTAGAGGCCTTACCTACTTTACATTATTCTAATTTTAGGCGTGGTTAGCCCTTTGTTGCTCCTATGATAATTACTGCGTGTAATATGGAAAGATGATAGCTATGTTCCCCATTCGTCGAATTCTTAATTTAGATTGTTAGACAGAAGCGTTAAGGAAGCCCTGTTAGTCAGCCACGTACAGGTACAGTAATTAAACGAATATTAATATAAAATTAAATATTACCCAAGTGTTGAGTTACCACGAGCTCGGCGAAGAACGAAAATAGCGTAAAAAATAATACACAGACAAGGAATAAACATATTAAGTCCGTCAACCCTCAACCCATTAAAGCGATGTGGCGAATTCTTCCCCGCTCTATAACCCGTGTAGATACCAGTACTCTCCGTGTCCAATCCCACAGTCGGACGATTACAGGATATTGATTTAAGTCCTTGGGTTCGATAATTTCTGCAAACGAGGATTTTTCTACTCTTACTTTCAAAAGTAGATCTACTGTTCGCAAATCTTAACATCGGAATATTAATTTTTAACAACATGTATAATTTTAAACTATTATTATATAAAATCACCACAACTGTGCTACCAGAAGCTTATTACTTTTTACAAGTATGTTTATGTATGTTTCCCTAAAATTACCAATATTTGAGAAAATTGAGATCCTTATATCTCCCGACTATGAGTATGTCCGAGACTGTACTTTTACATATTTAACAAAAATGTTACTTATAATACATGTTAAATAACATCTGTGGGTGACCTTTATGTTCTTAATTCATAATAACTCACCTGGACTTATAAAAAGTAAGATATAAATTGCAGAGAAAATCACCATAGTTAATAGATAAACTAATAATTAAAATTAATATTTGATTCGCGTGGCACCAAGAAAACGAGCTTTGATTTATTCGATATTATGACTGCCAACGACTACAATCATTCGCTTTTTGAGCCACAGAATTGCGACTACCCTCTTTTTAAGCCTTACGTGGAAATGCATTGCTCATAATTGGCACCTTAGCGTTAAGATTTTTAAAAATTTTTTCAAAATATTAAAATTTCTGCTTGGTTTTTTGTAGATGTTAAATTTGGTAAAGTGGTACAGTTTCTTATGATTAATACATTAATCAGTCTTAAGTGGGTCATTAACTTATTCAACAATCGAGGTCTCAACGACGTTCTTCATTTAAATATACTACATTACCCAATGTAATGAAATACCAAAAAATTTTACACAAATTAAATAAATTAAAAAAAAATCAGCGATTGTTGCGTTATTATCAGCCATTTATTCCTTTAAATTATAATAATAACAACCCTTTTCATAAAGTCTTTGTATATGTCTGTTTTATACAGCTTTTAAACCTATAGATAGGGTGACTTTGCGCACTTACTGGAGATTTTGTTGTAGAATGTGGAACAGTCTTAGACAATGTGTTTGAATCCAAGCCGAAACCAATATTCAACAATGTAAGTGTCAGAACATACTCGTACTAATTATTTGAAACACTGCATGTTTTAGAAATATTTCGAGGGAATGTTGTGAAGTCCGCCAACCCGCACTAGGGCACCATTCCCAGCTACAAAACACACTTAAAAATTGTAAGGAAGCGTTTGCACGCTTGCAGTGGTTTGTTTTACTGTCTGGTATTTTTTCATGGGAATCTTTCAATTTGGACACGCGAGAAATGTCCAATTCGTGTGGAAACGTCTCCAAAATAATCAAAATTATGATTAAACTTTGTCTAGTTTGACATGAAAAAAAGGTATAGTAACAGAGATACTTTCTACATAGAATAAATTAAATACCAGCTAAACATTAAATGGGTTTATTAATATATTTATGAAGTATACAATACGATAGGATACAATAATTATTTAAAAGTTACACATAAACCTTTTTCAATACCTACATATTATACCTAGTTTAACAATAGTGGAGAACCCATGTTTAGATCTGTAAACAATTTAACAGTATTTGAAAAAATCAGTCTCCCGAGAAGAAAAACCGTTTCATAAAAGAGCTGCCTAACCGTTTAAAAATAATATAATAAACGATGCGATAACACTATCATAATTTCGTTATGAACCGAATTATCTTATGATAGGCTGGTGCGTAACAATAACGACGTTGATAGTGGCGGTACACAAAAGTAGTAGACTTTCAATATTCCATATTAAAACAACAATAAATAATGGTGTGGGATAATTGTAATATAACACTAAACGGTGGCGAGAGTGGAATCTTTTATACAGGAAATATTGTTACCGGATCTGTGACTCTGGAATTTAAAAAGGAACAAAAAAATAAATGTAAACGGCTACTCGCTATGTGATTGTTCATTTTATGGTTATATTTATGTAATATAATGATGTATGGTAACTGTGCCGTTTCAGATCTATATTTTAAGGTTATTGGTATAAGTAAAGCTAGGTGGTCAAGAATGATGCCTACAGTTCCCTATTTGAGAATTTATTCTGAAACGAATAAGGTTTTAGACACTAGTATCAATGTTTTCAGTGATATGAATGGTATGTATTATATAATTGTTTATTAAACATAGTAAAACATTAGTATTTAATTGTAAAATTGTTTCAGGTACAAAAATACAACCTGGAATAAAGTATTTACAATTCCATTTCACTCTACCGAACGATTTGCCTTCGACGTTCAAAAGTTCCATAGCCAGAGTTTCCTATTTCATTAAAATAAAATGCAAAGCAGCGTTCAATCGTAAAAAGCTAAAATATTTTCCCTTTGTCGTTATGAGTAACGTAGACCTTAATCATCTAGAGGAAAACAAGGTAAGAATAGAATATCGAATAGTAATCCCGTAAGATTTTATTAACGCGTGTATGTGTCGGGAGAGGGAGATGTGTACAGATGTCCAGGTGTAAGGGGCTACGTCAAGGTGATAGATCTATGTAAAAAAAGGGTGGTGGGTTTCAGATCTGTATCTAATTTGTCACATTCTGGCTCAGTTTGAGTGTTTTTTTTATATAGTATATGCAATGAGTGGTTTACGGAGGTCAGTTTGGTTACACTAAGTCATCTCCAATGAAAATGTGCTTAAACCGACGTAAGTGTAATATATACATCGCTTGTAATTGAGATTGGGTTTAACAAATTCCGATTTTCAGTATCACTCGGTCGCCCAAGTCACGTTGGTTGTCTAGCAGGGTACACCACGTGCAGATGAGCTTGGCATTTGTAGAAAAAGACGGTGTATTCTCCTTTACATTTATTTACCAGCTCTAAAAATATATATTAGATTAATCCCTAATTTTAGGTGGCTATGATGTTCGAGATGAATAAATCATTTATAACTTCGGGAACATTTACGATGTATTTCAAAACTTATAGGGGTTTTGCTCCCAAACAAAGTTTGCCGTTTGATATTGATATTAGTAATGAGAAAAAAGTTAAAATAAGTAAAATAATCGTCTCATTAATTCAGGTAAGTCAATATTTTATGTTTGATCAATAGGCTTTGTTATCTTTATCTTCGCCGTTGAACAAACTATCCCTTTGAATGAATATAACAAAGCTTAGTCTTAAGCGTTAAAACAACTTACAATTTTATTTTAACATTTTATCATTACTTTAACGTAAGTACTTGTGTTCTCTCCTTTTACGTGACCATACAGAGGTTATTGCATTATGTTCCCATTTCATAAACCTTAGCAAAAAGCTTAAGTACGAGTTATTTTACATTTATTTCAACATCTTTACAACTGTCCCATATTGTATGCATAATAACAATTTTACTATATGTACATATGAGAAAACAGTTTATTTTGCCGCGCATGTGCTATGCTACTAATACTAAACTTCTAGATAACCAGAATGTACATTTATTGTATAATAACTGGTTAGTGCGTAGGTATGTGGTGACAACTGTCACGCTCTGATGCTCTATACATGTATTATCAAGAGCTCTGTCAGTCCAAAACTAAAAGTACTTTGTCCTTTGACAATTGGAATTATTGGCACAACTACCTACATTGTCAATAGCTATCTAAGTAACGGGTAATGCATTAGAATTTTTTACCCGCAAAGGCGAGTCAGTGCTCTATAATGGCGAAGAATTTGAGCCATTACAGATACCTTTCCAAACCCAAACTCGACCTATGGCGTGATCTATGAATAAGAAATGCAATGGAAAATACACGGTACAATCATTGTGGTTATGTGTATAATCATTTGTGGACATACTCAAAATGTTTTGGACAAAGACTAGTTTCAGTAGTACAAAGATCTCATAGTTTCTTTCTTTAGTTTAATGCGAAACATTATGCAGAAGAACTGTATCTACCCGGTTGTTACTTTTGCATTTCAGAAAGTCGAATACAATGTATCAACAGGATACGCCAATGACGTGAAAAAAGTTTACAAAATAGAGCATAACAGTTTTTCAAATGAGACAAAAGAGACCTGTCGTATATTTATGGACGTACCGCAAATTGCGCCATCTAGTGTCAACGTACCAAATTCAATGATAAATGTCTCCTATGTGTTAAGTGTAAGTAAAATGTATATAAATTATTATTTATTTTTAAACACTTATTCACATTGAATTTTTGTTTTAGGTGGAAGTACTTTTTAAGTTTCATTTAACATTATATGAAGATATTCCTGTGACAATCTCCACGGTTCCGGTCTCGCATTATGCGTAGCATCTAAATGAATCAATTAAATAGATATATAATATGCGAACATAATTTAAAGATCGTAAAAATATCTAGTCATAAAATCCATAACATCATGTTTGTTGTATTTTTTTAATTAACTACTTACTAGCATATCAAATGGTGGGGATTAACGTACTAACTAGGTATAAATAATGTATACAAATATATGTAATTTAAAATATTATTTGATAAAGTGAGTAGTATCTGTAGAAATAGGTATTCCTCTTTATACTTTCTATATTTTATCGTACCGTTAATGTAATTCCTAAAAATGTTTTGCCTTCTAAGATTAGTCTGAGAGTAGTCACGATCATAACAATATTAATAAAATAACCGACATTGTTTTTAAGTAGGTCTTGACGGTTTGCCGGCTGATGTTTGTAACGACATAAAGGCCTCACAATGTCAAGTTAGTAATTATCTTAGGAAGCACTGAAGAAATTATAAATGGTTAACAAATCAAATTTTGTACAAAGTCTACGATATTATGCTATGAAAATAATAATAATATGGTAATAAACCTGGAATATTCATAATAAATCTTTCTATAAGTATTTACAAAGAAATGGTAATGTTCCAAAAACAATTAAACACTTTATTAAATATTCATATATACGTCATATATATAACAGGTCGGGGAAAAGGGTTTTTCGTTGATCATACTTAATTGACATTTCTTTATAATATAGAAATTTTGGGACTTCTGGCCAAATAAACAGCGACAAGTAGTTTTGACAGTCCTATCTTGATGTTAACCTAACACTACCTAAAGAATTCTGAAGGGACCGAAGCTAGTGGAAATCGGAGGGTGCAAGGTTAGGGCTATATAGTGGATGCGTTAACACTTCCCAACCAAGCTCATCAAGCGTTATCGTCATGAAACACCACACCTTTTCTGTTGAAAATTCCGGCAGTTTTTCTCGATTTCTCGCTTGAATCTCATCATCTGTTGGCAGTAGAGATCCGAATCGATGGTTTTGTCCAGCGGTTAAACCTCATAATGAACAATACCATACAAATCCCACCATACACACAGCATCACCTTTTTGCGAGTTAATCTGGGTTTCGCTAAGGACTGCGAAGCTTGGCTGTCAAAGATCATGACCTATTTTGCACACATTTTTCATCACCATTGATCAATCTTTTCAAAAACAGTTCGATTTATTACGATTCAATACAGAATTGCAAATGAGTACACCATTCATAAGTTTTTTTCAGTGAGCCCGTTAGGCACCCGAATATCGAGCTTTTGTATGTCCAGACTTTTTCAAATGGGTCAAAACTGTTTTGTGGTCAACCCACAAGCTCTTCAGCTATTTCGTAACTACTAATATGTAGATCTTGCTCCAATTTCTCAAAAATAGCATCGACTTTATCCGTGACAGGTCGACCAGAGCGAACCTTTAACATCAAAATACCCGGACTGTATTTTGAGGCTTGAACCGATTTTGTACTACTCTTACTGACACTGCGTTATGTTCATAAACGTCACAATTTTTTTTCACGGCTTGTGTCGAATTTTACCCCTTTTCACACATTTCACCGGGAAAACGTTTTCATATTTTTTTTTCAAGGGACGTTTCTTTAATGGTTTAAAAACCAGCCAGTTACAAACAGTACAACCAAAGAGATTTTACTGCAATTTTTTTATTTATAAAATACGAAAAACTTTTTTTACGTATACGACCTTAATTATTATTAAGCTATAATAATACTTTTGTCTTGTGGTATCGGAGTAAGAATCTGTCTCACATTTTTCCCGTAGATGACGTAAGAGGCGACTAAGGGAAAAGCTTTGAATTGTTGAGTTAAAGTGATAACTTTGAAACAATTAAAACTCTATTATTAGGAGTCATACAGGACAAGTCACACTAGAAGAGATATGAGTTTTCGCGAAAGGATCCTGTTCTAGTCAATCCTGATATTTATTCAGGATGAAATGAAATTTCTTACTCTTCGTCGTAAGAAAGATAATTTCGTTTGTACAAGTGTTTTTTACAATCTAAGCTTCCTTCTAATCTACCTTATATCCTTATAAGCAGTTTTTTACTTCAATCATTGCATATATAAACAGACAAAAATACAAAAAAAAAAAAATTTATGCCTTATCCCAAAAAGATTTTTTTTATAATATTTAATCTACCGATAAAGAATGAACAGTATTGTAATAGTTCAGATTTCAATAGTTCTCAAAACTTAATACCTAAAAATAATTATTTCGTCAAAAATAGATAAATAATTAATTAATTCAATGAAATCTTTAGGTGTTCTTTTAAAAACTTTTCTATAATGCTGGTATTTTTTGTGGGTGTGCGAAATTTTATTATTACTTATATATATTACTTATATAATAACCAATACGAAGTACGAAGAAGACATCAATTTCCTCAAACTCCTCGACTTGACAAATTTTTTTTTTTTGTCAAAAGTCATTATTTTTTGTTTCGAATCTGCCATCTTGTAGTAAATTACCCAGGCGGAGCTTCTCTTTTTATACTCTAAGTATCAGAATAAAAAATAACCCATCGCTGGGCACATACATTTTTAAAATTATATGATTATTTATGACATTGGTACATGTATTTCAATTAGTCTCGTTTTTACTATTATGCCCATAATAGCAATGACTTTGGTCTAACTAATTAAATATAAAGAATCTTTGAAAAAATCTTTGGATCTCTTACTCTGTTTAAATTTATATTTATAGTGTACGTATCTACGATTTGTGCTATTAATCGCTACATAAAAGGTCATGTATTTTAAAAAGAAAAGTTACAAGATGTTCTAAAATATACAAAATACATTGAATTCATTCTGTTCTAAACAGAAAAAAAATTGAGCAAAAGTTTCGGATGCCCGCTGGCGGTTACTTTGCGTGTTGCGGGTAGAAGTGGGCGCGGCGCCGGGTGTGTCACAAGCCTGCGCGGCTCTTGTACAAGTCATCCTCGAGGTCGAAGGCCGGGTCCGCGTATCCGGAGTCGTCGTAGCGTAGGGATCTGTGGCAGTATGCACAAGGTTTGATCAGATTTAGTACACACTACAGAATAAGATGATACAATTCTTCATAAAATCAAATGAATAATACTCGGTTCTTTGTATTGGCGTAAGATATTGAGAAATCTCCCCACTTCAATTTCTGGCGTTCTCTGATAAACACTTTCTTCTCCGTAACTTATACAAAAATAATGGAGCTGGAGGTGTTGACATAAGCCATTCAGAGACACGGATTTAATACAACCAGACTCGGAAACCACATGCTTTGCGCACATATTAATATCGGATGAAATTCGAACCATTTAGATTACACAGACTCAAAGCGGGGAGCTTCGTTGCGAGGACACATGTAAATATGCTCTACGTAATATCCCTGCTGTCCCAAGCGTTACGATTACTTCAAATCAATCCAACGATATCCAACTCGAAAGAGGCCCATGAATATACAAATTATTTTCATATACAAAACCTGGGTACAGTTTCGAAACAAAACCTGGGTACAGTTATCCAACTCGAAAGAGGCCCATGAATATACAAATTATTTGCTATATTTCAAACTAAGCTATGATTCAAACAATAGACCCACTAGATATTAATGTAATATTTATATATAATAAGCTTATCAATGAGTCACGCAATTGTTAGAAGTTAGTTTTTTACTGTGGATTTTTCTGACTTGTGGTTTTCGATTAATCGAGTAACCTTATAAAATTTGGGATGCGCATATTATGCACATTTACTCAATACAATATTAAAATGGAATGGAATGGAATGGTATACATCAAAACTATTCTATATATTTTTGGCTTTATATTGCATATTGCATTGCATACCAAAAGGCATTAAATTATGCGATAATGAAGTCATATTAATTTAACTGTACCCAGGTTTTGTTTCGAATCCTTCGCGCTGCCCACCTGGCTGTTTAATTCAATTCTATCATTGGGCAGTCGTGCTTATTCAGTTCAAAAGCAAGTAACTTGAACAAGTTGAAATTCGTATATTGTACTATTACTATCATAATGTTCTAAATCAGCGGCTCCCAGACTTTTTTTCTCATAGACCACTTTCAAAATTTTGCTGCTTTCGGTGGACCCCCTGCAGCTACATTTCTACCATATTCCCAAAACTCGATAAAAAATGTGAAGAATAGATCTAACTATGGAAGTTTGCGTTGCGGCTGAATTCCAACCACGCATTATCAACTTTTTCTGACACTGGCAAACACTAACATCGATTCACTTTACCTTACTTATTTTTTCCAAATTACAAGAAACAGTCGCAGAGCTTCTTAAAACATTATCGGCCTACATTGATAGGTGAAGTCAAGCCTACATTGATAGGTGAAGTCAAGCCAACATTATAGTTCCTCACTATCGAAAGCAAATAATTTTTCGTGGACCCCCTCTTACGAATTGCGAACCTTCGTCGTTTTGTCACGCCAACGTAGACCCTTGGGGGTCCACCAGGACCACTTTGGGAACTAAGGTTCTAAATTAACGAAGCCAGTAAACCGAAACGAAACCATTAACATCAGAACATTTTAAAGCTCAAATTTTTATAAACCATCAATGAATATTTAAAAAGTTAGCATAAAGACGATGTTTACAAAATTATTAATAACTGTAATTATGGAATAACCTTCAAAAAGTGTAAAGCTTATTTTCGAAGATCTCAAATACTTTTTAAAATCCTTGAAAGATTTTACTTTGCATAGAAGATATTATATTCATCGATAAGTCACGATTCAATGCGTAAAATTGTGGCGATTGGGATAACCCACTGTAAAAACGTTGGAAACGTTTACTTAAAATAGAAGTATGGAAAAGGATGTTCGTTTAATTAAAATAATGTATTAAAAAGGTCAACAACATATTTATTTATTTATTTATTCTTTATTGAACCATATACGAGTACAATATATGATCAAAAGGCTATATATATGTAAAATACAAAAAATAATTATATACAAATATAATAAACTACATATATATATTTAATATACATAACAATAACTAATATACATACATATAGGTATATATTTATATATGACATTATGATGACAACTCAGTAATTATGAGCAATTTTTAAGAAACAATAAAGATTAAATGAAAGTCAAGAATATTTGTAGAAAATATTATCCCTTATCACGTGTCATAACTATTGAGTTTCCGTTGTTTCAACACGTCAAGGGTTAACGGTCTGGTGACTAAGAGAGAACGGTTCGTTTTCAGTGATTTGGTCTCATCAATCATTATACGAAACCAGAGGCAAATTGTCATATAATATATAAGAAACGCTACGCTTACCTGTCTGGAGTTCGAGTCCTGCACCTCGAGGGCGGCGGCGAGCGTGAGGAAGCACGTAGCAAGGCAGGGTCGTCGTATCGTCGCGAAACCACAGTAAAGTCGTGATGTGCGTCGATTAATTTTTGTAGACGGGACACCATTTCGAAGTCAGATACGGAAGATGGCACGAGGATACCTAAGAGCTTCGCAATCGAGTTCCTGCATAAATGATTGTCCTTAATTTACAAATAAATAAAGTAATGAACACCTCACGATTGCGAAGTCAGAAAATTTTTCTTCTGTGTGACAGACAAGTTTAATGATGCATATAGACAAATATCAAAAACTTTTTACTTATACTATAAATATATTATATATATATCTCTGATTTTAATAGTTTGTTAAGGAATTCTCCAATGAGGAAGTCGGAACGCAATAATTTTTGCAGATATGCACATTTTCCTTCTCTGAATAATATACGAGCCATGATGATTAGTTTGCGATATAAAAAATGTTAGTTTATTAAATGGATGACAAGATGGTGCATTTAAATAAAAGCACAATCTTCTGTAAGTAATAATAAATCGTTTATTTGTCAGAATAATAATTAGGTATAATTATGATGGAGATTATTAAATTTACCCATTAGATACCGTCAGAACAGCGTGCAAATTTTAATTATAAGTAGGTTTCAAAATACATTAAATATTCACTTACACCTGTGTAATTATTATAAATTAAATTAATTTGTAGCTGATTAACAAATTAACTTAAAAATAAAATAATTTACAATTCTTCATCCATGTTGTTTCTTTTAGAGCGAAACCCGCGAAATCATCCGTGTATAATCTAAGAGTTCGGTGTACGTATTCAATAAATAGGTACGTTAATTCATAAGATTTCGAACAGTGAACGTAACATAAATATTGTGGTTTTTTTTTGGTATGGAACCCATTCTTGTCAATCTCTGTATCTTTCATTGATTGAATATATTGCCGTTTTAAACCTAAGTCATAACTTTCATAAACAGTATAAATCTTATCCAAATCGGTCGCGTAATTTTTGCGATAGGATTCTATGCCAGTCAATTCTGATAAAAAGTATTGCTACTTTTAACTTGAACCATAAGCTTTCAAAAAGTGACAATCGTATCAAATCCGTGCATTATTGTTCACGTGATGTCTGCATAAACAGAGAAACAACAGGAAGAAAGTTATTCTTATTTGGGTTTGGAGTCCGACCTTTAACTTATTCCTAGAGGTTTTATGCAATATATTTAACGTACAGACACAGCGTTTTACAGTTATATAATAGTAAACACAAACATATTAATATTTAATGTCTATGGGAAAAATTTAATTTATATATAACTATAATATTTTTTATAGTAATATATAAATTAAATTTTTTATTACTGTTTCTTTTAGAACGCGTTTTATATGTAAGAGGACTTTTAGCTCTTTACCTGAAGCTCTGTAGCTGCGCTTCTCGCCTCTGCAACTCTGCAAGAGTCTCCTTTGCTCTCGCCAAGTCTTCCCTCATCATGCTAATTTGGTGTTCGGTGGTGGTTCTTTGCTGTTCAAAGGTCTCTCCAGCTGTTCGCATTTGTTCTTTCAGAACGTTCACCTTGCGGTTGTAACGAGTTCGAAGCATCTCAGCTTCATCCAATTTCTTTTGCAGTTCTTCGATTTTCCGCGTTCGCTCTAGCGATGAAATCTATAAAGGCATGATGGCGACATAGACAAACAATTTAAAGTAATTTGCGTATTAATAGTATTAATAAAAGTAAAGTGAGAACAATTCTAGGAAACTTATAAAGAAAGAAGTACGTTAAGTTTTATAACATGAAAACTTGTGCTATGCCATAGTTTGAAACTCAAAACAGGGAGAGTGATTTGTGAAAATATTTTAAGAAGGATGGTTTTTTTGTAAATCGTTTTAAGGAACTATCGCCTGCGATTCCATATTTTTTAGATGGTTAAGATGACCGCACAGTTCTGCCTGGGACTCAACCACAGAAGAAGCTAATATTTATAACACACTTTATTGGTTTTCGGGTCTGTGAGTGATGTCGTTGTCTCTCTGAACCTTCCTCCGACCTTATCGTATATGTAATTTTCGTTGAGGTGGAGATGTGTAAGTTTTTCAAGTTGGCTGTAACCAATGGCATACGGCACTATGATATATCCTGCGAATGTAATAATACGGTGATCATCGGAGAAATTTCATCATCATCAATATCAAATCCAACAAAATATGTTAAGCGAATTGAGTATAACTTTGACTCCGCAGGTCCGCTTAGCGTGTTCCTTTGTTTTGATCTATTTGAATAAATTCAAAGCACTTTTGTTATTGTTACATATAACTCTTCGAATGAGATCACGTTGGTATTAAGAAAATTACTTTGACCCTGCGAACCAATTATTCCAGTAAGACTACTTCGAATTGCTACTACCTGTTAGTATTTCAGACGATATCCGTATAGATACGAGTACACATGCGGGCGTCCAATATTAATAAATAATAATTATTTAATTGGCCAATTTTAGATATAACTTGTGTATTAACAAAAACATTTTATTTGCGTTACGTAATAAATAATTTTTAATCCTTGCTGAAGCCAATACTATAGAGATACCTCTACAATAATAAGTTATTCATAAGTCCTTTCCAAGTACAAGTGCAAAGTACCAGTACTTATAAAACTGTTTGAATATTATAAGAGTAATGATCTTTTTGCTCCAAAACTAGGCGAGAACTTTTAATATTAAAGCCAATGACTTTCTGCTTAACTACCTGCTATTTGTGCTTAAACGGTTAGTTTACGAAAGGTCAACGAAGATAATTCTAGGTAAAGACTTACTCGAAGTGCTTCAGTGTTAGCGCGTACACTTCGGTACTTTATATACAGTGGTTGTCATATAATTAGAAATACTTCTTATGAATAAAGAAAGTATAACTTTAACGTATAAATGTTCGTAAAAAATATATACATTCAATAATTAATAATCATGCAATAATGTAGCTACTCAAATAAAATAACTCATTAAATGCATAAAATATAAAACATATCTTACTTTTAATTACAAATTGAGTCTTATACATTTTTTTGTTTCTGGACGCTTGGGCGCCTAATTAGATACATTTTAAAAAAGCATCCATAGCTCGTTCTTTTTTTGAAATTGGAGAATAACATTTCTTTCAAATTCATTAAAATGAATTTTTTCGCCTGATGACCCGAGAAACATCTCGTCAAGATTGATATGCCGAAGATTAGTGTAAGCTAAATTGTTTGGAAGAATCTCTCGAAAGGTACCGCTTTTTACCAAGCAACACCGAGATAAGCGTTTTTTAATCGCTAAAAAATATGTTAATTGGACGGTACAAGAATGCAAAAAAGTGTTATTTTCAGATGAAACAAAAATAAATATGGTAAATTCCCATGGAAAGCGCTATGTTAGACGTCCTGTAAACAATGCTTTTAATTATAAATACACAAGGAGAATAGTCAAGCACGGTGGCCGTAACAATAAAGTTTGGGGGTGTGGATGTGGAGTTGGACCCATTCGGAAGATTGAAGGTACAATAAATCAATGGCAATACCAAAATATCTTAGAGCACACAATGATTCCCTACTCGGGCGATCATTTGCCTGTAACCTAGATCTTTCAGCATGACAATGCCCCTAAACACACAGCCAATAGCGTCAAATGTTTCCTTAGCGAACAGCGTATATACGTTTTAGACTGGCATGCAAATAGTCCGGATTTGAACCCGATAGAAAACCTCTAGTATATTGTTAAAAAGAAAGTCTCAAACAACCGTAACACCAGTCAAACGAACTATATGAAGCATTTGTTGAAGCATGGAATTCAATCCAAATGGAAAAATTTATGAAATTGATTGATTCAATGCCACGTCGTTGCAGTACTGTTATTAAAAATTAGGGATACGCCACTAAATATTAATTATAACTATTGGTAGGCTGTGGATAGTAGCTATTTCGTAAATAACAATACTAATTACTAATACAAAAAAATATTCTTTTTTATACTTTTTTTGTTGTTGTTTCTAATTAGTTGACCATTATTGTTCATACCTTAAAGTGATTTAAATGTTTGTCCGTAATATAATATTGAAACTGCATTTGTGTAATGGGATTTATATTGTTTTTCTAATAAATGATCAATCGTTGAACAACAATATGTTGTCCTATTTATTAAAATTGTCCTGACAATAACATTCTTGAGATTACATATAAACGTTACAGAAACTACTGCAACACTCTTTTAAGAAGGTAAAAAAGAACCTAAGAAATAAATCAAATTAAATCTGCAAAAAGCAGTAAAGCAACATGGAATGCAGTTAAGTCCATTATTGACTTCAACACACAGAAAGCCTCTGCAGAGGATCTGCTACGCTCATCTGACGATCTGTCATCGGCAATCAATACAATAAATACATACTATGGCAATGTTGGTAAGCTACTTGCAAGTTCAATAGATAAACCGAAATTAAATTCTACTCCGTATAACTTTGATTCTTCGCGAATTCTTAAGTCTATAGTAATGCTACCACCGGATGAAACTAAAACAGAGGCAATAATAATGAACCTAAAGAATGATTGTGCAGTTGGATGGGACTCCATACCCACTA
Organism: Bhutanitis thaidina; assembly: GCA_029286595.1. Lineage (NCBI taxonomy): Eukaryota > Metazoa > Arthropoda > Insecta > Lepidoptera > Papilionidae > Bhutanitis > Bhutanitis thaidina. Next base: position 8,260,927 of record JAGSMS010000022.1, read on the forward strand.
AGATTTTGAAAATAGCAAAACATATAATAGTCCCCTCCTCTTACTAAGCTCATTGCAAATTGTCTTAGTTGCGGTACATTCCCTCATGTTTTTAAGAGATCTATTATAACCCCAATTCACAAGGGTGGGTCGAGGGATAGTGTCACAAATTATCGGCCAATATCAGTTCTTACAGCACTCTCTTAGATACTGGAAAAGGGTCTAAATTCTCGTCTTATACACTTTTTAGAAGAAATAACATTTTGTCGGAAAACCAGTTTGGAATTCGACCAGGTAAGAATAATGAAGATGCTGTTAGTGCACTACCTAACTATTTAACGACACATATTGATGCAAAACGGAAATGCTTAGGCGTATTCCTCGATCTAGCTAAAGCTTTTGACACTGTATCTATTCCCATACTTGTGGAAAAGCTAGAACGTATTGGTATCCGCGGTAACGCTCTTTTAATCTTTAAGAACTTCCTGTGCGATCGTTTGCAAAAAGTTAAAATTGGCAAGCATATAAGTGATGACGCTACTGTTTCGTATGGTGTTCCACAGGGCAGTATTCTCGGCCCAAGTCTCTTCTTGATCTACATTGATGATTTGTGTCAACAAACATTTACAAATGGTCGAATATTTACATATGCAGATGACACAGCACTAATATTTCACGGAGGGACTTGGGATGAAGTTCGACTTGCCGCTGAAATGGGACTTCACAAAGTAAATCATTGGCTTCAGACGAATCTTCTCACGCTTAACCTTTCAAAAACAACATATACTCAATTTTCTTTTGCTAAAACTAAACTAAAATTAATAGACATCAAAGTTCATTCGTGTAACTTATCACTGGGTGGACCCTGTCCTTGTTTTTCTATCTCCAAATCACCTACTGTGAAGTATTTAGGAGTTCTGCTAGATGAAAAACTAAGCTGGCGTCCACACATAGACCTTTTGACTACTCGACTTCGAAGACTTGTATGGGCTTTTCAAAATTTAAGACATGTCGCTGATTTTGATCTCATGCGCATGGTCTACTTTGCATTAGCTCAATCTATAATCGGGTACTGTATCGGGATATGGGGAGGAACATACAAAACATTTTTGATCCATCTTGAACGAGCGCGAAGATCGTTACTCAAAGTTATGACCTTCAGTCACTATAGATTTCCCACGAGATTACTTTATGAAAGATGCCGAGTTTTTACCGTTCGTCAAATGTATATATTCCAAATAATCTGTAAACAACATAAGAACACTCCGTATAATGAAAAAAGATATAATAGAAAACGCACAATACCTAACATCCACACACCTTTTAAGTATCTCACAGCAACTGCAAGGCGGCAGCGTGGTCATTTGTCTAAGTGTTTATACAACAAAATAAATCGGAGACTTAATATATATCCACTTACAGTTCATAATTTGAAAAGAAAAATGAGAACATGGCTTCTTACATTAAACTATGAGCAAACAGAGACTTAATCCAGTGAGCAAAATTATCCTGTTCAATAACTAATACAAATTACTGTACAATAATTAAATTAAATTACCATAAGTTAAACTTGTGAGTCACAAAGTAGTTATTCGTTCATTACACACACACACACACACACACCTCACACACCCACACGCATACACAGACGATCTCAGTATATACATTTATATATATATATACATATATATGTTCAAAGCATCCGTTAAGTTACTTTTTAATTACTTTTTTACTAATTTTGTACTAATATCTCGACTATTTTAGCTGTTGTTTTAAGAAATTATTATTATTAATCAACTTGGGAGAAGACACTGACCTCTGTAATACAGGTTCTTAACCTAGCACGGATGTCAGGGAATTCATACTTTGTGGTCCATATTCTTATGACAATAAAGATTATTATTATTATTATTATTTATTGTTTAATTCCAAAATAAAAACGGTTGTGGTGAAGTATCTTACATAATGTCAAAGACCGTTGGTAGTGTTTCTAATTATACGACCACCACTGTATATATATAATATATCCCACCCAGTTGAGAACTGCCGATAGTATCCGACTATTCTGCAAAGTTGACCACAGTCACGCCGTTGGTGTGGTCAAATTCGGCCAGGAGGTCACCAATATACATATATATAATTATTTTTCTATGCTTGAACGTTGTTTCTTGACGTTTGACTAAAAATGGGATTTCAAGGAAGTTGATGGAACTTTTTGAAATTGTTGCTCATAATTCCAGAAGTACTATATCTTATATCTATATTTTATCTTAATTGTAAATGTGAAAGTTAGTATTTTTCTGAACGACACAGTATGGAAACAAATACGCTTTACATTACGTCACTCTATACTTTTTATTAAAATTAAAGTTTGCCACAAAATCTGTAACCACGCAGGCGAAACCGCGGGCAGTCGCATACACACATAAACTGACTTTGTATTCCGCGGCGTCGGCAAGCTGTGCGTTGAGATCGCGCAGCTGTGCGCGCGCGTCACTCAGCTGCGCGGCCAGCTTGTCACACTGGCGTGCCAGCTTCTTGCTGCGACACACCGCCTCATCGCGCTCCGCTTGGAGCACCGCGCGCACGCGGGAACTCTCTTCCTGTCCATAAAGTATTCTAATGCAGCATAGATATCAGAATGGTTTTGTAAAGCGGTAATGAACAGAGATCGATTTCGAACTGTGTTCATTACTTTTGATTAATAAACAGAAGTGTGCACTAAATTTCATTCTAACATTATAAATGCGAAAGTAACTCTGTATGTTTGTTTGGACCGAGTTTAATGAAATATGATAGACTTGATCCTTGCGAAAGGACATAGCTACTTTTCATCTCATGAAAACGGGAAAATTTTCCACGCCGAAGAAGACCCGTGCGGAAGCTTTTGTTCAAGACGTATCGATCGTAAGAATACTATGTAACGACACGAAGAAGTCGTTTACCTAAATGAGAGTGTCTCCCTTCCTTAAAACTTTTTTCCCAAAGCACCTGTGTTCCCCTGGATGTTCGTGGGTGTCGGATCAGGTGAGCTGATGGCTAATCTGTCCCATTTTCTATAAGAAATAATAATTGCAAAGTCTTGCGTTCAATTGCACTACATTCCACACCATTAGACATAAAATAAATTAGAAATTGGCCTTTAAACATTTGCTCAATACTGCATAACGACAACAGGAAGTTTATTAGTTAAACTTAAACTAAGACAAAGTCATTGATTATAATCCTTTTTTTAACTGATACCTGAACACTTAACTTGCGCCGCAATAAATCCAAATGCAAATCTTTTCGTTGTAGCTGCTCTCTAAGTATTCTTATTCTACGTTGCAACTGGTACACCACAGCCGTCTGAAATATCATTAAAAAATGTGTTTCCAAACGAATAAAGGCGCATACTTACAACAAAATAAGTGGTAACTCATTAGTGTGTTAATATTGCAATTAAAGACAGTCCGAAAATCTGCTTCAGCATAAAAGTAGTACCCGTAAGTCGCAACGTTCTTAAAATACGGCTCATACAGATTACCTACGTATATAAATAATGTGAATAATTCGAGTTATAAGGACCAGATATATGTTTATAATGGTTGGAGCGATCAAGAATATTAATGGATATTTCCTAGAGCATCGATTTTTCAAGTCAGCTATGTTTCTTTTACAAGGATATGTTCCTATGTTCCTTACAGATCTATCCTATCTAAGGGAGAAACCAAAGTGAGTCGAGAGTGTGCAGAATTAAACCTTAAACCAAACATACCACCGTGACTCCTTCCAGGGATAGACGTTATAAGAACAACTTCTCTTCTAATAAAATATTCTACGGGGTCATGGTACAATCCCGTTTAAGCCGGCCCATTCGATGACCAGCAAAAGCCGCCACTTGACCCTACTACGTATAATGTTGATATGAATTATTAGTACAGTAATATTATACTAAGGGCATAAGCAATAATAAATAGTACTACGTAATTATTTGTTATGCTTATGCTAAGAGCAATAGTCACTGAGTTATATGGCTTAACATTGAAGCAAGTGAGAATTGTAGAAATTATTGTTTTAGCCTCTACACTCTACTATGTTCATTATTACTTTTTGTTTTTAACTTTAAAATATATTTTTTATCTGGAAAAATTATAATATTTGTTACTGTAATTTTATGTAAATAAACGTTTAAAATATGGACCACATTCCCATGAAAGCAGATGCGGAAGTGAAGGTAACGTTATATTACTGCTAATAAATATGCTGACAAAATAATTTTGACCACCGATATCCGGTATATAATTAATTTAAAATAGGTAGGTGCAATTACTTCCTACAGTAATTATCTAATTACCTATTACTGAAATAATTAAATACTACCTATACTGTGATGAGAATTTTTACGTTGATTGATTTGCAGTGTTGATGCGTTAGCGGGTGTCGTGCTTAAAAACTTCAAAAAGCCTTTTAGGTTTTTTTTAAATATTTTAATGTCTACGTTAATAATATCATGCCAATTTGATACGTTTCTTACTTCCTTAAGATATGGTAAATCATGAAAAGACCTTTCCCTGCGCAGACGCGGCAGCGTGCCATAGTATCCATAATATAGCACCTACACAAACACATATAAATAAAAGCTTCATAAATTGCAGTAGAAACAAATGCAAACTTACAGTGTTAAAATTAATTAAGTCAAAAAAATTATATTTTCGGGGACATGTGAAGATCAGCCCGCACTGGAGCAGCGTGACGGACCCTCCCCGGCTCCAAACTATCTCAAAAGAAATATTTGAGAGACCTTTGCCTAGTAGTGCGAATTTACAAAGGCTGCACTTTACTTTATACTTTTGTTTTAATCACAAAATATGTTGGTGGAGACAATTCGTAAAGAAAAATGTAGGTACGTCATAGAAGTTTTTTAATACCAGGCCTAGGCAAAACAATAACATCTCATAATATGCCAATTAATAAAGTTTAATCTAAAAATGTTTTCAATCATTGTAAAATTTAAATGATAAGTAATATTATCATCTCATTATCATCAATAAAAAAGATAACGAACTATACTCCGGCGACCGACTTGTGGCGGAAATCTCTGTAAATAGTATAGAACCCAAATCAAGCGCTTTATTAAAAAAGCTCCCAATTTACATTAAATTTGTGACAAACATGATTAAAGCATCGCTAAGGTTGTAAACCAGTAGTACAAGTACAGTACTTTAAAAGATAGTGGTACAAGCAACGTTAAAAAAAAGTGTTGAAAAGTTTCAAAGCGCGGCAATATTTTTTTAGACAAATTTCCGGCTTAAGGATGATCGTGACATTCGATCAAGATACTTTTGCATAATTTATTTTTATCGTTAACCATTTCGTCTAATATGAAGTCATTATTAAGTATTGATTACATTGCTTAGCAGATAATTAGACCAGCATATGTAGCAAATTACCCAAGAATGCATTAACAAGCGGGTTAGGTTAAATTGTATTTAAGTTATCATGCATATAGTGCCTGAACATCGATATTGTTTTCAACAACATGATGCACAAATGGATAGGCAAATTAAAAATACAGACAATATTCTATATTTTACTATATACTTTGTACATGAAATTTGTAACTTCTATACTTTGCTCTTGAAATGTGTACAAAATTCTAAATAAAAAAGGTATATGTGACACAGTAATAAAATGTAACACGAGCTTCAAAATACATAAAAAAAGAATCACAAAATTTATTTTAGGTACAAGTATTTGGTAGGTACTCTACAAAACTACAAAAAGTACCCAACAAAATCGACATTCTGCATACGATCTGTCTGTAGACAGCAATGGCCTGATTTTTTTAATAATTTTACTCCAAAGACTACTTGTACTCGAATGTATAATATTCAACCTTTCTCATGTACATAATATGCATTCCGTACAAACTGACCTTGTCAACAATTTTATCGCTCTCGAGCCTCGCCAGTTGCTCGGCCCGGTGGATAATTGATTCAGTGTGCAGCTCTATGCCGACATCCTGGGTCAACTCATCCATATTTAGTGTCCTGCTCAGACGCTCGAGGAATGCTACAAACTATAACAATAAAATAGTTTTCATCGTAAGTAAAAAAAAGGTATTGCCTCACAGTCACAGCCTTCCGCCTGTTGATACTGGCATCAAAGGTGACTTATTATAAAACATCATAATTAAATATCAACCCACATATTTAAATAATTCTTTTGGTTTTTTTTGTACGGACAAGATTAAGTTTTCAAGGTACGTAAGGGAGTAAGTATATGCTGTCAAAGGGTAAGTGTGAGTTAAATGGTTCTAGTTTAATTTTACGTAGTATACTATTTGGGCTACGTTGGCGTTACTACATTACTTGGCGTAGCCAAACGTGATTCTGCGCACTGTTCGACTGTGACTGTTCATTTCTCCGGAAGATAGAACGTGACGGTTTGCTAGCCGTGTCTGCCATGTGATTTTCAAGGCTTTTCCTTTAAGCGCTGGCTACAATATTTACGGAAACAAGGACCCTCCTTGAAGGAGTAAGAAGGCAGATTCCTACGCCGCTTCCACACGTTTACGCTTTATAAAAATATTATTAAAATGAAATAGATGTAATATCCTAAATTCACTGACATTAGCTTTGTCTTTACGAAGACCGTCGCGGGAAAGTTCCAGAGCGTTGAGCTCAGATTCCAACTTGTGCACTTTGACCTCCAGCATGTTTCTTTCCTCTTCAAGGATTCGAACTCGATTGTTAACTTGTTCCTGCATGAGCGAGCTTCTGCTCAACTGTTGTGACTCCATAGCAAGCTTGTCGCGCAATGCTTCTATTTGCTGGTGGAAACATATGGAATTGATTAACGCGTTCAGAGAAATGATTATTGAATAATTAAACACGTTTATTATGCAGTTCTGTTACTTATAAGGCTTTGAATCAACAATAATTCCGAATAACTAAATATAACGTTTACGACGTGGAGTATTTTACGATAAACTGTGCATAGTTTTAAATAACTATTATTTCTGTTATTAACAACTTCAATATGCTTGAAAGATTGTGTTTGGCGCATAGAGTTATTATTAATATATATATTAGGAGATGATGCACGACAATAGTTAAATGGCGGGCACAAAAGTAAGATGCGATAACTCATTAATATGCTTATTAACGCTTTCGATTAAATTAAAAGTTATAGATTTCCGATTATGTATCATTATATATTTTATTCAAATTTATGGTCGATAGTAGTCAACTGCTCAAAATACTATGTTACGTATATAGTACCCAAAGCAGTCGTCTTCATTTTCCCGTATATGTTAAGGAGCTTAAAAAAGTCACAAAATCATAAGAAGGGTCAGATTTAGTGCCAGAGTCGCTGGCCATACGGTCCATAACCCGATCCAAAAATCAATATTTTGTAAGGTGCACTAATACTTTTTTTATTGTATTGGGATGACAAACGATTTAACAGTCCATAAAAGCCATGAAAGTACTGAAACTTAGAGTGTACTGGACCCCTGCAAACTATTACAATCGAAGAAGTTTACAGAAGCGTTGGCACCCCTGAGGCAGGCCAGCCGCTAGCTCGCCTGAACGCCCGCGTAATAAACGTCTTTGCTGCCCCATATCCATACTATACTTGTCTCACAAGCGGTGTTTAATAAAATAATTTATTCTCTTCATTACTACTTGATATATTTTGGCAACGTTCTAAACAAACCTACTACCTACTATTAATGAAAGTTTTTAATTAAAGCAGGTAGTAATATGTGTGTGAAATCAACAATATGTGCGATCGTTAAGTTTTTTGTTAAATTAAATGAATAAACTTCGTATTTCTGGAAGGTTTTACGGAAACTACTCTAGTTATGTTATATCTTGTTATGGCCGTGGTGGATGACATTACATGGAGGATGATCATTTTCTTTAACTAAAACTATGTCTCCCAGAGACACAGTAATTGAGGTGTCTCAGATGACCAATTATATTTCTAAAAAATATTTAGATACTCCTTAGACTGCCTAGTAAGCTGCCGTCTCTTAAAACGACAGTCACGAAACATCTAGGGTAGGTTACACTGGATGTATTTTTAATTTGTAACATTATACTATATAATACTTATAGCATACATTGTACTGTTCTACAGACGATGAGACTTGATTCTCTCGGTTTCGATTGATAACAGTAAGCCAATCCAATATTCCGATTTTGCATATCCTGCGTACTAATAGCATCACTTGTGGCGACACTGCGCATACCAACCCGCTTGCTTAGTGTAGTGAGTTTGGACAACCCTTGTATGAAATGTTATTTTAAGATAGTTGTATGCAGCATTGTACTAACACATGAGTAAATATTCCTATTAAAAAGGTTGTATGTGTAACATATCTCGTTAGAAACTTTAGATTTTCTAGAAATTGCGATGTTTGGCAAGGTTTGCTTTTTTGATTAAATCAGAAATGAATCTGAAAAGAAATTATAAAACAATAGAAAAATAATACAATACAATGCAGTTATACAAAATATGCACGTACCATCGATTTGTCTTTATTTTCGCCTAAAATTTCACGAATTCTGTCTTTAATCGTGCTCTCGTGTGCCTCGACGAACCGGGTTGGCAAACTTAAAAGTATAGCTATCGATTCCATCGTGTTACGGAATTCTGTTTGCACCCTTTGATATTTCTCGTCACGGTGTCTTAAATCCTCTGCAAAATTATTTTAGGTGTTAATTATCTTAAAAAAAAATAAAGCAGTGCCCACTGCTAAAAATAAAGTAGTGGGCAAAGCCCTCCTTCTCAAATACGAGTATCAGAGAGGGTTTTTAGAAGCTGGGAAGGGCCCGCCACGCTGCTCCAGTACGGGTTGACGGGCTTCACATATCCTTGAAATAATATTTTTTATTATTTTTCAGATATTCAGGTTTCCTCACGATGTTTTCCTTCACCGCTGAGCACGTGGTAAATATCTTAATTATGATAAATATGTTTAAGACAGTAAAATCATTATTTTACTTGTATTAAATATTAATAGACTTTTAACTTTCATCTTCAGCATTCTACATAATCAAGATAAAGGTCTGTCAAATGTTGTTACGTTGTACGAAAATATTGCTTTTAACAAAACTTTTACTATTTTATTATTAAGAGAACTAAAACACAACTGCTTGTTCACAGTGCCTTAATTTGCGTGGTTATTTTTTTTAACTATTCGTAACAATACCTTTAAGTTGTATAATGATTGATTCATTTTGATTAACATTGTCCGTTACAACATTTAAATTTTTCGAGCAGTGTGACAACTTTTCCTTTGCTTCGTGTAGCTCTCTTTCTAGAACTCTGTTTTGAACAGCTAGAGATTCCTTTTCTTGTTTTAATCGTTCTATATCAAGTAAATGAGAGGAAAGTTGGCGTTGTAAAATATCTTTGTCGGCATTCGCTCTTTCCAAGCTATCCCTGCAACTCCTCAGATCTTGTTCTATAGTTGATAAATTTTCTGTTGTATTCATGCATTTGTTTTTGAGCCTGGTTATCTCTTGAACAAGCTCTGCTGCTTTGATGATCAAGCTCTCTGGTGAATGAGTGTGAGCCGTGTCACAAAAATCAGATTCTAAAGCAGCGGATAAACGACGAACTAAGTCATGGAATTGGCACCGCGCGTTCTCTTTTTGCTGTTCTTCATTATGACATTCAAGTTCCAGAGATCGTATCTTCTTTTCCAAATCTTTTATCTTTTCTTCGCAGTAACGGTTGTCTCTCTGTATTGCCTGTACAGTGAGATCGTTTCTGCCCTGTGAAGCATGTAAGTTTCGATTCAATTCATCGAGATCTTGAATCTTCTTTTTGAGCGATGATATGATCGCTATTTGGCGGGCATTTTGCTCACGTAGGTGATCGATTTCAACCTGTTGCTCCAAAACTCTTTGGTCTCGCGACAACATTTGATTTTTCAAGTCGTTATTCTAAAAAAATATAGTATATGCTATAACTACGTTAACTTCGTATGTATTAGAATGTATAACATAGTGACACGTATCATATATTAACGTACAAAATTAGATTTTGGAACGTGACTACTGACGCAAATGTGTCACGCAGTTTAATTTTAATGCTTATTTATTATAACTAATTATGCTTACTTCTGAAGCTAATTTGTCGCGTTTGTACTGCAGACCAGCCAAGTCACTCCTAAGGGCAGTGATTATGTCATTACCGACGTCAGTATCCATCTGAAAAAGGAGTATACTAAATTTAGTACTTATATACTTAAATAATGTATCACCACTAATACCGTCATAATAATTGATTAAGTAGTGTAAAACATACAGAACGCCATAGATCGAAAGTCTGAAATTGTTGTAAATAATTGTAGGCTAAAACACAATTTTTATTTAATCAGAAGGAAGACAGTATTGCATGGCGTGTAGAGGCAGACTACTGTAATTGTACTCGGTACCTATTGCTACCAGACGTTGCGTGTTTGGGGTTGTCTTGCTTACTGGGAGTCACGATATTTTGTTACGATTATATAAGTTTACGTCCTTGGTTGAACGATACCCGTCGACGTAATTTACATAAAAGGCGGAAGGATTTCTCTTGAGCAGGATGTGAAGGCGTATATCGGCTTATTGATTATGTTAGTAGTGTAGTTATGTGAAACTTATAGGCTGTATCTTAAAATAGTATAATACAAAGTCGCAATCCGCTGTAGTCTGTGTACTAGCTTGTAACTTCTAAACTTCTAAGTCGATTTCAATACATTTAGGTTTCCATCATCATTTAGAACATTTCATGGGGAAGGCTTATATGTATAATACATTCAGATTTGGTTTATATATTAGTGATCTGTCCGTCTAGCTTCACGCGGACAGATGGCTCATTTTGCTTGTATACTTATATTACTCTTCTAACTCGATCGTGGAAGATCAAGATCCACACTCTTACAGAATAGGTATATATATATATATATATATATATAAGTAAAATATCAAACTCTTTGACCGATAGGTCCAAAATGTAGAAATCTCAAAGTAGCCTTAGTTTTATACAATGTGAAATTCTGTAGGGAATCACGAGTACTGTACCTTGGACAGTACCTACATAATAAGTATTTATTTAAAGACTATGTTTTAGTATAAAGGCATTGTTACAGAAAATACGGTAATCACATTCTTACACAAGGTAAGGCATGAGTCCACAGACAAATTAACAGATGTTTAATGATGTCTAACAAAAGAACCGTACAACCGTTGTTAACAAATTAACGGTCTGTTAATTTTTTAGTGAATTCTAAATCTAAGTATTATGAGCATTGAGCACATATACATAAGTAATTAATCTACCACTTTGTCAAGTTGTTCCAAATAAGCTCTAGTGTAAAGTGGATTGAAATAATTTAAAAAAATATCTAGACCTTATTTTTTATTTTTTGTGTGACCTCTTTTCACTAATGACCAAAAGTTATAATCTACGCTGATATATTTTAGTGCCTTATTTTTGAGCGCTACCTCAATAGCACTCACTCATTCTTACCTAACCGTATCTGGGCTAACTAAAGCTTGTGTTAGAAATTAAAAAAAAATTTAGATTTTTGAATCATTGAATTCGGCTGGGTTCGAATCTAGCACCTATGACTCAGCACAGTGACCGCTGCGCTGCTATAGAAATGTTTACTAATATGTAAGATAACACAATAAAAAAAATGTGCTTCTGACTTTATAATAATAATTAAAGTACCCTTGTACAGACCATTTCCTCCTGTCATATTTAATTTCTTTTTTCCGATTTACTTGTAATATAAATAATTAATTAAACGTTTATAGTATGCTGCTCATGAATAAAAAAATAATAAAATACACTTACGAGTAAAATAGTAACGTAATTGAGGCATCAGTGACTTTTGAAGGTAAGATACTACGACCTAAGATACGACTACCTACGACGAGTTGGTAAGAATTTGGGTTCATTTTGCGCAATGGTTCGCACACTGAAATAAATATTGTCACAAGTTCCTCTCTATGTATATTTTTTGCAATAGGTAAACTATTATTTTATATTTTTGCAATAGGGCTTAATTTTAATCACACGTAATTAACTTACCTTTCTTACAGAACACGCGAAACGAGACCATTCTTTACACGTCACGTCGCAAAATATAACATCGATACTAATCTAAACCAATCAAATATATTTAAAAAAAAGATGTTTATATATATATGAGATTGATAAACTCCAACCCCGTTTGTTCGATCACCAGGAAAGTAGGCACATCCAAGTATTTTGGATTATTATGGTGAAGGTTATATATATGCTATCCACTTTGTTGTAATTTATCACTAGATGGCGCTGCAGCACATTAACTTCTTTACCGTTTAACCATATTCATTGCGCCACATACCGGAAAGGGCAGAACAAAGTCTGCCGGGCCAGCTAGTAATATATAAAGACAACGATATTTACGTTAACGTAACGCCCGCGACCTCAAGGACGCAGGCGCAAACCTATGAAGCTGTAAAAGCCAAAACGGCTAACAGCAATAACTTCATCGAATACATATACGTTAACGTATTTTAACTTGCGGGCCTCCTGCTCGCGAGTCTCTACCGATGAAGCTGTAAAGGCCACTAGGCCAACAGCATATCTACCGTGGGGGTTTTAGTCGGTCCGGCATCTTCAATGCTGATTCCGAAATAACCAGTCACCGGAGACAGTGACGGGTAGGTGCGAGCACCTTGCCCCCACGTTAAACTAAAAACAATTACGTTAACGTATTTCATTGTGCAATCCTACCGATTTTGATCGAATTTTTTAGATATTTCTTATGATGTTGCGAAGGAGATAGGCACAATTTATTTTAATATTTTCTTATACTTGTTATTTAATTTGTAACTCGGGCATTGCCGGTTACAACAGCTACTATACCCGTAAAACTATTTGTATGTGTGTAATGTGTGTGTATGTTTGAACGGATTTAACTTGAAAAGTAATTGACAGATTTTGACGAATCTTTTGAAAAATAATATTATAGGCTACGAAATTTGGCAGATATGCCATTTCAATTAAGAGATTTCTTGGGACAAAATTTGTGACCACGGGGGCACAGCCGCGGTTAACCCAGTTTAATTAAATCTACACTATAGTTGATGGTACTGACTCTCTTTCAGTTAATTTACTTCAATCTACTTACCTAAATCTGTTATAGGTATGCGTCCTTTTGTTATTATAAAAATGCGTCTTATTACTTCCATGTCACTCATAACGGAACGTACCGACTTCGTTAATTATAGAAAAAAAAATATTAGTTTTTGTACATTATTTTAATTCTTTACACTTTAAAACTTACCTCGGTCGGACTTTTATCGCACAACGTTTCATAAACCTTCCAGTCGTCTCCTTCGTCTTTACTTTTGTCATCACTCATTACTTATGAGTACCTACCACTCGTTATAATTAGCAAAATGTTACGAATCAGACACAATTTAATGCTGACTGAAAAACAACACAACACCACAGCGTTGCTATGAACGGTGAGGATGTAAACATAAAAATCGATTCAGCACTTTCAGATTGGAGTAGACGCACTTTACATATATATAAAATTATAAATTTATATATGTAGAATCGGTGGTGCGTCTGTTATTTTTTTTATAGAGATCGTGTAACTTCTGAACGACTTGACCGATTGAAATCATATGCACATAATATATTTGTTTTGTCGAAACGATGGTTTATAGCTACGCTCGGGTCTGATAGGCGGCGCTGCAGGCAAGTTATTAAGAAATTCTATGTTAACAATATTATGTATAAAAGAAAATCACAAATCTAACCCGTTTGGCGGCACTTTGGTGAAGTTATTACGAGTAAGTAATTAAAAAATCAAACTCATCGCGCATCTGTAGGATAGGGCAGAACAACGTCTGCTGGGTCAGCTAGTTGAATATATAGAAAAGGTTTTCTGTAACTGAACATCTAACTTGCGGGCCTTCTGCTCGCGAGTCTCTACCGCTGAAGCTGTAAAGGCCTCTAGGCCTACAGCATATCTACCGTGGGGTTTTTAGTCGGTCCGGCATCTTCAATGCTGATCCCAACTTAACCAGTCACCGGAGACGGTGACGGGTAGGTGCAATCGTAGGTGGAATCGCTGCCCTGTACTTAGATTTCGGTACGGATTTGTTTTGTTTTTTGGTACAAAAGTATAAATTCTTATCACATTAAATGATAACTATCTGCACTGCACGTGCAGATGAGGTTCAAATTTGGAGAAAGAGATGGTATATTCTTCCTTACACAACGTAATATTTTTTTTTAAAACAATTAATTGAGTATCATCAATTAGATAGTATAGAGTATAGTATACTTTTAGGTTAATGTTAAGATCAACTAGGAAACTCTTTATAGATCTCCATCAATGACATTTTCGGTAGTAACGTAACTAGTTAGCTACTAGTAGGTAAAATTCAAAATCGATGTACAATATTTCAAAAATACCTCTCCATTTGTAGGTGAAAAAATTCGAATCCACATAAATGTTACTGCCACTGTTGCTGGAATAATGTTACCATTAAGTAATGAAAGCCTCTCTACTGTCTAAATTTCAGATATTTGGGCCAAACTTCATGTTTTGAAGCAGAGCTCTATGTTATTTATAAACATGAACCATAAATTTATTTATGAAATAAAGTTGATATTATTTATTTATTGTGAACGTTAATTATGGACAGGTAAGAAGTTACTTATATTTATACTTGCCTTGGTAGTTTTTAAGTCAAAAAGTTAAGGTGTCTTTTGGGATCCCTCCATTGTTTCTAACTGTGAAGGTCATAAAACACTTAATTTTTAAACATATGTAAACTTTCGTGTATAATATTTATAAATGGCTCTTTATCTTCGTGTTTATAAAACGAAAGGCTGTTCCGCGCGTTCGTATTTTAATACTACCTTTCCTTAAAGCCTTTTCTCGCGTTGAATTCGGGTGAATAATATAATTTATACTGGTCCTTGAACATACCTGAATGGGAGACATTTGCCCATCACTTTAGTCTAAAGATTATCGTGTAGAAATAAGAGAATCTGCCACTCTGTCCTCCCGTGAATATGTCCCGTATAATGTTTTAACTATTCTGACACGGAATGATCTCTCATATATGCCAGAAATAAATTTTCTAGATTGTTCCCGTCTTTAAGTTCGTAAATTAAACAAAAACGATAATCTGTCAACTACAATGCTCAACGTATTTGTATAGTGTACTTTTGGTCGATTTCAACCACGGCGACAACTTTAGAATACAATTGGCAGCAGTCATCTGCGCAGGATATTACATCAGTTCCGCATTTGTACGCGCCTACAACCGTATCCACGTTTAGGTACAGTATAAGAAACATGGGGCCCATGAATTAGTGTGCAGAGGTACGCGGATCGCTAATTCACGTAGTTAGCATTGTATATTCTGTTCATTAACAGAAAAGCAATGGAATCGATACTACATACATTTTTTTTGACCAAGAGTGACTGATCACGTGCTTAGGCACCATGGGCCGATTGTGAATGCGTTCTGTGGGCTTCCAGCGTGTCGGCAAATCCGGATGGAATACGGTCTTTCCTTACTTCCTACCCATGGGGGCAAGTTTGCTTCTCGCCGGATGATCCCAACGCAGTTACCGATTCTGTCATCGACGTGGTACTTAAGGAAATTGAACTCTTCATTTCATTCTCTGTTGTGCCCGTCGGAGGCAACTTTAACACGCAGAAAGCGGAAGAAAGGCCCATACCGATGCTTCGGCGTCCCGGAATTTAAAAACCAGTTTTTTTTAAAAGAGTAAAACTATCTCCAGGTTCTTCAAGAGTTATCGCAGTGGCGTTCAGAGCACATTTGGCAGAAATGGAGAGACTACTTCGCCTCCTCTCGGGAACGCGCATTCTGGTCTCATGCTAAGGCTGGTACAAAGGAGAAAGCCGACCACCTTATCGACGGTAACCCAAGCGTACCTTAAGGACTCTGGTTGCTCAGAGCTACAGAGTTCTTGTTGGAAGAGCTTTCTTTGTTAACAGCAGCATCGTAGTTCTTTTATTTAAATTACTTGCAAGTCTTCTGCTCGTCTCTTCCGCCAAAGCTGCCAGGGCCAACAGCGCATCTATCTCGCCAGTCTTCCACGGTCGCATGACCCAGCCAAATTGTTTTATTTGTGATTTATTGGAAACGCAGATTACCAGCCGTGGACTTGCAGATGTCGATGATGAAGAAAATAGGTTATATGAAATGAAAGGCGTGTTTGAAAAATAGAATCTTATATTGATACACTTAATAGTAAAGTCTGACCAGAACAATACAAAAGATCATCTTTAAATAGTATCTCATATGCTTAACATAATCAGTGAACCTGTTAGAATATTTAGAGTATTTTAATCAAATTGAAAGTTTTGATAGTTCTTTAGATTTTGAAGAGTACATCATAAAAAATAAAGTATACTAAATGAGAATGAATGAGAGAGAATGCATGGTCTTGCTGTTCAACTACTTTCTTCTCTCGTAATGTATCTTCATATGTACTATTGTACATAAAATAAACAATGTTAGACACTAATAATGATTTTTCTGGTCAAACATTAAAACAAAACTAACTTAAGTTACAGTAAGTCACAACAATTCTGTCAGTTTCACGTAAGACAGTTTAAATGCTTTAATCATACCATGTGACAACAGACAACATACATTTCTTTTATTTAGAAATAACAACTAATCTAAAATTATCATAGGCTCATTTACTGCAGAAACAAAAACATTTTGAGGGCTAAAAGGTTTATAGGATTGGAGGACTAAGGGTGATTTTACCTTTATCTTTAAAAGTGACTAAATTCAAGAGGTATAATTCTTAATCACACATTAATATCACAAGTGGTACAAAACACTTACAATGTATTATATACATTTAAATGATAGCAAAAAATAAATTTAACGCGTTATAATGTAACGAAAAACGAAAGACTACACCCTGGCATCCATAATAAAGATAGGTGCATTATGCAAACCACAATGTAATTCTTAACTAAAACAAGTAAAAAAAAATTAAGAAATCATAAAAAAGGAGACTCATTCACTCCACAACAACAAACTCCTTTTACCACTTACAATCAATAATAAAAATGTAAACATAGTGACAATGACTGTTAACATGTATCCTCCGGTGGGTAATCATCTGAAAATTAATGATATGGTAAAGAGTTAATAAAAATCTATAGCCTAAAGGAAGTACAATGTCTCTGTGAGCGAATAATGTGGTTGGTTGTGAAGACTGTTGGCGGCGAGGAAAGCCAGTTTGTGTGCATACTGACACACCGATGGAACTCGTACTTGATTAGAACAGTTAAAGTACATGTAAGTCATTTTATATGTAAGACGTTGGATCTGAAATAAAGAAAATAATGTCTAATTAGCAACATAGAAGTTTTCTACTTATAGAATCGACTAGAATGTAAATGAATGATTAGATAGTGCTTTTTTTTAGTATACATAAAACATACAAAATATTTTTTCATATTCAAATTAGGATACTTTTTAATTTCAATAAGGACGTGAATCATGAATGACAAGAATCCTTTTTATCTGTCTGTGAATTTGGATGCTGGAATCACTCGAGAAGACATAAATAAAACAGCCTTGATCATTTTCAACTTATAGCAATTTGGCAAATTTTTATTTAAATTTTTTTTAAAATACATATTAAAGAGTAGCTTTACGTACTCCTGATACGTAGGTATTTAATGCCAACCATTGTGCTACTAAAGGATTTTTTTTCAATTCACTAATAATAATTCCCAATTTTTTTAATTTACATAATATTAACGGTTTTTCAAAAAGAAACATACACGATCAGGTTCCAGGCCTGTAGTGTCTTCGATGACGTTGTATGATGTCGGCGAGATAGTACCTTCGCGTACATTCTGAGACACCAAGTAGAAATCGTATCTGAAAAGTAATAGTTTTATTTGTAAATCTGCATTTTTTTATAACCCCAACACTAACTTAAAACAACAGGGAAGCTAAACAGTATACAAAGTATACATTAAAAATGTAGATAACTATAGTTTGATAACGGAAACGAGCCAATAGAGAAATAAGGAACTGCACGCCATTGATGGCAAATAACGAATATAGGGCAGGTTCACGTTGCGACCAAAATGTTAGTCTCATCTGTCTCTCTCGCGGAGCGGATGTCGTGTCGTTTTGTGCTCTTTACACGTGTTTCTTGGGTTGATTCTTGTTATATTGTTGATCTGGCTTGCATCCTAAAGTGCTTCCAATTACCTTCAAAACCCAATTGAAAACCCAATTCACAACAATATTTTTTTTAAATTAAATTTTAAAATTACTTAATAAAGGTGTTGCAATTACACATGGACAAACTGTATTAAATATGTGATAGAGGGTATGGGTGCTACGGACAGATAACGCAGATCGATTTATTATCAACTTGGAGGATGATTCAGTTACTCTCACGTCAATCAGAAATTTAATTTTAGTCAAAACTTCTAATGTTTCTTTTATTATATATTACATACAATAATTATGTAAATAAAATATCTCGTTATAATTTTTTTACTGATACCACACGGGCGAAGGCACGGGAAAACTTTGTAACCTGTAAGGTATTTTGTAGTGAGCAATATAAACGCACCTTTACATTTTAAGACTACCCATCACCGATATAGTGTGCGTCCTTTTCATTTTTATACTATTATGCAATAAGAGAGGCGCCCTATACTAGCTTGTCTCTGTGTACAAACTATAGTTGTAACACGGAAGGATAACATTACAGAATATTAAGCTGAAAATATTTGTCGGAATTCAAATTCTTGGCAATAACTTAATCACAGTAGGGGTGAAATGATTCTTATGGAAAAGTCTAAATCCGTGTTTGGTTTACAGCCACATTCGATTTCATTTGCAAATAATAGTACAATAAAAAGTTCTTCTGAATACTCAGTATCTGCATTCACCCCTGAATGCATATACAATAAGATTAGGGGAAGGCTAAGTGCAGTCCTCAAAGACAGGGCAATAACAATATATCCATACTAGCACCAATGAGTTTGCAGTTTGGTTGAGATATGAAGATGCGAACATAGCATCCATGACTCCTAAGACAGCATATCATGTGCATAGCAAGATGTAAAAGGAGATAAATTATGTATTTTGTTTACCTTTCAGGCAGGGTAACCACATCATCGATAATAGTTCCGGGTCTTGGATTTTCTCCGGACCTGCCGGTGTCTAAGAATATGCGAGTATTTATTCGTTTTGATACTACAATGAACGCCATTTTGACTTCAACACCCCCATATATCTCTGTGAGTTTTTTCTTAATTTGAGTAACCTGCAACATGTGATGATATTGTTTAATGTCTTATTTAAATTTTAAAAACAAGTACAGAAAAATTATAGTTTATACATCATGTGATTATATACACTGTATGAAATATACATAGAATATGGAAGGATACATACTTCATGACTGTGTACATATGGTATTTGACCATCTCCGACACCATCTCGATAGATGAAAATACGGCTGGGAAGGGTACCTGTGTGCAGAATGAAAATGAAAAAAAAAGAACCATATTGTAACACTGGAAACATACTACATATTTCCTAAATATTGCGTTTTGGAATACATTTGTTAATTTATCTTTTCAAGTTAATTTACTAATTTTGTCATTTAGAAATAAAGACAAACTTCTAATATTATTAAACGGCAGTTTTGAAAAAAAGAATTATGAGAAATAAAAGCAAAGCTGTTACCATTTCTTTCTCGATATTTCCTTAGAGCGGAAGCAATATTGAAGCTCATATGTGAGCTTAACTCCTCCCCAGACGTGTGTGCGTTTACAGCGGAATAGTACTGCGTCATTTGACGGTCCATTGTCGCCACAAATGCACCGAAACTTTTTTCCTTCGAGCGCGTATCGTGGCACACATCGTACCCTATCACCATTAGCGTGTTAAGTGGTATTTCCACTGTCCATGGGGCACCTCCAAGCTGGAAAATAATTTGAAACAATTACCCCTGACCCTTCCTTCCCGTGGGCGACATAAAGAGTAGACTAAGGAAAATCTAATGACGTCTAACAGATAGTGGATTAACCATTACATTGAAGCCAAACCCAAAATGCACAGATTGATAACAGGCAGCAGTGGCTAAGACTTGAGGGTTCTGATACTGAGATTACAAACCGGCCTGCCAATACACTGCTGCAAGATTATGGCAAATCCTCCCATTTGGAGTAGCTACTCACTTAGACGCCTATCACACTGAGGGATAGACAAAACTTATGGATACTTAGCACAATGACTCAGCCAAACAGACCTTCCTACAAGTTTCTTTTTCTCCTTATATAGATAATTTCAAGTTTTCTACTTTTGCGGTACATGCAGGGAGAAAGGGGATGGCAGCAGCCTATTTTGCTATTATATGGCAAATAGCATGGCAATTAGAGTTGCCACGAATATTCGGTATTTAGCCTAACATCTGAATACAGGGAAAACAGGGTATTTTACAATGAAATTAATTAATTTTTTACATGCGTATTATATTTTCGAAATCATAATCAAAATTTACGTAGATATCAGTGAAATGGTAAATTTTATGAAAAAAGGCAAAGTGTTTTATTGTGTTTCGGTAAGTTGTGATGTCAGGAAGAAGTCTATTTCTCTTCTCCTCATACGAATTCCCTGCTTCAGAAAACAGTCAGGAGTAGACATACTATATAGTCTTTGATTCAACTCTAGTTTTAACCAAACTTGTTTACAAATTAAACTTGAAAAGGACACCCACAAAAATACAAACGTTCTTAATGCACTTATATGTGGTAGAGCCTAGCGGCGGCTTTTGCTGCTGCTCAAATGGGCCGGTTTGACCGGATTGGCACCACGGCCTCGCAGAATACCGGAGTGAAGTAGAGGCTTCATGTACTTTTGCGTTTCGTTCGGCGAGTGAGGTAACCGGAGGCTTCCCCCCCACCCCATTCCTCTCCTCGTCCTGCCTTCCATCTCCCCAATACCATTAAAGGCCGGCAACGCACCTGCAGCTCCTCTGGTGTTGCAGATGTACGTGGGCGACGGTGATCACTTACCATCAGGTGAACCACCGCTTGCTCATTTGTCGCCTTTCCCAAAGAAAAAATAAAATATAATATACATTACAAAAATGTTTACCTTACAATTGATCTGAATGGCAACTTTAGTGGCAACAGACATTGCAGATTTGCTAGTCATGTTACGAGCACATACCACTTGGGTCGGTACAGCACGGTCTATAGTACACTTCTTTTTAATTGCCTCGTACCTGTATGTCGAAAGAAAATACTTAGCGCTATTATCATCCATTATAGCTATGAACGAATACTCGTATATACATACATGTAATTTCCGTAAAGTTCATCAATTCGCAAAGTTGGCACTGCAGAAGTATGGAGGCCTCTTCTTGGAAAATGTAGCAAAATGTACTCAACTTTACATTTTGCTACTTTACATATTCCATTCTATGATCATCAAGTAAAAATAACACAAATTACTGAGAAGAAAGATGTACTTGTGACTAACAAATTCAGTAGTTTTTGAGTTATAAATCAATTTAGGGAAACTATATTTGAATTGAGAAATTTAAGTAAAACACTTCTATTCTATTTATCTGTAATAACTCACAATACCTCCTTGTGAAAAGTTAATTATTGAAATCATTTGAAACTTACATAGTTTGCTTATAAATTTTAAAAGTATGAACTCATTTGCTGTCTTAGGACTTTTATCCCCTTTTTAAAACAAAAACAACATTTTTTTCAATACTCCCAGAAAGCAGAGTAGAATGGAAAACAAAGGTGATTTCCATATAAATCTTTGGTAGATTTAGATGGTATTCTAAAACTAAAATTTTGTTTACGACTAATATCCAAAAATTAACTTTTTAAGAACCACCCTGTTATGTACATATTATATAATGTCTACAATAAATAATTAATAAGTCAAAAAACCTGTCTGCATAGTTTCTTGCTAAAACACAAAGGATTAGGGCAGGATTTTTTCTTGCAATCACATTTTCACACATGTTTGCGTAATCCATATGTCCATCACGTTGAATTGTTACTGGAAAAATAAAATGAATGGTAACTCTTACAAAAAAATATCCACTAAGCAGACTGGATGCGATGTTATATTATGACATGATATAATTTAGAATAAAGAGATTATAAAATTGCAAGATACAGTCACATAATTTATTGCACCTATAATACTATTTATGAAAAAAGATATGTGTAGAAGGCCATCCTAAAATGACACAGCATGGGAATAAAGTCCAAAACAGTCTCTATAATGAGAAGTGGCTAGTTGCGTAATCATCATCATCGTCATTTCAGCCTATCCACTGCTGAACATAGGCCTCCCCCAAAGATTGCCACGAAGCTCGGTCCTGAGCCACCTGCATCCATCGACTTCCCGCAACACTGCGCAGATCGTCACACACTGCGTTTGCCTGTACGTGACTGCCACTTGGGAATCTTTTTCCCCCAACGGTTGTCAGTTCTGCGAGCTATGTGGCCGGCCCATTGCCACTTCAGCTTGCTGATCTTTACGGCTATGTCGGTTACCTTAGTTCTGCTGCAGATATCATCGTCGCAGACTATCAGGCAGAGAAACACCGAGCATTGCCCTTTCCATAGCGCGCTGAGCAACTTTGAGCTTCCTCGTACGGCCTGCAGTAAAGGACCAAGTCTCGGATCCGTATGTCATCACTGGCAACACGCACTGGTTGTATACTTTGTTCTTGAGGCTTTGCGGTATACTCGATGAGAAGATATGGCGTAGTTTCCCGAACGCAGCCCAGCCGAGTTGGATTCGTCGATTGACCTCTGAGTCGAAGTTGGACTTACCTAATCGGACATATTGTCCCAGGTATACGTACTCGTCTACAACTTCGAGCCTATTGTTCCCAACAACAACCGGTAATGGTGTGACATGGACGTTTGACATAAAGTTCGTCTTGTCCATGTTCATCTTAAGACCAACCTGTTGGGAGGCACTATTGAGGTCATTGAGCATAGTGCTAAGCTCTTCCAGCGATCCTGCCATAAGAACTATGTCGTCGGTAAATCGAAGGTGAGATGTCGATACCGTATCCTTTCCAGTTCAGCTGCTTGAAAACATCTTCCAATGCAGCGGTGAAGAGTTTCGGGGATATGCCATCACCCTGTCTTACACCTTTCTGCAGTTGGATTGGTTTCGTACTCTGATTCTGTACTCGGATAGACATCGTAGCCTCATTGTACAAACACGTTAGCACTTCGATATACCGAGAGTCTATCTGGGACTGCTGGAGAGACTGGAGCACCGCCCAAATTTCGACTGAATCGAAGGCTTTCTCATAGTTTCTCATAGTGTTGCGTAATATTGTCAACCAGGGCAAATATTGGTGCAGTAGCATACTGCACCAATATTTGCTCATTGATTTTTGTTTTAGGTATATTTGAGACACCTAAAATTGCATTAAATGTCATTGCATATACATTATGAGGAATATGTGTAGGAGGCGAGTGAGTTCCTGTGATTGCACCAATACTTGCTGGAACACGTCAACATGGTTTAAATTGGCCAGAAGAAAATAATTATTCTTTCTTACTCATTCCTACATCTAAGTATTAAAAGTTTAAATAAAAAAATTACCAAGTTCAGGTTTAGGCATACGGAAGCCAACACCTTCGCCAGTCTTCATAATCATGTTTATGAAACTTCCTGCATCATTCCTTTGACGTTCTGGTGTTATAACTACCCATGAGGGAACATTGGCGATTGATAGTAGTGGCTTCGATCTGATATGTGAACAAACATGAAATTAATTAGATCATTTGAGAATAGGTAAAGTATGTAAGGACTCGAAGGCAGAGATTACTGATTTCCATTTGAAACGACTCAATATCATACTGGCTTCTGCAACCTACTTTTCGTCTCACAGAGGAGAACGGGATGACGGAATCTTATGCCGCTAGCACATGGTTAAGAATAGCTAAATAAACCAACATACAGGATGTTGTAAAAGTCGACAAAGGAAATGCAACGAAAATTTAGGCATGCGACAAATGGCGGGCATTATAGCCATTGTTGATATAGTAATATCTGGTTAGCACTCAGACAGCTAGATCAATCACAATACTAGATATTTTTTATAGAGATTAATTACGTTTTAAAAAAAAAGAGTATTATGACAGATACAAGACAGAGCTAAGTAAAGAACAAGAGAAGATGAAGTATAATTTTTAATCTGCTTCACTTAAATAAAGAAGAGACTAACTCCAATATCATTGTAATGAAATTCAGGCAGGTGGTCCAAATAAACAATACAAAATTTAATAGAAAATAATTATGAATAACATAGCACCTCATATCCCTGGTCCAACCATCTGTAGTATCTCCAGCAGGATATTTAATGTTATTTCCTTGTACTATATTTTCTGGGGGCAGTTGCCGTCCCTTGATTTTCACTAATCGATTTGAAAGTTTCATATCCCAAGAAGCCAATTCCTATATAGAAAATTGTTTTTGTTTTAAATTATCGATATAATCCACACTTAGCTTCCCACAAAACTAAATCTGATAGATGTTAAGTAAAAAAATTGTTAAATTAACGACTTATGATAGATGGAATAGACATTTTGAAGTAACACAAGGGTTGTTAGATCAAAAATAGAAACAATTTCTGTAATTTATGTAGATTTTTATATACATAGGTTAGGTGGTTTCAATTAGCAATTAGAGAGTTATAGATACAGTTGACTATATTGCAACCCTTAACAAAAATTTGCTTAAAACTTAAGATTAATTTAACTGCATCAATTAAAAAAAACAATTTTGTGAGCTCAATTTATAGCGGTTATATATAGAGCATAGATAACCGCTATAGATAGCGCATACTCAGTCTTTTACTCACGAGCCTCCTGCTCGTGAGTCTTAGTGCCGAAGCTGTAAAGGCTTCCGGGTCAAGAGCAACATGAATGGTTTTTAGTCGGCATGTTTCTTCTTCCGAGATCGGCCAGCAACAAGTATGTTTAAAGCATTTTCCATAATCAAAAAATAAAGCTAATACTCACGGCTACGACCTCCTTTGTCTGAGTAAGACGTCTGTTGAATTCGAGCAACTTTTTGATGCGCATGTCTGGTCCAATCTTGGTGTGAACGGCTAGAGTACGCATCAGTTGAAAGTTACTGCGCATCGCGTCCGAAAGCCCGGTCTGCCTGCACAACTCCGGCACAAGGTATACCAGCTCGGGCATACCGGCGCGGATCTCGCGCGGCTTCGAACGCGATATCAGAAGCGGTTGGCCGACGTCTTGGATGCGGATGTTGTATTTCTGAAAGGAAAAACAAATATGTTACAGAGCAATTCTTTTTTGTATGTGTATAACATGTGTCCATCGCTTTGAGCCCCACTTAAGTCTGCATAGACTCAAGGACAGTTTAAAAGGTTTATTCTAAAGATACCTGCACCCTTGTAGATTTGTTATATCATTAATAATAATGATGTTAGTCAACCTTTTTTTGTACAAAACTAATAAATACATCGAATTTTTAACTCAGCATATCAAAGAAATACATTTAGTTTCAAAGTGTTTACTGAGTTGCCGATCGCACTAGATTATTGAAGCGCAATATTAAGTTGAAAACATTTAGGTATGAGGAATCTTAGAAAAATAGATTTTCTTTTATCTTTAATTTTAGGAATAATAAGTTATTATTTTAATTACAACTTAACAGCTTGCAAATAGTCCACTGCAGGATTTTGGCCTCTCCCATAAGGAGATTACGATCACAGCAAGATTACGAGCAAGCCGGATTGATGATCGCAGTACCAGACACCTCACATCTTTTGCTCTGCTGTCCATCATTGGTCTGCTTATTTAGGTCTGTTATTTTTCGAGATGGTATCCTCGCCCTCTTTCGGTAGTGATTGCGATTTTTAAGGTTTTATTTTAATCGCCTCTTACGACACCTACGCGAAGAAATGGATGGCAGATTGTTACGCCGATATCACACGTAGCGGTCGTTATTTTACTGGTTAATTTTTTACACACGTGGGATGAAAAAAGAACAATGTCTACTACTTGTCGCAGTTTTTTGATCAGATGTCCCAAAATTTCTACAGCATTGGGATTATGTCACTACCTAAAAAAGGCAACAAGTTATCGAACAAAATGGCATGTATAAATTATTATCAAATGTAAATAAACTATGATAAAATATATCTTGAATTTGTATATAAAATACGAAAAAACTTTTTCCCCAAACTATAATAGGTATACTAACCTTATAATAATAATCCATATATGAAATGTCACCATCCTTCATTTTAAAAGTAGATTGTGGAGTAGCCTGCCATGTTACATCATCAACGCGATATGTTTTCTTATTATAATCAGTCATTACAATTTTACCTGTAAAGAGAAACAATGTTATAAATAATTCCTTGCCTAACAACAATAACATGAATCAGACATCGAAATTATATTATATTATAATGGCAACTGTAATCCAATCTTAGCTATCAGTCAGTCTGATGGGAAATTTATCTAAGAATCAAAAATCACAAGGTTTATGTGGAATTTAGGTATTGTTTTTAATTTGACTCAGCATACGAAGGTTAATTCAGGTTGTTATTAAATATATATACAATTTTAATTTAATTTTACAAATGATTGTAAAAATTATCGAGGTATTAGCCTACTCAGTGTCGTCGGCAAATTGTGTGCAAAAGTTTTGATAGAGAGAGTCATGGATGAAACTGATGAAAATATATGGGATGTGCAAGCAGTATTTCGAAAGGGGATGTGATGCACGGTTGAAAAGTATTTGGCTAAGAACCAAAAAGTCTATTGCGCTTTCAAAGATTTGGAGAAGGCCTATGACAAAGTGGTGAGGGATGAATTGTGGTCGGCACTATCTTTGCATGAAGTAAGGATGGATCTGATACGAGCACTGAAATCCCTATATGAGTGTTCTAGAGCTTGTATCAGAATAAACGGGTCGTGCACGTACTAGTTTGATATCCATAAAGGTGTTAGACACGGCTGTGTAGCATCCCCATGGCTGTTCAATTTATTCATGGATACTTGTTTGACAGATTTGAAGGAGAGTGATTGTGGACTAAGAATAAATGATTTGCTTGTTAAATGTTTGCTCTAAGCCGACGATCAAGCCTTACTTGCGTCATCGGCTGAGGAAGTGGAGGCAATGGTGACAATAATGAATGGGGCATTGGAAAGAAAGGGAATGAAAGTAAACATTAATAAGACAAAGGTTATGGTGTTTGAAGGAGAGGAGCGGATGACGGAAGTATGTATCAAGATTAGGGAAGATAGTTTAGAGCAAGTGAATGAGTTTGTTTACTTGGGAACAATGTTTACGAGAGATGAGAGGTACAAATGTGACTTTGAAAGGAGAGCGAGCGTTGTGGCGTGAAAGACGATGTAGTGACACGAATTGAGAAAGGGATGCTGAGCTGGTTTGCACATGTGGAGAGGATGAATGAAAGTAGGTTGACGAAACAAAAATATGAGGCGAGTGTAAATGTAGTAGAGTCGGGACAGGAAGACCTCGGCGAACATTTCACGATCAAATCGGAGACGTTCTGAAAAAAGGCCAGGTCAGGAGTACTCTAAACCAACGAGTATGTATGCGAAGATTGATGAAAGTGGGAGAAGTGAAAGACGTATGTCAGGACCGTAGCAAGTGGAAGAAGATTGTCTCTGCTTACCCCGTTGGGAACAAGGCGTGAATATATAATAATTCTTACCTACAATATCCTCCAAAAAAATTCTCTTGTAACTTGTTCCTTTTGTGGCTGCATATTCATTCAACATTTGTAGCACTGTGTCCATTCGTAAGACCTAGAATTTGTAACTAAGATAAAATTTCGTATTTAAAAAAATATTAAAAAAAAAACGATTATATTTAAAAAAAACTTACTTTGTGTGCTATTTCAGTCACTAACAAAATTTTGTCTTCATACTGGTTAATAGTTGTCTTGTACCCTGGCCAAATTTGCAATTTATACTCGGGAATGTCCACCTGAAAATTTTAAGTTAGTTATAAGAAGGAGAAATAATAAAGTACGAAGTAATGAAGAGGAGAAAAAATTAATTAATATAACTTATTTTTATCAGTCAGTGTAAGTACATTGCTGGAAGCCTTTCCATGAAAGCACCAGGAAAATATTTATTGAAATATTATGCATGATTGTACAACAAACATACAAACATTCACATATGTAATATTGATTACAATAAAATATAGCCTATGTCACTTCTAGAAACATGAACAATATTTAAATTAAAGTTCCATCAAAATTCATGCAATAGCTTGATAATTGTAAACTAAATGGTTGACAATTAATATTATTAGAGTATTTGAGGCCGCACTGTAGCGGCGTAAGAATCGGCAAACTCTTTTCTTACCATGAATTTTGTACGAATCAACTAAGAGCCGCACTGGAGTGCGCCAGTCTCGCGGAGCGAGAATGCGGGTTACAGAAGCCCATTGAGCTATGTCAACCATCAAGTCATGCTAAATGAAAATCTTTGAATTATATGACATAACATTTTATTTTGATAAAGAAGTTAAATCTCTTAATTTTATACCTTACAGATGGCATAGGTGATATAATACTTTACAAGTTCCAATGGTATTGTTTAAGTAACAAATAAATTAAAATCTTATTACCTTTGCTACGGGATCAAAGAAGTCTCTGCCGACAAGTTGAAGATGTAGCAGATTGAAGCATTTGCGGATGATTATGTTAAATATCTGAATATAGTGATAATCACCAGGGCTGACATCACAGGTTAGCTATTAAAAAAAGGAATTAATGTTTGTTGTGCTTCTTGAATCAACAATTCTAAACCCTCCACAAAATTTTCTAATCTATATTACACATTACACATTTTTTAAAAGTAAATGGAATAAATGTTTTAAACCTTGCCGGTGACAAATATATATATTAATATATAATAAGAACACAAATAATATATTTTTAGTTTAACATCAAACATACAATAGAAACAAACGTAAAAAGCAGTAAGGCCTGTAAAGCCTCTGCTGGGTAAAGGCATCCTCTCAAATACTCGTATTTGAGTTTTGGAGCAGTAAAGGTTCCGCCACGCTGGTCCTGTGTGGAATGTCAAACTATACAGGTCCTCGAAATATTTCCAATGAACACAACTACAATTTTCTACGAGACCATTTACAACGATGTGAATGTACATCAACAATAAAACTACTTAATTATATACTATTTGAAATGATAGTATTATTTACGGTTTTTATCGCGTTTTATTTGGTTTTCCCAACGTTTAGTTGCTCTAAGAAGTCGGCTGTCTGTGATTATATCCTAGATCGATCCTAGAACCATTACATTAGATTTGATAAATCACAAATCCTCGCAAAAGAATACCGATTCCTGCCATAGATGATTCGCGAGGCTATTGAAATAAAAAAACATCCTAATATCAATAAAGAAGATAGCTCGGTGCAACCAGCAGTAAAAAATTCAATGAAATCGAATACCAAGTATACCACTGCAAAACCTCCAAATACTGTAAGAACATTCTGTGTAGGTCGGTTCTAAATTAATAATTAAAAGCTGAAGGTAGCCCGAGTTGACTAT
Source organism: Bhutanitis thaidina (assembly GCA_029286595.1). NCBI lineage: Eukaryota > Metazoa > Arthropoda > Insecta > Lepidoptera > Papilionidae > Bhutanitis > Bhutanitis thaidina. Next base: position 8,290,585 of record JAGSMS010000022.1, read on the forward strand.
GACACCTAGACGTCTAACACCTGAGCCCTCCCGTGACCACGGCTGCTGTACCACACTCGAAATGTCGGAAATATGAGAATAAAATTAATCCGATATATCCGTAAATAATGGTATGAAATAATGGGTTTTAAATTAATCAGTAATTAAACACGTAATAAATAACTGAACATGAAATGCAAATCAATATTAGGATACGACAGGTACTGGTATAACTAAACGCATGACTATTTCATGATCAAGCATATCATGAAATTTGCCAATCAGATTGCTGCCAGTACTTAGTTTATGCTGAGGGATATGTTAAAGAAAGGTGACCCAGCAATGATAGTCGATGGTTTGAGTAAATAAAATAAATGCTATACTGGTTGGTTAGAACAGTCCAAGCAATGCTTTATGATAAAATATTCTTATAATTAATGCAATTATCATTTTAAACCCTTTGCATGTCATAACAGTTGAAATTGTATAGTTTAAAGTCATACTAGGACTAATGACTCGAAAAGAATTCCAGCCTGCTCAGTCGAGTCGACTATTTACAAGTCATATTACGACTTATGCCACTAGAAGGTTTATTAAGCGCGGATGGACAAATGGACAAACATGGACTAGTTAGCCATTTCATTATGTGACCAATTCTACGATCGTTCCACAACATATAGATAGAAGGGCTTCAAAATATATAAGTTTGCCAATTTCAAGTCGCCAAATATAAAAAGAGATAAATGTTGCCCTTACTTTTATCACCAGCCTCATACGTTCTCCGTCAGTTTTGCGGTCTGAATACAACTCCAGGGGTTCTGGGTAAAGCCTTTTAATAGTATATAATACAGTCCCATCAAAAAGGTATCTATAAAAATAATAAGAAATATTTAAAATAGCGGGGAAATAAATGAGAATAATTAAAATACAAGTTATTTAGGGAAATAATAGTAATCAGTAAATAGTAAATTTGTTCAAAGGCTAGATTATTATAATAATCTAGATGCGACAACTTCACAAAAACAAAATGCATATAGATTAAGAATAAAATGAATACAATTCTGAGGATAAATAGTGCAAATTTTAAAGGATAAATTTACCCTCCAAGAGTTTTGCTATGAACACGAAGCAGTCCTTTACGCACAACAGTGCTGTCTTCTTCAGGGGACACATCGACACGATATTGAAATAGGCGCCACTGGGGCGTAGTTTCCACAGCGAAATAGTTAGCCAGTAAGTCCAGGGGATAACCATAGCTCCCTGTTGAAGACATGAAGTTTTGGTGAACAACAAATGCAATTTAAAAGGTTTCTTTTACATATGAAATAATCTTCGGAGATTATGTGCATAAGTTTTTAGAATAAATAATTATCTAAACCAGTAAAAACATTTAATCACGCTGTATTGAAGGGGGTGGCCCTTTCTTACCATGAATTTCTTAAAAGCCAACAAAAGGAAAAGTAAGTTGTGAAAGACCATACAGTTACTTAAAGTTGTGCTAATTGGAACTGATTGGTCACAATGTGTTTATACGTATTTTAATTGATTTTTCAATGCATTGACATTTTACTAGCTCTCCTGTCTTGTTTGAATATCTCTTCTTCAGTCCAGCATATCTTCGAGGGCGTCGACAGGTTATGCATTCCGGTCAGAATTTGTCTGCCTGGGGTGATGTACTAACTGGCGCCCCTCAAGGCGGTATTCTTTCTCCCCTTTCATTTTCCGTATTCTTTCATTGGTATTTATCTCGTTACAACAAACCTTAAATGCTCTTACCGTTTGTATGTTGACGATTTTCACTTGGCATAAGTCAGCCCATTGTACACTTTAGCTTAGGTAGGTAAAGAATAAGTATATAATATATCAAAATGTTATTTTTGAACTTAATTAGTGCAGATTAATTAATTCGCTTTGTCGTAACCTGGATCTTTCAGCATGACAATGACCCTAAACACACGGCCAATAGCGTCAAATGTTTCCTTAGCGAACAGCGTATATCCGTTTTAGACTGGCCAGCAAATAGTCCGGATTTAAACCCGATAGAAAGTCTCTGGTATATTGTTAAAAAGAAAGTTTCAAACAAACGTAACACCAGTCAAAACGAACTATATAAAAGCATTTGTTGAAGCATGGAATTCAATCCCCCTAGAAAAATGTATGAAATTTATTGAATCAATGCCACATCGTTGCAGTGCTGTTATTGAAAATAAGGGATACGCCACTAAATATTAATTATAACTATTGGTAGGCTGTGGATAGTAGGTAGCTATTTCGTAAATAACAATACTAAGTACTAATACTCAAAAAATATAATTTTTTTATACTTTTTTTGTTGTTGTTTCTAATTAGTTGACCATTATTGTTCATACCTTAAAACTGATTTAAATGTTTGTCCGTAATATAATATTGAAACTGGACTTGTGTAATGGGATTTATATTGTTTTTCTAATAAATGATAAATCGTTGAACATATTGTTGACCTATTTATTGTTTAATTTCAAAATAAAAACGATTGTGGTGAAGTATCTTACATAATGTCAAGGACCGTTGGTAGTGTTTCTAATTATGCGACCACCACTGTATATATACCCAGCGGCAGTGTGTATTTATAGGGAGCTTTTTACTTTTTTAATACAACATAATCGTTGTCCGCTCATCAAAAATTATTGTACGGTATTAACCATATTTTTTTTGGCTTTATTATATTGATGAGCACTTCACATGTATTATTATTTACTGTACTGATGCATGAATAAATTATTAGTTTAGTGATTTTTTATGTTTGTTAAGACTATTTGGAAGTTTTATATTTGGAATTGCACACAAATTTAAATTAAAAATATTGTAAAACTGGTCAAGAAGTACTTTATGGATTTACGGTTATATCATGATGTCAAAGTAGGTCTACATCTTGTCGTAGGTAAGTAGGTCTTTGAATGTTTGCAAATGTTGCGACTACCCCGCACGAAATATAAACCTCATGAAGTTTACGAAGCCTTTTTTGTATTACTTTTTGAAAAAAACTAGTTTTAAAAAAAAATTCAGATATATGTTTTTAAATGTGTTGTATCAAAGTTATGATGATATTTTAAGTGATCCTCAAAATATAGAAACTAGAATCGATAAAACTAAACATTTTTTAACATTTTTTTATTCAAGTCTCGAAGAGTTACAGAAAAATTTGTAGCACTGCTCAATGTAGACATGTGAACTGACTAAGCACTAATATGCTTAGTCAGTTTAATATCTATGTCTTATAACATTTTCTTACTACAATGTAATATTTTCAATTTATTACCCGCGATGGATAATCTATAACTAGTTTTCAATGATCAAGAAAACTGAAAAATTACTACACTTACGTGTGTCATAACAAAAAAATTTACATAGTTGCAACACATTACGAGTTTGTCATAATGTATCACCTTCATTTAAGCAGACAGTAGAAATTTGTTTACAATTGGAAATATTTGTATGTAGTGTAGTATCTAAAGATTTCTTATATTAACGCAAATATAACACATTGAAATTAAACTATTATTTATAGGTTTTATCGCGTTTAAGTACTTTTTTATATTCCCGACGTTTCGAGTGGTTCAGGGGAATGAGGTTGTTCGGATGTCAGAGTTAACCCAGCCACCATCGGCTTTCTAACGTAGGGAATATAAAACTACAATTGATACAATTTTACATAGAATATGTACTTTTATGCTAATTGTACAATAACTTTCAGGTAAACACCGCTAGTTTAGGATTTAGATTCCTAGTTTGGGACGGGACGATGTGTGTCCTTCTAATACATTATTAATATTTTCTGCAAAGTTCTGACAGTAAATTCGCACATTTTATACCTATTAATGTGTAGGCACGGAACTTGCAAATTCTACCTGATGAGAAACTTATGTTTTAAACATGTAGCACCATCCTGTTACCAAGACAGAGGAATTGCTAGTTTGGGTTTGGATGAGTTGTGTATGTTCGATATATTTTTTATTTTCATGAAGATCACATTATTATATCTTAAATTTGGCTCTGTTGCCCATCGCGCATTGTAAAGGATCACAGAAAAATTCCACAACTTTTAGTTGACAGATAGCGGAATAACCATTTCAAATATGTCAAATCTAAATAATCGTAAATAAAGACTGTAGCAGTGGTGCAGTTTAATACATAAATTAATGGGAATAAAACATTCAGAGGAACTTTTATGTTTAGTAAATGAAATAATATTCCCGACCTTTCTTGATTAAGATGCAATTTAAGTATTATCTGTTTTTTTTCAAGAATACTAAAAAGGTGGAGACGCGATATCTTCGCAGATTGTAAACAGATTTTGATGATTATAGTTTTAATGAATAGCAAATCAAAGATTCCCATTTTATTTTAAATTTTCTTTTTTCTTTTTATTCAACTTGATCTTAAAAGTCTAAATAATACAAAACAAATTAAGCATAAGGTTTCTGATATTGACAAGATTCAGTATTTATTATCCACCAGTATTATTATCTTATTCATATTATAAATGTGAATGTGAATGTTTGTTTCATTGTTTTTCATTCAATCATTTATAAACGGCAGAAACAATTAAAATAATGAGAAGTTTTTTTATTAATTTATGTTCATTATTAATTTCATTATTTTATTTTCGTTAAACTGTTTGTTGGCGAAATTTTACACATTAATTTAACTTACATACTTAACTAAACAATAAGCTTACACTATCCGTGTCCTAAAACATAAATAATTCTATCAAAAAATATATGGAATTCTTTTTTTTCATTGATATGAATGCTTATACTACTTGCAGTGACATTCATACTGTATTATATTCCACTTTCTCACCTATTGGCAAATTGTGAAGTTGTTGAAATAGTAAGGAAATACCTTAAAGGCTGGGGATGTACGTAGGCAACTTTTTATTCTAGGAGCAAGCAAGATGCTTTAAGTCCAAAACTTTCTGATTAGTTTAATAAAAAGTAGTTAATACCCACAATTAGTGTAAAATATGCTAGTTTCACTAGATACAAATTACAATAATTTTATAAGACTCATGAAAATAATGTGCATATTTTATTTATAGTTAAAAATTCATCTTGACATTGATTTTATAATGATATGACTACTTGGTTTAGAATTTCTGTTAAATATAAGTTAACCTTAACAACCTGTAAGTAAGTAGTCCACTGCAGCACATGCACACTACAGCAACACACAATTTTGTTCTGGTTATATTCAAGATGGTTATCCCACTATATATTATGACACCCACCAGAAGCAAGGAGGTGGCAGATACTTACGCCGATACCATCCGGCATTACTATGATTATACAATACAACAATAATTATGACTATAATAATAAAGTTCACTAAGTTCACTGGTATAGCCAAATATGATGATAAAAATATCAACATTCTGTAAAGCAAAATCACTTCCTTCATGATATTTCCATTATCTCAATGGAAATTCCATTGCCTATACTGCCAGTCATAAAAGCGGAAGCACCAAATTCAATTTTTTAATTCAAAATTAAATTCAAAATAGTGTTATATTCATATCAAAAATCAGCAAAGAAAGGTGAATGTACTTAAGATAATGAAGAAGGATGCATTTACAGCAAAAACTATAAAAAAATTAGGAATGTCGTTTGTTCTACACAGAAAAAGTTCTCATACTACCATGAATGTCCATCAGTTTCATTATTTTACACATAAATGTATATTCCAATATATCACATATGATTTTTGAGTAGTATTAGTTCTCTAGTGTTAAATATTTTATTGTTAAGATAGCATATGTATAATATAGGAACATAGGCCTCTCCAAAAAAGCACCAGCAAAAGACAGCTAGCACTTTTTTTGAAAAGTAAGCCCATAACCACCATGCAGTGTAAGCGAGTCGAAATAATTATGAAAAAGAGATTATATATTCACCCTTTTATCACTGGATTAATTTACAAAAGATATGATATTGTAAGAAATGTCTATTAGCAGTTACTAAACATATCACGCAATAGTATATTGAAATTAGTTACTTATCATTTCACAATGTGGGGATCACAATCAGGTACATAAGGGTTCTCAATTGGATGAAAGTTAATTTTTATAACAATATGCCTGATGTCTAGATGAACATTAACCATTGGCATTACACCTACAAGTCACACCAACTTAATACTCTAATTACTGAACCACACACAAAGGTCTTAAATTTACAACTTATTTGTCATAGTTCTAGTGTTATATGAGTAAGAAATGTCTATAACATTTCTTTTATTATATAATATTTAATGATGCAGATCTTTATATGTGTAAACTCCTACTAGTTTTGAAATTCTTAATCTGAATAGAAATTCTATTGCTATAACATATGGATTATGAATATTTATTTAAGCTATTATATGTGGGTAGAAAATTATATTGATCTTTTAATGTTGGTACCAAAACAAATGCTTCAAAAATAGTTAAAACTTACCTTTTTTAGATGTAACATCTGCTGGTCGAGTTCGTAAAATAGTAGTTTGTTCTGGTAAAATTCTACCGCCACCGCGCCGTGAACCACGGCCTGCAGCAGCTGCACCGCCTTCTCCTCCTCCAGACACAGATGGTTGGCCTTAATGAAAAAAGTATATCAATTAATATCATAAGAAATACTAATTTTTACAAGAGATCACTTCGAATTTGAGTTCATCTTACCAAGTTCAAGCATTTGCATACGTTGCTGTATATCTACATCCCCAGGATGATCATGTGTGGATGGCGTCGTTCGATGAGATGCCCGTCCTGCTTGGACCGATGGTACGGGTACCCCTGCTCTAATAGGAGGAGCAATAGTCGGCGGACCCCAAGCCGATGGTGGTTGCGGTCGTGGGCGTGGAAGAGCAGCTTGTGGTGGGCCTCGTTGTTGCTCGCCAGGGCGTCGTGGCGGCTGGCCGCTACCATCACCTCCTCTGCCCGCACGAGCTTTAGCTCGCCCTCTTCCACGTTGTTCGGACATTCTACGTATTAAGTTATAACAATTAAATATAGATTAAAAGGTTCAGGTAAAGTGAAGTTACTTGTAAGAAAACCTAGTTGACAAAACTTCAAAACATTGAAATTTGCAGTTTAGCTGACTACTCAACACTTTATGAATGGCGAAGGTAAGTTAAAAACTCCGTTAAACAAATGATATATAAAAACACAAGTATATGTATCTGTTATATGGTAAAATTTCATGCCAAAATTCGTTACCCTTTGAAATAATATTAGTAAACAATTTTCTTATATTACGATCTCCAAAATAATATGGGACAAAAGTTAAAAATAATTATTAAGCTAAGATAAGCTTAAAAGTGTAACCTGGTGTTAGTTTTTAAATTTAACTTAATCCTAAAATTGAACAAAACAAAACAACATACTTGATTGTTTGACGACAGAGGAAAACCGAAAAATAAAGTTAATGAACGAATGAAGAATGACAGTTGAATGAAATGAATGGTTATTTCTCGTTTGGAATAATAGGAAAGGGAAGCAGATTCATATAGACTATTCTGTGTTACCACTAGCAGGTCTAGTGGTAATACAGAATAGTCTATGATCGATTGAGGTGCAAGAAAACAATAGATTTAATCGACAATTGTAATTAAGCATAATGGTTTTTTTTTTATTTTACTCGTCTACACAAAGAAACAATCGAATAAAAATCGACAAACGAATGAAAATTGATGATGTGCACGTATACCCGCGCCGCAATCGAGCCTGCGGTGCGTTGACGATCGTTTCGATTGTTATTAACAATAATATCCTAACCACTAGTTTATTTAGTTTTTTTTTATGGAAGTGACGGCAAACGAGCAAGCGGTAACTGATGGTAAGTGATTACCGTCGCCCACATACATCTGCAACACCATAGGTGCGTTGCCGGTCTTTGAGGATATTTGGGAGATGGGAAGGAAGAGGAGGGGAATACGGAGGGGGTGTGGGGCTCCAGTTACCTTACTCACCGAACGAAACGCAGAAAGCAGAAGATGCCTTTACTTCATGCCGGTATTCTGCGAGGCCGTGGTATCAATTCGGTCAAACCGGCCCATTCGAGGAGCAGCTAAAGCCGCCGTTTGGTTCTACCACGCTTGAAAAGTTTAGTAGTTTATACCGCTTAGTTTATACTAATAGTAGCAATCGAAGCTAAATAAGGTTAAATTATTGAATACCCGTGACACGTCATATGATAAAGACGTTATTGAAATAGGGTTTAATGTTCATGGTATTAGTATTAGTGGACTAATTTTGCGTGCCATATTTTGATATAGTTTTTATATGGCATGTGTTATTACGAAATATATTATAATGAAATATACTTATTTTCTAATTAGGTACTTACAAACACATATTTAAAGAAAAATTGCACATTGCGCGAATTTTCCTCTTTCAATTGCGAAATATTTAATAAAATATAAAAAATTAACAATAACAATCGACGTTTCAATCGATTTAATCGTTCATTGCGATGGAACTGCGCGTTAGGCTGAAAGTCGATTATATTACAGTTACTATAGGTCTACCAGGATCTGATGGCAAAAAATAGTTTAAAAAATAGCGATTTTCATATGGCAACAAAAAAATGTCACCTGTCAACTGAAATTTCTAGGATTGTTTTTGGTTTGGCTTCAAATTTCCTTTAAAAAGTGGTGAAAATGTGAAGAAACCTCTTCGATCGCAAGCAAGAAATATTGTTTTCAATGTTTATCAAAGAATACTTGATGAACAAGGTGCAGAACAAACACAATCATCGATATTGAGCCATGTGGAAGCGTTGTCTGGTTAGTAGGAATGACACGTCTTGATACTTTGGTTTATTGCATTTTTCGTGTGTATTATATTATGTATACTCAACTTTGGTTTATTTCAGAGGTTTCTAATACTACCATAAGACGAATTGTTGCTGAAGGCAGATCTAACAGAGGGGTATTTAGTACGCCCGGTAAAAAGAGGAAAAGTGGCAAAAAAAAACTTGGATAGTTTTGATTTAGAATTGATCAGTAACAAGAGAAATGAGTTTTACACTGTACGAAAAGAAGTACCCACTGTCATGAAATTGCTACAAATTCTTCGGGAGGAAATCAATTTCAATGGAGGAAGAGAATCATTAAGGTAACAAAAATGAATTTCATTTTCTTTCAGTTTGAAAATAATCTAAAAACATAGTAATCTAAAAATAACAATCTTATTTTGTCTTCAGACTTATTTTGAAAGACATCGGATTCGAATTCGTGAAGTGCCAATGAAAAAGGACTATTTTAATGGAGCGACATGACATAAAGATACACAATTCAAGTATTTGGAGCATTAAATTTTTTCAAAAGAATCGAGAAGCCGATGATAAGCTAGATGTGGTTTATTTAGATGAAACCTACATACACGGTTCATGTTCAGTGAACAAATGCTGGCAAAATAAAGATATTGCAGGCCCATCTAAAAGTATTTCGGCAGGGCCTAGACGGATCATTGTACATGCTGGTGGAGAAAATGGTTTTGTGCCAAACTGTTGTTTGGTGTATAGGTCGAAGAGTACATCTGCTGACTACCACCATGATATGAATAAAGATAACTTTACAAAATGGGTTACGGAGAAGTTGATTCCCAACATTACAAACCATTCTGTAAAATTAAACAAACCGCCTACACAAGCCGACCGTATTGCTGTTATAAAAGAATGGCTTCAATCAAACAATATCCCTTACGACGTTCATTGGCGTAAATGTAAATTACTGGAAGCAGTGGAAAATCATAAGTCTGAACCTAAATATCAGATAGATGAGATTTTAAAATCACACGGCCACGAAGTTTTGAGGCTCCCACCATATCATTGTACGTTAAACCCCATAGAATTAATCTGGGGAATAATGAAACAAAAAGTTGCGGGTAAAAACGTCAATAGACCTGCAAGTGATATAAAATCTTTAACAGAAGAAGCTTTCTCTCAAATAGGGATCGATGAATGGCGAAAATCTTGTAAACATGTAATAAAAATTGAAAATCAGTTCATAGAACAAGATCGATTAATTGAGATGCAGGAGGAAAGGTTTATCATAAATACTGCGTCTTCCTCGTTTTCCTCTTCCGATGAAGACTTTTTTATGGATGATATTTGGAACCATTTTCAAGTTCTGATAGTCTATAATTAATTAATAAACTCATGAACAGAGTAATTGGAGTTTTTATCTAAATTTCGAACCCCACATTCGCCACAGAAAGATTTTCAAAAATTATCCTTCATCATTGGATAAATTTTTACATTTGCTTGTATCACACACAGAATTAGCCGCTATAAGGAAAAAAAAGTATCAAAACGTTTTACTCCAATTTCCCCAGTATTGCTAGCGTCAATTTCTTTTTGCCCTTTTTGCCATCAGATCCTGGTAGACCTATAACGATCGACGCGACATGGCATAGTGGTGATAATTTAACAAACGAAAAGTTCTATTCGTCAATCTACTTCAATAGAATGAACAGAACAATCGAATCAAATTCGATTGTTTTTAGCTAATAATTTTATTAATTGGCAAAATCACCCATTTAGCGTTTTTTTCATAGTTAATTAAAATAGCTAACCACATATCCTCCCAAGTCACCGGATTTGTATTACTCTGATCCTAATATTAACATTATTCCCTCTCCAGCTGCATACATTGAAATTCATAACGATTTAGAAGGTTCTTTTAAAAAACCATGGCAGTGGTCGATGTCGCAAGAAATATACGATGATTATTATTTCTAATAAAAAGAGACGGAAACATAAAACAAAAGGATGGAAGAAAGAGGCGCATGCTAATCGAGTTGACTTAGAAGAAATTCAGATTGCTCCTCCAATTTCTCATTCTAAGAGTCGGACTGCAATACTGGTAATATTTTAACATCTAAAATTAAAATAACATCTATTGAATTTTCAAAATTTTTTTTTTTTTTTAGAAAATCCATCCATAAATTATAAATATAAAACGTTTATTCCATCCTTCCAAGTATCACGTATTGGAGTAATAAAAGGTGTAACAAAAGATTGGACGCCGGAAGAGATTATATCTGAACTATCTGCCTATCCAAAACGCCGTCCCTATTTTAAAATCAAGAAGATTAAACTATCGAGTACGTGATGAAGATAATACTAGATATGAATATATATCGATTCTATATGTCCTGAACGCACAAGACAAAATAATATTAAAAACTGACTAAAATGGCACAAAATTCAATATTATATCTAGAGGCATCAAAAAAATATCCTCCTGTTTCTACAAAATCTTATGCTGATGTTCTGATCTCAAAAAATCCTGCAAATCATTTTTCTTCTTCTAATTCTGGAATGGATCATTTTCCTCCTCAATCTGCTAAATCTCATAAAACTTCTTATAAAAAAATCCTCTTTATTCCTAAAACGCTTCATCAACATGAACAATCAGGTTATAACAGAAAAAGTCACCAAAAAAATTATTGAAGAATTTTCAATACCGCAACGGTATTGAAAAAACGCTCTTCAAGTTTTACTATATATTTCGCAGAAAACTTTTAATTCTTTAGAAAGCGTTATAAATTTCTTGATAAACATAATCATATCTTCGTATTCTTCACAGTTACCGTCCCACGTTGCTCGCTTTCTAAATTCTATCCCCCAAAACGTAACATTCTTTCCCACAAGGATCCTACAGTGGAATTGTAGAAGCATGTTAGATAAACGAGCTGAAATAATTTATTTAATAAAAACACAATGTCTCTGTTGCAGCTATTTCAGAGACATGGCTGAAACCCGATTGCAACTTTAGAATTCCTGGCTTTTATTGTGTTCGGTCAGATGGTTACGCTGGATGTGCTTTACTTATAAAAAACAATATAGCTTATTCCTGTATAGATGTTTCCGATGAAATATTTGATTTCAATGTTGTAGCAGTGAAAATTCAAAATATTACTGTCGTTTCTAAGATGTTCTCTCCCCGTCTATACATACATTTCGCAGAATAAAATATTTATTTTCCTTAATACTGTTAAAATTACAAAACGATCTCGTCTTGATGAATCTAGAAGTGCTGTAGATTTAACTAGTTCTACTCCAGATTTAACCTCCTTTTTAAATTGGACAGTTCTCGAGAGTTCTCACAGCAGTGATGATTTTTCAATTCTGATTTCTCATCCAACCAAAAAACCGTCAGTTATTAATAAAAAACCATGCATTAAGTATAAATTAGATAAGGCAGGCAGACTGGAACTTGTATAATGTATTTCTTCAAAATAAAATTTTAAAAATCGCTCTTATTTCCGAAAATAATTTAGCTTCAATAGTAAAAGAATTTACCAGCGCAATTATAAATGCAGCATATCAAACAATACCTATTAAATAACAAACCATTAACAATAAGCTCTCCCCTCCATGGTGGGACACCGAATGTACAGAGGCCATCCGAAAAAGAAAAAATGCTGAAAAAAGATATAGATTAGAAATGACTGAAACTTTTCATACATTTTATGTATCCAAGAAGAGAGCAAAAATACCCTTCGCTTAAAAAAACAGTCAGGTTGGCATTCCTTTTGTTCTTTAACTTCACCATTTATGAGTCGTTTGGCGCAATATAAAAAAGTTTCGCTGTAGTTTTTCAACTTGTACTTACCGAGGTGACATTCCCTCACAATCAATAAATAATTTTCTGGATAAGCTTGCCCCGTCTTACGTTCCTTCGAGAGAGGAATTACCGGAAAGTACTCCACATGAATCTTTCTGCGATCCCTTAGAATGTCCATTTCCTCTACAAGAATTAAAATTGTTCTTTCACATGTTTATGATTCATCTTCAGGTCTACACGGAATTCCATACTCATTACCTGTCAACTTTATTTAAATATCATTAACGCTTTGTTTGATAAAGGTTTGGTTCCTGATTCTTGGAGGCCTCAAGTAATTATCCCTATCTTGAAACCCGACAAAAACCTCAATGATGGATATTCATACCGACTGATCGCTCTATCCTCAACTTTAATAAAAACCTTTGAACACATGATTAAAAATCGGCTTGAATGGTATCTGGAAAGTCATGGATTATTATCTAATACTCAATACGGATTCAGAAAAGGTAAAAGCACCTATAGTAGATAGTCTATCAATTTTCACTACTGATTAGCATTGTCGAGAAATTAATTAGTCCTTGCAGCTTTCCTTGACTTGAATTAATTCAGTACAAACAATTTGAAATTTATAATGTGTAAATATTGTTAAGTGGCTACTGCAGCCCATGTAAACTCGCAAACAACAATAAGATGGAATGCCTCATAGCCTCACAAACCGGAACAAACCGGAACACAGCAGTAGTAGCACTGAAGGTTATACGCAGAAACAGGTAAGAAGGTACCTATGAAGACGGGTCCCAGGCAAAAGTAAATAACTAATAATAAAAGTATTCATAATTTTTCAAATACAAAATATGTTAGAAAATGTATTTCAATTAAAATTATATGTTAATGATGTTACGCTATTTTGCATTTTAAATACATGTATTTCAATATGTCACATCTCTTCCTCTACCTGTCGTAGTGCTGCCACTTACAAGGTACAGATAAGTTGGTGTATCCGCGAAGATCAATACTCGATTGGGGCAATTAATTTTTGCGGAAGACGACAAATAGCTCAGGCTACTGGTATAGACTGGTTATATATGTTGCGAAGGACCAGAGGAAAATTGCGTGTAAAAACTTACCTGTATTACGTGTGACACTTCGAACGCAAGACTATATCAATTCTAACAGTTGCGATGCGGTCGTCTGCGGCTCACCCGCTTATGTCTCCCAGAATTTGTGACTAATCGTGCGCACAGTGTGAACGTGAGTCAGTTCCTTGTTTTCACCACTAATATATTGTTCACATGCGCGAGATGTAATAAGAGCATGCAGGTATATATATACTTGCATGCATTACTCTTACGTATAATATACCTAATGATCGTTTTTCACGATCTTCTGCAGGATTTGACGAAGGGGATGTATGTATTTCAAGCGTGGTAGAGCCAAGCGGCGGCTTTAGCTGCTGCTCGAATGGGCCGGCTCGACCGGATTGGTACCACGTCCTCGCAGAATACCGGCGTGAAGTAGGAATTTTGTTCTTCTGCGTTATGTTCGGTGAGTGAGGTAACCGGAGGCCCACACCCCCTCCCTATTCCCCTCCTCTTCCCTCCCTATTCCCCTCCTCTTCCCTCCCATCTCCCAAATATCCTTAAAGACCGCCAACGCTCCTGCAGCATCTATGGTGTTGCAGATGTATGTGGGCGACGATAGTCACTTACCATCAGGTGAACCGCTTGCTCGTTTGCCGACTCTTCCTTAAAAAAAAAAAGTGGTTTCTATAGCTTGTAGAGTACCAAATAGTAAGTGACTGGAGACAAATATTATTATTCGACTAGACTGACGTTAGAACATCAATTATTTCAATACACTACACGTGAAGAGTTAATTAATATTTTAGCAAAATTATAATTGCATTACAAAATTATCGTGATTTTCTATAATGTATAATTAAAATTTATTATGTAATTTTAAGGCATACTTACTCGTGAACAAAATACATGAAAGCACAAAACAATTTTTCTTGCAGTTTTTATTTTTATTTTAAATGATTTTATTATAAATTTGTTACATATAACAACAGCAACAGTGTAACTGACCCTTGCTACTGCCTTTCTTACAGTGTAGTGAAGGCACAGGGAGCAGAATATATTTTGCTTTCATCATTCTGGTAAAGTGGTATAATAAATGTGTTTCGTAATTTTCAAATAATGTTGTGAAATATATTCAAAATTGATAGTTTTATGTCTCCAAAATTTTATTGTTTATTATTACGGTACTCAATACGGTACAAGAATATTCCACTACAGAGAGGATGAAACTGATCTTGTTCACCGATTAGCCTCTTGATATGCCTCCTATTAATTCTAAAGCTCGCCATGGCCAACCAGAGCCTATGCCCGAGTGTTGTCTTCTGTCTACCGAAATTTACTGGACTACAATAGAGCGTTAATAATGATGCAAGAGAAGAGTTGCAGAGAGAACAAGTCCCTGAGGAAGTCCGGCTTTAATCGCCATTACCTCAGACGAGCAGCCATCAATAACTACGTTCTTAAAATAAATAAGACCTGTTTTCTAGCGGACATAAAAATCCCGTGAAAAATAAAGCTCTAATGTAGTTCTGATGTTATCGAAAGTGCTGTAAAAGCTTTGAATGTATTTTTCTATAGAAATTAATGGTTCTGTGACCGCGTGACGAATCACCGCTACCTAACCGTGCTTTTCCGTGCGAAGGGCCGGAGTCCATGCGACATTTATATTGGTGCATTTAAATGCTTAAGCTAAAAAATCTTTTGTAGGACCACAGCAAAGTATACAAAATTAATAATTTTCATCATAATTTCAGTGTATCGAGTCTACTGTTGAATAGACCGGGGCATACGTGTTTGCTACTCGACCGAAATCTTTCTACCCCAACTGTTGTCAGTACCGCGAGCTATATGGGCGACCCATTGCCACTGAGCCTGCTGATCCTTACGGGTATGTCGGTTATTGCTATTGTGGATATCGTCTTTGCAGATCCTATTGCACAGAGTAACATCGAGTATAGTTCTACTCATAGTGCTTAAATATCTAAAATACACAATTAAAATCGTTGTCAATGATCTTCACATAATTAAATTAAGTTAAGTCTTATTTCACGTTATTTTTGGGAAATTCATTCATAACGTTATTGTTTTGTAAAGGTGCAAAAAAGATATCCAAGTGGTTCAAGCATCCGAATTCGATCTCATATGCAGTGGGCTCGTAACAGAGTTTTTTTAAAAAAAATTGTACTTTGTAGTTTACCTAATTAGGGGGTAAGGTCATCTCGACACCGGCAAGGTGTGGTTAAAACGACTAAGAGATATGTGAGAGAAATCTTATGCCTTTCTCGAACCGATGGCGAAATAAACATCAAAATTCCTGACAAAAATATCCAGACACCAAGCCGCCTGTCACGCCTGGTGATAACTGTTAATAATATGGGACAGTTTAGGGGTTGATAATGGTGATAAACATAAGTAAGTACTTACTGTCGCGTGCGGAAACAGCGCATAAAAATCTGCTAGCCTGTAAGTGTTCTAAGAACAAACACTTGGAAAATGTCGACGCTTCTGAAAGATGGCGGAATAATCATCACAAAAATGTCTGTCCGACAAAAGGCAGGCCACATTCAGACGTAAGCAGTAAAGTTTGGTTTTGCAATCACAATTCTGGTAGCCCTGCGTAGTGATTATGGCAAATGCTCGCAATGAGAGAGGCCTATTTTACAGACTGTAAGGAAGTTGGAAAACATAATCCAATATACATTTACGTAATTAGTGTGAACGTGGAACTTAAAATGCTAGTCAAATAGCACATTTTTTTTATATTTAGAACAGACTAGCGATTGTCTATGACTTCGTCGGGTGATATTGAATTTTTTGCTAAGAGAAATCTTGGTCGATATAAAATGCATACTATATCTTTTTCCATGGGATAAGCTACCTTTTGGCCGCATTTCATACCTTTAATAGTCGATTTACTCAAAACTATGAAACTCTCCACTCCCTATATCTCAACAACCAAATCAGATTAAGACTCGGACTTGAAATTAACATTTTTAATTGTATAAACAATTCGATGAATCTACCTGTACTAAGGGGGGCGGACGGAGTTTGAACCGAAAAATAAACTGTACTAGTTTATTTTTACAATACGCTCAAGTCCTACCTATTTGCCTTCGCCAGATCGCACACATCTTTTCTCTTCTCTACACTATCCGTTTTATTCCCTCCACCTCACGTGGACCTTACGATTTACATTAAGGAATGTTTTGAGTTCTTCGTTTCTCTCTAATTCCCGATCTATACGTTCTGAAACCCTCCAAATAAAGACCTGTTCATTCCATGGTTTTTACAGTTAATCTTTCAGACTCTGGGCTACCAAACTGTGGAATTATCTTCTTATTTCTATCCGAAATGCAAAACCTCTGACTATTTTTAAAACCCTGGTTGCTGAACACTATCTGTGTTCGCTAACCACGATGTCTTAATTATTAAATATCATTATTTTTTATTCATATGTATTTATCCATTTTATATCTCATTATATATTCTTATCTATTTTTATGTACAGCGCCGTCTTAATGTTTTTGTCTTATATATCAGTTTCTATCAATCCAAAAGTTGCCTGGAAGAGATTAGGTTAGTGATAAGGTCGCCTATTGTACGTTGATGTTTTATTTTAATTTCCATTTCGTATTTTTTTGATTTATTGTGTAAATGAAAGTTATATTTAATTAAATTTAATTTAATAACATTACTAATACATGGGATTACCTCGGTTATTGTACCATGATCGTAATAAATTAAAAGTTTATGCAGTTATATAAAATTTAGGGTACGGAAATAAATTCGTGGACGTTATTCCTTAAAAATAAGTATTAAATGTTACCTAAGAAATGCTATCAAAATTGTGAATTTCTATTGATTTTTAGTATACGTTTTTATCAACATCGCTCACTTCATAAAATCAATACAGGCAATATAAAGATGAGTGGGCATTTAAGTATTGTTTGCTACGGTCTAATGGGAAGGGAGTCGATATTGCATCCCTGCCAATAGAACGTCCGGCGCTATGTTTCAAACAATTTGGAATAAGATTTTTTTATCATGTGTTTTGTTTACTTAACGAAAATACACATTGATTTCAGAAATAATAAACAAAAATTGCGAAAGAAAGCAATGCTTACAGCATTATTTATCGATGGCTCGGTTAGCGTAGTCGCTAAGTGTTTGGCTGCGGCGCTGAGGGTCACGGGTTCGATTACCGCACGGATTAGTATTTAAATGACCTATAAATAACAGTTTTGGTCTAGGTGTTTACCCATGTGAAAGTCATGACTCTAAAACACTTTCATAACTCTACAATGAGTGTTGAAATTGTATTGTAGCAATGTTAGGAATAAAACGAAAAGATTAAAAAAAATTGTACATTTAGGTAACAAACGCGAAGGAATACCAATAAAAAAACTGGCGTTATTGTAGCAATAGGGAATTAAAACTTAACCTTAATTTAATTCTTTTGATGTTGAAGAGAAAAGTCGATAAGGTTTCTATTTAAGTACTCAAGTTTTTCTTTGCCGTAAAGTAGGCATCATTGTTATCTAACGTATCTAACGTTTCGCAATTCAGACCCCGTCTGAAACTTGGTGACCATGCTGACAGATAACTAAATCGATACTACACTGAAATTAATTCGCAGATTTTATTTTTGTTTATAGCTGGACTACAGCTGACCTGTCTCTTTATCCATAGATAGGATCAATGATGATGATAATAATGTACCTAGTCGACTTAGTTCACATTTTGCTACAACAAACTCAAATATACACATACATACACAAAACCTAGCGCGCGAACAACCATACAACACAAACTCTTCCCAGTAGTCCCTCCTGGTAAAATGACTGAATACTTTCAACTGCTGATATTATTTTTCGATATCAGTTTTCGATTTTCAGGAGTGAGTGCTCTCGAAACTCTCGAAAAAAATGTATGAGAGTACATACATAACGACACGTTAATTTGGTAGTTAACAACAACAAGCAACAGGTTCTGTAAAGATGCAATTATTTTCTGTATATGGTAATAAATTATCGCATATAAAGCAAAGTTCATACTAATTTCTTAAACACTCTATAATAGTATTAATTTTTGATTGTATATTATCAATATAAAGTTATTTTACATTTTGTTTTGAATATTTTTCACACAAGGCTTGGTTATCTTATCCAGGGAACTTAAACTAAGGGGTCTGCTGGGAAGATCCTTATTGTTTCCGTTAGGGACGGCGCCTATTGAGTATTTCGTTACGTTGAGTTGAGGAGTCGGTCATTTTCCACAACGAGTTCAATTTCAATTCTGCTAAAACGATTTAAAATTTACTTACTATTTTAAATTTTGTCTAATACCATATAATATAAAATCACTTATTTTGATTTGTGATCAGAAATATTATCAGTTAGATACAATGAATTATTGTTTTAACTAGAAGTAAATAAATAGAATAAGCTCTCACAACTGTTTATTCTACCCCAGTGAGTCTTTTTATCTTTTCACCAGAGCATATTTGGACAATGTGACAGTAGGAGAGCCTATCACCGTCTTATTGACCAGGCTAATGATACAAATCATACATAAGTTTCATTTCGGCTTTCGTGGTTTATATGTTTTAAAGTTTTGTATTGTATCTAATTATTAAACTAGGCCTGTGACAAATATAAATGGTAATGAATAATGATAGCGTACCCACACACCTGGCGTGGCGATTGCTGTTAGCAGAACATGTGCACTGCTGTCAGAGTTATGATGATGACTACTCTCTAGCAGGTAATTATTATTTTTGGTGTTTTATCTTTCACTTATAAAGCTTTAAGTTATATTTCTAAACATTTCACAAATCTATTTCAGTAGTAAATAAATATAATATTTTGTAGTTGTTAATAGTTTGTAAGTATTTATAATTCGTAAGAAATATAAACAAATCGTCTATTATAATAAATCTTACTGATGTTTATACTGTGTAAATTTCGTATTCTGTTCAACCCTCCTTATTGCCATATTTGTTGCACGGAACTGAATTTAAAATAGGGATTTATATCTATTTGACACAGCTTTAAAATTGCTCGTTTTTATTCTGGCATTTTTATTAGCTCCCGTTTTCCTTTAAGTAACGAGAGCCGGCGCTCTCCCTTTAGCGGAGTTTATTTAAATTCCTAAAAGAATATTCTTCTTTCTTTGGTTTCTTCCTTTCCTTTCGTTTGGGAAGTCTTAAGTGAGTTGGTTGAGTTACTATTCTTATTTACTGTGCAAAAAAGATTCTTATCTCGTTTCATTTCAATAATGTTTTCCGTTTCGAGTTTTAATTTAAACTATACATTAAGAAGGCGTTGCGAATCACAGCGTAATGTTAATTAAAATCTATTCCCTTTCTGCTACCCTATAATTAAGTGCTGGTTCAGTTTAGTATGTACCCTTCCCTAGAGATTCGTGTGACACCAGTACACATAAAATATTCACGCCCTAAAACCGGTTAATAGCCACAGCTTAGACGAGGTGATGTAGGACTCTCAAATAAAATTATTTTATGTATGCACAGTTTACAGTTTTATATCAGGTTAAAGGTCGAAATATGTTTAATCTGTTGTTTGACTTTCAATAGTCATTCTTTATGTTTTTTTTATTAGTAACATCGTCTTCAGACTAATGAGAAAAACTTGTAGAATGGATTTATTCTCCCCGTGGTGAGAAATTTAAACACGAGTTTAGAATTCATAAAAAAATCATAAAAAATACTGTACGTGTGAAACTTTCTCTTTATCAGCCTCTTTAAGTCCAGCACTGAACATGGGTCTCTTCAAGAAAGCTCCAGCAAAGGCGAGCATGCATTTCTTGAAAAGTTTGCCCATACTCACCGCGATGAGCAGGCGGGTTGGTGAGTGCATTGATACTGCTCCCTATCACAAGTATGCGAGATTAGCGCGAGATCCTGAGGTCGTCTTTGATGTAATATCTGCTAGCGGAAACAGGTTAATTAAAAAGTATAGTACAGTAACTACTAGTGATTTCTTTCAAATTGTTGTTTCAATTAATACCTTTTCCTATAATATTAAGACAAAAATCGGCGTGTGGTGAGATTTATGAAAATCTGACATCCACTTTCTTCCCATGGGCGCCGTGAGTCGACTAACGAGCCTTCGGGGCGTCCCACAGTTAACCACCTCAAAAACTGCCGGAGCGAACATACTCAGACCATTGCGAGGCATTTAATGCTGAAATTACCAACTTTCTTGCCAAGCCTAACGATTATAATATATATATATAATAAGCAAATCCTCCTTGTCGGAGTAACCTATTACCAGTAGTGGACTACTAACACGCTGATGAATAAGAAATAAAAAACTGTAAAATAGATGTTCATAAAATATCGCCTGAAAAATATGCGTGGGTCTTACCAAAAGATTATGAAATTTTAAATGAAAAAATAATATAAGTTGTGTAGCTTACATTGCGATTACGAGAAAAATCTAATAGATTTTTAGAAATTTATTTTACAAAATCTAATTTTATTTGCTGGAATATGCTGTAGATCGAAATTGTGCGAGTCTTGCTCGCATTTGATCAGTTTTAGTTTTGATTCTTTTTTTAAGATATTTCTAAATTGCTGTGTTCTTAAGCTTTATGCTATGCTATCGATAATGCTAATGTATAGATATAGATATAAGGCAGTATACTTAACTGCTGGCTTGGTGAGCATTTTAGTAATAAATCCATAATATTAATATACTGTTAATCTGGCCGGACGACATCAATGCAAACAATATATCTGCAAATTAATCAAAGTTTGAAATAATTTAAATATTGATTTAACTCCAGTAAGTAGCGGGGTGTGGGCTCGCGAGCCGTCCAAATATTTGTCGACGGCAAACAGCAATATCGTTGCGCCTCCGGGCCATTCCATCCGCTTCCGTATTTCAATCGCGGCTTGATATGATAATGACGTATTCGTAATGATTGCCGATGCGTATTTGATACGCCTTTGTAGAAGATTTAATGAAACTTGCGCGGGGGGATATTACGTAAACATGAATACGATTACACAGCGATTTATTGAAGCACATGGGTTACGAGTTGTACGACAAACAAACTTGTTCGTCTAACTATCCCTTTCTGTACCCGAAACATTACGTTTATAGATAGTAATCAGAGAAATATAATATGAAGTGTCGGATAAACTTTACGAATACAATTTGAGATAATAACAATAACAGATGGTTTAGGTTGGGATTCGAACCTAGTGCCACGACACCAATATCTTGCGCTGACCAATAAGTTACGCGGTTGTTTGTACATTATTACGTACATATTCCAATGAAAAAAGCGTCAACAAGAGTGCGCATGCAATACATCGAAGATTTGCTCATACTCACAACGCCGTGGTGGTGGGTTGGTAATATTGCAATATAGTTGGGTCTTTAAAGTTTTGTTTTGACATTTGCATAAATTATGATTATGAAAATTATGATTATGAATTTCTAGACAACTGCCTGATTTCGTTGATGCAAGATGTTTTTATATAAACCCTTTTATATTGGCGATGCCATACCATATCATACCATAACATATGGTGTAGATGTCAAAGTACGTACGTAGATACTTATCCGTTAATCAAGCAAATACAAAAAAGTTAAAAGCAAGAAGTATTTCCAAAAATCTTTATCCTGCTCCATAGTACGCAATAATTCTTGATTGTGTTGCAACAAAAGATTATTGGCACAATAATATTTTTAAGACTCTTAAAGGAATAATTGAAATGGATTGTTTGTTATTTTACTTATCTTATTATTAAAGATTCTATTATTATTACTTAAATTCATTTAAAGATCACACTTAGAAAATCATTTATAGTTTTTGCGAATAAACAATAAAGGCACCTCTGGCTCCTTATCACGATTAAAATATTATTGGTAATGTTCGACATTGTTATTCAGTTATTCATAGATATAATTAGGAGGTAACTGATATCATAGAAGGCTATTGGAAGATTTCAAGTGGCCGTCACTAAGCGAACAGTAATTATAATGGGTAACACTATAGCGTTATAGTTGAGCCGCAATGAATCGTCAGTTTTAACGAGGCCTGTCAAACTTCACGCTTTGTTCGTTATAAAAAGTTTTATAAGATGTATCTAACAGTAATAAAATTGAAATGTTTAGCAAACTATCGTTATTAGACGAATTTTTTCAAATAAATGCAAAGCTTCAATGAGTTTTTTCAGAGTTGCATAAAATTTTTAGGTATTTACAACATCGAGGAGTTATTGAAGTATTGAAAAATACCTATATAAAATTTTTATAAAATAATTACAATAGCTACTTAAGAATGCAACCCATGAAAATATAATTCATGATTTAAAGTGTTTAATGGATGCTCCATCAAAAAGTGCTTTTTAATTAGTTGTTAAATTTACAATTTAGAGCCATTCATTAAAGTTAAAAATATTTCTTTGCTAAGAAAGCCGGCGGATACGGGCACACTATCTTAAAGCTCGTAAAAGTTCATCTATAAGCTCGTTCAGCATCGAATCGTCAAAGTTTTGCGGATCGAGGAGAGTAATGAAGACTTATGAGTCTGGCTGTTCCCAACTCGTAATTGTCATCTTAGTTATTTGTCGGGAGCTCGTCGCTAAGTATTCGTGACGTCAGAGGACGTTGACACATTCCCTCGGAGTCGATTTTTAATTAACTTAATTACTCACCCTCAACGGAAAATGGCAGATGCGTTGTAAGCGGAAAAGTTTACAATGATATTAGAATAATAACTTTATAAATAAGATTTTCATTCCGTTAAAATCATAAAACATGCAAAGATTTTTGAATGTAGATGCACTTGTTAACAACGTTATATGCGATTATTCATAATATTTTGATAAAATGACCCCCGGGATGTAATTTTGAATCCAAAGCAGATGATAAATTTAAAAATCTACTTATAAGTTATTTTCTATTGTTCATACTACTACATTAATTGATCCTCCTACTTTACCTCTGCAGAACACAGGCTTAGTTACGTAAGTTACTGGCGCTTTCGAACTTCTAACTTTATTGGAAATTATGGCCATTCTTAGCACGTTGGGCATGCGGGTTGGTGAGCACAGTATCGGTACCCTCGCACTACTGATATTGTTTCCCATTACTAGTATGTGAGATTTTGATTTGGCAAACACTGATGGAAATTCCCCCACCATTCGGTTGCCAAAGCCTTCGCTTGTTGGCTAGTAAGGTGCACCACGTGCAGAAGCAGTTGGCGTTTGAAGAAAGAGATGTTATAATCCCCTTTACACCTATAGCACACAGGCTTGTAATCTTTAGGGGTCGTCAGATATTACTTATTTCCATGTTTTGGCACGACAAAGCGTAACCAAACGGGTTGTTTATACGACCAAATATTACGTAACAAATTGACGTTAGTGGATTTTAAATATAACATAATGTTTATTGTGTATTAAAAGGAGGAAGGAGATTATATTCAAAAGTACATAAAGTGTAAGATAAACTCTTTGCAAGTTTAAGCCCTCTTCAGAATCGCGCGGGTGTATTGAGGCTTTAATGCGTTGTACATCGTTCCACGTGAACGGGCATGATTCATCAGAGCCCATTCACGGCGATCTCTGGATTCAGCTGCGGTTTAAGTAGAGATGTTTTAACGACTCTATATTTAAAATATCGATATGACGTGGATAATGTTATGGTGTCGGTAACTTAAACAAACCTACTACTGCCAGTTTTACTTTGAATGGTGAGATACAAAATTTTATGCATCACCGACACTACTTATGACCTCTGATTGTGACTATAACAAAAATTTCAAGGCATTTCCCTTAGTTGCCTCTTCGATATTCACGAGAAGAAAGGCGGTGGCAAAAAAGTATTATTAAGATTTGAAGAAGAAGAAATAAATAAGAATTTTCGCTTATTATTAGCGTTTATTCAAACAAATTATATGTTTAATCTTTACCTGTCGGTTCAAATATCTTTACTCGTATCTTAAAAGGTCAAAGGTCTAATATCTACTGTAACAAATTGCAGGCATCTCTTACGAGTAATAGAGACAGTATCTTATGTTTTGAAAAAATATGAACATTGTATTCAGGAATATTTATTGTAAGAAAAGTAGAATGTTATCGATATAAAACCTACAGCACTGTGTTCACTCGACAGAGATTTAGCCGACGCGTTGTCGACGTCGCGGATTACCGTGATTTCCCGGGGGGCTCGGACCGAAAAGACACCTCCGTTGCATCGACGATATTACTTTATAGTGCGACAGCTTCTGACGTTTCCACCCGTAATTATTTTCTGGGTGATTATTATTTGTCTAGCTCTTATTATTAAATAACATTCTGCTACATTTAAAATCCTTAATGGAAAATTATTTTAGTCATATTCTTATGAGAAAAAGAATCATGTATTTTTAAGCTAAAAATTATGAAACTGAGTTGATAAAGATTTGCTTTTATTTGCTGACGTATGCACCGAACACCTAAAACCTTTGCGAGTTCACCATACGTATAAACGAGTTGATGATTATCAATTAGAGAACTAGATGATATTATTATATTACATCGATTTAAATAATTATTGTAATATTTTTTTTTAATTTTGTTTAGTTTGTTTATATAAAAAGGGTAACGAGGATGGTAAGTGGTCGCCCATAGACACCTGCACCTATATCTGGTATAACACGCAGACCTGAGGATTAAGGTAAAATGGCTCTTTACTAGTAAATTGGTCTCCAGTTCAATCCCTCATTATCATTCAATCACACCAATGTTCATACGAAATGCATTTTACTAAGCATTATATATGTATAATACTGCTATTTTACGCTGGCATTCTCTAAAAGTGTGGTTTTTACCCGTTTGAGCTATCCAATTCGTACTGCAGCTGTAATACATCTTAACGCGGAGCTATCAAATATAAATTCTTCAGACTACTATTTCTTAGGCGTGAAAGTAAAATAATACCTTGTTGATCCTTAGAAATCGGCAACGTAAATCTAATATTAATTGTAAATGAAATAATGGTATTGCAAACAGTTATTAGTAACAATGGAATATTTAGTTGTGCAGAACAAAGACATTGGGGCAAAGATACTTCAATCAATATTTGTAGATATGTAGTGTAATTTTTCCACATTAGGTGATTGTACGTCATACGATTGAACGGGTACGTTAATCTTTGTGACTAAAATGAAAACATCGATGTCCACCCTCCGAAGGCGACGACAATGCATCACGAGTCGACATCCGCCGGAAGTGGCATAACGAGGTCGTTGTTCCGCCCGCCTCACCCCGCGCTCCCTCCTAACCCTCGATTTATTTTTATACAGAACCCCATGGAGATTATTTTCGGTTGGCATTCATTCGAACTCAATACCATGGTGATGAATACTGGTTCGTATTAACAATTTGTCCGGAGGCTGTTTATGGGCGTAGTGAATACTTCGATGTTATAAAAGTAATAACTCTTAATAAGGAGTCCTTTCAAAAGAATGTTGTGCTGGGATTTTTATAGAAAATAAATTATAACTGACTGAATGTTTTCGTATAAAATATCGAAGAATGGTTTTCTTAATATGTAAGTAAGTATCTAAAACGTGATATCTTTTAAATTAATGAATTAAATAGTGTAAAACAAAGTCGTAATCCGCGTTTGTCTGTTTATTCGTTTATAATCGTAGATTTTAATGCGGTTTTCTTCATAATTTCATTTAATAACGAAGGTTTCTTTATAGAGAACATTCACATTCCGTTTTTATTACAGATTTAACCTGATATATTAATAATCGTATAGTTTATATTCATTACATAAGAATTTTTGTTAAGTAGTTATTGAATAAAAAAATTACAATTGAATTTTTTATCAAATTTCCTTTTTATTACGTACGAATATCAGTATACTATAATATCTCCTGCGCAATATTAATAAAGTAGAATACTGCGCATATTATAGTGCCCTAAGTGTAAACGCAGAGCGGAAACAAAGAGACAATTACTCGCCTTAACCTTCCCATGTCCGATGTAACGCTTATGCAACAAGATTTGAGGAAGAGTCAGACACAGGACTCGACAAACTATAACCAAACTCGAAATCCTATAATTTGTGTTATTGTACAAATAATGGGTTCGGCTGGGATCCATGGCTCAGCAGTCCGGTAACCACTAAGTCTTCAGCAGTACTTCTTTCACATAGTTGAATTGAATCACAGAAATCTCAAGTTAAACAATTTTTGATGGCGCCTTCGATTGATGAGTATTATATGGATTAGGACATATGTATCAAAAGCATTATACGTATCAAATACATTTAGTCTTATATAATAAAAAAAAACTATTTAGCTTGGTATTTCTTTTTCCATTTATCTATAAGGCTTATCTATTTGCGTATTATTAGAACTTAATATTGTCCGTTTCCACAGCCTACTAGAGTAAAGCCTCTTAAATATAAGCTTCTCTAATTAGGACCTTTGACGAGCGACGCTAATATCTCTTGTGATTGCCTCGTTAGTATAACTTCACTTGAAAGGATTTCCATCTAAAGAAGTACTTTCTATTTTGTTTAATAACGTTTTGTACATATAAATACGTTGTAAATCTTAAGTAGTATGGTAAAGCATTGTTTACATAAAAATATCGTAACCATGCCTTTACTTTTCGCAGCTGGGCAAAAGTATAATGTAGATGAAAATAAGTATGTACATAAATAATAACTCACATCCGTCACCCATAGAAGAAGAAATATATGGATTAACATTTTTATTGGCATGCCTTAGAGTAGTCAAACTGGCCTCTACAACCAAGTTTTTACCTCTCCGGGAGAAGATTATCGCCGCGTTTGCTCTCAGAGATTGCCATGAGATTTAAATGCTTTCCCATATTCGCCTATTACGACACATGGTGGCAGAATTCGCCGCTGCCACACTTAATGAAAATATTTGACGAAGTTAACGTTTGTATTGATGCATATGTGTGGGAAGGTAATTTGTGTTACGTTACTTAAATATACAGACCCAAACACAAACAGACGGTCAACAAAGTAATTGCATAAGGTTTCTTTTTAGTACGACGCCCTAAAATTATTTGAAAATAATTTTTGATAAATTTCGTAAGGGAAGAAGTTTGTTAGGGATTTATTAACGGATAGTACAAATTTAATCCTAAAATTTGTGCACAGCGTGAAGCAAAAAGGGTACGGCCAGTGTTGTATTTTGCAGGCTACGTATATTGCTATTTTTAAAACAGGTATAAATATAAAATAAAAAATTCTCTAGCCAAGGATAATTAAATTTTTTCTTTGGTTGTTTAATTTATTTTTGCTAACTTGAAGACATAATGTTACCTTTAACGTCTGTTACTGTTTATTGTTGTGAATATAACATTTCTGTCTTCAAAGTCTTTATCATAGACATCGTTAGTATCCCAGTGATCATTACTGGGCATATCAAATAGTCTGTCTGTATAACATGCTCAGTTACTTTTATTTGCCACGCTACATTGACTTCTTTCTGGCCGCAGAGGTGATTTACACTGCGTTAGTATTGATTTCAGCGATTATGAATTCTGTGAGAATTATGGACTACATACTAAAATTCAATGACTTGAAAATGAAAGTTCTTTACCTTACGTTTAAAGAAATATCAAACGTCACTTTTTTACAATTTACCAACATTTCGTAATAAAATCACTCTGACGGTGAAGAAACAGGCGAAATAAACTCTGTAGCTTATAAATTTGGAAATTCCGTAATCAAGTGTGCTGTCAACGCAAGCAGTAGCCTTTTTTGTATGTATGTTACGCGATATCTTCGGTAATTGTAAACCGATTTGGATGATTCTTTTTTTAATTATAAGTATGTTTAAAGGAAACCTACAGGATGTTTAAAGTTTAATTTGAAGTAAAAACTCTTTACCTAAGGGTAGGAAAATAGGACTTGAAGTCGGAAAATTCACTTGTTACTAATTTACGTTGCTATTTTATAGAACTGGATTTGTATGCATCTCATACAATAACAAATGCCTGGCAACAAAACTGTGACGAAATAGTTTATAATAGTTCGAATAGTTCAAAGCTTTCCTTATTCATAAAAAAAAATTGTGAGTTTCAAGCTCGTGTAAAAGTTAAAAATATTCGTACACGGCTCCGCAAAAACAGGACCTGACCTGAAGGACAAACAAACATTCGACAAGAGACTAGAGCCATTCTCATTTTTCTTAATTACATGTTATATTTTGAAAATAAAGTATATAATAACTAATTAGTTACTACTGAGAATCGGGAAGGCTCTTTTTTGATCTGAGGATAAGAATAACCACTAAATGTCGAAACGAAGCGAGCTTTTTTGGTACTATGACAGATAGTTTTAATTAAAAGATTGTCTTTATCGTAAAGTTTCGTTTAATTATTTTATGTTTATTGTGTAATATATAACACATTAATATAAATGAATTTAAATTCTTGTCTTGTATTTACTTTCTTCCAGATCTCTTTCATGAGTAAAGCAAAGAATTTTTCATATATCTTTTTCCATTCCGTAGTATGCTTACATAATAATTTTTTCCTCGAAATGTATGCTATGAGTATAGTACATCTTTATTCTCACTTGTAAGAAATCCAGATAACGTAATAACAAACACAATTGGGTAATGTAAAACAAAAATAGCACTGTAAAATTATGTTACATCTAACATTAAGACTGCAACAAATTAATTTATGTTCGTGTGAATTTCAATTATTGCGTGCCGGTAATAAGTTGCGATACCGTCAAACATCTAGTTAATGACGGAAATGCATTAGTCAGGCATTACATAGACGTATAGATGTACCTATTGATTGCTGGTGAAGACCAACGACACATCATTACTAATTTAATTTCGTGTTCGAAACATAAAACGTGTTTATTACTCCTTTTAGCTTTATCTTTCATAAGGGAGTGCCACTTATGCTGGATAAAGCTAGGAAAGCTCTACCAATTGTCGATAGTTGTATCTCTAAAGTATCGTCTAAATAAACCCTGAATTTGGACAATGCACGATGACTGTAACATGGATCTTTTAATATTATATTTAAAATATACCGTTACTTTCATATGTTCAGATATACCATATATATACACATTAATACACAAACTTACTTTTATACATATATCTACATATACATATCACATACAATATACATATTACTGCAATGACCTATGCTACATTTTCAATACTAACTGATGACAGGATTCATCAAAGGTGTCCACGTATCAATATAATTTATTAGATACTTTTCTAATGTTGGGCAAGGAATACCAGAGAAGTGTAGTGTAGTAGTAGTGTAGTAAAAGAGCTTCCAACGAAATCAATAAAGAAGAGGAACGGACACCCTGGTCATGGGCTTAAGAGACATACTAAAATTTATCCTTAAGATAAGAAGGTGATGTAGAATGGTTTAAGACGGAGAAGAAAACAAGCAGAATTTTGGAGTTACGTCTCAGTTGAATCGTGAAACATTTAAGGAGAGAACGGTATGGTCATATTTAGGCGGAGATTTGATCATATTTATTGACAAGACGCTCTTTCTTACGAAAATCTTTATTCAGGTCCGAGTAGCACACATCACCATAATCAATCGTCGGTAGGACGAATCTCTGGACAAGCATAAGCTTATTCTTAAAGTAAAGAAAATTCATATGTCTATAGAGTACTCGTAGAGCGGGACCTTACGGCTAACTTCTGTAACATATTTCCCTAGTTCATAGTGTCATCAATATATAACCCAAGGTTCTTTACGGAACTACAGAACGGTATCTCAGTGTTATTATAATGCACGGAAGGCAAATTAGAATCATCATGTTTAGCTAGCATTCTCGAGCTACCTATAAGAATAACTTGATATTTCGATGGATTCACAGAGACTCCAAAGCGTGATGACCTGTCATATATATTAATATTCATATTAGCAATCGCATTATGCAGATTATCAATAACTGATTCCACGTAAATTTGAAGGTCATCTGCATATAGATAGTACGAACAATTAACAGTGGACGTAATAGTGTTAATAAAATCTATCGCTGCATAAATATTATGTCTACTATTTAACTCACTGCCCCACCCACTCAGCTGCAGATTATTATTTTTAGCAAGTATAGTAGACAAGTTAACCTACAGTCCAATTGATTATAACTGGTAACTGTTTCTGCTTGATATGACTTCATGCATCATCGATAGAGAATTAAGTTGTAGGTGTGTCACACCTGTATTCTTCGAACTCTCGTACTCTTTGAAGTATTATCATCATTTTAAAACTGTGTAGTCGCTAAGGTAATATTTTCTTATATATTTAAATGATACTTACTTCATGCACATTTAGTTTTTAGTTAGTTTAAGTTGACTCAAACTTAACCAACACTTTAAGTTATTAGTATATATTATTAATTAAATAATTAGTGTATTTGTTTTAATATCTTTGAGTTTACTACTTAAGTTTACAAGAAGTAAATATTTTTGTTATTAAAGCAATGCTCCCGATTTGCTCCCCCTGAAGGAAGTACAGTTTTTATGGCTTAAAGCTCCTTATCTTCTCTTCCACTCCAACGGAAAGAGACCGTAGAAACGAATATATTGCAGATCATTTAGAGGTTTTAATATTTTAAGAATTGGGCAGCAATTTAAGCTTAAAAAAATTAAGATGTGAAGGAATTATGCAACTAACAATTACTTAGCTCCTACAAAATATAATAAATAAAGATCATTTAAATAAAAAAGGACATATTATATACAACATTTGCATGTATATACAAGTAAATTCGTATTTCCACAAGAGTTTATATTTATATTAAGTGAAAGTTAATCCCTGTTATCGAGAATCTAAAATAGGAGTAAATATTGCCTTGGGCAAGTTCTAAAGTTGGCACGGTATTGAAATAAAACGAATAATTGGGGATCTCATTGAGTTTAATATTTAATTCCCGATATTTTAGATGCTTTAATCAATCTCCCGCGACCATAGGTGCTGTGAAGTATCCCTAACGACGGGAATTAAAAAGAAAAATTCTTAAAAATTGTTTTATTTCAATATGCAGTATTCGCGTTAATGTAAGAAACTGGCGACTTCGTGCTTATGGACTACGTAATTTACATTACTAATTACATATTTTACTTACTTTTGTCGTATGTGTTTCCAGATCAAAAATTTTGATCTGGATTAGAAGGTCTTGCCGTCATCCAATTGGGCACATTGAATTTGTCTCTTAAGCTTGTTTTTTAAGAGAACTTGCTTCTACGTCTATTATTTATGCATAAACGAATATAAATCCTTTGTTATTCCAAAATATATATTTACATATTTTATATATATTTAGACGAGCTTCTACATTTATCGTCAATAAAACAAAGAAAAATTATAACCTATGTATAAACATTTATTTCTATTTGAAGAGCGAAGGCTTTTGTTACTTTTATCATTGATTACACCGTAGAGTAGCTGCGGCTAAGGCCTTTACTTTCTCGTTTGCTGTATTGGTAATTTCAGACATGCCATATTCATCACGTGATTATAACGAGGAGAAAGGCTTACTTTATTTGTGCTTGTTTGTAAATTTTAAAATGTAGTTATCAGATTTTTAGTTTTTTTCCACAGAATTCCCTTAGTCAACTTTTAAGACATCAACAATGTAAAATGGGTTGCCCGGAGTTAGATTATTTTCTACCAACACTCAATTATGCATGAATTGATTAGCAAACAACAACTTTTAAAAATGTCAATGTATGTTTAAAGAAATACTTTTCAATATTGTAACAATATTCAAACATAGATTATTTTAAAAATTTTACTTCACTACTAAATCATAAATATTTAATCTCATTTACTGATTGATCAGACAATCTCCAGATGAAAACGACCTAGAGAGCTGAAACTTGCTGCAAAAATTCTAATCTTGTTCTAAAAATACACCAAGATTTTTGTACTTTTAATAATGTTTTGAGTTTTGTGACGACCTTCTGATGACGGAAAATTCAGAAGACTATGCCTTACTGAAATCCAATAGGCTAGAGATGGGGAGCAGTATATCTAGTGCGAAAGTATATACACTGCTCACACTATGCCGCTTGTGCAGGTCGGTGAGTGTAAGTAAATCTTCCATGTATAACATGTCAGTGTTATTTGCACTTTCGCATTTAAACAGGCCGATGTAAAAGATAGATACAGAGCTACCTAAATAGTATATCAGCTATCAATATAGAGTATCACTAAAAAAAAATAATTTTAAGATCAGGCTTCAAATTAATAATTTAAATTATTATAAACAAACATTTTCGGGCGTCGTCATTATTACATAAGTGTGTCCATCCGCACAGACAGACTTCTTTCGATTTAGCTTTTCATATTAATTTCATAGTAAATAGCATGACCTTGAAAGGTCTGTAATATTAACTCCTTCAAACGCTTTCGCGTTATGATGTGTGCAAAAATCATTAATTTATTAAGTATGTAGCACATGAATACAGTAATTTAACTGCAAAAAGATCAAGCACTTCCAAAATACCAGCGTTAGGAACTTAACGCTGCTTCGTTTCATATACCTTTTGTATACTGCCAAGAATTCGAAGTTGAAACAGGCTGATTATACTTCCGAATTATATTATACAATTCTTATTATACGACACTTTACATAGCCAACAGCATGTATGCAGTGTGCGTGAAATGATCTGCAATGATAATGAGCTTGCTGAAGTAGCAATGGCCCAGCCACATAGCTCGCAGAACTAACAACCTTTTGAGAAGAAAGTTTCGAGAGTAGCATTCCGTATACGCAGTGTAGGACGGTCTGATTTCCCCGAGATGGAATGACGAATTGCATAGCGTTGCGGGAAGTTAACGGATGCATGTGACTTAAGCCCAACTATTACATCAGATTTGATAGACCGCAAATTCTGGCAAAAGAACAAGGATTCCTGCCAAGGATGGTTTGCGAGACCGGACTAAATAAATTAATAATTAAAAGCTCATGATAGCTATGACATCAGGAAGTCTAACACCTCAGTCCAATGGTGATCAGCGATTTTTAGAGAGATGCTTGCTTGGAATTGATCATATCTAGATTTAATTTGTTTTCTTGTCTATATTTTTGAAACCAAATAACACAAGTTAAGCACACAAATTAATTTAAACAAATTGTAGTCGATTTTACAATCATTTACCGATTTAGTTTGATAGGTGTAAAACTACCTTAACATTCAACCACTGAACATAGCCTAAGCCACCTACATCCATTGACTTGCAACGCAACAAGGTGCAGGTCGACACTAGATATTACGGTGCCACAAGTGTACGTGGAAACACAGAGGCACTCAAACGTCTTTAATTTTTCAAGTGGTTATCGGTTGTAAAAAATCCGGTAGTCGGTCCATTTCTTACAGTTATGGCGAATACCTACCCCAGTTCTCCTACAGATATCCTTGTTGTAGAATATGAATCGTCGAGTACACTACCGATACATGGTTCCTACTCCAGAATATTTCAACCTCAAAGTTTCAAGAGTTTCTCAAAGAGAAAAATATTACTTTGCACAATTCCGCATGCAAAATCAATAAAATGGCATATATTATGTCATTGACAGTAGTAACTTACGCAGCCTATCTTATTATTAGTCTTAGTATCATAGCATAATTTTTATTTATTTAATCATTATTGTATAAAATTTTTTGAAATAACTAAAGTATAAATTAATAATATCGACATCGTCCGGGTCGATTTCGACTGGAGCGACAACTTCTGTTCCGAATACTACAAATTCCCAGGGCATATTATGGGGCCGCAAGTGTACGTGCAATTATTAATACGTGGCAGAGTAAAGCGGCGGCTTTTACTGCTGCTCCAATGGGCCGGCTCGACCGGTGTAGTACCTTGATCTCGCAGAATACCTGATCTCGTAGTAGACGCATCTTGTGCGCATCGTTCTCTTTTTTTTCCCGTCCCCGTCCTCCCAATTCCCTAATATCACTAAAGGTCCGCAACGCTCCTGCAGTTCCTCTGGTGTTGAAGATGTACGTGTTAGTAACCACTAAGCATCAGCTGAACCGCTAGCTTGTTTGCCCCCTTTCCCATTAAAACAAAGCAAGCAAAAACACTCTCTCTTGTTGTTAACTTTCCATATCTGAAGTAAGTAAAACTTATGCAAAAAGATCGGAGTAATGGTTAGCCAATAATTTGTGTAATTTATAGTTGCGATTGTTGACAATTGGTGAAATTTCATAATTATGAAAACTATACGATGATAATTCTGAAGATGCCGTACGGAGAAACCGGTTGTTTCATTAACCGATAAATATGATAGGAAAATAAATAATTTGTAAAACCAATACAAAGGTTCACTATAGTGTTCATAACAATTGTTTAAACAGGTGGTAGACTCCTTCTCTGCCATCCTCAGGAATCGTCTGGATAGGTACCACACTCTTACTCATTTCTGCCGCATAACTGTAATTACTTTTGTGATCTGGCTTGAAAGGAGAGCCACTATAATTACGGGATGTGAGGCATTCCATCTTAGCGCTCAGGAGTGACAACGAAATCTTCTTCGATAAAAGTTGTTTGCAGTACGCTTACCACTAAGCTAGGCGACAGTCGAAATGGATTTAATAGTTAATTACACATTTATCAACATTCTCTTCCTATATAAATGAAATTGTGCATTC
Source organism: Bhutanitis thaidina (assembly GCA_029286595.1). Classification (NCBI taxonomy): domain Eukaryota; kingdom Metazoa; phylum Arthropoda; class Insecta; order Lepidoptera; family Papilionidae; genus Bhutanitis; species Bhutanitis thaidina. The sequence continues at coordinate 8,325,906 of JAGSMS010000022.1, forward strand.
GCAAAGTATTCGACAAGTAAAATGTAACTAATTAATGGAAAAGTCAACTAAAATAAAGAGAAAAAAAAAAAATGCATTAGCTATAATGAATGCACGAAATTGCAAGCTCAAGCCCGTAATGTTGAAAAATTTCAGACGATCGGTGGTGAGCGGGGATAGGATGTTGGTGGGGGTGGCAGTGGTGCGGGGGGAGGGTTGGATGTAAACACAAAGGTTCTGCCAAGCCGGCAGTCACGTGGCGCGCCCGCCGGGGGCGCATCACTCTTAAGGGTGATTTCTTTAACGTACACAAAAACAAAAACAATGAATAAACTTAATAAGTTTTATTATTTGTGACGCAAAGAAATCGTCTTTAAGGGTGATGCGCCCCAATACTTTCTGTATATAGCATATCTAACATATTAACATATCTAAATGATAACGAACTTTAATGTAATGTATTGAATTAGAGTAATTATTGTATATAATACAACAACCACTCTAACGAATATCGATACAAAACATATCAAATTAAATTTAACATATCTATTTCATATTAATCGTATCTATAAGTACTAAGTAGTGTTATGTGTTTATCATTGAAAACAAGACGAGGTAAGTAATTATAAAGTTTTATAACTCAATGTTTATTTCGTTTTTGTGAAAAAAGGATAACAAGCTTCATCCTTAACTAGTAACTTAAAACATTAAACACTTATATTATTTCTTTTAATTTTTCTTGAAGAAATCTTTTCACTTAGCTCAAAAAAAGCTTTAATATAAACCAAGCTCTTAGCTTGGTTTATATTAAATTTCGCACGATGTTAATTAAATATTTATATATCTAATAATATATAATTAAATATATATCAATAAAACATACATACATACTTATCACTGAAAAAAGGCCATATTATGTGTAATCGTTGCTACGACGTCATATTAAGCTAATAATATAATAATTAACGCTTTATTTTATTTTGTCTTATCATGTTGTACTATGTCCTTATTTCACGTACACTTTGTCAATTATGAAAATTCAAAAATGTATATAACTTTAGTACTTATGTTACGTTCTGACAGACAGAGACGTTTACAAGTAAATTTTAATATTTGTGATGTATCTGCTTTTGCTTATTCTTGCTTTTTGCTTTCAAGGCTGAGAATTGTTATTTAGTTCTTCTTATATAGTATAATACCAAATGTTTTGAAAAAAACAAGACAATGATACAAAAATTTAAATATTTTTATTAAAATTTAGTTTTATAGGAAACATAAAAATCGAAATTATTTAAGCTAATTGTAATAAGCATAAGTAAAATTTTTATTTTTTAAAATTGCAAAATATTTTTTTATAAAACACTACCACTAGTGAACCGCGCTGGCTTTGCAATGACAGATATAAAAATTTAATCCATTTTTTTTACTACTTCTCACATAACATCGGAATGTCTTACTTACCCCACACATACTATATACATACTCACACTTTTACTTTGCGTGATTAACAACATCCCAACTTTCATATTTTTTAAAATACCACGAAATATCCCGAATAAAAAACACATTTGGCACAAAATTAAATATTATAAAGGTTGCAAAAATATTATAAAGGTTAAAAAAAAGTTGTTTAACTTTTAGCTATTAAGAGCATATTATGCATTACTGGGTACGGTACAAATGCTAATCTAGCATAATTTTATGTAAAAGAGCAGTGGCACTCTGTTGTGGTCCTACAGTTGGTTAAAGGTTTTTTTTTTGAGAAAGTTTTGGAGCTGAGAACAGTCCGCAAAGCTGCTCCAGTGAGCGGATTTCGCTTGTTTTTCTTACCTTTAGGGTTTTAAAAACGGATACCGTTTAGTATTATTTTGTCTTCCAAAGCCTTTTACTTGCTTGGGATCTTAGGTGGAAATGCGTAGGTTAACTTCGGCTGGAATTAAATGAATTGGATAAGAAGCTTCTTAATAAATTATCACGAGTTGCATCAATAAAAATTATGTTGAAATGACACGTTAAAGGATAAAGAGACAGAGCCTTTTTAAAGTGTGTATACATGCTTACGGAGTAACTTATCGGAACCTACGGTATTAAAATTTTAGAATTATGATTAAACTATAAGGTAGAATACTTATGCTTTAAGTAACTTGTACAATGAAGAACTTTATGAAGATCTGCATTCTACTTTGGAACACAGATAAACATAAAAAAATTAAGAAATGGTTAAAATAGATCGTTGTGTGTCTATTCGTTATTTAGTTGAACATACTCTAAAATTAGTGGCCGCGCCATAGGGTTCCTCGAATGTTAATAGACCCAAAAAAGAAAGCAAGAGTAATTATTTCAACGAATAATTTGTCAATTATTGATGATGTCCTTTGATGAGTACGTTTCGTGACCGTTGAAGAAACGTGGGTTCACTATTTTGTTCCGGAGACGAAAAACCTAAGTAAGTTCTGGAAACAATTGTTCTCCCCGACAAGAGATTCAAGATCTCTGCATCCGCTGGCAAGATAAAGGTATCTGTCATCTGGGATGTGGTGGTGTGGTGGATAGACAATAACGGCGATAACTACACAGAGAAATAAATATACGACGAGGAAAGTTGCGTGCCTGAGTGCTTTTTCATCATGATTATATATAAGGTTAGAAGATGAATTACGTTGATAAATAAGAATAATTTAGAAATACTTTTCCGGAAATTTCATTGCATCTTGTATCGGCTCGGTAGCGTAGTGGCTAAACGTTAGGCTGCCGCGATGTGCGTTGTTGCGCGTTCGATTCCCGCACGGGACAATTATTTTTGTATGGTCTACAAATAATTGTTTGGTATCTGGGTGTTTGTCCATATGCAATTTATGTATGTGAACTGCCTCCACGAAACAGGAGAAATTCCTACAGTTAACAGGAAGCTAACATTTTTTTAAAATAAATATATATACATATATATATTTGTATATCAAATTGCGTTTCCAAAAACTTACTGATCAACCTAGTATATTGTAGCCAATTAAACTACTGGACCTGAATTAGAATTAAAAGTTAACAAATGTTTGAATTAACTCATAATTAAAATAACTGTAAAATTTTGTTGAAAGTTATACAGTAAGTTATATAATTCAAGTCAGTAATCGCTCAGGGGGTAGGCAGAGGAACTAATAGATAGAGTATACACAGATATTTCATAGTTATATTTGATTGTTATACAGGGTTATAAATTCTAAGTTCAATAAGTAGGCCTGGTAGCTTAGCCCGAGATTTAGCTTTTGCCGGGGTCAATCTCAATTAATCTTTATATATAAAAATCGTATTTGTACTCTCAAGACGCTGTAGTCATTGATAGCAATCGCAAAGCTATTATTAAATTTTATATTTATGGACCAAAATGACACATATTCACAATATATGCTCTCGAGCCGTCAGGGCGCACACTTTAGTGTCAAAGAGCGTGAGTGACCCGGGTTCGATCCCCGGTGCCGGCACCACTAAAATTGTTAACATCAATTTTAAGTGCTGTGTTTACCACGTGCTCAACGGTGAAGGAGGACATCGTGAGGAAACCTGCATGTCTGAGATATTAAAATAGTATTTCGAGGATATCAGAAGCCCGCTAACCCGCACTGGAGCAGCGTGGCGGGTCGTTCCCGGCTCCTAAACCCTCTTTGATACTAGTATTTGAGAAGGAGGCCTTTTTGATATATAAAATCTGAATCAATATTTTCTGCATCCGAGCTATAGTAACCGATATAGTAGTAATATGCTAAAGTGACAATGGGCAGACAGGCAGTACAGCAGTGGGGTATTTATTTTAAAAATAAATAAATGTACTAATCATCATTGGTGGCTGTGGCCTATAAGATTTCATGCATAGTCGATTAAGAACAGGATGTAGGTGGATTGTCGTTCTAGAGGACTCAGGTGAAGTACTTTATTGAAATACTTAGAAACGATAAAGTACATACGAAATATTATGTTTTTGTATCCAGTATTCCCAGATCTGGAAACTTCGTCAGTCAATTCGGCGTTGGCAAATCATAGTAAAATCTTCCGCCAATAATTATACTGTGAACTTTCCACAATCCATGGAAGCTGTTTGAAGAATCAAGGACTAAAATCAATGAACTTGGTAAGCACCCTTGACGGTTTTTAAAAATTCCATATAAAGTCAATGGCATAGAGCCTAAGATTATGATTTATTAATGTTTTCAGTTTGTATTTAAGGTTTTCTTTAATACTCGTATATAACTTTAGACTCTTCAGTCAAAATATTATTAAAAAAATATGCCTATTTTTGTTATGAAACAATTGGTTTAATAACTTCACTATTAAATATTTTTTTCGCTAAAACTTCCTTTTGTATCAGATATTTTATCGTAACAAGAAATGCCATTAGCAATTACATCAAACCTATTAGGACAATATAAAAAGCTCTCTACATCCCCCTCTAAACATCCGAAACTAATTCAATAAAATGAACGCCCCTGAAAATATTTCAACTAGTGTACGTCAGGAGTTGTTTGTGTCGGCGAAACGTTAATAGAGTTATTAAATTTAGCGTTAATTTATTCAATTTCTGCTGAGCTTCGAGACAATGGCAGCGAGGGGCGGAGTCCAACGGGCGCCGCCCGCTCGCACACCTGTAATCGATACTATGTAGCGGTTTAATTCATTCCGTATATATTATACATATATTTACAATTTCTCTGTTGTAACAGTAACGTAGAAATTTATGTTAAAAAGACACTGTGCTATTTGGAAACGATTTAATATACTTTATTTAATAACTATTTTCTAAATTTAAACAAGCACGACAGATAGAGTCTGTAGGTTCATTCTTAAGGAATTTCCATTTTGAAATAAATTGTATTTTAAACTAAGAATGCTTAAGTATCCTAAAATCTGATTTAATCGTTCACCATATTGTGTTCATTTCATGTATTCCGTCGGCAACAGATTATAGTGCTATAAATGAACAAGTTTTCGTCCGTATCAGATAGTAGGCCTAAATAACTTCTTCGATGGATTGTTAGAAAGCAGTATTAAAGAGGTTATGGATTACTGGGACAGTCATAAATCGAATCCAGACGTTATATAAGAACTCACGCCTTTAACGGTGAGCTTCGTCACAAAGTTTGCTCGCGCAGATTACATTTCTGTTTGAAGTTTGCGGTTCTGTTTCTTTTGATATAAGATTTTAAGTTTACAAGTGAAGTAGACTATTTACAGACTATATGTCCACTGCCGGACATAGGCCTCTCCCATAAGAAGCCTTTGCCTTGGCAAGCTGATCAGAGCAGCATAGCGCAATAACAAACCATCATCGGTCTTCTTATTTTCGGTTCGGTATTTTTCGATGATTATCCCGCCACCTAACGGAATTTTCAAGGCTTTTCCCTTAGCCGCCTCTTACGCCACTCACGGGAAGAAATCGGTATGGTAGATCCTTACGCTGATACCACACGGCAAGGTGTTAAACGTAATTGATAATATTACGATACGTATTGAATATAAATAAAGATGTAAGAAAAATATACTTTGACCTGTCGCCGACTGACGCTGGAAAATTTATCTAATCCTCTATGCAGAGTCCAAATCCTTCAAACTACTGATGGGGAGTAGCATCACTAGGGCGAGGGTGTCGGCATAGAGCTCACCAACCGTTATTGAGTATGAGCAAAGCTTTCTTGTAGGCATGCTAGACTTTGTTTGTGGCTTTTAGGATAGGTCTATTTGCTGCTGTGAACTTAGCTGATAATACTGTTGCAATAAATTTAAAAAAGAAAGTTGAAATGTATCATTCTTTAGAAATGATATTACATAATTTTAAGTTGTAAAAATAAGTTACATAATAACAAATAAAAACACGTGGAGTATTCGTGGGAGGTTTCAACTGAATTTTATTGCGTCTCGAGCGAAAACAGCTTGAGCCACGTCCCCAAGGAGCGATCGGTGGGCAAACATCGCGATCCGGCACAATCGAAGCTCTCGCCTATTTTGTTCCGAATTTATTTCGGTTTCCTTTAAAGTAAGAAGCTAGTGTTGTTAAAAACAAGCATTTTAATGTTGTCACATTTTTTTACATACCGCAAAATTATGCATAACAGTATATTGAAATATCATATAGGCGTTTGAAATAATATTGAAATTTACATTTGTATTACTGTACTATTGCAAACAAATAAAGAGTTTTATATTGTTCGTTATAATTGTTCTAACAATTCAATATTAACTAACTGTATACCATCGGAATTTACACATATTCATAAATTTTCATAATTACAAAAAAATTATATTTCATCTAAGAATATTAAATAACGGAGACATATATTAATTTTTATCCAGAAATAGACCTCAAGCATGATTTACTTGCGTATAGCTAAATGTAATGGAGAGCAATAAAGGTGAACACGTAACGATGCCGAAAAATTCAATAACTGTTTCTAAGTTATTTTCGGTTGAGTTCACAATTTTCTATATTAAATCGTCGGGGCGGCGCGGGCGGGTTGCTACGATACCTCAGAGGAGTTAATAAGTCATAAATAGCAGGTGGGAAGGAGATGGGTGTATCATTTCGCCTTTTGTCAAAGTGAGAGGGGATCAACCCCAGGTAGCGGTGGTGATACGCAATCGTCTGGAAAAAGGTGCTTTGGGAAAAGCTAAGAGGTGTCTCTACGCTATCTAATGTGATTTTTGAACGCATTACTAATGACGTATGCTAGTTAATATTTTTAACCTTATATAAATGGTAGATTTCACTTTTATTTGAGTTTCGTCATTTTCATTTATTTATTATTTTTAGCTGTTTCACTTCATAACCGCCGTGTTATGAGGGAACAAAAATTTCTCTACAAAATTATTAGTATTTTCCTATATCTTGTCCGTAAGACAAATTATTAATGTAATAGATACTCGCAATAAAATCTTTTTACGTACTCTTAATAGAAATGAAATATTATGGTTCCAACACTTATATTAATAGTGCTTGTCAAAATTACAGTTAAAGATGTAGTGAAAGAAATATTTTCTACTTAACTATAAACAAGTTCAAAGCACATATTCTACAAAACTTAAGTAATACTTACACATAATATGTCAATCGTCACTCTGACTAGCATTTATTTAAAAAAATCAATTTACCTTTTTTATACCTTGTGTGTTCATTTAATCTTATACAATACTTTTTATGGCATTTTATTGGCTTAAGCCTTTATCTGTAAGATTGAATTTTGTTCCCATAGCTGTTAGTTTTCCTTGCAAACAAAGTACATTTTAATTATAAACTCCTTTATCTTAGGGTTACAATGCGTGACGTCCAGGTCGTAGGCGTCCAGCTTGCCAACTGTAGGCAACTCTTCCATGTATACATGCTACCTACAAGATGGAGTGACGACCTGCACAGTGTTGCGTTCAGTCGGTGAATGAAGGTGGCACAGGCCCGTACTTTGTGACAATCTTTGGAGAAGGCCTAAGTTTAGCAGAGGATATGTGACAGGCTGTAATTCAGAATGAATGACGTATAATCACTAAATATATTACTATTGTTTAGTTGATAATTGCTAAGCACACAAGCTGTGCTAATTTTATATAAATTATTTTGTGTGTGGTTTTTAAGACCTCAGCTGTCACGGGTTTGATTCCCGCATAGGAGAAATATGTATATGAAAAGATACTCTATAAGAGGTGCCTAGTCTTAAGCCTAAGCTTGGCATATGATGTTTAGACATTTAACAAAATGATTGACACCAAAGAACGTGACACTAGAATGTTTTAGCTAGGATCGACCGTCTATAGTACATGCCATGTAAAGAGGCGTATTGTAAAGGCCGATAAGAGCTGAGTGCGCTCTACTGGCGACTCAATATCCGTTAAGTGCTCGTTGGATGCCTCTTTACGGAGTTATAAGTGCTTACCCGTTATATCCATAGAGAAATTAAATACTCTACAGAATTTAAACGTCCACATGGTGCCAATAAAAAAATCTGTACTAGTTCATAAGCATTTTTTTGCACCTTTTGGTCACATAATGGGTTATATGTATCCAAATTCAGGTCGCATAGAGACCTCTCGTTTTATATTTAAAGAATTATTGATCAGATTAGGGCAATAAATATCTATAATATGTACTTACTGTGGCTATAAGTTACGTTATACATAAAAATAGTAAGTTTTTAAAAAACGTATGTATACATTTTTATATAAGTCCAAGCGATTAATTAAAAATATTTTATTCAAAGTGGCCGAATTTGGCTTTAATTAAGGCCCTAAGTCTATTTTTTGGATGTTAAGGTTTTGGATGCTTATCAGGAGTAGAGATTGCTAGAAAGTCCACGATACATCTTTTAAAAGTTTATCACTGAGTGCCAGTGAAGCCTCTCATACAAAATGGAACACAGTCTCTTGATAATCTTTTGCCGCAGTGCCTCCTTTTTTACAAAACTTCAGTTTCGTGACCAAATTACTACATTAAAATTTTCCAATGTATTGCGAGGCTTCTTTAGAGCTGTTAGCATACACTTTGCCATTTTGCTTCATGTAATGCTCTTCAATCTTACTTATTTTTCCATCTGTAAAGAGAGAGAATTTCTGTATCTTCCACCAACGTATCGGAAGGGCACGAGCTTTGATCTTAAGCTGCAGGGATTGATTTAGCGCATGTTTTGTCTATTGACAGTAAGCACCATTTGGCCCTGTTAGCACCCGATCGCCTCGATATTCTATAAAAGTCATTATAGTCCTCGACCGAAGAATTGATAGTGTGCCTCACAATTGTGCGATATACAAACATACTTTTGAGGCGTCTTAAAAATACCACTGTCTGCTCCATACCCACTTCGTGCAAAGCAATCACTCCAATTCTATTTTGTTTAGCGTCCCACTCAAAAATATAATTTAACAAGCACTATGAAAAATAATACGTGAAATAGCGGCAAATCGATAGAAGTTTCTTACATAATAAACACATTTAAAAAAATTTATTCAGATAAAATATCTATTTAAATTGTTTCATTATGTATTCGAACACTGTGCACTGAGCACGTGACTCAGCAGGCAGGTTCGCTGACCACTGAACAGTGCCGTAGATCACTATGTACATAATACAAGAATGAATGAATCCTTATATTTTTATAGAACCGTTTGTGACTGTTCGACAATATGTAAAATGTTGCTCTATCAGCGATTTTAGAACTATTTAACCAAATTGCGTTCCGCCCCTGCTGACGCTTCAGATTATGAAGGAACGCATTAATCATGAGTGCGGAGGGTGGCGCATTTTGTCGAGCGATGTTAGCGCGCCGATATTTATGTATGACATGCGGCTATTCTTAAGCATGCACTTTTGTACCAAGTTGTTTTTCTTTAAAAAAATACTTTTTTTTAGTTTCTTCTTTATTACCGTTTACTTCTCGTTTGTGTTGTGATATCCGACAAAGGGAAGAGCCTTGAAAAGAACTAAAACCGAGAACAAGGTTAGCTTTCTTTTCATGTTATACCTCTAGGATAGGTGAAAGGGGGGTTGTGTTGTTGTACAGAGTTAAAGGCATATTCAGCAGAAAACTTAGAAAGCTGGATAAAATATAAATCTGACTTTTCAAAGAAAATTTTATTAAGCTATCATGTTCGGGGTCTTATCCGTTGGCGAGACATTAAAGGCGCCTCTTTATATTCAGCAGATATAAAAGGTATGAATATTCCTTAAGTTATTAAATTTTCAATGCCCCATGTTCAGTCTAGAGATTTATCATGGAAAAGAAGTTAAAACGGTCTGATGGGCAGATAACTTGCTTCAAACGCGGTATTCAGTGAGCGTCGCATTATGAATCACGTTTACCGGAGTTACGAATTTAAAAATAATCATATTTCTTTCAATATCATGTAGAAAAATAATATGAATAATAATAATACCTAGATTCTAGAATAATACCAGATAAGAAAAATTATATATAAAATTTGTAGTTCAGAAAAACATACTATCATAACATTTATATTTTTTTAACATAGTTCGGATAATAGCATAATATGACGAGATTGACGATTACGTGGCTTAGTAGTAAACGTCCCTGATTGCGAAGTTATAGGTTCTGGGTTCGTATTTCAGGCAATATAATAAGTACAGTGCACAAATTATTAAATTTCGAGTCAATTAAAGCAAAGCTTTTTGGTAACAGATGGCTGAATAATCTCAAACATTTCGAAATTATTCAGACCAGTGACAGGCAGCAGTATCGAAGATGCGTGACGCCTGGTACTGCGAACCGATCCCCTGCTAATCATGGCAATTTCATCGTCCTGCCATTGTCTATTCCAAGCAATGGACTATTTGTAGATTGCTTCTGATGTCAAAGAACAAGAATTAACTTTAATAGCGAATATTTATTTGGTTTTATTTCTTGCGTATTGAAAAATGTCAATAACAAAGACTATAATCTAGATAATTTTGAAAAGAACGATCAAAAACTTTTCAATCAGGATATACGTCGAATGAGATGAATCGTCAATAATACCATATCCATTACAAAAATTCAGATAATAACTAGAGCCAGATTCAAAGGTTCGGGCTCGTTGGACCGGGGAAACTTCATTTGCGGGCTCCTCTGGCCGTGAAATGAAGTCGGCCCGATATTGCGCCGATATCATGTGGACCGAGCGAGACGGGGTAAATCGTTGATTTATTTCACATCGGAAGATTTTATAATTCTAGTTGAAATTTGGATTTTACTTTGGCAATTAAATACATTATTAATCTAAATCACTACAGATTGAATAGGGCTTACATTTAAAGATTAAAGAATGTTTTTCAATTTAAATAATGGATACAGACAAAGCGATATTTTACTTTAAAAAATAATGTTTTTTAATTAATTCTTATACATCCGATTTTCATATATTACTAGCTGAAATATGGAATGCTCCACACATTCAAATTTAATTAAATTTTTTTGTTCTTATCCTTTCCATTCATCGGTAGAGTGGCTGGCGAGTCTGTAAAGGACAATCATAGAAACTTTGATTTTTATTTATACATAGATAGATAGATTGGCCGTTTAGTAACTACCCTTTTTAAATGTATTATATGTAATTGTAAAATTAGTTTAATTAATATGTAAAAAAGTTAAGATTTATTTCACTTTTGTTTATTTGAACTTATACAATCATGTGTGTTTTAAATTATTCGCCAACACTATACTGCAACGGTTAATTCGTATAACGTATGTTGTATTTAAATAACCGTTACATAATTACTTAAATGCGAATTAAAACGTAAATTACTCACTACATTTACTTGAATATCCATTAATTACAACTATTGTCTTCTTTTCGAGTGCTATATAAGTAAATTATCATAAACCTTTTCTTGTATACGTCAAGCCGTTTTAATAGAGCAAAAGTACGATGTAATAAAAAGAAACTGTAATTACTATATCAGATAGACAACCGCTTTATTTTCAGTTTCTTTTTAATTAAAACTGGCCAACGGTTATGTTTCTTTAACTTTCATATTATGCCATTATGAGGTCTGATATAGGTTATAACCGGAACTAATTACTTCTATTCTTATTTTAGTTTATATTCAAATGTAACAAAAGAGCATACTATTGATACTGATGTACTGTCCCAGCTGTACCTATCAGTAGCGATTACGAGTCAATGTGAAGTTGCGTTGTCACCTCTGTGGACTAAAATTGAGCTCGTTACCTATAAATAATTCTCCAGTCCAATCATTCACCATACGAGGTACCACCACTGATAGATAACGGAATGTAACTCTGTGCGAGTGTGATACTTCCTCGGGTAAGTTAACCCATTCGTGCAGCAGCTGCATCGTTAAAATACTTTACATACTGTAATCAGAAATTTCACTATGACAAAAATCCTGTTTTATTAACAATAATTATTTAAGGATTCTTGTAGTCACTGCTTTCATCCTTTACCCGTTGTTTCCAGAGAGCGGACCAAAATAATTTTTCTGAACGCTACGAAGGGAAATTATAAACGACTGTGGTTAATAACCCTAGAAATTTTCAATTTTGCAGGTAGGTTCCTAAAAGGTTGTACACATCCGCTAAGAAAGGATTATACAAAACACCTCCCCATTTTATTTCGTTTAATTTGTTTTTAAATATTCCCGACGTTTCGATTGCTTTACAGCAGCCGTGGTCACGGGGGGCCTGAGATAATACAAAGCCGACGCTCTAAGAAATATTTGATAGACCACAAATCCTCGCTAAAAACACCGATTCCTGCCAAAGATGATTCGCGAGGCTATTGAAATCAAAAAACATTCTAATTTCAAAAGAGAAGATGGCTGGGCATTACCACCGGCTTGGGATCCAGTAATAAACAAAATTAAATTTAAAATCAAGCATACCACTGCACGACCTCAAGATACTGTGAGCACATTCTGCGTAGATCGGACTAAATCTAATAAATAAAAGCTGAACGTAGCCCGAGTTAACTATGACAACTGGACGTCTAACACCTCAGTCCCCCCGTGACCACGGTTGATGTAAAGCAATCAAAACGTCGGGAATGTATAAAAAAAATTAAACACGATAAAATCCGTAAATAGTTTCATTTCAAATGTGTAGTGTTCGCGTAAATACAAGAAATCAGTATTCCTAGTATTCTTTTTGAAAGAAATCAGAATGGGCAAATCTTGTATGCTTGGTATGGTAGCTTTTGTCGGTACTTTTATGGAAAGTTCACGACCAGCCACGATAGCCAAGTAGGGTATTTACTTCCAAATCAGCAGACCCGAGTTGGATTCACTAACATATAACTTCTTTACGATTTTTATCAATATCCTGAAGATGTAGACGGCGGCAGGTTCACCATCTGTTGCGTCGTTCCAAATAAGCTCTGCTGAAAAGTGAGTTGAGTATATAAGTAAATTACAATAAAATAAACAGGTGACGTTCCCTGAATCCCAAGGAAAGAAACGTATGTTACGTTGCGACGCCGTCGGTACTACGCTCATCAATATGCCTATCCAGCATGGTTACTGTAGACAGGTTTCCCACGAAGGTTTGCCAGTTTATGTTAATTCGTTTTTCAACATCCTTTAACCTATAATATGATAATTACATATTTCATCATGATATTTTTCATAAATTTCAATAGTGTAAATCAAAGGAAATAAAAACTCATGGGTGTAATTTAACACACGCCACAAATTAATACACTTATTAAGAGAGGTATTCCACAACCGGAAACATTAAAATAAGTCTCAAATAACAAAAAAATATTTATATATTTTTTTAAATTACATATGAATACTGGTTAAAAAACTGTACTGATATTCGAAAAGGAGAATGTGAGTTTTAATATAATCATATGTGTGGGGTAAACGCCGGAGCTACCGAACCAATTTTAAAAAAAATTTCATTGTTTGGGGTATAAGCCATGCTGCACTGGTTAAAATGTAAACGCGGTACGTAAATAAAATAGCTCGACAATGACTCAATGACTCTCTTGCAAAATACCAGCGTAAATGTGTAGTCAAATATCGTAATAAAAGTCAAATTGCTTTCTTCGTATGAGGTATGATGAGAATCGGAGTAAAAAGTACTACCAACGTGGCATTACATTTTCGACATAAGGATTGACAACACACCTTGACAGTTCGTCGAGGAGGACCACAGTGTTACACTTACCATCAAAGGGGTTATAGGCTCGTTGGTCTTTAAGATACGATACATTTTAAGTGAAAATGTGTGGAAATGAAATGAATGAATGAATGAAATGAAGGAAACTATTATTTACGGATTTAATCGTGTTAAATTTTGTTTTTATATTTCTGATGTTTATTTCAATATTTAATACAACACAATATATATTACGATATTTATTTAAATCATCAGAGACAGAAAACGTCCTAATCATACTATGTAGTGTCTTTTGAGTAAACTGATGTCAAATGTTAATTAGTGGATTTTGAGTATAAGAAATGAATACATTAAAAGTAGTCTACAGATAAATGGTACTGTACCCAGTCAAAACCCAATATGCATGTTACAATATCGTTTTAATTTTCTATCGTCACAATTATTGACAATCCTACCAAAATTCGTGCCGCGGCATTGATGGAGTTGATGTAAGCTCTATGTATTTTTGGACCTGAAAATTTTCAGAAATGTTACAAAACTCCGCCCCCTTACAGTACGGTTTGCTATTGGATGCAGGTTGTCTACTTCCGCTGAGTTATCGACCAATGGGAGTAGGGGCTACGCGCAGCCGTAGCTCTACATCAGAAGAGCGGGGCGCTACGCCATAGACAGAAGCTGCTACGGATCTGCTACGCCAGGGGACTGAAAAAATGTAAGTAAATTTCGTTGTGCAATCAGATTATGTAATCACGGCCATTAGGAATTATTTTTTTAATATTTGTACTTATATTAGAATTTTAACCAGTGATGTTATAATACATATAAAAGTATATGTTTTAAAGCTAAGATGATTTGGTTCTATATATATAATGTGTTCAGTATAATGAACAAAATAGATGAAATTTTGAAGTTCTTAAAGACATTATTAAAAAATTAATCAATTTTGTAATTTGTTTAATTTTTTTTGTCTTTACTTTTGTTTAGAAATTCTTCGTATAATATACGTTGCATTTTTAAGGGGCTAGTAACTTTGTATAATTGAAAAAAATAATATATTCAATTTATTACACGAAACCGAGTGGCAGAGTTTAATAAAGTGTAATTTTTCAGGTGTTAGCACGGTGTGAGTAAAATTTGATGTGGGACATCGGCCGTCAGCAATGCAGGGGCTCCAAGCCGCGAAAGAGAAGGCCTCAGGCCTCTTCGCCAACAAACCCCTCCTGTTCAAGTAAGTAAATGTTTTTCACTATTAACAAAACATCTAATATTTTCTAAAACAACGTCAAAGAAAATTAAATATACCTATAATTATTGTAAACGTTACGAGATATGAAAAATGCGCTAATTTATTAAAAATTAGTGACTTCCAGATACAGTTTTAGACAAGATTATTTAATCTCTTAACAAAAACGTAACCGCACTGTAGGATATCTATGTGTCGTGGGGTTATTGCAGAAGTTACATGAATTGGACATGTTAATTTTATATTACTTTATATCCAGAATCGAAATTATTATATGTAGATCATAGCCATGTGGAAACTTGTTTATGGGCTAATATTTTGCTGTAACTAATATTAAGCTGTAAGTTTAAAATAAAATTAACATATTTGTCCTATGCGGGAATCGAACCCGTAGTGTCAAAGCCTACCACGCAGTTACTTCTGCAAACTGAGCCGACTAAATATTATTCGGATACATTAATGAGAATCTTGGAATTTTTAAGAGATATACCAGGAAGCCGACGGCAATACTTTAGTTTATTGTGCGAAATACGGCCTCTCATTATAAGCATACAAATTACCAGGGCTAAGGCAGTATGAGGTATGAGTAACTAAGTGACGATTATGTATTAATCGTGATTCGTGGGGTACCTAGGCGATGGAAATTCTTAAGAAATATATTTACCTAGTTAGAACATTACTGGGAAGATAGAATGTGTAAATGTACTCCAACTATAAAACAACTTTCTTTTTTTTATTCTTAATTACTCTGTGTAACTCCACTGATGGAAATAGGTCTTCAAGAAGACGTCAACGAAAGTTAAGATACCATGCATGCATTTTCCTATAGTCATCACGCTGGGCGGGTGGTTTTGTGAGCACAACGACGGTAACCTCCTACTAAACTTGCTGTTCTTCTACATAAGTCTGGGATTTGGATTCGGCATAGTCAATTGGATTTATTACCATAAGTCGATGGTGGGAGCCTCATCCATTTATCAGGTGTAAGAGCAACATTTTTAACGAAAACATAGTTTTTCTAATACCATCAGTTAACATGTAAAAGGTTTTTCCAATATAGTAAATGTTAATAACGATGATAAAGTCCTTCTGGCGGATTCCAACTATGGAGAAAACTTCCTTATACTAGCGGCAATTGTAAATGGCGCTAGTTTCCTCGCCTGTAACTCTCCCTTCGTAACGTTTATGAAATAAGATCAGAGGAAGTGTCAGAAAACAACACACGCGTTAACCAGTAACATGTGTGTTGCGCAAATATTAGCTTTGGTTGGAATTAAACCCATGACTTAGAAATCATGTACTCTACCCACTAAATCACTCGATCGGTAGTGAATAGGTGGCTAAAAGCGACATTCTGGTTGTTGAAGAGCTCTACGTAAGATTTAAATCAAGACGGGAAAACTATTTATTAACGACGTTTTGTAACGCTGAAAGCTTTCTTGTAATTTAGTCCCTAGAATCATAGTTTCTGGCTATGAATGGATTAGCATTTGGAATGCGTTTATTATGTAAGAAACTAGTTAAATTTTCCGCATTCAAAACGCTGTTGAAACGAGATTTCGGTGAAACCATTTACAAAAAAATTTTACTTATCGTAACAACAAAAAAATGAATCGCGTGAAATGAAGATTCCGGCTAGGAACCTGTCGCGAATTTTTAGACAAGACCTGAAGCTAGGTGCTTACTGTCGATACACAGGATATGGCCGAAATCAGTCCCTGCAGCTTAAGATAATGGATGGAGCAAAACGCTGGTGGAAGACACAGAAATGTGCTCTTTACAAATGAAAACTGTTGTACTATTGAAGCACTATAGTAAGAAAAACTACAAAGTTTATGCGCACAGCACTAAAGAAGCCTCGCAACTTATGGGAAAAGTTCAACGTGGTCATCATCCTAGTTTGGTATGGTGGGGGATGTCTTACCAGGGAGTCACAAGGCTTTTTAAGGAAAGGAGTAAAGACTTCGGTTGAAGATTATCAAGAGACTGTCTTGTATCGTATAATGAAGCCTCTCAGTAATACACATTTTTAAAAAATGTTCCGTGGATTTTCCTGGAAGACTCTGCTCCTGATCATAAGGCACGAACAACATAAACCAGGTTTTAAAACAATGGTCCGGACTTCATAAGAGCTGAAAACTGACCCTCGTACAGTCCAGATGGGAACCCGTCGCACTATAAATTGTGGTCTGTATCTGTGTGGCGTTCCCTACCAGTCAACTCAGTGATAATAAGAAATGAATGAATGTAAGGAAAAAAAAACAGTAATAAATATTACTAGTCTAAAATACTGATTTATGAAATAATAAATACATAGACATAAATTACATTTCTCGTCTGTAATTGAAGCTGTCCTGTATATTCGTAAATATGGATCTATTTTAGAAATAACCTGCCTGGGATTCTGCTCTAAATTGTATGGTCTGTTATTAGAAACACGTGTACAATAAAATTTAAAAAATCTTTACAAATGTGGGAAGTACACAGTTAGGTCTATAGTTGGAAACACGCGCTTAATGGCCACTTCTGTGAATAGGTTATTACGGTATGACAGAAATCTCAAATACCCGTAAACAACCCACTGCTAAACATTGTCGGCTCAGTGACATTGTGGCCAAGCTTCCAGCTGCGGGTAGCGGGTTCAATTATCGCAAGGAACAAGTATTTGTATGACCTATAAATTATTGTTCCGGAGGTTCCAAATTTCCAATTTATGTCGGTTAAATGCATCCTCCACTGGAGAAATCCCTATCCTTTTTGAAAATAAAATATTGTAAGGTAACCGGCAAGATCGGCATACAGCTGACCCATGACATTACCCGATACCTCGCATGTAATAAACTTAATCCCGTTAATAGTCGTGGTAGTCTCTTTGTCGTAACTTCTCAATTAAATTCAGTGTAAGTCCGGGGTAATTATTTTCCTATGTTGTGATGGCCTTTTATGAATAATATTTATTCAATTTTACCAGATTTTCAGTCAAGCTTTTACGGAGATTACCAAGAGCAGAAAAACATTTCCCAATATACTATGAACTTTAGTTACCCATTTTGTTGAGTTTCAGTTATTAGAAGTAGTTGCAAATTGCGGTAAGTTTGTTGCATCATATGATGAATAAGTTAAGTAAAACTTCGATACGAAAATATTTTTTGACTTTTGTCGCGTATTTCTTGATATTTACATTTAGTGTAAGTACATTTTTATCATTTTATCCTGTAAGTGCGAATCGACTAAGGCAAAAGCCTGCAAAACCACGTGCCTTCCGATGAGA
The DNA here is from genome assembly GCA_029286595.1 of Bhutanitis thaidina. Classification (NCBI taxonomy): domain Eukaryota; kingdom Metazoa; phylum Arthropoda; class Insecta; order Lepidoptera; family Papilionidae; genus Bhutanitis; species Bhutanitis thaidina. The sequence continues at coordinate 8,344,000 of JAGSMS010000022.1, forward strand.
AAACACCCATCTCGCAAAATGGTGAACCGAAAATACACAGGCGATCACCAATCCCGTGGGGATGGCAGTAAGTAAGTAAGTCCAGTAGTGGATTATTTAAAGAATGTCAAAGGACGAGAAAAAAGAAGAAACATTTTCCATATTTTTCATAACGTGACTCGGACGTCCCAAATTATAACGAGTTTGTTAGTTTTTGCAATCTTCTTGAGAAGATACCTGAACAAATATATATGAATACTTTAAAGTATACTGATAAGTCAAGCTCACTGAAAGAAACCTAATTAATCGTGTACTCATTTGCGATTCTTGATTGAAACCTAATGAAACCGAACCGTTTTTGAAAAGATTGATCACTGTTGATAAAAAGTGGATTACCTATGACAAGAACGCGCGAAAAAGATCATGGTCAAAGGACAGTCCTTATCCACAAACCATAGCGAAACCAGGATTAACTCGCAGTAAGGTGATGCTGTGTGTATGGTGGGATTGGAAGGGCATCGTTCATTATGAGCCTTTACCGCTGGACAAAACCATCGATTCGGATCTCTACTGCCAACAGCTGCCAAAAACGGTCGAAATCGTTCAACAGAAAGGTGAGGTTTTTTATGAGAGATACCGCCAGACCACACACATCTTTAGCCACTCAGAAAATATTGAGAGAGCTTTGTTGGGAAGTTTTAATGCATCCCCATGTGAAAGTATAAACAGCGTGCTGCTAGTTTGAAGCTCCCGAACGCCGAAAGTCGAAGAAACGCTTTAGTCTAATAATGACATAGGTATAATGAAAATAAAATGTCAGTACTTCTATTTCTAGGTTGTTTGATTCTTTTTCTGTCTAGAAAATAGGTAGAAAATAGCTAGAATCTGGATAGGAAGACATTTAGATATTTATTATTTTACCAATATATGGATTAAAGAACACGGACGACGTAAAACAATCACTGGGTCAAGAAAACACGGAAAACCGAAGCAATTTAGATGGAAGCTGCGAGTCGATCGCCGATAATATTGACAGGCGGATAATACGTGTTGCAATAGAAATAAAATAAGGGTGGGGCACCTCGCCGTCTCCCGTGACTACTTTGTTATGCAGGGTCGACACATTACGATAGTCAATTATTTTCGGATAGAAAAAGTACTTCTTTTCCCATTATTTATACGTAAAATAATGTATTTTGCGGCTTCCTTTTATAATGATGAATCGAATCTCTTCCTTTTAACGTTGAAAAAATCTTATTAACTAATTCTGAATTTTTTTATAAAAATTCTTAATCTTTTATTTATCCTAATATAGATTAAATTAAAATGAAGTAACTTATGCATGCTATGCTTTGCGGATTGACAAATAACCATTCTCTCCAAAAAAAAAAAATTCAAACCTAAGTAAAAATATTTATTGTATGTACAAAGAAGAAGAATGGTAGTTTTTAATAACTAACTAAAATCGACATTAGTTTTTATGTCGTATTGCAATTTTTTCTTCAAAATAAATATTAATTTTGAAGATATCCTTCTAATTAGTAAAAAAAATATTTAGATATTTTTTTTTTTTCAAGATTTATTTAATAAAATGATCTTTAACTTTTTATTACATAAATGATTGTCAATAAATGCGTAAACCTGTAAATTAATGACTCTTTATTATTTGATCCGAAAGGAAAAGCCTTCTAAATCTCATGGTAATCTAGTCAAGTAAAACAGGTGACGAGACTCGTCATCTATTACAATATAACTCCAAGAGACGCGAATAGGCGGTCATGCCAAATGAAAATCTGTGATATCTGCCTACCCCTTTAGATGACAAGCCCGAGTGCTTATATTATTATTACCATAACAATTCATATTATTATAATATCATAAAAAGAACTTGGTCCATCTCTCTTTAAACTCTTTTAGAGATTGGGGGATTAAATCATAAAATAGAATATTAAGAGATATCTGCGGTAAAGCAAATCAAGCGAATTCGATAAATAATGCGATTATTCGGTAGAGGATTGCATCCCTAGACACAGGCGACTGCTCAGCGCTGATAACAAACAGACATCATCCGGATTTGTGTCGTCATGCGAACTGCCGTTGTTTGTGGCGCGCTTCGTTTCTCCTGCGAACCTCAACTAAGCTCAGACAAGAGAGCAATATTTTGTACATACGCATTTTATTTCATACGAGTACACCTTATTGTACTGCTTTGTATCGCAGGTTAACAGTTTTAGTAACTCATTTTATGTTTTTATGCCATATCTTACTATGATGATCTATTATTATGATTTGTTTGTTGAAGCTAGAACTGTCAACTCTTCTGATATTAAGGTTGTTGTAAAAATCAAAAACGAAAATGTCTGTAATGTCTCATCTTCCGACAAATGGCAGAATAAACATCTAAAAATAATGCATGCAATGGAATACTACGATCATAAATGCGAGGCCAAGTGAGGCTACTACGGGGGGCTAATCCTATCCTGCACAGAATATATTAAAACTAGAAGTGTACGCACATATCCAGAGGCACTCGCTTGTCCTGTCTATCTTCTTTATCGTCTAACACTTATGCGATTAAATCCGCGGAAAGGTCAGAAGCAGTGTCAGAGACGCGATACACACCACAATACAATAATTTGTGTTGCAAAAAGTGTTGGCTTCGACTGAGATTCAAATATCGAACCTAAGACACATGGCTTAAAAATCACCATCACTGAACATTAGTTAAATATACTTTCTAAATATTTATCTTACCAAAGTATTGACTTTTGGCTATTAAATATCAATTTTATTTGTAGCATATCCTTCTAATTGTTTTAATTTATTGCAATGCATGCTCTTAACAACAAAACAATAATACCGAAAACAAAATCACAATCGATTATTAAAAACACATCTGAATATACATGTTCCGTTTAATGGCAAATATATCTATGTATCTTTTATGAACAATCTATAGGGCTTAAAGCTCATAAATTGCGTTGCGAGTAGAGAGAAAGGGTAGCCGGTTCATTATTTAGTCCGTTTAAATCACTAAGTCCTTAAAAGACATTAGCAGGCTTTGTAGCGTTATCGCTACACACAAAAGAGATTTGAAACGCGCTGACAGGGGGAGGATACGTCAATTATAGCTCCTAATGTTTAGCTTACGGTGCATTTGTACGTTGCTTTTGCTGATTTGAAGCTCAGAAAAATTAATCTCCGAATTTCATCTATAGCAAAAATAGACAAGGTACCTAGTCATCATTTTGTATTTTTAAATTCTATCTTTAGTGTGATTTTGTATAATGATTGTAGACAGTTGACAGGTAATATAATGTTTATTGTTTTTAAATAGTGTACAAGAAATTAAGTGTGAAGTGTACATAATCCGAAATACAATGAAATTAAACACGTGGGACCATTACTCAATTTACTAAAGTAATTTTTTAAAATAATTGTGTCGTTGGTGCGTTTACAGACATATTTTAAAGTGTATGACATGACACGTATGTGTCAATCACCTAAACCTGAAACTATTATCTATAGGCCACACAAATATTTGTCTTGGACTGGAATCTAACGCGCGGCCCGTAGTTGTGAAGTTATCACTCTGCGATTATGCTAATATATTTTAGGACCCCTGCTAGTGCTATGTGTTTTCACATGATTAAAGAAGTTTTAGATGAAAATAAGAGGTATTTTAAATATTTTGTTTATGTTGTCCGTACACTCCACTAAGAGGGTAGTCAGCAAAATACGTATACAGCACTCACGCTAATTGTTTCCGCCATTTGAATATTGCCAGCGACAATTAGTCGATTGGTCCATTGCCCGGGGCCGCTGCTGCACAACAGACCCCTAAATTAATTGCTCCCTGTCACTTTGTTTTATTTCTCACTTAACAAAACCTTCTATAAAAACATAACAAAAATGGCTGTCCTTTAAATCGCAGTTTGTTCCACTTTATTGAGTTTTTTTTCGAAGCTTTACGTTCCGAAAAAAAATGTTACGATATTTTAGCTGTTGTTATAAGAAATTATTATTGTTAATCAACTTGGGAGAAGACACTGACCTCTGTAATACAGGTTCTTAACCTAGCACGGATGTCAGGGAATTCATACTTTATGTTCCAAATTCTTATGACAATAAAGATGATGATGATTATTATTATTATTATATATACATTGTTTTAACAGTGCCGTAAGTTCTATGGACTAATATTATGAATACACTAACAATAATGTAAAGTTCATAGTTTCAAAATGTTGGTTATGTCAGTAGGAAAAACAAAGCATATCTCTGCCAATAAATTAAACAAGACATATTATTTTAATGCAAGATATATTATATTAAAAAATTAAAACCACCCAGTCTGGTTGCTGCATCAGGTCAAGGTTTCTAAGACTCGATATTACTATGAAATATAGATCACTAATAAACATGCATAACACTTCCCACATTTCCCACTTTGGCAATTTTGCTTTATTTTGTAGACTAAAAATAAACTTATAATTATTTTTGTCGTATGTGCTGGTATATATAATGTATAATTTATTTTTGGCATAAATTGTTCAAGGATACGGTGCTTTTAATACTTGTTTTAGGGGCCACTACATCGAAAAGTTTGTAAACGCCATATTAGTGTTGAAGTTTTTCTAAAAAAAAGGTACTAAAAAGCTTGTGATGGGAATTTTCACATACCTTGACATTAGTGATGCTGGTTCCCATCATTAGTTTGGAGAAAATTGGGAAAATTTATGAATTGTTAATTCAGTCTCAGATCTAACTCTAATATTTTAAGAGCCCTTTTAATTAATAATGCTACTAATATGGACTTTGAAAGTTTGTATGTTTATAGCTCAATCACGACTAGATGAATAAATGGATTTAAATCGAGAGGTTTAATAACACATAAATAACCAATAAGACTTAAGGCTATTTTTTAATTCGAGCTACCTAACAAAAATAATTATATCACGCTGGTGAAGTGGATCATCACAATCGCTAGTGTAATCTGTCATATAGATCTGAAATTAGGTTCATTATCAAAGAACAAGCAATCATAGTTCTCTAACCTTTTTGCAGTTTTATTAATTTTGCTCGTAGATATTTTAATTGAACGTAAGGATATTTCTTTTAAACAACGTGTAATATAACTTTTAATTAAAATTTCTTAAAAGTATATGTAAAAATTTCTTTCGCGACTCCATTACCAAGGAGTGACTGTGTGATAACTGCTAGTAGCCAGGTACCTGTTCTAATCAGTTAATGCTTAGAATCATCGAGTAACTTCTTCTTGAGTTCGGTATAATATTATAACGGGATCAATGTCTGCAATTGGCGTTATATGGTAATATAGAGCAGTTAGGTATTATATGCACCACCATCATTTTTGAAAACGTTTAAGAAATTTACTCATTTTAAAAATTTTAAGAAACAATCTAAATACTAATTTACTGAGTAAGAAGACATAAGAAAGCATGGATGAATGGGTTTTTATTTGTTGTAATGTTGTTGTTATTATCGTGCATTGTCAGAATGATGTGTACACCAGTCTTCAATTCTGAGCAGAGTCGTTTGTGCAAAGTTAATGGTATCAAACTCGGTTCAGTAATTTTCGTGTTATGCTGGGACTAACAAGAATTTAAAAAAAATGTTTTAATTCTAGACGAAATGGATCTATGAACATAGGTCTATTTTGAGCGTATTTTTGAAATACTTTATTCGTGCAAATGCTAATTATATTTTTGCTATTATTTTACTTAATAAAAGATCGACGTATGGGATCAAATTACAAAAGGATATTGTGTAATTTTTGCCTAGAGCAATGCACAGAAAATTTTACTGGATTGTGAGATGGGTTTTGTAGTCATACGATGAATTTGATAGCCAATTAAGTTCGGATATAACATCGCATAAAGTCAGAAGGGAAGTCAATGGTTGCAGGTGGCTCCGCGCAGGATGTTGGTAGTCAAAGGGGAAGCTTATTTTTAGCAATGGATTTTGACGGGCTGCAATGATTGATCATAAATGGTTTTGAGCACGAATTAGTCACCATAATAAAGAATTTTTTCTGTTTTTTAAAAGTTACCTTCGCTGTCGGTTTTCTTGCTATGTCGTGGAAACCCGGAACACAGCCATTATGCAATATGTAGATTTCAATCTATATATTTTATTACTTTTGTTATTAGGCTTTCGTTAAACCTTTTATAACTGTTATCAGAAATTGAAATTATTGCACCTGGCAAACAAACTCAAAGTCTAAAATTTTCCAGTGTCAGTTATTATTTTACAAATACTCTTTACATGGAAGAGGTCTATGTCTTGCAGTGGTGGACACCTTAAGGGTTTGTGATGAAGATATCTATATTTATTATTCTGTACGAGTTTTCTAAATGTCCATGAAAAACGTAAGATTGAAGGGTGTAGGTTTTTTCATCTCTTTCTATTTTGTTTACGTTAAAGTTAACTAAAAAAGACAAAAAAAAAACTTATTTCGTCCTGACAGGTACGAGTTATGTAGTTATTTGAGGGCGATGTAAAAAAAATCATTACCTTATTTTATTCCGTAGATGTCATCAGCTAAGGAAATAAATTAACCAAGATCGACTACAGTATTTTCAATGCAAACTTATACAGCCAACTCACACAAAGCATTTATCAGCGCGCGCTTTGCCGGTTCTTATGGCGTAGGATGCATGCGTTTTTCAAATGTGCCTCAACTCTTTCAAATCACTATAGATCATCTCATGTATACTCGTACGGTTGTCTGCTGCCTAGTAAAGCATTCCTTATACGATAGACTATCCACAGTAGATATCAATAATTTTAAGTTGTCTTTAATGGGACAAAACAGTACAAATCATACAGTTTTTTTCCAAAATTACTTACTTCCTCATCGGTCTATTTAAGTCCACAACCGAACATAAGCATCTTGAAGCAAGCACCATCAAGCTGGCATACATACCTTCGAGGGTCGCACATACTGCTATACCTCGCTATTCATGGAGGTTGCTCAGCGCAGCATCTGCTGCACCCCAAAATTAGTTTATAAAATTTTGTGTGGGAAAAATCAAATAGATAATCCGTCACTAGTTGGCCTAGTTGCAAGAGCCTAGTTTGTTGCACCCTTCTACATACACCACGTGCAAGTGGGGTTTATATTTGGAGAAAAAGACGGTGGATTCCCCTCAACACCATTACTAACATTACTTTAGGCTAAAATCCTTTGGTATAAGCGCGGATTAGCGCTGATTACCAAAGTGTATTGTTTTAGATGAATTGTGTGATCTCCCGTGATCGATAGATCAGAGCGCCTGAAAGTCTGCCCGTCGGGACGGCGCGGCGCCGACCGCAGGGCGCCAAGGGGACGCGTCATCTCTATAAATCTTATAAATAAAACCGTGACTTTCACAAAATTATGTATTTGTTTTGCCGCGGTATTTTTTTGGACGGCTTATATCGGTAGTCTTGAATGTCAGTTTGAAAATCTTATAATACCGGCATTATTAATGTGTTGCGATTACAATGTTTTTTACTTAGTATTAAAGAACATGTTAATTATTGTAGCTCTTGAGCATAAAAATTATTAAAATTAATACTACGAAGTAGTACGGATTGTTTTTATTGACTTTTTTTATGTCAAGCCTTTTATTTAAGGGAGACGACCAACTTTCAATACGGTTTTCTAGGTGTATTAGCATTCACGGTAAAAACTTAAAAACACATACTACAATACATTTCTTGTAGTTTCACTGCGTTATCAGAATGTTTTTGGTCAATATAGTAAAAGCTTGTGCCATGACCTTGGTCTTAGATCTATCATCAGTTGGTCAATTGTTATATAACACATTGGTCAATTTTTATGCTAACCAAAATTTTATGCAACACAATAACATACTAACTTTACACAGCAGTATATTATTTCAATACGGTGTACAAATTGACAGTCATAATGAGGTTGTTCTGTGAAAGGACATGGTTTTAATTTGCGGCGTGGACGCGGAGAGGGCGGGCCGTTGCCGGTATTAATCCAACTTCAAAGGCCTTGCTTAAATTACAAAACTCTAATGAATGCAACTGCCAATGTGGACAAAATGAACAGTACTATTCTGTTAAAAATTAATTAGTGGACTGATTAAATATCATGTAAGGCAGGCAGTGAATGAATCTTTTAAAATTAATAGTAACTACAGATTACAAGTTTTTGCGAAACTAAATATAAAAAAATTGTTTTATCTTTTATCTGCTTTAATTTGTGCAGTATCATATTTTGCTACCAAAAATAGCTATTGGTGGGAGATCTATGTCTGGCGCCAGGCAGCTAGTAGACACAACGGCGCCCATTTATTGCCCCTTTGTAACTTCAATTCACCCTATGTTACGTCAAGTAGTATTTTCGATTTATTATTAGGTAACTTATTGATACTGCCTTTAAAGACATGTTTTGGATAAGATAAGCTCTTAGTTTCGAAACATTGCCAATATATCCGAAGCATAGAAGATAATTCTTAAAAAATGTAAAACAATGGCTGCCAAGCTTCGATTATTTAACAAATGAAACTTTAGTTGTGTGTGTGCATACAACACAAGACAGGTATACACAAGTTTTTATTATATTTGGTAATAGTATTGCTATAATGTTATATTGATAATAATACTACTTTTATGGGACGAGGGTCTGGTGATTAGTCATACAGCTGTGACCTAGTAGTAACACGAGGCTCTCATAAGAAATTATTTATTATAACTTATTGTTAATGTTACATGTAATCTTTATAAACTTGTGGTTACTACTTAAAAAAAATGATTTCCATATGACTTATAAAAACAACTAAACGGTTATTCAAGTAGATAAACAATCATGTAATGGATAAAATAAAAACACCGATTTGCAAGCTTTCCCATAGGATGATTATAATGAACAATGTTATTAATTTTTGATTATACTAAGATTATATGGATCTGCGCACATATGGTTATTTGAAAACCATATAACCATATACAGTAGTCTTATATGTCTTATTCGTCTTCATATTTGTATGATTGTACCGGAGGCAAAAGAAAAACTACAGCCTGTAAATGCCTGCTCCAGTGCGGGTTGGCGGTCTTCACATATCCTCGAAATATATTTTTTTTTAATTATTTCTTCAGAACACGTGGTAAATAGCACTTAATTTACCACATTTGCTAATAGCAATTTCAGTGGTGCCGGCACCGGGGATTGAACCCATTTAATTCGCACTCTATGATACTAAAGTTAGCGCCCTGACCACTAGGCTTCCACGGCTCCAAAACAACACATTTATGCCTAATTCAAAGGTAATAATATACAAATAATATCCGAAAGACCGGTATGTACCTTGGCTACATTTTCTGGTAAAAGAATTATCTCAAAGTATGCCAGACTGAAAATTCCTAGATTGTTGAAGGTATGCATCGCCTAAGGTGCAGGCGTATTGTTATCTCCAGCTGGCTTACCTAGCCTGCTATTAATCGCGAATCATTAGCACACAATTATCCGTAGAGGAGGAAAGGTTCTTGAGTGGCAACGTTATAGTAGGTAAACGCGGACGTTCCCCTTTACGACACACAACACAAGTGACGACCTGCTTATAGTTGCGGTAAGTGGATGGATGCAGGTTGGTTAGGACTGCGCTTTATGAGACGATGATGACGATAATTAGCATAATACGTATACCTACGTCAGGTGGTCCTATCTTTTTGCTGATACGATTTGTCTTAATTCCCGAGGGGATTGGTAATCGCCGTCCCAGACGAGTCGTATATTAGTGTCGTCATCGGCCTGTATAATTTATGCTCGATACGTTACATCTTTCAGATAATTTCTCTATCGGTCACCATTATCCAACTTTTACGCGATAATCGCGTTTATGTTCCAGAGCAAAAGTGTAAACGCTTTCAATACTGTTCTTTCTTGGCTCCCTATAGCGTGATGTAACGAGACACATACGACCTATTGCCCGCGCCATCTCCGCTAATGTTCCCCGTGTGCAAATATTTGAGCTCGCCAAGTCCTATCGATCAGGAGCGCGATCACACTGAGGATCGCACTTCTCACCGCTTCCGTCACGTCTCGAGTGGTTGTAAGCGCTCGTGTGCGTGCGATTTTGCGTTTAGCCTTTTACTATTTTGTTCGACGTAGGGATCATCGTGCTTAACGGGTGTTTTTTAAATGTTACTATCGTGTGGTTATATTATTGCGTTGCTTCATGTTTTCTCCGGGAATGGATGGTTTTAAAATATTGGTAAAGGCGCAATTTTTAAATGCATTTACATTACAAAATGCAATAAAAATTGCGCCATTAGTTTAGTTTTTCCGTAGTATGATTCGATTTGGTTCAAATAAGATTCGGCGGTTTTAACAATTAAATGTTAAAATTATTATTACTAGTATATCATCTTGCTTTATAAATGAAGTGTCGATCAAAAGATATGGCATATATATATTACATATGTATATATAAATATACTAATAATTGTATACTTAAATTAATACAAATCAATTCCTCTGTAAACCATATGTGCGCAGAATCATATAATTTTAGTATAATCAAAAATTAACATCACTTCATTATAATCATTCTATGGAAAATGCTTGCCAATCGGTCGTACGGCATATATTTTCATATATTTCTCTAGCTATAACCCAAAGGCAGAGATAACGAATTTCCATTCGACACGCCTAAAGGACTTCCGCAACTTAATTTTCGTCAATTATCGTCGCTGGGTTTGCCTTCGCAGACTACCATGAAATTTTCAAAGCTTTTCCCTTAATCGCTCCTTACGACACGATAAGACGACTTACGACAGGGTGTGGCAGAATCCTACAGCTGGATACATTGTTATAAATGAAACGTCTGCCTATCTTCTTATATACTTTTGAGATCCGCGCAGCTTAGTGGTTAACGTACCTGACTACTAAACTTGGATTCTAGGTTCGAATCCTAGCTGAAGCCAATATTTGTGCGATAATTCAAATGTCTGATCGTGTGATGTAGTGCCCCTTGTCTCTGTCACTGCAACTGATCCTTCCTCTGATCTTATCGCATATTCGTTACATCGGGTACGTAAAGGTAAAGACCAGTGAGTGTGTCTATGTATGCGCATACACTTGTGGCTCTATAATATCTCCTGCACAGTTGAGAACTGCCGATAGTATTCGGTAGGACATCATCGTTATTATATCCTCGAAATTCATTACTGACTGTCAGCGTGTACTTGCCTTGGTCTTGGAACCGAGCTCTGCCAGCGAAACACATAAGGTTTTATCCGCATTAGGATTGTCCCCAATTGGACACTGTCCAGCAACCTCATTGCGATAGATTATGACATTGGGTACGAAAGGTAACGACGTGTGAGTTCCTTCATTTTGCGCTATTACTTACGGCGCTGTGAAGTATCCTGTGCAGAAGACAACTTCTGCCTGAGCTGCCTCAAACGTTTTCATATTAATACCTCGGACTTAAATAAAGGAGACATAGTAATTCGTACTACAATATAATTCTGGTCGAATATCTCTGATATTACGAGGAGACGCTCAGCAACTGGATTGAATTTCCGGACGGTAACGACGTTGCCACCGAACGCCACCGGAAATACCGCTAATGCATGTCAATTGTTGTGCCCCTAACTTAGTTACCGGGATATTTTCGAGGGTTAATGTTGTAAGTAAAATATGCAAATAACCTTTTTCTGGTTTTAACAGTCTTTATATGTAGTATAACATATAATAAAGGTACAGCATTATTATAACTTACACATTTAAATTTATGTTATTAAAGCCGAAGTATATTTTTTCTTCTTTTTTTTTTAAGCGATTACCGTCGCCCACGAACCTTTGTACCACTAGAGGACTTGCAGGTTCGTTGCCGGACTTTAAGGATATTTGGAGGAAGGGAGGGATGATGGGGAGGAGATTAAATGGATTGCTCACACTCACCACCGTGGCATGCGGGTTGGTGAGTCCTCGGTAGTATAATAAAAACTACAAAATATCTTGTCCTGGCTCAAAAGTTGACCGACATGTGGGGTGGTATGCTTCGCTTACCTCTGCGAATGGTTTAACCCTCGGAACATCTGAGAAGGCTAGGACTTTGTGACGGAATGCTCCGTTTTTAAACAAATCGGTGCTCCTTGATAGGTATCATTGTCCGCCAGTTTCTTTCTCTATCCTCCTAGCTATCGGCTGTCTGGTCTGCCCTGCCCTGGGCTTCCGTGAGGGTGGGCTTTATTTACTTATTTATGTATAGATTATTATGTTAAATATGGGTTTATAATGTTATTTACTTATATGTATTCATACAAATAGCCAAACAAGCAAACAACAAATAGCCAAAATAGCGAAATATCCAAAAATACAATAATAATAAGCTGCCACCACATGTCCGTATATCCAATACTGGGATGGTCTGATGTATAAATGTGCTGAGCCTCTTAGTGTAGTTTAAGAAAAACTTATTGACTCTGAACTCTGACCCCAAATCTCAACGACTACTGATGGGGAGCAGCATCTCGGCAACGGCAGTGCGCTCACCAACCCGCCTAGACAGCGACACTAATGGCTAAAACCTTCCCTGCACGGCGTGCCAGCTTTTATTGGTGTTTTCATTAAACGGTTTGGGTCAAGCAACCGGCTTACCCATGACGATAAAGAAAGAAAGAAGAATAGCAGTGACCTTATAAGAGAGTACTCAAGAAGAAGACAATATTGAAACATGATAATTAAGGACTAAGAACAGTAAATAAACCAATAATTTGGAACCGAAAATTTTTCTTTATTTTTTAAAAGGAGGAAGAATGTTCTTTTTCCCCTTTCCCGGTAAATATATATCCCTAAGATTGAACAAAAGGGTTACACTCGCAGATTGCTTAATGGACAGTGAAGGCTGTGATAGCGGTGTGATAAATCACCAGCGTGATTACCGAGCCATTATCTAAAATCCAATCTCGGCGGCGACAACTTCGAGCCGGCAAAGTAAAGTTGTTGACGACGTAATTGAGAGAGACGCGTAGGGAAGGCGTTACATCGGTAATAGGATGGGTGTTAAAGAATCTTCAAAATGACTCAATTTACTTCGCATCATCAAATCAGTTGCACATAAATTTTGCTTACTTAGTTTAACGAAATTCTTTTTAGGTTTCAATCCCTAGATTCGAATTACTTCGTATGCTAAATAAAATTATTGAATGAAGAATACAACAGGCAAATTTATTGCCAAAAATTGGGACATTGAAAGGTTTAATGTATTTAAACAAAAAAATAACTGTATCTATTACACCGTACAATATCAAATATAAATAAAAATTAAGAAAGATGACTTTTTGCCTTGACGGTACGATCGCACATTTCTGCCAGCATCAACATTTAACGTGAACAGCATCGCAGCGCAATTGTAATTCATGTTCTATCTTTCTGAGAAGCGAAAAGTGGGTTGCTAAAGCCCGTTTGGCTACGTTGAGTTGTGCCAAATGGGCATCCTTATTCTCACAAATATACAATTCAAAGAAAAATCAGCTTACTTACTCTGCACTAACACTTATAAAAATATTGTAATTGAACCATTGAAAATAAGACATGTTCACTAGTCACAGCGTTCCCCTAAATTAAGTTACGTCACAAGAATTTATTGCGCCCCCAGAAGAGAGTCGATCAACGGCAAACAAATAAGTATGCTGGTACAATCGAACCCATTTCGTGTAAGCCCTTCAAATGTCTCTTCAAAGCGAAGCCTGCAAAAGCGTTCCTTTGGTACTGCGGTAGTATTAACATGTTCCTTAGACGGAACATTTCACGTATCTATATAATTTAATAGTATAGATTATATACCTTTATTCAGTCCTAAGCTTTCTTGTGAGTACACGCATATGTCCGTGTGAATGCATTTCGGTCGGGGAAAAAGTTTTTCGTATTTCATATACAAATTCAAGTTTTTTTTATCATGGTTATTTATATTTCATTATAATATATATCTGCCATTTTATTCGATAACTAGTTACGATTTTGTAGGTAGTGACATAATCCCATTACTGTAGAAATCTTGGGTCTTCTGATCAAAACACGACATGCGACAAGTAGTTTTGACCGTCCTCTCTTAATGTTAATCTAACACTACCTAAAGAATTCTGAAGAGACCAAAACAGTTGAAAATATGAGATCAGGGCTATGTGGTGGATGTAATGCATCCACACTTTTCAATCAAGCTCTCTAAATATTTGCTAAGTGGCTAAAGATGTGTGTGGTCTGACGTTAACATGACTAAATACCACATCTGTTGATTAATACAGGCCGTTTTTTCTCTATTTCTTGCTATAACTCATTAAGTCTCATCAGTTGTTGACATTAGAAATCCGAACCGATGGTTTTGCCCGGCGATAAAAGCTCATAATGAACGATGCCCTTCCAATCCCACCGTACACAAAACATCACCTTATTGCGAGTTAATCCGGGTTTTGCTATAGTCTGTGGAGCTTGACAGTTCTCGTACCATGATATTTTTCGCACGTTTTCTTGTAGATAATCCACTTTTCATTACCAGTGATCAACCTTTTTAAAAACGCTTCGGTTTCATTATGTTTCAATAGAGAATCGCAAATAAGTACACAATCTTTTTTCAGTGAACTGTGGTAGTTCAGTTCAGTGTGGTTTTTCAGTGGCACCCTAATATTGAGCTTTTTTGTAAATCCAGACTTTTTCAAATGGGTCAAAACTATTTTGTAGTCAACCCCTAGCTCATCGTATAGCTATGTCGTAACTACTAATATACCAATATTCTTCCACTTTTCCAGAAATGGCATCGATTTTATAACAGGCCGTAACAGGTCGACCAGAGCGTGTTCTATCTTTATCTAATTTTTCCCTTTTTTGTATTAAAACTTCAAAAGACATCGAATTTGTTCTTTCCCCGACCTAATATGTCTTAGTCGTACACGAACAAGTTCCGGTTTAAGTATTAGAGTATGTATAATTGGCGGATTTTAACGCATCTGGCTAAAAAATTGTTGACTACCGCTGGAGACTGACCGACATTAATATGTCAGCAAATCCTTCCTATGACGACGCTCTTTCAGAGCACCAGCATAAAGTTCTACTAGCAAGAAATATATCAGTTGTTTCATATAAAGGTAACCAGGGATGGTTACTATTTTAATTTCTGTTATAGTTCTTAGACGAAACAATGAGCGATGCGCGATGCACTCTTTTACACCAGCTGTATTGAAGATGAAGTTTTCTTCAGGTTACAGCTAACCTGTAGTCTCACACTGTCTTTACTTTTTCTGTATATTCTTAGGTCAAACATCGATCTATTTTGAACAAAGAACAAAGTATTGTAACTTTGTTCATTATTCATTGTAACATACATAATTAGACGTAACGAGTTCATGATAAGAAGTTAACTAAATGAACAGTACATTTTTTCTCTTGTTCCTTGTCCTTATTTAGTTATAGAGAACTGAATATCAGCGTCAATGATCAATCAGAGTGTGAGGTATTGCTATCTCCTAAACTGGGTGCAAGGAGAGGTTTGTGACCAGCAATGGACAGATTAGCGATGATGTAGGATGAAAAGATATAATTTTCTAATTTAGTCAATATTCTTGTATTTAAATCTTAAAAAAGCATGAAAAGGGATCTCATATGCGAATCTTAATTTTTTTTTGTCATATATCATCGTATTGAAACGTTGGCTTAGTATTTAAATGGATTCCCATTTGTAGTCTCGAAACATGAAAATAGCGTGGCTCTTAAACAGAGAGGGGTGCAACGTAGAGTTATAAAACTACAATAGGCGCTGTGTGGAAAAAATATTAATTCAAATTGGTAGTCACACATGCCAACATTTTAAAATTGAATCATGAATTGTAGTTGTACAAATTTGTAAAATCGTTTTAATTTCAGGTGCTTTTTGTAAAATATTTTATTTACTAATTTTATATTTTTTTAGGTAGTCATTTTATATTACAGATGATAATCAGTAGGATAGAGACTAAAGCGTATAATTTCAAGCATAATATAAGTACCATTTCATACTTTTAGTAGACACTTCCCTCAAATTAAAGATTCAGAAAAGAGATGAGAAAGAGATTTATTCAAAACTCGACTTGAGAGTTAGTGTTCGATGTATAAAAGTCATATCTATTGGCTTTACGTGAAAATTCAGAAGTTAGGTTACTTTTTTCATTCTAGCCACTTCTGACACTTATAAGACTACGCCTCACGTACTTTTAGAGTATATTGCGTATCCTCATACATAAGTATAGAGAGGGTTATTGTTGTTTTTCAAAGCCCATGCTAACGGTGGAAACATTTCGCCTAACTGAAAGGGGTTTCACTTCGCCTCAACAGATTTGTGCGTATTGCGAGATCTCTTAGATGTCGGGTGGTTTTTTAACTGCGGTCGGTTTTATTAGAAGTTTACGAAGCATAAAAATGTAAATCAGATTGTAACATTGTGAATTATAGCTTTTTTACTGTGATTAATTTTAATACTCGCACGCGGTACGAGGGTACACTTTATATTAAATAACGCATTAAACTTGCATTCTTCTTTTTTTTTTCATTAGTAGTATTGTCAGGTTTTAACAAGCTACGTAAAATTTCAAACTACTATTATAAAGTATTAATAAAGTTCGACGTTCGTTAGAGTCTAGACAATAGCTCTCAATGTCTATTATCTTTATTCCTTGAGATAGTAAGTGACTGTCGCAATACCAAACACTCGTTGTCGAGACAGCATCAATGGATGCGACTTAAATAAGTATTAAGAAACATTTTCAGACCTCCTTAGAGATAAGTTTCTCTTGATCCCCGGTCATTGTGATAGCCATCTGGAGAAAATTCGGTGAAAAGCCCGGGGTTCATGCGCCATTCATGGGGCGATTTGATTTACTTAAGATCTTTTGCTTGATACTGTCTATTAAGCGAGTGGTTCGCGGAAAAGAACGGTCGTTTATAGAAGAATAATAAAATGCGTTATCCGTTTTTATAAATCGTCTTGTTGCATCTAGTTGTTTTTGAATTTATTTGATTTGCTTAAATTGTATTTGAATTAGAATATATTTAATACTACTATATTATAAAAGTTAAAGAACGTGTGCTATAGTTGTTATACGTACCTGACTGTTTACCCATTGGTCCTGGGTTCAAACCGAGGTGGAGTTTATATTTGTACAACACACAAAGCATTGCTTCGCGTCCCGGTTCTCTGAAACTACATCTGACATTTCCTCCGATCTTATCGCATAACTGTTACACCGAAACAGGATAGTAAAGACGGAGTGCTTCTGTGTTTGAGTGTTTCATTGCGACCCCATTGGCAATTGTCGATTTTTTTCGGATAATTTCACCGTAGTTGAAATCGGACAGTAGGACATCATCATCATCATCGTCGTAAAAGTAAAACGTTATAGTTTATATACACATTCAATGGGTAGAAACTCCGTTAGCAGACTATTAATCGACGAGGAAGTCACATTTCTTTGGTAGGGTCTGTGTATTTTTTATTTTCTTTATATCTAGTTAATGGTACAAACTATAATTTTGTGACTATGTTACCAGTAGTTCAGTGTAACCTTTATGTCTGCAGTGATTTTCTTTGTAGGTATATTTAGCCGATTTGATTTTTTCTATAAAAGTATCGTACAGGTAGATATTATTGACCTTAGGGTGGGTTAACGTGTGGTTCCGGGCGAGCGAACCGACGATTTATAAAATGAGTTTGCGGTGCAACCGAGCTGTGATACCCCATTGGCTACGTCTCACTTCTTTATTAGTGATGTACTCCCAAGTATTGGTGAAATTAGATTAAGTAATAAAAACAAACTATAATTTTAAACAAAGAAACAAACTTGAACAAACAACTATATACTAAACTTAATAAAGTAAAATAGTTTTGAAAACTAATAAAATGGAGGAAAATATTTTTGCCTCCATTTTATATTAAGTTTTAAATCAGCATTTAAAAGTTAATAAAAACACCATTCATCTGTTAAAAGAACTTCTATATTTTCTTTATTCATCAACTTATTATTTAACTTTACAGCTGAACATAAGTCTTTTCAAGAAAGCGCCAGCAGAAGTCAGTATGCATTTCCTGCAAAGTTTACCCATACTCACCACGCTGGGTAAACGGTTGAAATATTGAAAAACACTTAAACTAATTGAAATTATTAGAAATACAATGTTATTTTACTCCATTTTGAATGATACCCAAGAAGGTAAATAGTAAATAGCTCTTGCTAATCTTTGGGGGAGGCCTATGTTCAGCAGTGGACTTGTGATAGGCTGAAATGATGATGATGAATGTCAAAAAAAAGAAACTTTCGAGAACATCTACGTCAAATAAATACTCTTTGGTATAGTATTTCTGTTAGTAAGGTAATACGTAAGACTGATACTACTGACTGGTCTACCACATCAAATTATACGATATATTTTATAAGAGAATTACAAAAAGTCAATTATTCTCCAAAAACCGGTCAAGTACGAATATGATTACGTATGCACAGATGAATCCGTTATTAAACTTCTAGAGACCGAGGACTTTTATCATAATTTTTCTGTAAACTTTTACCAGGCGTTATAGTATTCCCTCACTTTTTCTTATAGGGTAGAGAAAGTATTGATTTGTGGAAAATTCGTGACAAAATTTCGGATTACTAAAAACAATTGCTGATATGGATAGCCAGGCCCACGGACGGTAACCATTCCCCGTATTATATTAACTGATCCGCTGATACCCCTGTCGCTCCTAGCATTTTGGATCGGGTTTCGGAGAATGTGTAATGAAATGATCAACACTATAAAAACTTGAAAAAGGAGTTAATACTAGTATTTAATAATTTTTGTTAGAAACTGATTCATTGTTTGTAAATATCTGTAATTACGTTTATCGATAGAAGCAAGCCATCGCAAATGAAGTCACAACACTATTTCACGGCATTTGTCGCGGGCCGTCACCATTTTTCCCTCGCTGCGCCGCCATCAGTGGAAAGTTAAAAGCATTGAAAGACATATCGCAAGTTCCTTCCCGACTCCATTGTTCTCTCGCCCTTTGTCCCGCGTCGAATGTTTTAATGTAATTGGCTTTGTGCTAGAGTTTTTTGTTCGGTCGTTTATATGTATGTCGCGGTATAGCCAAAAAGTACATTAGTCAGTTCTCTACATACATGGATTTAAACATTTATAAGCATACACGATGTTTACGTAAAAAAACACACAACGTATACGGAAGAACAAGAATTACTTTTTTAAATATACACACGCAATAGATTTTGTACAGACAAGTTTAAGCTAAGTTGGCAAATATCTATTAGAAGTTTTTAAATGTATGTAATGTAGAAGATTACTCTATAATAATATTATCGTTAATATCTATCTAAATATTCAAAATAACACAAGTTCTATTACCCCATTAACAGTAAGTGATGAGAGATGAGACAGATATACTTTATCCTCTTCACTCACTACCCCGTCTGACTTCAGTAAGTGAGTTGGATATAAATTGGGGCATTGTCTGTGAAACTGGAGCATTCGCAATACTCCCAACGTCATTCTGCAATAACTAGGAAAAATATAAAATGCTACGAAAATAATTTTCATTCTTATGAATGAGGTTATTTAATGCTTTATAGGAAGGTATAGGGATTGATTATTAAATTGACAAGAAATTATTTCAGAACAATATTGCTGATGTTCAATGAATTCTCTTTTATTCTCTCTTTCTTTGATAGTCGTCGTTTCATTCTGTCTTACAGCACTTACTACGATACGGTCCTGTCACCGAAATGTAGGATCAATCAGGAGCGTTATTCAGCACCATTTTACAACCGATCTATAAGATGTGTGAAGCTTTATTAATAAAAAAACCTTAAAATAAATTAGTCACAGTAATATGTGGTTAGGGATCTACCTCCGAATCAGGAAACCCGTACATTGCTGGTACTGGTTTGTACATTTAGAAGGCGTCAGGCTCAATACTTTCACATGTGATTCCAAATAAGCTATGGTGAAAAGTGGGTTCAAACGAGTAAAATAAATGTCTGGACTTCTGACTCAGACTGTATAGGTTATAAGGTCGTGAGAAATTTTTTTCTTAGATTTCTTAAAATAAAATTAGGTACAGGAGGAAATCTTACTTAAATTTGTATTGCCCTTTTTAAACAGATAAAAGTTTAAATTTTTTGTCGTCGTTTATACAATGACATCATTTATAAAAAATAATGAAACAAATTATTTTAGAATATTTATAGATTTACATTTATTATAATTTTTTTTCTTTTCTTTAGTTCTCTCTATTCTATCACCTACACCTACTTCATTTCATATCTGCATCGTCCAAAGGTTGACTGGTAGAGAATGCTTCTGGCATTAAGTCCGCCTATATACATTTTCATGTATATGAAGTATAATAAATAAAATATTCCACATTAAGCAATAGACTAAAAAAACGACACTATTATTATTTAATAAGAATATATTTCATTTTTTTATCCAATTTTAACAATACAGTAATAAAAGGAAGTTAAAATATTGCAGAATCTCTCTATGACAAAGGACAGAGGGAGCGTAGCACGCATTTCTGACTAGTTTGATATCAGCTCTCGTGACGTCAGAACCGTTTCCTTGCTTTATATAAAATACGATAAATCAAGTTTAGTACAGAACCCGTATAAGACTGTGAATAATTACTTAAACCTTTAAAACATAATATTTCATAGACTAAATTGGTATTAAAAGTCATCTAAATGGCATAGTTATTTCTTCTTAGGAAAGACATTTTATTAAAAGTATTCATTTAGTAAAATTTCTGTAACTGTATTTTATTCTGGGAAATCTACAGGTGGTTTGTTACCGACTTATTTCTCTAGAGAGTGATAATTGAAAACAGGCCTTTAATATTAGGGATAAGGTGGTAAATTGTTTAGGGAAGGACTAGGGTGTGAATCCTCATATAACCTGTTGATTCTTCCTGAAGAAACCTATGGGGACAATGTTCTGGCGTTGGCTTCAGTAAGTATTTGGTCACTGTAAGAATTTCTCCTAGCTAGTTTAAAAATAGCATAACTATGTCGTCATTTGTAGTACTATTAGTCATTTGTGTATTTCCTGTAAACTAATTTTTTTTTTGGATTTACTATACTAAAATATTTTGACATCAAAGGAAACAATAACTTACTCAGTAACTCTTAATAAAATAAGTTCCAAAAACAAATTATTTTAATTTCTGTATAACAGTTAATAATTGCATTTATTTGTGGTGCTTTCTAACTTCATTAATTCAGTGGCTAGCACGCGGGTTATTTAGCATTTAATGCCGGATAAACTCTATTCTCTCATGCTATTAGCTAGGTACTATTTTATTTGAACGTATTTTCGCTTTTGTCCCATGTTGATTACATATATTTTATGTAGTTATTTTTAAAATGATTAACTATGAAAAATAATGCGAGTAAGCATTATAAATTGTTCTTTGTGTGTGGCATCACTTTATTTGTTGTATTGTCCTAAATATAATGAATAAAATAGTTATAAATACATATTTAAATTAAAAAAAAGAAGATCAAAATTAAGATATAAGTCCATTATTATTATTTTTATCGTTAATTTTTTTAAATCTAAAGTCAAAGTTTACTTATTAATATAACTTATTAAATACCTATTTTGCTAACTAACTTTACCTTTAAATAAATAAAGAATCACGCCAGCCATCCATAGGGTTAGGCAGAGATTACGGAATTTCATTTATCACTCGATGTCAGGAAACTTGTGCAGCCCACTTTTCGCCTCTCCGGTAGATATACTGGGTGCTAGGCTCATTCTCTACCTAGGAGTTGTCTAGGTAGATACCATGCTCTTACTCATTTCTCCCCCTAAGCAGCAGTGTTACAACTGTTATGTTCTGGTTCGAAAGGTATTGTGAGTCAATATAATTACGGGCTGTGAGGCATTCTATCTTAGTCCTCAGGCGTGACAACGATTCCGTAACCTTCTTCGATTGAAGTTATTTACAGGTGTCCATGAGCTGCTGTAGCCACTTACCATCAAATGGACAGTCAGCTTTTTATTGTTATATTTATGGGACTGGGTGCAAACGAGCAAGCGGCTTACGTATATCTACGTACGTACACCAGAGGAAATGCCGGTATCGCACCTTTAAGATCAAGAATAGCAAGAAATTTCAATGTTTCCTTAAATGAAAAAGCACTGATCATTTTCGGTTTGTAGTATGGTATTTTTTTTCTATAACGAAGTCGCTTTGATTTCTTTTGCAGAAGAAAATATTGTTAGTTTCTTCTACGAGTGTCGTTCGTATAGAACAACATGTACGACGTGATCAACTTGGATTCGCTATAGTTATATTTTGTACGTCTTCACATGTCCCCAGCACCGCTCCCTAGAGATTTTATTATGTCTCAGGTACGGCCAATTTATTTTTATGATCTGACAGTGGGAGTTTTGGGATTTTATTCTGTTAGCATTAAATAATAACGAAACGAAACTAGCGGTATTTCTTCGGTAATTCCTTCATCATTGCAATACACGTTTCCAATTGTGTAATTTTATGACAGACAAACATTACAAGTATCAACTTATTTCTTTACTAATACAAATATTTAAACAATATATAAGTTAAGCAATATTTGGCTTTTTCGATCTTTTTACGAAAGAAGAGAGATCGAAAGTCACAACACAGTATTACATTAAACATTGTTTAACTATTTTTATTAGTAAACGGGTATTAAATTTTATGACTGACTGCCGAACTCAGAAATATTTATTATCTTAATTATCATTAACTTTGTTTAACGGTAAATATAAATCATAAATTGTGTGGTGTCGTCCAAGTCCACTAACGTGGAGCAACCACACAGCGCTTCAGATATGCTTGAGACAGCTTGTTATGCTGTTTGCCTTTTTAACCTAATCTTTAAATAGTATAAAACAAAATTGCAATCGTTCAAAAAGCATATATTATGCAATATGTTTCAATACAAAACCGGCAACTCTGTGGAAAAAGCTTAAGCGTATCTGTCTCTCGTACTCGTACCTCAATCTGAAAAAAAGTGTCTCTTATCGTCTTTCTTCCGCCTAAGAAATGAATAAGTATTTTCTAGAAGAGATAGATCCCAGTAGGGCAGATGTCTCGGTGCTAGCATACTACGTCTTACACAGACTTTGCAATTCTGCATTTAGTCTTATACTTGTCGACTCACCAAATATCTTCTCGATTCTTCGAGATCTTCTGAATACCTCTACTGCTACTTCAACTTTTCTTAATCTATGGAAAACTGCTATTGTTCGACCCATACCAAAAAAGTCAAATCCTTGGCTTTTAATGTTGAAGGAGAGATTAAGCATTCAGCCATGTCTTTCTAAAGTGATGGAGAAAGTAGTACACATACAATTTATGTATTACTTAGAAGCCAATCAAATTTTTCCGTGTGCCCAATCTGGATTCGGGAAAAATCGCAGCCCACTTACAGCTTTGCTTGACGTTCCTGCATATCTTAGAAAGTCAAGAAGCGGCTATGGGAAGTGTGTTTGGTTTGCTTGGTCAAGATATAGAGCTATATCGTTTTCAGTTAGTTAAGATATGCAAAATGCCGGTTCCGTTTTTACCTCCTCGCTTATTTTTGGGTCCCTTACTATTCATCGCTTATAGCACCGATATCATTCACTGCATTAAAAATTTAAATTTACACTTGCATACAAGTGAAAATTAAATGGTGAAAATGATGTTAAATAAGCCGTGGAAAAAATAGAGCCAGTGGTTTTATCGTAAAAGACTTACGTTGAATTCAACGAAATCAAAGTTTAAGTAGTGGTACTAGGATCTAGACACCAAATTATTACAATTAATTACAAAAATCCACGGATAAATATAAATGGGAAAGCTATTGTAAGTATAGTCATAAATCACCTAATCTTGTATTGTTTGATTTTAATTTACGGTTTGAATCCCATGTAAAATAAATTGTTCGTAACTGTTTCTAGAGATTTAAAATAATATACAAAATGATATGAGAATATTTGACTTTCTATATGCAACTAGCAGAATCTTTAGATATCAAAAATGCAGACTGCGACTGTTATCGAATACTAAAACATTACAAAAGATTCTTTAATCTTATACTCAATAATAGGATGATCACAGGTCTTTACACACCTTAGTCATTTCAAACCACTTTTCGTAAGTAACTTATTTCGGGTAAGAAGAGAGGGATGAAACAGTCGCTGTCTTGGTAACCAGTCCAACGATAAAAATCGTACAGCAGTCTGAGCCATTCACAGATGGGATCGAACTCAGGTGTCCTGTTTCGGAGGCAGTTCCATTTACCTCTCGGCTACGATAGCCCTAGTTTTATTATACAAATTAAAAAAGGTCGTTTAAAATTAGGTGTCTAATGTCCTTCTGACGGAAAATCAATAGAAGCTCAGGGACTTGCGATGCGAATATTAAAATTAGCTATACGATTGTTCCCAGTTCTCGTCAAAATTATATTTAAGAAAAGAATGCTCAAGGGACTTCATCCGATTGCCCGCTTCTGTACAATTTATCAATAATTTTTTGTGGCTCAATTTTACATACTTTTTATTACGGAATATCGGTTCTCTATTCCGTTAACGGTATTTAATCTTTAAATTAACAGAATTTAATTAAGACTGATAACAGACTAAACTTTTTTAACTATAACTCAATTGTCAATTTTTTGTCTTGATACGTATTTGTATCGTCTTGAATAAATATAATAAAAAAAATTGTAATGATGATTGATGATAATGTAGCAAAAATATAAATCTTACTCATATTTATCTCCAAAATTATTTCTACTAATATACTTAATTAATTAAAAAAAAATCAATGACATCAAATACTCTAAATTATTTTTGTATCTTATTTTATTTTGAAAACTAGGTCAAATCAAATTGAATTACACAATTAAAACATTTTCTTCCATTTATTTTCTCACCCTTATACAATTCATTCGAACCCCGTGAAAAGCATTACACCCTAAGCTCTGGTATTTGCGTAATTGATATTTACTACTAACCTGGATTTCAAATCGCTCTTACCGAGATTAAACGGGGATTTGTTAGGATCTTCCTTCTTCGAGTGTTCTCTTCAATTTATTTACAGCCTACAATAAGTTTGCTGACATCACTTACATTTGGCTTTGGGGTACATTTTTATTTTGCTACCACCTAAGTAAGGTAAGAACCTGTTATCAATGCGAACTTAATGTATTACTTAAATGTTATGTTAAACGTACTTTTTGCCAATTTTCCCTACCCAATTTTGTAATAATTATATTATCACATTACTGTGTTCTTTATAAAGTACTTATGTAATTTATAGTATAAAACTGTTGTTTAACGAAATATAACTAGTTAAATATCCTAATATTGAGTATGCCGAAACCTTGTAACTTGTAATTGCTAAGTGAAAAGGATAATTATAGTACATTGTAGTTCCGCGTGAACACCGAGACTATCAATATCGTCAATTTCCGGTATCCGAGGAACGTAATTTAAGGGAAATGATGCAATACGAGAGATACGGCGTGAATCACCATACATTTAAATTCTAAATGCAGAAATTTGTTCGTTACTTGTAAGGCAGAACACCGACTATAACATAACACACGTTTGTGATAAAGTATAACGTTGAAACGATAAATGTAGTAAACAGTTGCATTTTATGTACGTACAATAAAACCGAAGGGAACATTGTGAGCTAGGAAAATCAAGAAACAATAGAGGTCGATCCCGAACGTGAGATCTGCCCGAGCGGGCAGATTAGACCCCGACAAAGAGAATAAGAATCTACGGACCAAATATCATCGCAAATACGACACGCTGTTTTGTTTGCCTTCAATTTTTATTATATTTGATAAACTCCTCGCCGAAATAGAATTTTATTTTTAAAACCATCTGAAATATAAATTGCAATTTTCATTTTTATGGTTCCGCACTTCAAAAAGTAAACAGAAAAGTT
The DNA here is from genome assembly GCA_029286595.1 of Bhutanitis thaidina. Lineage (NCBI taxonomy): Eukaryota > Metazoa > Arthropoda > Insecta > Lepidoptera > Papilionidae > Bhutanitis > Bhutanitis thaidina. Next base: position 8,369,979 of record JAGSMS010000022.1, read on the forward strand.
TTAAGATCATTCCCACTTCTCTATATTACAACCGGTTTTATCAAAAACCTCGCGGCGTAGATATAATATATGGACGAGTAGTATATACGTGACATAACAATAGAAATTCTATTCCCTCAACACGTTAAGAATTAATCAAATTATTTAGCACTAGTTGTGTGTTATTTTGCGTAAATTACTATTTCTGATACTCTAATATTCTATATTGTTGAATATTTTTATATGTAAATAGAGCCAGCATTTATTAATCTTCGTTAGTTGTTGTAAAAAAAAATTCGTCAAAACTTTTTAATTGCCTTTTATCAAACGAATAATAATTCTGTTTTGCTCACAAACTTCCTCATCTGATTCTGTCTGTATCCACGGCTATGAAATAAATCTGGCCATAAATAAAAAAGGAGACGCTAACAAGCGTCTCGGGTTCACCAAGTGATATTTCTTAGCTTACTTCGCCATTTTTGTCATAACTCTATTATGTTTCCGAGTGTCGAAATGTGAGATCGTTCGGTTGATTTATTTCTACCTCCATATTATTAATAGCGCGAGAAATGCTCGAGTAAAATATATCACCAAAGGGTCCATTTCATTTTGAATTTCATTTCGGCAATACATATTTACAATTCAATAACCAATAATAATTATAGAATATTTTAATTATAGTCTCACCATAGATTTTGACATAAAATATTATTAAATAAACTAATAAAATGCAACATTTTGGTTGCCAAAGACGGCTGGCAAGTTGTTCATCTATTGTATGCCAGACATGCATTCGCGATCGCAGGGTAGTCGGGAAACAAATTTATACGACAATTGTAAATCAATTAGAGAGGGTGGCTTAGCAGGGTGTAATAGCTACCCTCCCCTCGTGTTTTACAGGGTCGAATTTTAAAATAAATACTTTGTTCCAGGACATTTTTTGTGTTTTTCCTTACAAAGGATAAAAAATATTATTTTCTCTGTAAAAGCTTTTAAATTTTTAAACTAATAATTTTCAAATGTAAATAATGCATGAAGCATTCATATTTATACGAATGAATAGAATAAGACACAAATTAAAAATTTATTGAACATTATTTTCTACAGAATTCATATAAACTTCATTTAACACAGTATAAAAACTATTGTAAAACTATGTCATGACACTGATATGCGACACAATAGTCGTTTTCAATAAAGACCCACTTGTTTCTCGGCCTTAATTAATTAATTAATTAAGAAGTCCTAGCGTTCCTCCCTGGGTACTATAGGTATTCATAGTGGGGAATGTTCGAGTGCATATTGTGATCTACCCAATACACCCCCCTGACCTCGCACCCTGCTCTTCACGTCTGATTCAGGGCTCCTGTCTTCGAAAAGTCGAGAAAACTTGCATAGGAAATTATGAGACGTTAAATTAATTTAAAGGTTTAATTACACCAATGGATATAACTACGACGTTTTTTTAACGAATTTTGAACGAACATTATTTTGTTAAATAGATTACATACAAAGTACCAGCCCGTAAATGTCCACTGCTGGGCAAAGCCCTCCTCACAATTTTTTTTTTGAGGATTGGAAGCCGGGCAGCGTGCCACGCTGCTTCAGTGCGAGTTGACGGGCTTTACACGTCCTCGAATTAATATGTTCTCGTGGTTAATATGTAATACGTGGTAAATTTAACACTTTAAATTGCTATTAACAAATTTTAGTGGTGCCGGCACCGGGATCGAAACCAGGATACTTGCATACTATTATATCAAAAAGAGTAGATGAATCTCGTTGATGCCCACTGTCAACAAATAAATCTTATTTCAACAAAATTTCGATAGACACTGTTAGTAAGTAAGTAAAAAGTTTACTGTTGATTGTTTTACAAATCATGTGGCACTAAAATATTTTGATTTCTGTTTTTATTTTCAGATATGTGTAATTAGGCGTGACCTTTAATGTAAAATAGAGTAATTCGCAAAAAAAAAATTTAGGTAATCATCAGGAATAAAATATTATCAACAAACAATTTCTCAATTAATTCCGTGTGACACCATTACCCTACAAAATCACACCGTGTTATGTTTTTATCGAGGTTTCGTTTATCCAAGACATTGTTACCAATAAACGAAACTTTATCATGGATGTGAAAAGTAACACTGTATGATGTTATCGAGGAATAACTTCACACGGAATTGTCGTGGAATTTTTTTATCAAAACAAACCGTAAGAGCATGGCTTTTAATAAATATCATTGTTTTCTAACTGCAATATTAGAGATCTCGATATAGTAAAAACTCAGCACCTTCATCATGTCAGTCTCAGTCTTAGTATTAGTACTGTCAGTATTAGTGTAATATCAGGGGTAAAGTTTACCTTCTGGCAGCAATTGTAACGCTTAAAGCGGTAAGATTAGAGGAAAGATTAGTTGCAGTGTTAGAGCCATTAGACATTCACAATATAGCCAGACCAGAAAATAACTATTTGTGAAAGTGATTCGCAAAATTTTCAATGATTTACTTGCCACATCTAGTCTTAAAAGTGGCAAGTATGCTGATTACGGATCCATGTAAATTAAGATAATATTCATCTTCTAAATCAGCTTATTAAAGTCCATTGCTGAGCATAGGCCTCTCCAAGAAGGTGCCAGTAAAAGCCAGGATGCATTAAGCGAATTGGCGAGTGCAGTGCCAATACAATCGTTATATCCCATATGTATATATTTTATATATATTTAAACATACACATATACTTATCATTTGTTTGTTGGATTTGGGTCCGGTAAAGTCGGATGGATTTACCGCCATTATTCGGTTGCAATAGCCACGTTTATTAGCTAGCAGGGTGCATCACGTGGATGTGAGGTTAACATTTGGAGAAAGCAGAGTGAGGCTCTGTGCCGATATTTATATAAAACACATTTTTCTTTACTTTTCGCCAATTCCAATTATTATATTTTATTCAAGCCAAGAATGCATGGAATAAATATAATCATGGTGTAAATTATGGTACGAAGGCATACTGCGACAAAACAGTAATTACACCAATTTAAGTTACATCATATAATTATAGGCATCGTGTGTAGGGTACATTAGCGTTACAATAAACTGAACGTACGATCAGGACGAGGGGAGTATCTTTTAACAGATAACTTTTTTTTAAGGAAATTTTAGTGCCTAAATGTTATTGCAATAATTAAATATTGTTTGGTTGTTGGTTTTAAAGTTTGATTTGATGTTAACGTTTATAAATTTCAAGAAGTTGTGATCTGAACAAGTCAACTGAAAAATATTATAGTCCCGTTGATGTAAGTGCAAGCGTAGAGGCACTTAATGCTTTCGCATATCAGATATACACTCTATACGATAAGATCAGACAAAGGGCCAGCGAGCAATATTAACATCAACCGAGTCATGAGCGGATAATTTGTTCAAAATCATTAGTAGTTTATGTTCGTCTTTAGCGCTGTGAATTTAAATACCAAGTTTCACGTTTTATTAATTTAATATAACGTACGAGATTTACAAATTTAATGTATTGCGGAGTCTAATTGTAGTTTGCATCGCAAACACTCTCATGCAGGAAAATCCTGCGCCTGACAGCGAACTACAAAGGCTTAGCCAGTCGGTTTTGCGACAAACTACCGGCAAAGGAAATTTAATTTTATAATTATTTAACTGTACTCATATAACGAATTAAAATAATGATTTGTATATATACAACCTATACTGGTGGACACTAAGACACAAATATGAAACTTTTTTATTATTAAGCTCCTATGAAAATCATAAAATCATTCAACCTTAGTGGCATTACGTTCCAGGTTGATATTTGACGAACGTGTAGCTTAGTGGTTAGCCTTCATGTTTGCTGAACCATTTGTCATGGTTTCGAATCCCAGACGACTTCCAATAGTAAACGGAAGTTGTCATCGTAGTTGCAATTGGCTAGAAGGATAACATCATTTAGCTTAATGTTACTTATAGAATACGAACGAAGCACTAAGCTACATATAATGTAAAAAAAACTTACAAGAGAATTTAAGTCCACAATTTAAAGCCGATAGAGAAAAATAACAAAAAAAACTTATGGCCACATATAGTTGGCGAAATAATCATCTCAGATTTGCCAGATCTAAAATATCCAGAACGGTGATGGACCAGCAGTGACTACAATGCGAGATGCATTTGACCACCCGCTAAGTGCCATAATGCCAATCAAACTTGCCAAACGAGGCGATTACGGCAAATCCTCTCGTTGATGTCCAGTAATGTACAGATAACAGACAAGAACATAAACGACTAAGAATTTTAAACTTTTCAGAAATTGGTGAAGTTACCGGTTCGAAATTTAGTACAGATTTTAAACATTACAAGTGTACGGATATGGCAATAATTAGCACAACAATCCCCTTAGCTGATGTAACTGTTGACGCGGTGTCCCGTCCAGTCAGAACTAAACGCATTAACGCGGGGACGCCGGCGTAGGGGGCACCACCGTTGCGCGTCGTTTCCACTTGGTTATGCCTTTTATGCAACGATTCATTACCAGCGGCGTTTAAATGGAGGGAGCGAACAGATAGCCACATTTATTACTTTTGTCAGCGGAAAAATGAATTTACACACCAGTAACCTTAATTTCATGACGTATACGACATAATTCATGAACATTTCAGTTAACTTTACAATTATTTTGAACAGCAATAAATTATATCTTTTATCAAAATACTACACTACAATAAAATTAAAAAAGTCGCTTAGGTATAATAAAAATAAATGACTATCAATTTAATTTAGATTATTTCAATTGTTATAATTTTGTTATCAGAATGCATAAATAAAACTCACTTGTAGATGATTTCTCTACTAAAGCTCGCATTATTCAGATATGCTTTCCATTGAAAATTATTTTAATACAAAAATTCCGTGGCCAACGTTGATACCATGCATAAACCATGTAGTATTGATATCTTTGGTCCAAGTCTTTTGGTTTTCATATGATTTAGGAAATCCAGAGTTCAGTTTGAATAATTAGGATTTTAGTATTCTTAATTGTCAATTAGACTCACTTTTTTCTACATATAAAGAAAAATATATTTTTTTTAGTTTTACTTTGGAAAAAGGTGCTAATATCTACCGATTGTGGGATTAACTAAACCCTCACGGTAGACACGATGTTGGCGCGGTGGTCTTGATAGCTGGCCTAATCTCAATTATGAGTGAAGGTCGTGAGCGAGAATAACAGGGCGTATGCAAGTTTTATTATACAAAAATAACAATACATCTTATATCTTAATGACATTTTATTACGACTATTCATAATGATGTTAGGCTATCGGATATAAAGGCTCTTTATTCCTTTAGTTTTGAATCTGCTTAGTAAAGCTAAGTCTATGGTCTAGAGTACTTCAGGCGAGTATTCTGCGAGCCCGTGGTACCTTCCCGGTCAAGCCGGCCCAGTCGAGCAGCAGCAAAAGCCGCAGCTTGGCTTGGCACTTTCGACACCTATGGAACATGTCTGTCATCGAGCGCAATACTTAATAAAAATCGTCTCCTCGTAGCTTTGGGGCTCTGGATATGTAACTAGGGGCCAGAGCCCTCGTAGTGATCTGGGTTTGAAACCCGGTGCCGGTACCACTAAAATTGAGCACTTGTCCGTCGGTAAAGATCACGAGGAAACCTGTAAAGTCGAAGAAATAAAAAAACATTTTTTAAAGATACGAGATATCCGCCAACATGATCAGTTGTCCGCCATGTACCATGCACCCGGAACACCCGGCTCCAAAATCTACTCTTTACTCTGCTTTGGTCTGGTCATTCAAACACATTTTTGCACACTGCGGACTTTAGGGAACTCCATAAAGTTTTGAAAATTGAAGCTTGTGCTTTAAAAAAAATTTTTAAATTTGCATTTTTTTATAACGAAGACGAAATAGCTTTCGTGATAAATTTTCAACTAGGAAAAATAAGTTACAGAGACTAACTCGTAGGTAGTTTTCGTATAAGTACGTTAGTACTTGAGAAGTACTCGTAGATATAAGAAATAAAATATTTTCCTGATACGGGTTATGAAGCCCTCGATAAATTGCTTATAAAATTCTCATTTCTTTTGCACGTAGCTCAGGTGTGATGTTGCATGTTAGAACCAATAACAAGGCCGGCGCATTATAATCATATTTCCTCCAGCAGAATACGTCCCTGTCGTTTTAATTATCGAGAAAATAGAAGTAAAATGTCATTTGTCGCGAATAACGTATCATGCGAAATAGCAAAGATAAAGGTTCTACAGATAGGATGTTACTACCCTTTTAAAATAAATACGTTTAAAACAATTAGGTACACATAGGTAAATAAGCACTCCCGCTTGTCATATAGGGACAGTTTCCTTCTTTGCCTAGGAGTCGTTTGGGTAAGTACCACCTCCACTTCTTAAACATTTCTGCCACCAAATAGCAGTGCAATTACTGTTGTGTTGCTGTTTGAATGGTATTGAGAACCTGTATAATAACGCGCTGTGAGGCATTCTACCTTTCTCCTCTAGGGGAGAACGCATTGGAAACCTTCTGCGATTGAAGTTGTTTGCAGACGTCTATGGACTGTAGTGCCCACTTATCATCAGGTGGACTCTTAGCTCGTTTTTCACCACGTCCTAATAAAAAAAAGACAGGGATTATTCTCTCTGGCATGGGAAACCAAACGGGCTCGCGCATAACGTTTCGCCTCTATGGGCGCTCTAATTGAACGTGTGTTCGCTGTCGGATATTGCCATAAGATTTTCAAAGCCTTTCCGACTTTTACAGCGAGCTGCTACTACTAATACTATTAAGTATCACACGCTATGTATCGATAATACGATACTCTGTATCATGATGGTATTCTCCTGTGCGATTTTACAGTTTGTGTTGTAAAATGCCTGCATGACTCAGGAGATAATTGGACAGGTTAAAGTATTGTAAAAATTAATTGACCGTGATCTACTGAACATTTATGCTATAGCAATAGCACTGCAATAGTATTTGTGCACACAGACACGTTCATCTTCACTTTCTAGTATCTCATTTGGGGCTAGCGCCATAAGATCAGAGAAACGTTCCGATGCAGTGATGCATGCTAAGATAATCTGTTCTATGCTATATTGCTATGAACCGTGGGCAGTGAATAAGTGAGAGTGGGTAAATGACTTAAATACAGAACCTGATAGAGCCAAGTAGTGACTTTTGCTGCTGCTCGAATGGGCCGGCTCGACCACGTACTCGCAGAATACCGACGTGAACTAGAGGCATCTTGCGCTTTTGCGTTTCGGTTGGTGAGTGAGGTAACCGGAGGCGCACTCTGCCTACCATTCAGACACCCCGTCTCCTCATTTTTAGAGTAGTCTTGAAAATCACAATGGTTACCGATAGATAGCGGGATCATCAGTAGAACCATCTTGAAAAATATTAAAATTAAACAGACATGAATACGTTGCATACATACTCGTACATTCCGATAATCTCTCTTACTAAAGTGTTGGTTAGGCAAGTAAGGACGCAGAACTAAGCTGACAGGTATACAGACTAACACAAAAACAAAACCCTCACAGATATTTGAGATGAAGGACTTACAGGCTGTTACTTTACTTTTTTTACTTTATACAAAAACTTATTTAATGAGATTAATTATATCCAATCGTAACAAAAATGTTTTTTATCTTGAAAAATCGCCATTGCTAAAGTAAATTACTTAAATATTTACATTGAATATGTTTAATTTTTTTGTTTTAGAAACGCTCAATATGAGAACTTTCACGTGGAACAGAAGGGATATGATCAAATGTACGATGGCGAGGATCTTGAAACACCACCGTCTCCGGAGAGGCCACCACCACGTAAAATAGGTTTGTAGTAAATATTCTACTACGAATATATTTAAGGGTTGTGTATATACTGTCTTTTTTTTCCCAATTGTTAATGTCACATGTGTGTGCACCCCATACGTGCTAGCTAACAAATTATTGCTTTGGCTACCACTTGATTGCCAATTGATCCATCCGATTTTGCTAGATCAAAATTGCACTGACTAGTGAATCGTGGCAGCATCACTAGTGCGAGGACTAGTACTGCACTCACTAACTCGTCTGTCCAGCATGACATAAAAAAAGCATACAGGCAAACATAAGAAAGCATACAGACCTGCTGGCACTTTCTCGGAATGGCCTATGTTCTGCGGTGTACTAAAACTGGATGCTTGTATCAGTTCCGAATTGTATTCTACTGTATTTTTTTGCATTTAGCAAAGGAGATAGAATTTAAGTTTCTATACTTCTACTTATCTAAATACCTCGCAACTGTGGAAGACTGCCCAACAACAGCAACATATTATTTTTTATTTGTCTATTTTTCATAGATAAGTACGTTCGTGCGGAGTGCCCCTGTTTGAGCGCGCGCTACACGGTAGCGTTGCTGGCATGCTTCGGGTTCAGTATTATGTTCGGCATGCGTTGCAACATGAGCATGGCCAAACTTAAGATGATTGAAAAGCATAACGTAAGTAGGGTTTGAAACTTCTTCAAAAAGTTCGCTGCATTACATGATATTAACGTATGCTTGGGGTTTTAAATTAAATCTTACAGCATCTTTAATTCTCAATTAGTTATAAATTAACTATGTATTATATCAACTCTTGTCAATAATTAGAATACTCATAGATTTTTTAAATATAAAAGAAAGACTTTTATGTTTAAAAATTATAACCATACATTTTTTATAGACCTCTTCGGGTGTACAAGAAGATACGCCGTTTAACTGGACCGTAAAGGTGGAGTCTTCGATAGACTCTTCCTACTTTGCGGGCTACCTCATTACTCAAGTACCAGGCGGCTTCCTTGCCTCTATGTATCCAGCGAACAGAATTTTTGGCGTAGCTATTGTGGCGTCTTCTCTATTTAATATGGCGATCCCTGGTGCAATGTCCGTTGGACCCGCAGCCGTTGTCATGCTTAAAATCGCCCAGGGTTTTGTAGAGGTAAGCTTAAAATCTATGGATTCATTGATCATTGTATTATTTTTAATTTAACCATTTAATTACCTAGATGGTATTTACAAAAAGATTATGTTAATTAATGTAGAAATACATATAGGGTAATCTCCGAAACTACTGGTCCGATTTTAAAAAATCTTTCACTATCTGAAACATTTATTGGTTCAGATATTTATAGATTATGTTTTATTCTCAAAAATGATTTCCGTAAGAAACTACCATATTGATACGAGAAGTAGTCGAAAAATTTGTCACTAACATATTGGTTCATACGGTTCGCTAGTTATACGTATATGCACTTACGTTTTTTACCTGTAGGAGTAGGCTGAGACTACAGATTTCTGTATGGCACGAATCAGTGAAGACAAACGGTCTTCCGCAATCCAATTTTCGCCTCTCTAGAAAATAGAACGTGATGAATGTTATTCTCGTCATCGAATTTGCTCCCGGAGAATGCCGTGAGATTTGAATAGTTTATCCCTTTTCGACACCTACGTGAAGAAAGAGAGTAGTAGATTCTTACCCTCACCATTATTAGAGGTTTGAAACTGAAATATAATTTATGAAATAATCGATGTAAAAAAGCTTGTAAATTATGAAAAGTGGTGCTGTTGTAACACCGACCTTATGATAGATTAATTTATTAGTAGGAATTCTGACCGGGAGTACATTACGGTTACCGCCGCAGTGCCAGGTATGATGCGGGAAAGTTATATCACGCAAGCTTTATTTTATTAATTTTATTATCATCATCAGTAAGTATTTTTCTTTAATTTAATTTAATTTGTTGCATAAGGAAATATACAATTCATATCATGTGAAATTTGACTACGGGTGAAATCTGGCCCTCCTCGAGGCGTTCGATAGATAGTGGTAAAATCTGAAAAAAAAAATAAGCAGTCCAATGACGGGCAGCAGCACCTAATTTGCGAGGTGGCCAGAAACAAAACAAAAGCGTGATGATTTTCGCAACAGAGGCGTTATCCGTTATGCCACAAATAATTTCACAAAAATTCAGTATGACCCCGCTGCGTTGTATAATCATTCGCGACATGGTTTCATTGCTTACCAATAAACGAAACCATGTCTTGGAAGTGAAAAATAACAGTATCATTTTATCAAGGAATAACTTCACACGGAACTATTGTGAAATATTTTTATGGTATGGCGGATAAGGCACCAGTATTTTAAAACGTCGCATTTGAATTCTGGAATGTTACAACATACGTCAATTTCCCAAGAGTTTTTTTTTTAATATCCTTGCTCTACAGACGCAACCTTTTAACCGTTTTTGTAGCACCCATATTATGCGTGTTGAGAATTTTGTATCATTAAACTTTTGAGGGTATGATACGACATGTACATGCACCCGACACATGTTAAAATTTGTAACATTCGACATTCAGAACGTGAGGGTGCATGATCAGGCTTATTACTGACTCTCAAAATGTTGTTTTGCGATCGCATTCGAATAAAGGACTGATCACGTTTACTTTACAATTCCCCTTTCCTCGCAGCTATAAGCTCACTTAATTCTCAACAGCATATTTATTACATGCAAATTAACTAGATACCTAACACTTTTGACGATTATTATAGACATATATTAATTCTAGTGAAAAAATATAACAAATTATTTATCAAAATTAAGTTCAATTAAAGGCTAGATATGGTAAAATATTACTATTAATTCATTTTAAGCTTTAGAGTGTTAATGTGGCAAGTGGAAAGAAGTTACGTTATAAAGTGTTGGGTTCCAAACGAAGCGATTACAATACACATTTTTTTATAATGCTACTGTGATACTTAACCAAAATCGGTATCTTAATTAAAAATAGATCCACAGTCGTAAGACATATTCATGTTGATACAGTATGCTTTAAAGACGTGACCCAGGAATCTTAAAACCTATCTTTAAAATAACAAAAGAGTTTTTAGATTTTAGTTTTCAATTACACATTGATCGGTATCTATTCAAGTTGTACTTGAGCACAGTCGAAATCGCTTCCCAATGTACAAAGCCTCTTTAGGATTACGGAGCCCTCGGTTGCCATGGTTTCGTATTTATTCGTGTCTCCTTGTCCCCGAGCTTAGACGGATCATCAATAGCAACGCTATTAAATCTGCCTGATTGTGAACCATCCATATCTAAAAGAACTATTTATAAAATGAAAAACATAACTATAACAGGAATATAGTTCCCACATAGACATTTTATTATAATTACAGCTACTTCTGTAAAAATTGGATCTGCTATTACATAACTGGAAAAATGCTTTAATGTAGATAAGATAACCTCTTCTTCTATACTTTTACTAATTTATTGACAAGTTACCTAAGTTTGTAACAAATATATCTATAGTATACTTTATAGTTAACTAGGCGTGGCCCGTAGTTTCATCCGCGATAAATTTGGATTATAAATTGATTGTATAAACATAATGAGTATATGGCAGAAGTTTATGGTCACTGTTTTGCTCCTGTGGGCTACGACCCACAGGCTACGGCCTACCTTCATCAATAAACGGGCTATAAAACTTTTCAAGTCGGACTAGTAGATTCTGAGATTAACGCGTTCATAGAGAAGGACATACCCTGGCCCGTGACTTCCTTTTATCCTATGAATGTTAAAAAAAGATAGAGAGTTCAATTTGCATATAAAGATGATGAGAAGTTTTCATTGGTCATTTTGTTAGGCTCTTTGTTACAGTAAGTTATATATTATGTAAAGTTCTAAATGTTACAAGTATAAAAACTTTTTACAATTTCATTATTTTTAGGGTGTCACCTATCCATCTTGCCACGGTATCTGGAGAATGTGGGCGCCTCCTCTAGAGCGTTCCAGACTTGCTACCTTAGCTTTTTGTGGTACCTATGCTGGAATCGTCATTGGTATGCCTTTATCCGGTTTACTTACCGATTATATATCCTGGCAAACACCATTTTATTTCTACGGTGTTTCAGGTGTTATCTGGTAAGGTAAATTCTAATTCACTTAAATGTTAGTGTAATAGTAGCGCGTTAATACATTTTATTTATTTTAAGGTACTTCATGTGGCTATGGTTGGTGTTCGAGAAGCCAAGTAAACATCCCCATATTTCTGGCAAGGAGTTGACATACATCGAGCAATCTTTAGGTACTGCTGCACAGGCAGCCATGCCTGGATTTTGGAACACACCATGGAAAGCTTTCGCCACTTCACCCCCGGTGAGTTAGCCCTGATGGTAGTGGTTTTGGGGTAATTTAAACGCATGTGAAACTAGAGAACTAAGAAATATATCTTTCCAGGTATATGCTATTATAGTGGCGAATTTCTGCAGGACATGGAATTTCTGTTTGCTGGTCATCTTTCAATCGGCGTATTTCAAAACGAGATTTAATATGCAAATAACCGAGGTAATTATTTCTTTACATTATTGTATAAAAAACTAATAAATTTTACTGTTACTTTAGTATTCGCATATCACTAAAATTAAATATTTCTTGCAGTCAGGCTTTGTTGGCGCCATACCTCACCTTATTATGACGTCATTAGTCCCAATTGGAGGTATGATGGCTGATTACTTAAGGAAAAACAATATTATGACAACTACTAACGTTCGGAAACTTTTCAACTGCGGTGGTTTTGGCTTGGAGGCCTTCTTTTTCGTCTTAATAGCTTATGCTGACAATAAAGTAAGTTAGTTTTGATAAATGATAATTATATTCTCATTTGAATAATTTCTAATTTCTTTTTCTTGTTTAGTACGTGGCAACAATAGAGCTGACACTTGGCGTAGCGTGCAGTGGTTTTGCTATCTCTGGATATAATGTCAATCATTTGGACATCGCACCTAGATACGCATCCATCTTAATGGGCCTGTCTAACGGTATTGGCACCATTGCTGGTTTTGTCGTACCTATCGTTATTGACAACATGACGTCAGAGAAGGTAAGCTATCTTATCTTTGGTTAAGAAAAGTAACATTTGCTACGTAGAAGAGCTACATTTCAGTAAGGCTAGCTCTAACATATTATACGTGATCATAATATCTGTTTACGAGTAAAAAAAAAAGATTTTTATAGCTCTAGCATTAAAGGATTGACTGAAAGCAAAAAATAGCTGTGTAACACGTCATTGTGATTCTCTTGGTGAGTAACAGAACTGGTAACCCAATTGCTGATAACAAGATGTAAAAAATGCGTTGCGTGTTTACATGAACATGGAGAAAAATCAATTCATCCGATAATTGTAGCACTCGCTGGCGCTTATATCAATTTAACCTATGCCATAGTCATACGTTAAGATACTTTGCACACCGCATAAATGCTAATTAAAAATTTATTATGAAAAATAGTAAAGTTATCTTCGATTTTCATTCGTGCGTTCAATTGAAAACTGAGTGACGCACCCCCGGGATACGCTAGACTTTCTCGTTCCTCGAGCTCGCGAAACAAAAAGGACATTCGGCCGTGGCTAATTTAAAAAAGGAAATCGAGCTCGATGCGACGCGCGTACTGAATATCAAATGACTGGCTTTGTGGGTGCGCGACGATGCATTACACCGAGTATATTTCGCGCTGAGCACTTTATTATCCTTACAGTTTCAAACCGGAACATAATTTCGTTTGAACAACTATAGTAAAGGGGCCGCTCATCAGAATTGTATTAGATATTTTGGAGGTAAAAGCAACGTCTTTTTGTAGGTATTACAGGGAACGAGGAGGTGGATCGTCTCGCTAAGTTAGCCTTCTCTGATGGTATTGAAGTCAATTGTTTACCGTGGATATCTTTTGAGCAAAGTTAGAGAAAAATGTTTTAAAATTTGGTCTGAATATTTCGATGAGAGATCTTTAACGAAAATTCAACCAACCCTTCCACGTTCCCTTTGGTTCGAAAAAAGGCAAATGAAAAGGCGTGATTTGATCACAGCCTTAAGACTTCGATCTGGTCACATTCCGTTGAACAATTTTGGATTTATGATGGCCAAAACTAATTCTCCATATTGCAGTCAGTGTAACATTATAGAAGACGTACTTCACATTACCATGGAGTGCATACGGAATGAGACTCAGAGACGTACTGCCTTATCACGGGACTATAATGTTGGTATTTGTAAAAGTATTCTGGCATTCCCTGAATCCGAGAGTGCTAGAATATTGTTTAAAATTTTTAAAATGGGGCTAAATGACAGGTAGATTAAGTTAATTTAATTATGTATCCATAAGACATAAAATGTATGAATGGCTGATCCGAAATAGGGTATGCAACAATGAGGGTGACATGTTCGGTACATACGAACAAACCCTCCTTTAAATATATTAAAAAAAAATGTATGTATTTGAATTCAGTGTTGCGTGTAAAGTATGGCAAGTGGTTAAGAATAATTGTTATATGCAACTGTTTTCATACATTTTAATTAAAGCTTAAAATGTTAATGGCAGGAACAACTCGAAAAAGCAATAAAGGAATGGCGCACGGTCTTTCTTATGGGGGCTACGGTCCACTTTATTGGTATTACAATCTACGCAATTTTTGCTTCTGGTGAGCTACAACCCTGGGCCGAACCCTCTCAGCCATACGAGAGTCCAATGAAAACTTTGGACCACGAAACTACATTTGTAAGTATTTGTTATCTGATAATGGTTTTTATACTTAGTTGATTAATTCTTCACCGGTACAACAATTTCAAATCAACATACAATATTGATGTCGAATAAAATTTTTAAGTTGTTAAACTAACTTAGGTATGCAATTCTATTTGATATAATAATTATATTATTATTTAATATCACATGACTAGATTAGATGCGGTGCAAATTAATCTGTCCATGCGACGAACTAATTTGTATATGATATTTAAAAGTTAATAGTGTCCGTTTCTGGGATTTATGGGGTTAAAAAATTGTGTTTTCTATCGTTTTATCTATGGGTCGCCTACCCGCGATGCACCCTGCTTACTAAAGGACGAGGCTCTCGCAAACGATTGATTTATATCCACCTAAATATACCGAATCCAAATTCTACAAACTAGTAATTCAGACTCTGGCACTGCGCTCATCAAACTATCTGTCCTCCTTTTTGGCTGAGAAAGAAGGAAAAAAAAAGTTTCAGTATTGCTATGTATGCATACTAATTACTGTGTTTACATGTATGAAAACAATATTATGAACAGCATATTTATGATGACCTTTATAACAACTTAATATGTCATACAATATGGTCAGGTAAATCTAAATCTTTATTTTTAGACGGAGCAACCATCCGCGCCTCTAAAGGGAACAGAGGCTCCTGCTTATGGTGCCATTGCTGCACCACCTCCACGTCCCCCGGCGCCCCAGCAGCATGTCCCCAACAATCCTTTCGTCTCTGGGGCTTTCTACCAAGCCGAGCCGGTTCAACCACCAGCCCACGACTATCAACAGCCAAGTGAAGATGGCACATATTAACCAGCGTATTGAGCATCTTAGGTACGTATATGCGATGTTTATTGTCTCCGGACGTCTTGGTGTGAAGCTCCCAGTTTTTTATAGATAGGTAGAAAAATTATATAAATGATTGTTCTCACTGTGGTTAGCTTGTAATATCGTTAATACTCTTTCATACGCTCCATAATACATCCTAAATAATTATGTTTTGTTAAAAATGTTTGTTGATAGGTAACACTTAGCATGTTCTTTGTTATTAATTGATGAATAGACAATGTTTCTTCGATAGTTTAGATATATTCGAAGTATCTTACTTAGTTATTTTATATGCGTCTTGTATTTTTATTTTTATATCTCTATATACTAGTGTACAAATGTATATAAAGTACATTGGCATATCATCACGTGTTTCACGTCATAATTATTTTGCATTGTTTACATCATTTTTATGAGGTACAATATGTTTCAATATTATCGAAGTCTGTTTTTTGCTTTATACATTTTTTTCATATACAGCGTTGGTCCTTGTTGCTACGCCTCATAAAATTGTTGTTTAATGTTCAAATTATATTCAAATAATTTTATTCTAGTTCTTATATTGTAAGTACTTTGGATTAAAAAATACATATATGTAAATGTAATATAGTTGTAGCGATTTAAATAAAATGTTAAAGTCAAAGGGAAGTAATGTTATCATTTTATTGGTAAAGGTATTTTTAGCTTGTATATTTGTTTACTTGATTGTTAAATATTTGTTTATTAAGATTATCATATTTAGTTCTTTAAACATTGTTATGATTGACGATGAACGAAATTATTTCTAAAACTTAATTCATTTAGATAGTAAGGTAAAGGTAGTTGTTATTTAATTAGCGATTTTTTTATCTACTTATTCTAAACAAGCACACCGCTAAGAAATAAGTTTCTTTTAAAGTATTCTTACTTAATTTCAATGCATATTTCCCTATTATAAATACTTATTTGAAATTTCCAATCTGAATATATAATGTTTCGCTATCAAATCTTATTGTGTCGAATATATTAACTAAGCTTATATTGAGTAATGATTTCGATTTTGCATTAGGTTATACAATAATCAATTTAAAGGATAAAATTGGAACATAATATGTGTATGATCGATGTATACAATGTAATAAAATTGAAAAAAAACTACAAAAAAAAAAGTTTTTTTTTTGAGTTTTTTTAAGTACTTCTTCCAAATTATGACGAACTATCCAACGAAATTTTTTTAAATGTCTTTGGATTACCTAGCATATTTCTATTCTCAAAAGTTTTATAACGAATCCGAAATAAAAGAAAATTTGCGAAACGTGTGTGAATTATGAATTGATGAATTATTAGGTTACCGTTCATATAACGGTCAACGAATAATGTTAAATTATTGTGTTTGTTTTGTACAATAGCTAACATCGATATAAAATAAACAATTGTTTAGACAAACAAAGATAGATAAAGAATTGGCCGAGCAAAATATTAAAGATAATAAATTGTTAAAATTACACGATTTTCACGATTAACTTCGGCTAATTACAAAATTACTGGGTTTCCAGCTTGTGATCTGCAACATCCAGTTACTTTCAAATAATAATATTATAAAAAGCGGTATATATATTTATAAATAAAATATTTATTTCGGTTTGCAATGCTCTAGTGACAAATGACATAATTTCCATAATAAACTTGAGCTTTTAGTGAATATTTGTAGAGAATACAAAATAAGTAGAACAAATATAAGTATTTCAATATGATTATAGACAATAAGAATATCGACAATAAGAAGAAATAAGGCATGATTCTCTTAATAAATTTAGCATGTCAGGAATTAAGTAAAACAAAGTATTATAACAATTTTAAAAATAATTATCGAAAAATAACATCAACCTTATGGTATTCGAAATGATTGTAATCTAAAGTCGTCACACAAACTATAACTCATGACGTGTTGCAACACTATAAAAGTTAAATTTGCTAACTATTCGGCTACATAACCTTTAATAAATGGAATTGACCATTATACCAACAGATTATTTCACTCCGAGGCAAGTTTCAGCTTGTTGTAGTTCGATTACAATCAACTACTACTACCACTTTTGCCTCGGCGTGGAACAATCTGTTGGTATAATGGTCAATTCCATTTATTAAAGGCTATGTAGCCGATTAAAATTTTTAAAAAGTTCTGACAATAATAAGGACAATAATTTTGGACCGAAAATATGTAAGACCAATTGCCATTAAGTTCACCTGTTACAGAATGCACGTTTAGAATTACATTGAATAGGAATGGTGAACATTGATCTTACTCGATCGATAAGAAACGGAACTGAAATTTTTATTATAACTAAATAATTTGTGTTTACATGCATTTTCGGAGTAACTTTTTTTTGTTTTCTTATAAATTATAAGTAAACGCAGAATTTGTAGTTTAGTTGTGAAAAACTCAGAGTCACGACTGTATTTTGTAGCCATACGATTTCTTAGAACCTTACATACCTTACTACGAATTTTTTTCCCGAAATTCTATTAATTTGAAATATAATAAATTTTAAACTTAAAATTTAACGCGTCGTCGTCATATGTACATAATAAATCACTACTAAGTAACAAAAATTAAAGAAAAGGCGAAAAGCAAGCTGCAGAAACCTATCTGGCTACGCTGTACGTGTTAAATGGAAATCCGTAATCTACGAGCACATCAATTCCTACAATAACAGGCATGAGTGCTTATGTATTATATACTACGAGTGAACCACGCCAGCTTCTCATGGTCAGATCTGCAGTATATAGACTTAATTTGAATTTATAATACATACAAACCTAGCGCGGGATGCTCTAAATAATGGTGACAACCGTAATCCACATAGCAATTTAAAATTTTTAGGCGAATACACAAACAAATGCGGATTGCGACTTGGTTTTGTACCATGCAAAGGTTAATAAAAATAAATAATACATGGCAAAGTTTATAAGTTTGGATAGTAAAGTAAAGTAACAGCCTGTAAATGACCACAGCTAGGCAAAGGCCTCCTCCCAAATAATAATGTTGGATGTTTATCCATCTTCATACGTAGCACATAACCCACACTCTCAAGGACTGAACGGATCGAAATTCGACAGAGAGGTAGATAATATCATGGACTAAAATATAGGATTTTTATGACAACGTCGGTAAGATTTACTATTACTACATACGTTTTCACTTAGTACGTAGTTGTGCCACGCTGAATATTAGCTTGGCGTGATAGTTGACTAGCTTTGCTTGTACATGGCCCTACTAGAGTTCGAATGGTGAATGAAGGATACTCTTCTGACAATATTCGAAACTCCAATAACAGGCAAAGAGGCATTTTTTCTTAGGCATTAGGAACGCCTCTGCATTTATTCAATCAACATTAATACATTATGTCTATAGACTATAGCGACCAAGTGTCAATATTTTCAAGTATCAATGACCATGTTTAAAAACAGACAGCAATATCGTTTTTACATTTTATTATGTTATATATATTGTTGTTATAAATATATAAATAAACACACATATATACAGATATATTTTAAACCCTCTGCTGAATGTCCTTCTCCAAAAAAAAAGGCAAGCAAAAACCAGCATTCATTTGTTCAATGTTTTGCCCATAGTCACCAAGCGGATTGGTGAGCGCACCTTTGGGATGCTGCTCTCCATCACTAGTCTGTGGAATTTGGGTTCGGCAAATTTTCGCAACAGATAGATTTTTCGCTATCATTTTGTCACCAGAGCTTCGATTGTTAGCTAGCAGGTTGCACCACCTGCAGGTAAGGTGGGCATTTGGAAACAAAAAAGAAATTATTCGATTTCAAATACGTAGGAGACTTTCAGTTCGACTGTATGTTTTATGAGTATTCCGTGATTACACGAGAATTTCTAAATTGATTTATATATCCTTTTTTCATCCGAACTGATGTATTTATAGAGGCCCCTGGTAAATTTGGTAAATACGTGATAATGCGAGACAGGTGGTTTTTTCATTTATTTTAATATTTAATGTTTGAAAAATATCTGGCAATGAAAGTTTTGAAACAAACGTTTTTAATTTAAAAGACTGTACAGTGCGATATGATAATATCGCACAGTACAGTCTTAAAATATTTATTTTAAAGTAACATTGTGTATAAATTTATATAGGAATAATGTACATATTTATTTTCTTCCACATTATTTATATGAATACCTGTATATGCTATGAAAAATATATCCCATGCGTATATAGATCAAATTGTATATAGAAAACATTGCAAAGATATATTAAATTTGTAATATATTTCGTATAAATACTTTTCCGTAATTTCGCAATACTGAGAACAAAACAATGTTACATTATATGTATGCATGTAGTTAACCTGTAAATGCAATCGGGTTTTTTTGTTCAATTTCCAATAGTATAAAATACATATAGACATAATCCACAAATAATTTCTTTATTTCTCTTAAAGTATAATAATAACATGTATGAAAATTATTTTACATTAGATCGTAAAAAAAAACAAAATCTGAACTAAATAAGTCGAACTTTGTTGGACATAAGTGAGAATTATCAAACTATTTCGAATATGTTACTTTCCTGAACTGCTTAAACGTTACTTAGAAAACTTCAGAATTCTGAAATTGATTTAGCTGTATTTTAAGTGACGAAACAAATTGTACTAGAGTCATAAAAGTAATTAAAAACGATTAACTTTAATAAAAGAATATGTGTAACACTATTCGTTTCCTTCGAGTTACTTTAGCGCAGTGGTTCCCAATTAGATTTTTTAAGTACTTTTTTGGAAAAACAATCTGGAACTCCCGATCCCCGTGTGAAAGAAATCAATAATGAAAATAATTTATATATTTAAAATGCACATTAATATGCACATTTGTAATAACAAAGCATGGAATCAGTGTTTTAAAATGATGTTGAGACTGAATTAAATTTACCAATAATTTAAGTATTTTTATGTTTCGGTAATCTTCTTTTCTAAAAACTCATCTCCCACTGTAAGATTTTCTCTTGAGTCGCGAAGGCAGTTTACATACATAAATTGAACAAGTACAAAATCAAGTATTCCTGATATTTGTCCCGTGAGGGAATCGACACCGCGACCCTCAACACCGCGGCGATACGCTTTGCCACTACTCCACTGAGTCTAATCGAGCCTAACCAATGTAATTTATTAGTTTTCTTTTATTATTTCTTTATGCTTTATTATCACTCCAACTCCGAAAGTCAACCACGCGTATCTCCTAGATGTACGCGTACCACCAATTGGGAACTGTTGCTGTAGTGTATAGAATTAATAATAATATAAAACTAAAATATTGTTTCAATGAATCTCTACGCCGTCAATTCTGTTGTATAAAAAGAATCTTTAAAATAAATTTTGAGCAAGTGTAGCAATTTGTCAGTAAAAACTTAAATAATTTCATGTTAATCAATATCGGTTTAAATTATTGTTGAATAAATTTCTTCTTTGAAAATGTCGTCTTCCTTAAAATAGGCTTATAAATGAAACTTATCATGTGTGAATTAAACAAACTAAGGCATTTTTATTTTTTCGCGTTTTATGCCGGAAATAAAAAAGTAGAACTTTTTCCAACTGAGGTGAAAACGAGGAAGCTTTTTGATTTTCACATTAGTATGTTCCTAAACGTTACTTTGTATGAATAAATAATTTTTAAAAACACTAGTATAAAAATCTATACAAAACATGAACAGAGTTGTTTAATAAATACCGGCAACTTCTTAGACTTTAATTAATATTATAATAACGTATTAGACCACGATTGTTTAAAATTAGACTGAATTTAAGAGTACCCTGAATATAAACCTACATGTTTGTGTTCTACCAGTATGTTTTCTTACATGAACAGAGTCTAATTGTGTGAATAACAAACCAGAACATTTGCTGCGTAGATATATATGATAAATTGTCTTGTATTATGATACAGATGTTATATAAGTTGTGACCTTACTATTAATTAAGTGCTAAAAAGTGTACAGATTTTTTTTAAACAATCCTGTTTAATGTTGAAAATAAAATCGTATTCCAGATTGAGTTTACAATTCTAAGTCATAAAATTAATGTTTTTTCCAAATTTGTTACGATTGTTCGAGTATTTGATTTATTTCAAGGAATAGTATATTGAACTTTTAACAGGAAGAAGCAATTTGAAAGCATGGTCTGTGTTTATTTATTTTTTCATTACTTAACTGCTGATAATTTTCACGATGTCCAAACTTATGGTGAAAAGGGTACGGATCCCCCAACACTCGTTATCGTGCACCTTTGTAATATATATATGTAAATATAATTAATTAGATTTTAAGGACATAATTAAGAAATAAGTGGTAATGATTGATAATATTAGCTCATTGGCAACATAACTTACACCGTGTTGTGAGTTGTAATTCGTAAATTTTTTTTTTGTGTTATCTGTTAATATTTATGTCGATCATTGGCTAGAAGATTGCTCTACTAGTAGCGTTTATTTCATAGCAAACTTTTAATCCACCATAAGACTGCTGGTCAGTTCAAATACAAAATTGCAGATTTGAACCTCACATTTATTGGAGGCTATAAATGGTGTTACATATTAAGTCTCTGGGACTGGCATAAACAAAATAAGTTATTCAATAAAATTTCTAAATGAAAAGTGCAATATTAAAGTCAAAATTATTTTATTAATGCCATGTTTCAAATCAGTCCTTACTACTCTATAATTTGATTGTATTAGAGGTTGAGAATTGTTAGTATTAAGGTATTCAATAAGTGAATATTTGTAAATAATTGACAATAGTTAACTTAAATAGAAAGGGGTGATCTCACTCTATAAGGCTGTGTTGACAATAAAGCTCTCATATGAAGCCTGTAGCTTGTAATAATTATTATAACTATTATATAACTTGTGAAGTTATATAAAGTTAAGTAGCTTAAAGTTATATACTCATAAGATTAAGTGCGTATTTGTTATATAAAATATTTTAAATAAGTGTTTATGAATTGTGATATTAATATTAAAACATACCATTGCTTCTGGTAAATATTTTGTTTATACGAGTATTATTGTTTTTAGTTATTAAAGTAATGCGACTGGTTCGTAAATTGTTGTTACTAAGCTTTTGTCCCCAATCTTAAGGTACATCATTTAAAGTGTTTTTATATAATATAATATACTATTTGAATAATAAAAAAGGCATAATAAAAAAGAAACCAGACGGTTAATTTCATTTAATTTAGGCGACTGATCAATTACAGTATTTTATTCTATTTCTGGTTACAATTCGTTTAATAGTTACAGTTATTCATTTTCTTTGCGAAGTAATTGTAAGTCTATGTTAGTAAATGCCTACGGATAGTTGTATTTAAGCCGTATGTATTCTTGCAAGAATAACTGATTTGTCAATTACTGATTAGACTCATGCTTAGGGATTTGCTTTTGAAGCCCTTATACTCAGAGCTGTAAATAATTTGTGTCGCTTTCATAAGTTCCGATAAAAACATTCGTAGATGAATTACAGGGATTTCTCTTTAATTATCAAATATTGAATGCGCCACCATGTAATATAACTATCCTATCCCATCACACGGGTGTTGTAAAAGTCGACCAAGGAATATCGCTTTCATCAGATGGCGGAATAAACTACTCGAAAAATATGTATATCAGGTTAGAAATGCTTAAAGTGTGTGGTTACTGCTTTCTGATACTGGTACAATGGTCGCCAATCCGCCTACCCTAAGCGCGGCGCTTGCGGGAAATCCTCTCCAGGGGATCGCCATGGCCAGCGGTGATCAATTTACAGGATGTGATGGAAGGACAAGGATAAAAAATCTAGCTAAAAGTTTGCTTTCTTTACACTACTTTCAATTTGATTAGTGCTTAATTTTGAAATTTTGATTTACATCAATGTTTAATTTCTTAACTGTTGTACTGTGAAAGCAATTTAATTTTTACATTACTATGCTATTAATTTAACTGTAAAGTTTTATTTAGATTCATTATAAATTTTATTTATGTTCCTAGTCAAAATACCAAAATTATAGATTTTAATTGTACTTCAAATATTTTTGTCTATAAAAGTGCAAATAGGTTAAAAAAATTTACTATTGTGATTTGATGAAAAGATAGAGTATATAATAATTTATTATTTTTATGATGCTACTGAATACTATTGTAATTAAATTTGCAGTTTCGATTTGGCCTATAAAATAGCTTCGCACTTAATGTTAGAACGTAACATTTATTCATATTTATAGGTATATTTATAAGTTGTACATGACACACAAACAAAGAAGAGTGACAGTAACAAATATTAGTGTATTTACTGTAAGTATTTTAATATTAAGAAGGTTGATTTATTTATTTCTCTCCTTAATATTTAGCCCTTACTTAATGATTCGAATATGATACTTAAATCAGGAACATGACTTCTTAGCTCTTTTTATCATTGTAACTCCCATGGATAAATTAAGTTTAGTATGTATGTTAATAGAATTTTAAATTTTTACGTTGTACTTCTGTTCAATCTTTTAATTTTTCTGATGATATAATTAGATTTATACACCTACTGGTACTCTCGGGAAAGACCTGAGCATAAATACCACACAACGAAAATGTTGCACCCATATCACAATCATAAAAATTTTGAAGTGACTTTTCACTTCATAATACAAAATTTTAAATGTTTAACAAAGTGCAGAAATTCGTAATTTTTTTAGTTTTTTGGTGGACAGATTTATAACAATGTTTTTTTTATTAAGATTAGGGACTACACGTTATGATATACTCATAACTTACTTAAGCTTCGGCAAAATATAAAGATGTATTTTTTTTTTCAAAGTTTATCAATAATTATCTTTACGGTTGTAATTAAACCTGATTCCTTTTATTTTGTGCGGAAGATTCCCATATAATAGTAATCAAATGAGCAGTTTACATTAGACCTTTTAAATACTTTAACTTAGACTAAGGTCGGACTATATAAAAACGTAGTGTAAATATTTAAGGACTTTAGCAAATACTTTTAATGCTTGATTAAACTTCTGTTTATTATGGTTAATAACATTAGATTAATAAAAACAATTGTATCAAAATAGTAAAGTTTACTAATATTTTAAAAAAAAAATCTTTGGTTTTTAGGGATTTTAGTGTTAGTAAAGAAATTATCTTTTAAGCAGTAATCACAAGTAAGGCAAGGGAAATAAATAAATAAATAAATAAATGTATGGGGGGGAAGGGAAAATTGTTATTAGGTTTCAAGATTTGATTCAAATGGAATAGAAATTACAAATTCCATAAAAGATGTGGGTTAGATTGTATATTGTAACACCATTCATTATTTAAAAACCTGTTCGGTTCCCTTATTTACAAAAGTGACTATTTTTTTCACCATAATATTAGTATTCCCATTTTGTTGCTTAAATTTTAGCGGTGTGGCTTGTATTGTAATACTTGTAATTACGTATACATACACGATGATTGTTTTTCGTAATAACAAATAATAACTAAAATATCTAAATTTGTCTATACATTGTTGATTATTTATTTATAAAATTTTTATTTATCTTAAATGTTAATGTTTGGATGAGTTTGTACGTAAATATGTTACGTTACTTTGTTTATTTCATCTGTGCTCATTTAATATTTAAGTAGTCTGAGAATTTTTATTTCAGTACAGTACAGTCGACTCCCTTTACAAGATGTGTAATAATATAAACATTGTAAAGTTCGTGTATCATCGTAACACGGTATCTTTTTTCATAAAATAATAAAAATACTGTGTTAACAGATTATAATTCTTTAATTGATACTACAATGGATTCGTTAAACACAATTAATGAAAAAAGGTGATTTGACTGTATCAAAATGTTTTTCTAAATGTAGTACAATAATTTAATAGTAAGTTATTTGTATGGTAACATTACATTCCCTAATACATGTTTGAAAACTTGAATGTGTAGTTTTATTATTCTTAACACTCAATGAAAGAAAATAAACAAAGGTTGTTTCATGTGTCAATATTTTACCTTTTTATCTTTACATATCGAAATCAAGGTTTCGTTTATTGGTAACCATGTGGATGTAAAAAAAATTCCTAATGTGTGACTAATGCGTGATGTCACTAACACACCTACATCTTAAATCTTCTTTGGAGATGGATGTAGGATGACAAGCTATAATACTAGTTGTACAACAGCCGATTAGAGATAACCAATTACGGTATTGGCCCGATGGATAAACTTTTAAATAGTTGTACAAATTGCTATAGCCTTTCTCAGAGGCGTCCATAGGCTGCTCTGGATAGGCATTTTTACACGTGTGTACTTCTGAACAAGACTTTCCGGCCCCAAGCACGCCTCGATCACTTTCACCTTAAACCAAATTTGTTTACACTTACGCTTGTGTAAATTTGATATAATTGTCTACATTGTTTTAGTGTAGACAATTATATCAAAATTATAATATTATTAAATTTTTATAAATGAAACTATCCAACTATCAAGCAAGGAAAAAGCTGAGTCGATGATTAAAGCTCATCTTAGTTCAGTTTTAATTTATAGTATCATTCATGTTTAAATTAAATCACAAAAACCGTTTAATAAATAATATATTATCCTTATACCAAAATAATATCTACATGACAATTCAAATTATTTATTAACTATCGCTATAAAATAAGTTAAAAATGGTAACTAAATTCACATGAAGCATAACTTTCTTTATAAAATGGAAACAAGGAAATCGATAAAAGTGAACAACGAGCAGACATATGTACACATATAGTGAGTCAGAATTTGATGGTGTTTTTATTTATTACCCATTAGGCAGCTTGCTAAGGTCTGTTTCCATTGCAGTTTAAACAAATCTATATTGTGATAAAAATTTCGTGGAGCTCACAGGAAAATAAAAAAAATATTCTCGCTTATTTTGAAAAAATTAACTGCAATTGTGTATCAGCTGTTAATTACATGAAAATTTTTAAAGGTATTAACATTTTCACCATTCCTCATGAATTGGTTAAACAGTTGAACGAACCCGTGAATTAATATTTTTAACACATTTTTTATTACTCTAACTACAGTAAAGCATTCTCTATTGACATAAAATAACAGCAAACTGCATAAAATTATAACGAAAATAAGAGACAGTTGAGACAAAATCAAAACCATTTAAAATTAAACGTATAAACAGGAGACAAGAATATGACACTATCATTAAATCGATACTACTGTAGTCGTTGGCATTGGTTTCTTTAAACTAGTTGAGTTGTCTATTACCATTACAATTAATGAAAAAAAAAATCAGCTGTATGGCGGGACCGATCTCAAGCGTCTTGATTTACCAGGAAATCCTCTTGCGTAAGGTGGTTTTGCGTTTGTTGTCACGTAGTAGACGCCCCGTGCCCTGAGAAAACACATACATGGTAATATTATAAAAAGTAAAAGCCACGTTTGTAAGAAGAGTATTTTATTGGGATATTTCTATATATTCTCAACTGGTTGGGTTGTGTATATAAATACGTATAGATACACATAATAAAAGGTAAATAATATAAAACAAGATATATAAAATGAAATAGATAAATAACACCAGATGTAAGCCCTCGGCAGGGGTGGGTCAAGGAGAAAGGGAAAGAAACCAGCGGACAATGCAAGTGGTATCCAGGAGCATTTGACCTCGGAGCGGTCATATGCTGTTGTTCGATGTTCCGAAAGGGTGCCTGGGATTTACCTATTCGCTGAGACGACCTATTCGGAATAATTTCGGTCGGCATGTTTTACCACCCTACATGTTTTCACATGTTAGCTCGTGAGCAAGGTCCAGATATTTTGTAAGCAAAGAAAAAAAAGTATTTTGACAAGAGACATCTTTTGCTTCTGCGTTTCGTTCGGTAAGTGAGGCAAACGGCTGCCCAGTCCTCTCTCCCTATCCCCCAAATATACTCAAAGGCCGGCAGCGCACCTGCAGCTCCTCTGGTGTTTGCAGGTGTACGTTGGTCACGGTAATCACTCCCCATCAGGTGAGCAGCTTGCTCATTTGCACCCTTTCCCATATAAAAATATATTATATGGAAACAATTAATAATAAAAATCATACACAAAACTTTTTTCGATTCTGAATAAAGTTCGACAATAGTTCAGATCTGAATTTAACAATGTTTTAAAATATTATTGACAAAAATATAATCTACTTTCTTCTGTCTTTATCAGTCTGGCTAAGTGACCAGCTTTTGTTGGCGCGTTTTATGAAAGCTGGCATGTTATGCATATAAGATTTGCTCATACTACCAGTGCTGGCACCGTCACACTAAAGGCGCTGCTTTTCATTACTATTTCATGGTTTTTGGGTTTGGTATATTTGAGTGGATTTTCCGCCTTTTACAGGATGCATCCCGTGAAAAGATGGGTTTATTTTTCATTACACTAATATTATCGCTACTAAGTACTAAGATAGATACCGTGTTCACATCCAAGGCATGGTTTCGTTTATTGGTAATCATGTCTTCGATTAATTTAACTATGTTAATTTTTACATATATTAATTATGAACTAAACCATGTTAATAAGTAACACGCTATGATTTTATAATGTCACACGAAGTTTTTGATAGTGTTTTTGTGGCACAGCGGGTAAGTCCTCTGCATGGCGATGAACTCTAGTGACTGTCTCTGTGTTTGCTCATCGATAACGGCAACAATATACACCGCCGGAAAGAAACCTTTTGATTGTATATAAACAACAAAGGGAAACTTTCAGTTAATAATACTGGCCACGCACATGTATACCACAAAGTTCCTCAAATGTTTTTTTTATGCGAAAGGGGTAATCGATCTAGCAGTTCACCTGATGGTAAGTGATTACTGTCGCCCACGTACATCTGCAACACCAGTATCAACACGGCGTACACGAGGTATACTTCGTGTACGCCGTGAATCTGGCAGCTCGCGTTCGCCGGTGAACAGGGTAAGAAAGGACTGCACGCCGGTTGTGTAGAGTAGTGTGTGTGATGGAAAAGATTGTGTCCAGCTGTGAACTTTAAAGGCTAATAAAGTAAAGTAAAGTGAGGGTTTTTGCAACAGCGCCACCTCGTGAATAAGAACCTCACCTCTACACGGACTTTTAAATTTCGGTTCTGTTCCTTGAAATGTACATTTTGAACAAAGATACGACGCATAAAGATCACTCACGTATCTGTCCATCTGTTACGACCGTTTCGTTTCGTATATTATTTGTGTACATCATAATCTATTTACGTATTTATATTACAAACTCGTCATTTCATTCGCAGTAATACGGTGCCCATTGAGCGCGAGTCAAGGTTTTAATCAATAATTATGCCATTCTTATGTTTTACTTTAATAATAGACGATGTCCTCTAATATATTTATTTGTCATAATACTATTGGTACTTCTATAGATTTCTGTAAATTACCTCTGTGTGACATGTTCTCCCATGAGAACATATTCAGTATCCTTGGGTTCGCACCAGCCGATGAGGTATGAGAAGAGATTTGGACAAGGTCCTGCCCAGAACCCCACTGGGCTATTTATAGACTCTATAAAGTATGGTGTCACTTTTGTGTGGTCGCAGGAAAGAGTTTCTAAAAACAAAAAAAAACAATAGTTATACGGAGAGAATTGAAAAGAAAATATTATTTGAATATTTATTTTTGTAAAGGTAACAAAAATATTATAACAAAAATGTTTTTAATTATACATAAAATATATTTTTTAAAGATTGGATTTAAAAACATAAAAGAAAATAACGTCATCTATGAAAACAGCCTTATTTTCGGTTAAACCATTAAAACTTAAAGTTTTATTAGATTGATGCCTGGCCATACTAGATGTCGCTTCATGATCATATTTGAAAATGCTATTAATTCAGAAAATATAATATGGTTCGACCATTATAATTGCTGTAGCGAATGAGAAGCGTTTGTTTGGTACTGCTATGGTCAACTCATCTCCTATGCACAAGTTTTCACCCAAAAAATCCTTACAAATTTGATGGAACACTCATGTTTCTATTCTATTATTAAAAAATATTACCTAAATGCATTTAATGCAAATGTATACTCACGGAAAATAGTATCATGTGCGCATCCAGGTTGACTTGACCCTCCGTTCACATAAAAGTCAGCGTGCCCATTGGGTCCCCACTGTCCCAGAATTCCCGCACCCGTGTGTAGAATATCCACGAACAAAGCATCGGTATGATCTAAGTCTCGGGAACGATTATTTCCCATGTAGAAGAAAATTGTAGGATCCAAACCTGAAACGTAAATAAAAATAATATTAGTATATCTTTAATAGCGCCTACGACTATGATTTTGCGATATGTACAGATTATTTTACTCTACCAATAGTTACTAGTAGCAAATAATTTGATTTAAATACTATGGTACTTCCTTTAACCTTCTGTTACTGTAAATATTGTTCATTGAACTAATAAATATTGATGAAATTTTATTAATTTTCTGTTATCAATTTTATTTACCAGTGATCCTCCCAAGTTTTCCATCAGTCAAATGATTCGCCACGAGACCAAGAATGTGTGCACCGACGCTATAGCCAATTGTATGGATTCTTTCTGGCGGTATCGTTTTCACAGGATGGTACTGCAGGTAGTCCACTAACTGTGCTATACACAAGCTTGCAAAGCGAGGAGCCCACTCTAACTAGAAAATAAAATAATAATGAAATTTTGCTCAGTGACATCTTTCGAATTACAAGTGAAGTGAGTTCCCTTTCATGGGGACAAGTTCAAGGGAGGTTATAGAGCGCCATCTTTTGGCAAACAAGAGAGAGGTTGGCCCCGCTGGCCATTCATTGCAAGTATAATAATGTTCACTGCCCAGTACCAATAGTGTATGCCATGCCATGGTGCCAGTTCACAACGAATCCTGGCAAATTTACGAATATTATTTTAACTAATTATTATTATTTAAATAACAGCTTATTAAGGCTAGTTAAAGTATTTTTTTGGTTCTTTTGAGTTTACCTGTTGGTATACCAAGCTTTTTATCAAACTACACAAGATGCGCATCTAGTTATTTTTCTAACCCATCTATAATCATGCTATTACTAGTCTTGGCGATTTGGGCTAGGCATATTTGGATGAATTATCCGCCATAATTCGGTACCCTGAGTCTCGTTTGTTGGATAGCAGAGTGCAATACGTGTAGGTGAGGTTAGTAACTTTGAGAAAGAAATGGTAAATTCCCCCTGACATCCTATTTTCATTAATCTAGATTTAAATTGAATACAATTGTAACAGGAAGAAAAAGCTTTCTAGCACATATTTTAATCGTTTTCGGACTAGAGAAAAGTTTAACAACCTGACTAAGACAAGGTTCTTTGACAAGGCTGCCGTAATCAACTATAATAATGTTGTAGTTCCCTCGTGAAAAATATGCTTTCCTCATGTCGGTGCTGGGCGACCGGTTCCTGCCACCTCCAAAACCATGGACGACGATTTTCGTTGGATGTTTCGTATTGAACCTTGAATATGTCAAAGAGTCGTTGTCTAAGGTGTTTAATAACTCTCCTTTCTCTTGTGTATTTCTGAAAAAGTAATTAAAATGTTATTGAAATTCATGGATGATTATTCTAGATTGTATTCTTTAGGCCAGCTTTATATTTAGATCACACACATTTTTTTATAATAATTTTTGACTTCTGCTCTAGGATACATGATAAACCCATGTTCTAAATTTCAGTTCTCTAGGTCGTTTAATATATAAAATTCGTGCCGGTTCTATGTATATTATGTACACGCACTTAGGCCTGGCACCCACCTGTAGGTACATTTCCATTTGATATAACTCAACGTAGTCAAACAGGCTTCCGAAATCCGCGTTTTGCCTCGGTTGAATATTGGGAAAGCTTAGAGTTTTGCTCGGTTTGCTTTATTCGAAAGCCTATGTTTACTGGTTAATATTGAGATGACTGAGACACATAAATGATAAAATTTAAAAAGCACTGCCTAAGTCAGACCATCTTGTTGACTAACAAACAAAACATCTGGCAACCGTCGGATGAAGTTAAATAGAACCCTAGTCCTACTGACTAGTAATATAAAGCAGCATATCTAGGGTCCGCCTGCCTGACCCACGTCATGGACCAATGTGTGGTGCCAACTTTTGGTGGTTAGATTGGCTAGCCGATTTTTCAAGTTAGTTAAGTTAAATAATCCCGCCAAGGTTAAGGATAGGCTACTGGAAGAAAGTCAAACAGCAGAAAAGCACTTTAAAATTACCGTGTGTAAAGGTAAAACTGCATGTTTGGATGTGGGCATCTGAATGGCGCCGGAATACAAGATGTGGTGTTGAAAAGATCACGGACGGACTGAGGTTTTTTTTCGCGTTCATCCTTTTCCTGGGTTTCCGAAACTGAAAAGAAAAATATAAATACATTCGACAAATTCTGATATGGTTATTCTTTTTCCTTTTCTGTCGTTATTTTTAATATATTTTTTTGTAATATTTGGAATCCTTATTAATCATTCTATTCCACTTTTTATAAAGATAATATTTTTATTATAGATAGATTACCAAGATTTCCCATCACCCAGATTTCACTCCCATCACCCAGATTTCCACTTTCATTTGGTACGATCCTGATACCTTTCTTGCCTCTTGTATATCCTACGCATACTCTACGTCTAGAGCGCCCCTTGTTTACTCTGCCCTTCTGCAGCATATATTTGCTTTGTCACTCGTTCCTCATTAATTTTTCTACGTGTCTTAACTACCGAAGCATTTTTTTATTCGCCACAACACTTTTTTACTTAATAAAACTACACTTTTTTCTTATCACACATTTTCTCGCCCTATCATTCAGAGTCATATCTAACATACTTCTTACCTTATTTCTTACATTACTTACATTATTTTTACTCTCATGCTTCTTCTGGCACACCCAACTTCACTACCATACCTTAATCGGGGACCATGGGTGCCTTTTTAACATATTCTGACATTCCATTTATTTAGGAATTTGCAACTGCATTTTGGAAATTGCACGAAACTGTCCTGAACAAAAGTACATCAATCTAGCCCCAGCTCGTACAAGTACATCTGCATATTTTTGGCGTAAAATTCTCATATCTTACGGGACGTATCTGATAATTACACTTTTTTTGCAACCCAACAGCGTGTAAACTATCCATAAAGTCGCCTATCAAACAAAACTAACTAATTTAAAACTGGAACAGTTTGTGGACAATAATATTGATTGATATAGTAATATTGGTTGACAATCAGAATTTTGATTACTATCTATTATAATGTTTGAGGTAAATTTTCGCCTGAAATCTTTTTCTCCTTTTACAGTCCCTAAATAGACTGCTGGACATACTCTTGGCTAGCGGATTGTTTATCAATCTGTTTATTTTCGGTCTGGTTTTGCAGAGATTTCCCTTTGTTGACCGGATCGACAATCATGGAATGTGTGTGATGTAGAGCTGTGGTGGAAAAAATTCTATTGCTGGCACCGTACGAATGTATTATTGGTATAAACTTATTTTTCACTTAAAAATGTGAAAAATAATCTTGACGAATTGATGTATTATTTTATTATTTCAAGCAGAGACGTTAGGCATGTATGAAGCAAATTAGTCTAGGCGTGTGCGTTTATCATATTCTTTACTGCCCCACTGCTTAAACTTTGACTGTTCTAGCTTTTTGTCGTATGTTATGCATATATGCTAGTTTGTCGTTAGGGTTTGTTTTTAAGTTTGGCGTTTAAGTTTTTCGACTTTAATAAAGAATGGTCTTTCCTTTTTATGCACAGTCCGCGTGTCTAAATTATCCAACTGTTGTTATATCATTATTAATATTTATTACACAGGAGTGACAAACGAGTTAACAGTCGAACTAATGGTAAGTGGCTGCTGAAGCCTCATAACAAAACAAATTTCAACCAATACCATGTACATAAAAAATGTAGTTTTATCTGCGTGTCGTTTTCCTAACAATAATACTTTTCATAAGTTTTTCTTTAATTTCGGAAAGGCGAAGAAAATATTGTCTCAGTTATGTCGCAGACATTAATGGTTTTTTTAGTATAGTCTGTCATTTCTGACAATAAAAATGTCTTGCCACATTTGTGATGTAATATTGTATTAGACGAAATTAGTTTTTTTTTTCTGGAAGTTCTGCTTATAGCTACGTTCAATTTGTACCTAGTTGCGTATGTTATTAAAGTACCTCTCCGGTGTTATCCAAGCCATAAAGAAGTTTAAAGCCTTGAATTGCACCAGTTATGCTAAACTTACGACACTGTTATTACTGCGCCAATTATCTGCAATAACATTGTGTAACTCAGTGTACAGTCTTTATGCCTTAGTTGTTCATTTTCATATAAGGTAAACTTTTGCTATATTTTTATGATAAGCGGTAAACAAGATGATAAAAATTAAATACCATAATTGTAACTTATTGTATGTGTTAAATAAGTACAAATTTTTTAAATTATTTTTTTCTTTTTCAGCGGTCTCATTCTTGTCACTAGATGACGATATGATGTTCTTTACGATATTATATCGCAACGATTACGGTGCCGTAAAAATACATACCAATAATATTAAATTATCAATGTAAAATATTGTGTTGGCGGTATCAGGAGTCCAACATCAGATAAGTATGTTCATTATTTCCAGAATGTAATAAACGAGGTCCACGGTCATTTTGTTCTTTAGTTACATTGAATATGTTTCGTGATAAACATTAGTAAGAACGTGAACAATTGCACATTATGAAAGCAAATTTGTAATAAATTGCTGTGGTTGCAAAAATGTTATTAAAATTTAAAATCAGTATTATAAGGAAAAGCATTTCACATTTTAATTAGCATGTTTTTATTTTTGGTTGAAACATTCACAATAATGTGTGTGCTGTTTCTTCGCATCATCATCAACAGCCTCTGTATTTCACTGTGTGTCGTAATTGCACTACGTGGTAGATGGAAAATCGACCATGGAGCCTATCAAAATATGCCATAACAGGACAACACATTGCTGGGTATTTTACTTATTGCATATTTGATATGATCAAATGGTTTGCTATCTGTCACACAGATGAGACACGATATTATTATTGTGTCCCTTAGTCAGCTTTTACGACTTACACGAAAGATTTCTTGATAAGCGGACATATTTAAACAACATAATAGCTAGTTTAGCTTGAAGAAGAGTATAAATAAGAGTCTATTTTATATAGTCTATCACAGACATTCTTGAAGAAGCCAATTGAAACTCTGACTTTAAGGAGTTAAATAAATACATAAAGAAAATTCTTAATATTTAACAATTTGTTATTTATAACAACAATATTATTTAAAATACAATTTGTATTAAATCTGGCCATGTGGTGGCGGCGTAAGAAAATGAGTTATCTCATCTCATCCCGTGGAAGTTATAAAAGTCGGTATAAGGACGATATCAACTTCCTGCAGGATTTGCAGTATAGTACAAATATACATTAGTAGTTGTACAAATTAGTAAAATAGCATACAGACAGTTACTCAAACCCTACATTGTCCAATACGAATATTTTATGGTAAGAAAAGCAAAACATGATATACATACATTGGTGTTTCATAAACGTTTTCTAGTTTGTGTCTACACAAATTATCGGAGCGTAACTCGTTTAGTGTTAAATTCTGAAATGTACCTACTTTATCCACAATCCAATTTTGAAGTAGTTTACAAAACAAGTACTACATACAATTTAAGAATTAATTAACCAATATTCGACAAGGCATGTCCAGTAGTGGGAAGATACAAGTCTATTATCTAAGGTTTTAAATTAGAACAGATTTAGTTCATGACAATGAACTATATAACATATTAACATGACGTCGTTTTGAAAACTATAGTCATATGCTAAGCACGAAGTAAATTCAGCACTTAAAATTGCTTATAAAAATATTAGTGATGTGTGTGTGTGTGTTATGAATTGAAAGCGAGCGCTCTGACCCCTGATATTGTACCAGCGCGACCCTGTGGAATATTATCCATACTATTCATAATAATATTCTAAATGCGTTGTGACTCTATCTGTCTGTTACGTTTTCACGGCTAATTTAAACGGATTTTGATGAAATTGGCTATACTTTGAACGCTGATGAAGGACATTGGCTACTTTTTCTTACAGGAAAGCAGTGAGAAAAATTTCTACGCAGAGGTAGTAGATTTAAGATAGGATTCACACGCTTACTGAACTATACTACTAAGTTTTGATAACACATTACATGAGCGAGATATAGATAAAATTGTATACTTACCTAGGAAAATTTATTAAAAAATCTTTTTTAATCCATCATTTAGTAATGCTAGAATTGAGCAAAGCGGCGCTTACATCCTTGACATACCTACGTTACAGATTCTTCGACGTATAAAAGTTTAATGTCGCATGTCAAAACACTTTTTTCATGATACCGAACCGATAAAGTCATATGAACGCATATAATGAGATTTCAGTGTCTGCCCACCGCCGATTATGAATGGAAAAGAAGTTTGTAAAGAACATAGAAATTAAGTATGATATTTCCACATTCATTGTTATGCACACAATGTGCCGACGAAGTGAAAATAGTACATCACAGTCGGAGATTACAAAAGAGCAATTTATACTGTAGTCTTTACATCATCATCTAAAAACAAAAAAAAATTTAGATGTGTACCATATATGGCAATTATTAAGTTGAATAAAAAAAAATATTTGCAAGCAGTAACAGCAGTTAATAATCATAGGAAAGAACTATGAAGATATAGAGCAGACGAATGGTTATTATAAACAATCTCTTAAAAAGAAATCGAACCAGGGTTTCAGACCAGAGTTCAGGCAGGTTTACCTCCACGACTTGATTAGTTTCATTTACTGAAAACCTGAACACAACAAACTGCGTAGTTTCAATATGGACGACAGCTGACAACTACCATGCTTAACTAAGTCTATCAGTTAAAGATAATAGATACTGCTTAGATAGGAAAACGGTATACTCGATTGGAATTTATGAATACACTTTTACCTTTTTACAAAGTAGAGCGCTCAAAAAACCCTTGACCACTTTACTTATGTAACGGAGATACCCTCACAAATCTATTTCTTACAATTTATATTCTTAAAATAGAGATATGTAATTAAGTGATTTGCAGTAAATTTTAAAGCATCCCAAGAAACAATATTTGACGCAAGAAACTTTTTATAGACAGTCTGATGTTATCTTTAATGTTCTCATAGACTTCTGGAAAACCAAAATAGAATTATCTTTCCGTGGGTTCATTCTAAGGATCTACTCTGATTAGACTCTGGAATATAAACGATGTAAATTATGACAGGTTGCACTTTCTCTTATGATGATTGTACTAATCTGACAAAAAGATAAATGGTAAATAATAAATGGTAACTAAATAAATAAATAAAAGATAAATAATAAATGGTAACTAAATATTTTACTTCTTCCGTTTCACTCTAATTGTTTCACAAAATTTGTGAGAAATAATCCATATCCATATAGAAACAAGAGAGGAATCTTCTCAAGGTTTTTTTGATATGTTTTCCAGTGATGAAATACGAATACGATGAACACCGACAATTCTCTTTTTTTATTAATGCGTCTGTGTTTGTGTTCATAATTATTATTTTACTGATGGCCAAATAAACCTGCCTCAATCTAAAAGCATGGCCATATCTAGTTGGGTCCAATGATAGGTAATAAATAGTAACTGTGTACCTACCTAATACCTTGTTGCTAAAATTCATCTGACATGTTAGTTAAACGAGCGAAAACTCGATAATAATGATTCTGATAGAGTATATGTATATACTTTCTGTCGTATCTGACAACATTATTATGTGTTTAATACTCAGATTTAGAACTACTTGTCTCTCGTTTAATAGAAGATTATTTTGACTAGGAAAGCGTAATTTATCTGTTATTATTTTCTCCTTTGGCATAATGGCTTACAAACTGATTGAAATCAATTTTCCAATGTAGTGTTTAGTTAGATAAAATGTGTTAAAAATTAACTGATACTTAATTTTACATATTGTGTAACACTGAGGCTATACTTTACATTACTAGAACAATAAAACCAAAATTACTTTAATCGACATCAGAATGCCTTTACCAAGGTACCAAATGTTCATCAATGTATGTGTAGCAATGGCAATGGTATTCGTTGATTTATAGGAACTCGTTATAGATTATGTAAAATAATGCGTTACTTTAACTGCTATTGTAATAATTGCTATGTCCATTTAAAAGCCAATTGTACAATTTATTATTAGCTTCTTTCACGTGAATATTGCATTTCAGGTAAGTCTCCGAACTTTTTGTAATATAAGATTGAATTGGCTTCTGGGTTGGTATCAATAATCAGCTCCTACTAAGCTCACAATGGGCACAAAAATATTGTGTAAAGCTCCAATTCAAGGTATTAAAATCTATATTTGAAAAATTTAGTACACAAGCACTTATCATTTATCAGCTGACAGAAGATATACGTTCTTGTTTTGTTTCGAAAGAAAAACATGATTTGAAAATGTTTTCTCGATAGAGTTAAATTCCCAAAAAAATTTTAAAGTATTTTATCTGACAATCGAGAACAGTTTTTTTTATTTAATAGCGTAGTTTATTTTAAATCAAGTTGACTGGTATAATGATGATACTATAAATTAGTCAGACCGAGATTGCTTAAACCAGCGTGGGCGGACTGCGCCTTATACCTTATAGATTGAATGACATAATGCGAACGAAAAGTCAATTTCCTGCAGCGGAAAGAAAATAATAATACATGCTGTATTATTATTTTCTTTGACCTTTGATTACGATTATTTATTTTAAGATGCTTAAGAACTTTATAGATAGTTTTCTTTGTTGCCTTATAATTCTTACAAAGTGTATGCGGTTTGTCCCACTGCCCTTTAACTTTTAACAAGCGGACTAGCCCTAATCTATTTTACCGCTCTAGAATTCTTTCTAATAGTTGTGCATTCCGTCCGTAAATTGATATTACGAAAACAGGTTATACGCGTGGTCGCATAATTATTACACACACGTATGATATAAACGGTAATATTGTTGCAATCGACAACATAGGCATTTGTCATGTTGGGTGGATATCCCATTCACGAGGTCAATAGTTTCATCATTTTCGATGACCGTCCAATCGAATTGTTATTTATTTTGGAGGTTAAGTTGTGTAAATCTAAATTAACATTGGACAAACTAGAGACACACCTAGTGTGTGAGTCATAATTATGTATAACTATTTTGACATATCTTCTTTAAGAACCTTAACAGTCTACTGCTGAACATAGGACTCTCGGATATAGTTACAATAGGATTTGTCATAATCCCCTCGCTTACTCAACGTATTAACAATTGCTGTACCAGATACTGCCGCTCATCACCGATATGGATAATTTAGGTCTGGCATATTTGAGGCGGTTATTTCGTCACTTCCATCGTTCTGTCTGTGGTAGAGCCAAGCAGGCTTAAATGGGTTGTCTCGGTCGGGGTATTTCGGTCGAGAATCGGAATGTTTGGCTATAAAGCATACATAACAATGGTACTAGACTCGTCGCATATACTATAACGGAGACATTAATCTTAGAATTTTCAGAAGGCAGGTAAAACTTCAGTTAATATCATGCAGACTTATTATAGTACACCTTCACCCAAGGTGAGGTATTTTATTTGACTTCTTATTATTTTGTCTATCTCAGTAAACTTTCACTTTTTAAAATACTTAAGTACAAAGATCCCAAGGCCTCTTAAATAAATTATAAGTTTACTTAAAATTGTGTAATACTTGCAAGGTAAAATTGCGAAATAGCAAAACGTATTTTTAACACATTATCATCATTACGAAATCACGAGCTTCATTAACTGACTGATTATATTGTGAAGCCTGCGACATCGTCCGCGTTGGATTCATCACCCCAGCGTGTCCCATACGTGCCGTAAAATAAGGAGCATCGTAAGCATTGCTGCGTTCGACAAATAAAATTTAAAATAGGAGCTTAGCACTATTTTAAAAATCTGTTTTATGTACCTTATACTTAGTTACATACTACATCATATAAGACTAAACTATTTATTAGTTTTTGTTTTCATAGCATTGAACATCAGCAATAGTAAGTGTGATGAAATAAATTTACTGAAATAATTGTAATCATTACATATACTATACATAGTTTACACAGTATTTATTACAAAATAAGAGGAATGAAACATCTATAATTCGAAATTTACTGTGCCGTAGATGTGCGCATAAAGATATGATTTGTATATGTTACCGTTAACGCAGGTATAATAAAGAAATGTTTTTCCATACCAAACACTTTAAGCAAACTAAATTAAAGCATCTGTTTATCTTAAAAACAAGGTGAATTTGCTTACTTTAAAAACACAATTTGTCGAATATTAACCACAACATATATTACTATTTTTATTATTCGTATTATAACTAACACAAGAAATAATTTGTTTTTGTTGTTATTATTGCAGTGGATCCATAGGATTTATATAGTGTACCAAATATCAAGTCAATTAGGCAAGCGGCAGTAAACCTCTATTGTACGACTGAGCTGACGATCTTTAATCAGTTAATCTTTTCATTAAAGAGTTCTTAACGATCCCGATTAAATCGTTCATCTTTCTTTCAAAT
Source organism: Bhutanitis thaidina (assembly GCA_029286595.1). NCBI lineage: Eukaryota > Metazoa > Arthropoda > Insecta > Lepidoptera > Papilionidae > Bhutanitis > Bhutanitis thaidina. Next base: position 8,410,090 of record JAGSMS010000022.1, read on the forward strand.
TGCATTAACCGAAAGAAGCCACGAGGACGTCATCATCATACTTAAAATAGAGGAAAAATTTAAATTTATGTTAAAACTGTTAAATGTATGTCAAAACCTGGAGTATATGTATTCGATGAAGTTATTGCTGTTAGCCGTTTTGGCTTTTACAGCTTCATAGGTTTGCGCCTGCGTCCTTGAGGCCGCGGGCGTTTATGCTAAATAGATGTACAGGAGTACATCTGTTGCTTCTCTTTATGGTAAGCAATCTAAGGACCGTCCGAGGAGGTTCGGGCCTCGTCTCGGACGGTCGTGGTGTTTCGGTAGTAATGGGCGGTAAGGACCGCCCTGAATCCCAGGTGCAAGGTGTGTACGCGGGTGTTTGATTGCACGATACGCTCTTACGCGTCGGCGGGGATTGTGTATGTGACTCTACTCTAACTGTATGTACAGTGTGTTCAGGTTGAGTAGTGTTAACCGAACCTGGTTCAGTTTGTCGGTCTGTCGGTGCTGTTACGTCTTCCGGGTCGTCTAATACGTTACGCGGGCGACGGTGACGCACCGTTGCGTTTAATATCGGGGAATATTTGTTGGCGTTTACCACCAGCGGGTTGGGGTGTACGGCGGCCGATTCGAAGTAGCGCCGTGACGTTTCCCTGAAGAATGCTTTGATCGTCGGTATTTTACAGTCCTTGTGTAAGTCATCGTTACGCTGGTACCAGCTTGCACCGGTGGCGCTACGCAGAAACTTATTTTGGACGGTCTGTAGCGAGGCGATGTGTGTTTTCGCCGCGTGAGCGAAGGCTACCGAGGCATAGGCCATGATGGGTCTTATGCAAGCCTTGTATAGGAGTATTTTGTGTCTAAGTGACATCTTGCTTGAGGAGCAGATCATTGAATGTAGGCGGCCTGCGACGAAGGCGGCCCTGTTCCTGACTGTCCTAATATGGGGGCGAATGTCATCGCCGCGTCTAAGGTTACTCTAAGTATTTCGCCTTCCTTTCCCAAGGGATCGGTCGGTCGAATAGGGTGATAGTGCCTAATTTACGAGATTCGTAATTATGATTGGCCGTGCTCGTTCCCCTTGTGAAGAGAACTCCTACGCTTTTTCGGGATTAACCTCAATTCTCCATTTCCGGAACCATTCGCCTAGACGATTGGCAGCGGATTGGAGTCGTAAGGTGATGCGACCTTTGTGGCGGTCGGAAGTATAGGGCCGTGTCGTCCGCGAATAGTGCGAGGTTGACCTGGGGCTCCTTTGGAATGTCACTCGTGTACAGTGAGAAGAGGATCGGGGAGGCAGGAGCCTTGAGGGACTCCGGCTTTCAGAGGGCGGATTGAGGATCGCGTGCCCTCTACTCGATAGCGAAAGGTGCGGTTGGACAAGTAGGCTCGTAGGATGTGCACGAGCCTGTCTGGGATATTGAAGTTATACAGTTTATAGATTAAACCGTTGTGCCAGACTTTGTCGAATGCCTTTGCGACATCGAAGAATAGTGCTCCCGTCCTATTGGGCTTGGGGAGAGGTTTAGGTTTTTAATATGTGCTCCGTTAAACGGTGCACTTGTTGAACACACTAGTGTTCGGAACGGAAGCCAGTGCTCGTCTGGAATTATGTTGTTCTCAAACACAAATTGTCTGAGTCTTTTCAGGATTATTCTTTCATAGATTTTCCCCATAGAGTTGAGGAGACTTATAGGGCGATAGCTGGAGGCGAGGTTACGGGGCTTGCCTGGTTTCGGAATGCCTATGACGTCTGCCTCTTTCAGGCATCCGGAAGGAGCAGCTGGCGAGGAGTACGTTGAAGATGTTTGCCAGTAGGCATATTAGTGGGGCTGGGAGGTTTTAAATACCCTGTTGCTTATACCATCCATTCCGGGTGCTGACCGGTTTTCAGGTTGCTTACTATCTCAGAGACTTCTTTGGGTGTCACTGGCTCTAGTGGATCGTCCACTGGTGGTAACGCGTCCTAAGTATTGCTTCCTCGTCCACCTGCCGCAGGTGGGCCGGATCCGTTGGTTCACGCGAGGGGTGCATTGGCTCTCTAGACTGTCCGCGAGGCATTCGGCCTTTTCGCTGTCGTCGAAGGCTGGCGTGTCTAAATCAGGGCGTAATAGCGGGGCATTGTTGCCACGTTCTCTACTTTGAGAGATCGGGCCAGCTGCCAGTAGGCAGTATGCGATAACTCATTATCTGAATTCCACACTGTTTCTAAATTCAGTGATGCGCTCTTTACTTGCCTCTGTAGGCGTCGCATGGTTTCGCGGTTTTGTTCCGTTCTATAACGGTCATGTGCTCTAATAGCTGCGTTTTTCTCCTAATTAGGCGTCTAAGACCTGCCGGGAGCTCCATGTGCCGAGCGTTCGACTCAGGGACCGTCCTTTTGGATTCTTCGACGGCTGACTTGAGATGGTCTGTCAGTGAGTTTATTGCCCTACATGCTATTTCAGGCGAGTCTATCTTGTCTGGTATTTTGTCTAGGTGCTGTGATGTCGTAGCTTCGAGTTTGACTTCGGTACGCCAGTCCACGATGGTTTTGGTCTGAGGACCTCACCATGCGGCTGGCCCAGCTTGAGTAAGACCGGTCTGTGGTCTGAGTCGAGTTCGTGAAGCGTATCTATCGAGTTAATAGCTAGGCTTACGTCTTTAAGAATCGCGATATCGAGTACGTCCGCCGCGTGAGTGTGATACGTCGGATATCTCGTAGGCGAGTCGGGTGCGATTACGTCTAACAAGTAGCGGTCCCGTATGTCGGCGAGCACGTTGCCGTTTGTATTATTGACGCGCGAGTTCCAGCTGATGTGTTTGCTGTTTGGGTCGCCGCCTATGATGACGGAGGGCCTAGCTCTGTTAGCGTCCTAATGTCTGACGAATGGAGGGTTTTGTTTGGCGGCAGATAGGCTGATACTAGAACAAGCGGCCTGTGGCCGGTTAGCGCTATTCTACACGCGGAAACTTCGATTGTTATTAGGTCAGGAGGGTCGAGCGGTATGCAATGCAAGGACCTTTTGAAGTAAATCAGGGTGCCGCCTTTGGCGAACGTTAACCTGTCATTACGGATGATGTTGTAATTTGCTATTTTAGGATCGCGATTGCTGGGCTTCAAGAAGGTTTCTTGCACTAGCATAATGTCGACGTTGTGATCGCGAAGAAACGTAGCGATTTCGTCTTTCTGCGTTTTGAGGCCGTTTGCGTTGAATGCAGCGACAGTCAGAGAGCGCGGTTTTAATCTTCCTACTGTGTTAGCCATTGGAATAATTAGTGTGTTAAATTTGGACATGACGCGGGTTTAGGCGCATTGAAACGACCAGATCGCGTCGATAGTGGGCATGTGCTCAATGGTGGCCATGAGTTTGTCCTGGGGTGTCGTTGCCTCGCGTAGTTTGCGGGCTAGGATTGATGAATCAGCAACGTTGATGTTGTTGATGAAGCCGCATACTAATGAAAGTCGGCGGCGAAGTTTGAGGCGCCTTGGGGCGCGGGAGTGGAGGCCGCAGGTCGTGAAGCGACCGCGCTCTTTTGAGTATAACCTGGGGTTTAGCCCAGGCATTGGCTTTCTGCGTGAGTTCAGCAGTGGGATTGGCAGGCGCTGGCTTGGCAGGCGCTGGCTTGGCAGGCGCTGGCTTGGCAGGCGCTGGCGCTGGTTTGGCAGATGCCGTTTTGGCAGGCGCTGGCTTGGCAGGCGCTGGCTTGGCAGGCGCTGGCTTGGCAGGCGCTGGCTTGGCAGGCGCTGGCTTGGCAGGCGCTGGCTTGGCAGGCGCTGGCTTGGCAGGCGCTGGCTTGGCAGGCGCTGGCTTGGCAGGCGCTGGCTTGGCAGGCGCTGGCTTGGCAGGCGCTGGCTTGGCAGGCGCTGGCTTGGCAGGCGCTGGCTTGGCAGGCGCTGGCTTGGCAGGCGCTGGCTTGGCAGGCGCTGGCTTGGCAGGCGCTGGCTTGGCAGGCGCTGGCTTGGCAGGCGCTGGCTTGGCAGGCGCTGGCTTGGCAGGCGCTGGCTTGGCAGGCGCTGGCTTGGCAGGCGCTGGCTTGGCAGGCGCTGGCTTGGCAGGCGCTGGCTTGGCAGGCGCTGGCTTGGCAGGCGCTGGCTTGGCAGGCGCTGGCTTGGCAGGCGCTGGCTTGGCAGGCGCTGGCTTGGCAGGCGCTGGCTTGGCAGGCGCTGGCTTGGCAGGCGCTGGCTTGGCAGGCGCTGGCTTGGCAGGCGCTGGCTTGGCAGGCGCTGGCTTGGCAGGCGCTGGCTTGGCAGGCGCTGGCTTGGCAGGCGCTGGCTTGGCAGGCGCTGGCTTGGCAGGCGCTGGCTTGGCAGGCGCTGGCTTGGCAGGCGCTGGCTTGGCAGGCGCTGGCTTGGCAGGCGCTGGCTTGGCAGGCGCTGGCTTGGCAGGCGCTGGCTTGGCAGGCGCTGGCTTGGCAGGCGCTGGCTTGGCAGGCGCTGGCTTGGCAGGCGCTGGCTTGGCAGGCGCTGGCTTGGCAGGCGCTGGCTTGGCAGGCGCTGGCTTGGCAGGCGCTGGCAGCGAGCGCAGGAGGTTGGGACCGTGGGGCCCGGGGCCCTTCCTACGACAAATTCAGGTGCCGCCACGCTGTCTCTTTCGCGGCGCTTTCATGCAGCCGCGATAATTCGCGGGATACCCTGTTCGCCGCACAAGACGCAACGGCGGTTCGGTTGCGTCGCGCGTGCATCTCGCACTCCAGGTGCCGTGGTCTCCGATTTGACGCAGCGGGGACAGCGCGAACAATTTCTGGCCGAGTGGCCGTATAGTTGGCTTATTGGCGCACTGATTTGTATGATGCCTTTGTTCCGCGGTGCCTCGATGGATAGGTTCGTAAGTTTACAAATCGCTTTGATGTTAAATATGGCCTTGCCTTCCGAGGACAGGTCGAGAATGGCTGGGACCAAGTCGTACGGTGACTTTTTCTGTGGAATTGTGGTACATTCCGGTGTACCTCCTGCACCGGGATATTCTTCGCGATTAGGTCGTTTTTATATTATCTAGGAGGAGGCTCAGCCAGGAGTCCGCGAATTACTACGCGGAGACGTCTGTCCTCCTCTGGCAGGTAGGTGTGGAAACTAATGTTTTTATTTTTTAGGTGTCTAGTCACCGTGCGAAAATCGTCTATATTAGTAAGGAATGCATAGTTCAGCCAGGCTGTGGTTTGTGCTTTTGAGCTGGGGTACATTTTAGTCAGCCATACTGACAGGTCGTTCCAGTGCCCTTTGTCCTGGAGTATGATCGGCGGCGGGGTTTGGGCGCGCAGGCCCCTACGGTCGCGGCAGCGTTGGGATTTGACGCGAGTCGGTTTGGTTGGGCGGACTGTGCCGGTTTGGTTTTGGGTTCGCTTCGCTGTTGGCTGGCGAAACCGCAACCTTTTTCGGATGGCGTGCCTTTCGGCGATAACGACAGCGGTCGATTTGACTGCGTCGCGACGCGTTTTTCGCCTTTCTCCTGACGACGACCGTGAAGCCGTCGTCCGGAGAACGTCCTCGACTTCCATGTCGGACCCGGGTCCGACGGGTACGCAACGTGCCCGTTGGCGGCGGGCGACGCGGGAAGGCTAACCTCCGTGGCTACGGGCGACTCAGGGGCGTCCGGAGAGAGAAGGGCTGTCCGTGTCGAACGCCGGGCGCGAGGCGACCTCGGTGTTCGGAAACCCATGGAAAGCTTGGAATTTTCCCAGATATCTGGAATGCGAATTTAACGAACTTCGCTAGTTCGGAATTTGCGCAATGGTCGGCCATCTTGTCATAATCCTCGCTTACTCAACGTATTAACAATTGCTGTACCAGATACTGCCGCTCATCACCGATATGGATAATTTAGGTCTGGCATATTTGAGGCGGTTATTTCGTCACTTCCATCGTTCTGTCTGTGGTAGAGCCAAGCAGGCTTAAATGGGTTGTCTCGGTCGGGTATTTCGGTCGAGAATCGGAATGTTTGGCTATAAAGCATACATAACAATGGTACTAGACTCGTCGCATATACTATAACGGAGACATTAATCTTAGAATTTTCAGAAGGCAGGTAAAACTTCAGTTAATATCATGCAGACTTATTATAGTACACCTTCACCCAAGGTGAGGTATTTTATTTGACTTCTTATTATTTTGTCTATCTCAGTAAACTTTCACTTTTTAAAATACTTAAGTACAAAGATCCCAAGGCCTCTTAAATAAATTATAAGTTTACTTAAAATTGTGTAATACTTGCAAGGTAAAATTGCGAAATAGCAAAACGTATTTAATAATTTTAACACATTATCATCATTACGAAATCACGAGCTTCATTAACTGACTGATTATATTGTGAAGCCCGCGACATCGTCCGCGTTGGATTCATCACCCCAGCGTGTCCCATACGTGCCGTAAAATAAGGAGCATCGTAAGCATTGCTGCGTTCGACAAATAAAATTTAAAATAGGAGCTTAGCACTATTTTAAAAATCTATTTTATGTACCTTATACTTAGTTACATACTACATCATATAAGACTAAACTATTTATTAGTTTTTGTTTTCATAGCATTGAACATCTGCAATAGTAAGTGTGATGAAATAAATTTACTGAAATAATTGTAATCATTACATATACTATACATAGTGTACACAGTATTTATTACAAAATAAGAGGAATGAAACATCTATAATTCGAAATTTACTGTGCCGTAGATGTGCGCATAAAGATATGATTTGTATATGTTACCGTTAACGCAGGTATAATAAAGAAATGTTTTCCATACCAAACACTTTAAGCAAACTAAATTAAAGCATCTGATTATCTTAAAACAAAAGGTGAATTTGCTTACTTTAAAAACACAATTTGTCGAATATTAACCACAACATATATTACTATTTTTATTATTCGTATTATAACTAACACAAGAAATAATTTGTTTTTGTTGTTATTATTGCAGTGGATCCATAGGATTTATATAGTGTACCAAATATCAAGTCAATTAGGCAAGCGGCAGTAAACCTCTATTGTATGACTGAGCTGACGATCTTTAATCAGTTAATCTTTTCATTAAAGAGTTCTTAACGATCCCGATTAAATCGTTCATCTTTCTTTCAAATTGCATTAACCGAAAGAAGCCACGAGGACGTCATCATCATACTTAAAATAGAGGAAAAATTTAAATTTATGTTAAAACTGTTAAATGTATGTCAAAACCTGGAGTCAAAGCTGGTCAAGTATTAATAGACTCCACTACACACTCTTAGCTAGCAAACCCAAGTCAGGAATGTTAGCCAGATAGTCACAGGTACCTTAAGAATTCTCTATCGCCTGAAAATTTTCCTGCCATCTGAGACTAAAATGACCATAATTCAAACCATAATTTTTCCTCTTATCAACTATGGTGATGTGTGCTATTTTGACCAGAATGCAGATCTCCTTAACAAATACGATCGTCTTCTCAATAACTGCATTCGATTCATTTTTAACCTTCATAAGTAAGATCATGTATCTACTTATCTTTCACAGTTAAATTGGTTACCTATTCGTCAGCACCTGATGTCTCCTACTGCTCCTTCCTACTTGTCTTCCCACTTTCGTTTCCTTTGCTCAAACCACGACAGAACCCAACGTTCGTCTAATAATCTCCTACTCTAGTATCCCTCACATACCTCATGCTTTGTCCGTTTATCCTTTCCTGTTCAATCTGTACTTCTTTGGAATGCGCTCCTCGAAACAGAGCGTCTAACAGTACGTACACGTTTGAAATAAGCTAAGGAACATATCTTTAACAAAATGGCAGAATCATCTCAGTAATAGTCTATTTATATATATTTAATATTAAGGTTATTAATATATTTAAATAAATTTAAATGTATGTATGTACGTGTGTATCTATTTATTATAATATAAGTTTTTATTACTGTATGCGTATTTAAATATTGTATATATATAGATTTACATTTATATTTTTTTTTCTCATTAGTACTCTCTATTCTATCACCTACACCTACTTCATTTCATCTCTGCATCGTCCAAAGGTTGACTGGCAGAGAATGCTTCTGGAATTAAGTCCGCCTACATATACTACATTCTCATGTATATGAAGTTTAATAAATAAATAATTATAATTGTTATTCACTATAAACTTATTGAGAAAGCCACGAGGACGTCATCATACTTAAAATAGAGGAAAAATTTAAATTTATGTTAAAACTGTTAAATGTATGTCAAAACCTGGAGTATATGTATTCGATGAAGTTATTGCTGTTAGCCGTTTTGGCTTTTACAGCTTCATAGGTTTGCGCCTGCGTCCTTGAGGCCGCAGGCGTTTATGCTTTAAATAGATGTACAGGGTACATCTATTGCTTCTCTTTATGGTAAGCAATCTAAGGACCATCCGAGGAGGTTCGGGCCTCGTCTCGGACAGTCGTGGTGTTTCGGTAGTAATGGGCGGTAAGGACCGCCCTGAATCCCAGGTGCAAGGTGTGTACGCGGGTGTTTGATTGCACGATACGCTCTTACGCGTCGGCGGGGATTGTGTATGTGACTCTACTCCTAACTGTATGTACAGTGTGTTCAGGTTGAGTAGTGTTAACCGAACCTGGTTCAGTTTGTCGGTCTGTCGGTGCTGTTACGTCTTCGGGTCGTCTAATACGTTACGCGGGCGACGGTGACGCACCGTTGCGTTAATATCGGGGAATATTTGTTGGCGTTTACCACCAGCGGGTTAGGGTGTACGGCGGCCGATTCGAAATAGCGCCGTGACGTTTCCCTGAAGAATGCTTTGATCGTCGGTATTTTACAGTCCTTGTGTAAGTCATCGTTACGCTGGTACCAGCTTGCACCGGTGGCGCTACGCAGAAACTTATTTTGGACGGTCTGTGGCGAGGCGATGTGTGTTTTCGCCGCGTGAGCGAAGGCTACCGAGGCATAGGCCATGATAGGTCTTATGCAAGCCTTGTATAGGAGTATTTTGTGTCTAAGTGACATCTTGGCGAGGAGCAGATCATTGAATGTAGGCGGCCTGCGACGAAGGCGGCCCTGTTCCTGACTGTCTAATATGGGGGCGAATGTCATCGCCGCGTCTAAGGTTACTCTAAGTATTTCGCCTTCCTTTCCCAAGGGATCGGTCGGTCGAATAGGGTGATAGTGCCTAATTTACGAGATTCGTAATTATGATTGGCCGTGCTCATTCCCCTTGAAGAGAACTCTACGCTTTTTCGGGATTAACCTCAATTCTCCATTTCCGGAACCATTCGCCTAGACGATTGGCAGCGGATTGGAGTCGTAAGGTGATGCGACCTTTGTGGCGGTCGGAGAAGTATAGGGCCGTGTCGTCCGCGAATAGTGCGAGGTTGACCTGGGGCTCCTTTGGAATGTCACTCGTGTACAGTGAGAAGAGGATCGGGGAGAGGCAGGAGCCTTGAGGGACTCCGGCTTTCAGAGGGCGGATTGAGGATCGCGTGCCCTCTGCTCGATAGCGAAAGGTGCGGTTGGACAAGTAGGCTCGTAGGATGTGCACGAGCCTGTCTGGGATATTGAAGTTATACAGTTTATAGATTAAACCGTTGTGCCAGACTTTGTCGAATGCCTTTGCGACATCGAAGAATAGTGCTCCCGTCCTATTGGGCTTGGGGGAGAGGTTTAGGTTTTTTAATATGTGCTCCGTTAAACGGTGCACTTGTTGAACACTAGTGTTCGGAACGGAAGCCGAATTGCTCGTCTGGAATTATGTTGTTCTCAAACACAAATTGTCTGAGTCTTTTCAGGATTATTCTTTCATAGATTTTCCCCATAGAGTTGAGGAGACTTATAGGGCGATAGCTGGAGGCGAGGTTACGGGGCTTGCCTGGTTTCGGAATGCCTATGACGTCTGCCTCTTTCCAGGCATCCGGGAAGGAGCAGCTGGCGAGGAGTACGTTGAAGATGTTTGCCAGTAGGCATATTGGTGGGGCTGGGAGAGTTTAAATACCCTGTTGCTTATACCATCCATTCCGGGTGCTGACCGGTTTTCAGGTTGCTTACTATCTCAGAGACTTCTTTGGGTGTCACTGGCTCTAGTGGATCGTCCACTGGTGGTAACGCGTCCTACGTGTTGCTTCCTCGTCCACCTGCCGCAGGTGGGCCGGATCCGTTGGTTCACGCGAGGGGTGCATTGGCTCTCTAGACTGTCCGCGAGGCATTCGGCCTTTCGCTGTCGTCGAAGGCTAGCGTGTCGTCAGGGCGTAATAGCGGGGCATTGTTGCCACGTTCTCTACTTTTGAGAGATCGGGCCAGCTGCCAGTAGGCAGTATGCGATGGCTCGATGTCTCGGAAGAATCCACCTAGTGTTCCTAAATTCAGTGATGCGCTCTTTACTTGCCTCTGTAGGCGTCGCATGGTTTCGCGGTTTTGTTCCGTTCTATAACGGTCATGTGCTCTAATAGCTGCGTTTTTTCTCTAATTAGGCGTCTAAGACCTGCCGGGAGCTCCATGTGCCGAGCGTTCGACTCAGGGACCGTCCTTTTGGATTCTTCGACGGCTGACTTGAGATGGTCTGTCAGTGAGTTTATTGCCCTACATGCTATTTCAGGCGAGTCTATCTTGTCTGGTATTTTGTCTAGGTGCTGTGATGTCGTAGCTTCGAGTTTGACGGTACGCCAGTCCACGATGGTTTTGGTCTGAGGACCTCACCATGCAGCTGGCCCAGCTTGAGTAAGACCGGTCTGTGGTCTGAGTCGAGTTCGTGAAGCGTATCTATCGAGTTAATAGCTAGGCTTACGTCTTTAAGAATCGCGATATCGAGTACGTCCGCCGCGTGAGTGTGATACGTCGGATATCTCGTAGGCGAGTCGGGTGCGATTACGTCTAACAAGTAGCGGTCCCGTATGTCGGCGAGCACGTTGCCGTTGTATTATTGACGCGCGAGTTCCAGCTGATGTGTTTGCTGTTTGGGTCGCCGCCTATGATGACGGAGGGCCTAGCTCTGTTAGCGTCCTAATGTCTGACGAATGGAGGGTTTTGTTTGGCGGCAGATAGGCTGATACTAGAACAAGCGGCCTGTGGCCGATTAGCGCTGTCTACGCGGAAACTTCGATTGTTATTAGGTCGGGAGGGTCGAGCGGTATGCAATGCAAGGACCTTTTGAAGTAAATCAGGGTGCCGCCTTTGGCGAACGTTAACCTGTCATTACGGATGATGTTGTAATTTGCTATTTTAGGATCGCGATTGCTAGGCTTCAAGAAGGTTTCTTGCACTAGCATAATGTCGACGTTGTGATCGCGAAGAAACGTAGCGATTTCGTCTTTCTGCGTTTTGAGGCCGTTTGCGTTGAATGCAGCGACAGTCAGAGAGCGCGGTTTTAATCTTCCTACTGTGTTAGCCATTGGAATAATTAGTGTGTGTTAAATTTGGACATGACGCGGGTTTAGGCGCATTGAAACGACCAGATCGCGTCGATAGTGGGCATGTGCTCAATGGTGGCCATGAGTTTGTCCTGGGGTGTCGTTGCCTCGCGTAGTTTGCGGGCTAGGATTGATAGATCAGCAACGTTGATGTTGTTGATGAAGCCGCATACTAATGAAAAGTCGGCGGCGAAGTTTGAGGCGCAGGGCGCGGGAGTGGAGGCCGCAGGTCGTGAAGCGACCGCGCTCTTTTGAGTATAACCTAGGGTTTAGCCCAGGCATTGGCTTTCTGCGTGAGTTCAGCAGTGGGATTGGCAGGCGCTGGCTTGGCAGGCGCTGGCTTGGCAGGCGCTGGCTTGGCAGGCGCTGGCTTGGCAGGCGCTGGCTTGGCAGGCGCTGGCTTGGCAGGCGCTGGCTTGGCAGGCGCTGGCTTGGCAGGCGCTGGCTTGGCAGGCGCTGGCTTGGCAGGCGCTGGCTTGGCAGGCGCTGGCTTGGCAGGCGCTGGCTTGGCAGGCGCTGGCTTGGCAGGCGCTGGCTTGGCAGGCGCTGGCTTGGCAGGCGCTGGCTTGGCAGGCGCTGGCTTGGCAGGCGCTGGCTTGGCAGGCGCTGGCTTGGCAGGCGCTGGCTTGGCAGGCGCTGGCTTGGCAGGCGCTGGCTTGGCAGGCGCTGGCTTGGCAGGCGCTGGCTTGGCAGGCGCTGGCTTGGCAGGCGCTGGCTTGGCAGGCGCTGGCTTGGCAGGCGCTGGCTTGGCAGGCGCTGGCTTGGCAGGCGCTGGCTTGGCAGGCGCTGGCTTGGCAGGCGCTGGCTTGGCAGGCGCTGGCTTGGCAGGCGCTGGCTTGGCAGGCGCTGGCTTGGCAGGCGCTGGCTTGGCAGGCGCTGGCTTGGCAGGCGCTGGCTTGGCAGGCGCTGGCTTGGCAGGCGCTGGCTTGGCAGGCGCTGGCTTGGCAGGCGCTGGCTTGGCAGGCGCTGGCTTGGCAGGCGCTGGCTTGGCAGGCGCTGGCTTGGCAGGCGCTGGCTTGGCAGGCGCTGGCTTGGCAGGCGCTGGCTTGGCAGGCGCTGGCTTGGCAGGCGCTGGCTTGGCAGGCGCTGGCTTGGCAGGCGCTGGCTTGGCAGGCGCTGGCTTGGCAGGCGCTGGCTTGGCAGGCGCTGGCTTGGCAGGCGCTGGCTTGGCAGGCGCTGGCTTGGCAGGCGCTGGCTTGGCAGGCGCTGGCTTGGCAGGCGCTGGCTTGGCAGGCGCTGGCTTGGCAGGCGCTGGCTTGGCAGGCGCTGGCTTGGCAGGCGCTGGCTTGGCAGGCGCTGGCTTGGCAGGCGCTGGCTTGGCAGGCGCTGGCTTGGCAGGCGCTGGCTTGGCAGGCGCTGGCTTGGCAGGCGCTGGCTTGGCAGGCGCTGGCTTGGCAGGCGCTGGCTTGGCAGGCGCTGGCTTGGCAGGCGCTGGCTTGGCAGGCGCTGGCTTGGCAGGCGCTGGCTTGGCAGGCGCTGGCTTGGCAGGCGCTGGCTTGGCAGGCGCTGGCTTGGCAGGCGCTGGCTTGGCAGGCGCTGGCTTGGCAGGCGCTGGCTTGGCAGGCGCTGGCTTGGCAGGCGCTGGCTTGGCAGGCGCTGGCTTGGCAGGCGCTGGCTTGGCAGGCGCTGGCTTGGCAGGCGCTGGCTTGGCAGGCGCTGGCTTGGCAGGCGCTGGCTTGGCAGGCGCTGGCTTGGCAGGCGCTGGCTTGGCAGGCGCTGGCTTGGCAGGCGCTGGCTTGGCAGGCGCTGGCTTGGCAGGCGCTGGCTTGGCAGGCGCTGGCTTGGCAGGCGCTGGCTTGGCAGGCGCTGGCTTGGCAGGCGCTGGCTTGGCAGGCGCTGGCTTGGCAGGCGCTGGCTTGGCAGGCGCTGGCTTGGCAGGCGCTGGCTTGGCAGGCGCTGGCTTGGCAGGCGCTGGCTTGGCAGGCGCTGGCTTGGCAGGCGCTGGCTTGGCAGGCGCTGGCTTGGCAGGCGCTGGCTTGGCAGGCGCTGGCTTGGCAGGCGCTGGCTTGGCAGGCGCTGGCTTGGCAGGCGCTGGCTTGGCAGGCGCTGGCTTGGCAGGCGCTGGCTTGGCAGGCGCTGGCTTGGCAGGCGCTGGCTTGGCAGGCGCTGGCTTGGCAGGCGCTGGCTTGGCAGGCGCTGGCTTGGCAGGCGCTGGCTTGGCAGGCGCTGGCTTGGCAGGCGCTGGCTTGGCAGGCGCTGGCTTGGCAGGCGCTGGCTTGGCAGGCGCTGGCTTGGCAGGCGCTGGCTTGGCAGGCGCTGGCTTGGCAGGCGCTGGCTTGGCAGGCGCTGGCTTGGCAGGCGCTGGCTTGGCAGGCGCTGGCTAATGTTTTTATTTTTTAGGTGTCTAGTCACCGTGCGAAAATCGTCTATATTAGTAAGGAATGCATAGTTCAGCAGGCTGTGATTTTATGCTTTTGGGCACAGAATTTTGTTTTAGTCAGCCATACTGACAGGTCGTTCCAGTGCCCTTTGTCCTGGAGTATGATCGGCGGCGGGGGTTTGGGCGCGCAGGCCCCTACGGTCGCGGCGGCGTTGGGATTGACGCGAGTCGGTTTGCTGGGCGGACTGTGCCGGTTTGGTTTTGGGTTCCCTTCGCTGTTGACTGCAGCGGGTTTGCGACTATGTGTGCTTACCCCGGATGGCGTGCCTTTCGGCGATAACGACGAGTCCGAGTTAGGCTCGTCCTCGTTTCTAGCGACGCGTTTTCGCCTTTCTCCTGACGACGACCGTGAAGCCGTCGTCCGGAGAGGCGTCCTCGACTTCCATGTCGGACCCGGAGTCCGACAGGTACGCAACGTGCCGTTGGCGGCGGGCGACGCGGGAAGGCTAACCTCCGTGGCTACGGGCGACTCAGGAGGCGTCCGGAGAGGAGCTGTCCGTGTCGAACGCCGGGCGCGAGGCGACCTCGGTGTTCGAGCCCAGCCGGAAAGCTTGGAATTTTTCCCAGATATCTGGGAATGCGAATTTAACGAACTTCGCTAGTTCGGAATTTGCGCAATGGTCGGCCATCTTGTCGGCGTCGGCCATCTTGGTCGTGTCGGCCATTGAATGGCGTGTGTGAGAGAGATTCTAAACCTCCCCTACCAAAGGCAGGGTGGTGTGTGCCTACTGGTTCTATACCCCGCGCTTTTAGGTGCGCAGGGATGAGTACCTAGCTGTTGCCTAGCGCAACAAGCGACACAGAAATTTAAAAATAGCCGCCTCTGAGGCGAGAGTTGTGTACGAACTACTTACAGGGCAGGAGTACAGTAGCACTACACTTTCACAGCGGTTTCCCGCGAAAACTGGACACTATTTCTACTGTCACTTGAATTGGCTTCTCGTGAGCACATGGGTGCTGTTTGAGAGAACGTCCACTCCGCACGGGCGCGCGTCGCAGACTGTATGCAAAACCTGGAGTCAAAGCTGGTCAAGTATTAATAGACTATATAGTGTAGTGGACACACTCTTAGCTAGCAAACCCAAGTCAGGAATGTTAGCCAGATAGTCACAGGTACCTTAAGAATTCTCTATCGCCTGAAAATTTTGCTGCCATCTGAGACTAAAATGACCATAATTCAAACCATAATTTTTCCTCTTATCAACTATGGTGATGTGTGCTATTTTGACCAGAATGCAGATCTCCTTAACAAATACGATCGTCTTCTCAATAACTGCATTCGATTCATTTTTAACCTTCATAAGTAAGATCATGTATCTACTTATCTTTCACAGTTAAATTGGTTACCTATTCGTCAGCGCCTGATGTCTCCTACTGCTCCTTCCTACTTGTCTTCCCACTTTCGTTTCCTTTGCTCAAACCACGACAGAACCCAACGTTCGTCTAATAATCTCCTACTCCAGTATCCCTCACATACCTCATGCTTTGTCCGTTTATCCTTTCCTGTTCAATCTGTACTTCTTTGGAATGCGCTCCTCGAAACCAGAGCGTCTAACAGTACGTACACGTTTGAAATGAAAGCTAAGGAACATATCTTTAACAAAATGGCAGAATCATCTCAGTAATAGTCTATTTATATATATTTAATATTAAGGTTATTAATATATTTAAATAAATTTAAATGTATGTATATACGTGTGTATCTATTTATTATTATATAAGTTTTTATTACTGTATGCGTATTTAAATATTGTATATATATAGATTTACATTTATATATTTTTTTCTCATTAGTACTCTCTATTCTATCACCTACACCTACTTCATTTCATCTCTGCATCGTCCAAAGGTTGACTGGTAGAGAATGCTTCTGGAATTAAGTCCGCCTACATATACTACATTCTCATGTATATGAAGTTTAATAAATAAATAATTGTAATTGTTATTCACTATAAACTTATTGAGACTAACCAAACCAGGATCCTAATTTATAAACAGTCATTAGATATTTAAAGACTGTGCTATTTATTGATTCATGATTTCCAACCGAATTTAATAACAATTATAATAATTTCTTTAGGGTCTAAACCTGTAATCATTTTCATTTCCCGCTGAACCGTTTTCATACCGTTGTGCCGTAACTAAAAGCAATTTAATGTGCCAACGACACCTGCCATACATAGAGGCAGGCAGAGATTATCGAGAGCAACACGCTTTACGACTCTTCGGTGTATAGAACGTGGCAGATGGTGAACGTATAATCATTTAGGCTTAGTCGCTTCTTACGATACGGGAAGAAAAGTATTTAATGTTTTTTTTTATTATTTACAAATAATGTATGTATTTATTTCAATATTTCAGGTTTTCTCTAAATAAAAGTACTAAAATATAACAAATAAAGTATAACTCTATGTAATAAAATATGATCAAGATAAAGGCCTTGCTGTTGACCTTCATTTTGTTATACATATAAATAGGAATATTTGAAAGCAATACGGCTGTAAACGTATAAATTAACTACGGTACGTAAGGACGCGAACCACTTTGACGTATTTTCCAGAAGCTTGAACATGTTTTGACATTTGTATTTAAAAGTGATTATATCTTTCTATATAAGTAGGAAATCTGAATTATAATAATTGTAGGTATCAAAACAACACTGGCACTAAATAGTATTTATAACTTTACTTTTAACATTGACGTGGCAGAAACAAAAGCTTGCGTAAAGATTGGGTTCTTAATCTAAAAAGGTTTTCATTATTTTTACCCTTATGGTGTGACTATTACTAACATTAAGTTTATCACTAATGTACACAAAGAATTTAATTTTTTTAAGTGACCTTCAAATTGCAATACTATTACAATACTATATACAATACTAATATATAGCCAGATCGCATTTCACGTCCACCAGCAGTAATCAATAGCCCACTTTTGTTTATATAATTTTTTGTTACAATCTCGATAATCCGTATTAATTATTTTTAAGTTTTATTAACTATAATCCGTATTATTTATTTTTACTTAATACATAAGTAAGCTAGTATGTTCGAAAAATATATTAAGTGGCTTGTAATACTAAACAACATCTTATCTGACGAGTAGGATGAAATAAGTCATCTCGTACAGGTAGAGCCACACGCACAGTTAATTTTACACTTTTATACTTTACTACACCGAAGCAAATCTGGAGGATCGAAGAACTCTTACTTGTTAAGAAAAAGAAGATCTAATTAGGTCATAATAAATACAATCTAATTTCGTAACCCGCGTTTTCCGTTAACATTATAATGAAATATGACATTAAGTCATTATCAAATTCCTTTTAGACGTAATTCGTACTCAATTGCAGTAATTTACATTAATTTTAATGATTAACAAATCACTAATTCTGAAATCTTACAATGTAATAAAATAATACGTCAAAGTGTATGTTTTCGGATTCTATATCCGTGTAGTTGCCGTATGACAATTAAGTAACGCTCGAAAGAGCAAGGCAGCGGTTATGCAACTTGAATGTCGGCCGCACGTCAAACGTAACGTTCGGAAGTAGCGCGCATTGTGCGAACAAGCTGCGATGTATGCCGGTAACTCGGTTCACATTTCGAGGAACTGTAATGATTACTTTTGGTTAATTATTTTCTGTTAATAATTAGGAATTTTATAATGACATTAATTAGTTATTATTTTCAGAATATTGTAAGTGACATTCATAACGCCATTTTCGAAATTGTGTTGTTTATATTAGCTAATTGAAATAGAAATGAGATGTAAGGGGGAATTTATGATCGCTTTCTTCAAATGCCAATTCGAGTGGCAACCTATTACAAGCAAACGACACACCACAAAATGGAGTAATGACCTACACAGTGTTGTGAGAAGTCGATGGATGCAAGTAGCTCAGGACCAATGTTTTGTAGCAATCTTTTGAAGATTCTTGTGTTCAGCAGTGGACAGCGGAGTGGCGGAAATGACGATAGTGATATTCAATAATGCTAGAAGAATTTTGTCGAATTAAGAGTTAAGAATTAAGAGAATTAGATACTGCTTTTAGATTTCACATGTAAAGTTATCCCAATAGTTTTTCGTTTAAAGATATTTAGTAATTTGGTTCTTATTATTCTCCAATTCGCATCTGTAATTAAATCAGTCTCAATTGATTTGAAAACAATATAGGAATTTTGTGAATCATGTAATGTTTACATAAGTACCTTTAAATAGTAAAAAAGTCGCATTCCGCGTTTGTCTGTGTATTCGCTTATTACTTCTGAACTTATAAGTGGATTTTAATGCGGTTATCATCTTCATTTAGAATATTTAATTAGGAAGTATTCGTATAGTATAGTATTACAGGTCTGACCATGCAAAGCCGGCGTAGTTCTCTAGTATAATAATTATAGTACGTTATATAAAAACGTAAATGTATACATAATAACAACATAAGATTGTTTATAATTTTAACTACTTAAATTTGGAAGTATTTATTATTTTATCACATGTCGTTATAATTTTCAAATACACCCAATATTTAATTACTTTTAAGTTATTTGCTTACCAGAAAATTGAATTGCAGTTATTCCAAATAATAGAAGCCACTGTACATTTGTCACCATTTTAATACATTAAATATAATCACTATTTCACGTTATTATCACCAATATATAAATTGTTGCCTAAATATCTTTAAATGTGAATTTTTAGTTTAATTCAATAAAATTATCACTAAAATATCTTGTTCCAAAAAGCCTAAGTTCATTAATATTATGACGAGAAACGATGAGGATTCATGTAAAACCTCCGCAACGTGCTCGGCGTGTATATTGTGTGCGGTGACTGAGAGCGAAAGTGACGGTTGGCTCCGTGGTTTGGTTTGTGTTGATGTTGACCCTCGCCTTACGTAGGATCCCCTCTTGTTGTCGCAAAGACGTAGTGGATTCCGGCACAGGAATTATACAAATCGCATATTTGATGACCTCAAGAAAGCGCAGGGTATACTCGTTTTAATATAATAAATAATAATAGAGATATTTTGTTTTCCTTTGTTTCTTCATTATGTTAATACACTTTCGTCATAGTGGCTTAAATTATTAATTAGCAACCTTGACCGCTGAGCTATATTTAGGTCATGGATTCGAATCCCAGCCGAAGCCAATATTTGTGAAACATACAAAGGATTTTGTTCCTCTGAACTTATCACCCGTTATATTAGGACCCATTTTCTATTTCATTCTTCATCAATGATGGATGTAGGTGGGTTACTATAACCAACTTACCATTGATGTCATCTTCCCTGATATAGAAACCAGCAGAATCCACTCTCCTTAAACTAGGAATCTACCTAAACTCTATTGCCCAATCTTTGTCGGTGATTTGCTCAGTAAGGGCGGCTCATTGCCAAATCAGTTTGTAAGACCTCAGGATCATGTCATTTACATGCTTTCCATAGATATCTGATTTTGTTGTTGATGTTTTCACACGGATTATATCACGTAAAACAAATGAGAGGCTTCCTTATAATAGATACAAGCAATCTTAAGGGACCATGTTAACACAGGCAACCAAGCTTTGGTAAAAGACTTTGCAATAAATTTTGTACCTATTGAACATAAACGTGTGTCACAATTGCAATCACAGTTTTCAGTCAAGCATTTTGTCTAATGACCTCTTGATCGAGGTTATCTAGTATAACTTACTTGATAAACATAGAGCTCAAAGCTTAATTTTTTCACAAATAATCTAACTCAGAGGCTGTGTGCTCTCTTTAAATTTACACGCGTGTCACTCAAGTTCCTTTCCCGAAGCCAGCACTGTTATAATTGTAAATGGCGGTGTAGGAAAACTACATAACAAACAGGAAATCTACATATCCGGGAAATAATAAAAATAATATTGCGCAATTGTCTTTGTGGCCTTTGCTCAGCTGTGGTAAATTTATATGTCACCACTTATTAATAGAAATCTATACACACTTTAATATATGCGTGTATCCTTTGCCCAGGTTGTGCCATGCCTCGCGTTTACGCTGCTAAGAGTTGTTAATTAAGAATATACCAGTTAATAACGATTCATAGCAGATTTAAAATTCGAAAGTATCTAGAAGGAAAACAGGTTGTACTATACTAAATGCAGCCAGAAGTTACGTAAGTACCTTAAACTTTACTAATATTCAATTATATTATATTTTGAGTAAAAAATATTGTAAAGATTTTCTGCGTTCTGTCGCCTATATTGCTACTACTTAAAGGAATTATTGAAACTAATTATTAACCATTTTGGCGTGTCCCGTTATATTAATACAAATACTAAAATAGAATGTGACGAAACCAAGTTCACTTCCAAACATGAAAAAATTAGCTTCTTATATACTCTTAACAAAAGAAATAAAGAAATGAAAGACTACAAAAGGTTTTTAAGGTGTAAAAAATAAAACTAGGTAGAAACTGACTGTAGGTTACCATCTATAGAAAACAATGTATTGTTTGCTTATTAAAAGTATTTCTCATGTTGTTATAGTGCTGTTGTGTGTAGCAAATTGTTTGATCGTATAGAATTTATTTATCACAAATAAAACAAGAATGCTAAATATATTTTTTTTAAAGAATACTAGCAATGCTATTTTAATAAATATTATATATATTATTAGTAACATTACTAATATTCTTGTTAACCCTCCAAATAAGTTCACAGCTTGCATCTGGAGTAGTTCACGACAATTGTCAAATGGCGGGCTCGAAATTACTACGTCATATTTCGTAGTCCGCACCCTAACCCATTTGGAAAAACACTATTTGTTTTCCCCGTTTTTACAATTCTTACAACTCTAACAGCCCATTGCTGCTCTTCTGATACTATGAACAAATTATGATAAATATGTTAGCTGTTTATCGAGTTGTACGACATATGCAGTGAAACAGGGGTGGTGAATTTTTTATGACAGATGTATAAAATCGAGAGAATCGACGAGCGACATACTTCATTTTCGGTCACAGGGGAGACAACCCTCCTAAATCTTGATTCTTCATTGAGCATGGTTGTACATTTCTATGGTCTACAGTTACAACCTACAATCAGACGAACTATGTACTCATTTATCACCTTTATTAACTTACAAAAGTATTAAGAAATTAGCAGAGATCTGTCGGCGTTAGGTCTAATGGCAGTTCATGCCATCTAATCTTATCACATGCATTTCATAATAGTAGTCGGGAAATACTATAAAAATATCATGGCTTCCGATAGATGGAGGAATAACCCGATCAAACATGCCAAACCATAATTATCCTGACCAATGATGGGCAAACGCCAACTGACTTGCCAAACGAGGCCATTATGGCAAATACGAGTGGCTGTTCATGAGTGGATATGGTTAATAAAATACTGAGACTGCTAACTATGTGGAATTCTTACGATAGATAGGTTAGAAATAAAAGTGAGACAATGTTAACTGAATAAAACAAAATTCGGTTGCCCAAGTCACGGATGTCCGAAGCGCCAGGCTGCAATTTCTTGTAAATTAGTATGTTGACGCGAAGTGTGGCAATACAACGCATAAATTGAGGATAGATGTGAGGATATTGGGAAAGTAACAATGATCGTCTAGGCGCCTCAACATCCGATGCAATTTACTGTTATTGCATGTTTTGTGACTGTGGCTTACTGATGATGGCTGGCTGGCTGATTGCTAAGGCAAAACCAATGTTTTTTTTTTCAAAGCCTAAACTTTTATTTTATCTAGGTTTATTTTAAGCTTTAAATTAATTTTAATATTAATAATTAAGGCTTATGATCTTTAAAATCTATACCAGTTATGTAATTTTATATGTGTAATTTAATTTAGTGATTTAATACATAACTTTTATCATTTGGAGGTAAAAGTTGTATTAGTAACCAGTTAGTGCTACTTTATAACTTCACATACTCACATCAT
This sequence comes from Bhutanitis thaidina, assembly GCA_029286595.1. NCBI lineage: Eukaryota > Metazoa > Arthropoda > Insecta > Lepidoptera > Papilionidae > Bhutanitis > Bhutanitis thaidina. The sequence goes on from JAGSMS010000022.1 coordinate 8,431,697, forward strand.
CACAATTCTCATTCTAAAAAGTTATTGACCGAAGTAAATATAAATACCAAAATTCATAAAGTAGGTATATATAATATATTCTGTTGTATACGAGGATTTTAACCGAGTCAAATGCATGTTACCAAGATAAAGACAAGCTATAACTGACTGTTTACCTCAGAATTTAAGAATTGGTTTAAATTCAGGAATTTGATATATTGCAATTAAAACCAAACTAAGTTACTCCTGTTACTCTAGGATATATCGTATCTACTAATAGTATTCACGTAGATATTCATAATTTAATATCAGGACCATTTAATAGTTTTTAGAAAGAACAAAGGACGGAAAGGCATATATATCATACTCATCTAATCAACTACAATGATCACGGCATATTGAGTGATATCGTGATTTGGCGGCGTAAGAAGGCGGAAGAAGGGTAAGAATTGACCGACCCCCCTCATCACGTGATTGTCCTAAAAGTCGACTAAGGGAAGATAAATCTCCCTGCTTTTGAAGATTGATAGATGGTGTCATAATCTACAAATTCGTATAAATGCTGAACCTAAATAATTTGCCGGAATGGTGACGGCCCGCAGCGTCTAAGGTGCGGTATGTCCGGTACAGTGATCACCACCCCGTATGCCCAGAGTGGCGATTACGACAAGATCTCTCTTTGTTAGTGGCTTAGCACCACCTGCAGTGGGCCGATTAATGCCTGTTCAAGAAGAACAAACTTTGTAACGTTATTAAAATTAACAAATATAGTCTGTATATATTTGAGGATATAATGAATGCATTCTACATGTAATGGTGAAATAGGTTGTTACTTATCATACATATCATAGATGAATAATCATCTATGATATGTATGATAATAATAAAAAATAACATAATTTTTTACTTCAAATCTCAGTGAAAGATAACATTTATGGAATGCGGTGTAGTAGCGGAGTTTCGTAAAAGTCGAGTTAAGGAATGTCCGTAAAAACTTATAGTCTTCGATACATAAGTTCCTGTTGATAACGTAATAACCTATACAAATCATCCAGAATTTTACAGGGATTAGGTTGAGAGGTGTTTGGTTCTGCGATTGCCAACACGCCTGCCAAGCGTGGCTATTATGGCAATCGCTTCGTGTGGGAGAGACCAACGCCCAGAAGTTTAGTAATTTAATTAAGTTACTACTTAAAAAAGAACAAAGAATATACAGATTATTGGTTTGAGGGTCAGCGAAGATTGAGTTTTTTCTGTATCTCTCGTACTGTGTCTGATATCTTCTCATTAGATATCCCTACACAAGTATTACATCTAGTATGGGGATTTAAAGACATGTTAATCGCCGTATTTGCCCTAATATCCACTGTATAAAGATAATCTAAAAGACAACTAGTGGATGTTGCCATGGTCGATTTGCCAAGATAATGGTGATAAGCTTTTATTATTGTACTATTTGGGCATTTCCGACTGGCCTGGGTGGAAGGTAGCATTAATTCCTTGGAATGTTTACCTATACATTCTCGTGCTAAAGATGTTGTATTCGATTAGGAGTTTGTGTTCGGCATTGCCTAATAGATTTCGTAACATTTCTTTAGTCCCGATCTTTCAAGGTATGCTGGCTGACAGATAAAGCGTGCATATGACGTTGGTATTTGGGACAAAGTATATTTGCTAAGATGCCCGATTTTACGTCGAAACGTCGGGAATTTAAAAACATAATTAAACGCAATAAAACCCGTAAATAATAGTTTAATTTCAAATGTGTAGTGTTCGCGTAAATACTAGAAATCATTATATGAATCGCCATGTTATATAAGTTCAGCCAGGATTTAAGCGCATTTAATCTAAAAAGTTGTATTATCCGTCTACTATTTGTTATCATAAATTTAAGTACGTAATGTAAAATAAAAATTTTAATTGCATAATGTAAAGTTAATAGATCGTGAATTCGAAATACAGACACTACACTTAACTTCATTGAACAAGTTCTAGTTTTACTGTTCAGTAAGTTACCTGCGGAAACTACAAGGTAAACCAGTTTTAATTTATAGAAATGCGGAAGCTGATACAAAAATGAGTTAAATACCTACCGTTTATTTTTACAATCGACATAATCTAAAAGTGATAAACGTTCACTGAAATGTGCAAAATATTATATATACTCAAAATTTACTCATACAAACAAACTCCTTTGTGTAAATTTATTATAAGAACAACAGCTTCGAATAGATGTACGTAACACTGTTGCGAAAAACAACTAAACTTTAGTGGCAGCTAGCCGGATGTTTACCGGATGAAACGCCTCGCGTTGCGATCGTCCTACTTTAGGTGACTTAAAATCTGAATACTTTACCCTTAACGTGTTATATCAATACAAGTTATACAAACACTACAACAATATATTTATATGTTGGAATACGTCAGGTAGTAAATAAAATCCTCTTCAGTACAAGATTTATTGAACACTTCTCTTGTCTTAAGAAAATAATTGTCTTAAGAACGTTTCAAATGTTGTTCACTTGACACCGATGCACAAAATATTCATCAGGTGGTGGAGATAGGAGATATCAGCCGTAGAAGATATCTGTGCTTCGGTAAAAGAAAGCAAGGAGACTTCACCATTTGTCGGTGGTAATAGACAACTTTAAGACTAAAGTGAAGTCTTCTATTGTTACAGATCACAAGATCACAAAAATCAGCGCCGTGTTCAGACATATATCGGTGACAGGAACTAGTCATGTTACCGACATTTGTCTGACATATTTCAATTGTCTTTTTCGATTTTTATCGAACACCGTGAAGTTGAAAATTCTCCTTGATTACGCGGGCATAGCGAGTTCATAATAATTCTTCTTAAAAGTTCACTACTGTGTAATCATAGGAGGAATTCATTAGAAAAATGGTAAAAACTAACCTTAGTTCACCTGTTAGTAAATAGATGCTCCGGTCCATAGACAATTGCACCTATTTACCTGTTACATTGAGAATAAAATGCATATGGCTTGTCAGCTCTAAGGTCTAAAATAGACTACTTCATTACTCGTACGTCACCATACGAAGCACAGCAGCATGCTGCTATTTTACGTGGGTACTCTGTGAGGTCAATCGTGGCGTTTAAAAGGCTGCGCTCTCCTATCCGCCTTCCCAATGATGTATTTATGGGAAAAGTTTCAATGCAATGCATACCAGTCATAGGTTAGGGGATTTCTTCCGAATCAGAACTCGATCCCCTGTGTAGAGGGCTCGTAACAATGTGTTTTTCTAAACATATGTGCGATTAGTATGTATAGTCTGGACACTAAGATGGCGACACGTTCACCGCCTGTCACATTATCCCAAAATGCATATATATTGTATGTTGTGTTGTGTGATGTAAAACGAATTGAAAGGCCTAAAATGAAAACTCTAGAGTTGTTAAACTCCAAATAAAAGTGATCTTGGGACAAGTATCTGTTGACACAGCAAAATAAAATTATGATTACTTGTATTCGTATTTTTAAGTAATGGATTGATACTCAATACTTTTTTTTTTTTTTTTTAATTTATTAGACAATCCAACAGCGATTTACAAAATAATTAATATATCACTTCTAACATTAAATAAGGCCAAATACGGATTACACAAATATATCAAACTTTTACAGAAACATTGTGCTCAACTTGCAATCTCTGGTTTCTGTGTTTGGGTATGTAGGTGTGTGTGCGTGTATGGATGGATGTGTGTATGTGTATTTGGGTGGGTGGTATGTATTTGCTACTATTAGTTATTTGTCATAATATGTATATGAAATATGAATAAATAAATATTAATTGGATCGGTGCATCTTTTTGACTTGACGTTTAAGAACATTTTTAGAAAGATGAAATATGTCTAAGCTAGAGTAATATTTGTTGTAAGTACGGGCAGCACGGCATAGTACAGAATTTTGAGCACAGTTCGAAGTCGAGTGAGGAACGTGTAGCAGAGGCGTGTGTCGAGTCCGGTAGGACGGTACTTGAAACGCAATGCTCGAAAGGAGTTCGCTACAATCAATTTGACCAGATAATATGTCATGTAGTAATACAACGTCATACTGCGTACGCCTTTGTTCTAATTTTTCTTTACCATAATATTTACATGCTTCAGTGTATGTCTCAAAGGTTTTGTGGTCTTTTAAACTTAAAAATTTTATAAATTTTCTTTGAATTGTTTCTATTTTTGAATATGGACTATGTAACACGGAGACCAGATACTACAAGCGTATTCTAAGATGCTTCGTACAAAGCTAAAATATAAAATCTTGATGCAAGCTATGTTTGTAAAGGAGTGGCAAATACGTTTTACAAATCTTAGCTGTTTGTACGCATTGTCAACAATACTGTTGACATGGTCTGCTAAAACATTTTTATCTAGCCTAACACCTAGATCACGCACCGATTCTACTTTTTGATTGGAGTGTTACATATTTGGTAGCAAAAAATAATTGGTTTAGATTTACGCGTTAATGTTATTTGGAGACATTTACCTGTGTTAACAGAAATTCTATTTCTTACATAATATTCGTGTAACATATTTAAATCATGCTGAATTTTGTGACAGTCTGTAATATCGTTTATTTTTAAGAAGATTTTTTTGTCATCTGCAAACATTATGTATTTGGAGTTGATAAAACATGTATTTATGTCATACAAGTACGCATTATATAGGAGTGGACCAAGTACTGAGCCCTGGGGGGACTCCTGAGCTAATAGTCACTTCGAGCACCACCAATTACTACAACTTGTCTTCTATTTGTAATGTATGAGATAAACCATCTATGAAGGTCACCACGTATTCCCAATGCCTGAAGCTTGTGAAGCAGTATGACATGATCCACTCTATCGAACGCTTTCTCGAAATCAGTGTAGATTACGTCAACCTGCTTTTTCTCATCCATGCTGCGGAAGATGTAATTGGTAAAGATTGCTAAATTAGTAATATTAGAGCGCTTACTCATGAAACCATGTTGTTCATCCGGTATTGATTTGAAAATTAACGAGCTGACATACTGGTACACAATTTTTTCAAAAATTTTACTAAAACTATTTAATATTGAAATGGGCCGATAATTGTCAATACGGCCTCGCGATCCGCTCTTATGAATAGGTACAATCTTTGCTTCTTTCCATATCTCTGGAAATGCACCAAATACGTTGATTGAAAGCATAAACATTCTGTGTAATGGCTTTGTAAGAGATTTAGCACACTTATTGATAAACAGTGGTGAGATTTCATCGCTACCTGGTCCTTTATTAATATCTGTTGAGTTTAAGAATTTAAAAACAAGCTCTTCTGGAATATATACGTTGTTGATTGTGTCATTTAACTCCGTACAAAAGGGGAAATTATATGATGAAGCTGGCTTTTGGAACATACTTTCAAAGAAGGCATTAAATCCCATGCAAGCATCTGATTTGTTCCTGTATGTTTTATCGGCTAATGTTAGAATATTGGGATAACCCGTGTTATTATTGCGCAGAGTTTTTAAATAAGACCATAAATATTTTGGATTATTTTTAATACAAATTTGTATACGTTCCTTATACGAAGAGTAGCATGTTTTTTGGATCCTTTTTTGCCTAGCTCGTAATATGGAAAACTCATCGTAGTCTCTTGGATTGCCATATAGGGTCCAACGCTTGTGTGCAATTAATTTGTGTTTTATAATTTTTTTAAAGGCCTTGAATACCAAATGGGATAATTACTCGTAGTAGAATATAGTTTCTTTGGTACGTGTTCATTTATGACGCTGTGAAGTTGAGTATAAAATTTATGGACGATTTCATCTATGGAACCACCCTTTAAAATTGTGTCCCACTTTTTATCCGAAAGACAGGTGTTTATTTTGCCATAGTTGGCTTTATGAAAACTAAATTTTCTTCTAAAGTCACATTTAAAACTAGGTATTATAAGGTCAGATGCATTTATTTCTAAAGATGGATGATAAGTATCCTCCACTACTAAAGCTGTACAGGACCGGAAGACATCTATAGGTGTATCGCTGAATACTAAATCTAAAGTATTATTACATTTATTTGTATGATAGTTGTATTGGATAAGGCCGGATAAACTAAACGTATCCATAAAGTTACCGGCTGCTACTTGTAAGTCAATGTTACCGCATTTTCGAAACATAGGTTCTCCCGACGACCAGGACACGTATGGTAGATTAAAGTCGCCCGCAATTATAAAGTGATCGTCGGGAGATGATAAAATTATGTTTTTCAGTTGGTTTGTAAATAGTTTGAGACGCGATGGCTGGATACTATCGGGCGGTATATAGATGACACCTATATGTAGGTTACGTTTGTCGCCAGCGCCTAGCACGCTTGCCGACACAGTCGACCACACGCTTTCGACGCCGGCGCACGTCCACTCCGGCCGTTCTCGCGCGTATAACGCATGTTTCGCGCATATCATGACTCCCCCACCAAACTTTTTATTTGATGTGTTTTGGTTGCGATCGCACCGAAAAACATCGTAGCGTCCGTCACACAATTCACCTTTAAAAAAACCATCTGTCAGCCATGTCTCTGTGATTAGTATGATATCGTAGTTATGCGTAAGTACATTCTGTCTAAACTGCAGTGTTTTAGTCCGTAAGCCGCGAACATTCTGATAAAATAAACTCAACCTATTAGAAGTCATTGTGCTGCCGCTTTATAGTACACAAATATAGGTTAACATAATTAAAAGTTAAACAGATGCTCGTTGTAAGAAATAATAAGTAATATAAAGAAATGCATAATATGACAGATATATTTTTAGGCCGTGATATAATAAATAATGTTTTTATATGAAAAAGGCATTCATAATGTTTAGTTCGAGTATAGTAGCGTATAGTGTAAATGGTATAACAGTGACATGTGTTATGTGAAAGTTTACAGAGCTGAATGTAAACTTTCATTCATTATTTTCTGGGGTGTGGTGCTCGTTAACAAAGAATCTCCTGTTAGACCCACCCAAGCTAATATCACGTGTAGTGATGCCTTTTGATTTTCGAAGTCCAGAGATGATCTGGTCTTTTAACATCCTGGATTGAAGCGTCACGACGATTGATTTTGGCCGACCTTCCACTTTCTGCATAGGCTGGACACGGTGCGCTGAGTGTATTTGTGAAGGCTGTAGCTGGATGCCAGCATGTTTGGCAATCTTTATCGTAAGTTCAACAGATGATTCGTTCGGAGTCTCAGGGAGACCCACAATCTCAATGTTGCACGCTGTTGCTGCTTATTTAGCTGCGTTTGTAAGTCACTTACTTCTGTCCTCCAGTACTTCTCTTTGTAAATTATCAAAGTTTTTCTTGAGACCTTCATGTTTATCTAAAAGCTTCGAATGTGACACTTCTAGTAGATCATATTTAGCGCTAATAGTTGCCATTTCTCTCTGAAATTCCGCTACCAAAGAACCCTTTAATTCTTCAATCATTTCCCTTTTAAGCACGTTTAATTTTAACTCCAAAATACGTTCAATCCGTGACACTATGATACATTCACTCGAGGAAGTAGTAATGTCAGAGTCCAGTGTTGATGGCAGACTGGACGTGCTTGGCGTGGCTATTGGCGCTAGGGGTGTTTGGCGTAGGTTAGGTAAGGACGAAACTTCTCCATCCTTTAACAAGTCTTTTGCTGGTTTCGCTGTGTTACGCACAGGTGTACTGCTGTTGTCGCCCCCCATTCGTTGACCCGCGACGCAGACAGGGCACTTCCACTGTGATCTTGTAGTATACTCGTTGTTAAAGTTGATGCACTCTGAATGATACAGCTTAAAGCACTGAGTACACTTAATACGCTTCTGGGTCACTGCTACTTAAAATATTACGGTACTTAAAATATTACGTCCTTGAAAGTCTGATTGTTACGTATTTTTAAAAAAAAACAAACATTATAATTTTTGTTCATTTAAAAGAGAATGCTTTGTACAAGCATTCTTTTTCCTCGTCCGAAATAAATCGATTTTGTTAGGTTGATGAAATGAATGTTACTATTTTTAAGCGTGCTTTTCATTCGTCTTTTTCTATCAGCTCCAGGCCAATATCGGCTGTTTTGAATATTTTGTTTACCCAAAAACCTCGCATTTTTACTTGCTAGTTTTGTTTGTGACACCAATGCCATTACAAGTACCCTTCCCACACGTGGCATTACCGTGTGTATAATTATTATTTCTAACATCAGTTTGTATTATTTGGGGCTTCCGCATTGTTGAATGAATATTTCATTATATTCTATAAGCTAAAGGGGTACATCTATAATACAGATCAAAAGGTATAGTGAAGGTTGAAATTTGAGAAGTATGTACTTTTTGAATTTAAAAGTCTCGAACAAAGTCTTATGCAGGATTGTTCTTATTACAAAAATTATTTTAGGCCACTTTATTAAACTCAATTTCCCAACATAAGAGTAGAATTTAATTATCATTTACACAATAAATACTACCTATCCATGTTTTTATCAGTTTTTTTAACTGTGTGAAGTTTTCTGCAGTATAAACGATGTGCCGACAGTTCTCAATCCGAGAGCAATTCCTACAAACAAGCGAGTAGTTTTCCGGTTCATCGACCAAACTGGTTCCTTGTCACTTTTACTAATTATACAAATTGTGTACTTCTTCCGATAGCCACGCTGATGAGTATAAAAGTAATTATATTATGCATGTCCTTTGAACAGATTCTAATTTAAAATTCTAATACGGATATATAGTACATAGTCCGTTTTAGACGAAGACTTCCCCCAAAACTCGTATTTCATGAGGTGTTTTCGATTCATGGAAAGTTCGTTTCTACACAGCGAAGTAATTAATGACGCTACATTTATTCTTGTATGTATACTGATGCTTCATTTGAGCAAATGTAAGAAACTAAAAAAGTAGGCTGTAAATGTTCAGCCGTGGGGCATTTATCCACATTATCACTGAATTTTTACTTTTTGTTTATTTTTATTATTTAATACGAGATCCGCCATAATAACGCTTATTCTGTGAAAAATTCAATCGGCTCCCTATTACAGTACAAAAGATACCAAAGATGTTTTAACTGTGTACCGCAGTTATAGTAGCTCCGTACAGAACCCTAAATAAATACTATGATATCAGTGGTATAGTCTACACAATCTGGAAAATTTCTGGAAAATTTCTGGTAAATAAATAGAACAGAAAGACTGATGTAACAACATGTGTATTTTATTCATTCAATTCTATGTATGTATTGATATCTTTTTAACTCGAAATATAACACATGATTTTACAATCAAAGAAATAGTATTAAAAGTTTCAATGCTTTTTCTATTTGTAAGAGCTCTCGTTATTACTGTTTAATCCACGGCTGTAAGGTGGCTTAGAGTTAGTGTCGAAGAAAAACATGCCAGATGCGCTGTAAACACAAGAATAATAGAATACTGATTACGTCATAACAGTTAACATACATTTTTTATTTTTTGTTTATCATTTTTAGACCGGTACAGTAAGGTTATCTTTGCCAAATATTCCATACATTCCGAACATATTCCAAAAACTATCTGATTTCATTGTACACTGCTTGACTCCTGGGTACGAGTTATTCCTGATGCTATTTGAATCTAAGGTTAAAGTCAGGTATGTTAACTACACTACGCTTTTTTCTTCTTCATCAGCCTATTTGCTTCAGCAAAAACCGGCATGCATTTCTTGAAAGGTATTCCCATACCCAACAAGCTGGTTAAGTTGTTGGCACTAGTGAAGTTGCTTAGCATCACTTATATGTGAAATTCGGGTGCAGCCAATTCAGATTAATTTTACGCCATCGTTTGTTAGCATTTTATTTTATTTGTATTTTGATACAAAGGTACCACCCAACTACCAAGTCACGCAAATTACTATAAACTGTCCGTGAAAACCTAATGGGAGAATGTGCCATAACTCTTCACTTAGTCAACTCTTTCGACACGCACTGCAAGAATGGCAAATTTTATTACGCTGCCGCCACTGTATATTCATAACATAGTCATGGTCATAAGTCTTTCGACATCAAAATAAAGTAAAAGGCGCATTTTAATAATCAATAATGCAAAAATCATAGTATTCATGCAAGGAAGCGTGATTTAATTAAAAAAAACTGAGCGAGTGAAAGTATGTAAGTGAATCGGTGCCTGCACTCGGACATCCAATATGTATCCGCTGTAAGGAATCCACACTGACTTGCTTGAACGGTGATATAATCACTGTAGTTGAGCAATACGCGTTTACTATGGACGAGACAAAAACAAGTTTGCAAGGATCAAACCAGTGAAAAAAAAGGAAAGTTTCAAGAAAAAAAATAATTAAAAGTAAAGTTAGAGATTTAACGATTATTTTTGACAATCGTGTGGCTTGGTGTTTAGGGCACCTGTATGCTAGTCTATTGATTCTGGGTTCGAATCTTAATCGTAGACATTAGCTGTGCAGCACAAGAACTATTGGTTTTTAGATGTAGTTGAATTGTGTTGCGTACCTTCTTCGATCTTATCATACAAGCGTTAGATCGGATACGGGAAGGTAAATATGAGTGAGTGTCTGTGTTTGTGTGTACACTGTTGATATTGTACTTGGAAGTTGTTCCCGTGTTTCATATCAGCCATGAGGACATTCTAACAGGCAATTATAGTAAAAAATACTTGTTCTTCGTCTGTCAGAAAACTTGCAAAGGCTCTGCGTCCATATATCGTTCTAACTGTTTTTTTTGAGGGAGGGGGAAAAGAGGACACGGAAGCCAGTTTAGCTGCTGATTTATACCAAAAGAAACCTCTGGGTACTGCTACGTAATAAGTACGTAAGAATGTACGAAAACGTGCAAATTTTGGTGACAAGAGGATTTTTAGAATTAACGATATATTTTTAATTTTCAGTTCTATTTCCCAAAATAACCTAAAGCAAAATTATTGTGCGACTTAATTTAAAATATTACTTAGGTCGGTGAAGAACCTGAAAAAATATTACCACGCGATATTGTATTGATTGAAAAAAGAATTCTTGATCGTACTAGATTTCAAGATGCAGCAAGAGATACTGGATTCCGATATTTATCAAAAAAAAAACCTAAATGATGTATAAATTAACTAACCTCTCTGAAGGTCGGATGAGGAAATATTATTAAATTATCTTTGACATTGAGTGCTTGTGCACAGAGAAATAATGTTTATCATTATTTCTCTGTGCATAAGGTTTAAATATTTTTTCTGTATCATTATTCTGTGTTCATTAATTAATGTCAAACAAAGGATAATATAATTAAATTAGTTGTGAGTAATGTGGGACAGTAGGTTAAGTTAAAACTACTCTTTCTTTAAAGTTATGATAAAAATAACAACATGTAGGTTAATGTTGTTTTTAACGATATGTCTTGTTACAATTCTGTCATAGGACTACATGACACAAATTTTAAACTGCTAAATTGTGTAAAATAGTCAAGACTTCAATGCATATATAACCTTATCTATGTAACATTCATTCAAGTTTGAATATTTTAAATAATTATGTTATACAATTAGCTTATAGTTTCGGTGATGTTTGTCCTGCTAGCCTTTTTGGCTTTTACATCTTCATCGGACGATGAGCTCGCGTCCTTGATGCCGAAAGCGATTTTTAAAATACTCGCAATATTATCTAATATCTACTGCTTATCTTTTGTTTGACAAGTGATCTATGGACCGTCCAAGAGACATTCGGACCTAATCTCGGATGGTCAAGTGTCGATTAGTGTCGATCAGTCCGGGCGATTTTCTAATCGGTGTTCTCACCAATGCATGTTGTGTACGCGGGCTTACTGTTTGCGCGACGCGCTCTTAGGCGGCCACAGAGGGTACAATTTTTTTATTTGTATATCGCTAGAGGAGCAGCTCATTGAATGAGGGCGGCCTGTAACTAAAGCAACATCGGCGGTCGAAAATGATAATCGAGGTTAGTTGTCTGGAGGCAAGATTACTTTCCGCTATTTTAGCTGCTTTTATTCTCTCATAATTTGAACTATATTTCTCTTTGGGGTTGACTTCGATTTACCATTTCCGGAACTATTCGCTTAGTTGATAGGCTGCGGCTTGGAGTAGAGTCATATCATCCACGAAGAGTACGAGATAGTTCGCTCGTAGCACCTGTTCGCCACACAAGTCACAGCTTTGGGTTTGGGGGTACGGGTGCGTCGCGAGCGTTTGCACTCTCGCGTGCCGTGATCCACCAGACATTTAACACAGCAAGGGCGAACGAACCAATTTCTGGCCAAATGGCCGTATAATTGGCATGCTTAGCATTGGTTAATAATGCCTCTAGCATCTCTATAGGGCTCTATAGCCCGGAAAGTTAACATATGGTCTTTATGTTATATATTTATTTGCCCTCTCGAAGCGGCATTCGATCCAAGCCTTAGGTAAACCTTATACTTTTCCAGATTTCCGCGAATATGAACTTCGAGTGTAGTCAGCGAGGCTACGGGAGACGGAAACAAAGTACACTCCCGTAGGCTTATGAGCAATAGGTCCGCTATTATCACATCATATTAGCATAATCAGACAACCAAAGTACTTATAAATGTACAATATAATACGTGATGATATGAACACTGGATACATAACATATGCATAACCTGATACCCCCTTACCCTTTCCATCACCGAACGACTAGACGCGGCGAGCAGTTCCACCCTTATGTTATAGACATTCCTCCATTACGCCCGAAGCGTTTTGCCTCTTCTTTCTTTATGTGGACGGCTAAGGAGTGGAACTTTCTGCCGAGGTCAGTTTTCCGGAAACCTGGATATCTTCAAGGTCAAAGTGAACAGACATCTAGGCAAGCGTGTACCATCCTAGGCCTCATCTTCGCTTTCCATCGGGGAAGATTGAGGTCAAACGCAAGCCTATTTTTTCATAAAAAAAAAAAACACTGGGTGAATAAAATATGCTTACTTTTTGGGCATGTACTCGCCAAATAGGATGACCTCACTGGAGCTGCCCACTTCACACCATCCTATTATATACGCTAGCCATGAAAAGCATTTCTTTCCATAAAATCCCACTTGAGTTGTTATTGACTCGGCATAGTATTTTGGAGCTCTTGCATGAGCACACCCTGTTTTTGCTGAAAGAAAGTGTGAACATATATAAACGTGACATTTTACATTTAACTATAACAAAACTTAAAAAATAAGCTTATTTTTACTAGAGTGGTCAAAGGTTAGTACATTTTAGTCCTATTACACAATTTTCACTAGAGCTTATTTGGGGCAACGTGACAGGTGGTGAGTCTGTCGCCATCTTAATGGCCAAGCCAACGATTCAAATCGTATGTACTTGTAAGTTTCGACAATCTCATTGTTACAAGCCCACCACATAGAGGATTGAACTCGAGTCTCCTGGATCGGTAATAGATTCCCTAACCACTCGGCTATCGTGGTTATATATATACTGTACTATAAATATTTCGTACATATTTCACCTAATGGATATAGTAAGTAAGCAAGAGACGATGTGGCGCACCATTCCACACTTCACATACTTCTCTCAACCATGCGAAAAGGGGTTGAGTAAACCCCTTTGGCTACACTAAGTCGTGTTAAATGAAAATCCGTAATCTCTGTCCACCCCTTGATTGGGTACCCATCCCAATCAAAATAATACATAAGTATTACACTTAAATACAATAACTTTAAAATAATTGAAAATTGTATCCTGTACATATTAAAATTTTCGTCTGTAAAACTGTTTACTGTTAAAGCTGTTTGTAAAATAAATACTTTATGTAACAAATAAGTTTTTGTTTAATCCTTAAGAATAACACATCAGAAGTAAATGTTACACTTTGTGCTGCCTGGAAAGCCTTGCTTGGGTATTTACAAATCTTAACTCCATATTACGAGGCATTGCGTTTACAACGTACAGGACAGTATTCGCACCATAAAAAGCTATAAGAATTTCCCTTATTCTCATCGCTGATCGTGTGTGTCGTGAAAGTCGACTAAGAATGTGCATGGAAAATTCATCATGGCTGTTGGCAGAATAATCAGAAGTCAAAGAAAGCAACTCGAAAAATGCCAGACAAAAAATACGTAGACCGGTGACGGACAATACCGTCTGAGGAACGAAGTGTCTGTTACTGCGAACGTCAATCCATCTGACAAGCGTGGTGATTACGCCAGTCCTCCCCATAGGTAATTCTAGCTGTATTACATTATACTATATTATTACAATAATTTATAATTAATTATCCTTTTGTAATTTTGAATTAAATCATTATTTGTATTTTCCCTCTCACATGCGCGGAGACCTCTGCCCGAGAGTGGCGCGTTTATGGGATGCAACCTTACTATTAAAAACACTTCTTATTCTTCATATTCTTCTTAATCAGCACCTACAAAAACTGGCATAACTGTGTCTATACTCACCATGCTAGGTTTGGATTGGTGGTTACTCAGAGGTACCCTTACACTGGAGAAGCTGCCCAGTGCTAGTTTTTATGATTTTAATAATAAAATAATAAATAAGAAATAGGCTCTAGGCTCTATCACGTACTAAACTAAAGTGATAGCGGCGACTTTTGCTGCTGCACGAATGGACCGTCTCCAAATATCCCTTGAGGCCGACAATGCCAGCTTCTCTGGTATTGCAAATGTACGTGCTGACGACGGTGCAGGTGAGCCTTAATTTTCCACCATCGATCGATCGTAGAAGCCTTGTCCGTTAGTCAGCGCCGTACAGCTGAGGCTAGTAGTTGGAGAAAAAGTTGATCTATTTCCCCTTACACCGTGAATGATAATACCATACTTACATTGATTGGCGGTCGCTTTGCATCCAGGCTGCATCATACCACCATTCGCGAAAAAATCAACGTGGCCACTTATTTCTAGTTTCCCTTCTTGCAATGCATTAGTATGTAGAACATCCACTAACTTTGCATCATTGCGATCTAACTTCCTTGTTGTATCTACCACAGCAAATAATGGTAACGCTGGATCCAGTCCTACACAAAATTTGTAATATTATTAATTAAATAGTCGTAAGATCTTTACTCATGCTGTTCAACCCGAGTGGTTCACGGTAGGTATGCTATCCCTTGCTGTCGCTATATCGGATGTTTTCATTCAACAGTGAATTTGTAGCCAATGGAGAAGAAGAAACGGAGAGTTTTTTTATGGGATCATGTTATGGGTTAGTATTCACTTAATAAGAAATTAGAAAAAAAAATCTGTTATATTGTTAGTTATCTATCATGCAGCAGTCATATCAGCAGCAGAACAGTTAGTTTTTTTAAGGTAATTATTTGTAGTTACTTATAGTATAATTGATAGTATTTAGTTATTTACTTTTATCAATTTTACCAAGCTGATTACAATAAAAATAGTAATGGTTAAAATAACTTAAATCTTAAACATCATGAGTAAATCATGAGTAAAGATCTTAAAACTTAAACTATACTTTTCAAATGAATGAAACTACATACATAACGTCAAAATAACTTCCATTGTGTTTTGCACTTGTCCTGGCTTACACATTACACTCGCGGCACTGTAATATCTCCTGCGCGACTGATAACTGCCGGTAGTAGTCGGAAGTTGTTTCCGTGATAGAGATCGACCAGGAGGATATCATCATCACTTTAATATTCTGTAAGAGAGATCCCAGCTGCGTCGGCATTTATTCGCTATGTAGTGGCTCTACACGAACACACACTGGTTGTGATTTGTATAATTAGACAATTTAAATCGTTTTAAAGGGTTTTTAATATTTTTTTGAAAAATTTTGGATTATTATTAAACAAGTTTTAATTAAATGGCAAAAAGGTTGTATTCAGCCTGTATATTGGGTTTGTTTATTAATTCCCTTTTGCCGCATTTTACTATTGGGAAAAAGTAGTACACATATTACTGTTTTGTTTTTTTAATAAGGTAATAAATAATATTAATCATTTACCAGAAATTCGTTCTAATTTGCCAGATTTTATGTAATTGGCTATAAATCCACTGACGTGTGCCCCAAGACTAAAACCAATAACGTGAATTCTGGACAATAGGATACCGTGGTTGAAAACCATCTCGTCAATTAGTTGCGCAGTACACTTGCCCACTAATTCTGTGTTAATCGCAGCTTGCATATAACAAGGCTCTGGTGCTATTGGCTGGTAGTCTATTGAGATAATGTTATAATCACAGCACTCAAAATACGCTGAAATATCAACCAAAAATTAAATGGGTAGAAGTCAAAACATTAATTTTAGCCCCTTGAATCCAATTTCTTTCAGTGGTTATTTAATATTTCAAATAACTTGGCAGGTGGAGAGCCTGTCGCTCTCTTAGTATTCAGACCTAAGAAATCGTTCGTAAATTTTAAAAATCTCGGGCTTAGGAGCTCTTCTCCTCTAGCTCGGTTAATTTGTCTACAATTTCGAAAGAAGGGATTTATGAAAATGAAATGAATCAAAAGTTATATAAGGCTATTTTCTTATTACGACACCCACAGTAAAGGGAGTAAAGGGAGGCAAATTTTGACGCCAAAACCACACGGCAAAACAAAAAAAACACTTAGAATTAATTTATATTTAACTATAACTAAAAAGTCGGAAAAATAAAAACTAAAATCAAACGTGATAAAATCCGTAAATAAGAGTTTCATTTCTAATGTGTAGTGTTCGCATAAACAACAAATTTATAAAATAAATATATTCAGTACTTATTAAACAGTATCGTTAAAATGTAAATGGCGGGCTTAATATTGTACGTCAAACAACGCGATGTCACACGTAAAGTGATATACTAATTATCAGAAATGTTACGTTATCGCTAATTATTGACCCGTCAACGTGGGTCTACAACAATCATGGTTCTAAAACGCTGTTGTGAACAAAAATTTTAACTTTATAAGAGGAATTGCCCGACAATTATCTTCTAAGCTCGAATGGGTATAAAAAGCTTGTCCATGGAAAGATACTGCTAACTATACTTACTTATTATACTTTATACAATCTTACTACTAAATACACATGTTTTTTATTATGTAGTAAGAAAATGTAATGAGGTCTAATAATCCGCGGGAAATCACCAGAGTAGGTCAGCCATGAGATCGGACAAATCCATTGGAATCATCCCGGGTTCCGCACTCAGCGTGAACAGACCAAACAACGTAAGTATCTTGCAAATGAACGGAAGGAAGCATTTTAAATTCAGCGCGTTTTCCACGATAACATAGATAATTCAACACTTCCTTTTATTATTTCCTTATCATTTTTTTAATATTTAAAGAGACATTGACATCAATGTTGCTTCCGAGAATTAGGTAGGCTACCATCACGTATTAGGTAGGTTTCTAATACACAAGAACCATAACAGTTGACCTTACTTTTAGTATCACTGATATGAGATTATATGTCGTACTGACAATGCGGGCCCCTAAATTAAGACTTGTGTTCTATTTGTTCTAACCTGGTCTAATATCCGTATTCGGTGGGTAGTCTTTGTGACCCGTATAACCGTGTATTAGGATTTTTATCGGCGCATTAGGTACCCATGGCGCCCTATCTATGGATGTCAGTTCAGCTACTTTCAGTTCGTGGGGTTTGTTTTTGAGTGATCTGAAAAATTATTTTATTTCGCATTTAGTATATTTCCTTACTAAAGTAGCAGACTGTAAATTTCCTACCGCTGTGTAAAAGCCTCCTCTCAATATATGGGAGGGTAATGGAGTCGAGGAACGTCTGCCGCGCTTTTCCAATATGGGTTGACGGACTTGGGGTTGTTACTGGACTGCGTTACAGATCACAGTATCACAAGTAAGAATTAATATGAGGTTGGAGGTGCAATCTGTAACGTAGATTGGAACAACATCTAGAGTTCAGTTAAACATGCCTTTAGGCGAACAATCACATAATACCCGACTGTCCTCTTATAGTACATATATGGTATGATGTTGTTGCTATCTTTATGATGTCAATTTGCAATAAATCTTTGTAAGATTCTAATACAGCGGACTCCATCTATCAAGAACTCTCTAGATCTATATCCTAGACAGCTGAAATTTGTTACTTAAGGCTCAGATACACAACAACAATGGTCCGCGCCGAGCACGTGATACATTCAGCATTAAAAAATTCAATTGACAAATTTAGTACTGCCAGCACTATGAATCGAACCCAACATGAACACAACTGTAAAACTTGAAGTTAGCGCTCGACCCCAGTGCTACCGCGGCTTTTTGAGCAAGCTTAGCTAGTACTTTACTAAAACAAAGACCATAAAGATTTTTTAAATGGAAAAAAAATAGTTTCAAAGTGTTACCTTGTATATAACCAAAATGTTACATTTTTATTGGGACAGTTTAGAGGAGGTGTAACGCAATTATCCCCCAAAATAGATGTGCTAGAAGCTAAAAGAAAACAATATTTTTTTATTGTAAAATATTTCTAATAAAATCAGAATTTTTCATTTTTATAAATTATAATACTACACTACATCAGCCTATTTTAGTTATGTGTTGAACTTCCAACCCGTCCGAATTTGCCGAACCTAAATTCTACAGACTGGTGATGGGGAGCAGCATCACTTGTGCGAGAATTTCGGCATTACGTTCACCAAACCGCTTGCCCATCATGGTAGGTGTGGACAAAACCCTCTAAGACATATATACCAGCGCTCTGGCGCTTTCTTGGAGAGGCCTGTATTCAGAAATGGACTTAAATAGGCTGATAATGATGGTGATTCGTAATGTGTATAATAATGAAAAGCGTTATTTACTAAATAAAATAAAAACCTTGAACAAACACACTCTTCCTCAATTCCTTTTTTTAAATTTAGGGTTAATTTATCATTCTCCCAAAACACAAAGAAATTTAGTTACAAATTCGACACTTTTATTTATAAGTCGAAATACACAAGTAACAAACACTAAACACGTAACATGAATAAAGACAGGTAGAATACCGATATCATTATTTAAATTATAAAAATTATCCATGAAAATGTTGTGATTGAATCTAACGTGGCTATGAAGATAAAAGATCCACCGGTTAGTTAAACCCTTAAATTGCCAAACACTATAGGGATGAAAATCAAAATAGCCTTAGATTTATTAATGTAAACTAAATTAATTTTGGTTTAAAAATAGAAATAATAAATTAATTATTCTATAGCTAAATTTAAAAATTAATGATCTAAGTATAATAATGATTTGCTATTTTAAATTGTATTAAATATTTCATAAAATACTTACGCAAATTAATGGAAATTTGGACAAACAATAACATTAAATTGTTGATCAATGACAAGTAACCTCTTGAAATAATGTACATACTGCAATATATTTAATATTACACACGCCAATAAAAATATGTATGTGTTTTTTTCTTACAGGTTCGTTATAGCTTAGGTTATTGTTTAGACTGAGTTGCGACTTTCTACAATAATTATCAACGACGCTGTGGGTAATAATAGTAGCTTCATGTTCATGTATATAGTGAAAACTCGTTGTCAATGCCTTGACAGATTACGTTTGCTTTACATTGACTTAATTCTATTTTTTACCTTGAAAATTTTTACCTTGAAAAGAAGGAACTTTCCCTGAAAGTAATGTGCAAGATAATTTCAATTCAATTCAAAGGAGACTTGTTTTTCTTTAACAGCCTGTAAACTATCCACTGCTGGGTATTGGGAAGATTTTCTTCATTTTTTTCATTCATTTCATTTTCATTGGATAGATGGAAAAGCATTATTAGATCCCTTGCACCATAGATGCTGTTTCCCGGCACTGTTTTGCGTATTTTTGGTACCCGTACCTGTGCACGTATGTAATTAAGGTATGTAGGAATCTGTAAAGAGCGTATATGCTAATCATTTCTCTTCTCATTCGAGGAATTTGTTCAGAAGGGATTCAATAATATTCAGAAGAGATTCAGAAGGTGGAGTCAGTCATCACCACCCCAAACAATCAAATATCACATGGTAACCGTGATGAATTCCTGAACCAGGCTAAAAAAGGAATTACGGTAAAGCACTAGACAACACTGTGTAAGAGTTAAAATATTTATTAAAAGGTTTTTTTTTCTCAGAATCAGAAAAATAATTAAAAGAAATGGGTATGGTAAAAAAGGTGTAATAATTACATAAAATGAGATCGGCGCAGCCACTAAAATAGAGAGTTTTAACATAAAATAAAACTTACCTATTATTTTTTAATCAATACCCGGAATCCATCTTAAGTCAAACACCAATCTTTCTGCCGAAGTCAGCATTTCCGGTTACCTCACCGCAGATGGGAGCCCCCACCTCTGCTGTTTTTGTTTACTTAGTGGAGTTAGGCGCCAGGTATCGTCATTATGGAGCTCATGATGCACCAGGTAGCCCTTACCTGGATTCCGGATATTGATTAAAAAATAATAGGTAAGTTTTATTTTATGTTAAAACTCTCTATTATTTGTTTCGTATCAATATCCGGAATCCATCTTGAGTGATCTGTTTGTTATCTCCTGGTGCCAATAGTTTATGATGATTAATGACGCTATAATGTGTAATTATGCATGAGATAATGGTTAGATATTAATGAAAAGATAATCGATTAAATGTTTTAATCATATGTATGAGAAAGTACATTTATTTTATTATAATTTAATAAATTACACTCATTAACATTCCTCAATTAACTGGATCAAAATTATTTGAAAGCGACACAGATTCGTTAATCATTGTATCATTTAATTCCTTTTGGTAGTAATTTTGGAAAGTATGTACAGTTTTCCAATTACCAGTTGCAAGAATTTTGTCAAGAGGAAAATTTTCTAACCAATTTAGAGAAGCCACTGCTGATCTTACTGATCCAGGAGTGGCTTCAATACCAGCGTCTCTGAAAAGAGATTTTATCCAACCTGCAATCACAGTTCTGGATGCCGGCTTAACATTACCTCTTGCTGTAATAAACAGATGATTAATTGATTTTCTACGATGTAAGGTCAATGTCAATAATTGTCTTAACCAAAAAATTGTATTCAAATTCTTATCAGGGTGTTCCTTAAGCCTCCAACCGGATTGTCTTTGATTAATATTATCTGTTTTGGAACCAAAAGCTGGCCATAGAGTTATTGTATTTTGTTCATCTACTAGACTATTATTATCAATGCGCAACAAGGTAAGGTCGTGGACTCTACGCCCAGAAGCTAAGAGTAATAATGTAGCAGTATGTCTCGACACTTGATATAGGTTATTTTGCTCAGGACTATGTGAACTCATGTACTGCAATAAGAGTTTAGGGTTCCAAATTGGTGGTTTAACAGGCTTATTGTGTGCCAACGATATAGCTTTGAGGATATGTTTTATAAAGAAATTTGAAGACAAGTTTTTTTTTGCCATTAAGTGGGTGAATGTGGAAATAACAGATTTATGCACTAAAATTGTTCTGTAAGCAAGACCTATATCGCAGTGTAGGTGTGCGAGATAACGAGCAACTTGCATTAGGGAATTTATAATCAACTGTGTGAAACTCGCACCATCTCTTCTATCTCTTCCATGCTGGCTTGTAGGTGTTGATCGTAGAGCCCCGCCAGCTTGATATTAGTAATTTTTGTTCCTGATCTGTCCACTCAGTCAACATATCTTCCCACCCGAAATCAGCCAAGCTTCCAATTGCAAGTCCTGAATCTGAGGCGGGTGCGTGCCCGTTCTGGTGTCTATTAAAACATGTGCTAAGTCTGGAATCAGATAAGGGGGAACTAGAGCTCTGCGTTGAACATTCGATTTCCAAAACACTTTGTTCCATTTCGGAGCAATTAGTATGAACAGTCCGCTGGCTTGATTTAAGTGACTGAGTACTCTGGGAATGAGATTCGGCGGAGGGAATAACCACCCTAGTTGATAATGCCATTGGTGACAAAATGCGTTGTGGTGTTGTGCCTGCCGATCCTGTACGTCCACAGAAACGTACCTTGGTATCACATGAGCTGTTTTCGACGCAAATAGGTCCATATTTGGCTCTCCCCACATCTGAATTATTTTTGATGTCGCTTCTATTGTGAGGTGCCATTCCGGGAAGGCCTTCTGACGTGACAGAGCGTCTAACTCTGTATTGAATCTCCCTGGAAAATACTGGGCAAGAAGATGTACATTCAGATTGTCCAAAAGCGCAAGTAGTTGTCGAGTTTGTTCTAGAAGCTTTTTGGACTTTGTTCCGCCTTCTTTGTTTATATAGGACACTACTGTTCGATTGTCTGTTTGAAGAAGAACTTGTGCGTCTTGCAGTTGATGTTGTTCCTGAAGTATCGCTGCATAAACGGCAAACATTTCTTTTGCATTTGCATGCCAAGATAGTTGCTTCTTCGTCCAGGTCCCCCAAAGCTTTTTGTCGCCGAGTTGAGCGCCCCAACCTATATCGGAAGCGTCGGTGGTCAGTAGGTGGGTTACCGCCTTCATGTGTATCGGCATACATTGGCCTATAGTTTTGTACCACCATTGCATGTCTAAGCGAACTGCCTGTGCGAGACTTATTCGGCGATAAGGATGGTTCTTTGGCAAATGTCGACTGAAGTATTGCAGTGTTCGACAGTGAAGCCGACCTCTCCGGGTTACGTAAGAGGCAAAATTGAGTCTCCCCATTAGCATTTGATATTGTTTGAGAGACCACTTGCCAATTTTTAACTGTTGCTGAAGTGCTTTGCGTAGCGATAGGCACTTTTGCTCCGACAAGGACTTTGCGTTGCGTTTTGTGTCCCATGTTATGCCGAGAAACTCGAGGCATTGTGTCGGAGCCAGAACAGACTTTTCGAAGTTGATTTTCCAACCCAATAACTGCATTATTTTTATTGCTAATGCTATGTCGCTTTGCAGTTGTTGCATCGACTGACTGGCCAATAGAAAGTCGTCCAGGTATACTACGCATCTGATACCTTGGCCCCTGAGAAACTCCGCCACCCAATTGGTTATTGAGGCAAATGTTCTCGGAGCGGATGAAAGGCCAAATGGTAAGCAGGTCTGCGATGACGCTGCGCAATAGGGACGTGAAAGTATGCTTGGCTCAAGTCCATTTTTGCCATCCAATCTTTGTGCTGCAGGAAGGCTGGTACTCGAAAATGACTGAACAGTTGGAACGGTTTTGTTATTACGAATTTGTTCAGTTGTTTCAGATTGAAGATTGGGCGGTGGTTGCCATCTGGCTTGGATACCAAGAAGAACGTGGAGAGGTAGCTGGGGCTCAGCTCCGCTAGTTCGAGTACGCCAGATTTTATCATATTTTGAATCTGATTGGTCATATCGAATGAGGTCTCTGTCCTGTAACTTTGAATAATCTTTGGATTTGGAAATATCAGTGGCGGCTTCAGCGTGAATGGAATGTATGCACCGTTTAAAAGTTTGCATATCGGTTCCGGTGCACCCAAATTGCTCCAAACACATTGAAATTGTTTTAGACAGCCGCCATGAAATGTTAGAGAGTCATACTGGACGCTTTTTTTTGAAAGTCGTGTGAGATCGGGTTTTCTTGTCTTTTTCATTATTTTGCCCCGTTTTGTCTCGAGTCGTTCGGCTGGAATGGCGAATTGCGCGTTTTCCTCTTTTCGAAGAATTGTTTCGACGAAAAAATATTTAGTCACTTTGTTTACTTGTTGATGGCTTCTGATTTTTATAAAAATTATCCTTCGATTGAGACTGAGGTATAGGCCGGGTTGATATCAATTTATCCGCCCCCCCAATTTTTTGAAGGTATTTTTGAACAGACTCGTCGTTAAACAAAGTATCTACACTTGGGGGTATTTTATGAAAGACATCACGATGAAATTCCTCCGGAATTTGTCGTAGCAGTGCCTCCCGACGTAAACTAATGAAATCAGCACGCCTGCCACATACTATTTGTAACAATTCCTCAGTTACCTTACTGTAAGTGGACTGTTTGGAAAATAATGATTCTACCTTATCGAATAATAAATTTGGAGTCAATGTTTGATTTGGATCACTGGCCCAATCGACCAACATTTGTAACGCTTTTTGTAATTCGTCCTTTTGGCAAAGTAAAGCATTGGTTAGCCCGGCGAAGGAACGTTCTAGCAGATACGAACGAGGGTCATCACTCAACATTGCTTTAGAGTCATTAACATTAAGTTCAACGAAACCGGGGGTAGCTAAATATTTTTTTTGAGCGTCGGCAAACCGAATGGCATACCAATCGTCACACTTAAAGTGCTGCAATTCTAATAATTTTTTAACATACGATTCGTTTGCTCGTGCGTAAATAGGATCTTTAATCGTAGTGCTCAAATCGGATAATTTAAGCTGGTTAATTCTTGCCTCGCCTTCCGTAGGCCGGCGTAATATTAAGTCATTTGAAGTATCGTTCGTTTTGATGTTATTTTGGCTTGAAACTTCATTCTTTTTTAAAATAAGGTTTGTCAAAAAGGCCACTTGTTGCGATAAAAATTCAAAATGTGCATAACTTACGGTTTCGTCCATTTTCTTATTTCTCGATTGGCTATAGACACCGATGCTAGATGAATCACTGCTATTCGAACTAGGTGATAGAGAACGCTTACGTTTTGGAGAACTTTGTGATTCTTCATGAATTTCGTTAACACTATGAACTTCCATAATTTTAATTTTACGGTGAGGTATTAATTATTCACAGGAAAAGAAAATAATCTTTTTCGTGCTTACTAGCTAACTTGTGAACGGCGCGAAAAACGACGCTATAATGACGATACCTGGCGCCTAACTCCGCTAAGTAAACAAAAACAGCAGAGGTGGGGGCTCCCATCTGCGGTGAGGTAACCGGAAATGCTGACTTCGGCAGAAAGATTGGTGTTTGACTCAAGATGGATTCCGGATATTGATACGAAACAAATAATATTCCTTTTCTTACTGTGCTTAGCAGCCTTTTATGATTTTCGTATAATCCATAAAAGACACCAGTGACACCACCCATACAGAAAATGACATCTGCATTGGATATGCAAAGTACATATAGGTTTTTTGTATTTGTGTATCATTAACAACTCTATACAAAGTGTTACAAGATATAAGAGACATAATATAATAGTTAAATTATATATATACGAGTATAAGGACTGATTTCCAGAGAATTAATTTTTATGTATTTCTTGCTGGTTATCATGGAAATAACAGTTTATTTAGAATAAATTTATTTTCAAAATGGAAGATTTTGATTTACAAACCATAACTTCTTTATTATTTACAGTAGCCAACAGTAATATACGTGGTAGAGCCAAGCGGCGAATTTTGTTGCTGGTCGAATGGGCCGGCTCAGCCACAAAGAGTACTGACGTTAAATAGAGGCGTCTTGTGCTTCTGCGTTTCGTTCCGTGAGTGCGGTAACTAGAGGCCCATTCTCCAAATAATGGCCGATAATGCAGTTCCTCTGGCTTTGCAGAAAAAAAAGTCAAATATCTAATATCTTCCCAACAGGTTTATTTCATTAAGGAAGCGATATGTTTAAATAGGGAACATATCGCTTCTGGAAATAGTGATGCGGATTATTTTAGAATAATAAAAACTCGTACAATAATTGAAATTGTACATTGCAAAAGGTCAATAAAATGCAGTTTCGTCACACAATAGGCAGCGTAAGCAAAACAGTTCAATACTTTATTGTTTTTGTTAGTGCATAATAATCAAAAATAAATTTCGAGTAAAAGACCAAATAAAAATAGAAATTATAATAGTACCGATGAATTTGAAATTAAATTATTTTAGTATTAATTTTCCCGGAATTTCGAGTGCTTTTCAGCACTCGTTGTTACGACGGGACTGAGATGTTAGACGTCCTGATGTCACAGTAAGCTTTGGGCTACTTCCAGCTTTTAATTATTAATTTTGATCTATGTAGAATATGCTCACCGTATCTTGAGGTCCTGCAGTGGTATGCTTGGTTTTAAATTAAATATTTTTGATTACTGGACACGTAGCCGATGGTAGCACCCAGCCATCTTCTATTGAAATGTAGTATAAGATGGTTTTTTGATTTCAATAGCCTCGTGAATCATCCTTGGCTGGAATTGGTGTTAATTTGCGAGGACTTGTGGTCTATCAAATCAATGGTTGAGGTGATGAAACTACTACTGTTTTGAGGTATATATATGTGGTATATATTTATGGTATATATATATACATGGAGTTATATATATATATATATATATGTTTGACTCAAAAACTGATTGTAAAAAATACTTGAAAGTCAAACAATAGAATGCCATCAAAGATGGATTTAGAATGTTATAGTTTTGTGTAAAAAAAAGTGTGCTGGCTTTAATCATGAATCTTTTATTTATTTATTAAATTTATTAATATTTTTGACGAACGAAGTATTTCTCACTTTGATTAAAAAATAACTACTAATTTCCTTTGTGCTCTGCACCGATGACAAGGTAGCCCCATCTCTCCACCCATTCTTCTTTGCTCTTCTACTCCCAAATATCCGCAATATCACAAATAAGGCGTAGGGTGACGAACATAAGAGAATATAAAATCTTAAAGACTCTTACAGCGACAACTTGAAGGCCTGCTCTGAGTAAGAGGATTTAAATTGGAGAAAAATAAAAAGACTTTTTTTTAATGAAAAGAGCAACCAGCACGACCATCACGTATGTCATTCCGAAAAGCGTACCCTGGCACTCTGATATTAGAGGCAGGCTTACACCATGTTTCTGAGATAGCGCAGACCACTGGTTTGTGGTTGTTTAATAAATCCGCCATTTGTCGGAAGAACTATCACGAAAAATAGCAAACGAAAATTAAGCAGACCGATGACGGACAGCAGTGTCTAAGGTGCTAGGTGTCTGGTAAGATGTTCACCAATCCTTGTATCGATTGTGGTGATTAAAAAAATACGAAAATACGAATTAATGGCCTTTTTTATACGATGGGGCAATACCTGTGGTATGCCCCAGAACAGATGCCCCCAGAATGCCATGTTTGCAGCGATTAAATCCCCACAGTGTTCCACTTTCGCCTCATATCGGCTACTTACATAATCTTGAATCCCAAATGGGCATCGAACCCCAGTATCCGCTATCCGCAACACTCGGAAGCATCATCCTTTCTGGCCCCCACCGGAGAATCTGGTCTGCTGCATCGTAATACCAATACTCCCCTCTCCTCAGCGACCTCACCATGGCCGCAACAGTAGTGAGGGACTCGTGGAAAAAGGGGTTTTATTCTTCCCTCGCGATTCCACCTTAGCCTTCCCCAACAGTCCCCAACAGAGGAAGGGGTGAGGTAACCTCACAACATATTAACAAGGAAATGGAGAGGGGATAAACGAAAAAACCTCTTGTGATTAAAGGTCGACCCCTTTAAACGGGTAACGTAAAGTAAACGTAGTTATTGTTTATGGGCTTAAATCAAAATGTTATTTTTGTTTTAAGGTAATTTAGCGCCTAAAGAGGTTTGTCAGGGTATATTGTTGGAAGCGCTGTACCGAGAATTGCGGTAGAAATCCTATACGTTTATTGAATACCCGCGACATGGAAATTCAATTATTTAATTTTACACCTGCAAAGTGTAGAGTATTTCTTATTACTATACGTGTAAGTCGGTAGCCATAATGGAAAATCGGTCGAAAGAGTAAGGGAGTTATTTGAATTACTTAAATGAGTATGATAGTTTATCTCTTCAGAAACTAGGTGGGAAGTATTTTGATATTTTTCATCTTCCTCACCTCCTCATCAGGTGATAAGTTAAAAATTCGTGAGTTGTTCGATTATACAATAAGATTAAAGGATAACTCCACTCCGGTTTATGTTAGGTCATAGAGAATATTGAGGTATTTCATTTAGATCAAAACCAAAAGTTTTTAAAGCTGAATCATAAGTAAATAGAACAGGATATTTTTGAAGAATTTACCGCTGAATCTTCTTTGTTATAAGTTCCGATTACAACAACTATACTTATACCTATAATTTCCGATTAACAAATAGTGAGTAAATAATGTTTTTCCTACTAGAAAACTATTAGCGACGGGGTGAACCATTTAGCCTTTATTTATGTGGTCGTAAGTTTAAAATAATATTAATAACGAACCATAAACCTTTACGCATAACATTAACTCTTTCAAATGCCGGAATCAAGTTATAGATTAACTAAGTTTTGACTTTGTTTTAACACAGCAGTTGTGTTATTCCTACCACGAATAATCAATGTTACAACAGAATCAGAACAGACTAGTCGCCTTTTTAAAGATTTTGCTACTCTATAAGATGAGAAAAAGTGACATAATATATTTGTTGATATGCAAAATGCCTTCATATTAAAAAGTGTTAAAAAATACCTTTTATTAGTTAAGGAAAAGTTAATCCTCTAAATTTGAGCAAATGCTTAAAGAAAGTACGGCTTACAAGCACCAGTTATTTTGTCGACAGTAAATATAAAGAAATAAAAGCTCGTAAGTCTCCTCCTGCTGAGCACAAACCTATTTTTTTGAGAGGGTTTGGAACTGGGAAATATTAGTATTGTTGCTCCATTGTGCGATCGCGGTCTTTACTCGCTTAAGGGTTAGTGAACCTAGTTCATTGCCCTTCAAGAAAACTTTAAATGGGCGCCAGCCCCTGTGCTACCACAGGGACCATAGAAAGACTTTCTACTAATTACTGGGAGATCGTACAATCACTTGCCTATGAGATTCGTGAGTTAGAGCCAGATTCTTATCCGGTAGTCAGCATAGGCTCCGGGTGCAGGAGATTAAAATATATATATTATATACCGACAAGTTTTTTGTACAAACAACACGAAAACTTACTAAGAAAATTATTTAATATTATGGAATAATGGGTACTATTATTATGGATAAATATCTCGCAGTATCGCAATCTCTACTCTCTCATACCAAAAAATCAACTGCAATAATATTAATGAGAAGATAAAATTTAAAATAAACAACATCACTTATATTTATAAAACCTTTTTTCTTCGTTAAATCTTCATGGAAAGATTGGTCCCAGTTATTATGTAAATTTATAAAGTATCGCAAAAGGGCCTCGCTGATAATAACTAACAAAGGCCTTGCAATCAAATATTTATCTAGAAGGTTTAAAGTTTTAAGATAAATGTACCAGTCATACATGATACACAAGATGTCAACCTTTTAATTGACTGAAATACTAGAAATGAAACTACTATTTACGGATTTTAGCGCGTTTAAGTTTGTTTTTATATTCCTGACGTTTCGAGTACTTTACAGCAGCCGTGGTCACGGGGGACAATGGTGTTAGATGTCCAGATGTCATACTTAACTCGGGTTGCCTTCAGCTTATATTTATAAATTGTGATCCGATCTACGACTCTATTGACTGAAATACTATTTAGAAATATTTGGCAACAAAATGTGTTTCTAACGCTGTGACTCTTCTACAAATAATCCTTATTCATTTATCCGTGTTCCAAATATCTCTCATTCTAAAATACGCAATGCCGCCTAGCCTTTTTTTTAAAATAATAGACTAATTTATAGTCTGTTTATTATTTAAAAAAAATTTACTCTCTATTGTTGAGTTTTTATCGAGATTTTGTCTACCCATACTTACGCGAGTGCTTACATATACCAACCTTTAAAACTTCTTAGTAGAAGGTGCCCTGCCAGGCTCAACGAAGCTTTTGTTATCGAATGATGGCGGGGTATCCATCCATGGCCGAACCCAAACCTCATAGACTAGTGATGAAAAGTGGCATCACTATGCGAGAGTACCGGCACTGTGGTTACCAACCCCCTTGCTCTGTGTGGTGAGTATGAGCAAAACTTCCAAGAAATATATACCGGCTTTTGCAGGCGTTGTTATGGAGAGTCCTATATGCAGCAGTGAACTGTAATAGACTGATGTAGTGGTAGTAGAAATAGGATTATTAGGTATTATAGAAAAAAAACAACATTTCATTAATTCAATTTAATATTCACATTATGTAAAATCAGTCAGTTCTTTTGAACAGAATACGCATTTGGCACTTTGTTCACTACATAATATGGCTTATTACAAAATCTATTAACAGAACAGATAAATTAGAACTTTTGATTATCCCTGAACGTGTCATAACAATGAAATTTTACTCACTTGGCCTTCACTATAAACTTTTTACTGAATACTTTTACTATACAATACTGAGGGGAATCTAAGTCAAAAAGAATTTTTAACAATCTGATTTTATTTTATAAGTTCGAAGTTTGTGTATAGATAAATGACTGTTGAAACGACCTTAGCAAATGTTTTTACAAAACACAATCCCATTCCCAAAAACAGTCAACATATGGAAATACTACAAATATTGTTTTTTTATACCCATTAATTAATAATAAATAATGAGTATTAAAAAAAATATTGATATCGTTTAAAAAATATTTTTTTGTAAAAGAGCTTGAAGTTTTGAAATTAATTTAATTATTGTAACTATCTAAACAAGAACTACTATATCTACACGCTTAAAATATATTTACAATGACATTTGAAGTAAGTCCATAAACTGTATTATAACAAAGTTATATTAAAGTAGCAAAATATGGCAAGAAAATTGAATCTACGAAGACCTTGATACAAGATCTCAAAAACATTTACATATCTATAAGGTTCAAATATATTTACATTTTCCATATGATTTATTTTAAACGTACTCTTCTGAAGGCTTTGGAGTACCATTCGGAAGTCTTAATGAGGAAGACATTCGACCATTTACTGCATCTGGTAATTCGGCTATATCTTTAAAAACTCCGATCATACTTTCAAAGTTTGGACCCCAGTTTAGAAAATAATCCCAGCCAAGCGTCGCTGGTGCCGGAGAACCATTTGCTTGTCTATATAAAGCGGCGCCAACATGAGGAGCCAAGTCATCATCTGAAGCAACTAAAGTACTTAGTGATCCCCGGAACGAAGAGTCAAAACTTTCGTAAGGTGGAGGTAAAATAGGTTTTTTATTATTATTTCCACTACTAA
Organism: Bhutanitis thaidina; assembly: GCA_029286595.1. Classification (NCBI taxonomy): domain Eukaryota; kingdom Metazoa; phylum Arthropoda; class Insecta; order Lepidoptera; family Papilionidae; genus Bhutanitis; species Bhutanitis thaidina. The sequence continues at coordinate 8,462,580 of JAGSMS010000022.1, forward strand.
CATTCTGTCTTCTTACATCTTCAGGTTTGTCTGCATTTATGCTATTATTATCATACTCGATTTCTGAACATGTAAAACTATCATTACCACTTTCGTCATCGGATCCGGTTGAACTTCTATTGTCAACTGGTGGAGAATGATGTCTATGTGACATATGGTGCCCAACTCCTCCTACACGGGGGGCTTCACTGGAACTTGATACTGCATCTAAAGTTGAAACTAAGCTAGAAGTTCGTTGTCTAGCATTCATTCTTTCAATTTCTTCTGCGGTTAACCCTACAGCACCAGAACCAACAGAAACTACTTGCGGGACCTGTGGAGCTGCATTAGGTGTCTTTCTACCTGCAGAAGAGCTTTGACCACTCAACTGGGACATCACGGGGCTGTTGAGACTACGTTCGCTATTACTATGTAATGCATCTTTTCCTACACCTCCAGAACTAGAGGTCGTTGCTAATAAAGCACTTTGTAGAGGTTTTCCGGAAATATCATGTAACGTTAAAATTCTTGGTTGTTGACTTAGCTCACTACTAGGTGATAATCGAGCTAATGGCGTAGTCTGATGTTGCCTAGGTTGTGGAGGTGGTTGAGATGCTTGAGGCAGAACTCTGGGCGGATATCCACTTGGATGGTGTGGTGAATGCCTATGTTGAGGTGTTTGGTGTTTGTGATGGTAACCTGCAATCGGCGGTGGCGTTGCTTTATATTTTCTAACACCAGGAGCTTCTCTAAATCCTTTATAATGATAAACAATGTCTATATCTGACGGAGCTATAGAACTTGCATTTTCAAGATCATAGTGCTCAGGTATTTCTGAATTTAAGTCCATGCCACTAGGATGATCATGAGTGTGATGTGAAGTATTTGTCGATGGTGGTGGTGGAGGGTGATGATCCTCTCTTAACGCCGGGCTCTTACCCACTACTTCTCTTTCTATAATATCAGGTCTTTGAGGTCTTGGTGGATCTATATTCATTATTTCACGATCTTTGTATTTTTTCGACAATAGTTCAGGTCCAACAATATGGCCAACGTTTCGCATTATGTCAGCATTTTCAGACATATAACTGTTCAAACTAGTTTCGTTATTATGCATATTTCGATTCATAATACTATCATTAGTTCCCGCAATCAAATTTGGAGCATTAAGCATAGCTGGGCCACCGTTTTGTTTGGTGTGTATTATATTAGTTTTGCTTGCAGGGCTGTTGCTCTTTTCTTTCTTTTGCTTACGAAGACGATATACAATAAATGAAATAGATATTGCGACGATCAGTATTATAAAAAATACTATGACAAGTGTAATGCCAATGTTCAAAGGATTTGTATTTTGAGCCACACCAGCACCAAAGGAACTGTGACATCCAGGTAATATCTTTCCTTTACGAATTACGTCTTTAAAAATGCTGCCATTGCCAATAAATGGCTGCAGTTCAAAGTTAATACTAAAATTAGCTAAACATCCTTCAAATTTATTATTACTTGATATCCATTCCGTTTTAGCACCTCCCAAGGAAATTATGGTTAAATAGGGATCTAAAAAATCATGTACACCAGCGGCATCAAGTTCTTCACCTACATTATCGTTATCCACAATTAACCGTATGCTTCGCCCATACGAATATAAAGTAATATTATGCCAATTACCATCAGAAACATCATGCGGTTCGGTTTGCGTCATGTTAACCACAGAGTTTTGCTTTGACGTATAAGTAACTTTTCCTCCATATAATTCAATTAAAGTGTAATATTTGTCAGTTGCTGCATAAAACAACACACCTTCTTTTCGATTAGTTCTAAAAAAGAATGTTAAAATTTTGGCCGGATTATTTAGTTTTACTACTGCTTTTCCAAAACTTTTTCCAGTTTTTCTTTCCCAATTCGTGTTACCTCCATAAAATGACTCGAGTAGCTGCATTCTTCTGTGTTTCTCTGATATAACGTATGTTACATAACCACTTTCGCTCACTGATATAGGTTGAAGAGCAGTGTTACAATCAGGAGATATTAGATCTTTGTCACATTTACAGTTATTAGTCTTCCACCTATCAATACACATACCCGAACCACATATATCTTTCTTATAGCAGGCTCCTTTATCTGTACGATCACAATTAGGCTCAACTCCACGTGCCTTAAGAGGATTTGTCAGATTTAGTAAGCGACCGTTAATTGTGATACTGTGCATACATCCGACAAAATCATCAGAGTGGATCTGCCCCGGGCGTTCTAAGACAGGATCGGCTTTATGTAAGCCCCCAATAAGCAAAGGCTCATTGTTAAAGTTAAGTGTCCTGAAAACAAAATAAATTGTTAACAAAAAATGTAAAATAAAAAAATGCCAATGCTGTAAAACATTTAATCCGGAGTTTCTTTCGACTGTTTCAGATTATAAAGAAATAGGCATTTGACTAGTGACATATTTATTTATTACGATGCTTTCAGAATATATTAAACGAAAGTAAACTAAATATATTTATTTATTAATTAGATTTGTTAGATTTCTGGATTCGGCAAGCAACGCACAATCCTGGACCTGATCTTTGGGGAAGACCTATGTTCAGCAGTAGGCTTGTGATGATGATGCTCCAAAGATTATATCCATTAGCATCATGTAAAGCCAAGTGAACGTGGCGAGCGTGTAACATGCCATCGATTATAGACATTTAAAAATAATTGTAATTTTATTTAATTTTGCTGTAGTAGAATGTCAACACGACTGGTTAAAACCGTACTCCCAAAGAAAACCTGCGTAAAGAGCAACGTAATACTGTTGTATCAGGTATGGTAAGTGATTTGACGCGGGGCCTATTTACTGATAATAAGGCATTCCAGAGTCCTGACGGGTGAATAAAATTCAATTGATTCTTAATTCATAATAGCTAGAGCATCCATTTACCATCAGGGGGACAGTGTGCTTGTTTGATATTCTTGAGTGAAAAGTGGGAAAATATTATTTTAATTTTTAATTGTTTTGTGGTTCAACGAAAGCAAGATCAAATTAAATAAAATGAAATAAAACAAAATACGCGTACCCAGCTTGTCCAGTGTCGTCATCATAACACGAACTATCTCCGGGTTCACATTCCATACATATATCACCGTGATCAGTGCAGGAGGTGATGCTAAGTGAAATTACACGACCATTTCTGGTAGCCGTTAACTTATACCATTTACCGTCTGCAGTATTTACTTCGGAATCCATTATAGCAACAGAAGTGATTGATGTTCTGGCACCACCAAACGAAAAAACTGGTTTGCCTCCTAATATCTCAATAGCTATAAAATCAGATCTACCACCTGTTTGGGCACCATAATTATACAACAATAATGCATCCGATTTTGTCGTTGCAAATATTATAGTTATGTCATTAGTTGATGCATCTAAAGCTGAAAATTGCATATATGATAGGTCGCTGAAACCAAATGTGGAACTTTCACAATGAGTTCCGTATCGACCATTTGTACAACTGCATTTATATCCAGGTTTTAAACTTATACAGATTCCACCGTGCATGCAAGGGTTAGGTCTGCATGAGTCCACTAATGCTTCGCATTGATCTCCTCGATATCCAGGTCTACATAAACAAAAGAATGAATTTCTGTCCGAGCTTTCTTTGCAAGATCCTCCATTTTTACACGGGTTGCTGCTACAGACATCATCCCTTTCTAACTGACATGTTTTTCCTTCTCGCCGTGGTGGGCAAGAGCAAACGAAATCATGGCCTTGTTTTCTACATTGCCCTCCATAATTGCAAGGATTAGGTGAACAAGGGTCTTGTCTTTTTTCACAATTGATTCCCATAAATCGATCTGTGCAGTGACAAGTATAATCATGACGTACAAGAGGTGATGAGAGTACAAGATTGGAGCTTTCAATTATTCTAACATCGTCTAACACACTAATACTATCAGTACAAACACCATAGTTAAGACAATGTTGTGATGCGCAGGGGTAATACGATAAAATTATTGGGGTCTTTAAGATATTAGTTATTTCAAATTCTTTTGTCTTTGCATGATTTTCTGTGTTTTCTCTTTTCCAAATAGAGTTATTGCTTTTGATAGCTACTGTAAGGTCTAATCCATCCTTAGCTTCATTTATACTGTATAGGTATGCACTTTCATCTTTCTTTAGGCCACCGTTTAGAATTTCAAGTAAATTACGATAGAAATGACTGAGAAAATCAGCTGCAGTCATGTTTAATATTCTCATCGTTATCGATTGTTCCACTGTAGTATTATCAAAAGAAAAGTATTCAACGCTTATGGATGATATAACATCTCTGTGAATGCCGTCGTTACCGGAGACTGAAAATGAATATCCTTGACCCGGTCTCACTGCGTTAGTGTAGAGATCACATCCTTTTTTAATGCTAAATAATGAAAGCGTATATTCGGTCGTGGATTCCTTTATAATTTTACATTTATAATCACCAACAATATCTGGGTCATTTGGTTTAACGTCCGCAATCTTACCAATTGGTACTTTATTATTAAATGCATAAACTAGAACATGAGCAGATCTAGGAGACGGCGGATTATCATTTCTGTCCAATATTTTTATGAATATGGTATAACTTGATCTCATTACTGGTGTACCACTATCTTCTATCTGAATTATTATTTCTAATTGTGGTGTTAATTCTCTATCAATTGTTTTAGTTGTCAATAATACGCCCGTATGTTTATGAACCTTTACATAATTTTGATGGTTGCCACCAATTATAGAATATGAGAATGGTGCCCCATTTGGAGGCAAATCCGGATCTTTTGCTGACAATGTAATTATGCTGGTATTGGGCGGTTCATTTTCATAAACAGCACCATTGAAATTTGCCACATCAAATAATGGACCATTGTCATTTATATCGGTAATCGTTATTTTTACTGTAGTTGTTCCAGTTTGTGGAGGTATACCGGTATCAATTGCACCTACTATTAGTGAATATGTAGGTATTGTTTCTCTGTCGAGTTGACGAGACACTTCAATTTCACCATTTTGGGGATCGATTCTAAAGTCTTGATTTTTATTACCACCAATAACAGAGAAACTAAATTGATTGTTTTGTGGGCGAACATCTTTATCAACTGCTTTGACTTGTATAACTTTTTGCCCAACTGTCGCAGATTCAGAAATTGTTGCTTCGTAATAATTTCTTAAAAATTCAGGGGGATCATTACCGTCTTGTATTGATATTATAACTTGAGCTTCATCTGTATCATTACCATGAATGCCACCAGAATTTTTTGCCAACACTGTTAAAACTACTCTGTTTTGGGTTTCTCTGTCTAAGTATCGCGCTACCCTAATAACTCCAGTTTGTGAATTAACACTAAACCCTTTATCATTACTAGAGCCAACGAATAAGTAATAAATTATTCCATCATCCCCACTGTCTTGATCTGTAGCTTGAATTATACCAACATTTGTGCCAACGTCAGCTGATTCAGAAACATCAAAATGAAAAACAGGTTGAATAAATTTGGGATAAAATTCGTTTACACCAGTGATGTGAACGACCACTTCAGTATAACTACGCATAACAGAATCTGGATTTTCTGCCATTACTTCTAATTTGTATGATGTCTTTTCTTCGTAATCAAATACTTCTTTAGAAAATATTTCACCTGTATTAGCACCAATATAAAACAAAGTTGACATTTCATTTTTAATATGATATTTTACGACAGAATTTTTTGGTGAATCAATATCAACCGCTTGTACTTTGAAAATAAAACTGTTCAATGGTGAATTTTCTGCTAGATATGCTTCATAATGTGATTGTTTGAATTGCGGCGCATTATCGTTTATGTCTGTTAAAATTATTGTGACTGTTGCTGTTGTTTCTTTTGGCTTAAAACCTAGATCAGTGGCAGTTATATTAAGTCGATATTCTTGAATTTCATCATAATCAAGAGGCCGAAGAATACTTATTGTACCCAAAACTGGATCAACTTTGAATTCTTTTCCAGAATTTCCAGATGATATCGCGTACCTAATTATGCCATTAGGTCCAACGTCATCGTCGTTAGCTTTCAGGGTTAGTATTGAAGAACCAATCGGTTCGTTTTCAGGAACTATTACTTGATAACTAAGAGCAGTAAATTTAGGACTGTAAATATTTTCACCCGTTACAACGAATACCAACATGGTCTCATCGGACTGTGGAGGAATTCCGCGGTCAACTGCTTTTATTTTTAATTCATAGTATTGACCAGTGGAATAAAACTGTTTATTTACAAAAACCCACCCATCGGTTTTCTCAATAGTAAAGAAAGCAGTTCCATTTCCGCTAGAAACATAATATTCTATTTCTGCATTTATTCCGAAGTCCATATTATCCTCTGCTGTAAGTTTAATAATTTTTTCCCCTAAAACGGCGTCTAGAGGTACTGGTACAAATTTTTCATGGTCTTTAAATCTTGGCTTATTGTTATTGGCATCTACGACATTGATTGTTACCAAACATTCAGACGACATCGGTGGCTTTCCATTATCAGTTGCAACAACGATAACAGAATAAGTATTTTCCGGCGACAAGTTAATCGATGTTCTTTTATAGTTCATCATAAACTTGCTTAAAATTTCACCAGTAGCTGGATCGATTGTAAACAAGTCTGAAGTTTGCTGTAATGAATACGAAATAATAGAGTTAGGGCCCTGTTTATCCTTATCAGTAGCGATAACTTGACCGACAAAACTGTTCTTCTTCTGTAATTCCGGAAAGTTAAAACTGTAATAAGAATATTCAAATTCTGGAGCATTATCGTTCTGATCTTGTATTGTTATAGTAAGAGGCGTCTCTGATCTCCAGGCTCCGTCAATAGCTGCAACTTTTAGAATATACTCATCTTGCAACTCTCTGTCTAAGGGTCTTGCTACAGTGACGTTTCCACTTATTGGATCAATCAAAAATTTTTCACCCATATTTTCAACAAAACTGTAAGAAGCGTTAGCATTGGGTCCTGTATCAAGATCGGAACTTGTAACTCTTATGACAAATGAACCAATTTCAGCATTTTCAGTTACATTGACACTGAACAATCGTGTAAACCTTGGAGGGTTATCATTTTTATCCAACACTGTAACAAGTACTGTTGACGTTCCAATTAATTGTGGAAGACCGTGATCAACCGCTTCTACTAAAATTTCATAAAAAGGTATGGATTCTCTGTCTAAAGCAATGTTCGTATAAATTTCCCCACTTTCTGAATCAATTTTAAAAGTTTCTTCATAATCATTAATGAGTTTGTATGATATTCTTCCATTTTCATTAGAATCATCATCCTGCGCTTCAATTTTTACTACTAGCTGCGGCGGAGATTCCTCTTCTAAGACTGTGGCGTTATATAACAAAATTTCTATATTCGGTGCATTATCATTTGCATCTGTAACTTTTATTTCTATTTCTATAAATGATTTTAATGGTGGATCATCTGAATCCCTGACCTCAAACCAAACTTCATATAATGGCATAGTTTCGTAGTCTAGCCCTTTACCCGTTATAAATACTTCACCACTAATTGGTTCTACTTTTAAAGCATCGCCTATGTTTCCTCCTGCCACAGAATATTGTAACAGACTAGTAGGACCTTTTTTGGGTGATACGGCAGATAACCTTGTAACCAAAACTCCTTCCGAGGTATCTTCGGAAAAAGTAAATGTTAGTTTATTTGTAACAGTAAATTTAGGAAAATTCTTAACAGACTTTAGTATCAGCATTAAGTCAGCTGTATTCTGCCTTGAGATATTACCACAATCAGCTGCAACTATTACTAAATTAAAAGAAGATTTATTAGTGTCTTTCAACTTAACAAGGCTTTCTTTAGCTTTTATTACACCCGTTTCTTTATTTATACTAAAAAATTCTTGGTGCTCTCCTTTTAAATCGTATATAATCTTTTTATTTAAACCAATATCACTGTCTTTTGCTTTGATTCCAAATATAAAGTCTCCTGGAAGAGTCCGATCCGAAATATAGGTCTCATATGTGGACTGTTGAAATATTGGAGTATTATCGTTTTCATCCTCCACCACAATAGTCACGTTAGCTGTAGCTGTTCGTGGGTCGGTTGTAGATGAATCTTGTGCCATAATAATCAAATAGTAAATATCCCAATCTTCTCTATCTAAGGTTGAATTAGTAGAAATTTCTCCAGTTGTTGGATCAATTACAAATCTTTCAGATTTTTCGCCGAGTAGACTATATCGTATTTTAGCATTATTCCCAATATCCTTATCAATCGCTTTTGGCTGTAAAATTATGGTACCCGCTGGCATATTTTCTCTAACACTTGTTTTATAGCTTTGTCTTTCGAAATCTGGACTATTATCATTAACATCTTGCACGAGGATTTTTACAGTACCAGAACCTGTAAGCGGGGGTGATCCTGAAAGTTAATAATCAACGATGAACAATGATAAAATTGATAGTTAAGTAAAAGGAAGAAAAGTTTTCTTAAGGTAATCAAATAAAGTATAAATAGATAAATATAATAGTAGGTAGGTAATAAATACAACTATTGATAAATATTAATAATTTTCTAATTTTATAACCAAATCTTTGGAAGCTTTCGTAAAATTCGGGTAACGTAGTTATTCTACAGTTTCATAGCAATATGATGCCTTCCTAACCGACTCCGACTACGGCAAAAACTGCGCAAAATCGATAATTGTGCCCAAAAGTACACTGAAATACGTAGGTAATCGCTCGTCTTCGCCTTTCCATATTTAAACTAAAGTTGTAAGTTTATTAGTACACCAATTATCCATTTAAAATCTATTTTAAATTGCAAAATTCAAATTGCCATCTATTGCAATTTAAATGTATCACAACAAAATCCAACATGTCCAAAAGACCAATAATTTGTGTGGTGTTCAAATTTTGTCTACAGTAGAATTTCGAACACAGAACTCAATAGCGTTATCTTATAATAGTCTCGCAATCAATAATAATACTATTCGGTATTGTGTAGTAATTCACTTCCATATAAAATTGTGTAAATTTACCTGTATCCATGGCCACAAGAGATAGTGTGTATTCATCCTGTGTTTCCCGATCTAACGTGCGTAACAGAGAGATTTGTCCCGAAGATGCATTTATTTTAAACAAATCAGCGTCCCCTTCTTTTATAAAGTAACGTACTTGATTGTTAAACGGTGGTGAATCTGCATCATAGGCTCGAACGGTAAGTATGAAACCTCCGTTAGGAGGTATTATATTTTCCATTACGTAGGCTAAATAAGGTGAATCTAGGAAAGTAGGAGGGTTATCGTTAATATCTTGTATGGATATGGATAACTCAGCAGTGTCAAATCTTATATCATCCTTTGCACAGTCCTCTGTTCTGACTGTAAGTATATAACGAGACTTTCTTTCATAATTGAGGTTCTTTGCCACTCTTACGATTCCAGTATCTTCGCTTATACTGAAATCTCGATTTTCGTCACCTGATCCAATAGAATATCTAACTCTTCCATTTGATCCCTCGTCTACGTCAGTTGCTGAAACCTGAAATAATAATGATTGAATTGAATTGAAAAAATATGAGAGAACTAAATTGAAAAATATCGTTATTATAACTAATTGAAATATATTGAGATTTAATAAAAACATATTTGTCCAGAACATACTTTCTGTGTAGGATAGAACTTTGAAACTACGACTTAGTTTTCAACTATTGGATTTGTTAACGGATGATTATTTATTAATATTGTTTAATGTTTAATAAATCTTACAATCTCTGTAATAACATAAATTATATTAACTTATACTCACTTGTAAAACACTTGCCCCGATACTAGCATTCTCTGGAACCGAAGCACTGTATTGTTTAGGATCAAATACTGGACTATTATCATTTTCATCAAAAATTTTGATAATTATTTTTGTTTTAGTAACATTTGGTGGATCCCCTCTATCTTTAGCAGTAACAGATATCGTATAGATAGATTTTAGCTCTCTGTCTAGTTTCCCTGTAGCACGCAGAATTCCGTCGACATTTCCAAGGGAAAAATAACCATTGATATCTGGGTCTGGCTCCATAAAGTATTCAATGTATCCATTTCTTCCTTCATCCTTATCTATTGCTTTTATAGTCATTATTACAGTATTTAGTGGAATATTTTCAGATACAGTAGTCATATTAGGAGTTATGAATTCCGGAGCCATATCGTTGACATCCTTTAATAGTATGGTTACCTTCAAAAATATTATTAATTTATATGATGCAATGAAACTACATTATTCCAAACAAATGTGTAATGAAATTATCAATATTAATGACATCTTATTAACCTAACCTAACCTAACAAAACAAATAAAGTATTAATACTAAATGCAAAAGTTTTCTAATAGTGTAAAATAGAATGACATACTCGTAGTACTCGCAGATTCTAGATATTGATTAAAATTTTGAAATGGAAAATTCAACGTGTCTATTTTACAATAAATCAGTTAAACCTAAAATGATCATCAAAAAGTTAATCAATAGTGGCTTTTTAAATTTTTTTTTCGGACATAAAAATTCACTTCTTCATCATCATCATCATCATTTCAGCCTATCAGAAGTCCACTGCAGAACATAGGCCTCCCCCAAAGATTGCCACGAAGCTCGGTCCTGAGCCACCTACATCCATCGACTTCCCGCAACACTGCGCAGGTCGTTACTCCATCTTGTGGGGGGTCGTCCTACACTGCGTTTGCCTGCCTACGTGGCTGCCACTCGAGAACCTTTTTTCCCCAGCGGTTGTCAGTTCTGCGAGCTATGTGGCCGGCCCATTGCCACTTCAGCTTGCTGATCTTTACGGCTATGTCGGTTACCTTAGTTCTTCTGCGGATATCATCGTTGCAGACTCTATCACGCAGAGAAACACCGAGCATAGCCCTTTCCATAGCGCGCTGAGCAACTTTGAGCTTTCTCATACGGCATAAAATTCACTTAATCGGTTTTATTCACCTAACTTTGCTTAGTGAAATCTGCTTAATCAATTACTTTTGTATTAAATCTTAGACTAGTATTGATGTACGATTATTAGAATTGAGTAACTTTGAGCTTATCCACAGCCTGCAGTGAAAGACCACGTCTCGGTTCCGTAAGTCATCACTGGCAACACGTACTGGTTGTACACTTTGGTCTTGAGGTTTTGAGGTATACTCTATAATATATATTTAAACTACAGATACGACCTTTTTAAAAAAAATCTCTTTTAGTTTTTTTTAAAAAGTTTTTTTTGATTGCCTTTTACGAACGAAACAAAAATATAAGAGAAATAGAAACTTAACATTAAATTTATTGACGTTAAAAAAATAGATCTATGCTGACAAGAAATTATTTAAGTATACATAACTTGAAAAGAAGAACAAGAGCCTGTTTCATTTGGCAAGAATTTGTAAGAGAGAATATTCCATCCTTTTCCAAATGGCAACCTTACGCTTTCGTGGTACATCTTACTTAAGGGAACAAATAAGGCTTTGGCCACAGACTGGTGAAGGAACGGTAAATTAAAAAAAATTACGAATCCAAATTCACAGACTGGTGATGGTGTGCATCATTACCGGCACCAGCTCTGCACTCACCAACCCGCTTGCTAAGCGTAACGAGTATGAGCAAACCTCCCAGGTGTTGAGTATTAACGAATTTTAGTAGAGTTGTCCGAAATGTAACACTAACTTGTAAAAGTAAATAGGTATGTAAGCACTATATTGGACAATAAAGTCTGAGACGTTTCTTCGACAGCTACGACATATTTACCTGAACGGTTGTAGACAACTGCGGCTCAGGAGATTTCGCCAAATCTTTCGCCGTTACAATTAAATTATAAATTGGTATTTTTTCCCTATCTAATAATTTACTCGTTCGTATTGTCCCATTAGATGAAATTTTAAAATCTTGTGCATCATCACCAGATGTAATGCTATATGTTATTTTTCCATTGAATCCTAAAAATGGCAAATGTTTAAGGTAAAACGTAATAAAACAATCCGATTTAAGTTACCACTTTTGGGGTACATTGTTAGTACATATGTACGTAAATATTATATACAAATGTGAATCCGAAGATGCAATAAAAAAATCAAATTATTTTTACACTGTTCTTTTCAATAAAATTTCTAATTTAACTTAATAAAAAAACTTAAATTTACCTGAATCCATATCTGTTGCACTTATCGTTACGACTGAAGTTCCAACTGGAACGTCTTCTAGAATTTCGTTAGAAAAACTCATAGGATCAAATATAGGCGCATTATCATTAAGATCTACCACATTGATGTAAACTGTAACAGTACCGGAAAGGGATGGGTGACCATTGTCCTGCGCTTGGGCCACCAGTATGTAGTGCTGTGTCTGAAAATAATCAGAAAATTTAAATATTACACATTACAGTACGATATATTATGTAGATGGCCTTGGAAGATTTGGACCACGGAGACGGCGGTTAGTTAGAAGGGTATTGTGCTTGATTGTTACGATTAAAACATCCGTGACGTGTGATAGGTAGGCGGTGGTAGTGCGATCGCCAAGCCGCTTGTCAGGCGTGGCGATTATGATCAGTCTTCCCTATGGGCGAGCAATGAGGATTATTTAAATGGTATTAAATAAGAAGAAGAAACGTATTGCAATATCGGTATTCAATATTCAATGAACCGACATTTCTACACTACCAAGAAAATTAATCTTTAAACTTAATTTTGGATCTGATATTGAAAGAATAATTTCTATGCCATTGGCTTCTTTAGCCAATACACCGTACGCAACTGGTAGTGTATTAATTTAATACATACATCCTGAAATAATTGATTACAGAAGTTCTTTTAGTGTCAACGAAATTGAAAATATTCTGAATTACTGCGTACCTCGTTATTTTAAAAATCTCCGCGGCATTCAGATTTTCCATATAATAGGTCTTCAAAACCTTCCAACTATGACAAGCTACCTCATTCGTGGATCGTGAAGCGAGATGGCGATTTTAAAAAAAACAGGCAGTGGTCGCGGAATCCGGCCCATGGATGTTTTGCAGACGGTCGCTTTGTCTGACATTGTTCGTGCCTTAATTTCGATGGCGAATCGAGTGGGCAAATGCCGAATATGATGCGCGACGCGAAAAAACTGTACCGGGATGAAATTAGCAGCTCTCTAGCGAGGTACGCGGAATTGGCGGGCGGTCGGGCCAACGAGTGCACAGCAAATTGTTTTTACTAATTAACAGAGTCGGCTGACTTGATGAGGCGGGAGAGACAATCTCCATTTACACGCATGTATCATCACTACACAGCTCTCACGCTTGATACATATTTTTAACTCGTTTTAAGAATATATTTCAATATTAGGTAGTAGGTAACGTGTTAAAATAGCATAAGTCAACGATAATAGAAACGTAATAACGTTTTATAACAATCGTAATATAAATAAGATCATTTCGCTTTTGAATTGCAGAGAATTTCTTCGCATTTTCTAAGTGCATAAAATATAAAAATATGGGCATGGGAAATTTAACGACTTGTTCTTATAGACGTATTGGTGAGTATTACAATAAGCTGGTTACGGTACAAGGTTCTGCAATAACTCGTTAACCAAGCTTTAAGACGCATGTGGAACTTTAATAATGTCCATAGACATGCCATGGGCCACACTCATACGTAAGTCCCTTAAAACACACATACATACCTACTTTTTGCTGTTCGTAATTTCCGTTATGTCATATGTCATTTCTATACATATATTTTTTATGTTTATATGTTCCTAGTAAGGTATAACGGAAATTTATTTTTTCAATTCACGTTATTTCTGCTTCGTTGTGAGGCTTGCTTTAATTTGATAGTCCGGTGCCGGCACCAGTATAATAGTTAAGAGCAATTTTAAGTGCTGAATTTACCATGTGTTCAACAGTGGAGGGAAACATCGTGAGAAACTATAATTTTGCAGAAACTGTTATGAAAAGAAAATATTAATTTCGTCAAAATGTCAGCAGAGATCTGTATTTTTTAAGTCCACCAAGCCCCGACGGGCGAACCGTTCCTGGTTCTAAAAACCTCTCAAATATTAAGAGGAATCCTTTAGCCAGCATCACTACCTTTAATCGTTTACCTGTTTAATAAACCCTGCATAAATTAAGGACATAAATAAAAAAACAAACAATAAGGTACTTACCTATTCACACACTTAAAAAAAAATATATTGCTTAACTATTTACACATGAAATGCAATGTTACATTAATACATTTAGTTTATTTTAGTATTACTCACAAAGTAACTTAAGAAGTATGAATGTAAAAAAACTTATTTAAATATATTATGTTTTAATAAACCGCTGTTTATTACTCACACCATTCACAGATAAAAATGTTAATTAGACTAAATATGTATAATATTTCCATATAAAACGTGAAATAAATTGGTTTATTATAAGATTTGGTCCCCTAAGTAAAACGAGAGAGTTTGAATAAAGGCTCGTAAAAAGACTGTAATTATATCTAATGAATATGATAGACGCCGCAAATCGAAACTCGTTTTATTTCCCTCTCTTTAGATGTTCGGACAATATCTCTTCTCCGCAGCGAATAAAGCGACCTTCAATGAATATAGGCATTGGACGCGTACCGCTGTGTTCATCCCGCACAGACTTGCATTAAAAACCCGCTCAAGGGCAACATCGTCCTTCGTTTCGGAATTGCGCATCTTACCTACAACATGCAATATTTTACACGGCTTGTAATAAATTTTACTTATCCTTATCTTATTTTTACGCCCAAAAGGCATTCTGGTAAGTGACTCGAATTATATTTTAAAAGTACGGTAATTGTGCTCTTGTCCTTGGTTCTTTCCCTTGAATTAACATAATCTTAAATATCTCAAGTACATCGTACCTACCTTTGAATTTTTGAATTTTGAAACTACCTACTTGAAATAGTTTAATACTCCATCGTGCTTCTTTTAATTCTCTTGGTGATTGTATGGTACTTAGTTTTTTTATAAATCATACTTCTTTAGGCGTGTTATGAAAACATAATAAGAATGAAGAATGTGAATCTTTATGATGCACGCACAGGTTGACATCAAAATCTACAGGACGAAGTTTCTCGCTAAATCCGAAGAAGAGCGACAACAACTTCATACAAAACGCTGTTCAGTAACGCCATCTGTATTTAATCACGCCTGAGAATCATTACATCTATCAGGCGTATATAAGTACACATATTTTGTAATTAGTAAAAATAACCTACTCCGCTTAATTGTAAGAGGTGATCAATATAAAAAATCCTCCTTAGCAAATAAGTTACTGTGTGATTTGGTCTCGACCAATTTCGATAGATATTCTGCCATCTTTCGGTCTTCAGAGCCTCATTTTTGGATAGAACGCTATCAGGGGATTTGTCAAGCTAAAATTTAGTTTCGAAAATATTTTTTAATTTATCATTATTTTCGCGAAAAAATTAATAGCATAAACAATAGATAGCTGAAAATATTTTCTTCAAATCCAAATACCACACGATCTTCAGTTTAAAATATTCCTTGGTTACTAGCAATTTAATGTAAACTCGATTGATTAAAAGCTTGAATCTGTCGGGAGTAAGCCTTCTGATTTATTTATAAAACGATATTTTTTTTAATTGAATTGGTGTGTCAGACGATCCAACAGTTCACCTGATGGTAAGTGGCTAATGAAGCCCATATCCACCTGTCTACAAGTTCAATTGGAGGATGTTTCAGTAACGTTGTCACACTTGAGATACTGTCTCTGTATACCCTTAACAGTGAAACTCATCTGTGGGTGCACTGCTGATTGGCGGCTGGATTATGTAAGAGAGTGAGATCCAGACTAGGCCGAGAAAGTGCCAACCACCGTGTAGCAACTACTACTACTTTATAACAGAAAATTGATAATCCTTTAGCCCAGTAAACGTATCAGTTATAGAAATAACCACGAAACCTATAGTCACAATGTTCAAAATATATGACTTTTGTACGACCTTTTAACATCTTAAAGTGTTCTTATTGCCATGACCTTATCCTTAATTTTTTATAGGGTAAATTTCGAATACTCCATGACGTATGCGATTTAATAGTTATATTATCCTGGGCCTTTTTTCGATCATACATAGATTTTTATAAAACTTTGTCCAGATCTTTGTCGCAACGAAGATTTTATTAGTTGGGTTCTAAAGTATAATTAATTGGATGAAATTCGCTGTCTCGTTGTAGGTTTCACGCTTGACGTCTCTCTAACGATTAAAAAAAAGTACTTTCCGAAAATGCCTACATAAGAATAGTTTGTTTTCATTAACATTTAAATAAGTTATGACGTGTTGCGACAATAGAAATTATTCTATTGTTATGACATGTTAAGATATAATCAAAAGCTATAGCTTTTGTAATTAAAAGTATAATGAACGCAACAATTTTTACAAAAATTATAATGTAATGTTGTCTGTATTTTGAAAGTTAAGAAAGTTAAAGGACTTTGTAGGATTAATTTATCTAATTTTCAAAAACATTTTACCATATGATTAAAACAAGTTGTCCAATTATCATTGGAAGTAAAACACAAAAACTATTTTTAAAATTATTGACCGTCTGATTGTTTGTTCGGACTTGCTACCTAAGATAATACTTAATAATTTAGGATACTTTTAACGCTGAAACATATTAAGGGTCCCTGTGCGAAATTAACAAAAACTATAAAAGTATTTTTTTCATTTTGCCTTAAGTTTTTTTTCATAAAGACCACTATTTTTTTACAGCTAATTAAAATAATAAACTGAATCTCGCCTAGGTTACTATGATAAAGCAAAATGTTCAAAATGATTGAGTATTTAAAATTTATTAATTATACGTAAGACCTTTTAACCGTGTTAACCAATGTGTTTCTATTCAAATTTAATTTTAACGAAATAAGCTTCACTTGAACAGCAAGCGGTCAACGGCCTCATTCTAGATCTATGTTAAGATAATTGTATCAACCGCAAAGTATACAAGCACACGGTAGGAATAAGAAGTGGACGAAAGCTGTCTGAAAGTAAAACCCTCCGCTGCGCTCTATTCATTATCCATACGCGCTTACTCATACACTGGACATTTAAATGGGTGATAATATCGAATTTATATCTTCGTATCTTTCACCATATAAAACAGGAAACCTTCGCAAAGGAAGCTTTCATAGTACTAGTAAAAACTCAACCAAACAGTTAGTAATTCACGTACTCTACGCCTGCTGTGTATCTGCTTATGAGCCGTAGTAGCTAATGGGGCCAGGTACACGCGTACCATGAATTACCCTAATGAAATTGGATTCGAATCCCGGTCCCGGTGCCACACTAAAATTGTTAATTGTAATTTGAAGTACTGAATTTACTATGTACTCGACGGTGAAAGAAAACCTGCATGTATGACAAATAGTAAAAAACTATTTGGGAGACACGCGAAGTCCGCCAGGGTCAAAATGATGATCATGTCCTCCTGGCCGATTTCGCACACGGTGACAACTCCTGAAGACTATCGACAGGTATCAACTGCGCAGGAGACATTATATCATTGTTTATGTTGTTGGAGACGTCGTAATGCGAGATTACACACAAACGTAGAGTTACTCATACGTCTTTACATGGGTTACATCTGATACGGGAAGTATACAGATACATATATACCAGACAGTAGGCCCATGTTGGGTAGCAGTGTAATAGATACGAGGTGTCTGGTACTGCTTTCGTCATCTCAATCGCCAAGCGTGGCGATTATGGCAAGTCCTTTCGTTGGGAGAGGACAACGTCCGGCAGCACTCTGGTGTAATTTTATATAAAAAAATTATAATCTTCGTTTCACTTTTTCAATAAAAGAAACATTAAGTAGTTAAAGGCTTCAGTGAAAAATTAAGTAAGACCAGACAGATACGTAGATCTAGTTAACATCGAAACAATGTGTGAGTCTGTTCCCATAAATACTTTATTTGTAAATTCGCTAAGCTACATATAGCGTTCAACGTCCCGATCCAATATGCCAAGGTCTAGATAATAAATATATATGAGCTGCTTCAATAAATGCCTTTTTATTGCTATGTGTGTCGAGCAAGAATCAAAATGGATTGTTAACTTTAGACATGAGAATATTGATACGGCTAAGGTCTTGGTTTCGTAATACATATTTCGTTGTTTTAGCCATTATTTCAATACGAGCACTTGTGATAGTCGGCGCGAAGTAAGAAATATCATAGTTAATCTGTGTTTTATAATTACGACCTCGAATTTCTTTTCTTATTTCAATTGGTGTTTTTTTTTGTTATGAAACATTTGTATACATATAAATACTAACAATACAAGGAAGAAAGAATAACGGTAAATTTACCTCTTCGTAGTCGAGCCGGGCGGTCAAAGTAAATACCCCAGTTTGCGGATTCAACGAGAACACGTCGTTAGCCCAATCGGAGACAACAGTGTAAGTTAATTGAGCGTTTGGTCCTGAATCCAAATCGGCCGCAGCGACTGTCCCAACCACAGAACCTCTGGCAGCGTTTTCCGGTATATCGAATGAGTAAGCACTTTCTTTGAACATCGGAGGATTGTCATTTGTGTCAGTTACCTGAAATTTTATATTTTAATTATTAAATAATCCAATATCTTCTCATAAACTAAATCAAGGTTAATAAAAAAAACCTTTTGATAAACATACCAACTGTGTACCAAGTTGATGATCAAATTTTAAATTGTAAACATAAAAGCAATCAAAAATGTTTATACGTTTTACTATATTTTGTACGTGGTACAGACAAGCGACAGCTTTTGCTGCTGCTCGAATGGGCCAGCTCGACCGGTTTGGTACCAAGGCCTCGCAGAATACCGGCGTGAATTAGAGGCATCTTCCGCTTTCTGCGTTGAGTGAGGTAATCGGAGGCCCATTCCCCTTCCGCAACCTCCCTTTCACTTCCCAAATACCCTCAGGGCTGGCAACGCACCTGCAACACTCCTGGTGTTGCAGATGTACGTGAGCGGCGTTCTCTTACCATCAGGTGAACCGCTTGGTCATTTGCCGCCTTTCCCACAAACCAAAAATAAAAAAAAAAAGTCAGTACGGAACTGCAAAAAAGCTAACTTCAACAAATGTAAAAAGTTTTTTTATGTAAATGTAAATATTTTTTTGGGGACAATTGTAGTATTCAATATTTCATTAGCATTTAAGAATTTGTTTTTATTTATTTATATATATATATATATATATATACTGGAATATCTAGTTATAAATTATGTCTGATGCTGAATCGTACTATTCCTCATTGGATTCAGACCTTTCTTTTAATTCTTATGATGATTCCATTAGCGGTAGCGTATCTAATTTACACGAAAGACCTTACAGAGTTTTTCAAATTGTGATAAATTTTTGAAATATCTGCCACATTAACGTTCAAAACATTCCAAACCACTTTTCGGAGCTTGAATTGTCTATTTCATCTAACGGTATTCTTGCAATTTTAGTCTCTGAAAGTTGGTTAAAACCATCTCTGCAATCAAGCCTCTACAATATACCCTCCACCGTGATTCGTTCTGATTGGGAATGATCGCACCGTGAAGGGTGGAGGTGGAGTAGTCATTTATTTGCGGGCATCAATTCGGCATAAGATAGTGTTAAGGTCTCCTTGTCAGTATTCTGCCTCTTCAGAGTTCTTATTCGTTGAACTAGATATCACGGGTACAAGGATGATCATAGTCGTAGTGTACTGTCCACGTTCTAGTGACTATTTCGCCTCTTTGGAAATGGGTCTCGATAATATTATCGATAGTGTGTGTACTCAGAGCAGATCAGAGATCTGCTCATGATCATGGGGATTTCAATACCGATCTGTTAAAAATGTCCCATTGTTCGACAAAGCTTCAAACAATCCTAGAGTCAGTCAATCTCTCCGTACTCCCATTAAAGGCAACTCATCACAATGTTGGTACCGATGACTCACTGATAGATCTTATTATCACTGCTTCGCCTGACCTGACTGTGTGGAAACACATGGTGAGATACCCGCGCTGGGATTTTCTCGTCTCGATTTAATTTATGGTTCATATAAACTCAAACCTCCTAAGCCTGCTCCGTGGATGACTTAGGGTATAAGGATAGAAATGACCAATCGAAATAGATCTTTCCTAAGATTTAAGACAGATCGCACTGACGTGAGGTGGTCGTTATTTAAGAAGGCCCGGAACAGGTGCAATCAGATAGTGTGTGCCGCTAAACGCCGATATTTCCATAATTAATTCTTCTCCTACTGATGTGTGGTAATTTCTAAAATCTATCGGAGTTGGAAAACTAACCATTCTGAATTGTGGTCCCTCTACATCACTTGAAGAGATCGATCATCATTTCGCATCTCCTCACACAATGGATCCCAAAATCCGATCTCAAACAATAGCTTCTATTGTGTTAATGCAATCTCTGCTTTCCAGAGTTTTCATTTTCTCCTGTTGACCAGGACGAAGTTAAGAAGTCTATATTAGCCACTAAGGCAGTGGGTTGTGATGAGGTTAGTAGGTTTATGGTTGTCACCATATTAGATTGTATTCTCCCGGTAATCACACATATCGTAAATTTTTCACTCGATTCCGGTCAATTCCCTACCCTCTGGTCAATGGCTCATGTACGACCGCTTCCTAAAGTTCCAAAACCCACCCTCCCGAATCAATGTCGCCTTATATCCATTCTGCCTTTTCTTTCCAAAGTTTCTGAAGCCTGTGGACACAAGCAAATTTCCTCCTTAATAACAAAAAATAGCCTTCTGAGCCCTTATCAGTCTGGGTTTTGCTCCGGTCATAGCACCACCACTCCCTTAAACTTTCTGATGATGTAAGCCATTCAATTTCGCACCCTTAACCTTTAGAATGGTTTACGTCTTATCTTCGTGGGTGTCAGCAGTCAATTAATGTAGGAGAAATTATCTCGTCTTAGGTTAATGTAGAAGAAGCTAGCGTTCCGCAAAACGGTATACTCTCTCCTATTATTTTCACAGTTTTCAATTAACTTCTTCACTTGAATGAATTGCCTGTACACTAAATTTAACACTAAGTTTAAATTTGAAAATGATTAAAGATTAGGCTACATGTTATGGAGTACAACTCCACACAGTCCATAGGTTAATCCTGTAAAATGTTAAGCATTGCTGGTTGGTAGCTCGAGGCTGCTGGCTAATATTGATGTTGAGAATTTTCCTCCTCTTCATTATAATAATATATTGATACCTTGTTCAGTAAATAAACTTGGTCTGCTCATAGACTGTACTCTGAACTTGCAAAGTCATTGCCATCTTACGATCCCTTTATCGTCTAAACCATTTCCTTCGACTTCAATCTAAGCTTTTACTTGTCAAAACACTTGTATTACCCATTATCGATTATGCAGATGTATGTTACCCAGACCTATCCCAAGACTTTCTTAACAAGCTAGAGCGCCTCTCTAATAATGTATCAAATTCATTTTCGGTCTGCGAAAGTACGACCACGTGGCTTTTTATAGACCTCAGCTTAACTGGCTGATTATTCGTCAGAGGCGCAATTCACAAATTCTCCTTCTTTCTCCATTTTAAATGATCCATTTTCGCCTTCTTATCTCAGAGATAAATTCCAGTATCTCTCTTTATCTAATTATGGGGTTCTTAGATCTTCTAATAAGATTTTACCGGCTTCATTGGTAACTTCTTCACTGTACAGGCTACTCTGCTATGGAATTCCATGCCCGATCATATAAGACAAGCGTCCAGTAAGTGCTCTTTTAAAAGACTGATTCGAGAGCTTTTATTGAAAACGTCTAATGTGCCATGATGCTGTTTATTTTATGACTGCTACTGGCAAAAGTATGTATGTATATATGTTAGTCTATATTTGTATATATATGGAAGTATGTATGTATATGATTTTATGTATTTCATTAGACTTTATTTATGTAATACATGTACAAATATTTACGTATATTACATAAATAAATAGTTAGTTGCTTAGTAAGTGGTTCTCTAACATCTTTTTGCGCCTACCATAAAAACTCAGCATACTCAGGTTGACTGGTAGAAAATGCCTATAAGCATTAAGTCTGCATAAAAGGAATGCAAAAGAGTTTATTTAAATTAATGTAGGTGGCTCAGAACCTTTGTGGCAATCTCGGAGGGATGTTTACGTTTAGTAGTGGACTTGTGATAGGCTGAAATGAAGAAATGATGAAGGAATAACGAAATACGAGGTTTTCCTTGATAATAACGAAGATCCCATCTTTGTTATGCACTGTGATACTTTAATATTTGGGGATGAAATTATCCATCCGTCAAAAACACAATTCAGAAAAACCCTAAATCGTCAGTTTTACTTACACCTTACTTAGGTCTCTCTTACTGTAAAATCTAATAATCTATAAAATCTATAGAATTCGTAACTGGCGCCTAGTCTCTAAAACTTTTAATATCAACCATAGTACTAAAAAAAAGTCTAATTAAAAATTAATCCTAGTCTTAATAATAAATTTCGAAGCAGCGCAAGTATGAAGCGGCAACTTATTCCGCCAGCGGCACCGTACTGTATTAACGACCGATGCTGCATATTGTAAAATATTTAAAATCTTCTCACGGACGAAGATAAAACGAACGCAATTCGAATTAATTGCACTAGTCGTTATCGCTGGATGCTAAGCAAAATAACTACTATAACATGTATCTCTATAAAGCCTTAAAAAAGTGTATTCGTACCTGAACCACGATTGTCACGTCCGTGTATTGCATACCATCATCGGCTCTCACTACAACTTGGTATTCCGATATCGTTTCTCGATCCAAAGGCTCCTTTAGGGTTAGTACACCGGTGTTTGAGTCTAGTGTGAAAGGTGTTGGTTCCTCCGACTGTATGCTGTAGGTTATGCTGCCAATTGTGTCTGGGTCTTCGGCCACTATAGTGGTAATCTTCTGGCCTGGTGCAAGATCCTCTGATGCAAAATAAGCTGCCGGTATATTCTTAAAGTCAGGTGGGCTGTCATTTTTATCGAGAATCATGACCTCAACCTGCAAAAGAAATACACTTCAAATGAATACATCATCAACGTATCAATTGCTTATTTTTTTTTTTTTTTTTAATTTCTCTTTAATTGCAGTGGATACATAAAACTCATGCCAGTAGAGGGTCTACAGAAGTCTCAGAGTAAGCAGAATGCTAACATTTCGAACTGTTAACGAACAAATTATTCTTTATTAAAAGTTGGAGCACCCACCCTTGACAAAATTTGTACATAGTATCAAAAAGTTTGTCAGCATTTCGCCACTCCTACTGCACATAGTATGAAAAGACATTTAATATGATATTAGTCGGCTTTTATGACACCCATCAGAACTGAACAGTACAAGACACAAGGTCAGAAAGGAATAGGGTAATCCTTTAATCCCTACACACGGAATCGCTGGAGCCTCGTTTGTTAGCTAGTGGGTTTCACTTTGTGTATACGTGGTTGGCATTTGTGAAATCGACGGTACAGCATATGCCCCATACAAAAGTTATAAAATTTACTTTAGTAAGCAATTTTAGTTGTATGCTTTAGTTTAGTCTTGTTCGTCTTACGTATTTAAGAATAATGTCCCTGTGATCTTTATTGTCAAATGTATCATAATTTTACTAAACATAAACAAGGTATCCTGTAATTTTTAATACTTTTCATAAATATATATATTTATATTGTACTTAAACTTTAACAATTTAAACATTTTAAACTGTTAAAGATATTTTTTGTAATTGGTGTCAAAAGTGTCCAGCCGTGGTTTTTAGTTACTTATACTACCAACATAAGGTTTTTGCAAATTTTCGCATAATCTTTACTTTTAAGGCAACATGGAACTTTTTTTTTAATAACGAACAGAGATGAGAGATAACTTTAGTTCTGTCTTTAATAAAAGTTAAAAAAACATAGTCAAGTAGTATTGTTGCACGTACACGGATAGTTAGTATAATACTAGCGATCGCCCGCGGCTTTTCCCGCGTGAAGTCACTTCGACTGCCCAGCTCCTACAATAAATAGCATGATCATATATGCATATATTCATTATAACGGTTCGACCCTATTTAATATTGTACTGTGTAATAATAATATGTGAAAGTCCCATCCAAATCCGTCCTCAAGTTTTTTCAGTAATGCGTGTTCAGACAGGCAGAGAACTTTGCCGAAAATTGTTATTTTGGCATTTGTTACGATGCCACAGTCACCACTCACGCCTAATAAATATATAAGCACAGTTTACCCCAAATAAAAACAAAAATATTTAATGTATGTCACGTATATTAAATAATCCTCTTTCTCTTGTCTTGTCTTGTTTTTTTATAGGAACGATTAAAAAAAATATAATTTACAATCAATCGTTGCTTGTCCCTAAAACGTAAACTTTAAACTCTCCTCAAATACATACTAATAGCACAAAATTTTTTGCCGGATAAGTAATTCTGTAATTAAACATTTAGTAAGCATTGACCACAACAAATGGGCTTCAAAAAAGCTAAATGTTTAATTTATGACGTGGGCACAAAATCGTCCGTTTTAACACAGTACAAGAACACAGACGAAATTAATAATTCTAAAAATGCAGCTCGAGAGCGCGTCCTTCGACAAATGTGTGTCTCCACCGATAGAATGACAAAATGAGCCTTTAGGCTCTTCGTATAAAGGAATGCTCACATTTGACGTATTTAAATCGAATCTTTGTTATTTAATCTCAATAAAATGTAATGAAATCGAGTTTAAGTAAACGTGTAATAAGTAATAATTCTCTTTTTTTTTATGAAATAACTTTGCAATATAACAAACTTTGCAATATAACACTAACAATAATTTTATTTCATTGTCCATTAAGAAATCTCAGAAACACTCAATCCTAGAAATTATAACATAAGCAGGTTGGTTCCTAATAGAAGTAGAAATCCGCGAAGCAAGGATTTTACGAAAAACTTCCTGTAACGAGTTCGGAGGTTGGAAGGCAGTATAAAATCCAATGTTTTTGAAGTAAAAGACAACAATTCGTATAACTCGTTTTAACAAAAGAATATATTTACATGAGCACTTTTTAAAGACACAACCCTTAGGGGTGAAGAATAATGGATTAAAGTATGCATGAGAAAGTTTTATTATTAATTAAAAACTTAATTAACATGTTCTTCAAAAAATATTTAATTCTGTTTTCGAATAAGACAATAAAATAAATGATATACAAATTACGAACTTAACGAGAACGAAGTCGCGAGTAATAGCTAATATTATATAGCGACGATATTAACAAAACATTTTATCGACCAAGTTACTAGTTAACCTTACACGAACGCATATAGTTTAATTCTCGTTTGATGAGATATGTTAGATAAGATTTATGAAGGCAAAGTCAAGCTTCACAAACGTGGCCGGTGGACGTTTACAAAAAGCCGTTCGAACAGAACTCGACAAGTCAACAAAGAGACAGCGAAGTAAAAGACTAAAACCACCATCGTTTCGTCATCCGCACTCCGGAGCACGAAGAATTCGGGCCACATTGATCGCAGCCGTCACAGATAAGAAAAGGCCGATTGTAGAGAGTTCCCTGCCCTCACCGAGGATGCTGCGCATTTGTTATGATGACTCAATCTTTTCTTTGTACAAAGATGAGGGTGCCGTCTTTAAATACATAGAATGACCACTCGAGACCCAAACGATATTTTTAACATAATAGTAGCGCTAATTAACGCTGACTATACCTCCATGTTTGTTAAGGGGATATATTGAAATGTGTTAATAAAATTTACTGCTAGATATAAGAAAACTTGAATGCGTGAGAATTTTTCGTTCAATTTTAAATTTTACCTTAAAGCTTACCAATAACACGTCTTACAAAACAAAATTAAACCAAGTTGATACACAAAAGTTTAGTAGCTTCTAAAATTTAACAATATTTAATTCACATCCCAAACCCATAACCGGGCGATGAAGTCAAAAAAAAAATATTTAGGTTTATTAATAATATCCTTTCACATAGTTCGTCTTGTTCCATTGGACCCCCTAGAGTTCATATTGGAAGTAATCGATTAAGGGAAGAGAAATGACAGAACGTCGATTTAGCCGAATAGACGATTAATCAAGTTATGATAATTGATTATTGTCTGCTACTAGATTAATACGAATTGCTTAAAGGTTGTTGTTGTACGGAGAATCGAATAATTTAATTCCATAACCATATGATCAATTTTACAATCCTTCACGGTGTTACTGTTTAAACAAAATAGCCACGCCAAAGTTCATCAGTGTACATAAAACCAAATAACAAATGAGCCTGCGAAAATAAAAAAAATATAAAAAAATTGCATTGCAAGTATCGAAGTGCTACTACAGATAACCGGGATATTAAAATAGCAATACACGTTTTACGCACTTAATTAAAATTGAAGTAGAGTTATTTTACTCATTAAAGTTAAAAATATTGCACGTTTTTAGCTTCCAGTTTGTTTATAGCTTCTCGTGTAGTATTCGTACGTTCAAAACTTTTAATAAAAACCTTAATTAAGTCATCAGTTAGTTGTAGAGAGTTTTGTTTTTTTTAACTTCGTACAGACAAGTGGCGGCTTTTGCAGCACCTCTGGTGTTGCAGATGTACGTGGGAGACGGTAATCACTTACCATCAGGTAAGCCGCTTGATATCATTTATATCTGGAGCGATTAAAAAAGTTAAGGTCTAAGGTAACAATTAAGCGGTAAGAATTTGTATAATTTTTGCAATTTGTGCTTTATACTTTTAATCTTATATTATATGCATTGGGACAATCAGACAGACACTATTTATATTTTATTTATTTAAAAGTAATGTACAGTTCCGGTTTTCAACTAGTATACTTTAACTCTTTACATGTCTAACAATATAATTTCTATTGTTTCAACACGTCAAGAACTATTCGCATAAAAGTGAGAACATGAATTTGCGAGAAGAATAACAAAATTCGACTTCTTACTATTTTTATCTCCTTGCTCGTTAATTATTATGTTTACCCATAATCATATAAAGACAACAATTTATGTATTTACCGTACTATTTTGTGAATAAAACTAAGTAAAGACGCCAACGAATCATCTAGTACCAACACCAAGTGTTCGTTCCATTATCATCATCATCAGTCTCTCATGGCCACTGCTAGACATTGTGCCTTTTCTGGAAAGCGGCGGCAAAAACACAGGGTAGGCAGTTTGGTGAGCGAAATGTTGTGCACCACAATACTTCACGTGTCATAGTAATAGAATTTTTATTTGTGAAACATTTCATGAAATATCCAGTCTGCTGGATTTATGTTCTACATTTCCTGTTGGAGTTTTCGCTATCTGTCATACGAGTAGTTATCTATTTTATCACAACGCTTCATTGTATATACATATTAATAGCGTAAAAATGCCTAAGTAGTCTTAAAAAGACCTGCATGAATATAAAAAGAGTTAAAGAAATATGGGGAAAATACCCAAAGGCAATTATAAAAACAAAGTGAGTCATAACGGCAAACAGCGATGCGCCGGGTCACTCAAAGTTACTAACCCTAATGATTTATGCCAGCTATTACTTACAAATATTACTTCAATGTATATCTATGTGTAGATAGCGATAAATAGAGGCTATTCATCTTGTTCAACGTTAGCAATAAATGTTCAAGTGTTATGTATTTGATAATAAACAATCATTATTACTCTATTAACTCCTTGTTTAATTCCGTAAGTCCCAATTTGGGAGAGGCTAGTGATTAACTACTGCGACTAGAATAATTATGTGATGATGATGATACGTAAACTTGTATATTGTATGATACGTAGCATAGCCCAATGCAAGTGCTGGAGTCTGAAAAATGATGTCAGATTTGTCTTTTTCGACACAGTGCGAAGTAGATTTGGGAACATCAATCATTCGAGTCATTTACCTCAAAATTTTCGACGTAACTCCTTTTATTGCCTCCCTTCATTTTTATGTAATTTCACCTTGCACCTCAAAATACAATGGGGTCCAATCCTTTTATTTAGTCCACCAAGTGATCAATCATTTTGCAATATTAGAAATTACCTCAAAAATGTATTAACTTCGTGTTATTATTGGCGTTATAAGGCATGTATGAAGTATACAGCCATGTCAATCTCAGAAATATATCAGGTAATGACAAAAATTAAAAAAAGACGCCCAAACGCAAGTAGGAGTAATAATCAGTACGACGAAGCAACCAAGTCTGTTGGTTGTAACTATCTTTACAAAATATTAGAGTTATGGGTGGTTGTTGCCTGCCAACGGATATGGTGGCATCGTTTAGGGCTAGCCTCTATGTTTAGAGCGGTTCGTGACCGAAGCTGTGCCGCGTTTGAGCCGCTATTCCCGCGGGGGTCTATACAATTATGTTAGGGTGTCAAAAATATACTTTACAAGTTTTGATCAACTTAAGTGGCAACCCTACCGGGACAGTTTTTAATGAATAATTTTTTGATGATTCGATACCAAAATGTCCAAATACCAAATGATATGCCATGCCACGCACTTCTGCTTTATTTTAACGCCTAATAGGTTAGGGTGCAAACTGCGAAACCCGCCATTCAATTGTTACCGTGAACCACTTCAGATACATTATTACTGGTATTCTTTTAAAAAATTATATTATGTCAATGTATCTTGATAACAATCATACTCGAGAATAAAGACATTTTGTACGTGGTTTCCACGATCTTTAAATAGTTAAATGATTTATTTTTTTAATTATCAAGATATTTTTTTATTAATTCTAGTCGTGTTGCAACTATAATAATTCTATAGCAGCAACACGCGAAGGAATATTGCTATAGTTGAACATATTTCAATAATTATGTAATTTACTAGTATGGCTCTCAAGTTTCAAGAATAGCTTTACCTACTTTTAATATCATCAGTAATAAAATAATTTATCGTACGATAGAATCTCCACTATTTACTTTATCATCACTACTTTTTACTTGGCCACTTTAAAAGAATACATGGCTGGATCTCTATAAAAGTACAGTAATTAAGTATAGAATACCTAAGAACATTTCTACGTAGACGTCCCTGTGCATTAGCATGCAGCTTCGGAGTCCGCCCACACCGCCTATCTGCTGCATCCCCGTAAATATATGTAAAATGAGCACAAAAGTATCCTGGATAATGTGCAGCAGATAAGAGGCGACGCAATTTGCATCGCCTTGGGCACATTGCCCGATATATTTGAGTCTGCTTTTACCAAAATCTCTGACAATGTGGCAGACAGGGGAAATTCTGCTAATTACAATTTTGTACAATGTTGTCTCCTGAATATTCTAGCTAGTACTTTATGGTTGATTTAAAGGGACCTTTGAGTAAAGATCTACGTTGATAATCATACAATAACACACTCGAACGTTGTGTTATACCATTAACCTAATCGTAAATAATTTCGTCGATCGATCTCGTACGGAAGTAATTGCGAGTAGAATTCCTATTTTGACTATAGATGTTGATCAACACATAACGCAATTGTTATACAGAAATTTAGTGCTCAAAATACAAATAGTATGGTAAATAAAGTATATTATGTTTGTTGTAAAAAATATAAAAAAATTGAAAATTTAAAGTACTTTATGTCTGCAAGTGCTATTTTTTTACAATCGTAGTAATTAAACTGCAATACAAAACTGACACTAGCTGTAGTGTTAGTTTTTGTCTGCCAGTGTACATTTCTATATACTTTTTATACGTGCTTTTAATTGCAGATGATTTGTTTTCCAGAAATTCTAAATAATCTGTTGCATTCTTCATACTAAAATAACATTTTATTAATTTATACAAAATCACCCTTTCGTGACTTATGATTCCGAGTTAATGATATTTATTGTTAGTAAGCATGCAAGGATTGGGGCCGTGGGGCAACAACGCCAACATTCTCGATTTTTCCCAAATTTGCAACCCGAGGGGACTATCTTCTTATTACTGTGCGATCAAAATGTATAGTGTAGATTGTATTAAAAGTGTTTCTTTTCATTAGAATAGGAATGCTATAAATTGTTTTGTAAGAATATTTCTCGAAAAATATTGTTTATCAATTATTAGTATATACTGTACATATGTTATATATGTACTAATACCTTTCATTAAAGTTATTAAGACAGACGTTTAATTTAGTAACAGGTAAGTCCACATTCGTAATCAGGTAAGCCTTAAACGAAAACCCTGTAAACAATATTAACTGTCCCGCAGGAAATAAATGAAGTACACGAACCAAAATCACGAGTTGAGAATTTTTCAACGTCGCCCTGGGATCGAGATCTGCACATTTGTAGCGGTGTGCACAAAGGATTTACGATTAACGAACTGAAGCTAAATGAGAGCAGATCATTCTTGTATAACTTTGAATAAGCTTAAAGTTAAAGTGTTAAAAATCAATTGTTTTGCCGATTTACAATAACAAAAGAATAAGCGATTAAAACTTTATCTAAATCCATGAGGAAATAATTAAAAAAAACATTGGAAAATAAAACACTATTAACATATTAAATATGAAAAAGTAAGGATGACCTAGAAACCAAAGATTACTAATTTAATTTTTTATAATATCGGTACAAAACTTTGATCGTAACATCTTTTGTTGCATCAAAGATATCTCTGTTTGCTAGATTTTATCTAGCAATTATAGCAAAATCATCTATCTAGTCATCATCGTGGAAACAATAGATCGGGCAACAAAAGAATTATAGAGTCTAGTGCCAAAACGGCGGTACACGCAGGTGATTCTAGCGATTTATCGGTGGGCGATTTAACCGTTCTGATAATGACGGTACCGGGAGAGGTGAGGCCCCGGGGAGAGGCGATGTCGCAACCAGCTCGCCGATTTCGGTGTGCCCGTCGGTCATCTCTAACGATGAAGCGATAATTAAGATCGGACGTCGGCATTATTTACGCCCGCAGCGTCCTGCCGACCCGGCCGCCACTCGGTCACGACTTTTTCCATGCCGCCCGCAACTATTGTTGCTTTTACTCGTGTACAGTTTAGCTAAACTGACGGCCCGAGCAATTTATCCGCCTTTATAGTATCTATCAGTATAACTGGATTTTTCATAAGACGATCTCGTACATTTGTGTTCTTTTCTTTAATGAAATCAATAATCATCTTATGTTGACGTCTTATTTATTTAGTACATTATGTCAATAAAAATAATAACTTTTAATCAACGACTCGCTACTACAACCTTAGTATTTCTCAGGGACTGAAAGCTAGTGTAATTTAAAATTAAACTATTAAGTTTATTTTTATATTACAATAGTTTTTACACTAGCATTAAACTTTAATTTAGTATAAAAAAAATGTGTAATTAGTTTGATTATGACTGAAATAGGAACTCTGGACCCTTGATTGATAGGCAGGACGCTGACCAATATGTTATGTGATCGTTTTCCAAGATATAAAGTAATAATAACAATTACTGTCTATTTTTTCTGAGACCGAACTATTTGCAATTATTTTATTATTATATTTTATATTTATTATTATTTAATAGTGTGTAATTCTTCTTCTTCTTATGAGTACATATAAAAATGAATGTAGGTGTCTCCGTCTTCTGTGCGTTTCAACGTTAACTACGCTTCTATGTTGTTGCAACTTGTGTGATATTTTTTGATTTAGTATCATGTAATCAACGTACAATAAGTGACGCGCGTGGCGTTTTTGTAACTTGACAAGGTTTAGCAGCAGTAATGTGTTTTAAAATTGAAGACCATGTGAACGAAGTCGCGGGTAACAGCTAGTTTTAGATAAAAGTTACAGTTAAGTTACCCGTTTCAAAATCTAGCCCACCCAGAGATCATTTATGTACATTTAGACAAATGCTAATGGACCTCGTGATAAAAAAAGTTCTATCTACGTCATTGAAATGCCATTAATGTAATGAATAGATAATTTAAAATATAACATCTTATCTATTTATTCGTAGGTTAATTTGTTATATATGCCGAATAATTTATTATTATTAATTCACCAACAAGTTTTTAAATCCTGTTCTGAAAATGCGGCAATCAATAAACAAATTTGGTCACTTTCCGGTTTCATTAAAATTCTCTTTCTAAGCTAAGCTAAGTAGAGCCTCAATTAGGTCTCAAGAACACAATGGGAACAAGATCGTTGTCTAGAGACAAGCTACACGACAACGGCCTGGGGTTCGATTTCCGTTCAAAGAAACTTATCCCAACCAACGGCTGTTCTGCTATTGCTGTAGAAGGTTGATTCTCCGAAACCGATTTTTATTCTTAAGGACTAGTTTTAAGTGTAGTAAGTTACGAAACACTGAAAGTCAATTAATATTTCTTAAAATTAGGGCTTTTTGTGCGTCCGTTATATTGAAAAACAAGTTGTCAAAACGATTTATAGAGTTAAATAAAGAGTTCGTAAACAGAACTACTAGGTATAAAGTATTTCATTCATATTACTGATAAAAAAAATGAACTTTAGTAACAGAATAAATATTTAAAAAAAAACTTATTGTAAAATTTAAAGATAAGATCAGACCAGTTAATTTTTTTTTCTATTTGCCTTACATTTTAATATTTTAAGGCTCACATAAAAATTGTGTCCTCTTTATCATTATTTTAAATAGTGTTCATCTTATAACTAGTTTATTTAAAATATATACAAAACGTATTTTCAAACGTAAATGTTAAACATGTCTCACCCACGCCTTATTATTCAACTGTGTGGTAAGATTTATAATCCACCGTTTTATTCTGCCGAACGGTTTAATTATGTGTAAAAAACACAGTACGACCCGACTAATAAAATTTTATAGTGTATGTGTTTGAAGTTCATTATCGGTACCCTAAACCTAATCGAAAAATTAAAAATTGATGAGACGTCACTGCGAAAGTAATTTGACACACGTTTTAACTTTGAAACATAAGGTTCCGTACACACACCTCTGCTATAAATACACTTATTATTTTACTCTTCACAGATTATTAATTCTTTTAAATCGATTTTATTAATACGCATACCTACTTTAATTTCTCGACTTACTTTTTATGACTATTTTAAAAAGTTACTTGGATTGTTTAAATTGCCTGATCCCCAATTGCCATACACCTGTAATAACGACTATACTAATCATCTAAAGCGCTGGTACAATTGAAAGCTTACAGTCTCATTTGCTCCGTGGAGTAAGTACAGGGCTTAATACTTCGTACTGCATTACCTTAAGGCTTCAGCCATTATGGATCATCCAGTCATTGTTAAAAGGGAAGTCGAAATTTGCTCTGCTGCATTATCATTTAATTAAATATCCATATAAAAACGATATCAGAAATACAACAAATCAAAGTAAAATAATAATTTAACAAGTATTTTTTATTAAATGTAATTTATTTCCTCAGTGTTCTTATACAGAAATACCATAACTTTCATAATGAACAAACATTAACATAGAGAGATTATCATATTTAAAGTAAACGTGCGGTAAAACTTGGCCTTAAGCTCGAGTTACATTTTTATGTTGATTTTTGCGTGTTACATACCGAGGAATACGCAGGTATAACGTGTTAGGCGCTATAAATACCGCAGGTTCCAACGGTTTCACATTATTTGTGGTATTTAATGATATTTGAATCTGTTTCTTTTTTTTACAAAGTAAATAAAGACATAAGGAGGTGTCGTTTACTTTTCTCAGGATACATTATTATTAGCAAGGGTAATAACAACAAAATGGGTTAAGAGCGTATCGAAATTCGTGCGATAAGACGGTGTCGGTCTTAATTTTTTTCTGTCATGGACAAGCTCCATATTTAAAGCCATTTTGTTTCAAAGATTATATTAAATAATTGAACGAAGGTATGAATGACAACCATCTTTACTTTACTTGTGACAAAAACGATTTGAACTTCTTTTATTCTATTTTGCCTAATTATGTGTGTAAGAATACACTAACGAGAATTTTATTTTAATGTAAATAAATATGCTATTTCGTATAAAAAATATATTATAGGTACGTCATCTATAGACCTATTACCCTTACCTACGTGGTTGATGTACCCAGGACGATGTACAAAGACATTTTGCTTTCTCGATAGTTGTATGTTCCGGGCAAAAGAATTCTTTTCGGTCGTCGGTCTTCCTAAGACAGTATCAAACTGACATCTTTACGACTATAGTGAAGATATAATCATTATAAGCTAATGTACTCATTTTCTACGACGTCATCAAATTGGAAAATGTTGGCAAAATAAAAAGCAATCATTATTCTTCTCCTTCCAGTACGTTCTACTCATATACAACACTTATAAGTTCGATAAGATCAAAGAGGTCAAATGCAATTCACAGACAAGGGACAGAAACAATAATATCCCGAATTATAAAATAAGACAACTTTCTGAGCTTGGAACTCTAACCAAGGACAGGAGAAATAAGTTATTTACAAAATCACAGGCAGCATAGTCCAGTACCGCATTTTACAATCATATCATTGTAGGGTCTAAGATAATTAAGAAGTAACCTATTATCCTTTGCGTATATTTATCAATACTTATGTGGTGTAAAAAGCCAACCTCACCTGCTCGTGCACCCATTGTTTAATCGATGTTCTGGTGACCGAATGATAGCGCAATATACATCTGAGTTTGCCCAATGTCCCCGTGCTAGGTGTCCTAGTGCTAGGATACCGACACTGCGCTTACCGACCCGCTTGCCGAGCGTGGTGAGTACCTCGATGGGGTAATATTCCAATGTATACCGGTTTTTGTCGGCGTTTTCTTGGAGAGACCTATAGTCAGCTGTGGACTAAAAATCCAAAGACATTCTATAATAGAATCTTAATATGCATATTTTCTTAATTCATTTCATCGATTACACGATCTGTATTCAATACCTTATAATACTTAGTAAATCACATAATGTGAAATATTGAATGTTCAACATTAGTGACTAATACTTATACTTATCGCATAACCAGATGCATCCATGAAAGATGTAGGCCCTGTACTTAGTTTAAAACATGGAAGTAATTATAAGTGAACCGCGCGCTCCACATTTAACATGGACTACACTTCGATTAATTACTCGCATAAGTAAAATAACAATCGGTTAATAAGTTAACAGGAAATTAGAAAAGTACACAAACTGCTATTACATATTAATTAGTTACTTGAAAGCTTAATAATTGTATTATTTATCATCATTTATCATTAATAATAAAAGTAACGGAACATAAATTAATACATTTGTAGACATTCGATCTCCTTGAAAAAAGCATACGGCTGCTATTTACGAAATCTGTATTTAAATTTACTATCTAACTATATTACAATTTCGAATCATAAGTAAATTAAAATCTTAAATATACTTATTTACATACTAATTTTATTCATCATTTCATCGGATGAGAAAACTTAACAGATTAGAATCCTTTCAATGTTTGATGAAACATCGTCGTTTAAAACAGGAATTGTAGATAGTGACGTCCTAGCAGAATTCAATCACGGCGACAATTTCCGAAGTTTTAGTTAAACTCAAAACTTTTTTCTATTTAAATTAGGCATATTTAAAGCTCTTGTGAACATCAAAATTTACACCGGTTCCAAAAAAACACCTTCTCAGAGAAGAACCGGCAAGAAATTTTGGAGTAATTGTTTTTAAACCATGTTACAATGTCATTTACAATTTATAATACTAAACTAAACTAGACTCGTGAGGTTTCAAGTAATAGATTACCTGCCCGTACCGCTTGCTTTGCAAATTGTTTTCCGGCTACAGATCCCTACAGTAATAAACCACACCACGTGAAACAGTGGAAGTAAGTAGACTAATTTAGCTGTTGCTTCATCAGTCAGGTCTCTAATATTTCTAATAGCAAACATTTCAGAACCATACTTCGAAGTTAGTTTATCGATATGTGCTTCTCACTGGCGCTTGGAATCAATAGAAATTTCGAGAATTACCATCAAACATTAAAAATCTAAATTAATCAGAATACTGTAACAAATTTTAAATTAATATTTTTTAAATTATTTACAGTATTCTGCGATGACTTAAACAGTGTAAATTGTAAACATTTTGTTTTTTCTGTGTTTAGAAGTCAATTGTTTGCTACAAGTCATTTAGATTTAGTATTTGGTTGCCTCGTTCCAGTGAGGATTAGTTTCTGTTAACTTTAAATGGCAATGTGGTATCATCAGCAGATAGAACTATCTCAGACATTTTTGTACCATAAAGAGAAGATCCCTTATGTAGACCATGAATAAAAAGCGCCAAGTATCGATTCCTAAAGGACACCCATTTTTACCACAAGTCGCGATAACAACACACCGCAGATTGCAA
Organism: Bhutanitis thaidina; assembly: GCA_029286595.1. Classification (NCBI taxonomy): domain Eukaryota; kingdom Metazoa; phylum Arthropoda; class Insecta; order Lepidoptera; family Papilionidae; genus Bhutanitis; species Bhutanitis thaidina. The sequence continues at coordinate 8,498,888 of JAGSMS010000022.1, forward strand.
CCTTTTTGAGATAACAGATCAAGTGCGGCATCACCAATGTCGTAGTAACTAAGTTTATGATCCACACAATCAAATGCTTTTGAAAGATCACAGAAGACACAAACTGTGTCATAGTACTCTACCCAGGCTTTTAAAACATGTGGCACTAGTATTACACTTGCATTCGTCTTGGATTTTCCGATTGCGAAGACGAAATGCATGTCATTTAAAAGGTTATTTTTATTAAAATGGACAATGATCTGTTTTAAAATGTTTTTTTCAAATATTTTGCCTAAAGGAAGGCAACACAGCAGTTGGACGGCAATTTCTAGGCTTTTCTGTTCTGCTCGATTTAAATACAGGGACAAACTTATTGTGTTTTATTTGGCTAGGAAACACACCAGAGTTAACACAAATCTTAAAAATCATCTTTAAATTTGAAATTATATTAACTATGTGCGTGCGTCGTAAAATAGTTTGTATCCGATTTTTATGAATATAAAAGACAAAAATGACTGAATTTTAGTTTTTTTTTTTGTTTTACCATTCGCCTAATTATGAACCTACTCGCAATATTATACCAATAATATTATATACTATAATATTATACCCGCGTATATATATATACATATATATACGCGGTATACATATATATATATATATTCGAAAACGGGATAAGTTATTTAATTTAAATAAAAATATTCGTAAACGTTGGCCAGAAACATAATGTATTGTCTTGTATACACGTACGTCGTACAATTGACAATCTCCCGTTTGTCACCAATTTCGGTATCATTATTCAGACGATGATACGACAGTTATTTAATACGGACATTCACAAGTCAGAGCATTATTTTTCAGTAGCAGGGTTCAGGTGAAGTTGATATTTAGAGCGGTATATTTTTCTTTTTATCCTTCCAATTTATTGTATGGTACTCTCTACAATAACTAAAGTAAATTATTAGGGTAGTGTACTATAGAGGAAAAATAGAAAACTGTCAATTATATAACAATGGAATAGTATTAACAGATATATAAGAACAGACTGAGCTTCGCACGTTCAGTCTACTATTACAAACACGCTTACGATAAAGAACAATGCTATATGTTGTTGAGTAGCAAACATACTGGTACCTAAATAATCTATGAGAAAGCATTAGTAAGAAAATATAATTTGTCTGAAAACAAATTTATTCAGGGTTAACATCTTAATAAAATTGAAAAGTAAAACATTGTTTCAAAACAATATTTCTCCGAAACGTTGGAGCTGTTTCTGAGAAAACAATTACATATATATATACATATATGGATGAAAATACACGAATTACTCGCTTAAAGTATTAAGATATGTGCACAACTCGTCGTAGTAGTAATTTTCATGTTGTCATAATGTAAAAGTAAAGTAGAGTAGCGGTAAAGTAGTAGCAGCCTGTTAATAGGATATTCTCACAGCTGGGCAAAATGGTCCTCTCAATATTTGAAAAGTTAGTCCTCAGATATGTAGGTTTCCTCGTGACCTTCTTCGCCAAGCACATGGTAAATTCAGCGACTAAAAATTACGATTAACAATTTAAGTGGTGCCGGCTACCGACTATCTCATTGGCCTTGTAATAGACAACACTTACGCCATTCGGTGTTTGTTTAATTACCCGGAGTTGTTCCCCATCAGTTGGCCTTGAGTTTCTCTAATGGCTGTGACATCGTTCAGACCGTGCCAGTTTTGTGACGGTAACATGGCTTCATTAGCGCTATCACTTCAGTCTGAACCAACGATACTCGTATGTGTGTATTATCTTTGGATGCTTTTAACTCGTAGATTTTACCTTTGATTTGTGTACGTTTCAACCTGTCAGCTAACTATCAGCTCACTAGAAATAGAATATGTATCTGGTAGGCTTAATTGAACTCTTCAACTGTTTTATTTAAAGCGCTCGGCTTTTGTAATACCTGCAGTGCATTTATAATTTGATAGCTTAAGGTAAACATTCCATAAAGGTTATTTATCTATAGTACAGTGTACATAACACTTTTGTGTAAATACTTTTCGTACTTATATACTAGTATATATATACGTGTTTACTAGGTACACAAAACGCTAATTATTAAACAAAATTGTATTCAGGATAAAAATCTCAATGTCATCCTATTGTCCAACCTATAAGAAGTCTAATAAAAAAAATATTATCCGTTAAACACCACCTACGACCAGTACTCATAAAAAGGTGCTGTATTTCTTTAATTCTTAATTGACCTTTATCTTTTCAGATGACCACTTATTGATATTAATCGGAAGATATCGCTATAATAAAATTTGGCGTGAAAAACTTCATTATCATCAAATCTTTTTTGTATTTTTAGAACGATACATTTTCGCATATTCTTAATATAACATAATCTCCATTGTTAATAACTTTTAGCGCCATTTATTCCCCCTCAATGCAACAATACTTAATTCATAACCAAAATTATAATTGTACTGAAATGATTAACAATATATTTATAAACACAGAAAATTATATATTCGTACATAGGAAGTTACTATTATTCCTGAATTCATAGGTACACAAATCTATACATTAAGGTCAGACTCATTCTCAAGAAATAGTATGTTAAAAAAGGCTGTATTCAAAGAACAAAGAGTTTTTTTTCATTCAACTAGCAATGAGTCTAGTATAGAGTCATACAATAAATCATTAAAGCTATAAAAACACACTGCAGTCTTTATACCAGCATGGTTAATAAAATAAAATTTAAACAGTTTTCTGGCTCGTTAAAGTAAACATTAAATTGTTTCACATCACTATTAGACATTGCGGTAAACAATTATTTTAAACTAATAATACACTCTTAATGTTATTCGTGTTATCATTTGCTCTGTTAGTATAATTTCTAGAATTCAACCCGTGGAATCACATATACGCAACACTGTATGCAAATGGTCTACCCACCATATATAAGACACTGACGTCCATTCTGAGCGTGAAAATCACCCGACTCCTCGATATAAATGGAGTTCACGAATCACGCGCTCAGAATAGATGTCGGAGCGGCGGTCGCGGGACCAAAGAACCACTCCTCATCGACGCGGTCGTTGGCAAGGTGGTTAAACGCAACCTTGTATATTCTCTCGGGCGTATAACGGCTGGTCATGCCAGTGCTCATGTATACCTTTGGCATACTCAGATGGACTCAAACCAACTTTAACGTAAAGTCGTAAGATCGTTGGTGATGAGGCTGTACCTTCTTCGGAAGCAAGGTGAGCGTGGCTTCTTAATCGCTCTTGCCATGAACAATCGTGAAGTGTGCAGCCTCCGTAGTTACTTCCTGGCGAGATCGGATGAGTCATTCCCTCGAACGCCATTAGTTGTGATAAAGAACTTACCCCTATATCTATATATCTCTTGGCCAACGAGCAACGGCAGGTAGTACAGAGCGTTTCCAACAAGGCTCTACATGAGCCATTCGTAGATAGCACACACCAGCGCCTCCCTAAACTGGCTGCGTTTCGGTGACCTCTTTGGGGAAACCGAAGGTTTTGACATCCTAAGGTATGGCACCGTCGACATCTGTCGAGCCTTTCGCCGTTCCGGGGAGTCATTTCGGCATGTGATCTCCGGTTGTTCAGCGCTTTCTAACTCTGAGTATCTGCACAGACACAACCTAGTAGCCAGGATCCTACACCAGGAGCTCGCTCTGAAATACGGTCTCGTGGATCGGAGACTGCATTTCTATAAACACTCGCCGGAAGCCGTGCTCGAAAATGACCGCGCTAGGCTCTATTGGGACCGGTCCATTATCACGAACAGGACGATTTATGCGAACGAGCCTGACATCGTGTTGATGGACCGGGTACAGTCGAGGATATTTTTGGTCGACATCACCATTCCATATGACGAGAACTTTGTAAAAGCCGAAACAGACAAGAAGACAAAATATCTGGACCTGGCTCACCTCACCTCGAGGTAACCAACATGTGGGGTGGTATGCCGACCGAAATTATTCCGATCGTCGTCTCTGCGAATGGGTTAATCCCAGTCAGCCTCTCAGATCATCTGAGGCGTCTGGGACTCCGTAACGGACCGCTCCGAGCTCAAATGCAGGACGGATCGGACAGGACGATTCATGCGAACAAGCCTGACATCGTGTTGATGGACCGGGCACAGTCGAGAATATTTTTGGTCGAAATCACTATTCCATGTAACGAGAACCTCGAGGACTTAGATAAAAATGCTTAAATAAACTGTTATTGTCATACTTTCTGTAATAAGAATTTGTTGCAGCATGGTTATGAGTATTTCAGAACTTTTTTTTTATGTTAATTTGTACGGCTTCAAAATGTGACATGAACAAAATGCCTTAGTTTATGCATCGGGTGCATCGCAAGTGAAATCGAGACACGACGCGTAAAACTGTCAGATAAGAATCAATAGCTAAGATAAAGATCGGAGCCGATCAGGATGGACACTGCAGTTAAGTGCGTCTTACACCCAATGTGGGGTACTTGCGATTATTGTCGATATTTGGTGGTTCGAGTTCCACCGACATCCGTAATATAACCATTCATAAAATTACTTTGTAAATAATTAATATATGAATTATAAATTAAATCAGCTACTCTTAAAAAGGGCGTATCTAGATTCTGTTTCAGTATCTTACCGTTCTGAAATGTAATGTATTATTTTACCTACATAATTTATAATGTACGGTGAATTCAGATATATATTTTGATCAAATGTATGGTATTTCTGACTTGGTCCGGAAAATTGTTGTGAATAAAATAAATTAAAGGCTGTATAATCAGAGAAAGAATATATCTTCGCTATTACTATCAAGATTCCCGAGCGAATTGAGTCTCTTACTGTGTGTCAAACGCGATGAGTACTAATCTCCTTTATCTGCGATTTTAAAGTCGTGCAGCTGAAAAGGTATTAGTTTTAAATGTGAAAATATAAATATTGTTATAACAATAAACAAAAGTCTATGCTTAGTCTTTACGTTGGAGGGGACAATGACGTAAATGTGTGGTCTAATCAACCAGTGGAATATCTTCTTCTTCTTCTTATCTTCATCTGCCATAATTACCACCCGTGATAAGAGGAGTGACAATTGCAGTGTAAACTCGGAGACACTGTAATTGGCGTCGGACCAACGGTGGGATTTTACATTTACGCAGAAAGCATAGCGACAACTGTACAGGAATACTATAGTGTATTTTACACTGACGTGCGTGTAACCTAGATATTTTACCCCAGGTAACAGTACCTGGGGTCTATGTTACTCCATCCGGCAGATTTTACCTTTTACCGAGAACTGGCTGTAGTATACGTAATACATAGCAGACTAAATACTTAGCGACATAAGTCATTCCGTAAGAATGCTGTCACAATTCTCCCACAACCAGAGTCGGATTACAATATATCTACATCTCCAGTAATAATTAAATCCCACGTTTAGTGTGATTATACTCTTAGCAAAACTGTGTCACGCCTAACTACATTCCACTGCGTAGTAGGTCAGAACATGTACAAATTAAAGCAGCAGGTTAGCAGTAATCAATCGTTGATAAATGTTAAACTTCATCTCATCTTCATTAAAGATGTTCTATATTTAAAAAGGCGGGGCTTATTAGAAAAAAATATAAGTTTTATCTAATACAAATATCTATATAGGCCTTTTCCATAATCGTTACACGAGCAGACTATTATTGAGCCCTAAAATGATCATAAAATACGACAAGTTCAAGTTAGATAAATAATCCATAAAGGGTTGCCCGTCGCGGGAGCTCGGTCGTTCACTCGGACATGTCCAATTTATTTACTTTTTTCTCGGGTGTAGTGTTACGGCTATAAAATTCAGTTTTTGTTGGGCGGGCGCATGCTCGGCTAGATCTCCCGTCGCGAGATATGTTGATTTACGTTTAACGCGCGTGACCCCTCGTCGAAGCCGATCATAGACTCGATAGACGATTCCAACTCGCGCGCTCCGAAGATATCAGCACATCGCACTCGTGCCGATGTATCTTGGGAAATATTTCGCGGCGTATAGTGGCCCTTCTGAGTTTCGTCCAAGATTCGAAGATCTTCTTGTATTTCACACAATTCACTCTGTTTTCCTAATACCAGAACTTGTGTTCAAACGTCATCAATTTCGGAGAGCGACACTGTGATACTTTAATCAGATGAAACACAAACTCCGTCCCTAAGATAAAGTCAATGCTTTATATTTCTGCGGTATTCATGTTTATTCACGTAGGTAATATTTTAGATTCGTTTATGGTGATGGTATGATAGTCCTAGCAAGACCTTTAACCGCGGCCTTAATTCAATTACCATTAGACATAACAATAAATGATTGTATGGAAATATTGGACTCGATACATTAAAATTGCAAGTTTGAGAGCAGAGACAGCACATGACCTTTCAATACGCGGAGATGTAAACTTGATACATAAATTAATTCAATAATATGCTGTATTATTTATAATGAATGGAGCATTTCATACAAAAATCTACTTTTACGTAATGAAAGACAACTCGTAAACAATTCATACTTTAGTTGCTCACAATATGTAAATACACAATATGTATGTTGTCTTAAAGTAAACAAAAAACTTAAAAAATTAGGATGAAAGCCCACTTAAAAATAATTTAAAAATATTATAACAACTTATTCAACAAAATATAATAAAAATTATGACCAACAAATAAAAGGTCTGAATACCAATATTTCATATTGCGTGTGGTAAAGTATTATAAATTAATATAAATGATTTATTCAAGAAATTTAATTAAAAAAGGTAAATGAAATTAAGGGCGATAACGCAATTTTTACAGCTGGCGGAATTTAAACTGTTTATCTGTAAAACCGTTTCTAGTTTCTGTGACTACAAGCCTGTGATGTCTGTGTAAGACAACTATTTCATAAAAGTTGTTATTACCTATTACAACAAATTGTTCAAACGCAAACGTAAAAACAAAATTATGAATTGAATCTTCAACAACAACGTTTATTCAATTTCAGTGTACTGTAAAACGTGCCCAGGCGTGATTCGTCGAGTATTTCCTATTGACCAATCTCGATAAAGTACAATAAAGTTGAACGTCTTCCGGCATTCGTCAAATAAACTCAAGTCGTTACTAGTTGCACAACGCGCCACCCAACTAGTTGAAGCCCGACATCCTACAAAGCTGGGACAATTGAGCGATTTGTCAACGATAGCATTAGGTAACCGGTCACCGTAGCTGATACGAAAGTATGACTGCCGCAATAATCATTACTCGTTCATGCCTGCAAATGTTACAGAAATTCGAGTTAATGTTCCTATCAATACGGTAATGTACATATGGCAATAGATAGAGGTAGATGGGTATCACCAAACGTGGGTAGAGGAAAAGGCCCGTAGAATAGCAAGCTTCAAGCAAGATAAATCGGCAAGTAACACAATAGACAGAGAATTCAAGCAGAACAAGCTTTTTGGGTATTTATTGGATAGATTTTGTGTGGGTTGGATTTGCTTTGGCACTCTGTTCTGTGTGCCTACGGCCTTCGTCGTACTGAAGTCTATTAACTATTAACATTACCCTTCGTTAAAAGTTTCGTATTTATTATAAACGTTACCAAGAGCTTAATAGTCGCTATTTATTTTTAACATTCTGTGCCCAAGACTACATGTATCAATGCTTAGGTTTGCATATTATTTCGAGGTCATGTGAAGTCCTCCAACCCGTACTGGAGCAGCATGGTGGACCCTTTCTGATTCCAAAACCCTCTCAGATTTTTAAGAAGGAGGGTTTCGCCCAGCTTTGGGCATGTATATGCTGGTACTATACTTTTTTTTACTTTTATTAATGATGTATGGAGATAACACTAGTGAAATAGGCTATTACAATTTAAAGTAAACATATCTATCTCGATTTAAATGTAAAAATAATTCGATTTTATATTGTTGACGTCCGGCCAATTCTTAGATTTATGTAATGACGTTAACACGATAACTTCTAAAAAATACAATCATATAGTAAAATTATTATAGTATCAACTCAAGAAAACTCTGTGAAGTGAAGACTCAAAAATCAAATTGAAAATTCTATGGAACCTCTCCATTGAGATGTAATAAAAAAAAATTAAGAAAAATTTACTGACTACTATTTAAAAATAACGAAAAAGTTGCAAGTCACATCCAACACTGTACATTACAATAAAAAGTTTTAACAGATCCCTTTAGTACTTAAGATAGTCTTAATGTTAATGATTAATCTCGAACAGGACGGGGATTTTTTTAATTCAAGATTGGCTCCTATTTGTTTTCTTTACTGATTCCAAAATTATTTCTTTATACTTATATTATAATAATCGCTTCCTAATAAGGTCTTCGAACACATAGCTTAATTTTACTTACAACGTGAAGACTTTAATAGAATTAATTAATACCTATTATTTAAAAATACAAAATTTGGCTGCTTTCGTGAGGTTATTTGGTTGAAGAAAAATTTTATAAAATCACACACAGACACAGTTTTAGCAAAACGTTCGCAAAAGACAAAATAAAACAGTTCTTCTTCACCAGCCTTTCAAAAAGTCACTCAGATAAGCTTTTTTTTAAATAGTAGTTTAGTAAAAGCGAGCAAGCATGATCAAAGGAGGAAAATAAGTGTTCATTCAACTATAGACTGTATAAGTTAAATGAACTTTTTTTATAATAAGTTTGGTATTTGATTATTGATAGGGATTAGAATGAAAAATGTAAGTAGATAGTGAAATCATTGGTGCTTAGTATTGCAGAAAGTTTATGGATTCACGCAGTTGGTTCAAGAACGCGCATTCGAGGCAATCTTTGGGAGAAGCCCTATGTTCAGTAGTTGACTTGTGATTAAGAAGGAGTAATGACGATATGATGATTAATTTGTAGATTATATTACCTTATCACTTTTTACGCAATTTAAATTAAAATCAATTGTAATAATTATACAACAGCAACGGATTTTAATCATATAAACATTTCAATAGAGGGGTCTATGCTAAAAATTTTCAATCGAATTTAGATATTAAACATGTTTTTTAAATTCACTCTAGACTCAATGTATTTAACTAGGAACTACGATTCAATTCAAATTGATCTCTGAGTAAGTATAAGTCGTTTCTGTTACAAAATTAATTTTCTATATTGACATACTCCCGACCTCAGTGAACCGCGTCGGCTACCCGACACCGCTCGTTACTGGGTCGACATCGAAGCTCGCTTCATGCTGCCAACTATTTGTACCGTTCAGACCACTGGTTAAGGTCAAGTCGGCCGTGAAGTAATATTTGCTATCTAGGCGCTGAATTACTCTAAAGTAATATATCTTGTTTCGATAGCAAATATATATATATATCTTGCTTGGACAGCAAACTGGACTAAACGAATTTATATTTAAGCAGGTTTAACAAAGCAAAGAAGATATGCGTTGTGTTATTTGTATGTATACTAACTACCACAATGAAATATGTTAATTTCGTGTTTAAAAGCTAGGCTCGTTTTTCGGTGGAGTTCTTCCCTGCAATCTCTCTGGATAAACAATTATTTTAGTTCTTTATAAGATGCTACATTTACTTTTTCCCCTACTTGATCTGTCTGTTGCGAATTCTTCGGCCCGTTCATTTTAGGTGTTTTTTTTTTAAGAAAATATTAGGTCGTATTAATATACACATAAGTGTCCTATTAATTTTTCTTCTTTCTCTTATGGGATTAATGTGACAAATGAACTAAAAGTCTACCTGAGTAAGTGCCTATTAAGGCCCATGGGCACCTGCAAACAACATCAATCGAAGGAGATTCAACAGATACGTTGTCACCCCTAAGTTGTACTCTTTCAAACCGGACCTCAACAGCCAACCATCAATGCAACCAACATTGATGATTGGATGGATGATAAAATAGGTAAGATGGTGGTAGCTGCCCCAAGGACTCTTAGACGAAGAAGGAGCTTACGACGAGCTTACGTAGAAAACCTTTCCTCTCCGTTTCTCGATATTACGCACCGAACTTTTCTTTTAAAATACGACAGAATAAAATACAAGAAATCATTATGTATATTACCATTTTATTATAGAACTATATGTTTTTAATAACTACTTTAAGGTACCTTATTAATCTTCTCATGGCATAACTTTGAAACAATTGAAATTATATTGTTATGAGCGATACCATGACTTACGACACGTGAAGAGTAAGAGAAAAGTATCGCAAATAAGAGGTAAAAATGTTTTGTACAAATGTTTAAAAATTAAATACTGGTTATTTATTCGAAAGCATCAGAAACGACGAATATCTTTTTAGTATAAACTACCAATAACGGTAATCTCTCTAATAATCTCGAAAAACGGCCCATATAAAACTTATAGAATTCATAAATTTAAGAATTTCATTAAAAACATTTTCGTGCTTTTTAAAATGAAATTTTATCATATGCATAAAGCTATAGATAGTTGATAAAATATTGAATGGAACCTTCTGTTATACTTGTAAGATTAAATTCTAGTTATTTTGTCATACAAGTATAGAAACGGCTATGATTTGCTAGGATACTTTATTATTGCACCGCATTGCAACAACGTTCTCTGAACTAACCTTACATTGAGAAGCACATGTACCGTTTCACTATCAGATAAAATATAGTTCGTGTCATATTCCGCGATGGGATTTCGTTTCAGAAACGAATATAACAACTAGAAACAAATATAGCGCAGTATTTATTGCTATCCAATAAAAAATTGTAAAAAACTAAAGTTTTGGGATAATGAAATTAGAAGTTTACTTGTCAAATATTGTTAGATGTCAAATGCCTTACTAACAACTATTAATTTGAATTATCTGAAACACTATACCAGTGACAGTCGAATTTCTAATTTTATTATCAAAATTTTAAAATGTCCACAAAATAAATTCTGGAAAATCTTTAAAAAAGAAAAATTATAACAACATACTGATATAGTTGTTAGTAAGGCATTTGAGATCTAATCAATAAGGTAATATAATTAAAAATTTCTTTAAAATTACAAGATTTTAATTAACTGATCATACGTTTAATTAATACGTTTAATATTATTACTATTATAAAATAATCACAATTGCAAAATAAACAGCAACGTTTTTTAAACAGATCGCACTTTCAGATAATGGTATTTCACAATATTCATAACAGTTTAAGTTTTTAGAAATATGTCAAAAAATTTAAAAGATTTAACATTTACCAGCACAAACATTTATTTACGTTCTATAATTATCAAACATTGCATGGATAATTTCTAATAAGAGCGGTATAAAGAGGAGATCTCTAAACAGCCTTATAGCAAAGCCTTGTAATAGCGTTGGTTGTGCCCTAGGCTTAATGCCTAACGGTTGATGCGCCCACTCGCGTGGTGTCGCCTGCCTTAGTCCGCGTCGGCCATCCGTCCCCATGTACCCACGATTTACGAGACGTTCTATACTTTATTGGATAAAACGATTCACATAAATCCACAAAGTACACCTCGGATTATTTTTACAGGCATTGTAACATTTTAGACTATTGGCTTGCCTACGTATTTTATTACTGTGACAATTTAATTAAAATAATAATAATCACTCACAAGAAGATAAAATATCTGGACCTGGCTCACGAGGTAAAAAACATAATAACCGACATATGGGGTGGGGTAGGTTCCGACCGAAATTATTCCGATCGTCGTCTCTGCGAATGGGTTAATCCCAGTCAGCATCTCGGAATATCTGAGGCGGCTGGGACTCCGTGACGGACCACTCCGAGCTCAAATGCAGAAGGCGGTGCTACTCGATATTGCTCGCATTGTCCGCCGGTTTCTTTCCCTTTCTCCCTAAGGAGGGGCCGAGAGGGCCGTCTGGTCTCCCCTGCCGGGGGCTACATCAGGTTGGGTTTTAATTATCTGTTTAATTTTATTATATAAATAATTTATAAAATATTATTTATATTATGGTATTTATTTGTATCTATATGTATTTATATATACAACCCAACCACATGAGAATATAGAGAAATACCCCAAAAGAATAATTCCTCACGATCGTATCCAGTACTATGGTGGTCAATGGTAATTTTAGTTGTTTAACCAAAGCTTTTTTGTAATAGCATGACAGATGATGAGACTAGCCGTCTCAATGTCCAGCCTAACTATATAAATCGGACACGCGAAACCCTCATTGGTACGAGCCCTACATCACATTGGGGATTTAACTCGGGTCTCCTGATTAGAAGGCAAAACTTCTTGAATAACGTGGCTTTAAAATAACTCTACTACTAATACAATAGTTTACTACACAGTATACACAGTAGAACTTGTTTAGTTAACACGACATAAATTTTAAAATTAAATTTCAGATATTCTGTCGTTTCATACGAAGGGTGAACGCACGTGATGCATCCTGCTAGCCAACAAACAAGGCACTGGCGACCGAATGATGGCAAAATATCCATCCTAATTTTTGGGAAGGTACCGAAATCGCAGGTATTGTTGTCATATTATTGAGCATATCATTTATTATGAGTTTCAACCATTAAATAAGTTGTGAAACAAGTACACGTGTTTTATAATAATTTTCGACATATCGCTTTAATCTGTTTGAAATGCTTGCAAAGCTACTTGTACATGGTTGTTTACAAATGTCGCTTCTCCTTAGCCAAGTAGCAACAAAATTTGTTAAGTGACGACATATTCTCAACACGGTTATCTTCACAGTCCATAATGGCGTAAAAGATTGACTGACAGTACAGACCAGGGAGTCCGGCTGTCACAGCAAGGCTCTAGACTACGGTGCCTAGGCTTAGACGTGCCCGTTAGGCATTCAACCATGCGCAGATTGCTTGGAATCTGACTAGATATCATCTGTTCACTAATCACACTACGATTTGATCAGAGGTTATTGGTCTAGAGAAAATAACAATTGTGTCTTAAATCATAAGGACCTTTCAACTTATTAATTTTCACATAAATGATAAAAAAAGGTTAAAATAATGAACTACGTATAAGCACTTGTGCTTGACACTTGTAAGCGAAAGCGGGTGTTACGGGTTTCTATTAGGCACCATCTAGTTCAAAGTAGCTATAGCGCTTTTAATAAGTCTCAAAAAGTTTGATTGTTATATTTACATTAATTTGATAGTGCTTTTATAGAAAAAAATATTTATCTTTAAACCATCACTGATTTCAATAATATAGTGTAACTATGTTATATATGATATTATGAGGAATATCGATCGAGCTTCGCTCGTCGTCTTTCGACTTTGCCATGGAAATGTGATAACTTTCCGTGGGAAATGTTGGTTATGCTCATTTCCTATAACAATAATTTCAAAACTAATCAAATAAATTGCAAAAAAAATGCTAATCAAAATGCTAAAATAAATGCTAAATATATTAGTTGTTATGTAACTTTATTGTACTTTCATATCTTCAATCAATATCAATATACATAGTGACGTAAAGGTACGAACCGCTTGTCTACAGAATCGATATCCAGTACACAGCAAACTGGTTTCGTACCGAAACGGGCGACTAATCAAGGGTGTTGCGGCATTAGTCATCTCTTCAGATTTTGATTTTTAATAAATTACCTCCGTTTCTAGAACTGAATCTTAGTTATTCTAAATAAGTAATTTTACTATTATATGAGTTATAAATATAAAAGTGTTATCAGGAAAAATGTTTACGTAAATTACTGTAAATTATTATTAAGGTTTAATTTTAGATTATAAACTTACGTGAAATCAATGTGTCAAACGATAAACATGTCAATAAGCTGTCTATACTATTTTTTTTAATTCAATACTAAGAAACTGTTCTGAGAAATGGATACGAAATTTATATATTCATATATACCTTTATTTATATATACATTTGTCTTACATCTTAATCTCTTATTCATAACATATAATAGACCTCCACGGCAATATAACCAGAAAACAACATTTTTATCATGTTAATTCGAATGCTCGCTAATTACTACTTTGCAGTTCTATCGATTACCTACAAACCCGAAACCCTGCCAACCGTCATAGTAATCTGACATATGAACATACCACTATAGCATTAAAATATTTTAAGATACATTAAAACCTTCTAATGTAGAGCATATCGAAAACGTCAAAACTAATTTAAGACGTACCTGATATATGAAAAGGCATCTGATATGAAGTTATGAGATTTTGTAATCACATGTCATTATTAAGATCTCAGATAATAAAGTTTTAAATTCGTATTCGTAGCTTCAAAGTCGGATATTTATGTTTCATAGTGTAACGGATAACTATAGTTAAAAATAAGTCTAATATGTCGAGATCCAGATATCTATGAATAGCCAAATAGTAAACTATTACATTTATTTCACTAATACATTATTTCAGTTTCTTCAGTATTCAATTTTAATAAATAAAATTATCATAAATCTTATTTTTCGTGGCAGAGTATCTTTTTGAAACGCAGAATAGAAATTCTAATGCAATGACATGTAAAGGGATATTTATAAAATCTGTTAATGGTACTTTAACTTTACATTTTATAAATAGTGTCAGTTCTTTGTTTTAAACATATAAGAACTTATCATACAGTAATAATTATTACGATTTAGCATGTTGCGTAATTTAACAACTTAATCATCTTTTTATAGTGTGGAAGGAAAATGTCGATTCACGCACTATTAATTTTATCTGTGTTAAACATAAAAGAATAGTGAATTAATTATAACAAACCGGCTTTATTTCATGTATTCGTACGTCGTTTGGCAAACCAGCCAACGCAAAAATATCCAAATATATTAATTTGTATTTGGGTTCAAGCAGTAATGGAAACAATTTATCTCATGAAATTTAATATAATTAAAGTCTTTCTAATTTTCGATCAATATTTATGTTTTTAACCCTAATAATAGTGTGTACTGTTACTCCATAATATTTAGAGATTTTGCAGATTAGATGAACGTTAATACAAATACTATGTGACATATCAGCCACGCTGCATCTGTATACCCACAGGGTTATTTATAACTATCAGGCATAATGTTACAAAAAATAACAAGATTTGTTTACGTGACTTTTTAGGAGCGTGTCATTAAATAAAATAAATTACTCTATATTCTACTACTACTCTACTATATTATTTTCATTACTCTGTTTGTTAATAATGTAGCGAGAACTATAACTTTTTCGCATTCAGCCACCGCTAATGAACTTAATATTGTCTACACTGTGAAGCGTATTGACACTTCTTAAATTGATATTGTTTAAATAAAAGATTTCATAGTTGTTAAACAAAGGTTGGTTTTTACTACATTTGTTTTAATCTTATAAGTTATATTTTGTCGAAAGTAATCCATAATATATAAACTTGAGTTACTTCTAAACCGAGACGTCACGCAAGTTGGTAAAATTCCGCATCCAGGCTTGACAACATGACAACGCTGAGCATGAGAAGCATTATTTTTCTTTTTTTCAACAAATGTAACGGCAACAACTTAAGGTAAGCGGTTATATGATTATCTAAGGCCACATAAAAACTGTATTCACTTATTTTTAACCTTTTTATTATTGTTTTACATTTTGTAATCACACTTAGTACATTACTACCACAGATTCAGGACAGTAGCTACTACTATTTCTTGCCAGAAGTCAAGATTTGTACAAAAACCCAAATGATTGGTTTTCGGGTCTGGTTTTGTTGAGTTCGTTCTGTTTAGCGTTACATCGTATGTGGAAAGGCAAAGACGAGTGATTGCCTCTGTACTCACGTACATTTACGGCACTATAATATCTTCTGCGCAGTTGACAACTGCCAATAGTATTTGAATGTTGTCGCCGTGATCGAAATTCGCCAGGAGGACATCATCATAACTTCAACTACATCAGCTTATTTTAATCCACTCCTGAACATAGGCCTCTCCGAGAAAACGACATTAATGGCTGGTATTTGTTTCATGTAAGGATTCCCCTTTTTTAAAAACCTTAAGAATACCCACGCGAGGGCAAAGCCAGGTTATGTCGGGCTTGCACCGACCAAAAACCCCACGGATTTCCGCCTTCGCCGCATGTCTGCAAGGCTACAAGAACGCTTTCGCACACATATCCGCGACCTCGGAACACGGACACGCCTTCCTTCTCGGCCTCCAATCTCACATGGGTAACGGACCCCTCCAAGCCCACCTCCTGGAAAGCCATGGAAATCAGGAAGGCAAGTGCGCGGTAGCACCAACCTGGGACCCCGCGTTGGAACTGCTCCTTGGCTCCGCCTCCAACCACATTTCGGCAGCGAAGGGTAAGGAGAACGGCGCATCGAAATACCTATACCCTTCTTCCCCCCGTCTCCACATTGGCTGTGGAGGACAATAAGTCTATAGTCTACCAACCCGCATCCGAAACAGACCGAACTCGGAGCGGCAACCACGGCCTAGCCGGAATTATCAGGGACGCTATGCTAAGCCGGCCATGTAGGTTCCTCTTTGTTCACTGTGGAAGATCAAGCAACGGCTGTATGCTGCGCTCCTTAACTAGTCTGTGAGGTTTAGGTACTGCAAATGTATTTGTATATTCCGCTATCATTCAGTAGGCAGAACCTCGTTTGTTGCCTGGCAGGGTGAGGCACTTGCAGGTGAGATTGGCATTTGGAGAAAGAGATGGTATATTCCCTCTTGCACACTCGTTAATAAAAAGCTATAAATAACATATAAATATATGTTTACGATCAGATAAGAAAAATTAACATGACACTCTAATTCATTAAAAAGTTTTAAAAGAAGCAAGGGTCTCGAAATGTCCAGATTAATACTCACAAAATCAGATAATTTATTTTTAAGTGTCCTTAACAAAGTGCCGTCATGTTTCAACCGATTCCTAACCCTACCGGGTGAATATTTGTGGTCTGCGGGGCCGATATGATCGGACTCCCCGTCGGCTTATTGATAAGGTATACTTCCCGTATATGTTGGAATGCTCCTGAGTTTGTTTAATGTAACTTGTTTGTACAGGTATACGCATTCGTACAGAACTTATTTTATGAATACACTAGCAATCAAAATAATTTTACTTTACAGCAAGTAATAAACATAGGTAAATGTATTTCCTAATCTAAACCATAGCTTTTAAAAGACTATTGCTTGTTATAGGGCCCTTCATAGAAAATGACAAGAAAACTTGGTATATATTTCTAGATCTTCCTAGATTGACCATTAATTACCACTACGGGCAGGCTATGTGAATAAATAGTGAAATCAGAGAATATTTGGACGAGTTTTCCCTACCATACGGATGCCAATCAATACTGAGGTGCCAGTATTGAACGAAAGCGGAAAAGAAACGATGTGTGGCTAGACATTTAATTGGATTATTAAAGCACTATCTTAGGTACAATTATTGTACGGTAATATCTAATTATTTAATAAAGTAACGGAGGTCGTGTGCAAATTATTGGTTTTCGGGTATGGTTCTATTATGCTATGATCTGTGTCTTTGTCCCTGCATCAAACCAGTCCTCTAATGTTATCGTATGGGCGTTGTATCGGATACGGGAGCAGGAAGTTTTTGCGCAGTCTTTTGCGTAAAATTACTGCTCTTAAAAAAAGAAGACAGTTATCACCGAATTGAACCAAAAGGACTTCATGGTCATCATTATAAATTGTAATTGGTTCTACGTTTCCTTAGCTTAGTACAATAAACACTACAAAAACAAACCTAAATAAAAGTAATAACAAAACCAACTCAAAGTTTACTTACTTCAAATTAGATAAATTACAATACCTTGTTTTTGAGCTTCCGTAAACACAAACATCTACGCTTTAATTAATATACTAATGGAAATGGCGCCTAATGTCAAAATTTTAAATAGCCACCGCAAAGCAGCGATTATGATGGGCAAAATAGATTGGCCCGGGGTCGAGGCGACATCACGAAGCGAGGCTGAGGTTAAAGAGCAATCCTTCCAGACTGGTTCGAGTTATGAGCTCAAACTTTACAATGGCCAATTTCTCGAAACTTTGCTTCGATGAATTTCACCTAACTCAGAATTGCTTGTAAAGATTTATCCGTTGATAGTATTAATTAGAGAAGCGTATTTTAATTGCATTTAATTTTGTCACTGTATGTTGTTCTAAAAAGCTCTCTGCTGTGTGTTATTTATGACTTGAGAAGATTAAATTCTTGTGATAGTAGACCATAATCCTTAAACAATAGATAACGGAAATATGCTATGCGATCTGGAACTATCCCAATAAGATTACTTACTAAGTCACAAACATCTTTAACGAAAAGTATAAAAATATTTTTAAAAATAAACGAATTATTCCAACAGTTACGATATAATAAACAAATGTAAATAGTGCATCGCCCTTATAGCCTTAAAAAATAAATGTATATGGATTAAGATCGTGTCTTACTGGAACAGTTCTCTTTTTGCCGCGGTGATGATGGAACAAGTCGGGGGACATTTGTCAGTGGGATTCGATACGGGCCGCCGCCGGAACGTCACGAGTCCGGTAGGCGCTGAAGCGGCAAACGGGCCTTTCTTATGAAGTTATGAATTGGAATCATTCGCTGCGCAACGATTGTGAAGGATATTGATCGTTATTCCTAAATAAAAACAATAAATATTTTTTAAAAATCTTGCTTTTTTGATGAATATTAAATTTGCTATACTACAGAATTCTGACTACCAGAATTTTTCCTATCAAATCCATTATTCAAAATATACCGTGGACTTTCCAGCGAGACTGCTACTGATCACAAGGCAGGAGGACACAAGGGAGGAGTTCATAAAAGCAAAAGACTGACCCTCGTCCAGTACAGATCTGAACCCGTTAGACTTCAAATTGTGATCAGTGCTAGAGGACATGACCTGCTAAAAGTTTTACTCCGACATTGAGTCTCAAAAAATCTTTGGAGCTAGTAGTAGCTATATTATTCACAGGGATAGTGCGATTCGAGGCCAGGCATGTTCAAGGTCGTATCAAAGCCAAAGGCACTATGAATAAATTTGTTTTGAGTTAATTACTTACACTTCTAAAATGTCATCATAATATTTATCATCATTACACTTTTCTTTAAAAAATGTATTCATTTTAGAAACAGGCCATACTAGGTAATGAGCGTTTGGATTCCTTTTGCATTTTATTAAAAATTTAGATTACTTGCGATCCGATACTATAACAAAAAAAGATTAAACAACGATAAAGACTAAAAAACTGCTATGTAAAAATAATATTAGTAAAGGGGCCTGAACCAATTTTTGAAATCGGTCTCGCAATTTTCAAGATTATTCCTAACAACAACAGGAATTCACTAGATAGATATTTTGAAAGAAATATAGTAGAAGTAGGGAAAAAAACGTTTGTAATATTTATGTAATATAACCATTGTATATAGTTTATTGATATTAAAAGGTAATCGGGCACTCATTATGAGTAAGAATAAACCAAAGCTTACTTGGTCTGACTATGTTGTTAGTAAGTTACACGTTCGTTTGAATAATATTATTATTTTAAATAGTTTAACTTACGATGTTCTGACATAGAAGCACGTGTACTTTCTAGATTTTTTCTCGTTTAAGGTGGAAACATGCCAATGGACTTCTACTAAGGGTTTTCTAGTTAGACACTCAAACACTTCATGGAGTCGCAAACAAGGATTCCCTGTGTCTTGGTAACTGGATAATGATAAGATACATATATCTGCATAATATCCATGACTCGAGTATAAACATTTATATTCATCTTACAAACGTTTACCTCTAGCGAGATTCGAACACGCTTCGAAAGCATACCGACTAATCCGTCAAGCTGTCAATTCAAAAAAAGCTTACCTCCACTGTAGGAATTCCTCTTGTGTCTTAGAGGCATTTTACAAACATAGATTGCACAAACACTTAAAATCGAAGCTGTTATGGCGGAAAAGACCCGCGATCTCAAGCCCTTTGGCCAAAGGCTTAGCCACTGTGCTACCGAACTGGCACGAAACTGAGGACTAATCTACTACTACTACTAGATCAGTCTATTTTCGTCCACTGCTGAATATACGCCTCTTCAAGAACCACCAGCTGAAAATGCCTGCTTTCCGTTACATTTCTTGGAAGGTTTGCCCACACTCACCACGCTGGGTAAGATGGTTGATGAGGGCAATGCTGGTATCTTATCTCCATCACCAAGATCATATATTCCTACATATATCCGCGAGTGCAATCGCGAAATAAAAGGTTTTATTTAATTGTAGTAAAAACGCGTTAAGCATTATCAGAATGTCCAAGCTCCCCATGATATGCAATACTACAATACGTTAGTTTTGATTATTAAATCTAAAACTAAAAACTATTTATAGTTTAAGTAAGTAATAACAATAATATTTTTCTATTGTTTTTTTAGTTTTTATTGATGGCTAATGAAACGTAGCTATACTTCAAAAAATACTTTTAAAGTTATTATACTGTTGTTATTTCAACTAATAGGCGTCTTCCTATATGCCTTCATTATTATTTTAAAAGAAGCAATTTTGATTGCTCTGGTGACGACGGCAGTTATTAATATGTTCAATTATGCAACCGATCGGCTGTATGCCATTACGAAACTTGGTAGACTGGTCTAGATATAAAATATGGCTGCCGGCAATAACATGGTAGTGTCGAGATATTTCATATTATTCACAGCACATTCCTGGCACTAATCACCTAATAAAAATAAAAGCGTAAAAGAAAAGCAATTAATTATAATAACCCATGCACTACAAAATTCATAAAAATTAACATGTTGAATAAATTCAGTAGATGAAAGAGGCTATAAGAGAGAATATACCATCTTTATCTCCAAATAGAAACCTCTCTAGCACGTGGCCCCACCTTGCTAGCTAACGGACGAGGCTCTAGTAACCGAATAATTGCGGAATATTTCGCGGACTAGTGGGGCAGCGTAACTACAACGAGCCATGAGCAAAACTTTCAAAAAAATGGTTGCCATGGAGAAGCCTATGTTCAGTAGTGGACTTAGGCTGATAAGTGCAACAAGCACTCACGCCGGCTACCTATAGGGATACGTAGAGTAAGATTTGTGACGGTCTTATAGGAATACCTGGTTGAACAATAGATATTTTAGTACCCCGAGTTTGTGTTAGTCGGTCCGGGTGATTTTTATCTTTCACTGATTACTGGCTGATCACAACAGTCGGTGAGCGGTGGCCTAGCCAAATCCCTACGAAATGACTTCTCAAAAGACAACAAGAGCAAAAAGTTCTGTACTAAAAATAATTTTAATTGCTTACGATTCGTTGAACTATATTTATTTCACAGTTTAATTAAACTTTAAATAAGGCATGTGGGAAACTGCGAACGCAAATCGTCCAACGCGAAATAAAACGTTTTATTTAATCTCTCTAATTGTAGCTTAAAGTGTTCGTTATAACTAATAAAAACGCGTTAAGCATTACAAGGATGCCCAAGTCCATTGCAATCCTTATAAAAAAAAGTTAAAAAGGCTCCAGAGCGACAATTCGACACAGAGCCGACTGCGTCAACGTTCACAAAGCTTTCTCATTAAACCGTCACCGGTCGAAGCCGTGACACTAAAAGTCATTTCGACGAAAAAAAATTCCCCGACCCGTTTTGTTACATTTCTTGACGCTCGGAAAAAGAGCACAAAAGATTTTCTTAGTTGAAGCGTGACCGTCGTAATTAAGTGGCGAGAAAGCGACGGACTAGTTGACGCTGCGTCGGTAACACTATGTACTCAATCTCATACGTCATCGTTGTGAGCATCGATCGTCGATCGGCGTTCGACGCTGTTTTTATTAACATCTGTAATAAGCTCTATTTGAAGTATTGTGACTACATTTCAACGCTCAGTTAGCTTGTTACGTAATTATTTGAAGAATGTAGCTTATATACGAACGAACTGCACGAACAGTTTTGATAGCTGTAACAATACAATTACTAGAAATTATTTTACAAATTGTTTTTGAATACAAAATTTCAAAATACAGCTTTTAAATTTTTATATATTTTAGTGGCATCGGGAAACAAAATCCAATAAGATTTTTTTTGTATTCTTTTATAATTAAAACACCAAGTCCATTTACCAAATGCCGTCATATAAACCCAGGTTTAATAAGTTACTTCCAATTTAAATTCCAAATAATTTTAAGCCCGCTGTCTCTCAGAACTGGAGACCCGTCGGAGCCCGGATTATAAATCATAAACGCCACGTTAGCCCGAGCAGACGGCCGGCTATTGAAATTATCGCCCGAAAACCTCGCGTTAAATATACAAAACAGTTTCAGGTTACCTCGTCAAATATTTCTTTTGGGGCGTCTTAAATTAAACTCCCTGACTCATTAGCGAAGGACCTTTACCTTAAAAACTTAAAAAATAACGGAGCCTCGAAGTTTTTTAAATACAATCTTCGCTTATTCGGATTTTTTGAGGAAACTTTAAGCTACACTTTCAGTATTTAGGTTTGAATCTCGTTGACGAAAATTATGGTAGGGATGAAACATTTTATATATATACATAGTATATAAACAACCTGAGTTTCATTACAGTGCGTATTATGGCGAAGTTTGCGATTAGATCTAAAACGCAGTTCATTTGGAACTATATTTTAAAGTTAGTGTAAATACCTTTAACACTTATTCGTTATACACGTTACAAACATCTGTGGACAGCAACAGTTTTGTAACAGCAACATAAATATGCATTGTTATAATTCCGAACGCTACATGAAAAATGTGCAGTTCTTAATTTAGCGCTATTGGAAAGGTAGATCGTACCGGTTCGCTTTAGTAAAGGAAATTGTTCATGCCATGTTGGGTAAGCTCAACGTTTCGATAATTCGAATTGATCGAAAATATAAAAGGGATATAAGTTACTTCTGCGAATTAAACCCAAGTTGACTTTTTTTCTGTAAATTCATTTTACACTATGTCACAGAAAAGTTATCAATCGTGAAATGGTTACATGGTACAGCGATCGCGAAACTCAGCACTCACCCATTATATTTTGACAGCAGGAGATATTTTTGAAATACACACTTTGTAATTGTTTAATTGTCAAGTTTAAAATTGACGGCTGTATGTGAATATACTCCATATTCACGCTGCCATCTGGCTACATTAATTATATACTACCTGTTGTTATGTTATCTACGTAGTACATAGTAGATGGCAGTATTAAATAATGTCAATAAATAAACTCTATGGTAATTACTTTCAATAAAAAAGTAATGCAATAACAAAATAGTTTAATTCGAACAATTTTTAACTCAGTAATAAAAAATTATATCTGTATGATAACAAATTTATATGGATTAACTGTGTAGTTTTTGCTGAAAAGAGATAAATACATTTGAGTATATAATATATATATGATAATATGTTCGTAAGACTAAAGACGGCCGTTGTATATGTAATAAAGTATTGTCTCGTTGAGATAAAACACAAGTATTTAAGTATAGGTTTGTACCACCCTTTCTCCAAATATCATCCTCAACAGTATGTGATTGCGCATTGAACACCCTGCCGATTAACGAATGAGGCACGGGCAACTGACTGAAGGCGGAAAATCCATCCGAATATCACAACCTAGTGATAAGATATCGACACTGCCCACTCCCGACTATCATAGGTTTTTATTTATTTGGAAAACCAACATTTTAACAATATTTTTTTTAAATACCAGTTTTATCTCGAAATTAACCTTTTAAAGGTTTTCCTTATTTAATTTCAAAATTATGTAAATATCAAAATTGTTTCGAGGGTACTGTCGTAGTATGTGTGTTTTTTCTGTGCTTTCACGGAAAGGACTTTGACCAGCTGTGGACTTTCACAGGCTTATAAAGAAGTAAAAGAATTATGCTGTTTTTATTAACATATAAAAAATTATGTTTAAAATACTTATAATTTTTATAGTCAGTCAAAAGTAAAGTACCTATATGTTTTCTGTGCATAAATAAGCTTTTAACGTGGTACTCGTAGAGAAACCGTGTAGTTCAAAAAGCAACATTTCTACCTAGTAATTGAATCATAGCTAAAACCTGTACAACATATTTTTGTGAAGTGTTAGGGAGAATATACCATATTTTTCTTCAAAGGTTAATCTAATATGCATACGGTACATCCTGCTGATTAACAGACAAGATTTTGTTTACCGACTGATGGCGTTAAATCTATCCGATTACGCCGCAGCCAAATCCTATAGACTTTGGTCCATACTTTTATGGAAAGACCTAAATTAAAAAAATGACTTATACATGATGATAAAGAAATACATTTTTTTTTGAACGTACAAATGTTGACACAATGAACATTCTCCGATCGCAACGCTTTGACAATCCATTTGATATGGGGAGGTGAAAATGATTATTTGGGCGTATACACACATCACTCAAATATGGTCTGCTTATTTTTTTTTTTAATGGTAATATCTTATATTAATAGTAAAACTGCCTATCGAGCAACGAATAGTGAATGATCATAGCGATTAATAGTGAACTTGAAAAGGCTGAGGAGTCAAAAGAAGAATACCGTAAATGGCAAAGATACTATAAGCTACATTCATCGCAACACAGATAACGGATGGAGTAAGCGAATCTTCGTATCGTGACCACATCTAGGCAAAAGTAATACCCCCAAACACATATCACGATAATTTGTACAAGTTAAAATTTTCTAAAATTTACTTGTAAATGCTTATATGATTGTAAATTAAATCCCTATTAAAAAAATATTCTGTAATGTTTTATGTTTTATTACCAATATTAGGTAATTAGTTAACTACTCATAAAAAGTAATTTTTGATATGCAGAGCGCATTTCATTAAATTAAATATGTTTAATTTTAAAAATTTATAAAATATGTCCAGCAATAAATTGCATAACGAAACTGCTAGTTCTGCTAGTTTCGTTATACAATGCAATGTTTTGCAAAGAGAATAAACTGTTCATTAACCCTATAATAAGTCACTTGTAACAGTAGAAAAACCTCGAATGAATGCGAAAGTACTCAGGGGTGCAAAAACGTCTTCACCAGCACCTCCAATTACAAACCATCTATGGGATACGTGTGGATTGGATGTGATGGTATAAATCTAATATTCATCGCGAGAAACCTATAGTCAACCAATTAAAAAAACAGAATTACCTTACTCCAGAGACGTCTTTGTTTACGAGAAAAAGCCTTTGATTGCTTTTCTTACGACTGGCTGCCTGTCTAAAGGAACACGGCGAACTTTAAAACTACTAATTTGGTTCATTTAATGGTATTGATTTGCAAAGTCTAAACCAGGAACTAAATTATTTTTTATTACATTATCTTTATTATAATCATTATTTTTATTTTTCATGTTGAAACTAACAAGCCCTATATGTTGAGTAACTATTTAATAGCAAGATTGTCTGTCTTTTAGTTTTGTGAACATTTTGAAGTATTATAGGTATGACGTTACATAAAAAAAAATTTAGACAAATTTGTTTTCGACAACAAAATCGACGTCTTAGAATAGAAAAAACCAATAGGAATGGCATTAAATGGCAATATATGAACTCTATTCCTCTAACTTACAAAAAGCTGGAGGCGAATTGCGTTGCAATTACAGCACAGCTAAAGCAACTCGTCCGTCGGTCCAGAGTCCGCACATCCGTGGATACAAGATGGCGGCCGCATGCCTACCCAAGATTGACTAGTAGCTGAATGCTTCATTGCCAACGGCGATCTAGGGTGCAATCGCAGACCATCCTGGCATGTAGGAATGAAGCTGTTGCCCTCGGTAAATTAAAATACTTTTTATTTGTATTGGACGATTACCTTGAGCAAGTATTGAGTATACTGCGCTGTTTATTCAAACTTTAATTCTAACCTTACCGACCGTTGCAATTATGTAGTAGTGGCGTACCTAAAAACCAAAATTGTGGTTAATGACATGATATTAGACGAGTATGTTGAAATGTAACTAGACATTAGGCCTTCTAGAGGCTTGGAAACTTACAAAATACGTAAATTTTTATGAAATGTTTATATAAGTATTTATTATTTTTGACATAAAACCAATTTTTTGGGAGTAGGTCTAATTTTATATTAATATGGTAAAGCATATATCTATGGGTAGAAGCTTTAATATTTAGTATCACAATTCGATATCTATGCATTACGATAGACGAGTTCTGATCGAAAATACATACTAAATAGCTTCAAACTAACAGGAATTTTCTTGTCTTTTTTTTAATCTTCATACCAATATTAATAATTAATATCTGAGGCTTAATACTGCAAAATATTGTGATAATAAATATTCAGCACGCTTTTGATTAATCGGAAGGACTAAAAAAGTTAATAACTACGTTCACACATTAAACGGTGCCCGCCTAAACTGCACAAAACCCATCATTACACAAATGTATTCGCCGTTAACTCAAAACCACATAAGTCACATTTATCGCCACATCAAAAAGTAATCAAGCGACAAAAGTTCGAGCGAGTGATGACTCGACCAGTATTTTTAGGACGCGCCTAATCGATTCTACAGGTAAGACCTTCATTAACATAATTCACCAAAATCCTGTACAAAAAAAACCTAGAAGCTGCATAGATTTGTGTATCTACTATTTAAAAAAGTGAACTATTGTGCATCGGATATTTTTGGGAAACTAGCTAAAACACGACTAGGCTTGTTACTTATATCTTAACCTATCTACGGCCGTAGTTTTGGAGCAAAAACTTAATGTTTGCATTATTACTACCTACTTAATATAATATGTGAAATCAAATTAGTTGCATTATTACGTACAGTTCACAGTAAATTTTATTTTCATATCAAGTATAAGCTCACTTCAATTTTGTAGCCGTATCCATAGAATTAAATTTAAAATAATAATGTAATAGTAAGTAATAATAATAATTTGGCTGGCGGCCAGCTGTTGGACGCGTTTAAACTGATTTATGTTTATTTATTAACTTTGTTACAATTATTGCTAATTGATTTAGACCTGTATTGTGAGAGATATAATAACCGTAACACAGACTAAGGTTTCATTAACAACATTAATGAACTATTAACCCCAATATAACAAAAAGAAAGTGAGCATTAATCTAGATTTAAACAAGTCGCAGATAATTGATCTTTAATTAAAGTACACGTTCAGAAGTTTCCGGCCTTTCTCGCGTTAATACCTTTTTCCTGCATATTGATTGACGACTTCTGTGTTTAGTATATATAGAAGTATTTGTGATTAACAAACAATATTATTTTACTAAAAGTTGAATTATGTCTATTTTTCAAAATAAAGACTGAATTTAATGGTTTAAACGTTTATTATATAAAAACGTTACAACGGCATACTTACTGGATCGAGATCATTAACAAGAAGGATTATAGATTAATAGGAAGTTTTAAATATAAATGTAGCTATTATATAAAATATATGATTGTAATAAATATTAAACATATAAAATTTAAATTAAAATGAAAATGTATGTTCTCTGTTTAAGACTCATGAGTCATGCATGAGTTTTTTTCATAATCGCTGCCTTTATATATTTCTTCAACAATTAATTTAAGCGACTGTATACCGGTATGCTGCCACTATCTTTAGAATACTACATGAAAAATTCTAGAAAATTCGTGATGATTAAAAAGTATGAAGAAGAAATTTGAAGATCAGGCTAAGTGGTATTTCTTGGATAAGTTAATACCCAGCAATAGACTTCCATAGGCAGATGATGAACATCTTAATAAACCTTTCTATGAGAACGTATATACCATACAACAGTTTACTATTTAATTGGATTTACTGTTATGAGAAATTATATAAATTACATTAAGTATAATATGCATAAAAAAAGGGTAAACCAATGGCATAGTCAAAATTCGAGCACCCAAATGGGTTTTTTAATCGGTTCGCGCGGTCATTTCTAAAATTTATAGCCACATCAATGCGTTAGAGTTTGTTTCCTCCATGGGCCGCCAGGTAACATATTTCTTATAACAGCAGGGGGTGTCTGGGCCAATCTAAAATCATGCTCGCGAGAGGGTCTGCCTATAATGGTTGTGACCTTGTTACTACTAACAATAAGTTAAAGTAGCAACCTATCAATATCCTTTTCACTGTCCGAGCCAATGTACGGGTAAATTTAATACTTATGATGGTCTTAATTGAGCTTGTTTTCTGTTTCCTTACTCGCTTTCCAAGCATCCCCCCCTCTTTCCTAATTTCTCTCCTAATCCTTCCTTCCTAATCACCAAATATCTTCAAAGGCACCTGCAGTCCCTATGGTGTTGTGGAGATGTACATGGGCGTCGATAATGACTTACCATCAAATGAGGCGCTTGGTCATTTGTCCTCTTAATCGTTAAATTATCTAGGGCTATGAAGGAATGTGTCGTGGCCAGATATTGGGTATCCGGTAACCACTTACCATATAATATAATCATGATACGCGTAATTTTGCTAAATTACGCTTGTAAAATGTGAGTACGTGGTTTCGTACTACAAGCAGTCTCTGGCTTTAACGCTATTCTACATCGTAAAAATTGTTGACTGTTTTATTGTTACGAAGCGTGTTAATTGCAGTAGCTGAGATATCTTCACCAAACTCACACGGCTTGCAGTGCGCCGTAGGTATTACACACAACCAAATAATACTAAAATAGATGAAAAAAAAATGGGCGTATTCCTGTTAATATTTGAAACACAATAGGGAGAGCAAGGTTAACTTATATATTTTACCATCCGACTTTTTGCAATGAAATACAGAATTATGGCAACGTTATTTCTTAAAGAAAATTCAATATTATTATATGCTAAAGTAATACCACGAGTTATTTTCCATTTATTAATTTATTTTAAAGAGAATTGGCCACTTATTTAGGCTGATGTTACGAATTTTGTAATTTAGAAGATAAGATATATATAAAAAAACTAACTCAAAACCTCCTGTTTTTAACACCTTCATGTCGATACTTTTTTACATATAATTATCCTACTCAATAAGTTAGCAAGTTAGAGAAATTGAACCACATCACACTATGGTCATTTAACACTTTTGTTACGAGTGTCAATGATCTTTTTGGTTGTTATGAGCTTAACCAGTTTTCTTTGACTGTTTCGGTAGTTTTACATTTTGTTCCGTTATAGGAAATAAAAACCCTAACTGTCCTTTTCCTTTTATTATCTTATACTAATTACCTAAGTATTTTCTAATAAAAATGTATATAGATATGTACTTACTTAATTTTAATGTACTGGTTTTTCACAAAACTCTTCTTTAGTAATAATAATCATTAGTCAGTTAATCATCAGTTATGTCGTGAATGTTTTAAGTTAACAAAATTATTTTACATTCTATAAGAAGGGGACAATAACAAATGTTTTTTTTATATATATAACAAATTTGACTGATGGATATAGTTTAACGTATAATTTTTATTATATGCTTATACTCTCTTTTATTTACATTACTTGCTAAAATTTTCATTTAAACTTATTTACGTATATTATAATACTATGCTGTTATACGTGACACCGTATGCGTGGTTTTAGGTTAATAAAAACTGTAAATATATTTTTCCTCACAAATTAGTAGTCACCCATAAGCGCTTAAACCGACAGGGATTTTATTGTTTAAAAGTGTTAACCAAAATGCCAATCATCATATCTCTAGCTTCAAAAAGTCTCATACTGCCTTCCGACTCTTATTTTACCCGCTTAGGGATGAATTTTAGGTAAAACTTCTTAGCGGATGCCTACCTGCAAATTTTAAGTTTGGTGGCTTTATAGTTCCTGAGATTATGTAATAAGTCAGCGCTATTTTGCTTTACACATATTTATGTAGATATCATTTTTTAACTTAGCGTTTCGTTTTTACACTACGTTGCACAATTGATGGGATTTATCTTTAAATCGACGTAAAACTAGTTTCTGTGGTAGTAGGAGTAGGCCTAAGGGAAAAACGGTTGGGTGTCATTTCGACTGGCATACAGAGGTAATCTAATTTATTGCAAGTACCTTAAAGTACGGGCCACTATCGTGATCTGACCTCGAGGTGGTTCAATGTTTATTATAATTATAACAGAAACCGCCTTGGATATATTAACAGATTACTATTAAATCAAACTTCTCATAACAAGCTACTGGCGGCGACGAGGACTAATTGAAAATAGCGCACAACTGGATACGCACCGATTCAGGGTATTAATTAAAACTTAAGTTTCTAGAGTCCCCTCGTACGCTCTATACCCGCCTGCGTTCTTGCTACCACGTACAATGCGTAAGTTTCACAAAAACAATATAAATTAAGCATTGAGTCTGAGAGCAGTAAAGCTTAGTTTTCAATAGCAACCAAAATCAAGGCTGTAAATAATTTCGAACTATAATGGCAGATCTTAAAGTTTAATTCCATTTGGCAAACGTCTAAAAAGAATGAGAAATCAAACAAGGAACGTAGTTAATAATTTATTGATGTAAGACATGCAAAGCCCATAAAGTTAGCTTTGGCACACGTCTCGGTCACATTTAATTTGTTAGTCGTTGGTATTAAGCAAACAGTCCACGGGGCGAGTTTAGATTAGGATTTCAGCTTATTTCGGTAAGTCATTTCTAAATGAAATTCTTTTATGTCCCTTAACAATATCTTAATCTAGATTTATAATTACAATTCCCAGTTGGTTATAAAATTTTCAAAATTATTTTTTTCTAATTAATTTCAACTAGTTTCTATCTATTTATGCTAAGCTATAGAGTTAAAAAAAATTAAAGTTTCGAAATTATAAATCTCTAGTTAACATTAAAAAAAAGTTCAGTTAATCATAAATCGTAATAGTATTAAATCGTGGAAGTAAATAAATTAAGTTTTACCGCGAGACGAGTTAATACAGCATTATTAAATTTTGGTAAATAAAACCTGCTCAACCATAACCGAGCGTAACAACATAAGTGTCTCAAACAATAGTCATAACTGTTGAGCAAACAAAAGTTATCGCTGGGGACTGAGGCGTTAGGTCGAAACCGAGGGGGCGGGCGGCGCGAGCCGAGAATGTTAGAAAAACTTATAGAAAATGACAAGAGGCTGACAAGGACAGACACAGGCTCGCTGTAGAAAAGAGAGGGACGGAGAGAAAACTCGTTCGCCGGCATTCCGCCGCATGGTGGATTTAGGAACGGGGGCAACACGGTACGATTAGGTGGTTATGCCTTGTTATTTTTAAAGTTCTGTGATGTGATTCTGTTTTGAGAGATTATTATTATAGGGGAAGGGAAGCTCCTAATTTATTTCCTTAAAGAAAATAGTATTAAACAGTAGCTGGATTCTAATACGCCAAAAATTATGGGTCATAAAATTATAAACTCTTAATTATTTATTTTCAAATAAATAAGTTACATTCGGTGTAAAATATATATTATTTACTTATTCGAGCCATAGTTCAAGGGCCGAGCGCTTGCTTTAATTTCATACAACACGAGTAACCAGGTTTTGATTCCGGTGCCGGTAACACTAAAGTTAAATTTTCGGTGCTGAAGTGGAGAAAAACATCATGAACAAACCTGTATGTCTGAGAAATAATAAAGAATACTGTTCGACGAAATGTGGGAAGTTCATCAAACCGCACGATAGCTACATAGCGGATCTTTCCCAGGTCTATTAAGTCTCTATCCAGCACTGAGATTTAGTATTTTACATATTATTATTTTATAACTGGGTCTATGATAGTACCAAGAAAGTTTGTGTGACTTTGGTAGATCTTTTTAAATAAACTACGTAGGCGCGGAATTCTAACAGCTTTATACTAGTTAAAGAACGTTCGATCGGTCCACAAGATTTCAAGTTTAATGCTACGGTTCTCTAGTTTACTAATGTGCGTTTGTATTATTATAAGAAGAGGACTTTGAAATTCTAAGTTTTAAGTGCTGTTACATCTGTGATGGACATGATCAGGTAAACGACTTGCTCGCATGTCAATGAAGACCATAGAAAAGTTAAGTAATAAATAATATTTTTTTCTGAAAATATCCTTCTTGGTCTTCATAGGTTCACAGGTAAAGAAATGTCGCTCTGAATGGGAGGACTTGCCATAATAACCACGCTTGACGGCGATCGCAGTAACTAAGATGCCGCCGTCACAAGCGAAAGTGAAAACTAGTCCCCCATATTGAAAATATTGGAATATTTACAAATAAAACTATAAAAACACTTCCAACAATGTTTTTCTTCTGACATTGATGAAATTATTGAATCAGAGGTCGTAATTGTCGTTAGTATTGAAGTCACTTTCACTTTTAGACGCCCTGCTAAACATGGGCATTTCTCAAAGATTAAACTTACGTGAGGTAATCACTATGGTTATTACGTATGGTGCGAGAGTTGGCAAACACATTAGGTGTAATATTTGCAAAAATGGATGCATCTTATTAGTTATTTCTTATAACAGGTTGAGATGATGGGACACACGGAATAAGAATCTTGAATCAAATTAACATTTCATTATTTACCAATTGTAGATGCTGTAACAGGTGCAATCTTAAATGCATCACATCAAAACAAAAGTCCAGTTGACTACTTCAGCTATAAATAAACAGAATAAATTGCGTTCACTATTATTTATTGGCTTTATCATTGCGTATATAAAGAAAGAAGATCGTTATATTGTATAACTTAAATTTTTAGCTATCCCGCTGAGCTGATTAGCATGGGCTGCTTATTATTACACCAATTTCTTCATACAATAACTTTAACGGAGACTGTTATTGCTATTATATAAATATATTTTCTGATTTTAGTAAACTTTTTTGTTGATTTTAGGGTTATAAAAAATAAAAGTTTATTAGGAAATTGTTAAATTATTTTGTTAGTATACAGTAGGCCATACCCCTGCACCCGCTACCTACGTACTTTGTAGAGGCCATTACCTCTTTTTCTTCTCCTTTCACAGAAGGTGGCTTGAAGTATTTTATGTTCTAAGTATGGATACACTTGCAGAGGCATAGTAAATGTATGTATATATTAGAGTTTATATAGCTGCTATGTATGAATACGAATGAATACTCACGTATTGGTCCATAGCGATGGACTAAGTGCCACACGCACGCAACACGCAAGGTGTCCGGTTGCTTGTCGTGTTGCGTTACTGACGTGTAACAAACCTCGCCGCGACAAGTTATGACACGATAACAAAAGCCGACCCTACGCCTGATAAAGATTCAATTTTATTTTTTGATACCGACATGGCCTCCTGATGGTCCAATTTTAGCGCTCCTAAAAACTAAGAGATTACGAAACGTGATTTGAGTTCGAAATTTTATTTTAAATCGCGCTCACCCCTGTCACACAAAACATAGATTATTGATTTCCAAAATCGAGCTTTGTACAAACTCTCTCTCTTTCTCAAGGAGCTCTTTCTTCTTTCTTACGGTCTCCCGGTCGGAGACGCTCTGTACTGCCTGTTGTCCCTCCATTCCGAAGATGAAATCCTCTCCCTGAGCTTTCCAGTAACATGCTGAAAGAGTTCAAGGGGAGGCTAAACCTCATCGGAGTCAGACAATCACCCTGCAAAGTATCCCTTCGTATCCTTATCCGTTATGCGCTTGCCTAGATGACAAAGAATAGTGCTCCATTGCTCATTACACTGCTCGAGGAAACTTCTTACTGTACACTCTATCTTATAATCTGTACTCTCTCCTGAGCCACGTATCAGACACCGAGTCGAATGCCTTTCTGTAGTCTATTCAGGCAGCAAGAATTTGCAACGGTTGCGTTTAATCACCTTGCCAATAACCGCGTCGATGAGGTTGAGTTGTCTCGTGGTCCCGCGACCGCCGCCCCGACATCCATTATGTTTTACGTCCATTGCGATACGACATTATCATCATCGATTATTATCATCATCTGGGTTCAGTGCGAAAGGTTTACGCTACCAGAAGTATATATACCGTATCGGAATACCGTAACGAATATACGGAGACCCATGATGGGTAGCAGAGTCTAAGGTGCGAGGTGTCTGGTATTGCGATCGACAACCCGCTTGCCAAACGTAGCGATAATAGCAAATCCACCCTACGCCGGAAGTCAATGTCCAGCTGTGGACTTTTAACAAGCTATTTAAACAGTTCACTGCTGAACAAAAAGAAAGAACTAGAACTTTCGCAACTGAATTTAATATCAACAATTGATATCTGATATTATAGCTTGGTATAGATTCTATACGTAATTTTTGAACACTTGTGCACCGTAACATTACTTAATATTATGATGCATGCAATCATACTGTATTGCTACGTATTTAGGTCATTATCATTAAATAATAAAAAGATATTATAAACTCAATCGATCGTTCTCTCAACCCTCGAGCAGTGAACATAGTATTTTTTTTTATTTAAATCGATATAAATTTCAAACACGAGTGCTACAAAGTCCAATCTGAAAAGTGTCGTAGTGGTACGGCAATAAGTCATATAATATTTTGATACTGTAACTTATTACGAATAATTCGTTCGTGAAAATTTTTCAAAAACTGTGTACACAACAGGAATTCTTAAGCAGCACATCCATTTTTTAAGCTCATTACCCAATTGGCTTTATGACCATAAGATTTATTTAATTTCCCTTTTCGGAATCATGATTATCGCGATTCTAGAATAACAAATGAGTCCAATTGCATATTAAAATTACTTTTATCGGCTGTAACTCAGAAACTATCGAAATAAAAAAGAAACATTCTGCTTGACGCAATGACAAAATGCAGACTGAATACGGCAAGAAACTTTGAGACAATGCGAATGTTTTTGTGCGCAGTAGCAACTCCTAGATGATTACAATAGCATAGACTGGTCAGTTATAAAGTTGCCACACATTATGAGAACCCGACTTGAAACCGGTTTGTAGGCAAGCACATAAAAAAAACATTTCGTCGGAACTTAGATAAATAAATTTAAATTTAAGCAATTCGTACCTGTAAATAAATTTAAATATGCCTTTATTAAACAAAACAGAAGTATTTTAGCCTGTAGTGAATAATCAACACACTATTTATACGTAGGTAGGTTGATGTGAGTATAGAAGCATAACATAAAAGACCGATCTCGAATTATCGACGTACCGCGAACAACCGATCCATAAAAGTCATAAAAAGAAAAATCGAATATCGTATAAAATCGTATCGGCAACGATAAGGGCGGCGACGCGTTCGTGCGACGTAGCCCACGGCTTTGACTCGATATTTCATAAAACACCCGATTTATATGCGCGCACTCCAGCGAAACCTTAATTTCATTCCTAATTATTGGGAATAAAGATAATTGCCGATCTATCGAGCTTATGTCTTGCATAATATTTTCCATCTACATTCCTAAATGAGGAAGAATAATGTCATTTGTATCGATTCATAAATGTTACGTGTACACAAACATAACTATAGACACAAATCGCTTTGCGTGCACTTGCAGCTACAAATGTTGTATTAGAGTAAATTTCTAGACTTAAGTCCGACGAAGTATCGATGAAGAGTACCTCCTTTATAAATATTTGTGTTTCATTAGAACAAGAAAAAAATGTCGCACGAAGTTGTGTTGAAATTAATGAACATTCTTGCCATAAGGAAGAAAAAATTGTAGATTGGTGTTTTATCCAAAACTTTATAGCTTAAAATCTGACCAGACGCTCTGATAATTGGCTATATTTTATTCCAGCGACTTAACAAAATCCATATAGTGTGTATTATTTTTTTGTACAATTGGGGTGTAAAACGAACTAACTGACCTCCTGATGGTAAGTGGCGTACTGAAGCAAACAACTTCAATCGACGGAGGTTACAGATGCGTTGTCACACCGGAGTACTAAGATGAAACGACGATTATGGGAAATCATCCTCCTTATCGGAGAGGTCAATGTCCGGTTGTGGAATATTTTCAGGCTGCTAAGGTAAGTGAATAGTATTTAAATGATTTGAGCGGTTTATTATTGTTTGGCAGCGCATCGCACTGAATAATTATGTCTTTAATAATTAATAAAATTATATTTCAGTATTATTAGTATTTTTTAAAAATCCGATACTAATAATTAAATTTCACTTCTTCTCTATTAATCTATTTTATTAAACTGATAAGAACATTAATGATTAAAATTATTTTGTCATGATGAAATAAAAAAAACTTAACAAAATATCATCCGTCGTTAATAGAAGGTGTTAAAAATGTAATAAAAATTGGAAGATAAGAAGTCAAATCCGCCTTATCTAATATTTAAATTGTATGGTTTATTTACCGTGAAATTCGAGGCTCCGTTAACGAATCATGTTTGGCTTGCGTTTTTGATCTCGAACACGCACTTTACAATGAATTTCTCACACTTGAAACTTAAAGCATTTTGTTTTCGCTCCGCTTTAAGTTTACTTAATATATAATGTGCATGGAATAATTTTAAATTACAATCTACATTTACGTTACGCTATGGATGGAGCATTTAAAAAATATACTTAATCTTGGTTAATTTCATTTAATTTTAATGCATAGTTTATTTTGTCTTTTATTTCAAATAACATGAATAGATAATTAAATTTTCGATCACGACAGATTAATAAAATTAAAGTGTCTTAAGTGCATACACAGTGTGCATTGATGTCTTCTCTTAAACTGTTTCTTAGTAAGTTTACAAGCAGGTCAAGAGCCGGGCGTTCCCTTTAAGTTCCGTCATGGTTAAATTAAGTTATGGGAGTTACCTGGGTTTGATTTCCGGTGCCGGTGGCATTAAAATTGTTAATTACAATTCTCAGTGCTGATTTACCACGTGCGAGGAAAAGAAGGCAACCATCGCGAGGAAATATTTCTAAAAAAACCCGTACGTTTGAGAAATAATAAAAACTTTTCGCGGGCCAGTGAAGCCAGGTTGGACCTGCACAATATCTGTATGGCGGATTCTACCCGGCTCTAAAAAACTCTCAAATATAATATGTTGTGGTCTGGGCCCAGCAATGGGGAATTTATAGGCTGTTAATTCATTTTACTTAAAAGCTTAAGTATAACACAGTTTGTTTGAACAAGGAACTATTATAAACCCCTTTTTTATATAATGCAAACGGCCACATCGAATCGTCTACAGTTAAAACGGTAAGATAGTCGCTATTTATATAAATATACATATATATATATACCCTATAGTTCAGTAACTTGTAAACATCTTTCAAGCGGTTGCTCCAACTTGTCAGACGTTATCTGATAACATGCTTCAGTAATACACATTAGTCGCCACAGCGTGCTTTTACACAACATTCTAAGGCGATAAGACTCTGCTGAGAGACAATTTTGCGCTGACATCAATAACATAACATCATTAAGTATAACATATTACTACGGATTAATCTTTCTAATATAAATAACGAGTATAATAATAATAATAGAACATAAACAAAACAAAACGAAATATATAAATTTTCTTCTGAATGTTATTATTCTAAATACTCAGGTATACTTTTAATATTTTTTCTTTAACCTTTTGTTTTATCAAATAAGACCTTTCTAAATGTAATTTAAATTGATGTTAAACCCTCTTGGTTAAAACGTCTTTAAAAATAATAACTAAATAGAAAAACAATTCTTCCAAAAGATTTAAAGTACACTACTCAGAGTGAAGAATAATGAAAATCTAGAGTTACCAAAACATAGTTACCTATCTAAAAACTGTAATGTGTAGACATTATAAAGTATTTCGCAGTAATACGCAATAAACTTATCTTATCGTATATCGAATCTTTCGATATACTTCACTATATATAAAAATGTGTAATATTAAATAATTGTGGAATAAAAGTTGTAATAGTAATAACCGACTTTTTTGTATGTTTTTTCGAATGATTGGTACAGTTTTTAGAGTTTTTATATATTAATTTTATAATTTTTTGATATTTTCATTTAACTTTTTCTAAGGTTTCTTTTTATTATTTACTATGGAAAATCTCTTAACGTGGCGGCGAATATCATTCACAAGTGAAAAAAGTACGGGCTAAGGTGCTATAGATATATAAGTTCTTATTCTATATATAAAACATAGTAGTTTTCTACTCTTTAGTATGTACAAAATATTGTTCATTATTTATTTCACAGACATTTAATATAGTAATACTGGGTCGTACAAATGTCAGTGATTATTTCAATGCTTAGGCCATGCAATAAGTACTTATTATAGCTTATACCTATATGAGTTCTTATTCTATGGCTTAGACCGTGCTCAATAAGAATTGTCATATATTATGACCGGTGTCTTATTACTTATCACTGTGACAGGCATATGTCCTTATCAGCGCCCAGTGCCTGATGGATCGATCTTTAAAAAGCTCTTATTGCTCGTACGTCGGTCCTCTAATCGATTAGCCTTTAATGGCAGCCGCAGTCTTTTTAGAATTTGTATTAAATATGTCAACGTTTTTTAACAGTTAATTTTCTGAGCATGTTTATTAAAAGTTTTTTCATATGAGGACATATTTTTAATTTATAGGTAATGTGGATAAGATAAATAATCGTCGTATAGTCGCTAAGGAATATTGTTACAACACACAGTTACAACACACAGTTACAGTACGGTGACTTATAGAATAAATTGTTATAAAAATAAATCACGTGACCTCAGACAGAAACAGTTTAAACATTTTAATAATTCTAGACCTTAGTAGGGTCTAGGGTCTTTTGTGGTAATTACATAATACTAAAAACATTATCATAAGCAGCTACGGCATGCACTGAGAACTGGAGAAGGTCACAGACTAGTTCTTATTTGTATTCCAGAAATATCGCAGGAATACTCTCCACGCTTCGTCTATCGGGAGCCGTCTTATTCAATGTTTTCCACTGCAGAACCTGTCTACTACAACGGGTTAAGCTTCTACTAGCTACACAGTCTATTGCCACTTCTTTCTCTAGGTCTATAATGTTATTCTAAATGAGATCTAATTTTAAGAAATTTTAAATAAGTTATAAATATGAAATAATTTTCACGTGTTTAAAAGTAAAGTAAAGTAGCAGCCTGTAAGTGCCCACTGCTGGGCAAAGGCCTCCTTCTTAAATACCTGAGAGGTTGTAGGAGCCGGGAATGGCCCGCCACGCTGCTCCAATGCGGGTTGGCTAGCTTCACATATCCTCGAAATAATATTTTTTTTATAATTTCTCAGATATGCAGGTTTCCTCACGATGTTTTCCTTAACCGCCGAGCACGTGGTAAATACAGCACTTAAAATTGCTATTAACAATTTCAGTGGTGCCGGCATTGGGGATCGAACCCAAGTCACTCGCACTTTGTGAAACTAAAGCGAACGCCCTGACAACTGGGCTACCACGGCTCCTCATGTATTTACTTTATAAAATACGAAAGTATAAATCGATACGCTTGGCCTTCAAAAAAGATATTCTAAAGTTAAGTTAATAACTTTTGGAGGAGTTAGTTTCATTATTAGATGACCTTTAAGAGAAAATAAATAATTGAAGATTTAAAATTAAATGTGTTCATAATCCAAAATCCATGTACTTATAATGTGATTGGGTAAATCGGCAGAATTACGTTTTTAGCGATGATGTTGTACTCATATTCGTAGACGATCACATCGTTACAGCTCAATATTTCTATGAATCTTCTACACATTCGTTTCTGTATACCTTAAGAATGTTGTAATAGATAAAAGAGACCTGTGAGGCTCTTACAAGACCCACACCCGGCGACCGATCACAATAGAACATGTCAGATTATAAGATGAATGATTTGAATTTTGGCGTCCCAACCGGCAGCTTGGCCCTACCTGTGATAAAAATTAATATTTGTATTAATACCACTTATGCCATAAATGACTTAAACGTACCAATTTTTCAACCACAACGTCTCAACCATCCTACAAGTCGCCACGGTTGGACGAACACAATTTTTAATTAAGCGCTATTCGTGAACTAGAGTTGCATCACGAATTCATTACTGCGATAGCTAATTATGGCGGATGGCGTTTATGTGGGATTGAATTGTGCAATGCTCGGGCCAACGGGGCTGCATATTAAAGCTGCGAGTGTCGGATATCCGACGTCATACTATAGGTACAGTCGGTTCGAACTATTTCTCGAAAACATTATACCGTCTTAAACAAATTTGCTATTTGCTAATGCAAAACAATTTAACAATTTATGAACTACCAGCGGCTTGCCATGTAGACCGGCGTAAGAATCCAGCACCCTCCTTTCTTCCCGAGGGTGTCGTTAAAGACGACAAAGATAAGTCTTGAATGAGTACCGACAGGCTTGAAATTAATATTTAAAAAAAATTCAGACTAAAAATTGGCGGACCGATGGCAGGCAACAGCGTCTAAGCTGTTAACCGAGCGTGGCGATTATTTGGCAAATCCTCCTAGAGGTAGAAAGGCATACGAATTACCATTATTGCTGAGCGGATTGTTGTCAATACCCTGCACTGGTTATGTTATTTCCCATGACTAGTGCATGATATCTGGATGCGGTAGGTTAAATAAATTTTCTGCTTAGCTTGCAGTGTGCACCACGAGCTAGTGTGATGGAGAGAAAGACAGTATATTCCCTTTTACATCCACTATGGATATTACTATTACATGTCAAAGTAATATAAACCTGTGTTGCCTTCAATTTGTGTATTAAACAACAGGTGTTACAGGTGACATTTTAAAGATAATTATTAAATTATATTCGAATCGTTGACGCTCGAAAGCACATACGATTATTACTAGAGTCCCTAGATTGTCACCAAATAACTATAATGTTGTCGCTGCCTGTACCGACGCAATCCCGAACAATGGTTGCTAATAATAAGGGACGCCGTATTTACGAGCATACGTGCCCTCCGAGCTGAGACGAGTAAGATCTATTGTGCTCAGACCTCCTATGATTATTTCAGTCCCTTGCACTTTTCTCAAATCTCATTTTTAAGTTGAATGCCAAATGAATCTGATATTTGTCGCATAAATTTATGGTAATCGTTTACATACGTTTATTGCATTGAAATACTAGACGTTCAAAATTAAAATATTCTACCCGAGAGATGTAGTCAAGTAAATTAACAGCTGTAAGTCCTATTGTTGGCCAAAAAAAGTCTCCTTTTAATAAGGGTTTTGGGAAAGAAAAACTTGGAAAAGTCCACCACACTGCTTTAGTGCGGGTTGACCACGTTCACTCTGTCCTCAGAATAATAATTATATTTAT
The DNA here is from genome assembly GCA_029286595.1 of Bhutanitis thaidina. Classification (NCBI taxonomy): domain Eukaryota; kingdom Metazoa; phylum Arthropoda; class Insecta; order Lepidoptera; family Papilionidae; genus Bhutanitis; species Bhutanitis thaidina. Next base: position 8,540,055 of record JAGSMS010000022.1, read on the forward strand.
TTCTCAGATATGGAGGTTGCCTCACGATATTTTCCTTTGCCGCCGAACACGCGGTTAATACAGCAACTAACAATATTAGTGGTGCTGGCACCGGGATTTAAAACTAGATCACTCGTCTACTATTAAATTTAAAGATTACCCTAAGTAAGTAAGTAAGTACCTTTTATAAACTGTAGGACCTCAAATCAGTGAGCGTAATATAAATGGGAAAAACTTCATTTGAATAATGGTAAAGTTCTGCTAATGACTGTTTGTACGAATGAGTAAGATCCTCGCTCCTTCCATAAAGAGAACAATTACTGGAAACAATTTAGTCCTAAGGGATAAAGCAATGAATCGGCTCGTGCTTACTGCGGCTAATTACTTTTAAAAATATATATTTCAAATGTAAACTTAATTTATGTGGACTGTATCAAAAACTATTCTCATTTATTCTCTAATTGACTTCTAATATACGGCCTCGTGTTAGTGTTAGTAAAGTTTGATTACCAGGAAAGCTCCCATTCACCAACGCCATCCACTTACGGCCTATCAGCATAAATCTTTTTTTAACGTCTTACACCAACCACATTGATATAAATTTAAATAATCTTAAAAGTAATAAAGTATTAACCAATTTTTCATGGAAAAATAGTATTTGTTTTAATTTAGACTCCTCATGATACCATTTCTGATGCCTGTAGAGGCAAAAAGCTAATTAAATCGACAAAACTTAATGTCTGGACTCAAACTAACAATAAAATTATTTAAACCATACAGATAAACGAATTCCAAAATGGTTGCCAGATTCGGCCCACACTATGACCTACATAAATGTTACGCCTGCGCACCCGGCGCCCGCTAGCCAAGCACCGGCATTCAAATTAAGAACTGGCGCCAGTTCTAGAATCTATAAATCTACAAAGCTATAATTTCGACACCAGTTAACCTAACAATCGTTCTGTGTACTTTATCCCTATAGATTTCAACTTTGAGCTTAAAATCCACTACTTAAAATTGTACACTGGTTGACAACCAGAATCGGAATTTAGAAATTATTACTGCAAAAACAGTGGTATCCATATCAACCATTCCATATCGCACTTAAAATCCACTGACAGTAAGTCAGATACTTACGATAACAACCATAGAGCATTTAGTGGAACTAATATTGCCTACATTGGAATCCCTGTGGAAGTAGGAATTCGAGCCCTGGACACAAGAGGCATTTGCTGATGGCTGATTTATGTGGTGGTGACACGTTCCGGTCAGAAAACAGAAGAAATATACTTATGGTAGCTGCTTATAAATACACTATCGATTGCGATGGTTTTTTCCACATATTTCAAGAGAATATACTTTTTTCTTAATACACTACGACAGAACTGACAGTGACGAAATTTATTTATTTTTATTTGTTTACTCCATACCATAAAGTTACAATCTTAACCATTAAAATTAAATACCAATTCCAATCCAATAAGCTGGACTGGTCATATGTAAATTATTACTGCGTATTACATATGAAAGAAAACAAATAAATTAATTAATTAAATTAAAGTTTAAATGTGAACTAACATTAGTTATGAAGTGTGAATCGTCTATATATACTAACAAAATATGAATGCTGGTACTCGAAATAAATGCTATTATTATTTTGTATTTATCTTTTTCCTTCTCGGATTTCACCGGTTTACTAATATTATTATATGATGGGAGGGACGTGAAAAGTCATATACATATAACGAATTGTTCGTAGTGTTTTATGCGGCCATAGGTCAATACATTTAAAGTTACCTGCCCGTAATTTTATTTATGCTTATGATATTGTCATTATGACAATATACATACAATTATATAGAAATGCATGTTCAGAACGATCAATAGGACCTTAGTTAACTAAGCATTCCAACAACATAATATTTAACTGTTAGCATTAACGATGTCATTTGGATTTTGTCATTAAGATGTCAAATTAAAATGATTTCGAAGTCTTTTATGTTTTTAATTAACAGACTTTTTTAAAACCGCAACAAGTACTCGCGCCCTTCATTCATGTTTAGATGGTCAGATATTATTATATATTAGATATATTACTATGATTTCTATTTGTCACTGACACCGTGCCACCTCAACTTTCACCTCTCTGGAAAATAAAAGGGGTGGTAGGCCTTACTATGAGCATTAAAAAACTTTTCCTCTCGCATCTTATGTTATCCACGAGGAAAAAGTCGAAGGCAGATTGGAACACAGTCATTGCAATCCTTAAGCGGCACATTAACTGCAAAATATGAAGAAAAATCTTTTTTTTTTTCTTTTTTTTATTATATATTTCCCAACTTTGTTATATTTCTTAACGCAAATACACTTAAACCTTTACTTTGCATTACCCGAGAAAGTGCTCCAAAGCGAATTCGTGCCACCTTTCGCGAAGGCATTTTAAAGTTATTGTAAAATGTGCAAAGAGAAATAAGTGTGTGTGTAAGTGTATACGCTTCATTTAAAAAAAAAATTAAGAAAAAATGTTTCTCTATAAGCCTGGAAGAGGAAGCGAGTAACCCACAAAACGTCTTTCTTTGTGTACACAAAGTAATTATTTAGTCGATGATTGTACTCCTTACGTCTTTCAATAAACTTATGCCTCGTTTTATAACTGGCTTAAAAATGAACATTCTGTTCTAAAGTAAGAAATGAGAAATTTTGTAAATACTGTCTACGATAGGAGAACTATAACAACCTTGAAGTTTTTATAAGTATAAATGAAATCATACTTCTAAACAATAAAGTACCTATAAGATATAATGGTTCATGACCCTGAAACAAAAAAAAGTTTGAGCTTACAGTAGTTAGATACACGCATAACAGAAAACTAGATTGCCTCTTGTGGAAGCTATGACATTGAGCGGAGATCACGCCAGGACGTCCCAAAATTTCATCGCCAGTGCCATATTGTCAAAATAAGGAGATAAAATTAAAAGAAAAGGAAAAGTTAGAAGGAAAATATATTATTAACCGAACACATTTCATCCCTTAAAAAATGATCGAGCAAAACAGCGCTTCGCTGCCTTCGCTGTATCTTGTCCATTTTATTTCGGTTATAGAGTAGTCTGGCAACTTATTCTACGAGTATCTGATGCGACTGTTCAAGGACAGTTCGATATGGTTCATCGCTCTTTTTATAATATATCGTAGATTCTTTATATAAATAAGCATTAAATTTCTCGTCTCTAACCCTCATATGCTCGTATCAGTGTAAAATGTGAATATTTTTGGTTAATATGTATCTGTATATATATAAAAATATTTTAAAGTTCCAGTAAATTGTTAACATGTTTGTGTCAAAAAATTTTAACACCTATCCTTTCTAATTAACTCCAACAGCCGTTTTTTAACTATGACCAAAATGCTTACAAATATAGACGTGCGCGTGTCAGTCACTTACATATGTGGGTGCGAATGTGTGAGTGCGTAGTGGTTACAGTAATTATTCATAAAACTACAAATACATTACATTATTTCACTATAATTTGTCTGAAACATTTATTGATACATTTAAATTGCCAGGTTTTTAATCTCTGTTCTCATAGAGATTGCACAATATAAGTATACAGATGAGCCGTGGTAGCTTAGAGATCCGAGCGAGTTCCTTTAATTTTATAGTACACAAGTGACCTTCGATACCCGGTGACACCATAAAAAATGTGGATAGGATATTGATTGCTTAATTTGCCACGTGCGAGTTTTTCCTGCACCGGCAGTTAGAAAATTTGCATGTCTCACAAATAATATAAAGTCTTATTTCGAGGACTTGAAAAGTACGACAACCCGCACTGGAGCAGTGAGGGCGGAAAACAACAAAAACTCTTCAATTATTTGGGAGAGACTTTAGTTTACTACACAACTAGATCATTTTTAAAACAGATTTTAAAATTATTTTAAAAGCTATGGATAATGTTATATAAACTTTCTTAAGCTATTATCTACAGTTGACTAGCAGAGCTTAATCAATAGGAGCATAAATTTTGAGTAATATTTAAACTAAAATAAAAGAAACTAACTACTCAACAATATGAGCATTCGTTACTCAAAGGATGGGCGAACCTTTTAAAAGCTTTTTCCAAAGCCGTACGGGGCATTAAGCCAAAGTGAAGATAAAAGCGGTAAGAAACTCCGATATGTTACCAGCGCCATAAATAAATTTATCTACTTTGCTTTTGTTCCCAAGATAAATCGGCACTTTAACTAGTTCAAGGTTTTTTAGAACGAAACATACAAATCAATGTAGATAATATTAATTCCAGTGAATGTATACCTAATTGAGTTTTAAAACTATAAGTCATTGTTATGACTAAGCTACGTTTTGATAAAATTGTTCTTACACGCATTAAATTTTTTACACATTTAACCATTATATTATTTAAGGGTAATGATAAAGAGCTGCAATATTTATAAAATTTAGCTACTTTTGTAATGACATTGATTTATTACCAACTTTAATTTTATCACCATCTAAAACAATAACTTACAACCAGTATTCTAATAACATGTTTTAAATTGTTACAAGCAAACGGATGTTCCTAGTTAATTCTGTTTTCAATAGTTTCATCAAATATCTAAAACTTAAGTTGTATTATTACGCCAGAAACAAAATGAATGTGTATGAATAAAATATAAGTAATATAAATAAAAGTTAAATGATATTCCTTTGTAAGCGCATCCCTTAAGAACGGCTGGACCGATTGATGTCCAGAAGTTGGTTTAGGGCCAATAAAGTAAATAACAAAATACCCGATAGGTGGTGCTTTATTCGAATTATTACTAAATTTCAATCTCATTGTGTTACTTACCGGAAAGGGTTCAACAACGTCTACGTGGGTTAGCTAGTCAAGAATAAAAAAATATCGTTTTGAAGAGAGAGTTTATTCAGATATTAGAATTAATAGGCCAGTGGATACGGTTTTATAGAGAGACACTTATAGAGTACTCTATTACTCTGTGGAATGTTTAAGTAAGTACATGGATAACTAATGCTCTACATAAATACAAAATAAATCCTACGTGTGAGCTAATGACAAAATCCTTTCGATCCGGAAAAACATTTTTAGTTCTGATGAGTTATAGACGTCGCTTAAGCAAAAGTTAGTTCGATATTACAAGTCGCTGTTAAGTTATTGGATGTTATTAATAACGAGTATTTCTTAACTTAATCTGACTTGAAAGGCATTGAGTTGTTCGTCGTGTAGGCAATGTATTGTTCACAGTATGAATAGAATATAGACGACAAAGCGACGATTCGATGAGTAGGTTTCATGTATAAAACGTAACGAAATTACTTGTTATTCTTATCAACAAAAAAATTGTTTTTTCGAACACACAATAAGTTTAAACTGTTCGTGAAAAGGATGTATAAAATGAACACTCGAAAGACAAAATATCCCTAACCGAACGTTAAATTGTTATAGTTTACAGTGACCCAAATTTTTGGAACCGAATATAAAGCCACCATCCGTTCCTCGTGCCCTTATTTGAATTGAATGAAAAGTAAAACACTTACAAAAGCTTGTGTGGGCGTCTCCTACCGATGCATGTTTGAAATTCGAACGATTAAACTTTACAAACAGTGATTGATTCGAGATAAATGATAGGACTTTTCTGGCAAATAATACTTTAAGATTGTCACGTGATCGATAAAGTATACAAATTGATTGTAATGAAATTTAACTACTTTATGTTATGTTTATGTTTAACTTTAAGTAAAATATAAATTAATGTTGGGCAGCATAGTAGTACGCTACTAAACTTCATCTAAAACTTGAAACAAATGATATTTGTGTAATACATCGCTGATAACGTGGAAGTATCTAGTTCGCTTAACACAAAACCAGTTCTACTGCTTTTAAGGAAATTGCCCATGCTTGACAAACGAGCGCTGTTTCTAATTCCTTTCAGAAAAAAAAGACATTTTGTTTTTGTGGTATTAATGTTACAACTTTTGTCGCACCTTGAGGAGTATTATTGTAATGCTTTCAATTACGAACACTTTTTTTTTAACTGTTCAAAAATTATATCCACTGGAACTTAAAACAATATTTATATTCTTTAAAACATCAGAATCAATCGTCACTCGTTAACAGAGTCTAGCTATAAAGACAACTTTTAAAAATTGAAGTACCTATCTCTCGTGGGCTAACGCTGTGTCACTCTTCGGACCGGGGAACAGCGCTGCTCAGAGTGGACCTCGGTCTGCAACTTAATTGCTGACTAAACAGAATTTTAACGACAACCTTTTTGTGTGTTTTGATAGTTAATGCGTGCAGTTGTCACGTTTTATTTATTTCAACAAACCCTTTATATGTTCTAAATAAATATTTGACAATTTTGATAACGTCATAGGAATATTGAAATTTTTGTAATTGGTGTTTCACGGTTTATACTTTTTTCTTGAGGGGGTTATCTTTACAACTAAAATACTATTTAATGAATAATACTTTACGTATGTTATGAAATATATAAACTATATAAGGGGACGACACAAGAGAAAGAAATATTGTTTATTTAATTACAAATTGATTATTTATATATATTATTTAAAATCGTCTGTCGTCTGCACTGCTTTACTGTGCTAGGCTAGTGGAATCCAGACGATTAAGTGGGCAAAGGTTGGCGTGTGGGCAGTCGAGGACTATTGAGGCCTTACTCTTTTTTTCTACGTACGCGCCTTATGGCGGAGAGGCCGCGTCATGTTGCACTGTTGGCATTTACTGATGCATCGACGAAGGACTTAAATAGCGGTGCTATTTAAATACAGCTTAGCTATAAAATAACTATTATTAAAATAGCTTGTTACTTAAAGAGTTTTAATACTTTCGTTGCAAACACAAATCCTTTGGGAGATATAGTAACATGCAAAAATCTTATTTTTATTTTATATAATACTTGTCATAAATGCATCCCGTAACAACACAACGCGTAAGTTAGTAGACGTAAGAACGATAATTTCGTTTTCCGTATGTCAATTCTTATTACTATTATTTTTGATAATCTACTACCGTTTCGTATGATATGCTAAATTCCTTGGATTGCCTGGAAGAAATTACTGTGTAGCAATAAGGACACCTTTGGTTGTCTTTATATATTTGTATGTTTTTTATGTGATTTTTTATGTATTGTATGCTACAAGAATATAGTGATTCACGAATTTAAAACAGAAGTCCACTACAAACTCGTGCAGCACCTCTGCTCACAAGTGTGATGTATGTGTTCACAAGTGAAGGGGAGCAGCATCACTACGAGGACACCGGTACCGAGTTCACCAACCCGTTTACCCAGCGTGCTGAGGCCAAACATTTTAAGAGATGCTGCTGGCACTTTCTCGGAGAGGCTTATGTTCAGCTGTGAACTTAAATTAGGCTAATGAAGAAGAATTAGAGCAATGTAATAAATAAAACTTAACTCAATATATACATTTAACAACTGAAGGTAAATATAACCGACTGAAAACTAATCGTTTTCGAGCTCCATCCTTATTCCGCCGGCATTGTCCACCGCAAACTGAACTAAAAACGGCCCGCATTTTAACGTTCCAGTAAAATGCTCTCGCACAAAATGAGGTTTAAGTTATAGCGTTCGAACTGCACAATAGTTAAATGATTTATTTAACACCATTCGTTCTGTGCTTCCCTATCATTTACACGGCGAAACTAACGTTGGTAATCTTGTTTAATTGCATGCGCTTTAACTTTTTTCCATTTAGCCTCCGTAATACATTTGCGAATTTAAAAGGCATATATTTTGTTCTAAGCTTTTAAAAGGCGTAATATTGAATACATTATGGAGTGAAACAAAAATCTCCGATCTTCTACGAAAGTTTTTGAAATACACAAAAATAAGAAATTCTTAACTCTATAATACTCTCTCAATATAAAATTTTTTTTTCGATGATAATCCTTATTCTTAACGACTCTTTTCAGGCGAGGGTCGCGGATTAGAATCTTACTAGGTTATAAACATTTGTGTGATGAAAATAATTTTTGGTACCTACCCGAGTCATAGGCTATTGGCTATTTAATATAAGTATATTTATTTAAAAGTTAAGTAATAACTTTCGGCCTTTACGTATTGTCAACCTAAAACATTTACATTCATAAAAATAAAGGAATAAAACAACAACTTTCAATTAAGGTCCAATTTACCCCTAATATAATACCAAGAAAACGACCATGAAAGCTCTTATCGAAATGTTCAAGGAAGTGTCGACATTGAAATTTTACAATATGGTTTTTGCCGTTAGTCATTTAGCAACTTAATGCCCTCAGCCGGCTGCAAGAATCACCTCGACAAGAGAGGCGATAGCCCCTATCTCGAGCGATTATTCAAGAATACTGGAGACGGTCGTAGCTGTCTTTATCAGCCTCCAAGCCCGTTGAGAACCCAAGAAGAACTCATTTAAAACACATTACTGACCAATGTATCTTATTTTTCAAACAAAACAAAACATTTTCTCAATGAAGGCATATTAAGCATTATTCAATGCAGATAAAATTAATGAGACGGATTGTTAAATCTTTTGCTTTCTAATATTACGTCTTCAATTTGTCTCTTTATATGCATTCGGATATCGAAACCATACAATAAATCTTAGGGCTCTCTGTACAACACGATTAAATTCAAAAAGTATAAAAACTTGAGACTAGTATTACATTTTGTAAGCATAGGTATATACTTATGCTATGCCTGTATACTGTTTCCTATGCCATTTTAGTCTGACGTTATAGGTTAGACAACATTTCAAAATGCCGCAAATTAAAAAACCTAGTAATAAAATTTGTTAATATTGTCAACGCAAGAATTCACTCTATGCTAATGACATAGCTCAATAAGTAATAAATAGCGTTTACGTAAATAGTGTAAATTTTACAAAGCCGTTATAAAGGGACAGTTGCCTAATTTAAACTAACGACATGAGCGTAATCATATGCACAACATGGTGTAACTGGTAGAGAAATGTAAACTATGCATGTTGGTAGGCTTGGATAAAATCAATTATGTACTTTACTGTCTGATCTCATAATAAAACAGTTATATAGCTTTTCATTTTTAACTGCTATGATACTCAGCAAGCAAGAAGAAATTTTATGGTTAAGCATATAGGATCGAAAGTCAATTTAACATCTTACGACTACGACGTTACCTTTCTCATGTTTCGTAAACAGTATTTATTTTTGTGTGAGTCTAAATTCTTGTTAGAAACGAGCGGTGAGATGAAACTGGTTTTAGATTTCTTATCTCATATAAATATGTAGATAGTAACGCCCCCGAGGTGATCACCAGTTGTTATGAAGCATTTTAAATATTACATCGTATTTCCAATTATATTATATTTTGTATCTCTATCAGGAAAAAGAATGTTTACTTTTTATTGGCGTCGTCATCATCACAATTTTTTACGGTCAAATTCTAAACTAATAAAAAATATCTGAGAAATTAGGAGAATATATTTTTTTATTGTTGCAATAGCCTGACCGTAAAATTAATTTATTTACTATTGCGTTAAATGAATTTTATGGTCCTATAACAATACAGGTAGGTTAACAATAGATTGTAAACTTTGTTTTCTATCAATATTTCTAAACCAAATGCTTACAGATTATATTCTTTGAAGAGAAGGTATAATATAGTTCTCTTAAACTTTCATTAATCAATATCAAAATTCATTATATTGAGATTAACATAAGAGATGTGCGCACTACACGCTAACCTTTTGATAGCAATCAGTATTCGGAACTCATATGGCAGTGAGAACGAATTAAGGGCAACATGTTGTGATACGACAGAGAACAATAGAAAGGATACGACACAAAAACAAGCACGCAAGCACAAACACAGGCCGAAACTCGAAACATACCTCTGATCGCGACGGTCCAAAGGAGTATTAATTAGTATCAGTAGGGTGACAATCGGCGAAGAAAAAAAGTACGAAGGAATAATTCACATATTGATATATCAGAATCTGACCTTTCTCCACCGTACAACTCTATTAAAACCTTTCAAATTCAAAAAAAAATTAATACAAAACATAAATAATTTATTTTTAAAATTACCGAAAAAAAAGTTCGTATATCGTGGATCCTCTACGGATGTCTTGCTCTTTTGATTAATTTCTTCGGTTGAACGTGATCGTCCGTAAGTTGACGTTAATGATGGTTGTCCTAATTAACGAAAAAGTGTCGCCAAGATGACGGACACCAGAAAAGGATGGCCAAGTGTATTCGGGCATTGGCCGGTGTGGTACTCAAAAAAACCGTTTAAAAATCACTCGCCCCGCCCACACTACGCCCAACGACTCTTGCACACATATGATTTATCGTTACCGCGACAACCCGCCCCTCGCACTAACTACCCGGCTTCCGTCCTGCTAATTATATACCAACCTTAGTATCGCCATCGAAAAATCTTAAATCGCGTTCTCGATTTTGTCACTGCTTATCGTGATCTTTGAACGAAGCCGTACTCGACTTTAATATGTACATACTATATGTACATCTACTTACCAAAGACTTTAAATAGTCTAACACTATTAAAATCTCTATTATCTTAGTACGTCAAAAATAAAGGAATTATTGGATAGAGGTGACAAACGAGTTAGCAGTCCACATGGTAGTAAGTGGCTACTACAACTATTGGATGCGTTGTGGAACCTGTGAACTAAGATGAATTACTTCACATCCCGTAATTACACTGCCACAGTGGTTGCAGGGCATTGATAGAAATGGGTAACATAGTGGTACCTGCCCAAACGATTCGTAGGTAGAGAAACGCACTTGGTTAGTCTAGACACCCAGACATCTATGAGTATATATTGACTATACCTTCATCGCATGGAGAAACACCAAAAAAAGGGGTTCATCAAATCATAATATTGACCAAGGCTCAAAATGTGTGAATCAAACGAGCAAATGTTGTAGTATTATTTTGCATAGAGACAGTTATCTTCCATAAGGTATTCATTATTATTCCAATGCTATAAGCGTAAGGACATTTTATAAGTGTGCGTCCGATAACGTGCGAAGTAAAGTAATTCCATGTATTGCTCATTGTTTCAGTAACTGGTCACGCATCAAGGACGTGAAGGAGACGTATTTAGAATAATTTTGAAGTGGACACTGGCAGTTCTCACGCTTATGGCATTCTCAGTTATTATAGACGTATATCGTTTGTATCAAACGGGTGATTTAAGAACAAATTTGTATATGAATGCCTTATAATTGATGGGGCTAAGCGTGGCTAGTGCGCCGCCTTAAAACCAAATCTGACGAATCAAACGACTCACACTTTGTAATACGCATTATTTATTATAAATCAGGTTACTTTTGGTGACAAATAAATTATATATTTTATTATTGTAGTATTATTGTTAGAATTTAAGTTGCGTCGCTTTTTTGCTAAAGGCACAATAACTCGTTACGGAGTTCAGGAAAAATGCTTACCCCTTATAAATTAATGCTATTTAAATTTGTAAATGTCATGTTTTTTTTTTATTTACATTTAAAATGAATATGTAACACTGTATTTCGTAACCTCTGCCTACGACGATAGTCCATAAACTAACAGAGAAAGCCCATGACAAATTGGTCGCTTAACCGGTACGGGCTGCACTAAATAAATTACTTACAAGCTTCTTTCGGAGAAAAAAAAAACTCGCTCGTCTGTTTGTTGTGACAAAACGTAAAGATTAAAAGCGTACGTCGCAATGGAATGAACCGTGTAATTGACGTCAAATCACGATACCAATTTTAAATGTAATAAAGACAAAAAGCTTTAGTATCGACGACGCCTAATAGACTCAGGTAGAAATAAAGTTGATATCTTAAGACGTTACAACATTAGTGTAGTTTACATTGATGAATCTTACTGAACACAAAATTGTATTCTGTGGTTTGGCTAGTAGCATAACTTTCTCATGCTTTGAAATACTTTAAGGTTGTAAGGATGTGAAAAAAACTCACAGTTCACCTTTTTAAGAGGTCCAACATCCATACTCAATTGATAATCAGGATTATGGTACGTTGTTACCCCAGAAGACTTAACCTTCGGTCTGTTGTTCGATTCAACGTAGGGTCTTTAAGAGCCTTGGAACAGCTGACCATCCTGAACGTTTCCGTACAATTGAATGTACGACATCGAACCTTCATGCGTTTCGAACAGACTGCAGTTAAATATGGAATAGCTTATTGGCAGTAAGAAGTTTTCCTGTGCTTAATACTCATTATATGATAAAAAGATGTATTGGTATTTGGTTACGTGTTAAAAAATTAGGTAATAGATAATTATTTAGATCTGTTCAGATTTTAATTACTGATTTTTAGTACATAATGAAATAAGGTATATAATATCTGACAGCTAATTGTGTTTGTTAATGCAATGAATAATGTTTACTTATTTCTCCGATCTTTATAAAAAACGGGCTAATAAGATAATGATAACGTTAATAACAAAATCTTTATTAATATTTTTTAATTAAATTATAAGAATTTAAAAAGTAATCGATTTAGATAATGATCAACAGATGTTTTAAATTGTGTAAATGGTATACAGAGTAATTTAAAAAGATATTTATTAGGTATTAAAAATAAAACTTTACAGTTTACTGATAAGAAAATGTATTTAAAATTTGTTATCTTTGTAAATCGAGTGTTTTGTAAGTTTCATACGAAGTACAAAGTTTATGCATTTTTAATTTTAATAATCATTTGATTATTAAAATAAAAATGCATAAATGCGTTGAATAATGTCTTGGTTAAATCTTATTTAACCAAGACATTATTCAACGGATATAAGCTGCTGGGATTCGAACCCACGTACACTAATCATTAAACCATTTTATGCTTTATAGCCTTCATAAGCTATTTTATAGAAGCAACTATATGGAGTATGGATTTGCCAATGTTAAAATACTTTTAAACTGATTGTTAAGGAACCTCATTACCCAAAATATTTTTACGTTTGCAAATGTGATTAGTTCTATTTATTTCTTTATACTCGTACTGTCATTAAAACTTTAAGTACTAGTTCATAAAATAGTCTAGTGCTGTCTACAGATAGATAGGAAATGGTATGGGAATCAATATAAATATATTGCCCAATAGAATTGCCTGAGGTACACGCTTGCTCCGAGATCAGATACTATAATTTAACACGCAACATATCAATTAAAAGGCATATTAAACATGCACGTCCCGACGTAGTTTCAATATAAACGTGAGTCGCGGATGTATTTTTTGAAGCCTCCTACAGAGTCATTACATAAATAATGTGCAATACAATATAACTGTGCAAAAACTTCATATTTTAAAACATATTTAGAACTTATGCTATAATACTTTTACTGATATTCGATTTTAATAACTGTTCTATTGCAGCATGTGGCGACCACGTTCCGACGAGTCTAATAAGGCTGCAAAATCTAAACAGACATGTAAATCATATTTGTTCGACTACATACATCAAACTATATTTATTTGATAATTGTATTACCTTCTGTAGGTTCCAAATATAGTAAATATTTTAATCTTTCCGATGTAGGTAATTAAAAGTATCAAGCAATTTGGTAGAAAATTTCGTTACAAAATTAAAGAGAAAAAAATTGTCTTTCTATTGATAATTTTACATCCATTTTGACGGTTACGTATAAACCGATTTTTATAATATAATCAACTGAAAACTTTAAAAAAAATTGCGCAAATTAACTCGAAATGGCTTTTTGTAGTGTCGTTACCTGTACCTGACTCGACTGTTCTATTATTATCTTTTGTCATAAATCGCATCTTATTTACGATCAGCTTCTAACTGTGATTTACAGCGACAGAGTTATTAAGCATCTTTTAGTGCCCGCATCCAGATAACGCGACCACTAACAAATATATAACGTACTATACTCGTATATGCTTCATACGTGTCGCATATTATTTTATAAACTGTTGGCAAGACATGCAAAAACTTTACGATATTTTTAGTGCATACTTGCCAGGTTTTTTTTACATTTATTGTTCGCAGTATTTTGTGCTCTTAACAAACACACAACGGCAATAACGGTATAACGGCTAAGTATACATCCGATGAAAATAATATTTAGTTTTTTATTTAGTCGAAGCCGATGTGACTAAAACTTGCTTTTAAATATTTTTTTATAAATTCTTGGATGTAGGTATATATGGAACTAATTTACCCTAATCGATTCAGTATTTGCATAGTATGGCCAGGACAAACGGATAAATATTTCGTGTTCGTTGTTTGATATATATACTACCTGTCTATTGAGCCATGGGTCCTGGGTTCGAATTCTAGCTGAAGTCAATACATATGTAACACACAAATTATTGGTGTTCGATTTTTGGTCTAATAATTCAGTCTGATAGTCACATGTTCCGTCCCAGTCAATGGCACCGCAAAAGAGTCAGTCCCTCACCTGCCATATGCTGTAGCTGTAATCAAAGGAGGCCATGTCAAAATGTATTAAATTAGGTTAAACTATGATGAGAATGTACCAAATGACTAATACATCATGGAGATTCATCCTAGAGCATAAACTACTGAAGCTGGAAACATGAAATTTGTTATACGTTATACGGACAGCAGGTTTATTTTGTTATACACAAAGGATTTGGTATATCATATCCTATATCCAGTCCTATTACTAACGTATGACCAAAGCCGCGGACAACAGTTGTTAATTCAGAAGAATCAAGAAGTAAATAATAATGGATATCTTTTTTAAAATTAGTAACACCATTGAAGATAAAACAAAATAAACAGTAGAAAAACCAATCAAAATAAGCAAAAATAAATTCCATGCGAATAGTAAATGTAACTTTTAAATGTTCCTTAAGTTATTTCAAATAAAAAAAATACATAAAGCATAATTTACTGTGTTCATTTTCTATGCCTTAGAAAATTAACCATGCCTGCTACCTGAGGCAACTGGATTTTAATAGCTTCCATTTAATTATTTTCGACACCTTATTACAATTCATCCAGGCATGTACAAACGGTGGTAGTATGATGTCGATAGTTGTATTGATATTGCATTATATATTAACGTCACGATAAAGATACACGGTATTTACCACAACAATTTTATTATGAGTTGCTGTGGAGAGGTCGCCGGGTTATCTCTTTTGTTACGCCTGCGATTCTTGTCACTGGCTTCATAAGTGCCTGTTGTCCAAAATGGCGGTTTATAAGAAACGCTACGTGAATTTCTGGCCGGTACTGAATAATTGCAGAGGCCCAGAGCATTAGTGGAGAGATTTGCAATCTGCCGCAGAGTGCACTTAAACGTCTATCACCATCTCGATGTTTGATGATAGCCGTTTTTGTCTTTAATGAAACTACTTGAAGTGACGCAAGCGTTTCAATGAAATATGGTGAATACTTCATTATTAGACAGTTTGAAGATAATTTTCATTTACTTTTGTATTTAATTAGGTATTTCATTACATTATTTTCAGACATGTATTCTCTTATTATGTTAATTTTAAGTACCGATGTATTAATTGTTCATAATTGCAATCGTTTCAAGAAAAGAACAGACATAAATAAGCAACAATAAACGTCAATTTGAGTGAGGTAATATTAGGTTCATTTAAATTTTCCGTGGTTTAATTCCAAACCACATATGTTATTAGTACACATGATTTGTTATTAGTAACTACGTCACATAAACGCGTGTCAAAATAAATATGATGCGTCTATACTATATCTACATCTACTTCGTAAACGTCGTTATATTTATGTTTACATTCTTATCGTGACTGCCCCGATATTGCGTGGTCATTTAGATCATAAAACAATAGAACAGTTGCAACTAGGGGAATGCAATGCGCAGTTATGCAAATAGTAGGGGTCGTGACCGCAAGCATGAATATTGATACAGCATTGTCGAGATTGGAGATTTTCTTGCGATACCCCGAACCTCTACTTTCTACGAGCACGATTCGTAAACGAATTATCTTAAATTGATTATCTGTTTTCATATAAGATCTACTTGAATTCAACGCTCAATAAAAAAGTAGTCTTCTATTTTCAAACAATCTATAAAAGCTCGCTATAATAATAAAAAGATAATAAGGATGAGTGAAGGAGTAAATCAGCGTGGCAAAAAATTCTCCTGTCTTGCGCAATATTTTTAGTGCGGCATGAATAGACACGCTGAAGACTGGTCACGAAGTTCACAATGGTCGGTCAGGCTAAGACATAGCCTCAAAAACGTATATAACTTCGTCAAATGGTCATAAAATGAGAGCCGTTTTATGGCGCACCTTTATAGCCGCGGGCTGCGTAAGGATGGTCGGCGGATGCCATGCCGTGGTCGGCCATGCGCGAGGCACCGGGTACAACGTGGAGTAATAAAAGTTACTCACGTAACTATCTACAAAGCACTCGTTTCGTTTTCGTGGTGTAAAATGCTAAACGTTTAACCCCAAAATTGCAATTCCTATTCAGCTTATTTAATTCGTTTGACTTTTATGATAAAATTCAATTTGTTATTCGTCGATCTGCTCTTCTAGCCATCCGTTTACCTTTCTAGATATGTGTTTTTAGCTACAGCAAATGCTAAGTTAAAAATGCTAGTTTAAAAAAATACCAAATAATGTTAAACTTACATTGCAATAAAGAAATATACTGACTATAATTTCATGTCTATGATAGTCATGAAATTGTAGTACCTATGGAACTCCCACATTGCGAAAACTATTCACGATTGACCGTCTTTTTCGGTTGAGTCTAAAAAAGGAACGTAAAATTTATTGAGCTGAATTACTAGCGATGAATTTATTTTTATTATTTTTTGATATTTAAATTACGTTAAAATTTGAATAATTTGGTAATGGAAAAAGAACCTGCCACCCCATTTTTTTCCGCAGGTTTCGTAAAGGGCGCCTGCAGCAGTCTAGAAAATCTGGCAATCCTACCGATTACATCTAACGACAACCCGACACATTCTCTATCTCTCGAAGAATCAAAAAGTGGGTTGCGACAAATAGTTATGTCTGTCTGTTAAATTTTCAGAGCTCAATTGAATTATGATTAAATTTCATATGATGCCTTTAAGCAGGATTTCACTTATTTTTACCCTTAAAGGTCGCTGAAAGATTTTGCATGCAGATATAGTTGCTGGCGAAAGCTACGTTTGAATAAAATTAACCACTTTCATACAAAATAACTGTATGAAAATTATTAAAACAAAAATATTTA
Source organism: Bhutanitis thaidina (assembly GCA_029286595.1). Classification (NCBI taxonomy): domain Eukaryota; kingdom Metazoa; phylum Arthropoda; class Insecta; order Lepidoptera; family Papilionidae; genus Bhutanitis; species Bhutanitis thaidina. Next base: position 8,557,287 of record JAGSMS010000022.1, read on the forward strand.
TGAATGAGCAAATATATATGTATTATACCGTTATTACCCTGACAGTTGGCAAGATGTACACTTATAATTAATATAAAAAAAAAACTATGAAAAAGAAGCAACATGTATATTCTGAAATTTATAACAAATCCCATGCTTCATTTATTTGTCTGTTTTTATCAGTTTATCTCTAAAAGTATTTACTACAAAACAATAATTTAAAAGTAAGTTATTAATAAAGCGTTGGGTTCCCCGACTTTCTACCTGCGTCAGGTAAGTTTTTGAAAAGGAGTTGGGGTGGAACACGCAAGGAAGCTAGTAAGTAGCAAGGAACTTTTTTCAAAAAAACTGAAGTGCTTAATAGATAATTATTTGTTACGAATCGAAAAAATAACTGAAGAATTAGCTGTTTTTAAATAGGCATCTAATAAAACCTATCTAATAAATTAAATTCATAAAATTTAAAAAAAAACATTGCGAACACAAAATGTTATTCAATCAAATCATAAATTATTTGTGAAACATTTAATAACAGAATTTAGACCATTATGAATAGACTAAAAAGAACTTGAATAGGGCTATGTGAATAATTGCTCATAAATATGTATACAAACCCTTTGATTATAAACGTCCGAAATTTATCTTCCAAATTACTACCCGTAAAATTATACCCACTTAGATCAAACCGATCCAATAGTCTTAAATCAAAATGAAATTATTACGCAAAACATAGTTATGTTTAAGTTATACTTTGTGAATACGTAATCAGCGTTATTTTTATGAATAACAATATATTTAAATTACCTAACATTTCTAAGATGAAGCGTCTGTGTATGAAATTTTATGATTTTAACATTATCAACGGTTTCTCGTTTACTAATTACAAGTATAACCATTTTTTTCGCGGACGTTGCTGTTAAGGTGTTTTATGAGATACATAATCACAGGTAAATGATAACTTATACAAGGAAACCCTGTCAACATACCGTTTCGTCAGACAGGTATAAAGCGCCCTGAGCTGGACGAAAGAACGTAAATTATTTTTATGTACCTGCTCCGAATAAGATAACGGTGCAAAAGCTAAACGTGGGCGTAAGATTCTTAACATTCCACTAGCGCCATTTGCATTTTACTACTTTTATCAATGTACCTAAGCATTAAATTGCCGCGAGAGGCGTGAGACGGTGCGTCTTCATATGACCCGAGGTGATGAAGACGATAATTAATAGGATATAATTATTTTGTTGCGCATTTTGCCAATTTGCATTATCGTACCTTTATTTAAAAATAATTGTGGCATATTATTGTTTTTAGTATAGTCCAATATCGGACTTTATATACTTGTAGTTATGACTTAGATCAGACAATGTAGATATACTAGTGTACAAAATTAAAAAATATTCCCAGCTTCAAATGTATCGAAATAATAAAAATCTTTCAGTTTAATTTTGTAAGAAATTCGATATACGTTTTCTGTGCGAGTATAAAAAAGTATAGATATTAGTATATTAGTGTGATTAATTGAAGGTTATTATAATAACTTCCAGAAGTTAGTCTTTGACGTACCTAGTCGTATGTACCATTAGTGATTACTAAACAAGCAGTAACTCTATAGTGTGTAGAGTTCAACTTCGGGCGCCTTTGACTACGAAATAACGGTTTTTATTAGTTATAGCCATATAACAAATTATAATTTTAATGAGTGAGCTATTGCTGACAGCACTAAAGCTGTTAATTAATAAAATCAAGTACAGATTTACCATGTGCTCGATGGAAAAGGAAATATTACGAAGAAACCGTCACGTCTAAGAAATATAAAATGTATATTTCGTGGGTAAAAACTTCACCACCGTGAAGGGACCTGTAGACTCTCCCTGGGTTCAAAACAGTCTTAGAAAGTTTCAGTTTGGTTCTGCTCGAGCATCGAATAGGTGGATTTTCTATAAGCGCTACGCTTAACAGATCGATTTTTGGCGATCGCAGTAGACGTCAGGCACCACAGAGTGTTCAGATGTTGCTAAAAAAGAAGAAAGACTTTCTTCGTTATTGTTTTCTACATTTGCGAACCGGTCACATCCAGGTAAGTCATCAGTGAAATATAAATCATCGGCACAAGTGTCTGTTAATGAATTTATGACTAGCACTTTATGTGTTACAGTCATAAAATTAAAGTCAATTCATTAAATAAATTCTAATCTTTTATTACAAGTACTTATCAGCCGCGTGGTAGCAGTGTAAGAATCTGCCACCCCCTCTCTGCCCATGGATGTCGTCAACTATGCCAAAAGTCTTGATGACAATTTCTGAGAACAATCTGATGCCATCGTTCCCACAGCATTCCGAAATCTCCCGGAGGGGCATAAAGGGGCGCGATTGTGTCAAAGGGAAATAGCTAATCTCTGCCTAGACATATGGGTAACAAGCATGGGTACTTATATGTCTTTATGAAAAATAAAAATAGGTGATGTTTGCATCGTTATTATTTACTCGCAATACTACCTAACCAATATGGTGCTGAAAAAGTCAAATTGACATTTGTTGAATATTTTATGTGGACCTTCTGAGTACAAAGAATTATCAAACTGTTAAAGCTTTACTTTAGCAGTGCGGTTGTATCTGCTAAATGTAATGACTTCAAGTGTAATAACGATAAACATTCAGAGTTTAATTATTAGTGCAGTGCATGTTATTTAGTGCGGACCTCGAGGTTAGACGCTTCCTAAGTTACATGGTAATTGAACGGCTCCAACATTGAAAACATTGTAAGGTATGTAGCTCATTTCTTAAAGTTTAACTCTAATATAAATATAACGTCGCTATAGTTCTCTCCACTAATATTGTTTAGAAACAAAAAGTAGCTACGAGTTTATCGGCATAAATGTATACTCAAATATTTAAAAAACATCTTTATTTTCATCCAATAAGAAGAACCGCCACTAATATAAATAATAGTAAAGATAATCACAAAGGTTATTTACATCTGTACTGTATTAATCTGTATGTATGCCGATATCCGATAATGGCGTGGTCTGATTTTAAACATATATTTTAGTCGATTGAACTCAGTTTTCATCAGTGCTTATTTTAACAACGTGACAGGTAGTGAAATTTTCGCATTTTAGTGTTCAGGCCAACCATACAAACCGTACATAAGCCATAATCTACAAAATGGTAGTAGCTCTCCATATCGGAACCACTCAGCTCTCTTGACTTTACACACTATTCTTCAACGTTGTGACGATTGTAGTCTATTTAAGAATTCTTATATCAAAACAAAGAAAATATCAAACCAATAAAATATTATTTTTCAATCATAAGAAATTATCATCTTAATATATTTATTATACCCGTAGCTTATTTATGTTGAATGTTGCCGACGATCGTCCAGTGGCCTGTTAGTCTTTAGTTTCTGTTTCGTTCCGTAGCATTAGGATAATATTATAAGTTAAAAATATATTCATATTACTTTTCTTTTGTATAGTCATGGTCAATTTCAAGTAGAAATTATGACTTTGTGACAAAATGTTGGTACAAATCGTAATTTGTAAGTGTATATTGTTGTTGTCTAGTTAATGCAATAAAGCGAATAGTTGTAGATTTTTTCTTGGTAATGGCTTCTCGGTATCACAACAAATAAATTCAATTAAACGTAACAATAAAACTACGTTCAATGCCATTCAGAACTCAATGCCAAAGTTTCTTCTGTAATTTAATATTTGGATGTCAGAGATCGATATCACTCGCTCATTTTCGCCATTCCAAAAAAAAATTTCCTCATACAAGGTATGAACGCATCTCGCTATGTACAATAAGGCATTAAATCAAATCAAACGTAATGCGACGGAGGTGTGTCGGGCGCAGAATTAAAATGCAATAATATCTCCCGCGTGCTGTAATTCTGGCCTGTCTCAGATCTCAGACGATTATCGTAAAGTATTTATTTATCCAACGTTCCCTCGGGAGGTTAGATAGCATCAGAATCAATTTTACTGCGAAACGTCGCGGAGGCGTAAGTTTTGCGGCCCCTTAGTTACAGGTGGCGGTTATATCGGTGTAATAGTTACGAATTAGCTCCTGTGTTTCAAAACGTTTCAATAGAAAGATATGTATCCAATTATTGCTGGGTATTTTAATTGGAACAAAATTTTAAGCAGTTTTGCATATTTTGAGTCGACCATATTTCATTAAAAAATGCATTAATATTGGACAAATATTGGACTCTCCAAAAGTAATATTTGCTTTAATCGCCACTCTTGACACCAGTCAAACGGCCTGTTGGCGATTAGTGTTCTGACTTCACGTAACATAAACGCTGCTGCCGGACACCGATCTGAATAGTTTAGGACTAACTCCCGCTATTCCGCCGTCTGCTAAAAGCCACGACATTTTGCTCCCATTTCCCTAAGTCACCTTTCACGTCATCTGCAACATGAGATGAGGAGGCTTTTCACTATACCCTTGGGATGAGATGAGGTGGTAGATACTCACGACACCACCATACAAGCAATAAGTCCAAGACACTGTAATATGGCTTGTATTAACCCGTGACACACGTAGTAATGTAATAACGCATTACTTTGCGGAAATACGTAACGTTGGTGATGTTTTTACCTACTGTTGGTGTGAGTGCTCTTTTTCTCTTCGAATCTGGATATAACCCCACTTTCTTTTTGCACGTGTTAAGCCAAGTTGTCGTGTTACACTTAGTAATAGAATTTAAGAACACATAAATAATTACGAAAAACATTTTGCGATTGGTGTAAAACCATAAAAATATATTTTCTTAATTAGCCAAATGAAAATAATGACGTACTGATATTTTTTAAAAGCTTACTAGAATTATAAAGCATTTGTAATGCATAAAAATTTTACCCCATGATAATTCCATGCACCATATTACAAAACAATAACTATAATTTTGTATCAGTTAAACTCCCATCATACCTCTGCCAGTAAGAAACTTATTATAAAAAAACTTGGTTAAGTACAAAATTATGAACTACAAACAAGCATCTATAACTTTGCCTACAGGAACTCCAGTGTATGACGCAGAAAGCAACTGAGCCTCCACAAACCGGTCCAACTCCAAATGAACGCACACATGCAAACTGTCCAATTAAACTTGATCCATGCCTGCCTTTGATATTCGTCTCCACTTAGGTCCATATAGAAAATAATCAGAGGCCTCGCAGATCACGCTCAATTGGATGGTAGAGTCAACTGTGATAAGAAAGCTGGCGCAATAGACAGTCGGGGAACAATCTATTACGCTATGATCGATATTAGAAAATTTACTAGAGATGTGAACTAAATATATTTACATATATTATAAATAAATCTGGATTTATTGTAGAACGTATTTGATAAATAAAATAAAGAAGTTAATAGAATGTTTATACTTAATGTAGATTACGTTTACGCATTAAGCTCTTATGTAAATTGTACAGATTTACTTTAAAAACAGTTTTACGGATTTTGATGTACTTTTTGGTAATGTTGTGATTCTCTTTCATCTTGCTTAAAACGTGAAACACAAATGTGAAAGTATGTTCCTATATTTGTCGTTATATCTCTCTTAAAGAACTGAACGGACACAAACGAAATTCGAGATGTGTGTGCAATGATACCTCCTATCCTAATTTAGAGTTCTCGTGGGACAAAATTGGTCACCACGCAAGCGACATCGGACAACCACTGGTAAGGTATATAGTAGTACATGTTATAATTTTATATATATAATTATTACATGTAACCAGTCAAAAGTCAAAATGTTTGAAAGCTTGTCACAAACAAATATAAAATATTTGAATCCATAATGATTTCTTGTATTTACGCGAACACTATTTAAATCAGTGGCACATTTTTTTAAACTCTCTTCGTGACTTTGACATTAATCGCATTATTACACCACATTTTAAAGATTAGCTTAATTACTTCTGCTTTTACATTTAATGTTGATTGTAAACTGCTAATAAAAATTACTAAACTAAATTAGTACAAACGGGTCGATATCGCGATCTCTCGAAGTCAACTCTCTCTCGGTGTAAACGATTCGATTTTATATCTCGTTCTCACGCCTAGTTTTACGTGCCATGGGACAGCAAAATTACTTGAAAAACAAAATGATTAGATCAGAGTGTTTGTTGTACCGATTTCAATAATAATCAAACAATTTGTAACACTCATTACTACGATAGTTTGAAATAATGAATACTTCGTTTAATACTACACTTTTTGCTAATAGAAACTTTTGTTCTATATATTTCCTAACGTATACTTAATATGTCTTTAAAAGTGTATTTTAGACTATTTGCACAAACATTTACGATAAGAGTCAGCGTAACCTTACAACTTTACGCCACTCTGGGAGATGGGATGTGGCGAGAAAGCGAACAGGTGGCCAGTTTTATCGCCGAGTTTGCTCCCATAGATTGCCATGAGACTTCAAGGGGTTTTCCCTTAGTCACCTCTTAAGACACTCGTTAGAAGAAAGGGGATGGCAGATGCTTATGCCGCTACGAAAAAGCTTAAGTACATTTTTGGCTTACAAATATTTCGTCCTTGCTAATCGTGAAATGACGTTAGTAATGTTTACGTGTGACTGTTAGTCTCTAAATTTGAATATTGAGTGCCATCGCAACAGTTTTTGGCACTTTTGACAAACTTGTTAATAGTCCCTTCTTATGATAAATGAATACTGCATGAAGACTACTGAATTCTTCTTATGATATACTGCAGACCAAGGAGACTTGGAAACAGCTTCAATCGTAAAATATACAGATACAGATGCATTGTCACCCCTTAAGACTAACTCAGGAAAGGAGCTACAAAGAAAATCAAAATAGGAGCCTACTACCTACTAAATACATAAACAATCGCAATCACTTCACCTTCGCATAAGATCTTATATTTCTGCTTACATTTGATATGATAAATCTATACGTAGTTTGTGTTTCGAGTTTACGATTTATGCCTCTTAAATAAATTTTTCTGCTGCTTTACCAAATTTTATGTTTAAAAACCTGTCCTTCTGTCTATCCGAATGAATATAACTTAAAATTGTTAGTATTTATTTTATGTTAATATAATAAGTCAGTTCTAAGGTCGACGCGAACAGAAATGGACACATATTTTTTGTGGGTTTGTGCCTAAATAAATAAGAAATTAAGATAATAATACATTTTTATTGTTTATAACAATAAAAAGGTATCTACGAATTACTTAAAATTACGCCTATCTAGTCGAGTCACGATGTCTTTCGACAACGTGACAGTCAATTGTAAATCAGTCTAATTATTTTCTTACGTGATGTGAAGTTATTTTATTCCTTTTATGTTTTAATAATCTAATTCTAATAAATAAATAATGTATTATTTTTGAAATAAAGCACCTCTATTTAAATACATTCAATATCTTATTTTTATAACAAACTGAATAATTTATTGAACTTAAAACAAAAAGTGGCGCACCTACTTTAATGGATTTCTTTCAACGATAACGCTTTTAAGGGACGTGCCACCCATAATCGTTATCAATTGTGCTTCAGAATACATTTGGACGAGACGGGTTAAAAGAAACTTCGATTTAACATTTAAAGTTTTCTCCAATTGGCATGTCCGCTCTGGACACCAATAAATTCATTGATAAAGGCGAAACATTAATAACTTAAGACCGACGGTAATTCAGCAAATTTTGTTTATGCTCTTAACTGATAACACTCCTGACAAATTATTTAAACTATTCAAAAATAAATTATAAAGTAAACTACCAATACAAATTTATGTAATTGTCACTAACAATAGCATACTCCACTTAATAATGTAATATTTTTTTCATAACAGTAAAATTAATAAAAGGTATTCAAATGGAGACCTAGAAATAGAACCATTTATTAGTTCCATCACAAACCGAGGGTTAAATGCACCACATACGCAAAACTATTAGCATTGGCGTGAAATAATGGATGCTATTTCGCAGTATAACGTAACTTGTACGTTCATTAAAGCGGGTGTCGATGCCCGCGCTGGCGGGTGCGCATTGCATAAATCAGCCGGGGGAATGCAGCCAGGCGCCCTAATGCGATTTTGGTGTCGCTGATAGCTCACCCCCCTCTCGAAATTACCTGAAATCGGCCCACCACGTAATCATATCCATCAATGATTTTCTTGCGGCCAATCGAAGAATTAAATGAGAAAGGCATTGTCAACTTCAACTGTGTGTTTGTGAATGAATTATTATTTAACAGGCTACGCCTAACTTAACAATTTATGTGTAGCTTTAGTGATCTTGTATAGAATTACGTTTTACATCGTTATAATTTATTATTGCTTAGTGTATTTTTCGCAAACACACATTTGCGGTATGATACTTATATATATAAGTATATCTATCGATATATATCATACGTACATATATATCGATAGATATACTTACACACTTCGATAAATATCGATGATATATAAGTATGCAGCTACTTGGATCATGAACCTAAGATCAATAATTTCAACTCGCAACTTAGAGTAGTGCTGGATATTTTAATACGCTCAACAACCTCACCTGTCCTAACATTTATCGATCCCCAACCTGTTTTATGTCACAATTTACTAATGTAATAATCAGAACCAAGTACGCTATCAACAGCGAAGGATGGGCATATAACTTAAATTTGAAAAATAATAAAGTTTTTTTGCAAATTTTGGTTGCGTTTTCGTAAATTCCCTAAAAAATACGTGGACATCGGATATGCTATAAAATTAGCCTCATGTGGATTATCACAGCCCATTATCGTCATACAAGTCCGGTTAACGCGGTATAAATTAACTTTCAGATTAGTTTTAAGCCATATTTTTATTTAGGTGCCTTGAAATAAATATAATGTGATTTTCAGGTAATCGAATTAATAGTTAATCTATTTATAACCCTGAAAAGGCAAAAATAAATTTTCCAGAAAAACGTATGTACTACATAAATAAATAATAATAACATGACGGATAATCGCCACACGTCATCCGTTCTCAAGCTAGGAATCCCTGTCGCGGCAACTAGATGGTGATATGATAGATATATATGCTATCCTTAATGTATTCTATTTAATTATATTTACATATTTTAAATATCTATGACTGACTGTAAAATATTTGTTGAATATAAATATGAACGAATTCAAAAATCTAGCGTGATTTTAATCCGCGAACCACTTCTTAGTGATCACATTTCGAAGGTAAGGTCATTTATCAGGTAAGTTATCGCGTTGTTAAATACAAGTATTGAGCCAATTCACTAATCAATTTCAAAAAAAAAAAAACACAACTGTTCAGTAAAAATAGACAATACAATATTGAAGAAAATATATAAATAATAGGATCATGTTTAATATGTAATAATAACAACTACATATAAAGAGAAAAAAAAAGTTTTGGTTCAGCGTAATGTTGCAGAGCAATTGCCAGCGCAGATATTCCAAATCGGCATTTAATCATTAAATACCCATTAACAAGCATACCTGCCAATAATACCTTAATTTGGTGTTTAGTGTTAAATAAACCCGATACAGCTAAATTGAAATGAAATTTTTCCAAAATAATCAATCAGTTCTGTTGACCACTTGCACACAGCATGTTGATACTAAGTTTAAATACAATAGTTCAAAAACCTTTTATTAAATGAAAATTATTTTATCCAAAACAATTAAAAAAGTGGATGACTCGCTACATAACGCCGTCACAAGCCACAAGAGGTCTCTAAGCGAGCATGGCATAGTCAATTATTACTAGTTTAGATATCAGAAATAAACAAAAACATGTTGATAGTGTCCTCTTGTATACATTTAAATAAAATTTCTCCATGTTAAATATTTAGTAAATATCGTTAATTTTATATTAATTTGATAATTCATAATGAATGAATTTTATTAACCAAATCTAGCAATTTTAAATAATTTTTGGGATGCGGACTATGCGTCTCAAGTTCAAACTTTATGTTTCAAAGATGAGGGCCAGAATCGTAAACATATCGATTTACGAACGGACGACCAGTGTCATTTTTGTATCTTGTTTCTTCACTTCTCAATCACAATGCCTATTTCTAAAATTGGTACAAATAGGTAGTTTACATAGTTTTAATTCTTATTCTGTTTAATATAAGTTTTCTGATATAAAATTTAATAACAACACTAAATTCAAATTAAGTCTTAGATATGGTAGTATTATCTAAATAATATTTCCCTTTTTAGTAAATACAATAATTTATAATTTAAAAATAACAAAAAAAACATTACTTGAACATCAGTCTGATCAAAACGTGATCCGATACAGTCATCACAATTATTTGAAACTTGAAAGTATATTATGTGGCTTCAGTATGTTTTTTCGTAAAATCTTACGGTTAAATCGGTTTTGAGAATCGGGTTTGATGTTTTTGACAATTATTTAAAAAAATTGTGTACGCAATTGTTGTTTCGCGTATTGTTGTTACTGTAAGTTACTATCGAGGTAAGATTAGTGGTAAAATATGTCTCAGTGATTTTATATAGAAGATGTTTTAAAACTAACAATTTCACGAAATAATAAGTATTTAAATGTACATTTCATGTAATCTTTGTAGGGTTTAAGGATGAATGTATGAGATATCGTTACGAGACACAACTTATCGTTAATTTAGAGGCTCCGATTAGACTTGCCAGCCGCCATACGCTAACGAGCATTCGTTTAGCTTATTTTTATTTTAACAGCAGTATGGTGCCGATGTTTTGTCTTATGCCAACGATTGTGCAAATTTAATTGGATTATTCTTTTCAAAAGATACATGTATAAACTTTCTTCTTATTAGCATTTATTATTTTATTTACTTTTACTACTTTTACTAAAAGAACATTCTCCGTTGAACTACCTATTTTTTAGACTAAATGATTATAAGTTATTGAAACACATGTTAAAAATATTAAGAAGAGAACATAGTTAACTTTACCTTAGTTGTAGTTGACTGCAATGGTGTTTCCGATGACACGGCGCAAATTTCAACTTCATATCTTTCTATGCCAGCTTCTCGATCCAAGGAAACAGCTGTTGATAGGATTCCTAAAGATGAATCAATGTCAAATAATCTGTCCACCTGTCTTCCGTCACCAGTCACATTGACAATGTAATATTCTAGAGGTGATTTATAGTTATGAGTCATGTTTAAAATAGCGGTTCCGGCTGATTCATTTTCAGCAACAGAAACAGAGTCTACGTTTGTCCACACAATTCCCTGCAGTTCAGTTCCTCCCATTATAACTGTTAGATAAGTTTCTGTGCTTCGTTGTTCACTCAGAACAGCCTCATCAGTAGCTTTAATTACAAGATTCCACCTGCCTTCCAAGATAGCTGGAGGATACCGTAAAACAAGCGCGCCATTACTTCTATGTAGGTCAAACATATCATTTCCACCATGCATAAGTTTGTACGTTACCAGTCCATTTGTCCCTGAATCTAGATCTCGAGCCAACACGTTCATGATGAAGATACCACGGCCTAAGCTTCTTCCTAAGCGCTCCGAATTGATAACAGCAGCATTCATCGAAACAAAAACTGGTGCGTTATCGTTTATATCTTCTACAATAACAGTTACTAATTTTTCCGCTGAAAGCCTTCCAGAGGCCGGCTCAGCCCTATCATAGGCAACTACCGTTATACGAAATGTATCTGTGCTTTCTCTGTCAATGGGCAATAATGTATGTATTACTCCTGTTATATTATTTATGGCAAAATGTCGTCTTCCGTCATTAGGATCTTGATGTGTAATAGAATAATATACTTTGCCATTTAATCCTGAATCAGGATCTTCAGCAGTGATCGTAACAATAGGAGTATGAATAGGAATACCTTCTCTAATTTGTCGTACAATGGCTGTATTCGTAAACACTGGTGAATTATCATTTGCATCGATCACATTAACAGTAAATGGAATACTTGATGATAGACTTGGACTCCCATTATCCGTAGCTGTTATGTTCAAAACATATGTAGTTAAATCTTCGTAATCTAAATGTTTATGTAGGAAAAGTTCACCAGAATAACTGTCGATAAAAAATGCTTCTTTCCTGTTTCCAGACGTTATTGAAAATTGCAACTCATTGTTAATTCCCAAATCAGCATCATTTGCATGAAATTGTATAATTTTCTTGTTGATTGGTTCAGTCTCTAAAACTGACACTTTCATTTGCGTTTGTGTAAATACCGGAGCATTATCATTTTCATCAAGAACATCAACTGAAATTGTAGTTGTGACAGACAGGCTAATTAATTGACCTGAATCATGAGCCATTACGGTAAGTTGATATCTATCCAAACTTTCTCTGTCGAGGGGTTTATTAATAAATAATTGTCCAGTAGCTTCATCCAGTGAAAATTTATTCATTTCATCGCCACCAATTAACTTGTAATATATGTCTCCATTCAGGCCCTCGTCAGCGTCTGAAGAATATACTCGCATAATTGAAGCTCCTACAGTAGCACCTTCGGACACCTCGACTTTATACGGAATCCGAGTAAAAACTGGAGCATTATCGTTGACATCAGTGATGTAAATTGTTACTCGAACTGAATCAGATAATTTCACTTTCCCGTTATCGCTAACAGTTACAGTCAATGTTATATAATTTTGTCCGGTAGAAAGTGCCAAATTTTCACGATCAAAAGATTTTAAAGTTCTTATAAATCCATTTCTAGAATCTATTCTAAAATCATTTTGAGCTATTGGTAAACTAAATGTTAATTCAGCATTTCTTCCAATGTCTTTATCTATTGCCGTCAACTTACCTACGAATGTATCCGGAGGTTCATTTTCTTTTATTTTAAAAATAAATGTAGTATTTGTGAATTGCGGGCTATTATCGTTTTCATCTAACACATGTATTACTACTGGAACTTGAGAAGATCTGGGTGGCTTACCGTTGTCAGTGGCCACAATAGTTAAAGAATAATAGTCCCTATCTTCTCTATCTAACGCACTTTTGACATAAATGTAACCATCGGGAAAAACTCCAAATTTACCATCGGCATTTCCTTCTGCAATGTAGTACGATATTCTACCATTAGAGCCTAAATCTGCATCAGAAGCTGATATGGCAAAAAACCTCGTATTTACTAAAGTCGATTCCAATAAAGATGTTTCATATGATGTATGATCAAATACTGGAGTGTGATCGTTTACATCTGTGATTATTGCCGTTATTGAATGTTTTGTAGCAAGAGCGGGTTTTCCATGATCAGTAGCTGTTACTTCAAGTAAAATTGTACTTCCAGGTTCACTAGTTACAGCTTTATTTAAATAAATTACTCCTGTTGTTTCAGAAATACGAAAACTGTTATCTGGATTATAGGTTAACTGATATGTTATCGTTCTATTAGACCCAGAATCTCTATCTGTAGCACGAGCAAAATAAACTTCCTGTCCAACTGCCATATTTTCAGGTATATTTATTTCATCTTTATCTTCTATAAATATTGGATAATTGTCATTCACGTCTAAAACTGAAATATTTACCGTAGTAAACCCAAACGCTAAGCCGCTTCTTGACATTACTTTAAGATAATAAGTCATTTTATCTTCACGGTCTATGTAAGATTCTGTCGATATTATTCCACTTTTTTCATCTACTTTAAAAATATTTCTAAAGTCTCCTTCTACAATATAATAAGAAACTGATTCAATAGACGTTTTAACGTCAATTGTACCAACATGTCGGCTAACTTGTGGCTTTGACAAACCATTGTCTTCGAGAATTTTGAACCTATATCCATCAAAACTTTCAAAATCAAGAGTCTTACTTTGCGAAGTTTTAATAATTTCGACAATTGCATTTTCAACTGCATGTCTGTTTCCTTTATCTCTACATGATACTTTTAAAGAATACATTGATTTCGTGGATTTATTAAAATCTTTTAATAAAATTATATTGCCAGTAATAGGTTCAATATCAAAATAACCATCTCCTCCACTTTCTAATTTAAAAATAACTTTTGCATTTTCACCTTCGTCAAAGTCCATAGCTGTTACTTGCAGTATTTTGGAACCTGGAGGCAAACTTTCGCTAATCGTTTCCAAGTATCTTTGGGGATAAAAGAATGGGTCGTTATCATTGACATCAATAACCTTCAAAAATATTTTAGCAGTTGATGATTGAGGAGGAAAGCCTTGGTCTTTAGCAAGCACTTGTATTTCATACAGTGGTATTTTTTCTCTATCCAATTCGACAACAGTACTTAGTTGTCCAGTAATAGGGTCTAAAACAAACGTGTTAGGATATTTTCTTTCAATACTCGGTGGCAAATAATAGGACACAGAACCATTCGTTCCTTGATCATAATCAGAAGCTGTTAAAATAAGTATATCTTTTATTGGCTTAATATTTTCATGAAGAGTAGCATTTATTGTAGATTGGGGAAAAGAAGGAGCTTCATCATTTTCATCTAATATAGTTATTTTTAATCTTGTGTATGCCCATTTAGGGTTGGGACCACCATCTCTGGCTGACACATTAAGTTCGACAGTACCTTGAATTTCTCTGTCTAATGTTGACTTAGTTATTACTAATCCGGTCAAATGATCAATAGAAAACCATTGTTGTTGGTTTCCGTCATAAAAGTCATAATATATTTCAGCATTTACCCCAGTATCTTCATCAGTTGCCGTAATACCCGCAACAAACGTGCCTGAAGGGGCAAGCTCACTTAGCACAGCTGAATACTCAGATTTTTCAAAAACCGGTTCGTGGTCATTCACATCATTAACATGTATCACCAGAAAAGAGGTAGCGGTACGTGGTGGTACACCTCTATCTGTGGCAACAACTGTTAAATTGTACTTGCTAATTTCTTCCCTGTCCAAAACACCATTTACATGAACAATGTAAACACTTGATGAATTCTCTAAGCGAAAGTGGTTAAGCTCATTACCAGATACAATACTTATACTAGTGATTCCATTTAACCCTGCGTCTAAATCTGTTACTGTTATTGCAGCAACTAATGATCCATTTTTAGCATTTTCATCCACTGTCGCGAAATTTGCTGTTGATGGCACGTACGTAAATGTTATAACAGGATCATGATCGTTAGCATCTATAAGATTAACGGTGACGTATGTACGAGCATCTTGTCGAGGCACACCATGGTCTTTAGCAATGACTGTGAGGACACAAGTCATATTACAAGTAGAATTAATACAATACTTAGGACATGTCAGCTTTTTCAAAGTCGTTATCACTCCAGACTCAGGATCCACTGCAAATTGCTTTTCAGTATCAGTAACTTCATAGGTTATTTTGCTATTATCACCTAAATCACTATCCGTTGCAGTCACTTTTAGAACTACAGTCCCTGGTGGCACACTTTCATTTAACGATACCGAAAAGTCACTTTGATCAAAAATAGGAGGATTATCGTTTACGTCTAAAATAGTAACGTTAACCTGAAGATACCCGTATCTCGGAGGACTGCCGCCATCTCGTGCCGAAATATTCAATATATAAAAATCATTGGTTTCGCGATCTAATTTTCCCGTCGTTTCTAGATGTAAATAAGATGTTTGTCCACTTGGATTAACAGTTACATTTAAACGAAACTTGCCGTCATTATCACCGTCAACTATCCTATAGTCATTAGCAATACCATTTTCTCCTAAGTCTTTATCCGTTGCTGCATCTAATAACAATTTGGTTCCAGCAGCAGCGCTCTCTGAAAATGCTACAGCAATGCTTGGCTCAGGAAATTCCGGATAGTTATCATTTACATCTGTTACTCTTATCCGTACTTCTATCGGATACGTCGGTTGGCTCGATAAAACAACAAAAGCATAGCGGTCCACGCTTTCTCGGTCTAATACAATATTACTCTTTATTTCGCCTGAAATCGGATCAAGAACGAATTCCTTTGGAGGTTCATTAAAACGATACGTAAATCCTGGTTTGATCGGGATTCTTCCAACTACACTACTCACGGGCTGAGCTTCAGCTATTCGAAGGTCTACACCAGTGTCAACAGCACGTGACTGCATCTGTTCGGCGGCGGCGCCAGCGCCCGCGCCGGTGAGCAGCACCACCGCGACCAGCACCACGTGCCACCGCCCCATACTGGTCATGATACCGACAAAAACATCGCAGAGTTTGTTTCTCGTCGGTAAAAGATAAAGTTTGCCTGGAGCAGTCGCTGTGTCCCGTTCGCGCAGACTCGCGCGCTCGCTCGACTCAGGTATGCAACATGGCCGCAACGACCTGCGCGAGCACGAATATCTCACGGGAGAGCGACCCGCCGTTGCGCCTACGCTGTCACATTCATTCGTAAACACACGTGACACTCACTATCTACACTAGTTCAAAACAATTCCGTTTATTTAGTCACAATACCAACACTTCAGCGAACCCTGTATCTAACAACACAATGTTCAAGAACACCACTGTTTCAAAACACTTCTCAGTCAAAATTATGTTACGTTAACACACAAGATACGGTCCGTATGTGGCAAGCGATCTGCGTCACAGTTGGCGCGGCACTGGCGGGCGGAGGCTTTCATGACGCCCCGCAACCTCCCCGCGTCGCAGTAAACCCTCCTCGCAGCTTTGAAAGCTTCGCCTATAGCTGCATGATCACGATACCAAGATAATGGCCGCCTAAGGATTCCACTATTTATTGTTCTATACTAGTCACTCTCAGTTCTAACAAAAAAACATAGGTACTTAGTAAAGCTTTTATGCTGTTTGTATCAAGACTATAATTATGTATTTGAATAAACTATAATTATTAAAAAAAATTAACAATGTTTTTTAAGGTTTTATAAAAAAGAACTGTTGATGCAATTTATATTTTTTTATACTTATAACAACACTCATAATATACAAACTTTAATAAATAACCATTACCAAAGAAAACGCGTTGAAGTCTTTTGTTTGTAAAGACATCCGTCTTTAAATTAGTAAGAATATAATATAACTAATATGACTAATGGATGCGATATTATTAGAAATAACACCACATTCACCAATTATATTTTATCACCAAGTGTTAATTAATTAAAGCGTTATACGAATATTTATTAAAGCAATGTGTTGTTGACTATTATCTCATATAAAATGTTAATGTAATAATTTTTGATTTATTTTTGTGCCATTTGTTTACAATTAAAAAGCTATCCGCATTTAACTTATTTTTTTTTATTCTTATAGGTGTCCTAATATATCCTAATAACTGAAGAAATATTGCATTTAAACTAATTATGTTATTTAAAAAATATTTGAATGTAAAAGTAAAAACATTAAATTTTTATATTTTTATTTTTATATAAATTGCTTATAAATTAAAAACAAAGAGCCTTTAATTCTCCCACTGCTGAACAAAGGCCGCCTCTCAATATATGCGGAGGTTTTTCAGCCGTGAAGAGTTTACGTTGCTGCTCCCATATGCGGTATAACAGACTTTATAATATAAATTCAGCCATTAACAGACAGTGTGATTGACCCGAATTGAGCAAGTGCCCTGACTTCTGAGCTACCACAGTTTACTCATTTTTCT
Organism: Bhutanitis thaidina; assembly: GCA_029286595.1. Classification (NCBI taxonomy): domain Eukaryota; kingdom Metazoa; phylum Arthropoda; class Insecta; order Lepidoptera; family Papilionidae; genus Bhutanitis; species Bhutanitis thaidina. The sequence goes on from JAGSMS010000022.1 coordinate 8,574,812, forward strand.
ATTTATTTCTTGCATTTTATGTGTTAATGATTTTTTAAAGTTATTAAGAAGGCTTATTCAGTAAACTTTTTCAAAGACGGTCTTGTACCAAACAAGGCCATCTTTCGGAAAAGCGAAACAACCAGTTGGAACTCAGCATTGTTAAAACTTGATTTACATTACATACACATTTACAATAGTATGAGCTTACTTCGCTAGATGGATCTTTTGTAAATGAAAAAAAGAACAGTTTTAAGTGAAATTGCTAATATTAGGAAAAGGTTTACGATAAAATAAGAAACCGTTTAAAAAATTCCAAAAGTGAAGAAATCGAAAAATAAAGGCTAAGTAAAGTAAAATAAATTCCAATGCTGGGAGCATGCATCTCTTAATATTTGTGAGGGATAATATATTTGCTATTTTTCATTAAAACTATATAGCATTTAAAAAATAGCCTTTTTCATCAGCATTTTTTATTATTCAAATATTAAAATGCATGACATGTTAGGTAAATCGTAATTTCAATTCGGTTCGAATTTGAATCTGGCTTCTGATAGATGGCAGACTAACCACCTCGAAAAATGGGAGACCGAAAATACAAGATAGGTAATTGCATATTCTATGAAAAATACAGAGCGTTAACGGGCTCCCCAAGAGCCCCACGCTACAGGGTCAGCGGTGCGATTTGTCTGATACTGTTATCACCAAACCGCCTGCATGTGTGGCGATTATGCCAAATATTCCCTATGAGAGAGGTTTTTGTTCATCTGCACTTTAACTACATACAGCTTTTCAAGGAAGAAGCACGTATAGAATAGTATAGAACACAAAAATTTCTAAATGCTATCGTAGTGCGAAGGTACTCAAGTTAGACTTCCAGGAAATCCATCTCGACGTAGATTTTGTAAGAGCTTTTTTAGAATACCCTATGACTAGCAGTGAATTTGTACTGATTGAAGACAATGAAGAGTTCAAAAATAGTTAACAATGCCTAGTGGTTTGCATTAATTACTAAATTATGATTCCGTTGATTGTGGCCATTCTAATACAAAAGTGTACCAATGCTTTTCAGTCAGATAAAAATAGACTTATATTCTTACTTAGCACTTGTTGCGTTAAAGCTTTGACGTCACCTACCCATTCCAATGTCCGCGCGCTTCTCCTGCTCTAAAAGGGGGAAACCGGGCCTCCACAGGGGGGCAAATACTGACGTAAGGACTTAGATTCATGAATGAAACTAAAGCTTAGACTGGTTTGCTTCTATACCTGTACCTACATAGTAGATGTGGATGTTACGTAATTCTATGTCGCTTACGGGGTTTCATCTATAATACTTATCCATAAAAGGACTACCATAGAAAAATAAACGAAGTGTACATTCAAATAACATGGTAATTAGTGAATTAAAAGGCATAGTGATTGCATTATTTTTATAATTTTCAGTTTACTTAGGTTCTTACTATAGATAGATATCATAAATTGATACCACAATGCAACGTATGTTGGTAAACCAATCGATTTGTTAAAAGTAGATGTACAGAGTAAACGGTAGAAGTACTCTGTACTCTAGATGGTAGAAACCAGGAAAAATGGCAAACACAGGAAAGATTTGAACAAGCTATCTATAGGCCCAAGCTACGGACGAGTACTAAACCGATTGATTTTTTTTCTGTCATCAGTCGGTCTTCAGAACTGCTGATTAAAGGGTGAACCCTTAGTCAGTAGGGTGCAACGCGTGGAGCTGAGGATGACATTTTGAGAAAAGTTAGCATATCTATATTCCCCTTACACCAAATTCCAGACAAACATTTTCTTTTCCACGACGATATAGGTATTTAAAACATCTCTGCTTCAGAGACTCGATGTGGTTATGCTTTACTCAGCCGAAACAATTAGCATTATTCACAAAAATATATTCGTGTTGGATCTTGTAATTGATTCCCGATCCTATAATTTTAAAGGGAGACACAACAAATCTAAACAGGATCGGCGCTTGTTAAAATGTAGATGAAAATTTTAATGTCTAATTCCCATATCTTAACTAGATATACTTCAAAATTAAGTTACAACTGACCAGTGCTTATATGAATCAGATACACACACTCTGAAAATGTTACATTTAATGAACATTTTAATAGTTGATACACAATTATCATTATAGATTAAAATAAATGTAAAAAAAACCTAATGATTTAATTAAAAGTTTATTTCTTCGTTATATCAGGTTAAAGTGTTGATAGATGATAAATAATTTTAGACACGGTCGGAATCCAACCCCTAGCTAAAAATAGAATTAATTTCTTCCTATGCTATACGAGGCAGATACATAGAAAGAGACCTAATAATGATATGACCTAAAACAATGTTCTGTCGTTCTTAGTTAACTAGGTTTCAGCTCTTAACGTCTCCTCTGATTTATATCTACAGAAATAAAACTGAAACCGTCTAGTTGATACGATTATAATCAAACGAAATTCCAGGCGCTGGTGTTATATTTTAAATAAAAGAACTATATAATTTACAATATTTGTACATTAAATCTTTTTGTTTTAAACAAAGCACAAAAAACTGTACGATGTTCTTGCAGCATTTTTGTCATTACAAAAATGTAAGGATATACAAAATTTTCAAAGTATTTCAACAGAAAAACTAGTATTAAGATTGCTATATTGTTTAGGAAATCTTACCTGATTTATCTATTCAGACAATTTAGAAGTCAAATGCCTCTTTACCTACACATTCATAATATGTTACACAGCAAACACAATCTCTGCGACACGTGTACGGAATGGAAAGATCATACCTATGAACGTGAACAGTATTTATACCAATAAAAGATCGTTTATTTATACAATCCACTAAATATTAACGTGAAAATAGATGTGTAGAAGATTTTTTAATTTATATGGAAAGAAATTATTTATAATTAATTTATTCGAGAATTTCGTTTTACAATCTTCTACTGTTTCGTGTAATTCTACATTCATCAGATTATTAACTAAAACTTACAAAAAACTTTTGAATGCCTGGTACTATTACAGTTTGTTTACAAATGGGTTTACATTAAACATGACTACATAATAAAAGAACAATAGCAAAACGAAAATTAATAAAATTATAAATGATGGATGCGATGTTATTGACATTTATTGGATAACTTTTTTACCTAGGAGTCTGTCTGGGTAGGTAGGTCTTACCTGTTCTAGTGCCAAACAGCATTGAATAAAGCAACAAATATAACAATTGTGAATTCGGCTTCTATATCGATAGTATAATATTGCCGTTATTAAAATATTGGAAATATATTCAATCTATCTGCACATTGAATATATTTAATGTCTTTTTGGTTTTATTATAGGCTCTAACACGTACAAAAGACTTGTATTAAAATATTAAAAAATAATGGTAGTGAAGGAGAAATGCTGACATCCCTTTTCTTCTTGTGGGTGTCGTTAGAGTCAATTAAGAGAAAAGCCTTGAAAATCTCATGGCGTCGTATAGGTGGCGAACCAACCATCTCAAAAAATGCACATACCTTTAAGGGCAGCAACGTCTAAGTTACAAGGAGTCTGGTACTGCGATCTCCAAACAATTGCTTGCGTATCGAACGTGGCAATCACAGCATAGATTAATCGATTGTAATACTTGTAGCTTCATACTGTGTGAAATATGAGGCAAAACTTACTCTTACAGAGAAATTATCTATCTTAATGTATTCATTAAAATCTGTTCTCGTAGGTTTATTCGCGTAGGCGTGAATTCATGTAAATGCCTGACTTTTGAGGATGAAACGTAAACTTACTCCCAGGATTACTTATACCTATACTCATCTTTTTCTTAAAGGATCAAAATAGTGGAAAACCCCATTAGATTTCGTTCTCTGATTTCGAAGGAGAAGAGTGACAACACGAAATGCAATTTATTTTATATATAGGGTATATTTTATTTTACGATATTATTACTCAATATACCTAATAGGCTTCTTACTGATATCTACTACTATGGGAATTTAATATAGTTTGACTGCTGCATAATAGCAACAAATATTACATTTTCTGTTATATTGACTTGCAACTGCGACGTGGGGGCGCCATTCGGGCATCGACCTCATGTTTGTGACGACTTCCGCTCCCGAACCTGACAATGCACTGCGACTAAATCGAAATGCACTAAAACTCACCCCTACCCCGTGACCTACCCCATGAAATTATTAGGGATTCCAAGTAACCGACTTGACCTTTGGAAGGGTTAGTAGAAAATTACTTTGAAGCCAATCAAAGTTAATGTTGAAAGTTCATAATGCCAAGGAGAAGAGTATTTTAAAGTATCGGTTTGTAACTAAGACATTTATAAGTTTTTATTTTATAAGAAATATTTTAATTCAGTATTTTTACGAAAAAGGTGTCTCAATTCTTCAACATTATTTTATATCACCAGACTTTTTGGATTCAATTTAGATTATTATTTTCAAAAGAATATGAGGTCATCAAATATTGGTAAAAATTTGGTGATGCACTTCAAGAATTGTGCGCTGAAGTTTACTTTTGATTAAATTTGTAGGGGATAGAGCCAAGCGGCAGCTTTTCACTGCTGCTCAAATGTCTGGGGTAGTACCTCGCCTCGCAGAATACCGACGCGAAGTAGAAGCTTCTGCTTCTCCGATTAGTTTGATAAGAGAGGTAACCGGACTCCCTACTCCATTTCCCCCTCCCAGTCCCCCTCCTCAAGTATCGTCAAAGGCCGGCAACGCACCTGCAGCTTCTCTGGTGTTATAGATGTACGTGGCCGTCCGTAATCACTTAGTAACAAGTGAGCCGCTTGCGCGTTTGCCACCTTTACCGTAAAAAAAATCTTACTACAGATATAGTAGTACCTCGGTAACCTTAGTAGTTAACAAACAATAGTGGCTGGTACATAATGTGTAATTTGGAAAAACCAGTATGAATACAGTGTCGAGCGAGCTTATATATTTTCATACGTTATACAAAGATACATCGGTCTATCCGAATATCTATCCTTAAATTATAATCTATCATATTATTACGGTCTATCCGATTGAATTCAAAGACAAGCAAAAAACCATTTTCATAGGTTACAAATAGCCCGGGAACCAACATCATCATTTATCGTAAAATCTTGAGAACATTCTAAATTAACATGTAATCTAGTCTCTGTCCAAAAGGCAAGGTTAATTTTTTTTATTCACGTCAGCATTATGTAATAAAAGTGAACTAAAACACCATTCAATACTTAATAAAATACAAATTAAACGTTTTCTGTGAAGTCTTTCAAGGTTGTACGCCTACATGGCTTACACATAGCCGAAGGGAGTTACTTTGAATAAACCCACACAGTTTTCGTCATCCTGAAAAATACAACAAAATATAAGAACTAGCTTTTCTCCGTGGTTTTACTCGCGTCGAATTCAGGTAAGAAATTTAATTTTAGTGGAGCGTTTAATACTCAGATTTCGAGGCCTCTTCTTCTTCTTCTCTTGTCCAACAGTGGAACACTTTAGAGTTTCGAAGAATCTTTTGCCGTGTGACTTTATAAGAGAATCGCAACTCCATTATGCCACGGGCAGCAGCGAATGTTCGATATGCGAGTCTAGTTTAGTAAATTTTAATGTATTTAATTGAACTATTAAATCTCAAAATCTCAACAATCAACAAAAAGTCAGATTTGTATACATGGTTTTATTGCACACATCATAACATGAAAGTGTTAGATGGAGTGGATTATTTGATAATATTATAAACAAATATTTTTATATCTAGTCTCAGAACTTTTGCATTCCTCTAAGAAAATAGTGCTACGTTAGTAAGATGAATAATCTGAGGACGCGATCGATACCTGAGTGGCGCGGGGTTGAGGATTGAAGAGGGGTTTTGAAGGGTAGAATGGGGTCTGGTAAAGGCCGGGGGTAAACGTAGAGGGAGACGTTCATTGAGAACATGTGGGCGGCCCGCGTGGGCGAACTGCTTATAAAGCTCTCCAGCCTGCCCTGCGCCGTAGTCGTGATCAAAACGCGCCTTAACACACAACGAAAGTGCAATATGTGCAACTTAATACTGTCGGGTTGGAGGTAAGTCAAACAATATTTATGTTTATGTATTTTTTTTTAATTAAATACAACAATATAATCATTATTTTATTTAAAACAATGAAATAAAACATCTTACAGTAAATTTATTGACATTTTATAGATTTAATTTAATACTTACATACTTATCAAATTTAAAAGTTATTAATGAATTTACAAATAATACCAATCTCGCAATTTAAAATTAGGTACATAAAACGATAAATATTAAAAAAACCTAAATAATCTTATGATTAATCATGTCTATGTACGAGACTTGAATTTATAATATTTACAAAATCAATTGTTCATAGGTCATGGATAGCTTTGCTTTGCTATCTAATTGGACAAGTGGCAGCATATCCTATCCAAGGGTGGCCTATGTATCCTCAAACGCCCAGAGAGTACCAAGATGATGATTATTACTACGCACCGAAAGTTCAGTATTATTACGATGCTGCTTCTATAAGTGCTCCTGAAGTTTACAGTCAAGTTCCTTATTCATATTATTACGATCCATATGGGCATTTTTCTAACGAAGCTCCAGAGAGTCAAGACGAAAGACTTGCAGCTTTACCTATAGGACAGGAGACATGGTTTGAAAGCGATAGTTCTCCCCGTTGGCGATCGAATAATATGGACGACGTTAATGCTGCTTTCTTAGACAATTTAATTCTAACGCAAATGGCACAAGACGCTCAAAGACGTCGCGAAAACGCTCGAGCTGCCTTCTCAAATGTTGATGAAGACAAAGACTATGACGACAAAGATAACGAAGATGAAGATGTAAAGGAATTAAAAGCTTTAGCAGACAAACCCCTTTACCATGTACCAAAAACAGTTCCTAGATACGAAGATGACGACTACCAAGCGGATGATGGATTTATTAACTGGAATGGCAACAAGAGAAGTGTCACGACAACCAGACCCGTTCCTACGGAAGAGTCGCAAACTGGCGAAAAGGAAGTGGCGGTACCAAGACCAGCAAAAATTACAAATACTAGGAGTCATCATTCGGAGCATGAAAAAAGAAGCTCCACCTACTACAATACCATCGCACAATTACTGGAAAATAAATCTCACGTAAGTGTAAAAATATTTAACCCTTACAGCCTTTTTTATATCATCCATAATCAAGTTTCCGCATATGTAAGTATATAATTGATATATATACGCAGACTGTGAAACTCCAAGTCTAAAAATAACTTGGCCGGGCCGGGGGTGGTGGGTGACACGGTCGCTTGGAGGCCGGGTCAATCGAGGGAGGGCGGGGTACAAGGAACCGATATAACCTAAAAGCCTGTCGCTCGCCGTCCGACTTATAATATATGTATATCTGTATGAATTGATAAGCCATTAACAATTTTAACTAATATTTTTTTTATACAGAAAGCAACAAAGGGACGGAGAATCGCCAAGCGATTTGTGGCGGGAGATTCGGATCTTGTTGTTGAACTACGAGGCCTGAAACATCGTATCGCCACTTAAAAAATCATCAGATAACCGCCAACTAATATGAGACTGAGTATTAACGTAGACTTATAGACATTTACGGCAACTGCGACCAGATACAATCGCGATCCACGAAATCGAAACAAAAAAATTAGATTACTGATATTCGCCTAAATAAACGACGAAGTACGGTCTATCTTCCTTAATTTGTATATTGCTGTCGTCCAATTCAGAATCACTTACAACTTTCGTATTGCATTTTTCTAGAATTCTATTTTAACATAAAAATCCGTTGTATTAACAGTTAAAAGATTCAAATATCTACAATATATTCTGTATCAATATCGAATTCTTTTTGATTCTTTATTAGATTTCATGATGTGTGCATGGTAGAATAGAGAGTGTAAATGATCGTACAAAATGTGACTATAATATCCATTAAATGGATGAATAGTTAAGGTATTACATGATAATTACCTTTTGAATCGTATGAAGTTCCCTTCATTCGGCAGCTTTTGTGTCGCACGAATGTGCATCTGTAAATATATTAAGTACTGATTGTCTAAGACTTAGATAGAAAAAATACAGTATCAAGTTCTATTTATATATTCATTAATTCAAAATGATTTAATAATAGTCTTTGTCTCATTTAAAATTAAACTTTTACTTTAATTATGGAAATTAATATTATAGAAAAAATCTTGTCAACACATTTCTTTAAAGTGACGCAATGCTTTTTTGCTTAACATAAAGCCCAAGATTAGTAAAATTTCCAATAAAATGTATTTGTCAAATACTTGTACAGTTATATATCAAACATGATATTTATTACTACGCTTTTATTTCTGTACTTTAAAGGGACAATATGAATACCACTTTGCATAGCAAAACCTAAAACATAGTATACCTACTTTATATCTGTAAAAGTGAAAAAATTCTCTCAGGGGGCAGAGGATTAAGTGATATTTTAGCTTTACCGCTTCTTGACTAATATATTTTGTAATACGCAGTAGGTCTATAAGACCATTGATAAAATTAATAATAAAACCTCTTATATTTTCCATTTTAACTTTTGCGTGTGATATTTTTTATGCATAAAATAACTGAAAAATGTTATGATGATCTCCGAGCACACATGTTGTTAATAAATTCGTTTCAACTTCAGAACTTAAGTACAGTCTATTTCATTAACGTTTGAATATTAAGTTATTACTAATATACTTATCAACTGATCTTAAAGAATAAATTAAAATTAATAAGACAATATCAAGTTTAATATGTTTCAGTTAGGATTTATTCGAGTGCTGTAGATTAAACAAAATTAATCGCCATTTCCCAACGTAGTACTTTTGATAAACCTTAAGTAATATTAATTGTTATAAACCTTTGTAATTGACATATCTGTTTATGTGAATTTTCTGATCTTTTTTGTGTTTCTATGTATGAGATTGCATGAGGTTACTTTTGTGCATATACTCAATTGAGTAACCTAAAGTATTATTAGTTATTGAAATTATTGTAGAAATACCTATACAAACAGCACTCCAATACTGATGATGTTTTGGTGACTTTAAAACTTTGGTGATTGTAAAACTATGCCTACTTGTAGATATCGAAACACGTCTTCATAATTTATTTGTTAAACATAAGGAACATTATTTGCATCAAACGTTGGGCTCAAAATATCAAAATTAGTACCTATGTACCATACTGTCTATTTATATTTTATATCGAAAGAGTTAGTGTAATTTTACGTTGTATTTGTAAAATTTTAATTAAGAATACTTTTAAATACAACTCTGAACCGTAAGGTACTTCAAAAATGTTATGTCCTATTAAGAAGTTAAAAAATTAAATATTAACTTCTACATATGAAGATTGTTTTTTTTTTCATATTCATCTATTTTTCATACTTATCGCACCCATAATCGAAAAATGTGGTAATATTGAAATCACAATTTTTATGGAAAGTTAAAAACCATAATTACGAAATAACTAACTCGCCAACCATTTGACTTATCATAACGATTAAGGTATCAATATAATAGTAAAATAACAAAACAAGAATGGATTATCATCTTGATAACTAGTGGTATTTCTACAATGGAAATCGCCAACCTTACATCTAGCATAATGAGATAGATTCGCTCGATTCGGTAAAACTTGAACCTTAAATACGATTGTGTGTGGAAAGAGGAACCACAATTAACTGACTAAATGATCAAAAAATAAATATATATAAGGTTTCTTGTATTTACGCGAACACTACACATTTGAAATGAAACTATCATTTACGGATCTTATCCCGTTTAGGTTTTATTTTTAAATTCCCGACGTTTTGAGTGATTTACAGCAGCCTTGGTCACGGGGGGACTCAGGTGTTGAGGTGAGGGGAGACGTCCAAATTTCATAGTCAACTCGGGCTACCTTCAGCTGCTGTCAGCAGTGGAATAGGCACAGGTATGACTTACTTAAATTTTCTCGCCAAAGAAATGCTCTCGGTTTTCATCTGTGCTAAGTTGCCTTCGCAAAAGAGTCGAGTTTATATTTTTTGACAAAAAGGGAAAGGGTCATATTTTAAGCACTCGATACGTCGGTAAAATAAGAACCACAATTAAACGCGATGGAATCCATAAATACATAACTTCTAGATAAATTGCAAAACGAATCCTAGAATTTGTAAAGAATTAGAAAAGAAGCTCTTTAGCGTGGTAGAGCCAAGCGGCGGCTTTTGCTGATACTCAAATGGGCCGGTTCGTACCACGGCCTCGCAGAATACCGGCGTGAAGTAGAGGCATCTTGTGCTTCTGCGTTTCGTTCGGTAAGTGAAGTAACCTGAGGCCCACTCCCCCCTCCCCCCTCCCCAAATATGGTAGCAGTATATAATTTTGAGCTACCCCAGGAGGGTACGAGTACCGACGGTTCTGGAGAATCCCTCACTGAGCATCCACGTTCAGGGTTTCCTACACTACCTAATCGTGGATGGTTTGTCTGCCCCGCGTATTCTGGTGGCTGGGGGCATCCGCGCGTCTATGCGTACCTTTACAGGTCCCATAGCGGTAATACCGTATTTGGTAACCTCGCCGACGTGGATCCCAGACGTGGAAGGCCATACATCTTCCCTGTTGGATCTATTGCTGATTTCACACCCGGACAGATATTTGGTCTCAGTCGATGCCCCTCTTGGCTCGTCGAACCACTGTCTGATCCGGAGTGTAGTACCTATCGGGCGCCGATCCCGAACGCCATCTGCGTGCTTCCGCCGTGTGTGATACTATAGGTCGGCAGAATGGGATAGAATGCGGTCCAGTCACTCAGTGCGAATGGCACTTCACTCCCTGGACATCCATAAGTCGAGTGGGCCGGACGGTATCCCTCCAATTGTGCTGAGGATGTATGCCTCTGAGTTGGCACCGGTTCTTACGCGTCTTTTCCGGCTCTCCTACTCTTCAGGCATCGTCCCGGAATCTTGGAAGACAGCATCTGTGCATTCGATACCCAAAAAAGGTGACCACTCCGATCCGTCCAACTACAGGCCTATTGCCATCACCCCCTTGTTATCTAAAATATGGAGTCAGTTATTAACACCCAGCTCCTGAGGTACCTGGAGGAACATCAGCTGATCAGTGACCGACAGTACGGTTTCCGTCGCGTTCGATCAGGTGGTGATTTTCTTGTTTACCTAACTCACCGATGGCCGGAAGCAGTTGTGTCGAAGGGGGAGGCCTTGGTGGTTAGTCTGGAAGTAGCAAAAGCATTTGATAGGATTTGACTTAAAGCGCTTCTTTCAAAGCTTTCATCTTACGGGGTTCCCGAGAGATTGTGCAACTGGTTGTTGTCGACGATGGATGGTCGGACTCCAAACCCGTGAATGCTGGTGTTCCGCAAGGCTATGTGCTATCTCCTACTCTGTTCCTTCTGCATATCAACGACATGCTACAAATCAGTAGCATGCATTGCTATGCAGATGACAGCATGATGCCGTATATACAGGCCGTGCGAATATTTCTCGGGAACATGTCGAAGAGTGCCGGAACAAACTTGTGTCTGAAGTCGAGACCTTGTTAATCAAAGTCTGGGACTGGGGTCGACGTAATTTGGTCCTATTCAATCCCAAAAAGACACAGGTTTGTGCGTTTACCGCTAAAAAGAATCCCTTTGTCGTTTCGCCTCTTTTTGAGAACATTCCCCCTATTACCTCAGCCAGTATCAGTATCCTTGGCGTTGACATATCGAACGACGTTCAGTTCCGTGGTCACTTAGAGGGAAAGGCCAAATTGGCCTCCAAAAAGCTTGGTGTGCTTTCCAAAAATTGGACAGTATTTCATGCCAGTCCACCGATTGCAACAAGTAATATAACAAGTATAAGGCGCAAGTTCGGCCCCACATGGAATACTGTTCTGTTCTCTGGGCAGGGGCACCCCAGTACCAACTACTTCCATTTGACCGCTTTCAACGTCGAGCGGCTCGAATTGTCAGTAAACAGGCTCTCTTTGATCGGCTTAATCCTTTGGCCTTGCGAAGAGAAGTTGCTTCTCTTTCCATTTTTTACAAAATTTACCACGGGGAATGTTCTGAGGAACTGTTCGGATTGATCCCAGCCTCTGAGTTTCACCATCGTACATCGCGACAGAATTCGAAGTTCCATCAATACCACCTAGATGGTTGGCATTCCTCCACAGTGTGTTTTACTCGAAATTTTCTGCCACGGACTTTCAACTTTGTGGAATCAGCTGTCGTCAGCAGTATTTCCGAACAGTTACGACATAGGGATCTTCAAGATTTCTGATTTCTGTGTCTCTTCTGGTATTGTGGATGTTCGTGGGCGTCGGTGATCACTTATTATCAGGTGAGCCGCACGCTCGTTTGTCCCCTTCTACTATAAAAAAAAAGCTATGGTTCTGAAAGAGTGATCCCTCGGTACTCACACTAGGAGTTTAAGATTTCTGATAGTTTTGCAGGTAAAATTCCTACGAATATTTAGCAAATAATTTGTAAAGTACCACTACACGTGGCCAGCGAAGGAAAACTTATACAAGGTTTCAAATTTTTACTGTTTTTCTCCAATCCAGGCAAAACGAAATTTTTATTTTGCGATAAAATATTAAAATAAATTAATAAAAATACTTTACAGTTTTTTGGTTAGTTTAAGTAAAAATTAAAGTTTTGGACAAAGCTAAATAATAAACACAAAATTTTAAAACTCGATACACTCATTAGATGTACTATTCAAAAGCTTAAATAACTACTAAATAATGCTCGTTTCATTAGGATTACACCTAGATTCAAATCCTATAGGAAGGTGGTCCCAGTAATCCATTAGGATTGTAATTTGTGTTAAGTGTTTATCTCCAATTTTTGACTTATCGAAATACCTCGCAAACTTAAAATAAACCATATGTTTTAATTTATTTATGTGGCTCACATAAATACAGTAAAAGTTAAAAATATCAATGTACAATAATGTATAATGGTGACCTTCTGGTGATGGTCCATGTTTTACTTACTGCGCATAGTAAAACTACAACACATTGTGTATCAGAGTATTGCGAATCACGAGTCACGTTTTCGGACCTCGATGATGTGTATTACTTGATGTTGTGTAGTGGAATGGAACATGTTGGAAGGAGGGTAATATTTTTTTGAAGTTATTCTTCTTTTACCGCGTTTGGGAAAAAATAAGAGAGTGTATTTTGACGATGCGCACGCACACCGCTATCTAAAGGCACCATGAAATTACTTGGTAATTGTTTCTCAAGTTTTCGGGAGAATTGATAACTATATTCAGGTAGTTATTCAAATATATGTGAATGTACAACACGTGTTTTATATCACTGGAAATAAAAAAAAAATATTATACATAAATACACACGTTTATTTATGTATGATCTTTCAATTATATACCGTTGTGATTCATAATTTATCGTGAATATTTGTGATAAAAGTAGTTTTTTATGTTATAAAATTTTTTAAGTGGATTTTTAGACTTTTTAGACTGTTGCTATGCATTTTTTTATTTGTTAACATTATAAATTATTATTATTTGATAAATACATTATTCTACTACTTTTTAGTATCTTACTTAATTCTGTATACATCTGTACAGAAAATTAATTAATCTTTTAATGAACTATGTAATTAATTATCATTTTTTTTAAAACCTTTTAAAGTGAATTATAATTTTTTTATTAAACCGTTATCAATTGCATTTTGTCTTTTTTTTACAAAGAAAGCGTACTGGCACAGAACTAAATTTTAAGTTTTTTTTATTTTTTACGCTAAAGAAGTATTACTTCTTACACACGCACACAGGTACACACACACACACTTTTCTTCTACACTTTATTTAATTTGGGAACACAATATAATACATTCCATTTTATTTATAATTTTCTTACTTTCTTTTCAAAGCGTTATGTAGGTTATTTTGCACAGATTTTATTAGTAATAAACATAGAATTTTTCATACAACATATGGCAGCACTGCCATTATGTCACTACTATCTGTCACTGTCTATGTCAACATCACTGTCAATGTCAGATACTATGTTCTGAATCTAAAGGACAAACTGATGTATTGTTTTGATTTGTAATATATTAAAAAATATTTCTCTTTGAATACAAATCTTCTATAATATTTAAATGCATTTGATAAATTAACAAGTGTTAGTTATTATAATTTTTAGGGTTAAGGGCCTAATGTTTCCCGTCTAAAAGCAATATTTAATAAAATCGTACGGTACATAAACAACCGTTAAAACTTCGCATTCCTTCCACGTCAGATAATCTACTATCAAAATGCGAAGGAGTAAAGGATATCAAGATCTAGATGAAAATGCTGGCGACTCTCGCTTGTCCATCTCTCAAATGCCACCACCGCAAGAAATTGAAATGGCTTCGGTTTCAGTGGTTCCTGATGGTAAATAGAAAGCAAGCAGTTTGTTTATTGCTAATGTTAATAAATATTGTTTAATTTATTTCTGTCAAATGAATTCCACACAATATTATCAAAATGAATCGAAAATTAAGTTGAATAAAATAGTATTGTCTGCTGTGTAATATATTTGTATTAAATAACATAAAATTCAACACACATTTTTTTAAATGACAAGCTTCATCCTGTATTTTGAAATTGGAAAGTACTACTCTGCAGCAATTATCTTCAGAATGAACTCTATTGTCATTATGCCACACTCGACACAACAAAGATGCCACCCATGTATTTCATGGCAAAGTCAACAATCCTCTCTTCAGCAAACCCAATTCATTATAAAACCGTAACAACTTTAATGCCTAACAGTATTCCAAATGGATATTATTTCAAACTGCCAATGCCTTGCATACCTTGTCTATAGTGTCCATGTAGGTCTATGTTATTAGTGACATAATACCCTATAATTTTAAAATGAAATTAAACAAAAATTACCCTCTTCTGAGATAATTGATGGCTCATTACCTGAACACAGGTTTCCAAAACCATAAATTAGCTTTTGTAAGGGTTATGAATTTGTAAAGTCTGCAGTATGCAGCTTATATTTGTCAACATTTGTATTAGAATTATCAGTTCAACATTCTGCTTATAACTTGATTTTTATTTTCCTTAATAATTTATAACAAAATGTATATTATTTCATTAGTTAAAAATTGTTTTAGACACATTTACGGTCACTCAAGCTGTTAACGCTTTAGGCTTTGGCTGGTTCCAAGTAAAATTATCTCTCTGTACTGGTTTATGTTGGATGGCAGATTCAATGGAAATGACTATACTTAGTATTTTATCTCCAGCTCTACACTGTGAGTGGAATATAAGCAAGTAAGTATATTTGGCAAAAAATATTTTAACACATTTACGTTCATAAAGTTACTTGTAATAGTTTAAAATGTAAATGAGCTTGCATGATGTAAAGTAATTGTGTATGCATAAATATAACACCTATTCCTAAAATTACAAGCAGAAAAACTAGAATTTTTAACGAATAGACTGTCTGATTTAACATAATAAAAAACAAAACTGCACCCACATCTTCATGTTCCTTAATAACTTCTAAACTTCCAAATGGATTTTATTTCAGCTTTCATAGTAATTTAGAACATTTCGCAAACATGGTAAATAATATGCGGAGGCTATGTCCAGCAGTTGATTTGTGACAATTTTGGTTGTTGTCTGTGTGGATGTTCTTATGTATCCACAATTAAGCTTAAAAAATTTTCTTATTGACCTCATTTTTTTTCAATTCCCTTTAGATTCATGTTGAATAAAATTAAATATATGATTCATAAGGTGCAACAAATATTACATCATAGGTTTATGCTATAATATAATATTTGTTGAATTAAACATGAAAAGCATGGAACAATAATCATGACAATAGTATTATTAATATGATTTAAAATTTCTTTCAGCTTCTTCTTATTTTATATTTAAATATGTTTTCTCAATTTCCTTACTGGTATTTTGTTAACTGCAGGTATCAACAGGCTTTAACAACAACAGTGGTATTTTTAGGAATGATGTTAAGTTCTACATTTTGGGGAAACATTAGTGACCGTTATGGAAGAAAAACTGTAAGCATTTGTTTTTGTTCAATCCACACAGTTTTTAATGATTCGTTTTGTTAATTATGTTCATAAGAATAAAATGTCATTAAGACATAAAATTAAAATTTTTGAGTTATCACTCTTTTGTTTCAGGCATTAAGTATGTGTGGAGTGCTATTATTTTATTATGGTTTGCTGAGTGCTATTGCACCAAACTTTCTTTGGTTACTGTTTCTGAGGGGGCTTGTAGGATTTGCTATAGGATGTGTACCCCAATCGTAAGTCATCAGTATTTTAAATTATAACATTTTTGTTTAAAGTAATATTATGTAGTTAATAATTTTTTGTATTTCAGGGTAACATTGTATGCCGAGTTTTTACCAACTAAACAACGAGCTAAATGTGTTGTACTGTTGGATGTAAGTAGGTTATTTAAATTTGACATATAAATAAAATTGAAATTCATATGTGTATTTGCACTATACGGAAAGTCAAAACCTCGGTTTTAAAATTTTTGCCTGCCTTTTTGTTTGGCTTCTTCTGTATCTTGGCAACGGCTGAACCGATTTTGACGAGAGTTTCACTAAAAGGTAGTTTAATTGTAGGTGTGTACTTTTTACATCCTTGGCATTTTATTATGTTTAACATTTTTGTAATTATGACACATGCCGGACGAGTTCCAATAATGAATTTTAAGGTACTATAAATTGCAAACTTCTGTAAATATTCACACTATAATTTTGTTATAGTATATTAGTATAGAAATATTTTACAAAATATTTGCATTCTAATGTCCGGTATACGACAAAACGATAGCTGTATGTTAAGGGGATCTACCAATCGAAAAACATTTGAGTTTGATCTGTGGAGGGCTTGTATCTGTGGCTGTCATTGAGTTTTACGAAACTTATGTTCGAAAGTATCGTTGGCCTAGACACTTGTGACAGCCACAAGCTCACCTTATGTTAAGAGACTGCAGTGTACAGGCTGTTAAGGTATAATAGTGAATGAATGTAATAATATATGGCGAATTAAGTACATATCTGTATAGAACATTTATTATGCAATTTCAGTGTTTCTGGGCACTCGGAGCCTGCTTAGAGGTGGCACTAGCTTTGGTTGTCATGCCAACATTGGGCGTTCATTGGCTGCTTGGTCTCTCGACTATACCTTTGCTGATTTTTGCGCTTATTTGTCCGGTAAGTAATGTTGAATTAACAGAATAATACAAAATATATGTAAATTTAGTGTGTCTGCTTTGCCCTGTCTACATTTAATTTATAGATTTGTATTTTTTTGGCCCTAAACCATAAAATATAGATATAAAAATCCACAAAAACTTTTGACTTGGTTATAACAAAATTTAATAAAAAGATACAGGGTTACCTGCAACATATGGCGAAAAGATTACATAAATTGTAATTTTCTGAAAATTTCATTAAACGAATTTTGTTTCCCCTGATGTATGTGTTTGTTATATCTGTAACATTCATCTGTCCATTTCTTTAACTTATGTATGTTAAATTGTATAATATGAAAAATAATAATGTTGTAGTTCTTAACTTAAGTGATTGATACTGTGTTCCTTTATATTTATTTTTTTATATTACATGTAAACATGTCTGTTATTTGGTGTCTAACTTTTCGTTCCAGTGGTTACCGGAATCTGCTAGATACCATGTCGCGAGTGGCCAGCCAGATAAAGCATTGGCAACCTTAGAGCAGGTAATTTCACTTACCATCATCAATGCATAAACTTACACATCCTCCACTATGTACAGAATTGGATGAATTAAACAGGAAACAGGAAGGATTTGCATTAATCGTCACACTTGGATTGACGATCACAATAGCAGACTACTTGCTCTATTAGACCTCGTTCAATTTAGGTCTGGCGTCAAAGGAGAAATTGCTGGTATTTCTCTTTCCATATTTGGTAGTTTTTCGTCGCCCAAAGGATGAGATACACATCTCACACATGCACATAAGCTACTTACGCCTGTAATCCCTTATCGGGCTAGCCAGATCCTTACAGTTTCTACTATTAAAAGAAAGAGAATACTCTGAATGTTGAACAATAATTCATTGTCAGAATGGATCCATCGCGACACTTCTAATAGAAAATATAAAAGTTAAGCATGGTTGATTCACGGTGGCACAGTATAAAAAAGTATATAGTAGATTTGATCTCTAACATGTAGATAGTGTCACTAACGTGCAGATAGTGTCGCGACAGTGTATAGAGGTTGCCATAAGTAAACAATATCTATTAATTTATTGAAATGAAACTTTTGGGCACGGTAAGAAAAACAATTGTTACGGTAGCGTTTACGCGTTACGTTTTCTATGCACTAACTACACACTAATGGGTCTTTTCTATTTTCAAATCCATTTTTGAATAATATCGATATGGGAGTAATTTCATAGGTGGCGGGACATGTCTTTTTAAAGAAACAATCGATTTGTCATTTTCGCGGTTTCTCGCAACGCTGATTATCAAAACGACATCGATTTTCAAACCCAAGATAGCGGATATGCAATTTTTTAAGTGAAACGTTGGACACGGTAAGGAAAAATTTTAGGTGGTATGCTCGATGAATACTGATGGCTCAGAGCCGTGCTTTGTAGCAATCTTTGGCAGAGGTCTATGTGCAGTGGACTTATAAACAGGCAGAAAAGATGATGCTGATGATGATACATACATGCGCATGTAGATGTGTAGGTGTGTGTAGGACTTCTAACGCACACGCGTTGACCGCAGAGATAATGTGGATAACTATCTCAACTAGCGTTAAAATAACAAGTAATATTTAAGTATATCTCGGATCTAAATATCTTTTTTTTTTATAGATAGCCCAAGACAACGGCCGGCCGATGTTACTTGGCCGCCTTGTGTGCGACGACTCTGTGGGTATCGGCCAACGCGGACGCTTGAAGCATCTCCTTATACCACACTTGAGAAATACAAGTTTACTTCTCTGGTTCATATGGTTCGTTTTGTATACTTGTAATTAAAATTAAAAGTAATGTGCAAATTTGTTAGCGTAAATTTATATTTAAAATGAAATAATTTTGGTTATAATTTATACATATATATTGCAGATTATAGATACACTAAACTTCAGATTTTTGTTCGTACTGTTCCTTAAATATTGACACGAAGGCGTGGTAACTAATGGTCACTTAACTCCTATTAACTTTCATAGAATATCCGGTACAAAAAATAAATGTTAATTGCATTTTCGACAGTTGATTTACTACGTTTTTGGCTGAGAAAAATATATTAGTGAGGAAACTTACATATTTAAATGTAATTAAAAGGAATATTACGTGAACTAAAATTTTCCTACCTATATCAGTGCATCGTGGCGGACTTTTCCAACCTTATAATCCCTCGCAAAACGAAAGCCTCTGCCATAGAATTTCTGTGTCATCGAAATGTATACATAGAAAACCCATTTTGTAAATATTATTTTGACTGATGCTTAACCCCTTTCCGTGGTCGCTTACTGGGTAACAGAATTAAATTACGTTTTTATTAATTTTTTTTCGTTTTAGAGTAAATTTTTATAATTTTTTTATTTCGTAATTCTTACATTAAAATTTAAATTTTTTGCTTTATAGAAATTATATAAACTGTTGTAATCTTGCATTTGGTTTTGATTTCTTGCTCTCTAATTCAGGAAAATGGAAATGGTAAGTAAAAAATAAGTAATATTTTAATACTAAACAAATGAGTAAAATTAAAGTTATGTACATTAATGGTGTTTTTATTAACATCATAGAAAAGCATTAGCTATTTTCATGAAAGGCATGGCATTAATTCCATGTAAAGTGAATACATGCAAATTCTATATTGTATAAGTCGATAGACTCGCGCTAGTGATGCTGCTGCCGCGCATTGAACCCATGTTTTAAAAATAAAGTAAGATCTTCTGACCGTATACCAAATTTGTATAAACTGATTAGTACGACGCTTTCACATAGAGGTTATAAGTCGGGTCTTCTGATTAAGACCCCTAAGGCTATGTTTTTCCGAAATTGTTCTATTGAATTTGTTTTGAATATCTTTGTTATAAAATCGTCTAATTAAAATTATTATTATTAAATTTGGGTCTGTTCAAAGCTCTCATGAAACACGACCGACGAAAGACTCATGCGGTCTGCAAGACTCAGAGAAGAACTGACTAGAAACTTAGAAACAACGAAAATTTCAGCACTTCAGTTTTTGTACGCTCTATCAATTATCCCCAATGGTGCTTGGAATCAATGTTTGGGCCGTTCCAAGTCGTTTCTTTTAACATTGAATAATAATTTTTTATCGTCAATCAACAGAAATGTCTCACATAGTTTGGTAAAACCATATATGTAGACCAAGACAAAAAAAAAACATTTCGACTCTAGAACAAGGAACATACATACGTATATTTTTTGTTATAGGATGTCATGCGCTTTCTGCTACTATGGCCTTGTACTAATGACAACGGAGCTCTTTGAAACCGATGCGGACGGCTCCGAAGAATCATGCGCCGCAGATTGTCGCCCATTGCAGACCACAGATTACATGGATCTTCTTTGGACTACTCTAGCTGAATTTCCTGGTGAGAAGATATTCTCGTTATAGATTCTCGGTGAAGATTCTTAGTGACGGCGTAAGTTCTGTCATACAGGAGGTGTTGTATAAATCGATGACTCGAAATATCACAGAATTCTCGTGGCGATCCTTGCTCTGCTTGGCGATTATGAAATAGTCTTTGTAAGTATTTCTTACATGTTGCGTGTAATATGTAACTATATATATATGTATATATATATATATATATATATATATATAAATATAGCGTGTAATATATTAATAGTTTATTGAAATAGGTACTAGATCATTTAAAAAGTAATGATCTAGTACACCTTGCAGTACTGAAAATGTTCATAATAAAAGAAACTTTGCAATTAATGTAATTGTATTTTATTGTAGCATTTTTTTTTCACTACTGAGCTTCTCCAAGAATGTACCAGTAAGCCGGCATACGCATATTCTAATCAGGCATATTTTCTAGTCACCAGTCGGTCGCCAAAGGTTCGTTTGTCAGCTTGCAAAGAGCACCGCATAAAACTGAGATTGGCATTTGGAGAAATAGACAGCCGCTGGCCGCGCGTGGTGAGTAAGGGCAAACCTACCAGGAAATGTTTACCGACTTTCTCTGGCGTTTTCTTAAAGAGGCTGATAGTAGGTTATATAATGCTTAATTTTTTGTTTTACTTTAACTCTTCCCTTTTATTCAAAGATTTCAAAATTTGTCTTGATTGTATAAACTTGTATATTTAGGTTGTATAAAAAGATGTTTAATATTTAAAGTACGATAATGGATTATTTCTTTCAGGTATTTTTGCGACAATATTTATCATTGAGAAGTGCGGACGGAAGAGGACTATGGCGTCACAGTTTATTATATTTGCTGTTTGCATTTGTGTACTGATTTATAATGGAAAGTGAGTAACTTTATATATGTTCCTCTGTAAAAAGCAAAAAAATAACACGCAAATTTTACACGAAACTTTAACTCACGAAATTTCAATTAATTATTGACGTGTTGTAACAATAGAAATTCTATTATTATCACACATGACGGGTTAAATATGTACAGGTATATAGTCACAGGATATTTTTTTTGACTCAAATTTAAGACTCAAAACAACGTCTAATTGAGTCTAAGTGCTAATAGTTTAGGTCCACTGCCCACCGACATAGTTTGAGAGTTTTTACTGACCTCAGCAACTATGATATGACGTCTAAGACCTCAGTCCCCCAGTGACCACGGCTGCTGTAAAGCACTCGAAACTTCGGGAATATAAAAACAAAATTAAATGCGATAAAATCCGTAAACAGTGACTTAATTAGTTTGTATGAAAACAAGCTCTTGAGGAGTATATGCTTGTGAATACGCAAATAGAAGTTTTTAAACTATGCGAGTACAAAACTTATTAACTTATAAGGGAATTTATATTGAGCCTTTATGTTACAGTCGAACATTCCTGACTTGTGTACTGTTCCTGGCCCGAGGCATCATCGCGGGTCTGTTTCAAGCAGCATATGTTTATACGCCAGAAGTAAGATCAACAAACAGTTATACATTATTAAATAAATAATAATAATATTAACCAACAAGATGCAGGAGGGTTAGTCAAGGATGTAACAGTTGTCTATAGATTTAGTGGTGTTACGGCAAGTACAAAGAGATAAATATAATTGTCACTCGATGTATATATTAATTACAAAAAGTCATTTGACTCTGTTCCCAACTCATGACTTATTAAGCATTACGAATGAACAAAATAAATCCCCTAATAAAGTATTATCAAGACTGGACAACACAAACTCTGAGTTACCTCCATCACTGGTACAATAGAGACAGGAAATATTTTTAATAGTGGATTTTATCCAAAGGGTTATTTTTCAAGGAGATATTCTGAACCTATTATGGCTCTGTCTTGCACTTAACCCACTGTCAAATAGTCAAGTTAAACTCTTCGAATACAGGTTACGCATAACACTATGTTAATAATAGTAAGTACAATAAATTAAAGATATATATGCGTCTACGAAACACGAAGTTTAATTATATAGCTGAATTGACGAAACGTTTCCGGAAAGAGATACAGATGGAATTTGATGTGTATAAGTGTGAAATTAAGTAGATTAAAAAGGGACTGAATAACATCACTACCAACTACAGACAGGCGAACAAAATGATTCATTTTCAAAATATGAAACATGCAAAAAATTTGGATATAATGAAGACAAAAAGGTTGTATATAAAGAAGCAAAAAAACGCATTAATTGATAAATATAAATGTGGGTTACCTCAATTCTACGATAACAATTGAATTCGAAAAACATAATAACGGCTTCGCAAACCCAGTCCTGACCTACGCGTTTGGAATTATTCTCTAGAAGAAAACAACAAAGCTTGCAACATGCAATTAATATATTAATGACCAGACACGAAAAATATCATTTAATTTAAATGACTTAAAGATACAAACAAACTAAAAGCAAACAAAGATTGACGAATGGGCTATAGAATCTAAATAGGACGAGAATCTGAATGGGAAAGTTGCAACCCGTGGAATCGAACACGGATTGCAACTCAAGCAGATTTTTTCGAATTTGGATTTCTTACGTTAACCCGGACACTAAGACGGTGACCAGCTCACCACCAGATTGGCTCAAATAAGTTCTGGTGAAAAGTGGGACTAAAGGCCTTAATTGTCTAGATCTCTAACCACCCAGTATCGTGTTTATGGTCGTGAGAGCGTATTACGTATTTTTTGTTTTTAATTGTGTCGTTAGTTCTACATGAACGAACGTAAGTACGAAATCGTAATAAAAAATATAACAATTCTATTTTATGTTAAAAAAACACTGCACAATTTGTTTGCTTCCTCAGGTGTATCCCACAGCCCTGAGGGCAACTGCAGTTGGCGCTTGTAGCGGCGTCGCGAGACTCGGAGCTATGATTACACCATATGTTGCTCAGGTTGGTTTAAGCCAGATACATCTTTATTTACTAATCTTATATTTGTAGTTCGGTCTGCTGATCAAAAGTAAAATATAACTATTATAAAACTACACTACAAGTAGATTTTTAATTAACATAGCATTGAATGGGCAAGTAAAATTTAATTTTAAATATTTATTAATTTTGTACCACGGAAATTAATGTGTAATTTAAAAAAGTCGTGGAACAGGACTAGTCACTTAATAATGATATTAATTCAAGTCTGAAAGGTGCTGGTATTTTGAACCGACTTGACTTGGACTTTTGGAGGGGAGGTTATCAATTCATCTGTATGTTTTTTTTTGTGTGGATATAGCATGGGCCTGTTAAAAGGTGAGGAAATATTCCTCCATTAAAGGTGGGGAAATAGGAGATAAATTCGGTTGTTTTCTAAAAAATATATAAATTCTCTTGTTTAAATAACTGCATGTAATTGATTTGTGCCAGACTGATAACGTTCAATAGCGTCATGTGCCAGGGATCTGGTACTGCGAATGCCAAGCCTACCAAGCGTGACGTTAACATAAAATCATCCTAATGGGATTGATTTATGGCCTGGAGTGAACTGTTAAAGGCTACTGTAGAAACACATTGCATTATGGTTTCTCAATAAATATTGTTTTCTTTGCACTGGATCGAGATTTACCGAACAATAAATGCATTATTATTCGGTAAATCGTTTAAAGAAAATCTATGCAGAGTTAAAACACAAGGTTTAATCAATTTTTAATTTGTATTTACAGGTCCTATTGAAAAACTCAATTGTTGTGGCAACGGGTGTGTATTCTTTAGCGGCAGTTTTAGCGGCAATCGCTTGTTTAGCTCTGCCGATAGAAACCAAAGGAAGAGAAATGAGGGACAACGTGACCGCGACTACTTAATATGACTACATAAATGTTAACAATAGAGCTTGGTATGTGAATGTAATAATAACTTGGGGAATTGTTCATATAATAGTTCGAGTAGGTGATTTGTTACATATTTAAAGTCTTTGTTAAACATTATTAAAATGAGGCAAAGAAAAGAAATGACATAATACTCTCGTTGCCCATTTAATTTATATATTACTGATCCGTCCGTACGAAGAGAGGGTGGTTCGCTACTATACTTTAAACAAATCATATTTTTCTCATATTTACGTGAATACATGTGAATGTTTGTTTTATCTTGTAATAAGACTAATTTTACGAAATTTCTTAGGTAAAGTTATTAGAAAAACAAACTTACACATTTTGGAAACAAAACCGTATTTGTTTTAACATTATAATTTGAATTAATATGTATTGGTGTTCTTAAAACCCATAATAAACCTGATATATTAAAATTCGGTACGTCAAAGTAAAAAAAATATTAACGGTTATTAATGACTTGAAACTTAATTAAAATACTTTTCAAAAAATAATTGAATCGATTTTTCAAAAAGAAAATTTTCGAATATAACAAGAACAAAGGTACGAAACATGTACGTAGCCGTGAGTATCAGTTACTTTCTTATAAATTAAATGGAATTAAATGGTATATCGCACTAACTATTGTCTGAATAGGACCTCATCTGTTTTGTGTTTTGAAACACAACCTCCCAATCATTTGTAATAATAAATTTGATATTATTTATAAATAGACTGCCCCAAAATTTATAAATTATTATATTGGTCATTAACTTTTGCACACGTTTTATAATTATTAATTATTTATTAACGAAATCCAGTTTAGTACATAAGATTACTGAACTGTATTAATGTAATGAAAGACTGTTATTCTTCTAATCTATTCTTCCGTCCGTTACCTCAATACTCGTAATTTATAAGTGTAAGCAATTTGAACGAGTTATCTAAAAACTTGTGACTTATCTAGTTCATAGTGTATCTTTTTATATTTGCTGTACTATAAGTATTTACTTTTTTAAGTATAGCCACAAACAATTTTTAATTTCGTAACAAAAACTTTACTTAAATTTTGTATACTTACCGAATGGGAATTATTTGCTTTCAAAACAACAAGAACTAAGAATTTTTATTAATTTCAGGAATCCATTTTCTTAAAGTGTAGTGTACATTCTCCCGTACCTTGTTTAAAATTGTTAGAAATATAACATTAAGTGGTTATGATAAGGTTCATGTTAAAGGTTATGAATTTAGTACTATGGCAATACCAATATACGCCAGAACCTTATATGTTTACACAAACTTACTAAAGTTTTATTGTCTAGTATTATTACTATGGGGTTATTTACTTAAGTACTCTTCTGGTTGGGTGGTATATATAAATATGCACACATATATAAAATACTACAAAATAAATAAATAAATTTATTTTATATTATTATGTGATTTTAACGTCATTGATCTCTTCGATTTAAAATTTGATATTTTTCTTAAAATCGTCAGTATTAGCAGCTTGATTTCTTTAGGTTGTGATAACATGCAGTACTTATTGTTACAAAAAAATATAATTCTAAGAAGTTAATTAATGATTCTAAGTAGTATTTGCAAGAATGACAGAAAAATTCTGTCTCAAACTAGTTTTACGCTCTTACATTATTTAATATTTATTTATTTTATAATGCAGATAATTTCGTCGGCAACTGGGTAGTTGGGTAGTTGATTATGGTTTTAATAGTAAATAGACCATAGTCTGAGGATGCCGTATATATTTTTTTCTATTAAATATTTATGAAATAATGTTGCCCTTTTGCAGAATATATTCAAATATATTTATTAAATTTTCTTCTACTGCACACATATTGCAGTGATTTAAATAAACAATTGGTGCAGAATTTATATATTTATTATTTCGCATTCATATTATTATTCGATAGTAACGATTCTAATACAATACGAGTATCGCGTAAAATAAATCTATTGTAATATGGGTATAGTTTAATCAAGTTATAATTGATACTGTTCGTTTTTTAAAAAAATTACGTAAGAATAAACGCATTATACATTCACTTACAACTTTTATTCGTGATAGTACTCGATGCGCTAGTCACCCAGTCAGCCATCATGGCAGTGGCGGATAGACTAGTACGGTCATTATGGTCTTTACCATAACCTTCTGCACGTTCTAGATTTTTTCACCTTTTCCTCTTTAACCCCTTCAGCACCACCGACTTCTTTCTGATGATAAAATGCATTTAACTATCTTATCTCATCTCTATAAATTTCACACCTCTTAAAAACGGGTTTAAAAAATATAAGATCTGTATCTCATATTTTTATATATATATCTTATATTATATCTTCGTTTCTTCGAGTGGGGATCATAAATCCCTGTATCCGAATCCGAAAGCTAGATCCGCTCTGCATCACAGCTCTTTCTTTTGTTTCATAATTATTGATTTGTAACTCGATGGCGATTTTTATCGAGGGTAAAAATAAAAAACCGAATTTTTAAAAATATTTTTATATACAACAAAATTGCTATTGTTTAATGTTTTTATATTGTTTTTCTTTATGTTAGATGTACTTATTCCTATCTATTGTGATTTAATCTCATAACACCAAAACGAATAATTAAGGTTTAATCTTATTTAGACTCTATGGTCGAGATTTAAATATTTTGTTAAGTTTACACGAATTTATACAATAAATGCACTGCTTATCCCTGCTGTTTTCATTTAATAAAAACAAAGTGTTATTTATTTATTCATAATAACGAAACACGTACTGTAGCCATAGTTTAAATAAAATGTGAAAATATATTCTTTTATTAGACGAGTGACACGAACTAACAGTCCACCCGTCCGTGATAAGTGGCTACTCAAGCTCATCTACGTGCAACAAACTTTAACCGAAGGTTACAAATGCTTTCATGTCACCCCTGAGGTATATGATGGAATGGATCACAGCCTGTAATTATACCGGCTTAGTATACTTTTCGCTGCTGATTGGCGATAGAAATAAGATTGCGGTATACCAGTACTATTTTGCATGTCTTATCTGTTTTTGCGCCATGATTCCGTATATATGATAATAATCGACGTGAGTGCCTTAAATTTTGGATTTTGTAAATATTGATTAAAGTACAGTTGAATGCGGTGAACAACTTGGTTACATGGGAATTGTCCGGCAGACATATTTTGTAGTCTGTCTAATGTTAATTGCTAAATCTATGATAATCATAAGTTATAAGGCTGGTCTCTTCCCAGAAGCGCACTTAGCCCGATATTCGGTTTCATTCGTTCAGTAGCTGCAGTAATGTTGCGCAAATCTAGAGGGCCGGGACGAGCAGAACAGAACCTTTGCCTAAACGCAGTCACTCCAGTACGCGCATTTTCTGCTACACACTACTACCTACTATGAACTTGCGGAGTAAGCGCACCGAGTATTTACAGAATTAGTACGTACGCACGTACGTAGTGGAGCTGTTCGCCTTTTAACCCAAAACTCCTGTTGACAACATATAGTGCATCCATCGTATTTTTAATTTAAATATTCTTTAGAATAACGCGTTATTAATTCAAGGTCATTCTATCTTGATGTAGTTTGATAAAGGCGTTCCCTTGTGGTTAGCGTACTTGTGGCCATAAGTCATGGGTTCGAAACTCGGCCAAATACAATATTTGTACAACATACAAGTTATATGTTATCGGGTCGAGATGTTTTTATTGTGTGCCGTTTCGGACACTATCGAAATTACTCTATAAGCGTTACGTTAAATGTTTGTGCGTATACCATTTACAGTTGATAACTTCTGGTTGTATTCGGAAATTGACCCCGGTAGTTGTAGTCAAAGTCGGTTAGTTAATTTTATATTCTATCCTCTCTGCAGGTTTATTCAATTATCAATTTCATAAAAGAAGTGAGGGTATATGCCAACGCCACAATTCATAGTTGGATTGAAATGTTTCAATGGAAATCATAGACCACTATAATTCAAAATCTTTGTCACATGCCATTGAAATAACGAAGAATTAAACGAGTTTGCCCGCTAAATCTACCTCCTATATACGCTAAATCAATTCAACCGAAATGGTCAATAATTTGTGCAACCGAAAATTAGCTATAGTTAAAATATCAACAGTATAAAAACACTTAAATAAAACATACTATTAATTACAGAAATGTATTATATAATAAATTTACAGATAATTTTGTGTCTACTTCACAAACACTCGGTGAATATTTCATTTACTTTTTATAAAGTAGGCAAGTAGTGTACTATAAAATAGATCAGTACTGGAACAAGTTTGACCTATTAAATATTACTGTACAATAAAAACAGAGAATTTGATACAGGTAGGTGGTACATAGGTAATTACGCAAGTTAAATTAGAATAGGCTCTGGATCACAGAATAAATCACGAACTAATCTTAAAAGATAAATTCACAATAATTTTAGTCAAAATAATATGTATTTGAATGAAATAAGACAATAAGTGAAATCAGTCAAATAATGGCATACATTTTTGAATCTCCCAAAAGAAATTAATAACTGTTAGCCATCCAATATAACAATATAAGCTTATATTCAAAAGCGTAAAATTACAATAAATATCAATACTGCCTAATTTTTAATGTTGACATTATTATTTACATCATCATAGCCATATTATTACTTAAAGAAATTCAATGGTCTGCGCACACTGATGGCGTGGAGGATGCTTCCTGGCGGTGACACGTCGACCATTGTTTATTCGTAAATCCTTATATTAGGTAATATTATTTCTTGAACATACATTTTGTGTCACCGGTAGAAAGTATGATACTTTTGCTTGATCATGTAACAATAATGCGATATACGCAAAATCGCACCTGCAGCATCATGACTACAACGATTAAATCTGCAAAATAACTACTCTGGTGACAGACTACCGACCTCCTTCTTACAGCCTAACATATTGTTAGTGTTATAACTCGAAAACTGGTAGACGAACATAAAAATATATTTTACTGTTTTAGCGAAATTATTCCAGATGGTCACGGTTTATTTAAATTATAATGCTTTCTTAAGATTTATGCCTACACGTGCAATGCGGGGGCGCGTGTCTAGTATTTCTAATTCTGTATATATTGTAGAGGGACGGTATAGACCAAAACCAATGAGTTAACGAATACTATTAGTGATGTTTGAATAATAATAACTACTAATCATACCGATCATACTAACCGATTTGAGTTGGAATGCTTGGCTAGCTTAAAAATACTGATGTACTATACTATTAAGCTAAAGCATTGAAAAAACTGTTTCTAGCCGTGCATAAAATAGTGTTTAAATAATATAAATAGATTCGCATATGTTCTCAAAGTATGCACGGGCCTTATATATATATATGTTAGTTATAATTTGATTTTGCAGAGCAGCTATGAAAATATCGTCTCCACGCGTGCAAAGATAGTATTAATATCATATAAATAGCTTCGCCTATGTTCTAAACATATCCGCTGGCCTACATATATTTTAGTTACAATGTAATTTTATTCTAAATTAATGTAATTAAATGTAAGGTACTCAGTAAACATTGTCACTAAAAGTCTTTCTTTCTGTCATAAAATAATGTAGTTTTCCATTCTTACAAAACTTGAATTCATACTGAAATTGGTTGACTTGGCATTAGACCATCACTCATTCATCATTAGTCATGTTTTTCCTGAATATATAACAAAATTTCATAAAGCTATCATTGATAGAATGTTGTGCTATCCATAAAAAATAATTATACTCAATAAATCTAACATGAATGTATTCATGACCAAACACAATAACCAAAGGGCACTAACGTAATTACATAACATTACCATGTTATGATTAAATTTTATACCCACTGTTTTATAAAAATATGTATTGATGCATAAGCCTGAAATTTTAATAGGGCCAACATGCTACCTTAACACTTTTATTATTATTTATTACATAACTAATAAAACATGAGATCATACACAAATAAGTTATTTGCTTCAACAATCAAATACTAAATTCAAAAAATACCTTACTAATAACCAGTTACAGTGTGATGTGATAAGCAAATCATTAAAAACAAACAAAATTCTTAATTATATTTATAAAACGGTGGGATATGTCTAAAACACCATTTGCACACAAATTTGTGATATTTAGGTTACTTCTAAGCCACAATTAAATTCAAAATATACACATACTATTAGATAAAATTATTTCCATGTTAATGAATGATTCACACAAAAAGTTAATGACAAGTGAATGATCTTACAATTTATCCACTCTAATGTTAATACTACTATAATTTCAAAGATGCTATTTATTGACAAATATATTGAAATAAATTGTTGAATAATTTTTTCCCTCAGGAAATTTAAAAAGCTGCCAAGTGATAAAATTACATAACTGGGAATTAAAGATTACATCTAGTGTCCTCAAGTCACAAGTAATAAGAAAACCTATGTTACTTATGTGTGAACATTACTTTGTACTGAAGTATTCTCCACCATGCTTATTTTCTAATCATCGTCTAATTCTATTACAATTGTTTCAATATTCTCAGTGGCTGTAGTATACTCATTCTTTAATTGTGTTAACAGTATACACTTTGGTATTTTAAGCTCTTCTGCCTCATCTAACAAAACCTTTAGCTTCTGGACTCTCCCAATATCAGGAGCAGTTGGAAGAAGAATTTTCTTTGTATCTGTCATCCATTTATCAAAACTGTTTACTCTAAAATCAAGAGTCTGCAACATAATATGTAATTCATCCATGTCATACCTATAGTTAAGAGTTTTTTTTTCCAAAGGACAGTGGCAAAAATCATTGGCATGCTGTAAGCAAGCCATGTGCTTACAGTCAGCACATAAAACAGATGACAAAAAACAAGTTGTCTTACATACTTCACAAAGCCGTTCATCATCTCCTAGTAACTCAAAAGCAGTCCTCCGCACACTTTTTAAACCTTGTTTTGCTATCATTGCTCTCAATCTGCCCTCTTCATCTGTAGCCGAAACTAACTCCTTTTGTGTTTCTAAAGCTGTTTCTAAATCTAGACGATCACCTTCTAAAGCCATTTTACATATAAGTTCATCATGAGAAAAAACACAGAATCTTTTTAGGTTTTTATAATGTGATATACATTCTCGTCCAATCTTAAGCCAGTCAGGTGGAGCAAAATTCACTGCCTCAGCAAAATTATAGCCTTGATTAAAACCAGCATGATAGGCCCGTGGGAATGTGATAACAAATTCACCAGCTTGTTGATCAGTTCGATAAATAGGAACACCTGCTGCCATCAAAATGTTAGGGTTCATTATAGTAACTAATTGGTGTAATAAATCAGGTTGGGATTTAAAGAGTTCTGGTGCTGCTGCTTTCATTGCATTCTCTAACAATTCGGCTCCACTTCCTGGCACACCATACCATGTTTTTGCTTCACCCCAGTGCAAATAGTTAATTGAATAACTCCAATGATCTTCATTATGCCAGCAAAATGCAGAAAAGCACATTCCAACATACATCCATGGTACAGTCATACCAGAGATATCAGCATTTATGAATCTTAACACTGAGCCATCTAACACTGGCAGATTATTCAAATTCCATCCTGAATCTACATACTCTTGATCACCAGGATACAGATTTAAAGAGGACTTAGTTGGAAAACCTGAACCATGATCCATAGAATGCAAGTCTGCTCCATATTCTACAGTTACATCTTCTTCTACTGATGATATAATTCTCCAAAACTCTTTTTCTACAACAGATGTTGGTACTAAATGACCAGACATACCATAATAATCTGACTTAAATTTATCAGCCATCTCTCCAAATTGTTGAAGTGTATATTCCCTTTCTGCCTGAGCAAAGCCAAACGCCTCAGCTGGCTTATGTACTACCTCAGATATACAACAAGGACAACGCCAGTCCCCATCAGGAACAGAGTTTAAGGGAGGTTTTAGGCAAAATGTATGATAAGTATCAGAACAACCATTACATATTAATAGTAAGTTATCAGTATGGTCTTTTTGACAAATAGCACAAACATAAATGGCCAAAGGATCTAAATCATATCTAGGTCTTTTCCTAGATTTTGTTATATCAAACTCTTCATCATTAAGACCAGGCATTTTTGGGCCAGGTCCATAACATGCTAATCTTCTCAATTCTCTATTATTTTTTACTTCCTCACTCTCCACATCAGGTTTAATATCAGATCCAGTTTTAGTTTTTTTAATACTTGAATGAGGTTTTAAATCTGAATATTCATCTTTTATTTTAGTAATTGATTCTACTGAGATTTCTTTAAATGACTGTTTAACAATGTCGTCTTCGCCTTTTATTTCAGTTTTAGTTTCAGTCTTTTTAACAGTCTTCAATATATCAGCTTTACTTTTTTCAAATATTTCATAAGGCAGCAAAATTTTTTCGTAATTACTTTTAAGAAAATTCATAGTGTGCGCATTTTGACTATAGCCCATTGTGTTTGCAATCTTACGCCATTTTTTCGGTGTATTACAATTTTCAAATCCACCTTCTTCATCCACCCAAAACTTCAAACAATACAAATCTAATGTTTTATTTTCAATCATAGGAATTTTTAAAGGAGAACCCTGTAGTTCCCAGAATTTTAGTATTTTTTCAAGAAATAATAATTTCAAACGAGTAATGGCTTCCAATTCATTTACTTTTTGTATTCGTGGTACAAACTTTAATTTGTCCACATCTAATGAAAAAGGGGGCTGCCAACGTGCTGGGGGTTTTATTTTGCAAATACCCGTTATTTCTGCAACAGGACGAATTTTAGCGATATATCCCAATGGATCCGCAAAATCTTCAAGCGTAGGCTCAAATACGGGCGCCTCTGGTGGAGGCGTGAAAGTAAACTCTGCGCTTTTTTGCATAGCATTTTTTTGAATATTCTTGCTATCCATTATTGCTGTCGCCAAAATAACACAAAAATCTATATAAGTTGACTATTTGCCAAAAATTATCATTTCAAACACTAATTTATTATAGTGTACGTGACTTCTTGCCATGTGTAAATGGCTTCTAAATTTTTTGAACTCTGGTAATTATTATCACTGTATTATAGTTAAAACATATGGGCTCCTTATAAACATATCTTTTTCACTATTCCAAGACATAACTTACTCTAGCCAAAACATTACACCATTCAATATGCTTTATAAATCGGAGGATTTTTGTCGAGGTTCACAAAATGCTAATAAACATTTTAGACCAAAGTAGAAATACAAATTTGTCTCTTCACAATTCACACGCAATCGCAAGATCGCAACTGAACTGAACTGACTGATCGTCCCGGTAACACAAGAGCGCAACATACATTTATAACACAAAATGAACTGCAGGCTACAGTGTTCATGTTTATGCTCATCTAAAATTTTGCTTATTGCTCAGTGATAGAGACGATTCGGTTCGTCTCCGTCGAAACAAGTAAAGCAAGAAGAGAGAGAGAAACGAGTATAACACTCGGGTAGGTTCGGGTATAATGTATAATAATACCCGAGTATTAATTATACTCTTTGGAGAGAAGAGAGAACATAACAACATAGAGTAATGCTACATAATAAGGAAGTATGCACACAGCTGCAGCAGACAGAAAATACATATTTTTTATATTACGTTGGTTATTTTGAGTGCGATGTTGATCGTACCTCTTTCTCATGACATGAATTGTACTTATTTTAAATTAAAATCACGCAGATGATTTAAAAAGGTTACGATCTAAATTACGAATATATCGTTTACCACTTTTTGAATTTAAATACAATTACATATTTAAAAAGACCCAAAGTTTTGAAAGTAAGGATACGATATCCTTTTAACGATCAAATTTGCATGTTAATGTTTACGAATTTTACTAGACGGCAGCGTTGCCATTTGGCTTTTTTGTATCTGTATCGGCCTTTGGCAGCAATCGGCCTTTTATTGACCTTTTAACCTGTCTATGGATTAACATAACTATATGCCCGTGTTCGATTACCGCACGGGACAAGTGATTAGATTATTAGAATCATTTCACATGAAATGATTAGGCTCCGTTTGATGAAAATTATGGCAGGAAATGCCACCAAAGTTTTCATTTCTGCAGTCGTCATCGTTAACGAAACTATTTTTATTGGGCGAAAAATAGTGGCAAAATAAAATCGTACGCAATTTATAGATTTTCAACTTTTACATATTTTATTGTCAGATATGAATGTAAATAAATGTGGATGCCAGCGCTGCTTGTGGAGGAAAATGTCAAAAACCTATCAAATCCAGTAGATAAGTGGTCTAGATAGTAGGCTCCTTCTCCGCCTAGGAATCGTCTGTGTAGGTACCACCCTCTTATAGATTTGTGCTGCCAAACAGCAGTGCAATCACTGTTAAGTTCCGATTTGAAGATTATAATGAACCAGTATAATTACAGCAGATGTGGCATTCCGTTAGTCCTCGAGGGTATAACAGAACCTCCAATCGGTACCCTCATTCGATAGAAGTTAGCCACTTAACACTAGCTTAACACTTAACACACCCTAATCCAATAAAAAAATTCTGTCCCTGTTGCCCCCGTCCTTTTTTGATGGAAATATAAAATGTATAAGGTATGAAATTCAATAGCAGTAATTAAATCTCGTTAGTATATTTACGAACATATTATTTCAGAACAATCTTTAAATAAGTTTTTCCTGTTCTGCGTACTTTTCATAATTTGAGTTGGCGAACACTGACTGTTTATCAATACAATTGATGTAATGCCGGTAAATTTTTTTGGCGGTTCAGTGAATATAGATAGGATTCGTTTGCATATTCTTAACAGTATTAACAGTCCATGTGTGATGAATTAGTGGCACATAGTTGAGTGAGTAGAGAGGTCCATTATTGAAAAAATATAATCTATCGTTCGACACAACAAATTGCGAAAAAATTCAATAACTGTTACGTCATATTATTATTCCTTAACATTGAAATGATAAGAATTTATATTTGAATCATTAAATACACATATATATGTGAATTATGTACTTCATTTTATTGTACTTCGGATGTTAAAAATAATGTTAATGATATAATCATAATAGCTTCATACAATATAAGTTATGTTGACTTTGCAGATATGTTTTGTCAATCGAAAAATCACACTCATCTAAATTTGCAATCGAGTCGAAACGCTCTGCAACTAAATAATCGAAATGTTTTTCTTATCAATCTAACCTAAATAGTAAAAAGTAGCAGTATTTTAAATAATATAATACAATTGAAATAAATTCTATCGGAGATGTTTTAAAAGCAAAATTGTATCTGTAATAACATTTTGCTACGAAGTACTAGTATTATCTCATTTTTAAGATCATAGGGAATTTGAGAGTCCGCCAAGCTGTCTAGTTCTAGTCCAGGTAGACACTGGTAAACTTGATTTGTCATGTGGGAATTGAAATTAACATCGAAAAAAAAATTTTGAGAACAATCATCGTAACTATAGGTCTACCATGATCTGATGGCAAAAAAAAGTTTAAAAAATGGCGATTTTCATATGGCAACACAAAAATGTCATCTGTCAACTGAAATGTCGAGGAATTGTTTTTGGTTTGGCTTCAAATTTCCATTAAAAAGTGGTGAAAATGTCGAAGAAATGTATTAATGTGTTTGTACGGATGTATATATCTGTGTTGTTATTTCTTTATATATTATAGTATGTATTTGTATATCTATGTGAATGTGTATATATGTATGCTTAAACGTTTATATATGTTTTAATTATGTAGTATATTTCTCAATTAGCCTTTCATATTTATATTATTTTAAACTTGATGCACCTGTCACCACATTTCTTCACGCCCTGGGTTGACTGTTAGAGAATGCCAAAAGGCATTAAGTCCGCCTTTTGTAATCCTTTTGGTGTAGACAATAAAGTATAAATAAATAAATAAATAAATAAGAAACCTCTTCGATCGCAAGCAAGAAATATTGTTTTCAATGTTTATCAAAGAATACTTGATAAGCAAGGTGCAGAACAAACACAATCATCGATATTGAGCCATGTGCAAGCGTTGACTGGTTAGTAGGAATAACACGTCTTGATACTTTGGTGTATTGCATTTTTCGTGTGTATTATATTATGTATACTAAACTAGATGGATCATTGTACATGCTGGTGGAGAAAATGGTTTTGTGCCAAACTGTTGTTTGGTGTATAGGTCGAAGAGTACATCTGCTGACTACCACCATGATATGAATAAAGATAACTTTACAAAATGGGTTACGGAGAAGTTGATTCCTAACCTTACAAAACCTTCTCTAAAGGACAACGCCAAGTACCATTCTGTACAATTAAACAAACCGCCTACACAAGCAGACAATATTGCTGTTATAAAAGAATGGCTTCAATCAAACAATGTCCCTTACGACGATAATTGCCGTAAATGTAAATTACTGGAAGCAGTGAAAAATCATAAGTCTGAACCTAAATATCAGATAGATGAGATTTTAAAATCACACAATAAACTTGTCTTCAAATTTCTTTATAAAACATATTCTCAAAGCTTTATCGTTGGCACATAACAAACCTACTAAACCACCAATTTGGAACCCTTAACTCTTATTGCAGTAAATGAGTTCAGATAGTCCCGAGAAAAATAACCTATATCAAGTGACGAGGAATAGTCTACATTTGCCCTACATTAGTCTACATAACATTACTACTCTTAGCTTCTGGGCGTAGAGTCCACGACCTTGTTACGTATTGATAATAATAGTTTAGTAGATTAACAAAATACACTATCTAATAACTCTATGGCTACTTTTTGGTGCCAAAACAGACAGTATTAATCATAGACAATCTGTTTGGAGGCTTAAGGAACACCCTGATAAGAATTTGAATATAATTTTTTTGGTTAAGTACAAAATCAATTAATCATTGTTTATTACGGCAATAGCTACGCCGGCACTGAGAACTGTGATTGGAGGTTGGAAAAAATCTCTTTTCAGAAACGCTGGTATTGACGCCACTCGTGTATCTATGTAAGTAAGATCGGCAGTGGCTTCTCTCAATTGGTTAGAAAATTTCCATATGGACAAAATTCTTGCATCGGGTAATTGGAAAACTGTACATATCTTCCAAAATTACTACCAAAAGGAACTTAATGATACAATGATTAACGAATCTGTGTCGCTTTCATTTTATATTGATCCGGTTAATTGAGGAATGGTAATAAAGTGCAATATATTAAATTGTAATATTATTAATGTACATATGATTAAAACATTTAATCGATTATCTTTTCATTACAATCTAAACATGTTTTCATGCATATTTACACATTATTGCGTCATTAATAATCATAAATTATTGGGACCAGAAGATAACAAAGTCATCACACAAGGTGGATTCCGGATATTGATAAAAAACAAATAATAGTTTTATCTTAAAATAAAACTTGCCTAATATTTTTGAATCAATATCCGGAAAATGGGTAAGAGGTACCTAGTGCACCATGACCATAATGACGATACCTGGCGCTTAACCCTACTTAGCAAGACTAAATAGCAGAGGAGGGGTAACCGCAAGTGCTGATTTCGCAGTAATTACTAGTTTTGGACAAAATAGATTCCGGATATTGATTAAAAATAAAAGACATGTTTTATTTTATGGTAAAACACTCGGTTATGTAAGAAATTACCTTTACAAAAACTTACATTGCAAAGATATATATCTTCAAACTTCGTTAAATAAAAACGAATTTAATGGAGCAGTTTTTTTCGTAAAGTGTACCACAAAAATGTGGCAATTGCTACAGTATGAAAAAAAAATGCTTTACTTCCGGGTTTGAGTACCAAGGTACTCAAGTACTTCATTGGATTCGAGTTTCTAATATTTCTTACGTCCAAAAATACAAGCAATAAAACTTAATCTTACCCATTCAAGTGATAAATGCCAACAAAAACCATACTCCTATATTTCTTAATAATGGTTCATAAAGAGTTAATGACTACTTAATAAAATTTTAAGTAAAACACTCACGAAATCGATCATATTTTTATTTACAACATTTTTTAAGAAGTTGAAAGGAACTGGTTTTTCATTCAAACTTAGGTTGCTTTAATGCTGTGTATTAAGCCCGGATTTGCTTGATGATGTTTCTTTCAAACATCTAAATCTTTCACAAATCTGTGCCTGTATCAATCAAGCTCTTGATTGTAAAGGAAAACCTGTAATTGTACTTTGTAATGTAATCAGTTCATTATATTTGATGCAAAATTACTTGCAGCCACCAAAGAATGCAGAGTGAAATAAGTTAAATAGTTATTATAATTATATATACATACTCAGTTTTAGATTTCATGTAATAAAGTTTAAAATATTTTAACAGAGTTTAAAATATATGTATGTAACCCATAATTTTTGTACACACTTAGAGTCGAGGAAAGTATAAATTTGAAAAATAAACCATTGAAATAATAAATCAAAATAAATATGTTATTAGTATTAGGTGATTGTATTAAAAAAAAACACTCAAAAATAAACGCAACTGCTAATATTAGCGTTTAATATTATATAATTTATAAACTACACAAAATGTATTATGCAGTTTTATTCTTCAAAGTTGCAATTTGAGAATGGTAGCTCTTAAACGGATGACTATCAATTATGAATCAAATCATGTACCTTAGGGATGCTCGATGTTACACAAAAATTAATAACTACATCAAAATGTCGATATCGATGTTCTTCGAACACATGACATCGATGTCGCTACCTCCGGTTATGTGATCTTGACATGGCAAATCGATGATCTCTAATGTAACTATAAACATAACCTAAAAAAAAAATTGTGATTGTCGTTCTAGCGATATTTAGTTTGTGTTATATTTTCTAGACAAATATTAAATAAAATTAAGAATAAATAGCATTTAGTAATTTTACGATGCATAACGCATTTCGTAAATCTTTTATACACAACATACAATTTAAACAGATACGACTTGGTCACAAAATTAGGGGTAAAGCTCCAATTTATTGTAGAACAATAAAAGAACGTGTAGATGAACTAAATTATAAAGATGAATTATATACAACAAAAATAGATATAGGGTTTCCTTGTGAAAAGTAAGTTTCATATTAATAATATGTGATGTAATATCTAACGGTCACTGAACTTCTATTCATACCATGATTGTTGAAGATGGCACCACTTTGACCTGATATTTATTTCAGAAAATCACCAAATATTCAAAGTACACGTTTAGAACATTCAAAAATATTAAAAAACGACAAACAGCTTGAACACTTGGCACGTAATCATAAATTGGAGATAAATCTGGAAGAGGCAAAAAAGGACTGGTTGCATACACTGGGTCCAAATCATAAAAAGCAAATTGCTGACCATTATGGTATTTTTGAACATCTGTATGGAGAAGGATTTTTTATACCTTACATTAACTTGGAAATACACTATGATTTGAAGAATGGATTAGTTTTGCCTGTTTATACAGGCAATGTTATTAAACCAGCAGAAGCACTTGAAAAGCCTTTGGTTACATATAAGAGTGATGAAAATACATTGTGGACTTTGGTTTTAACAAGCTTAGATGGACATTTGATAAAAAATGACAAAGAGTATGTTCACTGGTTTATAGCCAATATCCCGGGAAGCTTTATAGAGAAGGGTGATACAATTGTACAATATTTACGCCCTTTTCCACTTAAAGGAACTGGATATCATAGATATGTGTTTGTATTGCATAAGCAAAATGAAAAGATATCATATGATCTTCAAAAAGGTTGGAATGTATACTTATTTCACTAAAATCTCTTATTTAAAGTATCTTTATTTGTGGTTGTATGGCACAGGGTCTTTGCAATTATCTTCAGTGTTGGATGTCACAGGTTCTGGTATGAATCAAGTACTTGTATGGTCTTGTTCAGGGTCTGACACGCCACAACACAATAGAAACCCCTGCAATGAGGGTGATGTTTCTAAAGAGAGAAAAAGAAATCTTGTTCTTGCCACTTCTTTCTAACATTGTTTAAATAAAATTTGAAAAATATATTATGTTTAATAAAATTCTCTTTTACTAAAAACTTATTAATTTATATGATTTGTTTCAGTTACCTCCTCCTCGCCTCTTGATGACAGGACATTTCACACTAGAGAATGGTATCAAAAGTACCAAGATAACATCACTCCTGCTGGCTTAGCTTTCTACCAGTCTGATTGGGATCTCACAGTAAAAGATTATTTTCACAATATTCTGAATAAAAAGGAACCAGGTATACTTATTCTAGAAGTGTTGTAACAATAGAAAATCTAATGTGACACATGAATGAATTAATATTTACTTCTGTATGATATAATCAAAAATCAAAGAGATCAATTTTTGATTTTTAATTAATTTGAAACGAATGCGAAAGTAACTAACTATCTATCCATTACATTTTCATGGTTCAACTGAATTTGATGAAATTCTGTATGGACATACCTTATTTGTGAGATCTGTCACAATTTTTTTTTGAGGATACGGGCTGCAAACAAAACAGGCTTTTCTGATGGAAAGTGACCACCGACTCTCATGTATATCTCCAACAGCAGAGGATCCAGAGGTGTTGCCACTAGCCTTTAAGGATATTTGGGACAGGGTGAGGGGAAGGGTGTGGGTCAACAAAAAACAGAAAACAACAAACAAAATGCAGAAGCATGAGATGCCCTTACTTTAAGTCTGAATTTGTGGCCGTGGTACTAATCTATTTGTGGTGGCCTATTCAATCAGCTGCAAAAGTCGCTGCTCTACCACATAAAAAGACACATACATAGCAGCACTGAAGTATTAATTAGTTGGCAAACTTCAATTAGGAAATCACATCTCAAATAGCCCTATCCATAATACTTTCTGTGCATAAATCCACCATTGAGCTCTGACAGTTCCTACGGATCATTACTACATAATATACAAGATCCATGTATCCATTTATCCTGTGTTAATTTTGTCCACATAGATAAAGTCATAGATGGAAGTAAGTTAATTTATGAACTGCCATAATAACACAGTTGTTAGGGGATCTCAAGACCCAAGTTCAAACTTATACCAAGTCTACATATTATGGTTAATAAATTTTTCATCAGTTAAAAAATTTACCTTTACAATTTGCTTCTTCAATTAAGATTAATGATCATTATAATCATCTGAATAACAATTCTCTTCTGTCTACCAATGGTATGCAGATGACCTCCGATTATATAGTCACAAACTAGTATTGAAACACTTCCTTTCGCCGTACTTGCTACAAATCTGGACCTGGTGACTTCTTAAAGTTTAGTAAGTCTTACGGAATTAAGGTGAATCCTAGTATGTCACAAGCAGTGGTGATAAGATGTTGTAAGTTACTACATAAAAAATATTGTCAATCTTGACACTAATCTTTACCATCAGTTTGTTTTGAAAATATTACTATTCCCGTTTGTAAATATACCTATTGCCGTTCTCACGTTCTCATACACCTCCTCAAACCTCAAATAGAAGAAGTGCGTAGGAAAATGTTCGCGGTATGTAGATTCCGGAAAGTAAATTTTGGAATCAACTCAAGTGCGCACCAATCGGCTTTCGCCGGGATGCTCGTATCATACTCACTTTTTTATACGATGTACTGTTCCGAAATCCTCCACTTACGTATAAGAGAATTCTACAGTCTGCATTCGAGAAATATTGATTGTCCTTGAAAAAAACTCCTGTCAACTTAAGGTTTCTCCAGCAAGCCTTACTTTCATAGCAATACAAAGCTTTGGAATAATTTACCCACTAAATTCAGCAAGTATAATCTCTTTTATTCATAATTGCATTGGGTGAAAAACAACCTAACAGTCCTTCCACCTGACTGTATGTGGCTACTCCTGCCCATGAACACTAAGAAACAGACGCGTTGTCACCGCCTGGGGTATAAGATGGCATGGCAATTATACTGACTCTTTATACCTTCTAAACCGGCACATAACAGTAATCGCACTGCTGTTTAGCGGGAGAAATGGGTGAGTGTGCAGGACATACCCAGACAACTCCTAGGCAGAGAATTTGTTTTTCAGCTATGCAGGTTGCCTCACGATATTTTACTTTAGCACCGAGCACGTGGTGACTTCACCATATTAAATTTTAGCGAGCACCTGGTGCCTTAACTACCTGGCATGCCACTTATGCAAAAATAACTAATATAGTGGAAGTAAATAATACATTTGTTTCAGTTTACGAGTACGATTTTGCACGACCCTATATAAGGCCTCAAGAATGGTTTCCACTTAAAAGACCATTCAATCTCTACATGGACAAATATAGAGATCCTAAGCAGATAAACAAGGAATATTTATTACGGAAACTTAAAAATGAAGATCCTTTTAAGAGCCCCCCTCCCCCCTTACGATTCCCCAATGCTCATCCCTTACCAAGGAACATGCCTTCGTGGTTGAAGTTACATGAGAAGAAAATAAGATTGGGCTGGGGCAGAGTTAATGATATTTAAATTATTAATTTAAATAAACAGTTATTACTTTAGTTATTTGTTTTTCATTAAACTTATTATATTTTTTATAATGCTTACTTATTGTAACAATAATATAAGCATTACATTATATGTAAAATAAATGAATTCATAATTTTTTTTTATGTACTACACATGTATATATATATATATATATATATATTATATACAACAAAAACAATAAAGCTAATTTTGTTTTAATATAATCTAAAACAACTACTGACTCTGTATCTTGATAAAAACTTGATCCAGACAGTGACAGCTTTTGAAGTATAGGAATTATATGAGAAGC
Source organism: Bhutanitis thaidina (assembly GCA_029286595.1). Taxonomy (NCBI): domain Eukaryota; kingdom Metazoa; phylum Arthropoda; class Insecta; order Lepidoptera; family Papilionidae; genus Bhutanitis; species Bhutanitis thaidina. Next base: position 8,618,146 of record JAGSMS010000022.1, read on the forward strand.
CCGTACATACGGCAGAAAGGGATACTCAAAGTAGAATTATCCACAGGACGGAGATAACGGTCGTGAGAATCGAAAAGAAATTTACGGACAAACTGAACGTATAAGATGGAGAATAAGGTAAAAATTGTTCTAAAATATTTACGAAGTCGGACAGGCAGTAATTTGAGCTGAGTGCGAAATCAGGAAACGATCAAATTTACGTTTGCCAAAAATAAAGCAATTACAGTTATTGCCAAGACGATCTAGTTTGTTGACGTCTTGGGTGGCACCAGTGTAGTATAGCATTGCGTAATCCTGCATGGGCAGTAGTAGTGTCTGAATAAGCATTGCCTTTATTCTTATAGGAAGAAAATTTTTGAGAAGGTACAAAAAGTAAGTTAGTAACTTTGTTCTGACATCCGTGTCTTGCGCACGCCAACTAAGGGAATTAGATTTTTGATAGTATTGCAGTAGGGGTAGGTAAGTGCGAGTTCAAATTCAATTTAGACAAATAACGAGAACGTCAGACTAAATTTGTTGTATATCATCAGCACACAGATGATACGAGCAGCTAATGTGAGTCGTAATGAGATTTAAAGTATTTACACTCGCATACATTTACAAACAAGTTGCGACATCAACAAACAGCAGCGTCCTGGTTTTTTTCGATTAATATGCATTCTTGAGAATAATTAAATGAAATGTAAATCAATAACATTTCAAAGAAATTCGAACGTCATGACTATTACAACATTTAATGCTTATCCGATGAGCTAAAAAATCTCGCCTTTATAAAATTTAAAAACACCTTCACCAATGGCTTTTACATAGTTGTTTTTATACAATTAATGTACAAGAAAAAAAACTAAATTTATATAATTTAAATTTTTGGTTATTTGTGACATGATGTTTTAATTTTATGAACTTCATTGTATTTCCTTATTTATTTAGTAAAAAATTTGAACAATTTCGACTTTAAATTGTAAAAACTACTTATTATAAAACAGTTTATAATAAATAATAATTGTGTAAAATTAGATTTTGATATTTGTCAAATTCTTTTTATATTTCATTTAATGGAAATCAAATCAAATTAAAGAAAAGCCAGCCAGGTTTATACGCCCAGGTATATGATTTTTATAACCTTATATAAAACCTAAATAAAATAAAAGAGGAGAGACTCCGCCCTGAGGAACGCAAGCAGTGTACATCAGTTAGAAATATCCTGACCCACACAAACAGCCTACTGACCGATCTTAAAGGAAATACCATCGACTCATCACGAAATCTCAAGAACTAAAAAACCTACCTACGTAAGTTTGGAATTTGGCAGATAGCCATGGCCAAAAATCCTTTCGAACGGGCTCCCCAGCCTGGTTCCGGCCTAACTTAGTGGGCGGGCTAGCTCCGTTGGCTGCCAGAGCAGTTCACAGTTTGTTCACCAACACTGCCTCTGGGACTGGGTGGAAGATTAGCGGATTTGAGTGGCGCATCCCTTCTTGCCACTGCGTGACCCTACTTACCCCCTCCCCTGTTACTCTCGAGTTGGAGTAGTAGTAGAACCAAATGAGTTTCCTCTCTCTGAATATAATTTATGAAAATGCTACTAATTCTATACTAATTCTATTATTTTATGTTGCTTGATAAAATAAATGAAATATATACAATTTTTAAATAATTTTATTAACCATTAAACAAAAAATTAAAAGCCAGTCCATCTAGCAAGACCTTATTCATTACAGCAATAACATGTGCCTTTCTAAGATCAATTGGAATATTAACTTTACTTACCAAATCAGACTTCATGAACAGATTTAGTATTTATATAATATATATATAGGCAATCCAATTTTCATCTAAATGAATGACGTAAAAACTTACTTTTCATCCTATGGTGTTCAGTATACACTTTCAAAACAATTTTAAAGACGGTTTCATTTATTTTAGACAAGAGACAGTTTTAATGGGTAAATAAAAATAAACTGCACTTTTTGACTTCCCTCTACCAATTTATGTACAAAATCCTTTTTGATGGTAATAAGTTTTATGCACAAAAGATATTATTTAAATAGATATACATCAAAATGCTATTAGACATAGGTGCAGTAGTACAATTGCTATGTAACCCTTAGCACACTCGCTTGTATTAATTATTATAAACGAAGAATGATCATCAGTCCGCCCGCTTAGCGTGGCGGTTGCGGCAAATCGTTAAAGGCATTTGTTCAGCAGCCGACTGTTTAAAGACCAACAAAAACAGTTGAAAATTGGTATTCATCTGGTTATTTTCTTCGATAAATACCGCTTCGCTAGCAATGAACGTAGCAAAGATAAGCACACAGGTTACATAGCTTTACTATATTTTTATGTACTTATTAGTCAAATGTAAAAACTCACAAAATGTTTAATATCAATAACAATCATTAATTTTTAATTTGTATGTCTATCATTTCTCGAATGCAAAAGGGTTGCGTCCATAACGTTCAACTGACTATAACTGCCAATATTGAATATAAATGTATAAAGCTTTAATCAATGACATGTAATGTGAATTAAGGTACGTTTTTATTTTACTAATTATGCTTATCTAGAAAGTACATAGTTCAATGCTTGTATTTGCTCACTCAATATATTTTACTTACGTATATATAATACAAAAGAAACCTGGTAAGTATTCAGTTCAGAATATTATAAAAAAATAAATATCGAATATGAAGGAACTCCTTTTGCTAAGTGTAGAAATTTGGACCTTTAATAAAATGAAGACTCATGACATATCAAAGCAATGTGAATTCTATTGGTAACCCTTCACACGTCATAACTGGATTTATGACACTAGAAGAGTAATAAATTATATATGATGTTAACAACTCAGAAATTTTAGGCACCATTTAACTATTGCTAACACTACAAACATATTTTAAATGCAATACAAAATTAGTAAACTAAATTAAAGACAATAAAAAATCGTTTCAGTAGTAGAATTCCTCAAGTTCCGAACACTAAACCTAAGAATATAAAAGTGAGTGAACTTAACAATAATATTTAAACATTGGATAAAAAAACTTTTTACTTAGTAAGTGTGCTTTAGTCGAGCCCAACATCATCATCGGAAGGTTTAGGTCCTGTGCCTGGGGCTCCTGCGCCTCCGAAGCCTGTAATTCAATAAAGGTATTAAAAATACATTACTATGTGAAAATTTAAAATAAACGTTTTTAAAACTGACACACAATGAGAGCGATTTAATATTGCATTGTCATCCAATTCTAAGTTAAATCTAAAATTTCAAGTCTATAAGTTCAATAGGAACTTAGTTAAAAATCGATACTAAAATTTGTTCTAAACAGACAGACAAGAAAGCGAGTTAATACAAATTTATTCCTTTCTACCCACTTTTCACCAAAGGTCACCAACAATGTTACAGGTGATGAGCTTGTCTTAGCGTTCAGGCCAGCAACATGATTCGTACATAAGTTTCGAAAAATTCATCAGTACAAGCCCTTGTTTATTGTTAATACGTTTAGAATACAGAGGTAAACATTTCGTAAATAGCTATTGAAATCAATTTTTTTTATTGTACGATTAGGATCAGGATTGACATTAGGAAAATGAACATTTCGTACGTGTACGTGCGTATATACGTGATCATTTGCCTTTTTTACGAGGGTAAATACCTAACGCATATCCGTCCTCGCAGGGGTAAAGACGAGATATGTCATGCTTGCATTGAAGCTGAAGCCCTGAGCAGAATGAAAGTGTGCATGTCAGATGAGTATTACTCTTTCACTGTAAATAAATGTATTATATTAGTTGAGACAAGTCTATGAAAATGTAAGATATTATTTTTATAGCATTTTGACTATTTGGTTTACAAAAGAGAAAGAGGTCTAAATGGACAGCTTTTAAATACAAAGCTTGACCTATCGCAAAAGATTACTACACACAAAAATTTCGTAGTGTTGATTACTCGGAAACATTTTCTCCTGTAGTAAAACACTACCATACGGACATTATTTTCTAAAGGTGCTGAAAATTATTTAGATATTTACCACTTAGATGTCAAAACCGCACTTTTGAACGGTGAATTCGAATTGATTCTTCACTTAATTGGACCTTAAGTGTACAAAATTTATGCTAGACTTAGGCCTCACTAAGGCAACTAGATATAACAATGAGTATATGAATATGCTTGTTCAGGCTAGTTTTAACATTAAAAAAAACCAGCTGTATGTAGACAACAATTTACTTGTATTTAATAATGGTTATGTGAACTTGCATCCTTTCCCAAATGCTGATAGTAGCAAGTCACATTAGAAATGGCTATTTTAATAGTTTTGATAAATAATTAATAAAAAGAAAATTGATTACCGGGGAATCCACCACTGAAGGGCATTGAACCACCTTTGCCAAGTTTTGTCTGCAATTTCTGTATAGCTGCTGCTATCTTGGGATTATTCTGGTATTTAATGAAGTTAGCCGGATTTGTGGACAGGTCTTGGAAAGCGGCCATTACTTCTGGATCCTATTTAATGCACATTTAAATTACTCTTATTGTATAATAACACATTCTATATTAAAGCATTCGTTATTTTTTAAGTACTTACTATCTATTAAAATATGGAATTACCAGAGATTACAGATTTCCAGTTAGCATGATACTCCGCAACCGCATTTCATCTCAGAGAGATAAAATAAATGGGAAGCGTGGAGTCGTGGGGTTTACTTACTCACTTCCCTTTCTTTTATAATAGAGAGCTTTGAATATTATTTTTTCAATGATGAAAAATTTTACAGTCCTCGTAGATGTAACTGTAACCCTTGCGTATTCGAAGGTTTGCGTGATAGGCAAAGCTATCTCGACCTGCATTTAAACAATAATACTAAGGTCAGTGTTTACCTGGAAAGTAGATATAATTTCAGGGTCCATCAATAGACTGCCAAAGTCAGGAGCTGAGAATCCTCCAGCGGGAAAGCTTCCAGCTCCTGGCGTGCTACCAGCATTTGGCTGAGCATGAGCCTGCGCTTGCGCCTTGGCCGCGTTGGTGCGAGCCTCTTGAGCCTTGTGAAGCCTACGCAACTTTTCACGATGCTGAAAGGTCATTCACGATTACAGTTTAGTAAGCTTGGTGACTGCCTGACTGACTGTTATGGGTACTAGGTTCGAATGCCAGTCAAAAACCAATATTCGTACGACACAAATAAATGGATTTCTTTCTGGTTGGGTTGTATTTTGTTCCATATCTTTGACACTGATTTTGATTATATCGCATAAAGGTTACATCAGACATGGGAAGGTACAAATGAGTGTGTGCTTTTGTTTTTGCGTGATAAGTAGTTGTCAGTTGCACAGGTGATATATCACCAACAACTGCCGATAGTACCTCTAAGTTATCGCCGTTGTCGAAATCGATCACAAGGACAGCAGCATTGGTCATTGGTGATATATAAGTAAAATACTATTAAGTAGTTAATAATTTTTTCTACAACCTACTGGACAATAGCCTCTCCCAAATAGATGATTTATCGTAACCTCTACGGTTGGCAGTCGCATTAACATACATCTCGCACTTTAGGCGCTGCTGCCAATCACTGGTCTGAATAAATCAGTCTACTTTTGATACTATATGTCAATCTTACCTCCTTCTCTTCCTTCTTACGTTGAACGCTGAGCTTATGCTGACGCAGTTTCTCAGCATTCGGCTTCACGTCATACAACCACTCATTGGTTTGGTCATCATAATCAATCTTTAATGATTCACATAGGTCATGGCAGGCCTCTTCAAAATTTCCCAATAACCTTAACAGAATAGCAAATTGAGTAAAGTAGCAGTCTATAAATGTCCCACTGCTGAGAAAAGGCCTCCTCTTACTATTTGGAAAGGTTTTGGATTCGGATGTTTCCACCATTCTGTTCCAGTGCATGTTTACATGTCTATGAAATACATTTTTTACATTTCTTAGATATGTAAAAAATAAACTTTTTCTTTATGAGCCGAGCATGATGTAAATGCAGCTCTTAAAACAGAGCAGGTGTTTGGCCCTTTTCTACCACGGCTTTATAAGTATTTAGTTTTTTTTATTAATTTGTAGCCAAATTAAAAATTATTCTCACATATCTATATAAAACTCTATTACTATAATAACTCTCTACAAAGTTTTTTGGAATGTTGTCTGTCTGAGAGTTCGTTATCTGAGCATTACGCAAAAATCTGAAGCCAGATTTGAACTTTGACTACAATGTTACTTAGGGATCGAGCCGTTAAAGTAAGTATATATCATCACACTATCTATTATAGGAGCAAGGCAGTAAGGGTAATGTCATTATACGTATATCATTGAAATCTCTCGACAAATTTAGATGGAGCTTTTAACACTGCTACTTAGAAAACCAGCCAATACTGTAAGAAATTTCATAAAGCTATCTTCTGAAATAGCTGGGCAGTAGCATAAATAGCCATAACCTAGAAAGCAATAGGCGATGTTGATAGTGACATTACAGCGTTCCTTGGCATTGAGCCGTTACCAAAGCAATATATTTATGTTCATGCTCTATATTTAAGGAGCGTGGCCTATTTTTCTGTATAAATTTAAATTATACAATAAAATAAATAAATATACAATAAAATAAATTAAAATCTTTCTATAACTCAGCAAATATTAGAAAGGCTTAGAGACTCAATTGAGAGAAAGATTGCAAAGAGAACAATTCTCCTATTTTTGTAATCTTTAAGTTTTTTTCATTATTTAATAAATGTTTTCTTACTCTATGGTCATAGTAACAATATTGATTCCTCCCCTTAGTCCCTTTCCTGTAAACACAATTATAAACCAATTAGTCCCTTACCTGTAAGCACGTCCTCGAAATTTGTACGCGGCGGCACTGTCGCAATTTAATTCAAGAGCGTGGGTACAATCTTTGATGCAAGCATTTGGTTTATTTAATTTTAAGTAGACCTGAAACAGAAACTAAAATTTAAAATTTAAGTTACGTTCTAAGTGCCCAAGCTGCAAAGGACGTTATAGGTTGCGTTGTCGAGAAGTTATAGACAAAGTCTTCACACTAAATCTTACAAATCTCTTATGAAGAAATTCAAATACTTATGAAGATATTAAATACTAACAAATGCCCGCGACTTCGTATGCGAGATATTTGTATTCGCTTGTTAGAAATTTTATCATGTATATTAGGTACACATGATAAAATTTCAATAAAACCGTTTGCAAGGGAATTTAGTACATAAGACAGGGCACAATTATTAAAATATTTCTCTGTATGTCTCTGAATTTGTTCGTTAATCACGTAAAAACTATCCATTGAATCTGAATTTTTGCAGAATTTTAACCACCTTCAAAAGTTACTCCTAACTCTTCAATTATCAGGATCAATTCTCTCTGAAAAAGTCTATACACTCAGGGTCAATTCTCTCTGAAAGCCGGTCCCTCGAAGTCTCGTGGCTGCTCGCGGCACCGCGCTACCCGATCCCAACGCTTTAAATAAATTTAAACTTTTTTCAGTCGTAGATTCAAGATACTTGGAAAATTCGGCACCGAAACTGATCCTCAGCACGCTGCGCGCTGCTGCTTTTTCAGTGACCGTTAATGAAAACTGTTAAAGAACTGGGCCGTGTATATGCTAAAAAAATTAAAATGGTATGGAATTTTGTAGTATTTAATTTCAAAACTAGATGCTACTGGCCAACAGGGAAAAATTATTATAGACCATAGATCTGACACTTTGAATATGGTTATTCCGCTATCTTACAGAGGCTATATTTTTGTAGCAATTGGTACCCCAACCTCAATGAAATTCTTTTAGCACAATAGAAAATATTCTATACGTGTCTAAATCTGACCTAAAGCAGGCAAGGATAGATAGATTAAGCCAAGTTTACACCAAGTAAAATCCCTCGGTGTTCCTCTTTCGCCACAAATCGACTATTTACATGACCTCGAATCACACAAATCGGATAATAAAATTCATTTTCCTCTTGAAGCTGTGGATAACTGGTAGAAATGGCTGTTTCTGCCCAACTATGTAAAAGACACTTACGTTCACAACTGGTGATCAAGGTAATAAGTCCCGGGATGTAATAAAGGCCGGAACCCATTCGGGGTAAATATGACCTATTATTCAGACCAGTAAAGAGCAGGAAGTACTGTGATTGTTTACTCGCCCCGCCATACGCGACGTTAATGAAAATTCTCCTAAGGGAGACCTGATGTTTGAAGATTAAAAAGTTTTGATAAATTAAAATGTACATTTTAAGTTATTGCCGTGGTCTAAATCGGCAAAGAGTACATTATCAATACCTATAATTTTCCTATATGGTGGTAGCATAAAAACTGCCATCACCTTTCTTCCTTCTTGCCTGGTACTGCTATTGTCAATTTGAATGCCAAGCGTGGCGATTATGACAAATTCTCCCATTGGAAAGGTCTATATCCAGCAGTAGACTATAAGCAGGCTGAGGAAGAATATAAAGTTATCTCCAAAGTACCTTTTGGCATTGTTGTTACCATTCATGATCACAATACGAAATACCCTGGAATCAATCGGCTCTGCCGTTTTCATGTAATGCGCGCGCAGACAGACAGAAAAATTAGACATTCTAAAAGTCGCTAAATTAGTTTCTACTCTATCCCAAATATCGCCTCACACAAAGATTTAATGTTCAAACTCGCTTCCATTTACAGTTTTATTATATATATGGATACAGGTTGGATGCGACCTTATTGACATTTTAGTGAAAAAATATTAGTACTAGTTTTCGTATTTATTAAAAAAAAAAATATTCGAACAAATAAGTAGCCAAAGAAAACGCAAGTGCTATTCAGACGAATTAAAGTATAGGTCAAGACTGACTTATACTTTAATGACCTCGGCAAGAACGGCGGCCACAAGGGATTTCACTGTCGGCGCGTCGGCTGCTTCAAACGCGGGCAGCGGATGGTCCATAAGGTCTTTAACCTGGGTGTCATTAGCCCAGTTATCTAACTAGTAAATCTTGAGGCAAAAAAACAAAAGTCAAAAAAATATTACATAATAATAATTGATATTTGGTGTTACTTACAAATATCCTGTAGAACATAAGGTTAAATTTAGTGTCTTAACGTCGCACCCAGCCTGTATATGACTGTTAAATATATTACATACATCAGTGCTACTACTACTTACTTAGGGCTACTGATAGAAGGGCTTTCTAGCCAGCATAGATTTCTTGGAAGGTTTATCCATACTCACCATACTGGATATGCAGGTAGCCGATACCACACGACATGCATTTAATGTTACTAAACTAATAAAACATAATCCAATATCTAATAAGAACATACTGACCTGCCCTCTCTTAGCAAATAATAATGCACTTTGAGGGTTAAGTTTAATAGCTTCAGTATACAGCTTTACAGCTTCCTCAAATTGCTGTTCTGAGAAAGCTTTCATAGCTTCTGTACGCTTCTCATCAGATTGATCATGCTCTTCTTCTGTAGGTTCCTTTGTTGGGTCTCCCATAAGTTGGTTGTTGTCAATTGAATCTCCTTCTATTACACCTGTTACATCATATATTAGTTTAAATAAGTGATACGCCATTTATTAGCTTCATAGATACTCTCATATTTTACCAATATGTAATACTTTTCTTTATACAGTTGTTGAATGTTAGGCATACATAACATGTCTACCAAAAGCTGGTGCTTGATTACTTATAAATACTTCCTCTTTTTGCAAGCTACCAACATCCCGAAATATAAAACATAATGGACAGCGAATGCAGTGTCTTTTGTGATCTCTCAAAAGCATTTGATTGTGTGGATTATAAGATATTAATTAAAATACTACGACATTCGTGATGCAGTGCCAGATGTTACCGTCATATCTGTCAAACCAAGAGTAAAATGTTGCGATCAACTAAGTGTTGCCATTAAAAAGTGTGGAAAATATGGGTATCCCACAGGATTCGATACTTGGTCCTTTTTTGTTTGTGGTAAATAATATTGCCTTTATGGTACAAAAAATGTCTGAGATAATTTTATTTCCTCATACATTATATCATTGTCAATCAAAGATAAAAGAAACGACACCGCAGTGGAACGGCCAAACTAAATATTGTATATTTTTTCCAAATAAGGCCGAAAAAATATTATTTTTACATTTTACAATGTTTAAGTCACCGCAGAATGTTATAATTAATTTACAAAATATTATTTTGGATTTAGTTGGAATTTCTGTTGATTCTAATCCGAGGTAATGTCCTGTCACCATTGAAGCTTCTTTGATAAACTAGCTTCGAAGTGAAGTTCTACAATTTATGCTACTAGATAATTTAGAGAGCTCACTCATGAGGATTTGCTTAATTCCAATGTATTATGTTCTATGGTGTATTACTTAGTGGATATGGAGTCGAGTTACACACAATAATCATTTTGTATGAGTAAGTGATTTAAGGTTCATAAATTTAGATTACATAAACATATTTTTTTTTAAGTAAAGCCAAATTTTACAATAAAACCTCTAAAAATATTGAGCAACAATTTGACTTAAAATTAGAAAAAACATGCTAAAGAAAATTTGCTAAAAAAGAGCATTCTATAAAAAAGATCAATATATTGAGGACAATGATGGTTGGTAGTATGTACTTTCTACAAGTCCCCTGGCTACTGACATTTTTTTTAAATTAATAATTCTCATTTGATATTGAAGTTATAATAAATTGCAATTGTAACCATAGCATTCAAAAAAAGAACCCAGTTTCATATTGGTTCTTCCCTGAGGTTTTGTTTTGCAAATCGGTGTAGATTTTGATGTTCATAACTGTTTTAAATAAGCCTAAATAGTTTAAAAAGTTCTGATTTCAAATAACAACATTGCACTAAATAAAAAGGAACTGCTATGACCATCATCTGTCTTTTTTCTATTTTTATTTTAAGGTAAACAGACATTGTAGTAGCTTTCACCTAGGAGGCCTATACCAAGGAGTAGGGTATTTCTAATATAAACACTCCAAACTGAGTGACCATAGGGAGCAGAGATTTTTCTTCTTTTACAGCCTTAATAGTCCAATCATTTTCCAGAAATCCATAATCACAATGATTGATAAATTATAATACGGCCCAGACATTTTTAGTAGGTGGTGTCACAATGGTGGTACTAATACCAAAGTAACACGAGGTGAGCTAGTCCCTGTCATAGCAGTCTAATGATAAAATGCATACATAAATTTCGAAATCTCATTGGTACAAGCCCTATGGGCTCCCGAGTGGGAGTAATGACAAGCAGCATCACTAGTCCGAGGGTAACAGCACTGCACTCACATGAGGTATCATCTAAGATATTTATGCCAGTTTGCTGGTGCTTTCTTGAAGAGACATTTGTTAGAAGAGTCTTAGGCTATGCACTTAAATTGGTTAATGAAGAGGTAAAAAATATGGCCTATCAGTCCGCTACTGTCCTGAGCCACCAGCATTATTATACACTTTGTAGCACTATTTTATAGGGGCTGCATTCACTAAGACAAGGTTGCCACTCAAGAACCTTTCTTGCCAGAAGGTTATCAATTCTACAAGAGGTGGATATCCTAATGCCACTTCAGCTTGCTGATACTTAAGGTGAAATTGTATACTTTAATTTTGCAGCAGATATAGTATATTGAAATAAAAATTATCTTGTCGCTGATTTATTATTTGTATCTTGTAGATAATTTTTATTTCAATATATATCTGCATCTATATATATCTACAAATATATAATATACACCATGTAACAATTATATAATATATAAAAAATATACAATTTTTATTTACAATTTTTAACTAAGGAAGGAGATAGTAAACTTACCTTCAGTGTTAAGTTCAACATCAGATTCTGGATCAGATTCTGCCTCAGATGAGGATTCAGTATTATCACCAGCTTGATTATCATTATTAATTCTGAAATTTTAACTAGTATGTATTTATAACATTATATTAAGAAATAAATAATTTTTCATCATGAGCAGAGAGCACTAATTACCAATAATAATAATAAAGAATTTCTATTTAAAGTTGTCTATATGAAAAGCATCTGAACCTGTAACTTTAAATGATAACCTAGCACCTTATTTACATTTATTGAAAGACTTTTTTGGAACTTGGGAGTTATTTTGTTTGAAATGACAGATCAGATGGTATTAATAGAATCTGTAAAATCAAAATTGTTTCTTGAGTTCCACATCTATTCGGAATTCTACATTCAATCAGTCTTTAATGATTTTACTTCCAACTGTGTGCTATAGCATGAATCCGGAAGATTAAGATTCTATTATAATATAACAGGACACCCTATCTTTAACAACACTTGTGTGGCAGAAGTGCCAAGGTCTAAATATTAATAAGAACATTTTTAAAAGAAGTGAATCTTAATAAATCTTCAATGAGAATATTTAGATATTTAATAATAACCTACAATTAAAATACTAAGTTAAGTAAAGTCCTATTTATTTATATACATAATATAAGGATGATGACAATTATAATGATGATTTATTATTTGTATTGATTCTCTTTGGTGAAAAGCATATTGGAAGCACTCTCATCAACTATTAATACTTAATATGATAAATAAAAAATACAATGCATCTAAATTTGACCTTTAAATTAAATTATGTAAAAAAAAATTGTAACATTAAGCATGATTTACTTTATCCTGTTGAAAAGATATTTAATAAAATTTTCTCTAATATATAAAGAGAGACCTTCAAATAATGTGTGTATTCGCTGCTAATCCCTGCATGCTTAGAGAAGAAGATGAGGCCCAGTTTGCAGTGTGCTTATTATTGGTATACCCACACAGCTACCTGCAATTGCTCGACTGCATGCAGTGTCTTATTATTTCACTGTGCATAATGTTTAAACCTGTGATATTTTTGGGTGTTAGGGAAAAAATTATCTAAAATAAATGATATGGACTAATACTAAGCCATTCAAAATGGCTTTATTCATAACCAAATTAGGATATAAAGAAATTCTACATTTAAAACATGTTAAGGGTTAAACAAGAATGTTTTTAATTGCAAAATAAAAGAGCATAAAGCACACATGGTAATTAAAATGTGAAAAATTAAAAAAAAAACAAACCCGTCTCCTGAAGGAGTAAAATGTTTAGTCCCAAATGTAGCAGTTGGCAGAGCAACTCCAAGTGATACTAGGTAGTCTTTGAAAAATAAGAGCTTCGGATGATGCAATATTTGTGGTTGAGTTTTGCATAACTCTACAAATACTTGCAATTGTGCTAGCTGTTCCTCGTTGAAAGGGCAACTCATCTTTAAAGTTGACGTCCTACCGGTTAAACAGTTGAAATCAATATCTTTGCACAAACGATATGCACAGTAAATTTAATTCTAAAATGCAATGCATTTAAATAACTATTATTAAAAACTTACTTGCAAAAACAATCTGAAATCAATTATATTTTTTTTGAATCTTCTCTTTCGGCATCGAACAATGTCGCCTAATTCATAAATTATAAAGTATTATGTTTCTGTCAAGAGCCAAGTCCTTGCGTTAGAGTCAGAGAGTACAGTTTAACGTATAATATTTGTCTATGCGTGTCACAGATGAAGTAGAAATTCGAATGGAACAATATTTAGTAAATTTGAACTAAATATGCGTAAATACCACGAGTCAATCTCAATTTTTGATGATCCCGACTTACTTTGAGATAGCTTGGTAGCAGCAGCACTGGCGTCTAAGTATTGCAGTTGGCAATGTTACGACTTCCTCATTAACGTATGTTATGTTGATACTAACATACGTTAGGTATATGATAGGATATAAGTTCTTATTCTATAGGTTAGGCAACGAAAAGCAAAGAAAAACATTTTTTATTTTTCCCGAAATAATACGTCGTCAAATTTTTCCTAAAATACCATCTTCTTTTCCAAACTTCAACCTCATGTGCACGCAGTTAGTTAGGTATGGACGTTATAGTTCTTTATAAATAACTATAAAAATTATGCATGCAAAATATCTACGTGAAAACTTTTTAATAGGTGTCGCACGCATATTGGCACGTGGTATTTTTTTAAAGACAGTATTTAAATATTTACAAATCTTAAATATCAACGAGTTTTCGTGACCACGTTTTTATTTTATTTATAAATTATTTATAAGAAAAATAGGTTTGCACCACGGCTTGGCGTTGAGGGCTTAATTTGTACCGAACTATCTGGGTGGTTTTTTAGGAATTTCTAAGGAATTCGAGTTTGGACGAGAGCCCAACAACATGATATTAGATATCTATAGAAGGTTACTTTTTTTAAAGTAGAAAAGAACGAGCTAGACTACTTGATGGTGGGTCCTCCCGCTTATTCGCTTAATGACGCTTAATTACCTGCAACTCTAAAAGTGGATATCTTGCTACAGTGCAGTATTCGCGTAAATGTAAGAAATCATTACACGTCGTTTTGTTTTCTTTCGGCAAGCTTAGGTTTATCAGTTTAGTATTAATGATTCTAGTTTTATATTTATGAGTACAAAACATTACAGTACTGTCCGTTTTTTAAAAGAAAAAAAAACTCATTCACTACAGGGATAACACGGGTAATGTTTTTCTTGTCACCCAATATAGCTTGGCTATCTGCCAATAAATATTTTTTTCATTTATCAGGTTTTTTACATGGCAGAGCCCAGCGGCGGCTTATACTGCTGCCCGAATGAGCTGGCTCAACCGGGTTGATACCACGGCCAGAATACCGACGAAATAGAGGCATCTTGAGCTTCTGCGTTTCGTATGGTGAGTGAGGTAACCGGAGGCTCACTTCCCCTCCCCATCCTCCTCTCTTCATCCTCCCCCCATCTCCCAAATACCTTTAAAGGCTGACAACGAACCTGCAGTACGCCTGCTGTTGCAGATGTACGTGGGCGACGGTAATGACTTACCATCAGGTGAAACGCTTGGTAGGTGAAGAGGTGGTCATAAAAAAAAAATCTGGATCACCTCTTAATATTTTGCTTTGGCGTCGGGTACGTATTTACCACTTAACATTTTCTTATTATTATTTATGGGATTACAGTGAAAACTGAGATAACAGTCCAACAGATAGTACGCGAGTATTGCAGTTCTTGAACACCAATAAAATGGATTACAAGGATTAAGATGGGATGCCTCACAGCCTATAATTATATTGTCTCTCTATACCTTTTAAACCGCATCAGAGTTAATTAGTACCTAAAACTTTATTTGAGAATATTAATAGTCTTGACACAATGTTATTTAAAAAACTACTTTTATTTGATTAATTAAGCAGAATGATTATATATACTTAATACTATTATTATTACTTCATGTTTACACTTTTTCCGTATTAAAAAACTCATTAATTATAGAAACTGCAAAAAATTAAACGTTTATTTCTTTAATTAATAGTATCTACCCAATGTAGATTTATCAAGACACAAAAATCGATTATTAATTCAATCAATTAATACAAACAACGTACCTAATGTTTTGAAGCAAGTAAAGAAAAAACCACTATATTAAAATTTATTAAGTATAATTTTAAGTTATTAATCCCCTTTTAATCTGATGTGTAAATTAGTTATGAAATCATATTCCTGCGAACATATTGCATGAGATTGCTTTACATTGATCGGTAGCTTCGTTAAAAACCAGTTTCTGTAATTTATTATTCTCAAAAAGTTACGTATATGAGAGGCCATCAGGTGTAACGAACACATGACTATGACATTATATATCTTTAAGTTGCTATTTTGCTATTTACAATAACCTTGCCAAATTGAAAATAAAGTTATTAGCCCATTTATTTACAGTTTTGGTGTCAAGTGAAATACAGTTTTTGCAATGCAAGAAACAAAAAGTGTGTTTTACTTCCTTTATGTTGTTGGTGAGTATTATAAACAATAAAATAATTGTGAACGTGGTCTCTCTTATATAGAGCAAACTAAAAGATCTGTAAGGAACCGCGTGAACGAACATATAGCTCAAGTGAAACACCGACGTTCTAGGAAGTCTGCAGTCTGTGATCATATTCTTGATCACCCCAACCATTAAATCAGATTTGATAGACCACAAATCGGAAATCGGACCGATAATTAAAAATTAAAAGGTAGCCCGAGTTAACATTAACATCTGGACATCTAACACCTAAGTCCCCCCGTAATCACGGCTGCTGTAAAGCAATCGAAACGTCGGGAATATAAAAACAAAATTAAACGCGATAAAATCCGTAAATAATAGTTTCATTTAAAATTTTAATGTATTTTTAACATTTCTGCATTTTATTTTATAGGATTCCTTGATAAGTATGGCCCCGGTTTCAATTTGAGTGGAACGAGGGGTGTTTTAGGAAATCCAATAAGTACTTATCAGATTAATCCACAATTTTATGCTGGTGCTATGGTAATTATATTATTACTTTCTTTTCCTTTGCAATTTAATATATTTTTTTAATGTTTTCAATTACTTTCAAGTATATGTTTAAAAAAGTTTATGTTTCATGTAACTTAGAAAAAAGAAACAATGTTTTGTTAGTGTGTTATCTTTTTATTTTTTGTATGTGGTCGAAGTCGGTCAACCGAAAAATGATTCCCTTAGATAATTAATAAGAATTAAAGTACCTATGACTAATAATAAAAGTACAAGGAAGTCTTCTGGCTATAACTACTGGATATAATAATTACCTTGAATTATTAATATGTACATTTGACATTGTAACTTCTGGCAACTCGTATAACGACATTGATTTTTTTTTATAATTATGATGTAGTTTAAAATTAAATACATTTGACATTGTAATTATTTTAGTGAATTGTAAATCTTATGGTAACTTAGTAATAGAAAAAATAGCCGCCAGAGTTTCTTGCCGGTTCTACTTAGAGAAGGTCTTGTTTTGCGAGGCGGTGTAGATAGATTTTGACGTTTGTGTATTGATGAACTTTAAACAATTCTGAATTAAATAAAAAGTTTTGACTTAGTCTTTGACTATTTATACTAAACGAAAGAGCGCAAAATTGTTTTACATTACGGGTATGCCTAGACTCGTATTTTAAATATTATAAATTTTGTTTTAAAACCAAATAAGTGTTTTGGAGATCTAAACATTAGTCCACAGTTGTGAGTTATTATACATATTTTATATATGAACGTCATTATCACCACTTATTTGTAAATGATCCACTACTGGATCTAAACCATGTATCTAAACCAATTAGGAAGGATTTTCCATAATTACATTCTTAGCGGGCGAACTAGTGATCGCTACGCTGCTGTCCCCCATAATTTCGTTTTATATCCAGATAACCTTTTGCAGAAAACAGAAGCGACATTACAAGAATTTTCCTTCGTTATCTGTTATGTACTGAAATGTATAAGATCTTTGTTTCAATTTTAATGTGCAACTTCTTTGAAGGGAATAAATTGGTTATGATTACACTGAATAAGTTTCATGAGTATACCTAAACTAGTAAATATACAGTTTTGTACTAGTAATGGTACGGATAGGTATATGCATAGTCGTGTATGTGCAAAGGTATGTATCTCATGTACAAATATATATCAATACATATGCAGACGTATTCAAATCATTTGGTAGTAACTTATACATACTTCCATGGATATACTAGTACACTCTTCTCTAATAAGTATAAACATTATGGTGTAGTAATTTATAAACAAATACAATAAAAAATCTTCGTCGAAGAAAATATCTTTAGTGCATTTTTTAAATTTATGTAAAGTACATACGGTGATAGTGAGAGTGATTATTGTACAAACTAGAAGAACACTTTGATAATATTGAAACATGAGGTCGAAATCTCTTTTATATTCAATTTTAACCTCTCTATTAAAAGTTATTTCTTTTAAAAAAATAGTCCAAAGAAATTTCGACTCTGAAAACATAAAAAAGTGGTGTACACTTTTTCTATGTTATTTCGCATGCTTCGATTTAAATGTATTGACCTAAGTATGTCTTCCAGCTTCGTGACTATTATATTAATAACGGAATTCAAAATGGTTATCAACGAAATATCCAAAGTCGATTCCATCAACAAAAGACTACAAACCTCAACAGGGCAAGCAAAGTACCTAACAATTATCAAATATTTGTTTTTGAAGAAGGCAATGTTAATAAGGAACGAGATCAGTACAACTTTTTAAATATTATTTTGAACTATGCACTTGGAAACAAATTTTCACCAAAATCGGAAGTGAATAATGAATATTTCTACCTAGATATTCCTGAAAATTTTGTCAAAGAACAAAAATTATCGGACTCGCTTTTACCGATTCCGAACATCACAAATAAAAATCCAATAAAATTCCCAGAAACACAATATTTTCAAAAGAATCCTGAACAAAATTCCCAAGATAGTACTACTACAGAGCAAGCTGCAATTTTAGGACTACCCATAACTATACCGATGAGCAACGTCAACTTGGATCGTAAGAACAGGTGTGTTAAATAAAAACGAACGCATACGTAGGTAAAGTATACGTAAGTACACAGACTCATACGAGTACACTTGCTACTTACAAACATACACACATATACACATAGTGTGGATGTGTACACATGTACATGCATACACATCCACACAACTCGCGTTTGTGTTTTTCCTCGGAATAGACATTAACTCTTAAGGGAATGTTATTCGTTGGAGCACGACACGACAAGAATTGTATACAGCATCAATACGTGACAGATTGTTGGCCAAAATATTATGTAATGATGGCAAAAATATTTATTATTCGATACGATACCAATGGTTAGATATAATATGGAATTAGGTGAAAGCGGGAAAGAAACGGTAGGAAAAGAAAACATCACTGAGTAAAGGAATCTGTGATATATGGGAACGAAATGGATTCCATTACTAATACAAAACAAAAAACTAAAATACGTAGACTTAAATAGGAAAACGTAGGAACCTAAATATGGTTCCAACGAATTTAGCTTAAACCTGTTTTTCTTATATTAAATCAAAATTTACAAACAAACATTATTTAAAGATTGCATGTTTAAATAAATTTATTTGAACGAAATTTATAATTTTTACAGTTCTGAATGGGGAATTAAAAGAAGATAAGTAAAAGTAGAGAGTATAAATTATCACTTAATCTTAGAATTATAATATTTTCCTAAAATAATATTTATTCAGTGAATATTAATGGACTTGATTTATAATAAATAATAGATTAATGTTCATAATTTGAGTTTATTTGGGAGGTCTGAAATGATGATATTGATGAACAGCGAACTGAAATACTATCTATTTCGGTAGATAGACCACCTGATAAAGTTTATATTTATTGCATATTTATTTATTCACCACTCATCATGAGGGAGGTCTGTCTCATGAGCAGTTAGCAATGATGATTACTGATATTTAAATATTTACTTGACTGTTAAGAAACGCTTAAAGTTTAGAAATCTCATAATTATTAATTTTATACAAATCTATTAGTAACTTATTAATCTCTTCATCTTTTCTTAGTTCAGAAATCGCGTCTCAGAAGCAATGTGTTCAAGATTGCCCGTCGTCTTCTGCTTACAACCCTGTGTGTGGTACCAATAATGTAACATTTTTCAATGAAGAAAAATTCTTATGCGCCCAAAACTGCGGGATTAGTAAGTACACCGATCACAAAGTATCCTAAACTCTTTACTCCATTATCAGAAGTCAGAAGTTCATACGTATTTCAAAGTGTTAAGTCGATGGAATATAATTTAATTATCTTACTTTACTGTAACAACCCTGCCACTGCAGAGTAGTGATCTCCTATAACGATCATTTTTCATAAACGCCACGCTCGCTAAGCGGATTGGCAATCACAAAACCAGACACCTTGCTAATTAGACGCTGCTGCCCGTCATCGGTCTGCTTATTTTTGGTCTGGTATTTTTCTAAAATAGTTATCCCGCCATCTGTCTATAACCATTGCGATTTTCAAGGCTTTTTCCTTAGTCGCCTTTTATGACACTAATACTAATATGTTTTTTTTCATGTTAGTGTTGCGTTAATTGCGTAGAACCATCAATGGTATTAGCGAAGACACATAGTCGCTAGTACCCTAGATGTCACAGGCAACAGGACAGAAACTTTTACATTAATGCGTTACTGCACTCATCAACACGCATGTGCATGGAAGATACGCCAGCTTTTGCTTGTGCATTCTAGGAATAGTCCAGTAGTGGACTTGGAAAGATTGGTGATGTGCTGGTCCCTGCATGTAATGTGTTATTTTTATTATACTTCTCGTTATATTTGGTTTCAGGTGTTTTAATTTCAAAACGTGGCGCGTGCACTTGAGGGTATTACGTGTTCGAAATTGTCAATATTTGTTGTTAATAAATTGAATCGAAGTTTTCAACAGATTTTATTTAACTGCGGTAAAACCATTTTGCATTAAAACTTTGCTTCCAATCCGAATAGAGTTGGGAATGCTAACTTCATTTTACGTTAAAATAGTTGAAACAAGTTTTGGCTTTTAAGCTAATTTTAGGTGAAGTTCAGAAGCGAATCAAGTGAGCAGTAAAATCGTCTAGATGATTTTACAAATATTGGCGTGGTTAACAACTTAACTAATACGTTATATTGTACTAGACACACGCACAAAAAGTGGTATCCGTACCTATACTGTATACAAGGTAGGCAACATTAAATTTATAACAATAATCATAAGTACACCTCCTGACTGCCCACTAAAAATATTCAACGATTGCTTCTAAGCCTCTTATAATATGATTCGGTAAGTAGGTACAATAAATCTATAGTAATAACCAAAAATTGTGGTAAACGATGATGATATCCAGTAGGGTAATGACCAATATTGATCAACGCGTCGACTCTCGAATACCCGACTGGTTTAGTTCGATCTCCTATGTTGTGGGCTAGTGTCAAGAATTTTCGAAACTTATGTAGAATTTATATCGTTCTGAAAATATGTACGACGTCAGGATCACCACTTTTTAGGTGGATTCTTAATACTAGGCTTAAATAAATGTCTTTTTCTGGTCACCCCAGTAAGAGCTTACTACGAGCTTTAATTTATTTATCCCTTCACGTATCGTAAAATAGAATATTTTGTTTTACATAAATAGTTATATAAAATAAAGCTAAGAAATACTTTCTTTTGCTATTGAAATCTTTTTGGATATTTAACAGGAATTCTTATACAAGTCTGATTCAGCTTAAATTAGAGGAAACAGAGATTGCCAGGAAATTCGACATCTAATTACTCGTCTTATTCACAATTTTATCTTGATGGTGAGGAAATTATTTTATTCCTCACCTGAGCTCACTTAGCCCAGAACATTTAAATTTATAGCATGTATGTATGTATTCCATTAAGTAAGTTATGTTGTTTTTGTTTCACCTACTGGTAAAATGGACAGATCCTCATCTTACCATCATCAGTGATTTTTAATAAAATATTACTGAATGTTTTACACATTGTTCGAAATTCACAAATTCACAAATTCAAAAGAAAATGTGACATTCCAATTTGTAGCGGAAACTATTATAAAAGAACTATTTTGTTAATAAAGCTTCGTATCAGGTTGTCCTGATGTTGAACATCTCGTGTTATACCTAAACCTAATAGGTACCTGGGAATACTAATTTAATTTAACGTGAAAACATTTGTATTAATTTTACACTTTTAAGCTACTTTAAAACTAAGTTTAGCCGCTCAGTAGTCAAGGCGCTCACTTTAGTTTAATAGAGCGCAAGTGTCCTGAATTCGATACCCGGTGGCAGGCACCTCTGAAATTAAATTTTAACAATTTTATGTGCTCTATTTACCACGTGCTTGGTGGTGAAGGTAATAATCGTGAGTAAACCTGCATATATGAGAAATAATAAATAATATTATTTTGAGGATATGTGAAGCCCATTAACTCCTCCCCAGGAGCATCGTGGCGAGCCCTTCCGAGATCCAAAAAGTTTTATTGAGAAGGAGGCCTTTGCCCAGACTAAGACTAAGTTTGGAGATAAACTAGTGATAGTTTTTTTTAGTTGGTTTAGATGAACTAAACTTAGATGTAAAATACCAATTCGGCGGAGGTACATTCGGTACATAATAGTAATCTTTACGACTATAGCGCTCTCTATGTACTTGGAGTTAGTTTGATAGTATCCATCTGCCTTTTGATCCCGGTGGTATCTATCGGTTACTACCGTAGATGTTACCAGCGTATTGCCATAACTATGGTGACGTCATTACAATATAGAGCTATTTTTAATATTAGTATACAGTACACAGTGTTACAAGTATTACTTATTATTAATTTATTACACATAGAATGATAGATAAAGAGAAGTAAAAATAAAACGACATAAATGAATAAGAATAATTAAGGCGTGTAAGAGTATTACTGTGAGTGTGTCTAACAGGGCTCGTGGAGGTAGTGAGGCGCAGGAGTTACACTAAATATTCTTCTGGCCTTTTAAAGAAGTCGCTCAAGCTTAAACGATAGATATATAGTCATAAGCGAGTTGTTCGTTTTGAACCCCACACGAACGTCATTCCGTCTTAGAGTTATTTTGACTGATATAGAACCTATGTCTGTCAGAAAACCCACGAACCGAAAACAGAAAACTGGACTATCTACAGACTGGGTAATATATGCTATTTTTTTTCATGCGATGAATTGTGTGCACGTTGTAATTTTTTCCAACTTGAAATGATGGATTTCTGCAAAGTAACGCCTGATTCTAGTTACTAAAATACAGTTCGTATAATTTGTTGAATGCTGAGCGCATTCTCATTTATTTTTCTTTTGTATCTTATAAATATATATGGAGTTGTTAGCTTTCGAAGTACCAGTCACTTCGCAACTTATATGGCCAACAGGTCTGGATATTTTCGGCTTGTCATTTGTCGACATGGTTATTCCATCATCTGACCGAAACCCTGAAATTTGTGAAAATATACCTAGTCAAAAGTTAAAAAAGGAAGAAATTTTTATTAAATAAATAAACTATATCACTTTTACCATTTTGAAATATCAATATTCCTCTGTACCTCAATAAAGGAGTATTTAAATAAATCTATGAAGAAACTTGTTTAATGTTTACCGACAAAAGTCTCAGTAAACACAATTAAAACGGCATCTCGCATGTGGATGGATACTTCGGGGCTTAAGGTAAATTTTCTCTCGTAAATCCGGGTTTTAAGGAGGCCTTCAATATTCTCTGCCTTTCCAAAAGGGAGTTTTAATTACACAAAGATATTTGGTATTAAAAGTTGTTTGCCTTTAAAGCAATATGTCATGTTTCGAAATTTTGTGGAATTTGTTATTTATCGGCTTGGTTGACTTAGTGGCTAAGCGATTGGATTCTGCGCTGCGGGTTGCGGGTTAGATTACCAAACGGAACAATTATTTGCGAGGCTTACAAATAATAGTTTCGGGTCTAGATATTTGTCTATGTGCGATTAATGTCTATAAAACGTCTCCAATCTCCAGGAGTTTTCCTATTTAATTTGCATACTATACGAAAAGAATATACTGTTTGTTATACTAATGTAAAGGAAAACGTATTGATCGACATGCCCATCTTAATAAAAACTCAATTGAATTCTTCTAACAACGTGTTCAGTAAAGGCAAGCACTTGACCTCCTTTGATTATGAAAAGCTGAAGGGAAGCGCTAAGGAGCTAAAAGGTGAGTGCCTAGTGGAAAATAAAATGAAAGGAAAAGAAATTGTATAAAGGCGTAGAATTAATCTCTACGTCTGAGTGCATTTATACTATCTTGAAAGGAATGTAGAAACTAGATACTACTCGAATTTGTTAAACCAATCGTAATAAGTAGACCAAGATTTTGATCAAAGTTATTTAGAAAGATACTAACTGTGTTTGTGTTACATTATTTTGTGAGTCATTGATTTTGTCTAAGCTTAACTACTTACTTACTAGCTTGCCTGTGTACGGACCCTGTATTCTAAAACGATCTCTTCGACTAATACAGCGAGTTCAAAATGCATGTGCTCGATTCTGTTTTTTTATCCCTAGCCGTTCCCATGTAACGCCGTACCTAAATGCTAGTAACACTCTCAACATGGAGCGACGGACAAAATTGTTTTACTACACTATGCTCTTCGGAATTATACAAACAGGTAAGTCAGATTATTTGCACAAAAAACTAAATTGGCGATTTACTCAACATCAATACTCAACTAGAAGCTGTTCGCAAATCTTAGCTGTACCTAACACAAATCCGCCTCTTTCAGAGGGAGTTTTAGATTTTGCGCTACTAAATGTTGGAATGACTTACCACCCCCTATTCGCGAGGCTAAAAGAAAAACTACGTTTAAAAAATTGTATCGTCTATATTTATTAAATTTGCAAAAGTCAAATTGACTAATACATACCCTGTATCTTTAGATATATACTAAATATGTTTATTTCAAACTGGATTGATTGTTTAAGTTTTCATTGTTGGTTATATATGGTAGTGTTTTGTAGTGTGTAATATTATGCTGTTTTTTCAGAGAATGTTTCGTTTTATACATTAATTGTCGCTTTTAAATTAATTTGTTATAAGTAACATAGTTATGCATGTATATGGAAGGTAAATCATGAAAGAGCAGTGCGTTTACAGCAAACATATCTTGCGTACTGCGATTTTGAAACAGTATGCGAAGTACATCGCGCAATAGGGTCGGTGCTGACTGAAAATCAGCGTTGCGGTTAACCCCGCGACACTATGCCGAGTCAGCACCGTTTCATTTGACACGACACGGGTTATAAAATATAAAGTCTTTCTCTTAAATTATTTCTTTTTGTTTTTACATATCTATTGTTTTTTTCTGTATAATTGTATTTCTTGTGTATAACTTTTGTGTTATGTAAATGAATAAATTGTATCGTATCGTATTATGGTCTAATTATATATAATATGGACAAAGAAATAATTTCACTTACCTGAATATTAGGTAGTTTACCGAGCTTAAATTTTGATTATCGATCGTTGATAATCAAAATTTAAGCTCGGTAAACACAACATATACGGTATATCGAATATAAGTGGATTTATGGAGATAAAGGTTTGAATTTGCGTGTAAAAACGCTTTGAGTAAAGAATTTTCGTGTTTTGTAATTTTTTTTAAGTATAAGTTATAATATTATATAATTATTATTATATTATATAATTTTCAATCCAACTTAATATAATTTTCAGTTTAACTCGAGTTTTTTCTTACTTAAAATAATCAATAATCCATTCGCACTATTCCTTAACATTTAGCATTCTAAATACAAGTGTACTCAGAAATGGGAAAGATTTAGGCTTTAAAGACACCGCTGGAATTATGTAATTGAACTGGAATTATGAACGATTATGGGATTTCTAACAAAATAGTATGAAATCTTTAGTTTTGGCGTGGCGTGAAGAGCTGTGTTGACGGCTTCTGCGCAACATTCGAAAGAGGATTGCCTCAATTAGAAGTTGATTGGAGAGCAGTTCCAATATTATTCTGGAGGTGATAGCTGCCATACCGGACAGCGCATTTGAAGCGTATGGGGTATTGGCTGTAGTTTTTACATTAATTATAATGATTTCTTGTATTTACGCGAATTCTACACATTCAAATGAAAGTATTATTTACGGATTTTATAGCGTTTTATTTACTTGTCTAAAGTTCTCGTGGTGATGGGGATTGGGGTGTTTGACGTCGCAATATAGTTAACCTGACTACCCTCAGCTTCCTAATTATTATTATTATTTTTTGGTTCGATCTACGCAAAATGAGCTCACAGTATCTTGTAGTTCACACAGTTTAGAGTATCATAAATAATGCGTTCGACGCCGCGCAACTCTGTGGATTCATCCACACTCACCATACGATAACATACCGCATCTTGAATAAAGCCCAGGTCCAGGTTCACAGCCTATACATGATTTATATGTATGCATGTACGAGGTAGTTTTTAAAAATTCAACCCACTTCTTCCCATATCGACGGTAATCCAAGCTAAGAGACCACTTTAAAATGGACCCTTGGGTTGCAGTGAGCTTTCCTCTTATATGTGGGATGTCCTTCTTCCGTTAACACTGGTTGGAGTGCGATACAGCGGCAAGCAGCAGCGCATCTTGTCAGTGCCAGCAGTGTCGTTGCTCCTTTCATTTGTTTTCTTTGCGAGGCTTCTGTTGTCGAACCTGTTAAGGCCACCTCTCGGCCACACATAACAGTACGCGATGCGCGTGGTGTGTTAATCTTTCATATTACTTTCCGCAAACATTAATTATGTTTCGGATATTTCTGAGAAGCGTAGAAAAATATTAATTACAAATATCACGCGACCTAAATCGTTAGCATTCCCTAGTACAAAAACCTAGGGTCAGTCTGTAGATAAACCTTTTAAGGATTAGATGCGGTTTGTTTAATTTGTGTATTTTGTTTAGATTACTCATAAGTAACAAAATGTATTTAAAAGATGAAAGATGATGTTTAAGTTAAGGATTTATATTTTTGATCTGAATTACTCAGGCGTATTTTTTTTACTAATTATTACCCAGTATCATTTTATATTATTATATAATAGTAAGTGTTGTCAGTATTATTACAACATATTTTTTCTTTGTAAAAAAAAGGAAAGTATACACAATACTGTTAATAAAAAGCAACTTGAAGTGCTGTGAAAACGTATTCAATAAATGCAAGCACTCGACCTCCTTTTATTATAGAAAAGGTGTAGACAGGCTAAGGGACTCAAAGGTCGAGTGCCGAGAGAAAAGTGTGACAAGGAAATTGCGTAACAGCTTTTTCGAGAGTATACTCTCTGTCTATATCAATTCTGAACATATTTATTTTGATTCGATTTTCAAAATTAGTGGCGTAATATTTTAAAGTTACTTTACGTTTAAACAACAAACAACAAGTAATAGTAAGATCATAAAGCCCGACAGCTTTTTTGGTAGTACTCTATCTTCGATGCTGGTAATTGGTTGAAAGGAGGCAAACATTCTTTTTTGGTTCTGAGTAATGGTTATATATATGAATTAGAATTTAAAAGAAAGCCTTAATCCGCGTTCGTCTATGTATTAGCTTATAACTTATAAATATGTAGGTGGGTATACGGTCTTCACCATTATATAAACCTATTTATATATATCTTTCTATATATCTATATCTCTACATATGTATACATATGTATACATATTATTCACATTTAGTTTACATGTTACGGGCCTGAGTGAATCACTGGTATAATAAAATTATGTATAACTATTTATTTGACTTACTTTACTATTACTAAAAATTACATATATAAGATACAAAACATTTGGCACAACTTCTACAAACGTATAAAGCAATACGATCGATTGTTATACGAGATCGATTGTTAATGGCTAAAAGAAACACTTGAAAAATTAGAACTACTATTAAAATAATAACAAATAACAATACAAACAAATCCAATTCCGAAAATAAACAATTCCAATTCTAATGAAGGATGATAACCCTGGTGCTGGAATCAATAATTACAATTATCGCGCGCAAATTATTTTATATATTTTCAAAAATCAAAAAAGGTCTGAACTTTGCTAAGGCTTTTTAAGGCGAAACTTCTATTTACTTTTATATTAATAGATGCAAATAAAAATATTGAGAAACACATACAACCATGTGTTAAATATAATACATAAAGAAAGAAAATGATAAAAAAAACAATACAGAAAGATCAAGAATGATATATATCTCGCTTGTTCATTCCATATTTACCGCCACACCTGCAGTTTGCACCTTGCTGGTTGACAAACCAGACTGTGGTGGCATTAGCAGACAGTCCATCTAAATTAGCCAAACCCAAATCTCGGTTCGTTAGTCAGCAGAGTTTACGACAGAAAGTGTAAAGTGCAGGGAGAATATGGGTCAGGCGACTGACTGAAAGCGGAATATTCGATCCGATATGCTGAACCCACAGAATCACAGTCACAGAAAACAGCAGTTCTGCGCTTAGAATCCGTCTCCTTGGTAAACACTTATGTTGAAATTTTCATAGAAAGTCCCATATCCCCAGATCATATACAATATTTATTATCCGAAATATATTTGACTTCGTCGATACCTATAGCAGTAGTAGCAGAGAGAGTATTGAACTATATCCCAGACTTAAGTTGTTAAATGTTTACTGACTACAGTCTCAGAATACAATTTAAACGGCATCTCGTATGTGAACGGATTGTGCGAAAGTTAATTTTCTCTTCAAAGTCGGGCTTTAGGGACGGCCGATCAATATTGTCAGCTTTCTGTTACAAGAGTTTATTGTTATTTGTTACTTTAAATAATACGAAATGACTTTAAAGTAAAGTATAATATTTCGTAAACGCACTTTTTGTTGCAACACTTTGTTTTGTATCACCTACTTTTTCGTCTAAAACAACGGAATACTGTAACTAGTGAATCGAATAATTTTTTTACCACATTGTGTGGTAGATGCTGCAGGTGCACGCGCGCGCGAAGGGGCGCGAATGTAAGCACAAGCATTTCCATACGGCAATGGTGGAACACCGTTTTAGCCGATGCAAGCCCGACATAACACGCCCTTGCCCCAGCGTGGGTATACGTATGGTAAATCTCCTCATAAAAAAATATAATTGTATTCTATGCCAGATGAGGTTTTGACACATCTGCCTTCACTGGTAGTTTGTGTTTGTGTGGGTGACAAAAATTTTCGTTTTGCTGAGAAAAATGTACATTTGGGTGATCGTGAATGGCCAAGCAAGTTTGTGACAAAAACAAAATTTCATTAATTTTGTAATTATTCTAGATGTACCTAGTATGTATACGTTATGAGTGAAAAAAGATTAGGTGCTCCAACTATTATCGAAAATACATAGCTCTGCGCGATCATAGTTTGAAGTAGGTAAATGCACTGCCTACCCCTGTGGCTGACAGAGGAGATTACTTAATTATTAGTATATATGTTTAAAACTAAACATTTATTCAACTAATAACTTAGTACTATGATTTCCATTCCACCTGCCAAGTATGGCAGTCAAGGTTAATATCAATGATAACTTACTTGGCAGAGGCCTATGTACAGGCAGTAGACTATTTTCAGGAAGAAGACAGATAATTAACTAAGTGTAAGAAAAGGAGCAAAAAAATCCGCTAAGTGCGTGTAAAGTGCCTAATTAGATACATTTTGAGTAACATAATTTAACTTTAAAATGAAAGATAAATTCAAATACGTTTCTTTTTTCAAATAAGAACGATCTGTCGGCAGCACCTCTGGACGACGTAATTTGATTTCATTCGTTAGCTCTGAGTGCTCCCGCCTCGGTAGCCAACTTCTCTTTGAAAGGTTAATATTAATTTTCATTTACAAATCCCTGTGGCTTGTTTTGATTGTTGATAATTATTGACTGATTGTATATACCTATATAGTATAAGTTTTCACGATGATATGCCCATTCTTTTGACCAGTTTTTTCTTTCTAGACAGAACTCGTATATCCAACGTAGCTGTAGATAGTGAATGTAGGATATTTGTATAAATGCCCATAATAGGGGTTCTTTACCTGTTCCAATTAGAAATCCAAGTCTGTTCTATCTCGAGTGTACATTTTATAGCCCCTCACGTATCATAACAATATAATTTTTATTGTTGCAGTTCTTCAAGGATTATTTACACATTTATGTTCTTCTATTCATTTTCTCCTGTTTATTCTATTTATATTCTTCTGACTACGAAAGTCTACTGTAGGATATCGGCCATTCCCAAGAAAGTACCCAAGTTCATTGCTTGAAATCTCTTGAGAAGATTTTGCCCGTAATCGCCCTTGCAAGGATGTTTACGATCGTAGAGTCAGATACCTGAGGTATCTGACCGTTTTATTAAAAAAATAATGTTTTAAAAAATTACATGAAGAAAATAGATCCAAATCGTAGCTTAAAGAATAACATAAAAATACAGGGAAGTGCGGTAATATATTCTCCTTCATTGTAATCCGCACCTGCATAAAGAAGTGTCAGGTGCGAACCCGGCGAATGAAATGCAACCATGGTTAAAATCTGTGTCTTAGTTGGCTTTATCGCACTTAATAACTTTTTTTTAATCACACATCATCCTGTTCCGAATTAGAGTTTTCTGTCTCTTAGTAACTTGATGGTGATAAGATAGATATACATAGATAAATAATCATGTTTACATATAGGAACATGACTTGGGTGCAAATATTTATATTCATCATATTACGAGTATGTTTACACATAGCGGGATCTCAAGCTGCAACACCCAGCTTTGAAGGCAATACTAAGTAGGCTATCGGGTCGTCAATTATATAGTCAATTTGTCTCATTATGGTGATCTACAGCAAAAAGTTCGCGTCCCACGTCTACCACACAATGCATTTCCATACCTCCACATCAACCACCGACACAAACATTTTAGAACTAGAACTAAAAAACGACAGTTATTAACGACAGATATCTTTGGGACTTCTGGCGTATATGATGTTAAAGTTGCCTTTATTTTCCTCTAACTTCCATTTAGCTTCGGTTTTCTTTTTGCAGTGTGGTAATAATTTCACTTTTGATTTTGGTTTTTAAAAAAATATTGTTGTGGTTTTAATAAAAGATGCTAGCTGCTAAAATGTCTTCCAAAAGATTGGGATTTCGTTACCTTACTCACCGAACGAAACACACAAGCACAAGATACCCATTCGAGCAGCAGCAAAAGCGGCTGCTTCTCTCTTACAGCTACATATATTTTTCTACTAAGAACATTTCTTCGAGCACCATAAATTATTAATACAAAATAACATCGTAACTGAATTGACTGACTTTTTATCCTTTATCAGTTCGCTCAGGAACAGATTCTTATCAGAATTGTATGAAACCACCTACCTTCTTAGTAGCTTTTAGATAGTGCACTGCTGGACTATTGTCATATCGAGGATATTGCTGCTTCGATCCAGATAATTTAAGTTTAGTATGAATAAGGTAATGTATAAGGGCAAATGTATCAGCTTTTTCTGTGAAGGTCAAGCTCATCTAAATAGAGATTTACTAACGGACGAGACTATAGTGACCGGCTGCTGGCAGAAAATTCCTCCGAATATGTTGACTTATGGTAGAAAGTAGAATATCTAGCGCGAAATATCGTCACTGCACTCATCAACTCGCCTACCCAGCGTGGTGAGTATCGCTAATATTTCATGCATGGTGTGCCAGCTTTTGATGGCTTTTTCATGGAAAGGCCCGTAGAAGTGGACTTATATAGGCTGATGAATAAGAAAAAGAAGAAGATATTTGAGTCGGTTACTTTGCTATCAATATTTTAGTGGATTTCAATATGGTTTTCACCATAATTTAAAACATTTCACAAGGATTTTTCATATTATTTAACAAAGATCTGACCGCGCAGAGTAGTTGCTAGTATAAGACAAAATAAAAAATAAGCACATCATACAATACTTTTATGAAGATATACATAAATCCTTATAATAAAATCGAATGAATCAAAAATTAAGATAGAGAGAGAGATTTGATGAGTTTGTAAAATGCTTCAAAATCCAACCACTTGAAGGAGCATACAATACATGTAGTGGTTACTGTACTGATATCATCGGAAAAGAACGTGTGGCTTGTTACGTAAAGGAATTACCAAAGAACTCAGTGAAGTGTGCGGGGATACTACTTACTAAACTTATTACTTGCGAAACTATAATTTTCTTCTTGAAGCTTCCTTTTAAGTCTAGAGCATTTTTCTTCGTTTTTATTATTGGGTTTAAATAATTATGTTGAACTTTTTCGTGTGGAGTGTTGAGATTCTGTGAATGTGTTGAATCATTTCTTGATCGCTATATATTGGAGGTACTATAACAGTAAAGTAAAAATAATGTAGCAGCCTTCGAAAGTTCCTCAGCTGGCCTAACCACAAGGCTCATATATATATTTATAAATACTACTATATTATCAAATGTGTTTTTTTTACCTTAAAATTGATTTCAAAAGAAATTTTAATTTATCTGTTTCTAACAGTGAATATAACGAACCCAAAAATATTATTTCTCTTACGGTAAGTAGTAAGACCATATCAAACCTCAATCTTGTTAAAAAACCACGAAAGTCTTATTTATTTATTTATTGCTATACAATATCGTAGATGCTATACAGTATATATAGGACTAATATAATATAGTCTAATTATACAATTGAATAAAAAAGTGTTTGAACTATCAAACAAACTTTTACTACCAATTTCACATCCAAAAAAGGCATAGTTTGCAAAAAATCTTAATCAGTACATCATGAATAAAATAGACGACATAAATATTAAGTTTCTATCCACTACTTCTAGTTTACACTTACGAGATGAATTTCCAAAAAAAAAAAACTCAACATTGTGCGAATTTTTAATCCTCAATTTGTAACACTGTAACTTAGTAAACATGGAACACGATTAATTTGTAAATTCAAACATTCTGTTATAAGGCTCTATCATTGTACGTAATGATAAAAGTGCATTTAAATTGTAGAAGTATTATTACTTGCCTTTATTAAAAGGTTAATGTAAGAGAAAACTATATCAAATTGCGACAAATCTTTTGATTTAATTTCCAACTCTCGGAGGAAAGCACATATGTTGATAAAGTTTTGGGAGCTGAAGGTATAAAAGAAGATTATTTCTCACCAGACGTTCATGAGTGAGAGAATGAGAAATCTTTTGTTTGGAGATTTCTTTTTCGAATTTTTTCGAATTGTTTAGGTAGTAGCAGTTACCTAGTACAATCAATATTTGTAATCAGTTCAGTCTGAAATCAAATGCAAGTTTATATGGAACTACCCATACTAACTAGAAACGTGTAATTCAATCATGTAAATTTAGTTGAGGATAAATGTGTGAGTTTGTTTATCATGGAAGATAAACATACTAAATGTGTCCTGTCGACCTGTCGCTGATTACGAATGTTATTCAAGTGAAGTCGTTTATTTTTATATTACTTTCGCTATTTCGAAGCCCCCATTTACAGCTTTATTTTGGTAAAAACTCACAACACGGACCGCAATAACAAACGCTGGACGTTTAAGTACCTACTTCCCGTCGAATGTAGCTTTTTCAATGTTGGTTTCATATAAAACGCGGACCATAATACCATTGTTACACTTTTGAAGAGAACTCATAACAGTAGATTCCGATTTTATTGCAGTTCCGCGACGCAATATGCAACTGTGTAGAAGCTGTAAGGTCTCATCCTCAGTGAACACAATAGATTCAGCTGAAATGGCTTAAAATTGCAGTTACGTAGAAATAAGCTAAAATGGTCTTTATTGAGAAAAGGTTAATAAATAGACTCTTCGAATACTAAGGATCGGGGGTTTATTCCTACGCTTGTATGTTTACTAGTATAATAACAGTATGGTTACTTTTATTGAATTAAAAGTTTTGGTTCAGTATGTGTGTATATACCAAACCAAAACTCTTCATTCTATAAAATTTATTACAAAAAAGCTCGAGTTTCAAAATGTATGCAGTGGTTACGTTGGTAGCAAAATCAAGCTACAGTAATATCCTGAAATAAATCAACTCATGCAATTTCATGTTAGTGTGTGTTGCTTATCTTACTGGATAGAACTAAGTCGCCGTTATGCGGACGTCCCTACAAACTGTAAGTTATGCGTGCACAGTGCCACGGTCGGCGGACTACAGATAAATACTCATGTAATTGCTCGTTTCCTTTTATACACAGTGAAATACACTGCGAACAATTTCACACATCCGTTCCGTAGTTGGAAAATGTTGAATGAAAATTTCACGCATAAGTATTTTTTTGAAGCAGAATTTGTATTTTTGTTTACTTGTATATTGAAGTTTTATATCTGAGATTTTAATATTTGTAAAGGATAAAAGATATTCAAAAATAGCTACGAGTAAAAGATTATTTGATCATTTACCTTTTATTACTAATATTAACTATGTAGCTTAATACGCATTTTACTAACATGAGCTGTGGCTGTGTAATGGCTGTATAGTAGTAAATATTGAGCCTTAAACCGGGTTTGAATCTTAGCTGGGACAATGTCACTGAGTCTTTTGTACTATGGCAAATCATATTGGACAAAAAGGAAAAGATTGTACTATTAAGGCTTAGCTGAATGGCGATCGCCACGAACAGAAATCGTAACAACAAAGTAGTATTTAGAACTTGCTACATAGTGATCATAATGTGATGGCGATGTGAACATGTTTGGGTATGGTTCACATCCAGTAATCGTTCAAGACAAAATGTTATGCAATTTTGCTTAATTGACAATCGCTGTTCTTTAATCATATACTTATAACACGCTGAACAAACCGCTCAAGCTAAATCTTTGTCAAATATGTGAAGCTTTAATTTAAAAAAAATACTTAAAGTATGATCATGAATGAAGCTTTAACCAACCCCTATTCAGTCCCTCAACAAAGGCGATGACAGGAGTGGATTACGATGATAAATGAAATAACTACTAGTCTCAGTGCGGTTCCACAATCTAAATCCTTCCCATTTTCTCATCGATAAGGTTTGAAAGTCTTTGGTTCTCGATAACAATGTCTTCTACACATCTTTTAGGTTAATCGATAAAGTTTTAGTTCCTTTATTCACATAAAGCAACATCTATTACTTGATTCGTACTATCAAGAGTGAGTGTTGAGTTAGTTTGTAAGACTTAATTGTTAGTAAAGTAAAGTTGATAAGTAAAACTAGTTAGTAACCGGTACAAAGTAAACCGGAAAAGTAAACGGTAGAAATTAGATTTCAGATTTAATTAGCACTCACGCTTTTAACCCATGGGGAGGCAAGTTTTACAAATTTCCATTTAGCATGACTCTCACGGAATGACGGAGTGACCGATTCTCTAATGCCAAAATATGGTGAACATTTTCTTTAGACTCGTAAAGTATCACACTGTTGATTAAAGGTCTTTCATTAAGTTTTTTACGCAAGTCAATAAAAATTAAAATATTAACCCTAATCAATGTGGGCGAAGCCGTATGGAGAAGCAAGTTAGAGTAGAAGTACCGCGAATGACAAATGATTATGGTAAATAAAATATTTTCTACTAATTGTATAAAAAAAATACATATAGAAATCTGAAGAAATGTGTATTAATAATATTTTGGACCGTTTTGAAAAGAATGGAAATTAATTAAAATGAATTCATTTCAGACTTTCGCTCGATAGAAAAATCAAAACAAATAACGTTTATTGAAAGAGGCGACAGCAGTGATCAGAGGCAGGTGTCAAACATACTTTTTATATTTTTCCCATTGCGTTCAATGGATAGGGACTCGTAAAAACTTACCACTTCATCGAGTGGGTTTCATGAAATCGCATACAGTTCGGGCCAACTCGACTCGGATCGGAGAGGCTCGACGCTTTTGGGCGGGCGGATACTCAGTAGTCGAGCGCAACTGTAACAGTACGACGTCCCGCTGTAACTTACGAGAAATTTACTTATACATCGTTACCAACAAAATAATTGTTGTTAATTAACAATTCTATGTGCATGTGCCAATTTATTAACTCGTTATGAGTGTGTAAAAATGACGTATAGGTGATAAGTTTGTGTTGTTAGTGACTTTCGACAGGTTATACTTGTGAATAAAATTATTGACTTGAATACAGTCGGAATGATGCTGGGGTGGCTTAATAAAAGTATAGCATTTTCTCTTCATAAGGTAAGATTGAATCGTCAAATTGCGCTCGCTAAATTTCGTTATAATTGAATTATATTTTCATTTAGCGACATTGTTTTTCGTTTCTTAAAACTTTTTGGATACTTTCTTAATTTAATGTTTAGTTTTATAAGGAAATCAAAATGTTTATAAAAATTACTTTTTTTAATCTAAAACGCAAATCTAAGGGCTCTGTTTAAGTTTTTACTATGTACTGTATTTTGTGCTATGTGTTACATGAGAACATTTTGTTATCTTAATAAATATCTTATGGAAACCCATTTTAATTTTAAAGTTCCTGCATATAAGTGTCTTTAGTAAAAGCACTCCGGATAGAAACTCACTTATAATCTTATAATCCGTTTAGGGACAGTGTTCTACTATGCAATGTCTACATAGTAGTAGTACATTTACCCCGCAAGAATCCTTCGAATACGGGTTGCTTTTGATTGAACCGGACATTTTGGATAGATCCAAAAATATTTCTCTGCAGTGTTTTTGTGGCATGCTTTTAATTCAAAATGTAGCAGCATTACGCAATGTATAACCAAAGTAATTGGATTGAACTGCTTCCAAAAATAAGTAGTAACGAAATTTACACAAATTATAATTTTGAACGTCGTATAATTATTTTACTATAATTTAAAATAGAATTTAATAGACTTCTGATTTTGGGTGTTAATTTAAATAAGAATGGACGTTATGTAATTGTAAACCGTCTGATTGAAAAAATGTTTAAACTAATACATTGGTTTGATTTCCTATCGAAAGTAGACCAAAGTCAACATACATTGAACATATATACATATCATTAGACTTTTTCCTAAAAAGATAGACAGAGTTTCCTTGTTCTTACCTTTCTTTTGTTTCACATTGACATCAAAAGATCTATAAATCTATGATCAAATCAGACATTGATAACAAACAGATGACATTCCTAAGACATCATCATTTTCTCCACTCACACTGACGACATTTGGACGACATCTGTGACATCCATTTAAATGTCAGCCTTCGTTGTGCTTTGTGTCACAAATCGGTGGAACGAATGTGTTAAGTCTGAATGACCTACGACTTAATTTTCCACAACGAATATATTTTTCCTCGTATTTTATTTTTGTACTTGCTTCTATCTCAACACGTAAACAATATTCTTATATTCCTAAGGGAATTGCATGAGAGCAAACATACAAAAGTTTGACCAATTACTTAGTGATGATAATTCAATATTTGTCTCGTTAGTTTAATAAATATCGGTTCAATAAATGTCTTCTCTCAGTTTGTCTTTGACATATAGCATATAGTCAATCTGTTCTTGAAGTTTTTATGTAAGAAATTCATCATCACTGTATTTAACGCGCCGCTACGGGGGAAAGGACAGGTTTGACATGAAAGTCAAATCTTCAAGAATTATTATTCTAGTCCACAGATTACTGTAGGATTACCTCCATTGCGATCGGTCTAGAGCTTTGCGCTTCATCTCACTCCTCGTCCTCATTATGTTTGATCCGGATCATAGTTTCGTCTCTCCTTGAGGATTCCTATCCAGGACCTGTTCAGAGATATGATTGCAATCTCGCCGGAGGGTGCAGCCAATTCATTTCTTCTTGCGTCGATGATTTGTGGCCTATTTTCAATAGGTGTTTGTATGTTACTTTTTCGAGTCAGTAGATAGTGAGTTATCCACGTGAGGTTAGAGGTCGAGTAGGAAGGCACGTTCGTGTTTCGGCATGCCTTTACCAGGAGAGAGAGGAAATGGTAGAGTTGTTGTGTCCGGCCGGCGCTGGTGGTGTCGCGGATGTACGAGAAAGCGTTCTCTTGCAGGGGCAATCTCGGCAGGGACCGACATGCACAGATAGCGGAAATTTGGTTGGTGCAAGCACGACGTAACCTGTCCCTACCAGGGCGTACACGTAAGGTATTTCCCGACAAATAAAGGCCAGCCATGTAGGTTATTCTTGGTTCACCATGGGTGACCAAGTATGTGTCACTGTCGAACGTAGGCATTTTTCAAAGATGGTCTGCCCATCTTCAAGTACTGAGTTCCTGCAAATCAAAAACAAACTCAAAACTGCAAAAGTTGTCGCTCCATTTTGTGGGGGCGTCACTGCGAGGGGTGGCAGATTCTTACGCTGCTACCATGAGGCACTATTTTTCAAGACAGCGGATTATTATATATTTTTGTGAAAAGACTATACCTGGAATTAGAAATCTGGACTCAACAGCGTATCATCGCTAAACCACGTGGTCATTAGAATTTATGTATTCATTTTTATAGGAATTACTTAACTAATATATATACGATTTCATTTTTAGAAATATGAGGCCCTAAATTTAATCTTCAAAAAATAATCAAATTGTGTAATTCCGCATAATAAAATGCAATTTACTTCGCGCGAGTTATTTTGGAAGCTCCTTGCTAGAGACGTCTAGCCACGTCAGAAGCAGTGTGATTCATTATGACTAATTAGGGGAGAGTTGTGACTCGCTATTCATTTAAAGTTGGAAACCATTGCTATTTTGTTTCTTTTGACTGAGACAAATTAACATCGTCTTTTTTTGAATGAACACTTAACGATAAATTCGAAGAATTGTTTATAAAATTTATTTGTATTTAACATGTATAATGTGTTAATAACTCATATGACAGGTATGTTACGTAACAAATAAAAATAAAATAGAGATATTATAACAATTTAAATAAATATATAAATAATTTAAATAAAGGAAACTTGTTCTTGTTGGCGGCCATTGTGACGGCGGTATATATTGTGCGAAGAATCTCCGGCTGGGTTCTGGCAGGTAACACAAAGTGCAACACCTGGAAACATACAAGTATAACGCACTAAAGTTGAGGGCCAACGAGAAAATCCTGGCGCTGGAAGAAGAGGTAAACAAGTTACTTGTTTTACTGCCGCGACCATTTGTCCTAAGGAGGTGTCGAGTTTATCGTCTACAAGTCTTCAATTACCTTATACTCAGAATAACCAAAGGGTATTTGGTGAAGGTCAAAATGGTATGCGCACCCACCTTAACATACCCTGATTATGAGGCAATGTAAGATCTTAAAGACATTGCTCTAGAAACAGTACATGGTGTTAAGGCGATGAGCTGATAGTAGGTTATTTTGGAGTAGAACAATGAAACCCAAGGAGACTACAGCAAGCTGACTTTATGGAAAAGTAGGGACTCTGTAAATAACTATTTTTTCCCGACGCAGCTCCACAGGAAATGGACCTATCCTCAACAAAGCTCGAGCGGTCTCACTTGAAGAAGTCTACGCTCCGTTCACCTCGTGTTCTTATTGAAAACCCCGAGCTTACAACTCGAATTGCAAAATTGCGTTCAGTGCCAAGATTGCATTACAATAGACGATGCAAATTACAAGCTACTGACCATGCGGAACGATTTTTGCAAGACTTGTCACATAAATAGATCACACTGTTAAACCCATGATGCTATTACCTTCAACTGATGCGTCAGTATATCGCCAACTAAATAGAGACATACGGAAATTCAATAAAACGCGTATTGAAGAAGCGATAGAACGAGTCCCAGACTCCGAAGTCTTCACCATAGTTCTGTGTATCGAAAAGAGTCAACGGACTAAGTAGAAGACTGAAAGCAGCGCAATTGTTTTCGTGGAGGCTGAGATTTTCAGTATGATCGAGACAATTTACGGACAGTCAACATAGTCGTTGAAACCACACACTAGTGTGAGATGATACATGAGCCAAGCCCATCCGAAACTATTTCGATGACATCCATTGACATGAGATTTAGATGGCTCTCAGCCATAACAGCAATCCGGGTGTATACGGAAAAGCGGATGGAAAGTCGGCACCTGTAGTCATTCAGAAGTTATTTTTATCATACAGCGATGTTATGCCGAAAGAGTGGGGTAAAGACAGGAGATAACTGCCTACTAAAGAACGCTAGACTGATATCGCTACTAAGCCGCATCTACGGAAAGTAATAAAAAAAAAGACCAACATCAATGGCGAATACATAACTCACCTTCGATTTGCCGACGACGTGGTCCTTATGACAGGAGCGCTGGAGGAGCTAAGCACTATACTCAATGATTTCAATAGTGTCTCCCTAACAGGTTGATCTTAAAATTAACATGGACAAGACGATGAGTATGTGTGATATGATTACGTTCGGTTATTATTGAAAACACTACCTGGACGTTGTCGACCAGTACGTATGTCTAGGGCAAATTGTCCGACTTGGTAAGTCAAGCCAACTTCGACTCAAAGGTCCATTAACAATTTTCACCGAATATCAACCTCACCGTGGCTCTGGCGATCGACTGATGATTAAAAAACCCTTCAAAAAAACCGAATTCCAGAGAGAACTCGTAGTTAGGAGAGCAGCATCAATATAATGACGGCACCAACACAGAATTAACCAATTTTTAATGTTGTGAGTAAAGTGTACAAGTACTAGAATTATAAATAGGGGCATAAATTATATGAGATACGTCCGGCTTCTATCTCCATCTATCGATCGACTGATGATGAACTTTGGTAAAGTTTTCTAGTATTATTGATGATGTCAGTAGATTTCTAGTAAGTTTGATTCATTGTAAATTCCCAATTGATTTCAATATAATCTTCAACTTCTACTTTACTATATTAAAAATTTTATAACAGCAGTCATAAATAGATTATAAATTAGCCAAAAAGAGTAAGAAATTTCACAAATTGGTCGGAGCTTGAATTATTGACCATCATATTTGTGATCACATAGAGATTATGGCGAGAGCGTTCAATACCTCTATTATCCCTTACCATTTGTCATTATTTACTCTGACCTTTCGGAGCCTGTTTTATATGTAACATCAATTTTATTCACTGATTCCGTTGTGATTGTTCAGAATCGGCCTTTGATGCTTTTTGACAGAGTTCAAAGAGCGGAAATTGATATGAGGCTTTTAAGTAATTAAATATTAAAAATATATTTTTTTAGACGCTACCAAAATTTGATGTATGTCTTTTCATTAATGATGATGATATTTATAATATTCTACAAATGACAAATTTTCTTGTTCATATGCAACCTGTCCGCTGCTGAACAGAGGAATGTCCTAACAACTGGCATGACATGAATGAAAGATTAACCCATACTCACCACCCTGGACAAGAAGTTTGGTTAGTGCAATAATATCTATGTTGACATTATTATGTATTTGGCAAGGGGGCCAAACGAGGAAGTGGTTTACCTGATGATAACTGATCACCGACGCCCAAGTACATCAGTAAAATTTCCGGTGGCCGGTGCTTTGGCGGTGGGGATAGGTTGGCAGCAAAAGCCGCTACTTGGCTCTACAGCGTGTAATTAGTATAAGCGTTTCTTAAATAAAAACACTGAGTAAATTTATGTACCTAGGAGAAAATAGAAGTGCAATGGCTTGGTATCCGGAAGTTGGTCGGATCGTTAGTAGTTAAAAGGATTATTGTTGTCAGTCGATTCGTCTTACGGAACACGCGTGTGACAATGTTATGCCATTTGTTTTCTCACATTTTATTTCATTCATTCGCGGAACATTATTACATTATACCATACCATACACGTAGTTGAAAATGTTTGCCTTTGTTTTGACTTTAGATTAAAACTTGTTTCTATGAAAAATACTAATTTTACAACTATGGAGACATATCGAAAGATACGTATCAAATGGTTATATAACACATTCATAAAATATAAATTGTGCTATAAAAAATAAGCGAATATATATCACAAGGAATTTGTGTGTGTTCTGATGAAGCGGCGGAAAGGACCGTCTCAGCATAAGCCACTAGGTGTCGCAGCGCTGATTTTCAGTCGGCCTCCGGTGTCCGTGCGTAGCGTAGTTTTTTTTAATTAATCTTTTACTGTTATTATCGAAGTTATTAACGAAGTGTGATAATATCAAATTAAATAATCTCCTCAAATTCCGTAAATTTTGTCCCAAATACCTGCTACATATGCGAACGCGGTATGCTGTTGAACAGACAATGAGTGTACACAGTCTAAATGCTGTATTTAAATGATAACCTCTTTATGGGACATGAAGGAAACAGTAAGCCAGTGACTATATAGAAATATAAATATAAAAATAAAAATATGCAGTATATTACAGTAAACAAATATTAAATAATATTTAATTAGATAAGATTAATTTTGAATAATTGTAAATTAGCATGTTCGTTTATTAATTTTTTTTAAAAATTACTTTTAAAGTTTCCTAATGTTTTAAGATCACGCAATGATGGAGGTAGATTATTCCAACAGTGGGTGGCTGCATAATTATAACCTCTGAAAGCCGAAGAACTATGCCGAGGAACCCAACAAGTAAGAAGAAGCGCAGGTGACATACTTATTGTGCTCCCGACACCAGTCTAGTTTGCT
Source organism: Bhutanitis thaidina (assembly GCA_029286595.1). Classification (NCBI taxonomy): domain Eukaryota; kingdom Metazoa; phylum Arthropoda; class Insecta; order Lepidoptera; family Papilionidae; genus Bhutanitis; species Bhutanitis thaidina. Next base: position 8,660,185 of record JAGSMS010000022.1, read on the forward strand.
GTAGAGATATTTAGGGTTTTTTGTTTTAATAACGCCAAAGAGAGCCAGAAGCAAAGTAGAGCTTGCGTCTGGCAGCCATTTTAAGAATATTACTGTCATTGAGAAATGGACTTACATGACCTCTGGGGGGCACATTAAAGCAAAATCTCACGCAGGCCTTTTGAACCCGTCGATTAAGATGTGTGGTACGGGACAGTAAACACGGCCCATAAACTATGTCAGCATAATTAAATTTCGATAAAATGAGTGTGTCGGATAATCTCTTCTGTAATTCTATACTTAGGCACCCACGCATCTTATATAAGACTTTCAACCGGTAGAAACTTGGGTGACATAAAAGGCTACTGAGGGGAAAGCCTTTAAAATCTCATGTGAATTTTCGGGAGCAAATCCTGCGACGAAGCTACTCCCCGTCATGTTCTATCTCCTGAAGATACGGAAGGTGGGTTGAATATGACTGTTGAATTACGCTGACTCGTGGTAAATGTAAATCCGGTATCTCCTATAGGGTCAGTTTGTGTGCTTATATATGTTTAAATAGCGTAAAGGCGCAGCCTTATATATTCAATTGCATCATTTTGATGTTTTGGAGCCGTGAATAGTTCGCCTGGTTGCTGGAGTGCGGGTAGGCGGACATGTCATGTTCTCGAAATAATTACATCAAGTGTTTGATCAGATGTTTTTCTTCGACCAATATCCACGGATTCTTTTTTCTAACAAGAGAAAGAATTCTATTTTTATGAGACCAATTGCAAACAAAGGAATTTTCTAATCTTTTGAGATTTATGTAAAAAGTTGTAGCGATCTACAAATTCTTCAACAAATGTACAAAATAAGATTTTATTGAGTTACGCTTCCGTATTCTTATATGATCCGAAAAGTTAAATTTTATTAAAGACAAATATCTAAATTATTTAGATAACAATAATATAAAAATCTCTTCTCCCTAAAATTGTTCACTTTTCATTTTAAATCTTATTTTGATTTTAATTATAAAAATATTGAGTGTATTCTCACACTTTTATAATATAATTTTAATAATATAAAAATCTGAGTACACACAGTATAAAAAAGAAAATGTACACACATTTCAGAAGTGTTTTATAAAAATGTAACTAAGTCCTGAGACCAATTTTTTTTTATCTTGCAGTAAAATGTCCAAATTGGAGTAAAATGGTAATCGGTTGGGGCTAGGTCGGGCTAGTACGATCCGTAGCCTTGTATGGGGCGCCCGTATGGGCAAAAAGGCTTGACATCCGATGTTGTAGATCTAAAACCATATCCTTCGAGGCGGCAACTGCCCTGGCTCGCTTTCCACCTCTGGACATACTGGCAGATATGGATGCGCGGGTGTACAACCGGATCCACATCCTCCGCCAGAGCGGTGGCAGCGAACCAGTAGAGGTGTTCGAGTCGATTAAACTGCAGAAACATCAGAACGCATTCGCGACATGGCGTGCTAAGCTCAGCGATGAGCGATACGCGCGCAAACGTATCGTCATAGCTTTCCTGCCGGTCTTCAAAGCCTGGCTGCAGCGACGGGGAGGAAGACTCGCCTACTTATACAGATAATTACCGCACACAAACACCAGTGTTTCGGTGATTATCTGTGTAAGATCGGAGGTGAGGCGACGGTGAACTGCTTTCACTGCAGTGGAAGGGACCAGGACTCCGCATCGTACACACTGACGGTGTGCCCAGCATGGAAGGCGGAGCGGAGTATCCTGGTGAACCATATTGGGCCAAAGCTCTGAAGCAGTCGTGTCGGCGATGTGGGCGACGGCGTGGAGGGCCGAAGCCGCATTCTGTGAGACCGTGATGGTCTAGAAAGAGGCTGCTGAGCGGGAACGAGAGGACAGAATCTGCTCGGAGACGGGCCACAGAGGCGTGCGTGGGTCTCGTCATGGCCCTTCAAATATTGATGGTGTTCCCCTACCAGAAACGGGGCCCCTGGGGTCGTGGACAACCATTGTCCGGTAAAACGACCTCGAGAAGGACGGTGACTCGAAGTAGTCTCGAGCCACTATGATAGCACCGCGGGGGTGCTGGGTAATACTGCCCCGGGACTGGGCTATTTTAGCCAAGCGAAAGAGGGGCCACGGTTGTGTTCCGTACAGAGATCCCGTGACCCCTCGCCAGCGTTGATGGCGACCACCGTGGGGTTTGTCGGTGGGAGTCCGACATGACCCGGCTATCCCCCAAGCATGGGTAATAGTAGCTCATAAGGGATTTCCCCAGAAAAAAAAGGCCAGGCTAGTACCTCCGCATAATATTCCTCCGAGCACTATGAAATATTGTGTTATCATGGAGCAATGATGGTGAAAATTGCTTGACAAGTTGAGGTTGTTTCTCTGAGAGTTTTGACGTCATTGTTCGAAATTCTTTACATTAGACAAGTGCTGTTATTGAAACACCGGTTCTCAAAAAGCTTTAGTGAATTACACCATGAAGTGACTACCAAACAGTTACCATTACTTTATCATGTATGTGATTCGCTTCAGGACATTGTATCAGACCGCTACAATGGTATTTGACCGGTATTTGTTTTTACGTTTCTTTTCATCACATTTTTCAATTTTACCCAAAATATCTTTATTTCTGTACCTACATATTAAAGCAAGGTAATTTCAACGCGTGCACCTCTATACACATCAGTTAATTTATAGATAAACAATCATATCATATATAAACATCTATGACTCGGTTACCATCATTCATATTCATCATACAAATATTTGCTTCTAGCGGGATTCGAAACCGCAACCCTCTGCTTCGAGTCCAGCATCCTCACTACCACCTTGGCTATCGGGCCGTCTCCAAAATATTAACAAATATTAATATTTTTAAGGAAGGCAACGATAGCGGAGCGATTTAAATTTATATATATGATTTGTTTTTATTTGTTTTGGTAATTCGTATCGTATATAAATCGTGCTTTTATATACAGTCTTTGTTAATCTTATCTATAGGTATATGTAGTTATTCAAGTGTTATCTTTGCTACGAACCTTATTACTACATGATCCTAATGTGAATACTTCTAAAAGGAAATGAATTATTCCTAGCGTTGTTAGAGTCACGTACTTCTAACATTGTGAAAGCTTAATCTATGGTTCAACTTGCGCAGTTTGTACGTAAAATGATTTCTATCGAAAACTTAAGTGAGGAATATGATAATATTACCTGAGAGAATTAGAACTTTGTGAATAAATGTAGGCCTTTATAGTCATAGCATTTATTCATAATTTTATACTTATTACGCAAAAAGTTAATTTTACAAAAACAGTAGTCTTATGGTATCTTGATCGTGAATTTTTAAATATTATTAGTCTTTGCGTTTACTTACAATTTGTATGAAAGCAAAAATAGTTTTCCATTTGTGAGGAGGGTGTTCAAAATACTTATTCACCCGATCAAGGACTACCATTGGAATACGTTTTAAGTAATATCTAAAATAAATTAGTATGTTCTCTATGTCTTTTAAAATAGACATAAATTCAGTCAGAGTGAGCGAAATAAGTGAAATTACGTGAATGTAATTTCAACCATATTAAACAAAAATCGCAGCAATCACACTTAAGACATACCCACGCACAAAACACACACGCACACACACAAATCAACTTACAACTTACTCAAGAGTAACACAAAGAATATGTCAAATAAGTAATTGTACTTCTGAGTTCACCGACAAACGAAATGAATAAACAATGCATTAAGTACTTAAAAATTTAAATATATTAATTATATTATGTTTCTATTTTTCTAACATGACTAATTCAATTTAAAGGTTGAACCTATCTCAAAATTTGTTTACTTGCAAAATATCTAATAATCATGTTTTTGATAATATGGAATATAATCTTTTCTTCAAATGCTAAATTCTCGGCTCTTCGTGGTGTTTCTTTACCGACGTTTTGGGGATTGGCTGATGGCAGCAAATTATTCCCAAATCTCATAATGTTGCGTTATCAGTATCAGCAATATCTCCTTTCTAGAAAAGTTATGCATCCAGAAGTGAACTTAAAAATGGATGCTGATGATAGAAGTATTTAATATGATTTATTATCGCTGTATCATTTATACACTTATTCTATATTCAATGCATTGGCTTCACCAATGTTAATTAATCTAGACGTTTCTAGGTTACACTATTATGTTTTTTATAAAATAAATATTCACCTTGTAATCATACAATTACTAATGATACTTTAGCATACCCTGTAGAGGCATCTGCTTCGAATAGTACCTGAAAAAAGATGCTCATAATCACACGGAGCATTAAATATTATGTTTTCATCAAAACAGTAAATATTATGTTAAACGTTATTTTGTTTAGTTCGGGACTTTTCAAAGCAAAATACGTAAGCTTATTCTCTTTCAAAGTTCGTTCAATATTAAAATGTTACCAGGTATCATGTGATATCTTTGCGAAATTGTGAATAATTCTCTAAGAGCCACAAGAACGCACCTGCTTCTTTGATAACTTATTAAAGGAGGTAGAAGCGTATTTACTCTTTGCTTGATCTTTCATTGAAATTAAGCCCATACTGTTATATAATAAATTGAAAATGATTATAACGATCTTTATGCGCATGTTTTTTTTATTTTATTTTCATGTGTTTGCTGTGAATCGCTGACTGTAATTGTTAATTGTCATAATTTTAAATAGTAATGTATCAACTTAATAGGATATGAGATTCTTGAGATTCAGCGGAATGAACCTAAAGGAAGCATCCGTTTTCTCTTAAAAAAGATTTTATTCGATGAAACAATAATCTGAAAAATAATTTACTCTAAAATAACATAGCAACTAAATCTTGGGAGTTACTATATATTTAAAATAACAGCAAAAAAGTACGTCAAATGGGGTATTATTGAATTCTTCATTTTATCCCATACATATAAAATCGATTAAGGGAAATGCTAGGAAAACCTTGAAATCCCCCCATAGCTGGCAGATAACCTATCGAAGATATGCCTGATTACACGTCAGGGTACACAAGCATATCACTAGTCAGGTCAGTCACTCGTCATAGTGAATAAACAGAAGCTACAACTACCATCTCATAGAGGTTTGAATTGGAATTTAACAAATAAGATTAAAACGACCTCAAAGTATTAGTTATGAATATTTTATTTTTTAATTCAACGACCAGACGTATCTTGTGACATAGAGCACTGAGTGCAAATGTAGGTCAGAATAATAACTTAGTTTAACTAGATGTCAGAGAGTCGGAATACTACATAATCCAAGTTACAGTCATTGCATATTATATAGTCTTGTACTTCAGAAGGTTGTCGGACATCATTATATACGCACTACGAAAAGGTAAATCATTTGTATCCTAATGTAGACGAATTTCTTAAAATATAAGACAACAAATCGCTGTCCATTTTTAAATTGTAGAAAAAAAAACACAGATATCCTAGATAAAGTTGTGTGAATATTATTCTGCTCTGCACCTGAATGTCTCTTGGTTACAGGAAAAGAATAAACTTAACGAAATAACGTAATATAACATGACAGTAACTATGTACTGTGTTTTGTAATAAGTTTTAAAGTGTAATCTAGAAACTGTATTGTCATATACAAGTGGAAGATAAATGAAATAAACAAAATACCCATGAGTTTCTTAGCTCTCTGTGGAGTTCCTCGCCTTGCACATGCTGATCGAGATGAGGGTATTTCGTAGGTATCCTTTTTCATGGCGTGTATTTTAAGTAATAATGTAATATTCCCATACAATATTTAGAATCAACTTGGTAGTGATTAACTCATTCCCAGGAGATATTATTATCCTTATACTGGTTACAATATAATATCCAATTATTGTGTGTTGATAAGCTAGACGATTGTCGGGATTATGCAACTATAGTATCGATGATCTCTTTATTCTTGATCGCCTACTGGCATCATAAAGCACGTTTTGTTGTTGATTGAGGTTTATCTTTGTTAGTTTGCGGAACTCATGTCACGTTGGCGGATCAATTAGAAACTTAAAAACTCAGTCAGCAGGGTTCGCTACATGCTCAATTAAACCCATACCTACCTAAATACAGTTTTATATTTAATTTTTGATTTACGTCGACTTCGAAACTTGTCTAAAATTTTACTAATTAATTTAAATTATATTTAATAATAATCCTTTAGGTTGTCTGGTATAATAATTCTTCAGAATTCTTTAGGTAGTATTAGGTTAACATCAATAGAGGACTGTCAAAACTACTTGTCGCATTTTTTTGATCACAAGTCCAAGACCTATAAAATCTTGAACTTGTATATAAAATAGGAAAAAACTTTTTCCACAACTTTACATTTCTGATATATTTAATTATTTACGAAAATTATTATACATTTTAAATGTTTTTTTGAACATATTTTTCGTAAAATATTTGAATGTTGAATAGAGAATATCAAAGTTTATTTATTTATAACAGCCTTTCGGAGAAAAATTTGGTGTATTATTACTTTAACATTATAAAGATGGTCTTTTTTTTGTATATGAGAAATTTATCAGTTGGCAGATAAATATACTTATCATAATCGACTGAATTGTCAAAAATACCCATTAAAAATTTAAATAAATAAGGAAGGCTGGACGAAACAAAAAAAAGTGAAGCATTCAAAGAGCGTCGAGACACAGGAAAGGATGTTATATGATATAAAATGTTTCGTCATATTATTGAGGGGCTTATAGGTGGATATCTTACACAGCAAAATTTCAGATTAAATCAATTTCAACATTTATATACAATAGCAACGTAACCGTCAAATGGAAATGGATTTAAAGAAGATTGTGTTATAATAAGATTAAGAAATTCAGTACCTATTTCGTTTTCGTTAACATTTTTATTGTATTCAAGTTTTTTATGTCGTTGAATTTCAAATGTTTTATCATATTTGGGACTGATATTAACGTTTATTCAATCATGTAATGTAAATTTAGCATAGCCTTAAAATTACCACAAAATAAATAAAAGCGTTTTGAGGTGCAGTGCCAAAATACAGTTATAATTTTTTTGGCCGTAACGTTATTAATTATTATTGGATTACCGCAACAGTTCCAAATTGTTGGTTTGAAATAATACAACACAATTAATCAACTAAAAAAATATATTGTACAATATATTTTTAATATACATTCACATGTAGTTTAGGTATAATCCACTATAATTCAATATTTTATCTAATAATGATAATGATTTCACGATCAGTAAAATTGGTGGTTACTAAGTTAGATTGACTGAGGCTTGGGGTGAATTCAATTTAGGTATTGCGACAGTAATCATATATATATAGTAATCCATATAGGTATAAATTCTTATTATTAATTATTCTGTACTATACATATACAGAACATCAATATTAGACATTGCTGTTAGTGTTATTTATGGGTTAAAAAGTATCCCCTTTATTAAATCAATACCTGCGTTATAAGTTAAAACTTTAGTACGATGTTAAAGGCACTGGAATTTCCTAACGGAGTTTATATTATGTTTAAATAGTTTATTTAAAGTTCATCGTTGACACAACAAGACAGCAGTTATTTTTAAATAGAGGTGTAAGTAAAGAGAGCCAGTGTAATTCCGGGCTGTGAGGCACTCCATGTTAATCCTCGGGGGTGACGAATCATGTAACCTTCTTCGATTGAAGTTGGCTTCGTTTTGACTGTTATATCGTTTTTCACACAAATCCAAAAAAAAATTAGCTCTGTGCCTGTGCTTGTGCATCTGCGAAATGAATTCGGCGGCGGAGAGTCAACTAACTCTCATGCAATCTAGGAGTAGGTTTGCCAAACTTATTATTTAAATATCACATCTTATTATCGAATTTCACATAATATGAACTCTTTACTTTGGAGCCAATATTTTCCTTGTGAAGAATAACAAGGTCGAAAGAGGCTTAATAGTTGGCGTACATGTCTGCTAAGCCAGAGGTCCTGAGTTCCATTTCAGCCGAAGCTAATACTATTTTAACTAATCATAAAGTCGATTTCTTGTATTTACACGAACACTACACATATGAAATAAAACTGCTACATTAGATTTGATAGACCACAAGTCCTCGCAAGGATGATTCGCGAGGCTATTGAAAAGAAAAAACATCCTACTTTCAATGGAGAAGATGGCTGGGTGCTAACACCGGCTTGGGATCTAGTAATAAATAAAATTAAATCTAAAACCAAGCATACCACTGCACGACCTCAAGATACTGAGAGCACATTCTGCGTAGGTCGGACCAAAATTAATAATTAAAAGCTCAAGATAGCCTGAGTTATTTATGATATCATAATTAACTCGGGCTGGACACCTCAGATGTTAGGCGTTCTGATGTGACCACAAGTGCTGTAAAGCACTCGAAACGTCGGGACCATAAAAACTAAAATTTAACGCGATAAAATCTGTAAATAATAGTTTCATTTCAAATAATAATAAAGTCTTTTCAGATCATGTTGTGACTTTTTCGCCCCGATTACCGTAAGTTTTACATCGGAAAGGCTCTGTATTTGCGGGTATATTTGTGGCACTATAATTAATGCCGCTTAGGTCATAACTGTTGCAAGTACTCGAAATTTGGCACTGTGGCTAAAATTGGACACGAGGATATCACTCCATAAGAAATTACGCAGTAAATAATTAATAGTTTTTTTTATTAGTGAATAAGTAAAATTAAGAAGGAACTGTCTTGAAATTAACTACGAACCTTGAATAAAACTACATTGAAATTACATTCGCCCGTTACTAATTATAACTACGTGCTTCTTATGCTTGCTATGCATGCTTATTTTTGGTTCTAATATTGTTTTCATGATGTCGCCTAGCTGATTTGAAAGAAGTTATTATATGCGCAGGATATATTACCATACTGTAAGTAAAAAGTAAATCATATATATCGTTTAAGGGACAGAAAGAGGAAGGGTCAGAACCACTATCAGAAAAACAGAACAATGTCAATTTCATCCAAATCCGAGATCCGTTATTCAGTTGTTTTACAAATATAAGTATGAGTTTCGGCGTGCCTGAAATCAGAACCCATTTTTTAGTTACTTTGACCATTGAGCCTCACGTTTGTATATTCTTTCGAGCTCGTAGATAACTTAGCACTAGTTATGATTCTGATTAATTTTTACAATAGTTATGTTCGTTATATAGGTGACACGCAATTGCGTGTTACAAAAGGGGCGCCCGACAGTTACACGGCGAATGACCCGAGTTTCCAAGCCGCACGCAAATGCTGTCTTTATAAAGAATGTAGTAACACTGACACATCTGAACTTATTTTATAAAGTTGGAGATTTATTACGTGGCCAACGTTAGGTAACTCTCTTATTTTGTCTGACGAAGATAGATATAAAAAGCTCATGTTATTTTGTACCAAATGATGAAAAAACTTATTGGAACGTTATAGTTAAATTTAGAGTTATTTATTACATGGCCATGGTTAGCTAACTCTTGTTATTTTGTCTGACGAAGACATATAAAAATGTCATGTTATTGTGTACCAAATAATGTAAAGACTTATTGACACGTTATGGTTGAATATTAGAGTTATTTGATGTTTATTATCAGTATTTTAAGGATAATATCGATTACTTAAACGAAAATTGGTAGCAGCATAGGGACTTATCACCTCCTTTCTTCCCGAAAGTGTCGTAAGAGGCGACTAAGGGAAAGCCTTGAAAATCTTGTGACAATCTCCTGGAGCAAACGAAACTCGGCACCTCACACGTACTATTTCCCAGAGAGGAATTGTAAAATACAAATGTTGAACCAAAATAATTGAACAGTATGTTAATATAGTTTTAACGGCTAAATTTGAAGTAAGTGTTATTGTTAAAGAGTAGGTAGAGAGTGGTGAGTTGTGCCACGACGCTCTCTCACCACACGTACGCCCTTCGTGCATTGTACAAAATATTGAAATTGAAGTTAATTTAATTTCATTATTATCATCATTTTAATTAAATTCAAGTTATTAAAATGAAATGTTATTGAAAGACTTACATTTTGTACTATTATATAGTCTGTACTATGCCTATTATATAGTCATTGGACACAAAAGTATTTTGAAAAAAGAGATGAAGTTAAACGTTAAACGACACTTCAAAATTTTAAATATAATTTGCAGTCGGCTTTGCAGTTTTATTGTATGTAGCCTATACTACTCGTTATGCTAGTTTATTGTTTTGTTATGTATGGCATATATCTTACTGCGGAGATAATGATTTCGTTAGGCCTGATAGCTTTGTTAGTACATGGTAAGAAAATAGCGAGGGACCATATTATTTGACGCCAACTCGACCAATTTTTGAATTTAAATATAAATTCCAAATTTTTTGCCGCCGTAGTCTATAATTAAAATTATCGACTACGCCGTATTTTGTTAAGGTTATTTTTTACGTTATAAACTTTTTATAAAATAGAATTCTACAACGACAATATCTAATTTGATGCCGAACTTCTTCAACAATTCCGACACACACACGCACATAGCTTTTATGTATATATATATGTATACAAATATTTACATGAAAATGTAAAATAAGTTCCCCCTCTCATACTCTCCTACAAAAATACGTGCGATTCTCAGTTTCACACTCAGGTGAGTCATCCTTCCCTCGTTGTACGTCGTACAGTCTAATCGCTTGATAAAGCCTTGTTGCGAAAGGATGAGACTCTATATTGCCTAGGGTCGAGTGTTTTTTTTTATGGTAAAGAGAGCCAACAAGCAAGCGGCTCAACTGATGATAAGTGATTACCGTCGCCGACGTACATCTGCAACACCAGAGTAGTTGTAGGTGCATTGCCAGCCTTGAAGGATATTTGGGAGATGAGAGGGAAGATGGGGAGGGAAGATGGGGAGAGGGAGAGGGCCTCCGGTTACCTCACTCACCGAACGAAACGTAGAAGCACAAGATGCCTCTACTCCGCGCCGATATTCTGCGAGGTTGTGCTACTATACTGATCGAGCCGGCCCATTCGAGCAGTAGCTTAAGCGGCTGCTTGGCTCGTTAAAAAGTGGCGTAGTACTAGTGTAGGTGATTATTGTGAAGGTACATGGTGTGGAATAAGTAGTGCACGTATTTCGCTTCGAACAATGACAGAACAACAACCAATATTACATTTTATTTTTCTATGAGCGGATAGTGAAAATAATATTTTATCTAACGTCTTTAAAATAATGGTATTGCAGAAAGTAACACCAGGTTCTAATAACAATATTATCTTCAGCTTGTATTCGAACTTGTACCCATAGTAACATTAATTTTGGACATGTTTTAATAAAATAGGGTGCATGTAACATGTACCAAAATTACATTCTTATTTAGCTTGCGCAGGAGAATATTTTACATAAGCGTTTATGGATTCCGTATGTGGTTTAACATTAAATTATGAAAATATTTTAGAAGCGTACGTAGAATTAAAAACTAGTTAAAGAAAAATTCTGTTATAGTTAACATAAATTATACAACACGTTTTTAATTAAATTCAGTTTGAATATTTAATATTTGGAGGACTGGAATGTGGAGCGATGGGTCCTATTAAGTTCGAGTTTTAATAATTTACTATATTCGATGAGTAAATTGAATAGTAAAGGTCAAAAGATAACTGGTAATTGATACATGTCCCAGGGACAAAATTAATCATCATCATTATCATAATAAAGAAAATATGTAAAATAAAAGAAAATAGTTTTAAGTAAGAGCATAAGATTAATTTCCGTTTCATAAATAACATTCTATTTTTATCAACAGGACCATTGCAACAGAGGGAATGACGTTCGGTAATCAAGACGAAAGGAGTGGCGCAGGGTGATTTGGAGCGTGTTATGTTGGTGTTGTTGATGCTCTTGTTGGCGGCGGCCGTCAGCGCTGAGTGTCCACGCCATTGTGAGTGCAAATGGCGTAGTGGAAAAGAATCGGCTCTCTGTGCCCACGCTGGCCTCACTGCGGTTCCTCCCCGCCTCGATCCTACAACTCAACTGCTGGATCTCTCTGAGAACCGGCTATCAGCTCTACGTGATGATACTTTTGCTGCAGCTGGCCTTTTAAATCTACAACGATTGTATTTACCTGCCTGTAACTTACGAAATATTCGTCAATTTGCGTTTCGAGCTCTGGTTAACTTAGTTGAACTCGATCTTTCACGAAATCGTTTAGAGACAGTGCCATCACATACTTTTAGTTCAATACCTGAGCTCCGTGAGCTAAGACTGACTGGAAATCCTATAACAAAAATTAAAGATAATGCATTTACAGCTCTGCCGCATCTTGTCCGATTAACACTTAGTGCGTGTAAAATATCAGAAATAGAACCGCGAGGTTTTATTGGATTAGAGGGATCGTTAGAATATCTTGAGCTTAGTAAAAATAAGCTTGAAGTTCTTCATGTGGCTGTTTTAGCTCCGTTGCGATCACTAAAAGGCCTGGAACTTGCTAGCAACCCATGGGACTGTAATTGCGCTTTAAGGCCAATGCGCGATTGGATGATAAAAAGAAATGTTCCAGCAACTGTGCTACCCGAATGCGCATTACCACCACGATTAATGTCTCAATCTTGGGATCGGCTCGATCTCGAAGATTTTGCATGCGTCCCTGAAGTCAGTGGAGCGTCAACTTATTTTAAAGGTGTAGAGGGAGACGAAGTAACTTTGATTTGTCGAGTGGTAGGAGTCCCAGCGCCAATAATTCGCTGGAATCGAGCTGGCCGGTGGATTGCCAACACTACTTCATCAAATGTCAATTCTGTTAGAGCTTTTATAATACATAGTGAAGAACAGACAAGCAATTTGACTATAAGGTCAGCAGATATACAGGATGCAGGTTTTTATACTTGTAGTGCAGAAAATCGTGCTGGAAAGGCAGAAGTGGCATTAAATTTAACAATAGAAAAAAAATCTCAGACAAAAGGGTTTGGAGGGCGTGCTCTTATGGCGGGAATGGCGGTTTCTGCAGCGATAGTATTAAGTTCTTGTTTAATAGGACTGTGTGCATATGAATCTCGTAAAAAAAGACAATTGGATAGGTGGAATGAACAAATAGTGACTCCAAATCATCATGATAATAATTATGAAAAGATTGAATCTAACATGAAAGATGGATCAGATATACCTCATGCTGTTTCTTCTGACAATAGTAGTCGTAAGAGAGGAGATTACAGAAATGTTCCATCTCATGATCCGGAAGAAGAATTTGAAAGTTATGGACAAGGAGCCCGGGAGGATCGAGATAATTCTCTTATGTCTCCTTTAGAGAGCAGCTGGCATCAAACTAAGTATGAATCAATAAGGAGAACAAACGCAAATGCAGAACAGGATCTGCATATACCACGAATGAACAATTATAACATAAGGTATTTTCCATTTTATTTATCGATCTGTTTGTGTCTATGTTTATTATGGTAATCAAATAATTAGAAGAACTACTTTCTCTTCATGTTCGAAGCAGTTTCGTTTAGAGTTATTTTCATTGATATATTATTACAATTGTAACCTTTATCTAACTATAACATATGTAAGTTTATTAAGCCCATTTGTAAAATTACAGCCTATATATAAAACTGTAGCCTACAGTAAATGTTCCTGATCACAGGTTCACTTCTTATTTTTGTGAAAGTTTTAGTAGTGAAAAGATCTCGCTCGCTACTTTAGTGAAGACTGGCGGACTTAAACTTTATTTGTCGATATTATTTTAATAATAAGACATGTAGGTTACTTCACAAATTGTTTCTTCCCTGACCAGCACGTGATCAATAAGTACTTAAAATCGAACTCAGATGGATAGGACATCATTCGTCAGGCGACGAGATATCATAAGGATAATTAATGTAGAGGACTTTTAAACACGCATGAGAAGAAAGAGTGTAGCTGGGTTTTTTTAGTGGTAAACGAGGCAAACGACCAAACGGCTTACCTGATGGTAATTGATTACCATCACCTACGTCCGGCAATACCACAGGTGCGTTGCCGGCCTTTAAGGATATTTGGGTGATGAGTGGGATGATAAGGAGTGGGAAGTGGGCCACCGTTTACCCCACTCTCCGAACGAAACGGAGAAGCACAAGATGCCTCTACTTCATGTCGGTTTTTCGCGAGGCCGTAGCACTACCCCTTTCGAGCCCGCATAATGCAAAAGTGCTGCTGCTTGATTGGGCGTCGCTTGGCTCTGCTACGTTATAAAAAAAAAATTGTACGGTAGTTTTTCAATTTAAAATATTAGATTTTATATTTCCTGTTTACTTAGCACAAATGCTTCAAAAATAATATTCATGTTATAAGTTTTCTAAAACTATTTTCCATTTACTGGTTAATCTATATTAAAAATAATCTTAGTGGAAACGTTAGTGGCACAGCCACTATCGGGATTATACACTTTAGATATTTGAAGAAAAGTCGTCATTGTTCTTCCACCGCTTTTTACAATATATATACAATGCGTTGACCTTTGTACGACATTAAATTAATTCAGTAATGTTTTAAAGTTATTCAATTAAAATTCGTCCATAATAAAAATGTTTAAATTTCAAACAAACTAAGTACCAATTAAAATCCCAACTTATAAAACAGCCTTATAAAGTAAGTAAATTATAGCGTAAAGTTCATTCATAACGTGCTTTGTAAATGTTGCATCCTAGTGCACGACTACTGCTAGTAGTACTACTAACACAAACAACTATTATAAAAAAGCGTCCTTTTCGTGATAAGTTTAAAAACTTTTAATCATAACTAAAAACAGAAGATCTCAACTGATGCACTCGAGTGTATTCGAGCGTTGCAAAGATGTAATGGGTCATGATTAGCGACAGAATATTAACTAAAGGGTAGGTCTGTAGGGATCTAGGAAATCACCGGGCGGGCCACTCGTGCGACAGAACGGGTTATCTCTGTCACACACCGTTCTGTCTCTTTTGTTACGACATCCGCAGAAAGTTATTTTTAGAAATTTGGCATCGCTGCATACGTTATTTCCTTCTAATGCGTGTATGGAAAATTGTCCTTACTCCTTTTAATTTCATTCATACGTCTTATTACTGTAACTTCGTTTGCGATTTTGAAGTATACGTTGTTCCGAAATGATTAATTAGTAAAGTATTGATAGCGTTATAAATATTCACGAATTGTATATGGAAGTTATGACAAATATGAAAAATGCGATTCTGAATATGCGATTTCATTTAATGTCGTACATTGAGCAACACTTTGTATATAAAAACCCATACATTATATACTACATAAAATGATACAAACATACATGTTTATGCAAATCTATAAATCAAAAAATATTTTAATTAATTGCTATAAAAAAAAGGAAACTAACTAAATATGCCTGAATATTGTTTCAGAACCAACGACGCTGACTCTATGCCAAGTTCTAATTCGACCGGAGTCTTAAGCGGTCACGTAGAGATTTTATCTCAAAGCAACCGTTTCAACAACAACGCTCGCTCTTGTCCGCGACCGCGGACCCGCGAGCGTTTAGATAATGACCTTTCTGGAAGTGACAGCGAGAAAAATTATCCTGATCTCATAGAAATGAGCGCTCTTGGTACGACCAGTTACTTACAAAATGATATAAAACACGATCCCTACTATTTTTACACAATTCCTCGTAGAAAAGATGGTGACAGTCGTAGCCCTCTTTTAAATAGTCGAAGGAATAGTTCTGGTGGGGATTCTATAAATTTTATTGATAGAAACTATGATAAAATCCATCAAAGAGCTGCCGGTCGTCGATCAAGTAGTTTTTTAGACCTATCGGTCGGAGGAAATCGTATACGCCGTAATCCTAGCCTGCCGGCATCTCCTTCAAGAGATCAATCAACCCTTCCATCCGCCACCCCATTGTTAGATCTTTCGGGTTTGCGTGATTATTCTCGTGCTGGACAACGCTTGGAGGACTTTGATTTTAGAGCTTCACAGCTCGAGAAATTTCTTGAAGAGTATAGATGTTTAAGAGAGCAACTTTCAAAAATGAAAGAGACTAGGGAAAATTTACAAAAAACTAGAGCAGCGGAAAGTGATGAAATGAGAACAGTTTTTAGAGGAAAGCCGAGCATAGCTGTTACAGAAACTTCTTCTTCCGTGGCGTTAGGTGATGCCGCGTCACCGTTGGCGTTGAGTCCACCGGAATACAGGCCACAGCAGCCTCGACCGGATTGGCTAACAAGCCTCTTATATCGTAATTAGGTTAATGAATTGTAAATACTCTTAATTGAACTGAAATTATGTTATAAGCAATTAAATTGTTTGTAAGCGAAGTGATATGTAGTGTCATTCTTTTAAAGTTGAAATAAACTTGAGATTAAATGAAAAGTTTTCTTTTAAAAATTGCATGATAGGATATAGGAAAAACTGTGAGAAGGAAGTTAATTTTATATTTTTAATAAATATTAAATCCAGTTTCTTAAAAATGTTAAGAAATTATACTTTCTATATATATATAATATTATAAAATCTGTTTAATCTTTATGGGCATTTGTTCAAATAAAAAATATATATGTATATAATCGCAACACAATTTCTAAATCTTTATCTTTAAAAACATGGCATTATAAATACTGATTTTAAAACCAATAAAATAAAATTATACTAGACTAGTTATGACGTGTAATACTATATAAAATATATACATTTTTAAAGGTATACAAAATATTGATATTACCATAAAAGGCAACACAAATTTTGTCCAATAGCCCACCCCAAATCGTTTCAGGCTCAAACGTGCTCATTAAACTGGCTTTCACTAAAAACGATTCAGAGCGGACATCGTAGCCTCTTTCCCTCAAACGCCGTTCTAGTGTCTAATAAAACTTAAAGATTCTGCTTGGCCGCGAGAGAGTTAAATGAGATTAATATGTTTGCGATAAATTTGCATATTTTAGTGCTTAGCCTTTACAGATGTTTCTGACCCAGCGTGGAGTGGTGTTCAAACCTTTTACCCATGACATGCCAGTGTTTATTGGTGTCTTCATGGAAAGACTTCATGGAAAGACATGTTTGCAGTTGACTTACGCAGATTTATAATGAATGACACACATTTCAAATAGGGGCAACCCTAGCGGGATTCAAACCCACTACTCTTCCTATAATCTAAAATTTGTAATCCGATCAATAATAATTATTTGGTTATAAGCTAAGGAATTCAGCGAATCATGATTCCGCAGTTAATGCTTTATTTTGACCGGAGTCTACATTTGTGCAGTAAACAAACATACTAAACATTTTTTTATTAATTTAATAAATAATATAATGAAGCACACTGTCTAATGATGATATGTTTAACATTTTTTAAGAAAAAAAAAAATTAAGGACAATCAACAAAAATCAATAAAATAAATATGTTAATGCTATGGAGGAAAATAAAAGGATACCTCGTAGGGAGTACTAAAATATATCTATATCTAGAAGGAGAGTCGTTTATTTGCAGCATAAGAGAACATTCTACTAAACACAAGATCAAAATTAATCTGACCGGTGACTACAAAATGAGTATGGTATAGCGATTGTCAACCCGCTTGCCAAGCGTGAGGCATGGACGCATGTTGACTATTTGAAGACCGATGAAAAAGAATATCAATGAAAAACAGGATTTTTTCATGCCAGGAGTAAACTTCGTGTTTAGGCTAGCCACTGCTCACATTTTATCTTCCGAAGAGGGGATAGCAGAATCACGTAATAACGATTGACTACGCTGTCGAGACAAATGGAAATCTGTAATCTCTGCCTAATCCTATAGCTGACCAATATGAGAGCTTATATAGACGGTTTAGTTAAAAAAAATATAGAAAGACTAAATCATTTTACAAATCACATTAAAAATATCTTACACACACTAAAATATATCTGATTTTTTCTTTTGTATCGTAAGCCTAATCTGTAATACTTAATGTTAAACATTCATGCCCATTTGCACACTAGGCAATTTCTTAGAAAGAAATGGACAGCTATGGTAAGATATAGCCTCCAACTTTATTTGGACTAAACTATTTACGTAAAGCGCATCCCGACTATGCGACAAATCCTCAGATAAATCTGAGGACAAATCCATAATTGTCCGTTACTTTTGATGTCGCGTTGCCATAGATCATTCAAGTCCGAGTGACAGTGATGTCATGATATGAGACAATTTATACGAAAGCTCTAATGACTGACATGTAATTTGTAGAACTCTTCTAAGAGAGGCCATATACTGTAGAAAGAAGGAAAATTATAAACAACGAATGTAATGTGTTATCCCGTATTCAGTCTGAAAAACTTTAATGTATAAATAGTGCCACGATAGGTGAGCGGTTAGGGATTTGTTTCAGAGTTCCTGATTCAGACCAGAGTTCGATAACCTATGTGGAGTACATTTTTCGAAACTTATGTAGGTACGATTTGTATCGCTGACTTGACGCTATAACGGTGAAAGACTCTCCACCTGTCACGTTATTTTGGTGAATAGTGCGTTGAAACCAATGATATAATAAGTAAAAAGATGGAGATACCTACATGACATTGGACTTTCACAAATGGCCACTAAATCAGTATATTAGATGACACGCTAATCAGCAAAGTTTTAGCGCTTGTAATCTATCTACACCTTTTTACTTATATTTCGATGGGATAAGTGAGCTTATTTATATTCCATTTCTTATATCAGTTTCAAATATATTTGAAGACCTAAGATAAAAATGCCCTATTCTGGTTCCAAGTCTCTAAAAAAGTAAAGAAATTTAAAAAGTGGCCTTTGTTATCACTCATAATGTAGTGAAGTAAAGTTAAGCTGCTTAATAATTTCCCACCGCTGGGCAAAGAAAGCTTCTAATTTATAAAGAAATTAATAAATTTTTTTTTAGAACGTTATTTTTTACAATCTAACATCGTTTCCTGAAGATCCTCTCGGCAAAGAAATAGACGATAGGTTGTAAAGAAAGATCACCTTTTTCGTAATTTATTTTAATATTTTTTAATAACAATCAAGCTAAATTACTAACCGACTAATAAACAAAATAAATAAGAAAATAAAAATAAAAAGAACAATCGGTTTCCCGCCATTTTGCTATTGTTTTTCTTTCCTCCAAAATGAGTGAATCTAACGAAGAAATTTGATACATATTGAAGTTTTATTACAAAAAATGCGAGGGAGAAAGCGAAAACGCAGTGTCAGTAAGAGTAACAAAAAATTGGTTCAAGCGTTATCAGACGGGTATTTTTGAGTCAAAGATGAAGCTCTCAAACGACTCGATGGTCAACCTATTACAAATAAAGTCAAAACCATTTTTGAAAAAGTGCAGCAAGATCGGCATATGAAACATTTAAAAAGTTTGGATTTACAAAAAAACTCGAAATTTGGATGCCACACGAGCTCACTGAAAGAAACCTAATGAATCGAATATTGGCTTAAAGCGGAGATGCCGTTATCATTCTCGTTACCAACATTACACATTGCAAATAATTAAAACACACTGATTCAACACTGAATTTATTTCATAATTTAAAAACTAGGAATAAATTTAAACACTTGAAATAATAATACAATCAAGTACTCACAGAATTTCGCTTTGAGAACGTCTTTTCACCACCTAAGTTGGAAACATAATGCGGTCTCTAGCACTCTGAACTAATTGTGAAACCATCGCCTGCCATTACTATTTGTGTACTAATTTAAGCTAATTTCAGATTGTTCGGGACAATATTACATTAATATTGATAATTATTTTTGTTACGAGAGCCAATAGTTATAATCGTCATTGCGCCGACACATATATTATAATCAAATGTAAATAAAAAATATCCTAACTTTTTAAGTGTCAATTTAGGCATTATTTTTTGCCTGTATTACAAACGAGCACAATACTGCAACCCACTTGCGCATGTCATTACAACCTCGAGTGCAGGTCTTTGTGTAATTATAAGTTTGCTAGAAGTTTCAAAACTACTGTTTGACTTACGATCTACTACACTGTGCTTTACTTTTGCCACAAGATGAACCATGCTTTTAAGGTAAGACAGCTTTATCTGCTAAGCCAATCTTACTTGCACGGGGGCTCTGTTCACTGAGATTTGAGACTTTAGCAACTGACTCGAGGAGGAAAATTCATTTGAATATGTCGATACGTCATCATACCACATCGGCAATGTAACGGTATTGGCACTGCGCTCACTAACTACAGAGCTCAGTGTTGGCAAAAATTCATTGAATAGTATATAATATTACTTACATTACATAATGAAAATACTTATTTAGTTTTAATGTGTAATTGCAGTTAATTTATTTGATTAAGAAACCACATGATTTAGAATTTCATTCAGTAGGTACCCACTTTTTGTTATATTGAATAGTATCCAAAGTAAAAATAACCGATTTTGATTTAGCGCAGCAGGGAAAAATATAAGCGAAATATGGTAAGTGTTCATATTTCCTTTTTCTATTCTGTGTTCTACTTCGGTTAATGTATAAAGTGTTTTATTTATTCTCTTATTATGATTTAGTTATGGCTTTATTTCATTATTAATATTTATAATACAGTTAAATGTGCTGAAATGACAATGTATTTTAAGACAATTTTTATTTTGAGCACTATATATCTATGCTCCACTACCATATTATATAGCTTAAATATATCACTCATTCTATATGGAAGTTGTCAAACTGCTTTTTCAAGGGAGCCATGTTACGATCTAAATTGTTCCTAGCTTGCGCGCATTTCCGCCAAGTTTTGTCGTTAGGATTGATTGATTATGACAGGAATTTGGGAAAGTTGATGTACTGGTGATAAATATTTGTCGTGGAGAAACATTTTATGAAAATGGTAAGTCTTTGTAGTATCATGTATGATTAGAAAAACGAATTTGAGCAAAAAGGAAATTGTAGTTCGGGATTACGAGTTGAAGTAGTGAGTAATTGAAGTAGTGTATGGATTTTTGAATATATCTAACTTACTTTACGTGTATTCAGGAGCTGCTTTAAAAGTTTAAAATGCATAAAAAACTTTGGTGCGAACATACAATTATTACCGCATTGTCATCATTAACACCCATCTTTAAATTACTTAATATGTAATATAAGAGCATAATATGGAGTGAGGAAGTTGATGGATGTATGCAGGTAGCACAAGATCTCAATTTATGGTAATTTTTAAAGGAGTTTGTGTTCAGCAGTAGACTTATGATATGCTATGATGATAACGGAGATGAAGTGTGTAATATTAGTTTATTAGATGTATCATAAAACAATTTTCAAAAACTTATCAAGAAAAGTCAAATTTTTTAGGAATAGGAATTTGCTTAGGAGACCTGTCTCGAATCACTGCAGTGAGTGAGTGAGTAAATTGTTTTATATAGAAATACTGCATTAAGGTGTATTATGTTTAAAAAAAAAATATTTTCATTTCTTAGCGTGATGTTAAGACATTCTTGATCGTGTTTATTTTAATACGATACATGGTTTAATATGAGTGCCAAACGATCTCAGACAGAAACTGGCAGAACTAAATATGACCATTGTGATTCGCAACCCAACCCAACCTAATGACGGACGACCAACCGTATCAAGGATGTTCGGAATGCCCGAATATCAGACTGCAAAACAAGTGGATAGATAATAACGAACAAATCAAGAAAGAAATGTCGCAAGTGAGTATTGAAATGACAAAATGATAGCTATGTTGACTGCTGTCGGAATTTCTCATTTGGAATTAGTAAATAAAATTATTTAAGATAGTTTAGCTATCATGAAAGAAATACGAACTATAAAATCTATTACTGAAGATCGTTCTACAGAGCAGCATATTTTCAAACTGAATATGATTAATTTGGAAAATCAAAATTCTTGCTTGGATAAAAAGATGACTGCTCTGCAGACTGACATAAATAGTATAAATTAACTTCCTCTCCACAACTATCTCAAAAATAAAACTCTAAATAACATACAGACGTACCAAAATATTATATTAGATACTAACCAAAGTAAAAATGATTTTAGAGATAGAGTCTAAACTTTTCGATTGCTTGACATAAGAAATCATTATTCTAATACTACATGTATAGCAAAGTCAGGAAAAATTGTAGGTTTAGGTGTGTTGGGCAATCATTTACTGCTAACTAAGACTTGGCTGAAATCGGATGCTGAAGACAAAAGTTAACAAAAGATATCAGCTATCAGGATACACACACTACTTTAACTATAGAACTAGTAAACGAGGATTTTAATAGTATTAATAGTAATATATTCAATTCATAGGTAAGAATTATCGTTTTGGTAACTGTCCCCAACGAAGATATATATAATGTAATCTCAATCATAACTTCAATGAAGAAAAATTTCTGAAATTATTCAGAAATTATCGAATCAATATCTATGAATTTATCTAGAAAAGTATTCACTAAACATTGGCGTCGTATATAGAACATTAAAGCGGTCTCATAACGAGGACATTTTGATACATTTTCTTACCACCTCCAAATAATGAAAAGAGCTATAGTCTATGAAGACTTTAATTAAGTCTTTTGAAAGTCACAACTCTGTATAAAGAAAAGCTACTAGAAAATGGGGACACCACCATTAACAACGTAAGTGAGAATTGCTTTACTAGAGGAAATTCTTTAGCTAAGACTATTGTCATTTGAAGTCTTGATTACATGAACACATATATACAACACATATATAAACCTTGACACTAATTTTGCCAACATTGTAACGGTGGTGTGTTGGTCCATATATAAATATATTTTAAGCTCAATAAAATAAAATAAGAACATAATAAAAACACAATAGGATAAAATCGACTACAAAAAGTAACATAAAACTGTATCAGTAACAACCCAGGAAATATTTCTTTACACAACTTAAAGCCAGATTACTAACCGTAACTTTATTAGTCTGTAAAAATATATGAATCAAACAAATTTTACATCAAGGAATACTCTTTCAAATAAAAATAAATGTTATTATTTTCGAATATTTATATAAAATTGTTATTATTCAATGATAATAAAAATAAAACATTAGCCGACGACAATTTAAAAGTATAACAGATTGTTATAGAAATAAGTAAAATAATTGTTATTGAAAATTTAAAATAAAATACAATTAATACAAGGCAGAACTCTTTAGCAAATTGAGAAATTGATGAATAACGATTTAAGATAATATAATAATAAAGAAGGTAATTTAAATGGACAGAACAAAATAAATAACATTACAATGTGACCTCAATTTACAAGACTGGTTTAAAATCTGATCCTGGAAACTACCACCCAATAGCGGTTCCTTCAGTAACTAAAGTCTAAAATTTTCGAAAGAACTACGCCTAATACTAAAAGAATTGGTAATTACATGGTTTTAAAGCAGATAATTAATCGATTACAAAAGTACGACATGAGAAATATCCTTCCTTTCCGACGAGTAATTTATTTGTAAAATAAAATGTAAATTGTGTTCACTCAGAGGACCATTCCGTGGCATAGTGCGATGTCTCCCTCATCAGATACGTTATACAATATACAACTCGCTTGTCAATCCATACATAGACTATCATATAGAAATTTGGGGCACAGTATGAAAACATATATTGATATTTTTCAAATTACGAAAGTAACTACGATTTTCTTACTAATGCCAAAAAGTTGCCTTCGTATAGGCACTAAAATATTGAATATCTCTCAAAGCTATATATATAACACATGCGTTTAGCCATTATAGTACGACCTCTATATGGCTTGTAATATATGGGGTTAAATTAAATAATATAATTTTGCTTAAACTTGGTACACAAGTTTTTCTCCAGCGTCAATCTCATTTTTACAGTTCAGTGCATCTAAATGCTAAACGTGCGTGACCAACTGACACCGGAAAATATATTCAAATTTGGAAAACTCACATCTCAACTATTCTCCACGATTTTTGGGAAAGGCCATAGGCTGGTGAACAAGTATATTATTAATATTGTATTGTGTTAATTAGTCATGCATACCTAGCTTTTTAGGTTAATACTTAGTAATCTACTTACTCGTAAAGATTTTATACTAGGATGGATTTTATACTTAGTATATTTTTTTTATATGGAATTACTGCAACAGAACCTCAAAATTTCAGAATTCAGAAAAATAATTCACTCTATTTTCTTCTTTTTTATAAGAATCTTAATAGCATACTTGTTCAAATCGAATAGGCCTTTCAGAATTGAAGGATTCGCCATACCCACCACGCTTGGTAGGCAAATTAGCGCTCCCTGCACCATAAGTCTCACCCCCTGCAACGCTACTCTCCGTCATCGGTATTGTGGTCCAGATAGTTCATTTTAGAGATGATAAATTTCATGAAATTTATTATGGCTTCTCCCCCTGGTGACTTTTATGCTACTCACGGGAAAAGAGCAAAGTTAAAATCCACTGCCAAGCTAATTTTGAAGCTCGAAGTTTGTCATTTAACATTACATAAATCATGACGTGGTGATGCAACAATAGATTTTTTTTGCTTTATGAAACGGTAAAAGTTTACATACATAATAGTTATAGCAAAAGTCAAAAAATTAAGTTTGTTAAAAATAAAGTGCACATTTAAACAAGTTCAAAAAATCATGTTTACAAATTTCATCTTTTTACACTTACCAGTGGTGTATTAAGGTGGTTAATTTTCCCGTAGTACCGTTAAGACAAACTGTGTTAAAAAGATTTGTTCTCCCGGCATTTTGTAGGCTAACATGCTCACCATATGGATTTCATTGCTGCTTTGCATAAGATGAGTTCCGTATCAGACGTTGGCCTATTTCCAATAAAAACGATACCTATTAAAGTATTGTAATGTCACAAGAAACCCCGGTTAGGCCACGGAGTTAGGCTTAAATCACTGTGACACATTCTATTAGCCATAATTGACGATGATGGTATCCTTCTTTAACTACTATATTACATTTGTAGGAACAAAGGGTACATATACATATTGTACGCGAATTTCTCATAGAGGACAACGGACATAGAGACTAACGATTTTTTACTTTACAGAATCTTCAGACGTTGCCTTCATATACTTTATTTAATTTCTCTATTTTAACATTTTTTGTGATATGCAAATGGCAGGCGGGTCGCCGATGGCACTACTCGACGTCTCGTACTTGCCTGCCATCGTTCTGTTTATTTATTCTAGCAGGATTTATTTAGATTTCCCATCATCATCACTGCAGCCTATCACAAAATCACTGGTGAACTAGCCATACACAAAGTATGGATCTGAGCCACCTACATCCATTGACTATCCAATACAAGGCAAATTATCTTAAAAGTATGTAGTCTTCACGATTAAATTAACAAACTTTTTGAAGAAAAATCTGAATATTACGCTAAAATTTTCCTTGGTTTTATTAAGGAAGCCTCTCAACCACTTAAATGATACATGATATCAAAATGTATACGATAACACTCTGTCCTAGTTTTAGCTTTTGTCCTGAATAAACAGTTGTTTCTGAAAAATTTCATGTGTTTTTGCTCATGATGTGAAGATATAAGAACGATAACATTAAGCAACAATTAAAATCGACTTTCCATAAAATATGTTAAATAAACTGAAGCGTTATTTTTGCATTTTTATATTACCTCCCAATTAAACCGCAATAGAATTTCAAACACAAATTTAATTTTTAACAAAAAATAAAAATTATTAATTGTATTGTTGAAGTTGTTTACAGATGTGTTCAGTATTGTAATTGCATTCAAAAAATGTGGCAAATCTCCGGCATCGGATACTGGATCTTAGCACCTTACTTACACTTAAATTCCTGTTCACCAGAGTCCCTTAAACATTCAATATCGTCAAATGACTTAGGAATGAAGCAAATTCACATAAACTTTTTTATTTTTAGTCAAGTAATTATTAATCGATAAAAGTACTAATACACGCTGCTGACAGATGGTTTAACCGACGTCAGTAGTTTTAGAACAGTAACGCTCGGGGCTATAAGCGTCTACGGCAACGGCAAAGTTTTGGACAAATTCGACAACTACTTTGCGAGGCTGTTGGTCACAATATTATATAAACATAGTACGTTTATATACGAATTTGTGATAACGAATCAATACAGTTGTTTAAACCTATATTAATTCGACAAACACCAATAATATACATCTTTAAAGTAACGAATGAAAAAATTCTTATGTGCAAATAAAGCATATGTAATACCTGTCCCATTTTCATCGCTGAATATAGGCGAAAGATTGCGACAAAGTACGATCCCCAGCACCTGCATCTTTCCGCAATACCATTGCTTGGTCGTCTTACATTGCGTATTCAATTCTATTCAAGGTCGAGTGGCAACTCGAGAACCTTCCCCAGCGGTTGTCAGTTCTGAAGGCTATGTGCCCAGCCCATTGCCATTTCATCTTGTTAATCCTTACGAGATCATGTATACTATCCCAAAATAATGAAGAGTAAAATAATCGGAAATATAAGTTTTTAGAATATAATGCATGCATGACCGCATGACTCTACAATCAGCATACTGACTTGCGGGCACTGGATTAAAATTCCATTACATATAATTAAATTTTCGTCCGCCGTTTGTTGGCGGTGTCAATCAGTTGTATATCTTATACTGTCGTCTGTATCGTGTCGTAAAAGCTAACTACGAGAAACGTCATAAAGATCTTGTAGTCTCCGATAGTTAGCGGAATAATTATGGCAAATATACCAAACCTAAATTATTCGACCAATAAAGGGCTTGCGTCATTTATGGCACTGTAATCGCCAAATGTTGGAATACATAAAGGTTAGGAAGAGGCACTGACAATTTTGGATTAAGTTTGGCTTTCTTCTTCACTATCGGGCGTAGCTTACAACTTCTGGTGTTTACAAAAAGATGTTGCTGTAGCAATAAAATCAATCAAGAAATTTCATTATCATCGCTAGATTTGCAGTGCTCTTTAAATGTAGTTAGTTTTGGATTTTTACTCATTTACATATGCAAATAATTGAACAGGATATTCGGTTAAAATTTAAAAACTCAATTAAATACTCTCAGCTTCTCGTCGTAATTCACATTAATTTATGGAAATTAATTTCCTGATTAATTTACGCATTAGATTACGAAGAAACGCGAGCGTAGACGGGGCGATGAGATTTTAGAGAGCCTCAGGCGGATTCATGTTAAAGAATCAGGAGGACGATAGAGTGCGGCGCTTAGGTTTCTTGGCCAGGAGAAATAAAAAGAACACTTACTCTGATTGCGTAAAATTAAATTCGAATTAAATTAATAAAAAAAATGCATCATTACTAAATATCTAAAACTAATTGAAAATGAAATAAAGTCAGTCAGAAGAATATATTTTAACCAATCAATCTATTCTAACAAACCAAAATTAGATCACAATTTAATTACTTTTTTTGTCAGTCTGTATAAATCCACGGCTGGACATAAATACCGATATGCGCGTTAAAAGGATTGAATTTTTTTTTTTTCATTCTTGTACCAGTGATGCTAATTTGATAATCAGCAGGGAGCATGTACAGGTATGGTTGATATTCGGAGAAAAGTTGGTACATTCATTATACCCAATTTAATAATTACAATCACATCAAAAATACTATTTAAAAGCAAATTGTCGCTAATCGTATAGTAAATAGTTACGAATATGATCTAAATAATGAGAAGTAAAGTAAAATTTTTGGTGTGTAATCAATACAATGATATTTAATAAATACCGGCGCCGCCTTAGATTATGGTTACAAGTTTAAAAGGTAAATGCGCCATTTTCCAGGTTGTTATAATTTTATATACACAATAACAGAGAGATCCCATTTATCTCTTATCTGTAGGCATTTTTTAAATAACACCTTATTTATTATAATTGTTACTTTTTTCTATAACATTATCTAAAGAATGGCCACGATAGCCAAGTGGTTAGACAATCTGCCTACGAATGATCTAGGTCATAAACGAGTTTTGGTACTGGTATATGACCTATATGACTACGTCATATCTTCTCGTCGAGTATACCGCAAAGCCTCAAGAGCAAAGTATACAACCAGTGCGTGTTGCCAGTGATGACATACGGATCCGAGACTTGGTCCTTCACTGCAGGCCGTATGAGGAAGCTCAAAGTTGCTCAGCGCGCTATGGAAATGGCTACGCTCGGTGTTTCTCTGCGTGATAGAGTCTGCAACGATGATATCCGCAGCAGAACTAAGGTAACCGACATAGCCGTAAAGATCAGCAAGCTGAAGTGGCAATGGGCCGGCCACATAGCTCGCAGAACTGACAACCGTTGGGGAAAAAAGGTTCTCGAGTGGCGACCAAGTACAGGCAAACGCAGTGTAGGACGACTCCCCACAAGATGGAGTGACGACCTGCGCAGTGTTGCGGGAATTCGATGGATGCAGGTGGCTCAGGATTGAGCTTCGTGGCAATCTTGGGGGAGGCCTATGTTCAGCAGTGGACTTGTGATAGGCTGAAATGGTGATGATGATGATGATGATGATGATATGACCTAGAAATCAATTAAATAAGTACTTTAGTTTAGTCACAGGATATTTTTGAGTTTTTATTACTTTCACTCAAGCTATATTTGCGTTAATAGTTAACTATGCCAAAGACACCCAGATCAAAGGTCTTATCGACCGTCCGTGCCTGCGTCTGCTGCCAGCGTTTGAAGTCACCGAGGCGCCGAACAATCCTGCGAGGTCGTCGCTGTTGGTCGTCGAGGTCAGTCAACTATTATTAATAACGAATAGCCTTTGCGTTTATTTTGGATTACTATGTGGTCAGTAGTCGGAAAAAAAGTTTTTAATTTATTTACTATTTTCATATGATTATAGCCACGTATAAGAACAGCGATGACATAGGCAAGATTCTTTTTCAACGTACTTTAAATAAGGTAAAGCTAGAGATGAGATTATGCCATCATTTCATATATATTTCATATGTATTTTCCGATTTTTATATTATTTGGATTTGTTCTAGTTAAGTGCAATAAAGAGTTATTTATCTAGATACGAGTCCCTCAAGTTAATTCTATAGATACGAATTGTTAGATTTGATGATTGTTTGGAGCAATCAATTGTTTTAATGTGTGGTTATCCTTTTTTTAAATTGTAAATTGTGTGATGTGTTTATCGTATTTTCTATATATTACAATATTACTTGCAATAATAACACTAAAACTTTTTTTTACAATAGTTTACTCCGGAAATTCATTCAGTCGAAAAATATGCAAGGTATTAATTGGAATTATTTCTTATAATAGTATACCAGCAAATTAAAATAATTTGAAGCTACATTTTTACACTTATGTTGCATTTTCAGACATATTTTACGTAGGTATTTCATGAAAGTAAAGTTAAGATTTTATTTCAGTTCTAATTATACGCTACTTCATGACATATGAAAAAAGATTTCGCTACTTTGGAATAATTATGTACGAGTAGTTTCACTTACATAGCAACTTTCTTTTCTCTTTCTCATTGATCGCTTAAACATAAATTGCTTTAATCCATAGTGTTTATATTCTTTAAATCGAGCCGACCAATGGTGGTGATGATGATGACGCTGATGGTAATAATGTACAATATATAAAAATTTGCCCAGCCGGGTGCTCGTTTCAAATTATAGAGTATGTGAGTGATCAAGTTCGGATCCTGATGCAGTGACCTATACTCTAATAATTGTTAATTGGAAGTTAAAGTGCTGATTTAGCATATGCTCGGCGGTTAAAAAAACATTGTCATTTTAATGTCAGAGAAATAATAAAAAATATATTTCGAGGACGTATTGTGTGAAGTCCACCAAATTAGCAATGGGAGCAGCGAGATTGATTCTTCCCAACTCCAGAACCCTCCCAAAAATGAAAGAATCTTAGCCTTTGCCCGCCACTTATATATATAAAGGCACCAACTTTACGTTACTGTTTTCTATCAGGTACTCGTTACATGTTAAATTACTCTTCTTACTAATTTTTCACAGGTTGGGACATTTTTTTTTGTTTCTGTGAATGAGTTAAAACTTAATAGCAATGGCTATAATATATATGAAATATTTTTCATTAAAAAATATTGTATTGTTGCAATGCTATTTATAGTATTAAGATGACATTAAGTTCTCATGTTTATTTGGTAACTAAAAAAATTACGAACTGAATCAATATTTTGTTTAGTGTTTATGTTTTTATTCCACCCTTGAAACTAATACTTTCTTTAAATTCAACGTTGTTAATACTAGCTTAAAAAAACTCCACAGAAACCACTGTTTAATTTGGGTCAAAAGCCAAATATAGGTTACAATGTTATCGTATATTGTACACTTATAATACGAAGGGATTGTGTATATTCTAGTCTTATTTTTGTTTGTTTGCCTTTTAAACAATAAAACAACATGTATAATTTTTTTGATATTTTTTGGTTTTCATAACCAATGAACACTTTTAATAGAGATTAGACTAGGTAGAGATCTTTTTTTAGTTATTGATTTTTTCTCTGATAGATACCCTGCTTAGGAATAAAATAATGTTTTTAAAACCACTACAAATCTCTTGTATTGATCAGCTAATAAATCCTATGAGATTGCTATTGAAATCGTTTGGATTGTGATTGGAATCGTTTGAATTGTGATTTGATTGTGATAATCCGTTTTTAATTTTCGTCTTTATTCTTATACAACTTGACCGCACTCCATCATTTGCATAATATTGCCATGTTTAATATTTGTTCCATCTTTAGGAAGATGGACACAAACGTATATTATGTGGATACCTGAACAGAATATTTGTCATGTTTTTCTTAGTTGAAAATCTTAGCTGATGAATCAAATTGTGAAATGTACTTAAATAGGAACCATTTTTATTTAGGTAGCGTCCTGTTTGCCTGTGTATCCTTGTCAGTTTCCCGGTGCCTTTCAGACTACGATACATACATATATATATATATATATATATAAATGTGTAAAAATTCATATAGGAATAATATATGTATAGAAGTCATGGTAGCCTAGTGGTCATGGCGTTCGCTTTGGTTTCAATGAGTGCGAGTGACCTGGGTTCGATCCCCGGTGCCGGCACCACTAAAATTGTTAATAGCAATTTTAAGTGCTGAATTTACCACGTGCTCGGCGGTGACACAAAACATCGTGAGGAAATCTACATGTCTGAGAAATAATAAAAAAAATGATTTCGTAGACATGTGAAGTATGTCAACCCGCATTGGAGCAGCCTGGCAGACCCTTTCCGGCGCTAAAACCCTCTCAGATATTTGAGAAGGAGGCCTTTGCCCAACAGTGAGAATGTACAGGCTTTTACTTTACTTGACTTTTATATATATATTCAATTGTTCTTAATTCGAGATTCCGCTGTCTCAATACTCTGAGAGTCAGGGTGTTAATTCCATCGAAGCTCTATCTCGATGTATCGAGCCTTAAATGAGATTCCCATAAACTAGAGAGAGATACACACGGTAAATGTTTATTTGATATAAGCATAGATTATTTTATCTACGTACCAGTCCAGTTAACAAGACACAAATTCTTATTTAGAGATTGGGTGATGTGTGTATGTTGAAGAAGAAAAAATTGGAAATTTCCATTACCAAAGTGTTTACTGGTACAAAGTGTTAGTGTATTTAGGCTGTAATAATAAATAACGTGTAAAGTTAACATAAAACACTCACCTCCTAAAAACTTAAACACTTTTTCCCCTTAAATAAAACAAACAATTAATGCTAGAAAAGCAACGGATCTCTGAACATCAGAGATGAATATCCGGGGCGATCTAGGATATATTATATCCTAGATCGATAATTGAGACGGAGTGCTTTGCCCTGCAGTCAGTATTTACAGGGTACTACTTTTATACTAATAGTTTGCTAATTTACTTGAGTGTTTATTATATATAGAAAATATTTAATAAATATATAATAAAATAAACACTTGGCCACCGAGCTTTAGCATGTAAACCAAGTCCTGCAAGACAACAAGCTTCGGGTTCCGTGCCTCCGTAACAACGATCGAGTGAAGCCGGCAACAGTCGAGCGAGTGCTCCTGCTGTATTACCGTATATCAGAGGCGTTACGGACAAGATTGGCTATATCTTGAAGAGGTTTTTCAAGCCGCCGAAAAAGATAAGTCAATTTTTACCATGTGTCAAGAGCAACATCCCTCTACAAGTTGTAGGAGTGTATAAGCTTGATTGTGAATGTGGTCTCTCTTATAGAGGGCAAACTTAAAAATCTGTAGGGACCTGCGTAAAAGAACACAGAGCTGACGTGAAACACCGACGCTTTAGGAAGTCTGCAGTCTGTGATTATATTCTAGATCGCCCCAACCATTACATCAGTAATGTAGGCAAGGAACTTGGCATAAATTCAAGATTTCAGTTATTTTAATCATATAACACAGTCTTGACGAGAAGTGTGCTTGTTTTTACATGTATGTTTTGTTAGGATTAAAGTAATACGTTCAACGAAACCATATAATTGTCGGATTAGTCTAGTATTTTAGACAATAAGTCAAAACGGGAGTCGTATTCGGGCAACGACCGTTACGATTTGTATTTTGATTAAGTTAGTGGTTCTAAGTTAAATTTTTTGTTATAATAAATTTTAACTCACATATATACCCTCGAAAACGAAACATTTGTAAATGTGATTATTGTGTATTATTAATTACGAGATGTAAGAAAATTGTTCATAACGCTCATACCGTTACCGTTGTCCTGTGAGTAAGTAACAGTTGTCCAAGGGAAATGCCAGTAAAAATTTTGTTGCTTCTTACAAATAATGGAATAAACTAAACCGATGACTCCATGCATTCGTATTGGAATTTATTATTTACTTTAGCGTCGTAGTAGCTTACGTCGTGTTCGCTTGGTAGTGGTCAGGGTGCTCATTTTCTTTTCAAAGTACGCGTGTAACCTCGCTTCGATCCCCGATGCCGGCCCCACTAAAATTGTTAAAGTACTGAATTTACCACGTGAACACATGCCAGTAAAGAAAACATAGAGCGGAACTCTGCTTATCTGAAAGATAATAAAAAATATTGTTTCATATCTAGAAATCGGGGCAGTGGACGCTTGCGTGGTTGGTATCCTGTGACTAAACTACTTCTTCTTCATCATCAGTCTGTAAAAGTCCACTGCTGGACACATGCCTTTCAATAAAACCGTATAAAGTGAAATACAAATCCCTTTTTGGCTGTAAGTTACGTACAAAAATGGTATAAGTATTGTAAACTATTGTAAAAAGCTGTGGACTTTGTAAATCAATAAAATAAAATAAAATACTCACCAAGCTATGGTTGATGGTTGTGGTGTTGGGTGTGGGTTGGTGAATGCAGTGCCGGTAACCACTCTGTTGTAACGCCTGCTCCCCGTCACTAGTCTGTTGAATTGGGGTTAGGAATATTTAGATGCATTTTCCTCTATCGTTCGGTCGCCAAATCCTCGTTAGTTAATCAGCAGGGTGCACCGCTTGCATTGGGTGGTTCCATGGTTCTTCAAATCTCTAATGGTAAACAAAAGATTGGAACTCGTGTATTTTTATTTTATAGGAAAGAGGGTAAACTAGCAAGCGGCTCACCTGATGGCAAGTGATTACCGTCGCCCACGTATATCTGCAGTATCAGAGCAGCTGGCGGTGCGTTGCCGGTGCGTTGCCGGCCTTTGGGGATATTTGGGAGGATGGGATGGATGATGGGGAGAGTAGTTGATGAAGAGAGAAAAAGAGAGAAGTTGGCCTCCG
The DNA here is from genome assembly GCA_029286595.1 of Bhutanitis thaidina. Classification (NCBI taxonomy): domain Eukaryota; kingdom Metazoa; phylum Arthropoda; class Insecta; order Lepidoptera; family Papilionidae; genus Bhutanitis; species Bhutanitis thaidina. The sequence continues at coordinate 8,693,876 of JAGSMS010000022.1, forward strand.
GTTACCTCATTTACCGAACAAAACCCAGAAGCACAAGATGACTCTACTTCACGTCGATATTCTGCAAGGCTGGTCGAGTCGGCCCATTCGAGTTGCATCATGGCTCTACCACGCCGCTCGGGTCTACCAAGTTGTATATTCCATCTTACATCCTTCTAAACTCCTGTACTTATTAAATTAATAATCGGTGTATGTCCATTAAATGGCTCGCAGAATATGAGGTCAAATTTAAAGTCGTAACGTCGTATCCACTTGTAATATACTTGTAATGGTCACCCTTTCGAAAAATTCTATTATTTCGCTGATATGCAGTTTTCTCACGTTATACTTTCCGAGCGCGTGGTTAATTTAGCAGAATCTCATTTCGATATTCATTTCAAATCTAATTTTACAACCACACTATAAAATGATATATCTCCTTACAGCTTTTATTTTGCATACAATTTAAACTAGATCAGTTATTTTTAAAAAGAATTAATTATGCAGGAGAGTTCTGACTTGCTATTTTAAATAAAATACACTTTTTCGCAGTGTCTATACGACATAAATATTTTTTTTTATTATTATTATAATTTGGAATTACATCACAGAATTCCAATAGACGACCAATTTATATTATTTATATAATATAATAAATTTTCCGGTTAACCTTTGCTTGTAATTCTGGTCCTTGATGGTCTGAGGGACTCAACTATGTTAAGTTACATCAGGATGATACGTCGATACTAAACTTCGTAAATATTAATTAAAATATATTTATTTATAAATTAATTACCAACAGAAAATAGACGTACATAAATTTCAAAATGTGTCAGTATGTAATCAGTGGTAACATGTTCCGTTTAATTAAATGCAGCAATTTCAATGTTACTTTGCTGGCAATGGTTATTCTGGAGCTTCTTGCTAGAGACTTCTAGTCACTTGGGCGTAGTGTGATTCGTAATAACTAATTAGGAAAGCGTTGCTGTGCGTTCTCCTTGCATTGTTCCGCGGTTTTAATTGGCAATTAAATATTTATTTTTTCTGAAATGCAGCGTGGGAGTCGCTATGGAAATTAAAATTAAATCAATTTTTTGGATTAGGTTGCATTATGATTGTTCCGCGTCTCTTTTCAAAGGGTTTTTGGGTTCTCGCTTCTGTCGTGAAGTGTGTGTGTGTTTTGCGATGGATTTTGTTTACTCCCTCTCTATTATACGCCATGATTAAGGTAAGACCCTGGGGGCAGAGGAGTATTGGTTGGTTTGACCCTGCCTTTTTCGTCCGAAGTGCAGTTGCCGGCAGAGCCAATGACTTCCGTAATTACTTTCCTGAACTCTGGGAGAAGGACTGGTCGTTCGTTGCCCACATGGTGAGTATGGCGCTGGAGCCCAATTTTCTCATAAAACGATAAAATGTCAATTAAAAGAAACTTCCGTGCATTATAGATGAAAGAAAAACGTGAAATATTTCAGATCTTTTGGGTTCTGTAGCTGAAATTTTATTTTTAAATTCCAATACAAACTAGCGACTGTAAACCATTGGAACTGCATAATTATAGAAATGATTACTACTAGTGAATAGTATAGTTGGCATAATTGACAGGCGGATTAGCAACCGTTAATATATTATATGTTTGGCAAATAAGTTGTTATTTGTTGGCAAATATTATTTTTCTCTTGGGTAATATATTTTGGAATAATCTTTATCCCATCCCATGTATTATACTACCATACATATGCATATAAATAGGTCAGAAGCTTATTTGGAACAACGTGACAGGTCGCCTGTCATATCGCCGTCTTGGTGTCTATCAAGTTAGACATCGTACAGTGAGATGGAACTCTCGTAAGAAGTTGTACCCCGTGGTCCCATACATCTTGCAATGAGAAAGAGAGTTGTCAATGTTACATTTCATATGAGACTTTTATGCTTATATGCTTCCGGACTGTTTCACGGTAGTTCTTACCCAAGTTTTATTGATCTTTTAGTTTACATTGAGTGTTTACTGTTGCTGATCCCTTGTGTTCTTAATCCTTGTGTGGTGATGTGATTCACAGTTTATTAATATTTTAATATAGGTCTTATATATAAATACACAAGTCTCATTTATATTTTCACATCAGAATTCGCTTTTATCTACCCAATACTACGGTAATTAGATGTCAAGACATTAATTTTAGTAGTTTTAACCTTATTTTAATTGTTAAATTGGAACATTGTGACAGGGGGTATGCCTGACGTCGGCTTAGTGATGCGGCCATAGATACAAATCGTACATAAGTTACGAATAACCTATTTGTACAAGTCTCTACTTTTCTTAACTTAATTGTATGGTAATTCAAACAAAAATGTGTAACATGAATTTATGAGTATCAGCTTGGTTCATATTACTTAAATTATTTAATTAAACAAGTACAAAAGAAAGTAATTTGAAATAAATTCTTTCTAATTAAATTCTTTTTAATTTCTAGTTTAAGTTAATGATTTTTTTAGTGTCTGAAATATGACATGTGATTACGACAACGAACAAACTTTTGGAATTAAGTTAAAAGTCTGTTTTGAAATATGCTCATCAATATTTTTTTTCTGAAAATCATATATAAACTAATAATATTCTAATTTTATAGAATCCTCGTTCTCATTTCTCGGGCATGTAAAATTCCAAAGCTTTTCGGAATGTGACAAAAGGAAGGTTGATTGCGAAATTACATCGCTTTGACCGCTTCTAACTGGGTCAACCAGTTTGATGATGGCTGATTACGTTAGAATCTTTTTAATAAAATTACGACTTGTCAAATCGTAAATGGTAGCAGATTCTTTCTGAGAGAAAATATGAGTTTAACTAAATGTAAAATCGTAATATTGAAGAATTTGAATGAGGACTTACAAATTCCCAATCGTTATTAAATTATCAACAACGGTGCTAGGAAATTCTTTTCCATCGACGGTCTTTATTAAACGAAATAATGAAGAAAAAAATTAAATACTACTATAAAACGTATAAGTATACTGCTTTCAAGATAGAAGATATTATGGTAATCGGAACGCTTGGTAGTCGGTTAGGTAATTCTGATATACATTACGGTTATTTCTCCACCTGATCGAGACCTGTATACCCATAATATAGCATCAATATCATTATTTTGCTAAAGATCTTTGCATAATATTGTGAGCAGTACTAGAGGCATGGGCCGTGTGTAAGATTCTGCCACCCAATTTTGTTCCGTAGATGTCGTAAGAGGCGAATCAGATTAGTAGATTGATTGTGAATCGAAAGCCTTTTTCCCTTGAACATATTTTTAATTCAAGGAGATCTGTATGAGCAAACCCGGCGACGAGGCTTGCCACTTGTCACGTCCTATCTCCCAACGGCGTGAAGTGGGTTTTGTAAGCCCGTTTGGCTATGCCATGTCATGACACGCCAAATGGACATCCGTAATCTCTTCCTACCACTATGGGTGACAGGCGTGAGTGATTATATATCTACAACTATGGGAAGACGTTTTGATGCTCTTTAATATTTTTTTGTATTAAGGGGTAAATAATTTTTTTTAAAACCGATTAACTCTGTAAAATGTAAAAAAACTGAAACATTAAGTAAAATGGTAATAACATTCAAAGTGTGTATTATACCTAATAAGAGTAACGAGCTTCAGAGTAGTTCGTTACATATCTTCCCTTTCTGCTAAGGATGCATCCAAGTGGAAAACGTATCTTGAAAGTTCTATAAATTTACCTAAAACCATCTGTGCGCGCAAAGTAATTTTGAATTAATATCGGTTAATTTTTTAGCAATATGTCTTAGCTTTTCATGCTCTTAAGATATTTTAGTGTTAACGGATTCAATGCTGTTTATAATTGTTATACTCATAGCTATCAAACCGTTTTAAATCGTAATCTTTTGCTTTTTAAATAGTGAAAGGAAATAAACTATTTACATATTTTTTGTAATGATTTCGTGTATTTACGCGAACACCACACCTTTGAAATGAAACTATTACGACTAATCGCAAAATCTCGAGAACTATAACCTACAAACTTGAAATGTGGCAGGTAAGTTTCTGGCAGGGTGTAGGTATGCACTAAGAAAGGATTTTTACTAAAGATTACATATGGCGGGTAAATGGTGGCTGCATAGCATGTAATATGTTATCTACACATTATAATTGGCATTTAGTTTAATACTAATCATAAAATATCTGAATAAGCGCTTTTCGAAAAACAACCATTAGTGGTGTAGAGTAGAGGATGAAAGTTTCAATGGAAAAAGTATTTTCTATTATTAACGTAAAAATTAATAAAAAATACTCTCTACAAAATATATTTGATTCGGTTTTTGGAGAAGAAAGAAATTAATAAATTATTTTCGAATATAATGGAATATATATAATGCATGAAGGTATTGAATGATAGGTAATAACGAACTTCGTGCATATGAAATCGCAAGTAACAGCTAGTTTTTAATATAATCGCTTCATCCAATTCATTCCAAATTTTAAGCGTGGTAGAGCCAAGCGGCGGCTTTTGCTGCTGCTCGAATGGGCCGACTCGACCAGGTTGGTACCACGGCCTCGCAGAATACTGGCGTTAAGTAGAGGCATCTTGTGATTCTGCGTTTCGTTCGGTGAGTGAGGTAACCGGAGGCCCACTCCCCCTCCATATTCCCCTCCTCTTCCCTCCCATCTCCCAAATATCTCTAAAGACCGGCAACGCACCTGCAGCATCTATGGTGCTATCAGCTGTATGTGGGCGATGGTATACACTTACCATCAGGTGAACCGCTTGCTCGTTTGTCGTCTATCCCATAAAAAAAAATATCCTTCCTTACAATGTAAAGGACACATCACGGACCTTTGCTCAACATTTGATATTCGCCAATATAACCGCAGTGTAGAGTATTTGGCGCTTTAAGGTGCCAAATATTTGTGTTGATTACACTTTTCCAACTTGGGCCATCGGTCTAACATTCTGATCTAAAATCTAAAAGAACGAGCACAAACGAGTTGTGTCGTGAAGCATAAATCTAAGAAGTTCACCGTTTTAGACGTCAAGAGGCATTTAAATGTATCAAATCTATATGATATCTAAAAGATGATGCCAAATAAAATCTGCCTTAATGTATTTAAACCATCAATACGTTTTGTTAGACTTTTTTATACTTGTCAGTAGTTAACAGCGCTAAGACAAGCTAATTGCAAGCGGTTACCACGAGACGCATCCATATTCATGCTCCCGGGTTGCTAGATTGTATAATTGAATGCAAAACGTGTATAATTTATGAGGTCCTGTATATCCTTTCTTCGAACAACTGGTACTTACATCGCATTATTTAATTGGTTACCACAAAATAGTAATCGGAATTGCAAAAATTTGTATACAATGAGAACCGAAATACTACATCAATACATAGAAATAATTTATGTAACCCTTTACGTGTATTAACTACAGATTATCTACTATTACAACACATCAAGATATTACGGTTTGAACGGAGTTATGTATAAAATAACCTTTATGAAGAGAAATATTAATAGATAGGAATGACACAGGTACAGTGAAGACGACAGTTCGGCAAATATTGGAACTATTGTCGTACACGAAATGGTAAGTGAGCTAAAAAGGCGATTTTACTGTTTAACACGAGTAAGAATATTTGAAAATTATTATCTGCAGTTAATGCGCGATAACACAGGCTTTTTTTTAAATAAAAAAACTATTGAAAGAAAAGCAGTTTTTAGTTTGAGCAAGCAGTAAAAGATGTGTCTGACGCAGACGGGAATAAATAAGTCGGGAAAATGGCCACAGGAAACTATGTATAGACCCTGGTGGAGAACTTTCCAAAGATGTAATAACCAAACTTTTACCCGTAAAACATCTTTTTTATTTTCGCATAACTTTCTGTGTTACCAACTATTTCTGAAAATTATAATAAGGTACCCAGTAAACTTCAAAATATAATTTAAATTGCATTTTCATATCAAGTGCAGATTCTCTTCAATTTAAATATTATATTTTGTTACTTTCTTATTTCAGCAATTGTATTAAATATGTTGTTTTAAAAAGTGTGAATAATTGGCACGAAGCATTAGAAGAATTATGAGTCATTAGAACTAACGCAGATAAATTAATAAGATATTTTATGAATAGGTATAATGCAAATCATTCTTGTAAGAAAAATATACATCTGAATAATAGAAGTGGTTAGCACGTGGCTACGATTAGCGAACTGTGACAAGGTTTTCCGTAAATTGCCCGGGTCAAGTTAATGAGGGTTGGGGCGTTTATTTGTTCAAACGTACTGCGACACTAATCTAGTTGGCCTTTTATTTAATGTATCATACCGTTTGATTTATTTCAGGCGTTTATTTATTTCATGTCATATATAAATTAGCTGCTTTACAAGATTACAGTTTCATTCACGTTTATTTTATAACGAATGTCATAGTAGTAGTAGTCAGATGCACGTAATGTAGCCAGACAAACGAGGATTTTAATACTTAAAGTGGATGTTAAATTAAAATAACTGTACCTCTGTCAACACCGTAAATGTTGATGATTGAATGAAATGAACAATAAGGAAATGATTAAACAAAATATTTTTAAAAACAAACTCTATATATGATACACATATTTTCAATTTTATTAAAAAATTTGAAACGGAAAGACATACGAAGAAAGTAAGATAAATAAAAGCTTGTAAAAAGTAAACAAAGCAAAAATCTATAGTGTACATATAATCATGTATTTTGTATCGCTATGTTATTATTGTAGTATTTCTATTTATTAAGTATGCAGGTTAAGAAATTCGAGTATGGTCTACAGCATGCGCAAACCCTGAATGCAGGTTGAATGTATCATGTGAACTGACTTGAAAATAGTGAAGCAAGTGATATATGCATCTACTTCCAATACCATCTCATTCACACCACAACTGTGCCGCAAGTATACGCGAAAACACAGGGGTACTGACTCATGTTTTTCTTTCGAAATGGTATGTCAGAGGCCGTAACATAATACGACTCGAAACCAATAATTTGTGTGCTGCATATTAATATAACCGTATGGCTGTCGAAAGTAAAGAATAGCGCCAACCCTGTCTGACCATGGGTGTCGTAAAAGGCGACTAATGGTAAAAATTTATATTAGGAGATGGGCAGCAGCATCTTCCTGCACTACAACAAAAAAAAAACTGCAGTTGCCAACCCGCCCGCCAGGCGTGGCAACTAAGGCGCGCACATTGGAACCGACGAGAAGATTCTAGAACTGGAAGAAGAAGTAAGCAAGTTACACTGGAGTATTAAAGGGTTGTCTGTAGTCCGAAGACAGGGAAAGGACTCTATAATCCTAAAATCCGGTAACTTGTTCTACTAGCGGCAGGGTGACCATCTGTCCCAAGGAGGTGTCGGGTTTATCATTCACAGGTCTCTCATCAACAACGTGATCGCGATCGGAAGTGTGTCGAGTAGGGTCGCGTACCTTATACTCAGAATAACCAAAAGGTATTCGCTGAAGGTCATACAGGTATACGCACCAACCTCAACACACCCTGATGATGAAGTGGAGGCAATGTATGAGGAAATTTCAAGAGCCATGCATTGCTCTAAGACTCACTACACGGTGTTCATATCGTTTCTCTTTTTTAGACATCGATACTCGGGTCGTCGACTACAGGTATCACTGTATTTCCCACTTGCGGGCGTTCTGATTGTGAGTTTCTTCTATCAAATGCAGTGAAAGCAGCCAGGCCAACGATTGTTTCACTCATTTTTAAAGTCCCAGTCCCATTGGATTATAGATGATTATACAATTTATTCGACTAGAATATTCGGCATAGAAAATAACAGAAAAGTCTTACATCACAACCAAACTAAACTGTAATAAAATATACCAAATGCTACCTTAAAGTTATTTAAGATTTACGTGGAAAGTTCAAAGGTTAAAAGACTGTGTTTCAATACAGCTTTCAGACTGAAACGTTGCCGAACAATGAGGACGCCGGAGACGGAGGTTCTGTTAAGAGTGAAACTAAAATTTCTATACACGAAATGTAGATTTATAAATTCTGTGTCTTTCAGTGCATTTCATTGTTATAATAGAATTAAAAAAGGTGAACGCAATTTAAGTTGTAGGTCTTATTATTTTGTAAAATTAACTAACTGTTAAGCCATTATGTTGTGATTATTTGTATTCTGATCTCGTTAAATTTTTACTATTATAAATTGTATAAATCTGTATGTTTTTGGATTTTTGTGCGTTTATCTGTTTGTTCAGACTAAAACGCAAAAACTACTGGACTAATTTTGTAGTGGTTTTAAATTTTTGAAAGGCTATGGACTCAACTTAGAAGCTGCTATACTTTTTTGTCTCGAAAAAATTCTAGGTAAAATTCAGGAGCAATTGGAAAAAAGAATAAGCTTTGCGAAAAACAAAAACCCATACTTTTAATCCTCGAAATTACGAGAATCGTCCAGAACGTGATTAACATTAGTAACAGAATGGCATTCATACACAAAAAACACAGTAATATTTAAATGTTACATTCACCAGTCGGAAGCCTTTGAATTATTAACGTGTTATTTATTAAGAAACATCATTATAAATAAAGCTATTCCGTATTCACAGATTATACTCGTATGAAATCGCGGGCAAAGACTAGTAAATTAATAACTTCATGAATGTTCGACACTGGCTAGTGTCGAAGCTCGCTCGCCGTGCAATTTTTGCAGTTTCGGGAAAGGTGAAAAGTAGGTTGCGGAAGTCCAATTGATACGCTGAGTAGTCAAATCCTAATCAATTGGATGACCGGTGAGACTGCCTATAAATAAGTGAAATTTTGGCAGATTGCTTGAATTTCACAACTTTGTTTTGTTTTTCATTTCTCTAAATTATTTAACTACGATAGCTATAACGAAAACATCATAAAATTGTTTAAGGTGGTGGTAGCCTAGGACCCAAAGCGCTCATTTTGTTTCATAGAGCGCGAGTGACCTGGGTTCCGTCCCGGCACCACTAAAATTGTTTTTACCACGTCGAAGGAAAATATCGTAAGGAAACATACATGTCTGAGAAATAAGAAAAAAATATTATTACGAGTATATGTGAAGCTCGCCGAACCCGCACTGGAGCAGCGTGGCGGCCCCTTCCCGGCTCCAAAACCCACTCAGATATTTGAGAAGGAGGCCTTTGCCGAACAGTGGGCACTTACAGGCTGCCAGTTTTTTTAAGGCTTATTGAAAATAGAACTAAAGATTTTCTTGTTTTAAAAGAAACTTAATCGTAACGTAGTGCAAGGTTGTAACGTCAACGATTACGGACCTGTTCTACTAAGGTTTTTCTTCTTCATCTTAATCAGCCTATTTAAAGTACACTGCTGCACGTAAGCCACACCCAATGTAAGGTTAGAATTACTAATGTTCCTATCGACAGGTTAAATGAAATACTGAAAAGAAGAATTTGCTTTATTTTTTGTTGTCTGCTCCCTATGTTTTTCATAAGTGGCAAAAAGATTTCGTTTCAGTTGATATTTGGGTGGTATTATTTTTTTCAGCTAAATTATCTGTCGTTATACCGGAGTGATTAATCATTTGTACTGTACATACGAGTATACTAGGTTTATAATACTACTAGCGTCAACCAAGCGTCAAAAAACTATATAAACCAAGTCGAAAGAACAAAATTCCTTTTTTCCATCTTATTATTAAAGAAGTTATTAGTAAACCTTTACTCTGTACTGAATAATAAAAGATTCTGTTTTAGCTTGTTTTAATGCCAAGTAGCATAATGTAAGAAGAGAACATGAAAGAGGAGAATATGTTTTTATGCGTAAATATTTTGCCCTAGTATCAATTAGTAGATAAAACAAATCCAAGGTTAACTTCGAGTCTTGTTACATAATTTTGACATAATAAGAGATAATAATCTGTAAGTACCTTAAAAACCCCATTTCTGATGAAATTTGCCATTTACTTAACTGTAATTGGATGTCATTTTTGAGGCCATTAAAATGTCAGTCTCCATTACGGTTTATGCCATAATACATCACAGTAAACACCGAGTTAGGTTACCTACCTAATCTTTGCAATAAATACATTTACTAAGTAATTAAACTCGAACAAAAGAAAGAACGAAACGATGACAGATGTAAAAAAAAATTGATATTTGACAAAATCAATTTTTTTTTGAGAAAGATGATTTTCAAATTGACATTTGACTATCGAAATCATCTTTCTCGCGTTTAAGACTAAAGAATTTCATTTCAAAGAAGACTATTTTTGGAGATGATTATGAAAGGTGTGACGATAATTGCAAGTGAAAAACAAATACCGAAACAATGCCCTAAAGCGAAGCTTACTCATAGAAAAGTAAAAGATGTAATTTGGTGGTCACTTTAGAGTGTAAATTACTATAGTATTTATAAAAAGTATACTATATTCCAATAGTAGTATAGTACTTTTTGAGTTCCGGTGTTTCAATAAAAGCCGATTGTGAAGAACTTACAACAATTATAGCGAAACTCTTAGAGAAACAATCCTGACTGGACAGTCGATCTTCGCCATTATTGCTGCATGATATAGCAAGACCTCACAGTGCTCGACAAACTGTTTTAACAAGATCTTCAGTTAAAAACTATACGTCATCCTTTGTATTCGCCAGACCCAGCTCCATAAATATAGTATAAATTGTGAGGATAAATACTTCGATTAAATAAACATATATATAATTTTATACTTAATTAAAACTAGATATCACCCTGCTTTATGAAAATTTAACAAAACAGTTGTTAAATACTAGATACTTGTATATTATAACGAAAGTTGAAACTAGGACAAAGTGTTATCGTATACCACTTGTTCCCTATATCACGGAGTTGCTTCGTAAGTTTGAAAGGTATTGTTTAGCCATCAGAGAAAGCTGCTTTGTCGTACGTGAAATAGAAATTCCTTATTTAATATTTATAAGATTAATTGTAAACACATTACCTAATCCAGTATCAAATATCTTACCTAGCTTACCTAGGTAATTTTTCGGTTCCTGTGCTGATTCTGAAAAGAGCTAACATACTCGTGCTCTATTACCTAATCCAGAATCAAATATCTTACCTAGCCTTACCTAGGTAATTCTTTGGTTCCTGAGCTGATTCTGAGGAGAGCTAGCATACTTGTGTTCTAACTGGTTGGCAGGTTTCGTTAACGTTTCGATAATGAGTTGATTAACATTGTTTTTAGCATACTTATGAATTTGTGTTTTTTAAGTCTATGGCGTAATCTTTATTTTTTTCATAGATTACAATTAAAAAATACATTATCAATGCAACAAAAATCACAATAGGTTTTACTGTGCACTGCATTAATATATAAAATTTTCGAGGAATACTGTTAACACCGAATGAAATGACGGTAAGTGTAAAATTCATGAGATATAACACGGTAGAATCGGTTAGAATATCCAGGAATCCTGTTTTTTTTGTTTGTTAATTATTTAATTATGAGCCCTTATTTGGCCTCGTTTCACTTGTTTCAATGATGATTTTTATGCCATCATGGACATGTTATCTTGATGGAAGCTTGTTTTTTCCCCACGATATAAATAACTGTAAAGTTATATTATAAACGCATCAAAATAAATTATGGCACATCTTGACATTTGCATAATTCAATAGCCGTAGAAAAAGTGATTTTTATTTAAAATAAACGCAACTTTAATAACCATTGTGTCACGGGTCCTTGAACCCGTCTGACGCCTTTACCCTCGTCACATAAAGAATACACAGATAAGAAATAATTCGCACGACATTATTTTTTTATTAATATTAATGCAAATACGAGTATAAAACAAATGCACCCAAACTTATCACATATTGTTGTTATATTTGTTAAAAAACAAAGATTCTATTCATTGTTCTTATGAAGTATTTTTAATTTTCATATATCGTATTTGGCATGTATTGTTCAAAATGCAAACTCAATTTCATGTTGAACGAAGAAATGTGGTTGTTATGTGAACTGTATTGGACACCATTATTATTGTCTTTCTGTCTTCTTTGTATAAGGTAATTCAAATAATTTGAATAATTTCTCTGTTAGAAAAACAAAATTATATAATAACAGAGAAATTAAAAAAATATCAAAATTAAATAGTTTTCAATTTGATAACGTTTTTTTCAATTAGTGTATCAATCTTGTGGCATTTATAACGCAGTCAAGTAATCATATGAATAATCAAAGCTGCACGTAAACTACCCAGGCCTACTATAGTTATAGTATCCATTACAATCTTAATCAGGCAAAGGTGGCGATTGAGGATAGTTGGGTAAAGTCTATGCTCAAAAGTACAGGGAGCTGGCCATGATGATTGCATAACACATTTGTATTCTATATTTAAATAAAAAGAGTAAAAGTAAAATAGGCAGCCTGTAAATGCCCACTAATATTTCGAATACACATATATAAACTAAAGCCATGTGGCGGCGCCGTAATATCTTCTAGTACCCCCTTTCTGTCTTTGAGTGTGAAAGGGGTTACTCAGGGAAAATATTTTTTTTGTTTCACACATTTAAAACGCATGTGAAGTAGATATGAAACAGCTTCGGTAGGCTGCTTGTGCATCAACAAATAAGAATACCATCTTGAGCAATGCCAGACTGAAATATTAAATAATGCAATGCTTAACTTGCCATACTCACTTGCCCAGCGTGGCAATTTTAGGTAGAAATTTCCACTCTGAGTATTCTATAAGTAACAAAGGAAATTTAACACGTTGAAAAAGATATAATCGGTCAAGTTAAATATGTTTTATATATTAATCGTTATTTAAAATAACAGAGTTGATATTATCAATATTGTAGTATTGAAATAACATTTTCATAATGTATATATCTAAAATAAAAAATCTATTTCTTTATTTATCTGTTCTGAATACAAAAATATAATTTACTTTAAGTAAATATTTAATTTCCGATGAAAAAATTGGAAATGCAAAATTTAAAACATGTGACGTTATCACCTATACGGTCAAAAATATAGAAGGTCTTATTCTAAGGATTCTTGAAAGTTCTAAAGAGATGAAATAAATAGGAAGTGATACGTTAATACATAGACGATTTAGGATAATTTTTCCGGGCGGTAATGATGTATTTTTTTCAAACATAAACTTTAATCTCTTTTGCAAGTGATTAAGTTCTACCTGTTCTTCGATTCTTTTGGTTTGATTGTACAGTAATATTTTTTGTCTTAGAATTTTTAAGAACCATACCACAAAATATGATTCTGTCAGTTTTTAGTAGGTCTGTGTATAATATAGGTTTATATCGATGGGTCATCATCTCATAGCGGCACTTGACATTTTATTGATATGTCATTTGAAAACAGATTTTTTATATCAAAGCGATCTAATACCGAGAATAAAATACCCTTAGTATCAGGCTTAATGACCGGGACATATATGAATTGATCGTACTATAAGTTCTTATTTTAATTTAATTATGATCCCTAGTAAGCAAATCCATCGACAGATTGATTATTTATATGGACGATTAATCTACTGATTTTTTTTACATCCGGAATGATGCAATATAGTGCAATAACGTGTAAGCTGTCAGTACTTGGCCATTCCATCGCCGACTAAAGGGATTAGCTGCTCAGGCAGGCGTCATTTAAGTAAGATCGGTTTGTACCTTACACATATGAAAAAAACATTTTATATAAATATCTTTAAACAATCTAGCTTTGATATAAAAATAAAAAAAATACTGTATCTGGTAAGTACATTGTAACTTACAGCATTTTAATCTATTAAAGAATTCATTGCAAAGATAAACAGGTATAACCTTACTTTAACAGACTATATATAGCCCACTGCAGGACTATATCCTGCCTCTCCCATAAGGAGGATTTGCCATAATCGCCACGGTTGGCGTGAGGATTGATGATCGCAGTCCTCGGTCGATTAAATTATGGTTTGGTATTATCCTAGATGATTATTTTGCCTCCTGTCTGTAGCCATTGTGGTTTTCAGGATCTTCAGGATACCCAGGTGAAGAAACGGGTGGCAAATTTTTACGCCGATACCACGTATAAAGTCTTGATAGAAATATCTAATTATAATTAGAATTTGTTCGTGATATTTATTTTCAAAACTTGATGTTTCAGTATACAGTGACAGAGATACGAGACACAACACAACACAACTGGACCCGAAAACCAACAATTGCACACCTCGAAAGCGAAGTTTGTCTTTTGTAAATCAATTTGTGGTTGCTTTTTAACTTCAGCGAGAGCGAAACTCCCGCTATTCCGTCGCTAGGCTCTACCACGCTTAACACATACACGATTACCTTAAACAAATTTCGGGAGGGATTTTCGTAAGTAAGAAAAATTTGTTTCTTACTTACGAAAATCCCAATTACAACATCGAGAATAGTGGCCTGGCATGAGAAACTGTCCTGCAATGCTTAGCACACAAGGCAATAGGACTGTTGGACGTATTTAAGCGGTTGCCTGTTTTAGGTATCGTATGTAGTCAAGCTGTCTTCCCAGAGTACAGTACGACGCCTTGAGAGTAGGAAAAAGATTCTTGAAAACCAACGCCAACTCTAGGGCATACGTCCTCAGCACATAGTTATAGATCACTTTCGCGATCTGCGAGTGATAGGCATGCTCCAGATCAGATAGTGGTCTGTCCAGCCATTGAGGGGCTATCTGGTCTCTAGATAGCTGTCTGGGTAAGAAGTCATCAAATGGTCCAACAGGGAAGGTGTATAGCTTTCCACGTCAGGAATCAGCGTCGGCGAAGTTACCAGTTGTGTCAAACCATATGTGCCTAGGCAAAATTGTAAACAGATCTCTATATGGTTATTTGTAACCGATCATACAGAGCAAACTATTCGGCGTAGTGGTCAGAAAAATCGCCGAGAACCACGATCTCTGCGGATAGGATCTGTTGTAGCACGGAATCTGTAGCCATTTGGACATGTTCGAAGAGTTGGTCAGTTACAGTATTATCGCTATGGGACCTGTAAAAGAACGCGTAGGTGCGGGAATGGTCGTCGCTGTTTAAGCGCAGGCAAAGGATGGATGGGTCTATCTACCTTCTAGACTACCGAGGCGTTCAGAATCGCTTTCTGACGTATACACAAACTCCAGCACGTGGTACAAAAGGCTCACCTTTTACCAGGTTGTGCCAATGAAGCTCTCTCAATAATGGGTTGAAACAATTGAAATAAATGATACTCAGTTGTATTGGGTATGTGAGTAGTTATTTTATTTTAAATTTTTTGTAAATATATATATTTAATTCTACGATTTTAAGGTTCGGCAAAAGCAGATTCTGAACTTGAATGAGTGAAAATAAGTGCACAAGCTGAAAAAGTTGTAATTATCGAGCACGACATGCCTTTTAAATCACTACGACTTTCATATTTTAGGCATATACTCGAAGGTAATTGTTTACATACTTATTGTACGATATGTCGCGAACAAAAGGTCTCGTACATAGTGTAGTAGTAAAATAACTGGAGAGAGAAACTTAAAAGTAGGCTAAACTTTTATTGCTCACGTTGAGTTTCAGCGTATTGTTAAGTTGCTGTTCGAAATAACAATATAGAAAACTACTTCAATATGAGTAGAGTAATGATGATTGCAATATATAGATAAGTTCAGTTTAATATCGCTAATTGTTATTGTCAATAGTCAAACACAATGACACAGGCAGGTATTATGCAGGGCAGTAGCGAAAATCAGCGGCGTGGAGAAATAATAATCTTATAGATAGATAAATGTTGCTGGGTATTCAAAACTCATTCTCCGAGATAAGATAATTTTGGAAATATTTGATAGGTTTCAGTTTTACTCAAGGATTTTGAGTTAGATACTTTAAATTATAAATACATTACATAATTATTTTTTCTTACAATTTTAATTTTCAAAGTCATATTTTTACCTTTTTATTTCAACAGTTTCGGAGAGTTTTCGTTGAACTTTGCAAAATTACTAGCTCAACATACACTAATGTTATTAATGTAATGTGGTTTTAGTATTTTATAAATATTTTTGTTATTAAACAATTGTACTAAAATCTTACTAAAAGATGAAAATAATTAAATATAGTCTGTAATTTAATACACAAACGCTTTTAGATCAAATACGCCATTGTTACAGATATTGATAAACAAAGCACGTTTGTATTCCTTCGTGTGTTGAATGTAAATTGGGATTTTCAATATTCAAAGTTTATTTGTTTTGTAACAAATGAAATATTACCCCAGATAATTTTTATTTTTACGAAGAGTATTTGTTTTACTTTTTATTTCAGACATATTCCTTGGGGATTATTTGCACCAGCTTAGGGTTGCAGAATTGTATGAAATATACGTAAATAAATATATAAATAAATATTGCGGAAACCTATTTAGCCACTTTATGAGGATATGCGTCTAGCAACTTTTGAGATTATCAAGGTTTTGACCTTAGTCGGCTTTTTCGAGAGCCATGGGCGACCCCGACTCTGCTACTACACGGCTATGCCCTGGACAAAGACAGGTGTGTTTTACTAGGTGGTAGGCACCTCTGCCTAAGACTCGCCGGGGTTGCTACCACCCTTTTAAATATTTCTACCGTCAATCAGCAGTGCAATGACAGTTGTGTTCAGATTTGAAAGGTATAGGGAGGCCAGACTGTTAGGTATTAATTTTAGTCCTCAGTAACAACGCATCATGACTTTCTTCCATTGAAGTTTCCAGAAGCACTTTCAGCGTAGATCGGACGAAAAATTAATTTTTTTGTTAATGTTTCTTGGTGGGACTCATAATTACTTGAATTATAAATCTTCATATTGGCAAGTACTAGAAATCGTCAAGGTCAAAGGTAGGTGAAGGTTTTAATCGGCTTTTGATAAACGTATCAGAGGAACCTAATAATAATAACAAAAAGCTTTGCTAAATGTTGCAAACTCATATACGATACTCGTAGCTTACTGTATTTCTAAGGTTATTTATTTTCTACATTTTTGTATCATCTGTCTAACAAAAGTAACTTTCTGTTTTTACGATAATAATGTCTTAAATGAGAAAACATGTTAATGGCTACATTGACATGTTTTCACGTTATCAAATATTTCACAAATATCTTATCCTGCAGGGAGTAAGCATATATATATGTCAACGTTAGGCCCACTTACTGTTTATACATGCTTATAAATTATTCCTTTTAAGAGGGCATTGCGCCCAGATGTAAGTTACATGACGCTTTATATAATATTGTGTTAGGAAAATGAATTAAGCAAAAGTATAATTCTTTTACATAGACTTACATAGAAGTGTCTCTACCTTAAATAGTTTCGCGTCGTTAACAGTCATAATAATTTAAAACTATTTACATGCATACAATATTATGATATTTTAAATACGAATGATACTCGTATATAACATATATAATAGCAGTTTATTTTTAATTATGATCTGTTATCTTATTTTTATGAATATGAAATGAAAATTACTTATTCCCCGACGTAAGATATTTTAATTTCGTTTGTCAAAATTTATCATTTTTCTACGACGATTTACAACTTATGACGTGTTGCAATAATATAATTATTTTCTTATTTAATGCATAACCTAGTCAATTAGTTCTTACCTCTATGTTCTTGAACCACGTGGAATTACAGAATAAAATGCTATTTAAAAGGTAATAATAATAAAGTATGTATGTGTATATTAGATTAATTAATTAAGTAGATAAACTATCTTTAACCGCATAAACTAGGGTTTTCATATCTTTGAAATAACAGTCTTGCGTGGCTTCCATAAATAACAAACAATGTTATTAATTACCAACGAAAACGCGAAATACAAATAAATCTTTTGAACGATAATTAAACCTCTTTTATATACTATACATTTTCTTTTTATTGTTGGTTATTATAAAATAATATAACATTAACCCTGGATATGTCTTAATAATATAATTTCGACAGATTCTCGGCGATTTTAATGCCCACCACGCCGATTGGCTCGGTTCTCGCATAACCGATCATGCTGGGAGATCAGTTCACGACTTTACATTAGCATATGGCCTGACAAAACTGGTAACCTCGCCGACGCGGATCCCAGACGTTGAAGGCCATACACCTTCCCTGTTGGACCTTTTGCTGACCTCACACCCGGACAGATATTTGGTCTCAGTCGATGCCTCTCTTGGCTCGTCGGACCACTGTCTGATCCGGAGTGTAGTGCCTATCGCGCGCTGATCCCGAACACGATCTGCGGGTTTTCGCCGTGTGTGGTACTATAGGTCGGCAGATTGGGATGGAATGCGGTCTTTCTTTGCTTCCTACCCATGGTGCCCCATGGGATTACTTCTCGCTGGATGATCCCAACGTCGTTGCAGATTCTGTCATCGATGTGGTACTTCAGGAATGGAACTTTTTATTCCATTCTCTACAGTGCCTGTCGGAGGTAAATCCCAGCCTTGGATTGGTCGCACCTGCAAAATAGCGTCACGCCAAAAGCGGAAGTACCAGCAGGCCTAGGCCGATGCATCGGCGTCTCGGGATGCAAAAACCGGCGCTCTTAAAAACGAGTACAACTCTGCCTCCAGGTCCTTCAAAAGAGTTATCGCTGCGGCAAAGTCAAAGCACATTGGCAGAATTGACGAGAACTAGTTCGCCTCCCACCGAGAACCCGCGCATTCTGGTCTCTCGCCAAGGCTGTCAAGGGGAATTTCTGTCAGCCATCTCTCCCATATCTGCACAAGGAGGATGATTCGCTGGCCCATACTGCAAAAGAGAAAGAAAGATCTCTTGGGCTCTCTTTTTGCATCCAACTCGACTCTTGATGACCGGGGAAACTCTCCACCTACCGTCCCGTGGTGTAAGTGCTCTATACAGGACGTTCAGTTTCTGCAGAACTCAGTGTAAAAGCACTCCGCTCCCTGGACATCCATAAGTCGAGAGGGCCGGACAGCATCCCTCCAATTGTGCTGAGTATGTGTGCCCCTAAGTTATCACCGGTTTTCACCCGTCTTTTCCGGCTTCAGGCGGCGTCTCGGAATCTTGGAATACAGCATTTGTGTATCCGATACCCAAAAAAGGCGACCGCTCTGATCCGTCAAACTACAGGCCTATTGCCATCACCCACTTGTTATCTAAAATAATGGAGTCAGTTATTAACACCCAGCTCCTGAGGTACCTGGAGAAACACCAGCTGATCAGTGACCGACAGTACGGTTTCCGTCGAGGACGTTTTATATATCATTTATTCCTTTTTTAAATATATATACATATTTCATACAATAATATATATTTTAAATAATTCTGTGCGAATTACTCGGAGCGGACGTCGCCCGTGTTACAACTGACAAATTTTATCGTTAACATTTTTATTTTTATTCTCTAATAAACATTTAATTGTTACTGATTTTTCAGCCATACGTGTACTGCGTAAAAGTAATGTTCACTTTGCAAGTTTCACTTCAATTAAGATTTTTATGTATAAGCTTTGCATGGATTTATTCCAAGTACAACTTCGATTTCTCGCCTGACCTATCCAAAAATGTTCAGAAAGGTTTTCGAGCCACATCACTGCACAAAAAAAATATTAAACTAATGTAAATAAGAAAACTACCAGACGATTCGATATATTCACAGTTTCCTCTTAGGATTTTGAATATAAAAAATGTAAATTAAGGTATGTAATGTATGTAAATACCTGATTGGTATTCTTACAAACTAACTAGTTTGTAAAACGTATGTGAGATAGAAACGAAATCTCGTTCATTCGTATAGAGAACGCCGCACTTCAATCATCTCTCTTAGCCCGCGCGTCACATCCTAGACGCTGCCCGTCACCGATCATGAAAATTAAGATCTGGCATGTTGGATATAGTTTTTCATTTCTTGAATAGCCCTCGGGACGAGATAGAATGTTGACGACGCCAATAATTACCAAACTGAAAACAATTTACCAAGAAATACCAATTTTTATCGATACTAAGCGGTTTATCAATCGGAATCTAGAATAAAAATTTAATAAAACAATTTACATTTATTAAATACCAAATTTTCGTGGCTTAAATCGGTTTTAAGTCATATCACACAAATATATTTCTGCAAGGGAAACCCTTAAAATAAGGAAATATACATTAGCACATATGAAAAAATTACATTTATTTCTTACGTCAAATTATGGTTTTTGACATGAAAAATAATTAATAATGTAAACTTCATCAAGGCATAGACGCTGTTCTCAATTTTCTTGGGTAAACTTATTCCAAATTCATAAAACCGTTCCAACTAAATTATTCAACCAGCACACATGCTTCCTTCGGATATTATATTATTAATTCTTCCAGGCGATGTAAGGTGTTCTGTTTTTTGTTACAATTATGATCAAGAATATTAAGGTGAGTCTAGTTTAACCCTTAAATAAAATCAATACTATATCATTAAAATACTCATTTTTATATAGTACCTGTATTTACCCTAAGGATGCGTTTTAAAGTGTTTATTAATAATTTGTATAATAACGTAGCATATTGCATTTATTGCATTGGTCTCGAGTAGCAATTTTTATCTCAGAATGTCTATACATACTTTACTAAATAAATTAAAATATAACCCCTATAAAAACTACTGCAATAAATAATTGACCAGATCAGTAAACTTAGCAATGTATATATCGGATATGTAAGCATTTTGTTACTGAGATGACAGAGACTTCGAGCACGTGTGCAACTTGTATTATGTTCGTTTCAACGTGCCCTCTGCTCAAATGCTCGTTGCTGAATGCGCATTATGCGCAAATGTCGTGGTGAGGCGCACCTTGAGCAATAACTGTTGCTAATGGTTACACCTATATTATGTATCGATTGACGACCGCATGACTTAGTGAGTAGCATACCCGACTGCGGAGCCATGGATTATGGGTTCAAATAAATAATCATCATCGTTATTATCATTCTTTGATGGTGTCGGTTATAAATGTAACGAAGAATAAGATATAAAAATATAAAATATACCCTCTACTTTATTCTGCCTCAATGTAGAAGTTCCACGAGCATTTCGAGAATAAATACTTTTTTTAAAACAAAAAGAAAGAAAAAAACATTTTTACAAACAGCTTTTAGAGAATACAATATTACAGATGAACCGATTCGCGTTGAGACGGTTGACATTTTTTTTTACCTAAGATTGGCTTCATTTTTCTCTCCGAAATTCCCAAGTGACTGTCTGATAACGACAGCTTAATTTCCGGATAAAAATTAACAGGTAGATTATGAGTCAAGGCATACTTGCCTTGAGAGCATTACAGAAAAATATCTTCTTCATTATTTTTATAGTTAAATATTATTAAAATATTAATAAAATGATTTCATCATTCGGTCGCTAGAGTCTCATCTATTAGTCAGTCGGATGTACCGCGTACAGGTAACGTTGATTTGGACTAACAGTAAGTACATTTCTTCATACACAGTTTTTTTTTGGAGTGTCCTATAACATATTCTTCTATGAAATTATAAAAAAAAAGCTGTGTCTATGACGTCTTGAAAATATTTAAAAAAACCTTTTGCTATAAAATATATCCATACCACCGATTTTTTCTAAGTTATTGTCTGTTGGTTTAGGCATCACGCAAAAACTACTGACCCGATTTTGAAGCGGGTAAAAATTTTGAAAAGTGCGATACTTTTAATCACGAAAAAATCCGGGATTAAACAGTACAGGATTAATACGCAAAAAAATATTGAAATGGAAAAGGTTAATATTGTTTGAAAGGGTTTGACTCAAATGAAAACACCAATACTTTTCTAATCCCGGAAAATTCAGAGATCGACCAGAATGTTTTAAATACTCAAAAACCAATAAAATGTTACATTCACTGGTCGGAAGCCTTTGAATAATTAACGTGTCTGTTTATTAAGAAACAACATTACAACTTCCGTACTCATAGATTATAGAAGGATGAAATCGCGGGCAAAAGCTAGTTATATATAAAAAACTTGTGTGAACTAAACTTTTATTGATCGTGTAACTTTTGAACGACTTTTACGATTGAGATTATGTTCACACAATATATTTGTTTTATGGAGACAATGGTTCTTAGCTATGGTAGGATCCGATAGGTGGCGCTGTGGTCGAGTTATTAGTAATTAAGAAATCAAACTTGAAAAACCTATCGGTAAGTGCAGAACAACGTCAAATACTCTTTACTGTCTAATTATATCCATTATACCTCCTTCTGCAAATATGAGGATTTTCCGTCATCGCCACGTTTGTCAGACTGACTGGCGATCGCAGTGCCAAACACCTCGCACTACTGCCCGTCACCACCAGTACAGATGAATGTTCCACATAAGATAATCTAGATTTTAAAGATCTTGTTTTAGAAAACACAGCAGTGGATGTGGAGTTACATAGGAGATGATTATGTTGATTAACAATTTAAATAACTTGCATCGTCAATCAAAGAATTTTATGATAGTCATGCGCTACTCGTCTCGGTTTTTCAGATTCTATTGACATAGCTTGAGGTGCTGGTACGCGTCTATGTCGATTCAAAGGCAATGTACGAGGTGCGTTTATTTACCGTCTCACAAGCTCGTGATACTTTGCGTTCACGCCTTATGGAAATGAAAATGTGTCCACTTTTTCATGACACCTTATCTTTCTGTGCGGTATCTCTTCTTTGTGCTACAATGATGAATTTATGGTATGGTATAAGATGACTCTAACATGTAATGGTTTGAAACACGCAATATTTTTTTGTTTATTTTATTCTCATACTATGGTAACATGACATACAAATTTTAACGCTTGGGTAATACATAATACAATATATTTTCAAATAACACATGTATAAGAGACACGAGATACGGCACAACTGTATCTGGCCCTTCCTCCGGTATTTCACATATGCGTTTCACATTTAATAAGTTAGCGTGAAGTCGATTGACGACCGCCCCACTTAGTGGTTAGCGTACCTAACTGCTTCTTAGGAATCTTGTCACAATGGGTCCAGGGTTCTAATTCCAGCCAACGCCAATCTGGTCGTGTTGTTTTGGGCCCCATATCTCTGACATAGCATCTGACCCTTCTCCGATTTTATCGTATATGTATTACACCGGATCATCATCATCATCATCATCATCATTTCAGCCTATCAGAAGTCCACTGCTGAACATAGGCCTCCCCAAAGATTGCCACGAAGCTCGGTCCTGAGCCACCTGCATCCATCGACTTCCCGCAACACTGCGCCGGTCGTCACTCCATATTGTGGGGGGTCGTCGTACACTGCGTTTGCCTGTACGTGGCTGCCACTCGAGAACCTTTTTTCCCTAACGGTTGTCAGTTCTGCGAGCTATGTGGCCGGCCTATTGCCACTTCAGCTTGCTGATCTTAACGGCTATGTCGGTTACCTTAGTTCTGCTGCGGATATCATCGTTGCAGACTCTACACCGGATATAATACCTCTGTCTTTGCGAGCGAACTTGCGTCACTATAATATCTCCTGCGCAGTTGGCAACTGCTGAAAGTAATCGGTAGTTGGCGCCATAGTCACAATCGGCCAGGAGAACATCATCATCATTATAATACTTTTGACACAAAAATAAACAATGGGTAGATATTCTAAATTAATCGGGCGCTAGAGTCTCGTTTGTTAGATAGCATGGTGCACCGTGTGCATGTGATAGATTGGTATTTGGGAGCTTCTTGCATAATAAATTTTAACAGTGCGCGAAATATACTTAATTTGTTATGAGTATTTAATTTCATTAAAATTAAAGTTGGTTTTTAACTGTCAATCAAAATACAATGTGTAATATTGTGATACTTCTGAAGAACCTTTTTTAATGGTGTTTCGTGCAACGAGAATTATAAAAAATAAATCTATGAATAGTTGATTGTTTGCACATTACACATACACATTATCCAGGAAAATTCTAACTAGCATGAAAATTATAACTATTTCGTCACTGAAATATGGAACTCGTGAACACTAGCGAAGCCAATATTTGAGTATACATTTTCCATACACAATGAATTAAGGTGAGTTAATCTGAAAACAGAGGAAGAAGGGTCTAAATGATCCTTCCTTTTGCCTAGACAAAAATAGAAAGATATGAAAAAAATAATCTTAAGTTCTATTGGAGGAATAGTTTGATCTGTTTTTGATACATCTTGTTCCTCTTTAGTGGCCATTATATCGACAATTGCCTGGCCCTTGTCCACTATGCCTTAAAAATATTTCACAACAATGCCGTATGCAGATACGTGTCGATAAAATTATACCTTGTTCATATCCAATGGATACAGTAGCAGCCTGTAAATGCCCACTGCTCGGCAAAGGTCTCTTCAAATATCTGAAAATGGATTAGGAGCCGGGAAGGGTAAATTATTTATTAGGTGTAGGTTTCCTCACGAAGTTTTCCTTCACCGACGATGACTAAATATCCTTCGCGGTCTGAATTTAGAGGAAATAAGTGCAATTACAACGATGATGAAGAGGAGCTATTCTGACACTGTGTGAAACCTGTGTTTCGTTGTTTTTTTAAGTGTTCTCATTCTAGATAGGGATCTGGGTAGATACCACTCTCTTACCTATATCTGCCACTATCCAGGAGTACAAACACTGTTGTGCTCTGACTTAAATGGTATGGGTAGCATAATTACAGGCTGTGAAGTATCCCATATTAGTCCTCATGGATGTCAACGCCTTCGATTGTTTAACCTCTTTCTATTGAAGTTGTTTGCAGGTGACCATGGGCCGCAGTCGCCACTCACCGTTAGGTGAGCTGTAAGTTCATTTTCATACATACACGCTTACGTTACTTATAACACAAATAGTAAAATCAAAACGATCCGAGGAGTATTTCCGAATAAAAAGTCGAATACATATTCGTGCAATTTTATAAAAGTAAAAGAAATTTCACCTTTCCGCGGTCTCTGAAAAGACGACTAAGTGATGACTTCGAATTTTCTCCCGCTGAAAGCAAAACAAATTCTCACTTATTACTTATTCGTAGTAAATTCTCAAAAGTTTTTTTTTAAAGGAAAGGAGGCAAACGAGCAGGTGACCTGTTGGTAATTACCGATGCCTACGTATACATATCTGCAACATCAGAGTTGCTGCAGTTGCGTTGACGGCTTTAAGGTATATTTGAGGATCGAGAGGTGGATGGGGGAGGAGTAAGGGGGCAGGGGAGGAGGAGTAGTGGGCGCCGGTTACCTAACTCTCTGAACGAAACATAGAAGCACAATATGCGTCTACTTCACGCCGGTATTCTGTAAGGCCGCGGTGGTTCTGCAAATCTAAAATAAGTGATTCTTGTGCCTAACTGTAACTTGCTTTTTTTAAAGACTGTGTTAGAAATTTCCTGTATTTAACTATAAGTATTTTCTAGTAAAGTAAAGGTAGAAAATTCTAAAATCTCTTATATCTAGTTTGCATTGATTCGTTTCATAGAAAATTCATCCAGATATGCAGGAAGCAGCACAATGCACAGCATCACTGGTGCAAGGGTATCGGTATTGCGCTCATCAACCCGCCTGCCTAGTGTAGTGTGTACGGGAAAAGTAAATGCACAGAAGAGCATGGTACTATTTTTACCAAGTTGTTGTAGTAAGAAAAGTAAATAGAAAAGTATAAATATAGTTTTATACATTCCTATTTAAATATCATTGAACAACCCATCGATATTGAGGTGCTGCGGACTTGCACAAAGCGGTTTTTCAGAAAGCAAAAAATCTAGCTAAATATGCCGAATCCAATAGTTATGGGGAGCAGAATCTCTAGTGCGAGAGTACCAGCATTGCTCTTACCAATCAGTCTGTCCAATGTGGGTAATATGGAAAATCTTCTTAATAAATAAGGACTAACGACCGTATACATAATACTGGGGTGGTCAGACATTCTAGACCGTGCAACCCAGAGTTTAATTGTGATAACGTGACTGGTGGTGGTCGTACAGGCAAACGCAGTGTAGGACGACTCCCCACAAGATGGAGTGACGACCTGCGCAGTGTTGCGGGAAGTCGATGGATGCAGGTGGCTCAGGACCGAGCTTCGTGGCAATCTTTGGGGAGGCCTATGTTCAGCAGTGGACTTCAGATAGGCTGAAATGAAGTTGATGATGATGATGACTGGTCGTGGACCTAGTCGTCGTCTTGGTGTCCAAGCCAACGACATAAATTATACGTAAGCTTCAAAATATCTAATTGGACATCTAGCTCCTAAAGCTGATAAAGAAGGATAATCATGAAATATAATAATACTTCACCGTGTGGTGGTTATGTAAGAATTTTTGCCACCTCTTTTCATTTTGTGATAAAAAGAAACCCTATCAATATCTCGAAGCCTCAGATAACATCTATCTAAAGTATGCTCGTCCTTAATTATTATATCGGTTACAAGATGTCTGGTACTGTGTTCGCTAACCCGTCTGCCGAGCGAAGCGATACATGCGTGGCCACTCCACATCTTGACTTGATATAAAAACTATACTTACTATTCTCTTAAAAGAAATAAAAAAGTTGGTAACACATTAAATTGGGTTAACTACTATACTACTGAACTAGCTGGATTAAATATGGCCTGATACCACTCCGAAGCTTATTAAAATTATATATAACATATACAGTGAGAAAAACTTTTAAAAGTTCTAAACTAGCTTAAAAGCTTTCGGCCTGCCATTTTATCTAAGAATCATAACATTTTCATTAAATTAAAACAGAAAAAACAAGAAATCTTAAATAAAGTTAGTTTTAAAATAATTTGAGTGAATCTGAACATAGCTGGGAATGTAACGAGAGGGAATAAACAAGTACCATATTTTTTTAATTAAATGCTAACCTCACCTTCACCTGGTTGATCCTGCTACCTAATCATAGGTTCTGGCGATCGACTAGTGGCGAAAAATTCATAAAAACTTGCTGCACCCAAATCTCACAGACTAGCGAATTAGTAGTGAAAAGAATTCCTTAATGTGAGGTTTTCCTTATAACGATGTAGTGACCAACGAGCGCACGGTCCACCTGATGGCAAGTGACTACTGAAAATTTTTTACAAACCGTATCGGACAACGCTCCAAGAAATGTGTGCATCTTGCTGATTTTCTCGAAGATACCTTTGTTCAACTGTGGACTTCAAAAAGCTGATAAATGCAGTGTGGTTGCGCAGGTGAAGTTTTTTGGAAATAACTGAATTGCATTTGATTTTCGATATATAAGCGGTAATTTAAAAATTAACGAGACGATTTTCTCCTGGCCAACTTAGAGCACGGCGACAACTTCTAAATATTATGCGCAGCTGTCAACTGTGCAGGATATATGACAGGGCGTCAAATGTATGCGTAAACTGAGAGAAGAGTAAGCACTCTTCTATGTAGAGTAGAAAGAATTTTATTGTATTTGTAAAAAGTTTATGATTCAGCTGTCAACAAAAGATTATCTGAAATCGTGAATTGTAATATATATGACTGTTAATACATCAAAAGAATGGGCGAAAATTCAGAAATCTAGAAAAGTTTTTTATTTACGTGAAGTAAAGTGTAGTGGATACGCACGTCATGGAAATCTTACAATATAGAATGAAGAAATACATAAGAAATGCTAAACGCCGATATATCCACGACAATATTAATAATTCGTCGGCAGCTGATGTATGGAAATTCTTAAGATCTCTCGGTTTCGGAAAAGTGCTTTCACTGGATTATGGTTCAGATCTTAAATTGAATAACATTATTGTCATTTTGCCTCGACTTCTTTGTTGGACCCTGCAATCCGGTCTCAAACAATTGTTTCCATAGGTTTAATGCAACCTCCTTCTGTTCCTTTCTTACAATTTTCCCCTGTTAATCAAGACGAAATTATGAAAATTATTCATTCAATCAAATCCAATGCTGTGGGCTGCGATGATATAAGTAAGGTAATGTTATCTATGATCTTTGAGTACCTGCTTCCCGTCATTACTCATATTATAAACTTTTCCCTTGACTCTGGTCAGTACCCTATCCAGTGGAAAAAAGCTTATGTACGACCAATTCCTAAACTCCTTAATCCTGTATTGCCAAATCATTTCCGCCTAATTTCAATTCTCCCTTTTCTATCAAAAGTTTTGGAAGCCTGTGTTCATAAGCAAATTTCTTTATTTGTAGCAAAACATAACCTACTGAATAATTTTCAGACGGGCTTTCGCCCTGGTCACAGCACCACCACTGCACTGATTAAAGGTACTGACGACGTAAGAAAAGCGATTGATGAGCAGAAACAGTGGTGGCGCTTGTTGACTTTTCAAATGCTTTTAACACAGTTGATCATGATATCCTTCTCTCAATCCTTACATTTCTTCGATTTTCATCCCCGGCCTTGGAATGGTTTTCATCCTATCTTCGCGGTCACCAGCAATCAGTCCGATTAGAACAGCAGCTATCTGCATGGGCTGATGTAGAGTTTAATATATACTTTCTCCACTAATGTTTTCTTTATTTATAAATTCTATCACATCAGTTGTCGACTGTTCGTACCATCTGTATGCTGACGATCTTCAGCTCTATATTCATTCAAGCATTAAGGATTTTAACAATGCTATTAACAGACTTAATGATAATCTTGATGCCATCAGAGATTGGTCACACAGATACGGAGTCTCTGTCAATCCATCAAAATGTAATGGTTATTGCAAGTGCAGTAGTGCAAGAATGCTCGCAAGGGTGGATTATGGAAGTCTTGCTCCTGTTCTCTATAACGGCCTTATCACCCCATACTGTCATTCCATGAAAAACCTTGGTTTACATCTGGACCACACTATGACTTGGAGTTTACACATCAGTGAAACCAACCGTTAAGTCGTTGCCACTTTGCGCTCTCTTTATCGTCTCAAGAATTTCCTACCCTTGATAACCAAACTCTTACTGGCCCATTTACTTATTCTACCCATTATCGAATATGCAGATGTGTGTTACCCAGATCCACCCCAATATTTTCTTTCTAAAATGGAGCGCCTTCTCAATAACTGCATAAGATTTATTTTCGGTTTGCGTAAGTATGACCATATTTCCTTCTATCGTTCAAAGCTAAAATGGCTTTCTATTCACCAAAGGCGTAGCTCCAGAATCTTATCAGTACTTCATTCCGTTTTAAACGATGCAAACTCTCCTTCGTATCTTAAGGATAACTTCAATTTTCTTTATTCGAGTCATAACCGATTGCCTCGAACTTCAAACAGCTTGAAGGTCAGTGTTCCACAACATAGTACTGGTTTCTTTCCTTCTTCTTTCACCGTACAAGCCACTCTTCTCTGGAACGCTCTCCCCGGTGATATCAAGAAAGCTCCGAATAAAAACTCCTTCAAAACCCTGCTCCGTCGTCACTATCTGAAGGCAAATGCCATCTAAGATTTTCCTCTCCATATTTAATTTGTTTATGTATGTATTATATGTTTATGTATAGTGTATTATGTATGTTATAAATATGTAAGTATTATAAGGGTTATATATTTAATATTTATATTTATTATTTATTTTGAACCTGCCAACATGTTTTCTTTCTCACCCAGGGTTGACTGTTAGAGAATGCCAAAAGGCATTAAGTCCGCCCATTGTATTCCTTTCTTTTTTAGGGACGCAATAAAGAATAAATAAATAAATATAGAATGAGAAGCATTGTTTATATTATTTTAAACATGATAGAGCCAAGCGGCGGCTTTGGTTGCTGCTCGAATGGGCAGGCTCGAGCGGGTTAGTACCACGGTCTCGCAGAATACCGGCGTGAAGTAGAGACATCTTATATTTCTGTGTTTCGTTCGGTGAGTGAGATATGCGGAGGCCCACTCCCTCTCCCCATTCCCCTCCTCATCTCCCAAATACCCTTAAAGGCCGTCAACGCACCTGCAGCACCTCTGGTGATGCAGATGTACGTGGGCGACGATAATTACTTACCATCGGGTAAACCGCATGCTCGTTTGCCGCCTTTTCCATAAAAAAATCTTTATATTATAATTATTATATTTATAATTATAAATATATAAAAGACCACTGATTATAAGAATAAACTTAACAAACTTCAACTTTCATTCTATTTTTATATTATTTAAGAATGGCACAAAGCGTATTATAATGTGTCAAACTGCATTAATGAGAAAACTTTACTGAAAGTTAATGGACCAAGGAAACGATGCAAAATAACTTTTCCCTTCTCGACCATTAATTGAATAACTTGTGACCGTTATGCCAATATTAACATACAATGAAGGGTTGTAATAATAATTATGCTATAAATTAGTAACAAAAACGAAGGAGCTTTTGTAAATCTAAAAAATTAAAAATCCATGAAAGCTTTATTGTCATGAGGAATAAAAAGCAGTTTACCGTTATAAAAATTATGCGAAATATTTTCTAAAGCTTGCTGGTATTATCAAAGCTAAATGCTGGACAATGTCAACTGATATTAATTTCCTTATCATACTAGCTTGTGGCAGCAATTTCATCCACGCATCTATGAGTACGGTGTCGTTTCATTTAGCATGTTGTTTCTAAATAAATAGACACGTTAATTAATAGGCTTCCAAACTATTGTAAATGTTACTTTCATTGTCCTACTTCTGAAAGTCTATGTTGTGAACCGTAGTAGGTAAACCTGTTGAAATTTTCACTGAATATGTGTTATTGTGGAGGATGAGAGATGTATCGCAGTTTTCATTATCGCAGAAATAACTTTAATGTACAGCTTTACGACAATTTCAAAATAATATAGAATTTTGATTTATTTCAATGAATTAGTACTTAGAAAGTGGAATTCCACTTGTAGTTCTGTGCAATTAGCAAATTACTAAATTGTATAAATGCATATTTACATTTTCGGTGCAAACTAGCGAACCGCGTCGGTCTTCAGATATGTAATATAATAAACCAAATGTTCCACATTTCATACAAGCCTTCCTTATGAAATGTTATAAATAAAGGTGAGGGCCGCGATGAAATCCACTTAAAAGTTAAGAAATTAGAAGCAAATACACAGACAAACAACACAAAGAGCGTGGTAGCCTAGTGGTTAGGCAGCACGATTTAATTTCATAGAGCACGAGTGACCTGGATTCGATCCCTGGTGCGTTTACTACTACAATTGTTAATGGCAATTTACCATGTGATCGAGGATGAAAGAAAACATAGTAAACAAACCTGCACTGAATGCTACCTTTACTTTACTTTTTTAATTTTAAACTAAGTAAAATACCTGATGTTGTTCGTCAATTTGCGGTAAAGGTAAAATAGTAATCGTAGTTTTGTTTCTCAGATTTATATAAACTATAACTACAGTATTTGTAATCCCTAATGCCTTTAATTTCTCATTGGGTAGGCAGAGGGACCAATACTTCAAACAATACAACACACAATAATGTCTTTTCATAAATAATAACTATAAAATTTCAAATGTTTCATAGATACGATACGTGAAAGGCGACTAGAAAAAAGACTAACTTCAAATACTTTTCTTTGAGGAAGCGAATGCTATGAATAGATTATTTTAAAATAGCATGTCACTACGCTTTATCTAATCAAAGTAAATGTAGTAAGTTAAACTTTTATTAGGGAAAGAAAGGTTTGGTGGAAGTTCTATTGTAATGAGTCATATAAAGACTAATGAAACTAGAAGGGTAAAAAAAAGAAGAGGTAGTAAAACTTAGAACGCTAAGTAATGCAATACGTGCTACCATTTTTAACGACCTCATATCTATAAAACGATCCGCAGTTAAGATTTACGAGTATAACTGTTTGAGTATTCATAACCTTTCTTAAACCAAGTTATATGTATAAGTTGTAGCACCGATGGTTATTCTAACAGAAAATGATTATCGTGATGTTACATAAATTACTAAAATTATTATTTACGAAAACGTGCAGCGCATTGTATACATATGTGATATAGGCGAAGGATGAAAAAAATATTATGTTTTTTGTATTGTAAGATCTAGACTATACTATACAGTATAGCATGCTAGGAAAAAAAATTAGTATTAACTGGCTTTTATTGTATTATTAGCAAACCAAAAATTGTCAAGACTTAGCTTCCCCGTTCAAATCCATTAAACATGGAAAAGCACTGTAGCGGACGAAATTAAATCAATTAAAACATCGACGTTTATTGTGGTTTATTTGCAGTGTAGCCACATCGTAGGTAATTAAGTAAAATTTATACAGTTTTAAGTATAAATATAAAACTTGTGAAACGTCATTGCAAGATATTGTTATGTATGACAAATGTTTGTGTATAAGTAAGTTAGGTCCCATTCCCTAGATGTGGTAAAAGTGTACAAAGTGATGTTGAACCAAAACTCTTTAGCTTCCGACAGATGGCGGAGTACGAATTTTGAAACATTTCAGACCACAAATACGAGGATCCGTGAAGAGCAGCAGCATCTAGGGCGCGAGGTGTTTGACATTGAAACGTCTTCATTTGCACGTGTATGAGAGAATATGATTCACTTTTTCGTATGGATTTTGAAATTACAGAACTGTACCAGCTTTTTCTGATCACGGAAAATCAACCAATGTCAAATAATACTGAAATAGAAGAACGGTAAAGGGTCCTATGTCTGTGTCGTTTAGATGTTGTTAACATTTTCGTTGTCAACGAATTCAACCAACCCCGTACGGAATTCAGTCATTTGTCTGTGTTGTTTGTTTTGATGGATATTTATATCCCGTTACAAATGCTATCGTCTATCGCATGTCAGCGTACTTACTAAATTTTTTTTTTCCAAAATAACCTGTGTTTTGTTGTCGAAAAAAGCAATTTTGTTGCGTGGAGTATTCTTCTATAACCATTGTTTTAATAATCACTGTCCGGTTTTTCCGATGAGGCGGGCTAATAATAAAACTAATAATTTTCAGGCTATGTGTGCCTTCTAAATACATATGTTTTATCTACTTTAAAGGTATAACTATAAAATATCCTTCAATACTTTTATTTAATTTATTTCAGCCCATGGCCGTGACTTTATTGCTCAATAAAGTAACGTTTTATTAAATGGAAACCCATTTCATATAAATTTCTTGTGAGTTTTGTTACAGGTTTTATTGTTCAAATGATTAAACTTTTTGCACGTACACATTTTATAGCTTAAATTAATAGATTCCTTATTTATTTTTCTGATTGCAATGTGGTAGAGGTGTAAGTTACTTAGTTTCGCCCTCTCATTATAAATGAAAAAAATCAATTATAGGAACAATCTTAGCGTCATTGACAGAAATTCTATATCCGACCAGACCGGGGTAACGTCGGGGCGTCTAAGATACGAAGTATCTGGTACTATGCCAACCATGCAATTACCGCAAATTCTCCAAATTTGCAAAACATTTTTACTCTAACAGGTTGTTGTGGCAGGGGGTTTAGTAGCGTTGCTCGATAAAGGAACCCACAGTGAGTCGGTTTTAAGTAGTGCTTCGGCCCGGGTGGCAGCTTCGAGTGCAGGTGGCTGTTTCGAAAGGGCTTAGCAAACCCATTTTTAATACGTGTTGCAAGTTGGTGGATTATTTTAGAAAGTATCGCGGTGTTGCAAGGCTTCAATCTCTCTGCCCTCTGCAACTCATATTTCTTATTTGTATCTACCAGACAACTCCTTTCATTTTTATGTAAACAATAATTAAGAATACAAAACTATGCTTTTGTTCAACAATTCTAATATTCAGATTGATTAATGTTTTTTATGTATTTATTACCCCCTCTTACAATGGTTGAATCTAGTTTAGGAAATAATATCCGAGTGCGCCTTGAAGTGCGCCTTAATAACAGGATGAAACGAAGCATTATCGAAGGAAATTAAATAGACCCGTTGTTTAATTCTTACGCTAACGTATCACTTTATTTTTTTCTTAACTGTACACTACTAAAAATGAGCTTCTCCCACTGGTATGGTTAGCTATATTTGTCACGAAAGGTAGAATTGTTGGTGATCGTAGGTCGCAGGGATTTTCAAACTATTTTGGGTAAAAGACCCCAAATGAACTGATAACGGCAAACGAGCAAGCGGTTCACCTGATGGTAAGTCATTACCGTCGCCCACATGTATCCGTAACACCATAGATGCTGCAGGTGCGTTGCCGGTCTTTAAGGATATTTGGGAGATGGGAGGGAAGAGGAGGGGAATAAGGAGGGGGTGTGGGCCTCCGGTTACCTCACTCACCGAACGAAACGCTGAAGCACAGATGCCTCTACTTCACGCCGGTATTCTGCGTGGCTGTGGTACCAATCCGGTCGAGCCGGCCCATTCAAGCAGCAGCTAAAGCCGCCGCTTGGCTCTACCATGCTTAAAATCTCTAGTTTTTTTCCTATTGATAGAAAATATTTACCAATTTAAAAACTTTTCGGTTGGCTAAGTGACTAAACTTAACATCATTTTCTCATCACCTCCGAGTCATCTTGTTTTCGCAAAAATACTACATATGAAGATGAAACACAGGCAAATTTCCTTCTTTATGTTTTTTTTCAATCGCTTATATATTGCAGCTGAACCGAGATACTCTATCCACTACTGGTCTCACTGAAAATCAGCGCCAAGGCTGTTATTACAGCTGCGGCAATAGTTGAGTGAAGTCCTTTTCACGGCAACGTTGCAGCACAGATAAAACGTGGCAAAGACAGCATTCAAATTTTATAGCATTTTTTTTGTTTTCTTCACTTTGCTTAGTTTTAATTTTTGTTTTTATTTTTGTTAAGTTTTGAATTTATTTCTTTTTCTCTTTCATAAGCAAGGTGTTGTACTTGTGTCGTGAATAAACGCTTTTTATTTCTTTTTTTTATTTCTTTCATCAAAATTTAACAAAATAAATAAATATAAAATTCAGTAAATATCAAGTGTAATTAATAATTATTAATACAAATTACGTATTTTTTTTTAAAAATTACAATGATACTTCCTAGTGAAATATCAGTCATTCAAAGAGGTAATGAACCTTTCCTGATACGGCTAAAATTAGTACTAGGAATTCTGTAGTAAATTATAAAAGCTTAGAATATAAAAAAAATATGACGCAAGAAAAAAGCTCGGATAGCTTTTATATACATAGAATTTTTAAGATGTAATTTTCCACATGCATGAGTCCTAAGCGCATAGCCCAGCAAAGTAGCGAGCTGGACTTGTACCTTGAGGCTTTTATAGTTTTTAATGCGATTAAAATTTAAAGGCCAATAACATTAAATGCACATTTTTTTAATTATTCTGTATTATTACATTCGTACATGAACTAAGGATCTAGGATAAGGAAGGAACTAAGAGTTCTGAAATATGTTTCATATAATGTACATACTACCTTGTTGAGGAATGGAAAATTTTGAGCCATGGCTTAGTGGAGGGAACGTGTTCGGGAATGGGAGGGTCAATTATGGGTGCTAAGTTTGAATCACTGGGGGTTGATTTTCCGGTCTGGATGTATTGTGTTTTACCCGTGTATTTAACACTGCATCTAACTCTTTCTACGATCGTATTGCATAAGCTTTTTATAAGATAAGGGAACACGAATTAGTGTTGCGTTTAATTTTTTTTTCTGAAACATCGACTCTCTAGGAAGTCTGTAGTTTGTGATCATATTCTAGGTCTCCCCAACCATTAAATCAGATTTCATACACCACAAATCCTCGCAAAAGAACACCGATAGGAATCGGTGTTCTCCTAGGTAGGAGCCAAGGATGATTCGCAAGGTTATAGAAAATAAAACATCCTAATTTAAATAGAGAGGATGGCTGGGTGCTACCACCGCTGTAATAAATAAAATAAAATCTAAAACCAAGCCAAAACTGTACAATCTCAACTGTGATCACATTCTGCATAGATCGGACTAAAGCCTGAGTTTACTGTTACATTAGGACGTCTAACGAGTCAGTACCCCCGTGACCACAGGTGCTGAAAGCAGAGGGAACACAAAACAAAAATAAAACGCGATGAAATCCATAAATAACAGTTTAATTTCAAATGTGTAATGTTTGTGTAAATACAAGAAATCGTTACATTAGGCCGTTACATTTAAAAAGTGTTTTCGTATTTTATAAGTAAAAAGTTGCAGTAAAATTTCTTTGGTTGTATTTTTTTGATTTTGGCTGGTAGATAGTAGTAGTAGAAATAGATGAAATTTTAAAAACAGATAAATAAAAAATAAAAATAGTTTCCCGCCATTTATATTGTTTTTCTGTCCGCCAAAATGAGTGAAGTTGTATTACAAAAAAGGGAAACATGCCACACAAGGCGCGAAAAAAAATTGTGACGTTTATGGACTTAACGCGGCGTAAGTAAGAGTAGCACAAAATTGGTTCAAGCGTTTTCAGTCCGGGAATTTTGATGTCAAAGATGAAGCTCGCTCTGGTTGACCTGTTGTGGGTAATTCGATGCTATTTTGAAAAACGTGCAGCAAGATCAGCGATATTAGTAGTTGCGACGCAGCTCTTCAGGTAGGAGTTGACCACAAAATAGATTTGACCACTGAAAGAAACCTGAATGAATCGTGTATTCAACGATTTTCCGATTCTCTATTAAAAAGTAATGAAACCTAACCGTTTTTGAAAAGATAGAACACTGAGGATGAAAAGTGGATTACCTTCGAGAAGTACGTGCGAAAAAGATCACAGTCATAGGGCACTCAAGCTTCACAGACTACAGCGAAACCCGGATTGACTCGCAATAAGGTGATGCTGTGTGTATAGTGGGATTGGAAGGGCATCGCTCATTATGAGCTATTACCGCCGGCCAAAACCATCGATTACGATCTCTACTGCCAATAGAGAGACTTAAGCAAGGAATAGAGAAAAAATACTGAAATTGATCAACAGAAAAGGTGTGGTTTATCATCATGATAACGCCAGACCACACACATGTTTAGCAACTCAGCAAATATTGAAAGATCTTGGTTGGAAATTATTAATGCATCATAGTGGCCTTGTACCCTTAGATCTTTGCCGGTTTCGGTATCTTCAGAATTCTTTTGGGAGTCTTAAGCTACATCAAGAGAGGACTGTCAAAACTTCTTGTCGCAGTTGGCACATATATGTTATAATCAAATGTAAATAAACTATGATAAAAAATATAAGTGTATACGAAATGACTTTTCAGCGACCTCTTCTTAATTACACATTTCTGTCATGGTATATTGTAAGGTGTACACACGCGCACACATACACATACACCCACACACAAAAGATGTTTTATTAAGAAGTTAATATTAAAAAAAAAGATATTGTTTTCCAAGATTTTTCCTCGCATAATTTTATTGTTATAGTAGCACTAATTTGGGAGGGAGGACTGATCCCTGATATACATTTCTAGTTCAGAAATTAACAATTACATGTATTTATTGTATCAATAAAAATTATTATTTTTATATTTGTGTATTTATAGTTTTCGTCTGGCTGGGTAATATTTTAATACATACAAGATACATAAAATACGATAACATTATTATATTATAACCAAAATACTTAAAATACAGTAAATAAATAAATAACATCCGACCAGACGGAAACCTTCAGCAGGGGAGACCAAATAGTCGAGGGTTAGGGGAAAAGCGAAAGAAATCGGCCGACGATGCGGACGGTATCTAAGAGCACTGCCTTCTGCATTTGTGCTCGCAGCGATCCTTCACGAAGTTCCAGCCGCCTCAGACATTCTTATTGGCTGACTGGGATTAAACCCTTCGCAGAGACATATTATTATTATAGTACAATTGATAACTGAAGGAACTTTGGAGAACATCATCAATTTCATCACACGAAAACTTAAAAAGTAAAAGCAGTAGAAGGTTTTTCAATTTTATACGCCTTGTTAGTCTTACGAATAATTCCTGTTAAATAGTTCTCCAAGAACAATAAAAGCTAATTGGCGGGGTAGCAGTTACGAAAAGAACGATTATGTGGCGTTGAAATTGCGTTACTGACCTATTTCAAACGACCTAATCCGTGAATTTTCCCTTGAGATTTGTACTGGGGCACGAACCCTAGGTTTTTCATGAAATTATCGTACACGCCTATTATTAAGATATTAAATTAATTAACTAGTTTACGCCTGCTTTGGATTGGAGATTTTTGTTAAATGCTCTTTTGATATATAACTATGACATTGAGTTATTTAAGAAAAATAATGTTTTACAAATTACAGTGGAGGTGAACGAAACTCTTTGTTAGGTAAATAAAGAAGCCTTTTCACTGATTGTAATGCAAGCTAATTTTTTTTAATAAAAATTTAAAAATAAACACAGGGTATAAACACGAACTTCTGCTACAGTCGGATGTGTCAAAGAACCATCCTAAATTTATAAGACCTGATATTTCTAGACTGCTCGCAGTGAAAAACGTTACATCTCTCTGACCATGTGTCGTATGTACCGGAAAATGGAATTACACGGGCACAAATTTCTGTTTAAGTTGGATAGATGTCAAAGGACCATCATAAGAAATATGATCAGTTTACAACTTTTTCAGAAAGCCTGTGACATTTCGCAAGAAACTGGATTTTAGCTCAAAAAATAAACCGCATTAGTTTGTAGAATGAAAAATGTCATCCCCTTTCATAGTTGCATATCAAAAATTATGATTGCTACACTCCAATCTGAGTATATTTTGTTGTTGTTTTACAACCTTTGCGGTACAAGGGAGAAAAAATTACCTTTTTATCCATGTCAAACTTTCATATGCTGCACCTTGTTGATAAACAAACGTTGCTGTGGCGCTTCCATGCACCTCTAGCTTTCGGGATTAAAAACTTTCTAACCATGAGTATCGTAAAAGGTAATTTGCAAGTACCTACTTTTAGTTAAACATTACGTGAAAGACATGCAACCTAACATGTTTTGATGATGTACCCATTGTTTTATGTGGGTGCTCTAACTACCCACATTTAAAAACTCTGTTGGTAGACAATTTAAAGAGTTGACACATCTGCCTACCACTTGAGTGATTATAGATTAGAAAGAGGTAGTGTGTGTTGTTGTAATTTATGAATTTTATTCTTCAACAGACTACAATTTCGTTGCTGGAATCCGCTGCTTTACATGAAACACTATGCTGGCCTGGTGCGTTACCGGTACCTTCTTACTAGATTTGCTGTATCCCGTAATCTCATAGATTAAATATTTGATTTTATGACATCAACATAAAAAGTTAATGTGTTTCCAACAATATTTAAAATCTCACCACCATTCATGCGTAACTGTATATATAATATTGTGATTGGATACGCCTAGAGTTAAAAAAACTGATAAAATTTGCTACAAAAGAATTTATATTGGGTAATAAAGAAGAAAAATGATGTTCTTTAGTATTTATATCCATTTCATGCTGCATAGAGTACGCAGTAAAAAAGAATAAAAGCACGACTTAATAAACGGTTTACTTAACATAATAAAAGAGACTAAGAAAATGTTGGTTGCCTTAAAAGTATTCGCGTTGACTGTATTGTAAGAAAACACATTAGGACGAGGGTACGGGTTTTTACGCCTGAATTATTACGCTATTAGCCTTCAAGTTAATACGCTTCATAAACCAAGAAACAAAACTGGTGACCGCGTTTTTTTATTTAATACTAGCTAACAGCGCCGGTTTTGCACGGCCAGACCCGTGTATGTATAAACTAAATGTATAAACTTTATATATGAAAGATAGAAAGAAAGAAATAAAAAAGAAAAGTACTTTATTCATTGCCACAACTCAAGTAACACATAATGAAACTTAAATAACATAACAAAAAAATATGTAAACCTTTCTCGTAAAATTTTCTAAATGATGGTGAAAACCGCTTTGAAATCTACTTAGAAGTTTAGAAGTTATAAGCAAATACACAAACGCGGATGTAGTCTTAGTTTTATAATATTGTGCGAGATTGAAGATGAAATGTAGGGAAGTTTACAAAAACAAATTAAAATAAATACATTAACTTAATTACTAATTATACTAATAATAGTAGCGGCATATTTACAATTGTTTGTCGAACTAGATAAGTACTACCACAACTCTTTATCATTAATATAATTAAATTTTATTATATATACGTGTACCTCATATAAAAAAAAATACTTTTATATTTTGATATTCTAGTTTATATTTATTGCTTAATTGAAAATGTCTCTAATGTCTGTCTCAGGGAATGGGGATTCAAGTTTACGTACATACATAATATTTTCGTGAATATATTGCGAACGAAAAGTTACAATTTCAATTTATTCAAATATTCTTTAAGAGAATGCGCAAATTATGTATAGCACGCACGGCTCTACATTGCAGTATAAAAATAGTATTTGCATCAGCCGCATGTAAAATAGCATATCATTACGCTGTGAAAGTAACTAAAGTGAAATATTTGAGCACTGGCTACACCAGTCAGTTAACGTATTTTCCTAAAAGCATTTCTGTATGAGGTTTGCAATCAATTATGATCTTTAAAAATACTGTCCTATCGATATACTCAAATACATGGAAAATAACCATATTAGGTATCAGAGCCGTGGCAGGTGGTCAGGACACTCGCTTTAGTTTCAAAGAGCGCGAGTGAACTTGGTTCGAACCCCGGTGCCGGCACCACTGAAATTGTTAATAATGATTTTAATTGGTGTATTTACCACGTGCTCAGCGGTGAAGAAAAACATCGAGAGGAAACCTGCATGTCTTAAAAATAATAAAAATATTATTTCGAGGATATGTGAATCCCGCCAACAAGCACTGGAGCAACGTGGCGGGCTCTTGCCGGTTCCGTAATTTCCTTTATGTAATATTAGGTACTATATAAGTTAATACTGACATAATAACAAAATACTATAAAAATTATGAAAGTAATTTACATATTAAAATCAAAAAAATGCGTGTTCAATTTAAATATTCAAGCCAATCTAGCAATTGTTTCATATTTTGGAAAACATTGCACGTACTTATTCCTTCGAACGTTGAATTTAAATATAAGTTTTCAACTATCGAAGATTATTTATTTCACCGTAAGTGATTTACTGTCTAAGTTGTTTTTAATTTCTGAATACTGTGTGTGAAACCATGAGCTGAATACATCACACAATCTCGTTTCGTGACTGTCGAAACGGTTGACTAATGGTCAATTTCGGTGTTCTATCCTCTGCTGATTTTACTTACTAAAGACATTCAACATCTGTATGGTGTTTTTGTCAAATATCTTTCTTGGGTAAGCAAAACGGGTTGTAGGTTAGATAATGAAATCATGC
Organism: Bhutanitis thaidina; assembly: GCA_029286595.1. Classification (NCBI taxonomy): domain Eukaryota; kingdom Metazoa; phylum Arthropoda; class Insecta; order Lepidoptera; family Papilionidae; genus Bhutanitis; species Bhutanitis thaidina. Next base: position 8,735,044 of record JAGSMS010000022.1, read on the forward strand.
AAATGAGAAATGCGAGAAAATTTAAAGTAGGAAATAACCATTTCACTAACGCCAGCCATATGTAAAGCCAGGCAGCAGATTCTAAGGATTTTTGTTACTGAAATCCACTTGTCAAAGAAAATTAAAAATATCTTTCAGATCTGGTCATGCCAACAATTTCTACTAGCTGATTATGACGGAATAGCTTAAAAATAATACCAGAAAACAAGAAGTACTATATTGGACGTTACAAAACACACGGATCAAAATGATAAGACTGTTTAATCTAATGATAATCAATAAAAATTAAATTTACCAGTTATCAGTACAAACTATGTATGGATTCTGGCCGCAAATGTTCTATTTTACTGTTGGTATTCCACATTTTAAGCAGTAACTACTACTTACGTACAAGTGTACATAAAGAGGACTTCTACATGGTTAAATTTTAGATAACGTTTTATTTCATAATAATTTTATAGTAGGTGATAAAATTCCAGCATTTATCTCTATTTATGATCTACAAGGCTTATTATTATTTCATTATTTATGATGTATACCCTGCCGAATTATGAGAAAAGTGGGTTTTCGCTTCGAGACAATCTTTATTTATTACGCTATAAATTTTAGCTAAAGAAATTAAGATGCTACCACAAAGTTTAATAAAATAAATCTTTTTTCTATTAGGTAATATTTTCGTATTCAAAATAAATAAATATGTAAGCGCTCACGGCTGTCACTCAGAAGGTTATGTAGAGATAACAGATTACCATTACATAAAAGAAATTTATTTTTGCATAAACTGATCATGTTATTTAACTTAAGCTATTTAAGTATATATATTACATCAGCCTATTTTGCCCACTGCTGAACATAGGTCTCTGCAAGAAGGCGCCTGAAAAATCTGTCAAACATTTATTGGAAGGTTTGCCCATACTCACCACATTAGCGGGTTGGTGAGCGTAGTGCCAATACCCTCGCACTTGTGTGATGATGACGCTCCCCATCAATAACTAGTCTGGCCATAACTAATGTTCAGTATAAAAAAGATATTTTTATTTTCTTTTTGGATTGGAAAATGCGTTTATTATGCAAGAAACTTCAATCGTTTTGCAGCCATTTCGTATATTATTTTTTGCAGTGATTGTTAAATTATGTTATAAAGTGAGGCGTTTAAAACAAACAGAATGGCATTGATTGCATTGTACATAGCAGGTATAGAGCCGTAAGTAATTTTTAAGCCGCTTCAAAAACTACGCATTAGCGGTATGTTTGTGTATCATATCATCGGCAGGTACATCAACAATTCCTCTGTCGAATACCATTAAAGATCATGGCGACCCCGTGTCGTATAAAATTTCAATTTTACAATATTAAAGAACGTAATTTCTTAAAATATAATTTTAAAAGGTTAATAAATTTTAAGCCAAAATAATTTTAAAGATTTTTGCATACTTTCATCAGTCTCGTAACTAATTAAATTAATTATATCTGAAATGAAATAACTTCGTCTATCGGAATAAAAACGTAAATGAAAACAGAATTTAACCATAGGCTATTTGAAAACAGATAAATCCCCCAAGTAGTTTTGGCTGAGTGACATTAAAAATTCGTTCTGTAATAAGACAAGGTAAGCCTTTAGTGAGTAAATCGTGATTGCTAATAAAAGTTACTTTTAAAGTAAATATTGTTTAATAAAATACTCAAATGATTTAAAAGAGTTCGTTGCTATACAGTGCAGCTGGAAGTATTGGCTCCTCGGGCTACACCCGGACGGTTTATATGCATACGTTATGGCAGTGGTGGCACCCAAATCTTTTAGATTATGCTTATATTTCTATTAAGGATTAATAAATACTAAGTTTTTAATGAAATATTGTCTTTTTATATTTACTTACGTTTTGCTGTTATTTCTTTTTTTTTTTGCTTGACCTGACCTGTCCTTGACCCCGCGGGAGTAGCTATGCGTTGGGTATTTTTCCATGTATAAAGATAAAAACTCGACATTTTGATAGATCGCGTGGTATAAACTCGAACACTATCAAGTTATCTTGGAAAAAATGTTCGATTCTACCGCTTTGTATTGTTCATTAAGTAATTCTTCTCGGAATAAGTAATAATTATTCCTTAATTTACAGTTTTTCAAGTCTAGTGAGGACAGTGAATAAAATTCAAAAAATAAGAAAAATATTAACTCACGGAATGGTTTTATTTTTTCGAATTATTTTGTAGATAATAACTTCCAAGTTTCTTATTTTATCACTTAAGCATCACGAAAAAGTTTAAGATAGAGATATAAGTGCGAAGGAAAACGAAAATTAGCGCAACTTTACATCAATTTTATGTTCAACATCTTAAATTTTTAGTTTATGGTAGTAACAGATGAAGTATTATTTAAGGTACACTAGTTTTAAGCTAAGTGTATTGGATGAGGAACCTAACAATATAATTTTTGATAACAAACATATAACCTTTATTAGCGAAACTTTTTGGAAAAATCACAGTATTTAAAGACATTGTTTCTATAAAACACAAGATTAGTAGTAAACATAATGCGATCTGAACTCATATCATCATAATGTGTAACATTTTTATTACTTAGACCTCCGCTTTATTTATTACTTAGACATACAAAAAACATACAAAAATACCAGAATGGCTGCTTGGCATGAAATTTGCATTGGCGTTTTTTCATGGATTTTCCAATAAAAATTGCATGGCACAGCTATATTTGATGCGCTGTAGCCAGTCAAGCCCAAGTTCGAGGAACCGGATTTAGGTTAACGATACCAAAGAGTATTGGGTTGCCTATTTGACTTCAACAAATATTAAATTACAGATTTATACAAAAAAGCAAGTTACTCGTGAAAGTCAAAGCGAAAGCCAAGCGTCCTCAAAGATTTTTCTTCAGTTTCCTGAGGCATGTCAATTGCTTTGAACAATTAGTCGTCTAGAAAATTCTCTTCCTCAATGTTAAGTATGAAAGATGTTTTTCAAATATAATGCTTTAAAATACTGCTTATAATTGCATTGTATACAATACAACAAATTAAAAAAAATATCGTTATAATTTAGAACGGTTTTCAAAATAATAACACAATGTTATAAAAATATTTCTATAAGAAACTTTTTCTAGTTTTACATGATTTTAATAAATTAATTTCCTGAATTGGTTTCATTGCAATATAGTCGATAAAATATTAAGCTTTATATGTATGTATGGAGCCATACGCTCTTTGTAAATAAACTTTCCTCTCCTATAGATAGAACATTACGGGTGGCAATACTCGTGACTGTGCTTGCTCCTGAAGATCGCCAGAGATATTCAAGGCCCTCTCCTCGATCGCATTTTACAACGCCCACGGAAAGTGTCACATTTTCTTCCACTGCCTCGCTGTGGAAATAATATATAATTAAATATATGGATAACATTTCTAAAAATTACTATAAAATATTATTTATTTTCAACTTAAAAAATAGAAAGAAAGAAATAAGTAATCTAAGACATATATACATTTTTTTAAGGACGGTATTGTCCTGATGGTAATTGGATATTGCAGCCCATGGACATCTGTAAATAATTTCACTCATAGATTGACACATGCGTTGTTACCACTGAGGACTAAGATCGATGGCTTTACAGCCGTAATTATACTGGGTTCTATGACATTAGAAACCGGAACACAACTGTGGTTATGCCGCTGATTGGAGGCAGAAATGAGCACGAGGGTAGTACCTACCCAGATAAACAATTTCGACAGCAACAAATTCGTGTCCAGGATAGATTTTATATGTGGTACAACAGCTGGCGTTCCGCAAGGTGTTATCTCTCTGTTTGCAGTCCCCAGTTTTTTTATGGGAAAACTTGCAAGCGGCTCACCTGATGGTAAGTAATTACCTTGGCCCACATACATCTGCAACGCCAGAGGAACTGCAGGTACATTGCCGGCCTTTTAGTGTATTTGGGCGATGGAAGGGAGGATGAGGAGGGGATGGGGTGGGGGAGTGGGCCTCCGGCTACCACACTCACCGAACGAAACGCAGAAGCATAAGATGTCTCTACTTCACGCCGGTATTCTGGGAGGCCGGCCAATCCGGTCGAACCGAAGTTCCCAAATATCTTCTCTCACACAGACATGCAGATTATCTCCAGATTAATGTACAAATCTCTGTGGAGAATCTTCCAAACAATATCAACATATTTTAGGCGTGTATTTTCGAGTGGAGTCGAATAATGATTGAGATAATGAAATGGTCGCTAAATTCATATTTATATGTATTAGAAAAGATAATAATTATGAAATGTTTTTATTACTGTGTTTACTTATTCGATTTTATTAATACGTAAGATTAACGGGACAATTAAAATTAAAAAGAAAATTTCGTAAAATCGGCTTGGGATAAATAAAACTAAAGTAAAATCTAGATTTACCTGTAGTCCAGTGCTCGCTAAAAAAACTATTTTTATGTACTCTTAACAAAAGCCTAATACACTTCTAATACTTTAATTATTCGGGTTTGTCAAAATTAGTATGAAATATTTAGAGAATTATATTGCATAATAGTAATACTTAGTACTTACATAATAATTAATCCAATTCAACTCGAGTATACCTTATCTGTTCCTGTCAAATATATACATCAAGATACTGTAAGCCCCTTTTGTATAGTTTTGATCAGAATTAATAATTAAAAACTACACACTTGAAATTAAACTATTATTTACGGGTTTTTTCGCGTTTAAATATGTTTTTATACTCCCGATGTTTCGATTGCTTTACAGCAGTGGTGGTCACGGGGCGACCGAGGTGATAGACGTCTAGATGTAATAGTCAGCTTTTGCCAGGATTTGTGGTCTATCAAATCTGATGTAATGGTTGGGGCGATCAAGGATATGATCACAGACTGCAGACTTCCTAGAGCGTCGGTGTTTCACGTCAGCTATGTGTTCTTTTACGCGGGTCCTTACAGATCTTTTAGTTTGCTTTATGTAAGTGAGAACACATTTAAAATCAAGCTTGTACACTCCTGCATCTTGTAAAGGGATATTGCACTTGGCAGATGGTAAAAATTTACTTACCTTTTTCGCTGGCTTGATAATCTTTTTTTAGAAGTCTTCTTCAAGATATAGTCAATCTTGTCCGTAAAGCTTCTGATATACGGTAATACAGCAAGTACTCGCTCGACTGTGTCCAGCTTCACTCGCTCACTGTGACGGAGGCACGGAACCCGAAGCTTGTTGTCAAGTGTTTACTGTCACAGATACCTCCTGCTCTCTGAAACAAAGATTTACCAACAGTAGCTAAATAAGATGGTTGGTGGTGAGATTCACCATTTAGATATCTGTTTGTGTGGGTCTTTTTCCTATCCTAAAAGCTAAAGAGTTATTTGCCTCTACTTCGTAAATTGAATTTGGGAGTTTATGGAATTTAGGTGATTTAGAAAAGCAGTAATTTTGTCTGATGATAAAATTGTGAAAGTATCATCTACATACCTCTAGTAGGATCTTGGATTGACGGGACTAGTATAAAGGGCTTTCTCTTCAAAGTCTTCCATGAATATATCGGCGACCATGGCCCATCGCCACACCACCTACTTGCTTATAAAATTCTTCCTTCCACAACTTATAACCAGATGTGAGTCAATGTCTAAGTAATTCTGCATATTCCATTGTCATGTTATTCTCTGCTAGCTTCCTAGTTACAATTGAGATGCAGTCTTCAATGGGTAAGCATGTGAATAGTGACTGTATATCAAAACTGACCATAGTTTCAGTGTCAGTAAGACGTAGGCATTTTATCTCACTGACTAAATAGTATGTACCCTTTGTGTGTGCTCTTGTATGATGCCCTCTGAGTGGTGAAAGAATTTTTGCCAAATGTTGACCCAATCTATAGGTTTTCGTCGGGAATATAAAATCATAATTAAACGCGATAAAATCCGTAAATAATAGTTTAATTTCAAAAGTGTCTCTAGTCCAAGTTATTTAATAACTTAAACACCTCAGCCCTTTGTGACTATGGGTACACACAAAATGCCGGAAATTAATAAATTAAATAAAACCTGATAAAATCCGACTTCATATTGAAACTTCTTTAAACTGCAAACTACTATAACTTTATCTAATTGTATCATACATATGTCAAGAATAAAAATAATTTATTATTATTAGATTTAATTTCTCAAATAATTCTCTATATATTACAATTAATTGAATACAGTTTCACCCGCATTACAAAACGGTAGAAGATTGTGAGAAATATGACGTTTGGCAAACGAAATTTGAATTTTATATGTCAAATAAAGATATTTCATTCATTCATACAAGCTATTCCAAAAACTAATCAGCTACGTGGCTCAGCGGTTAAAAATTACCCGCAAATTCTGTTCCTATGTTCATCAGAACAGCAGTTCTTATGTTCGAAAGTTTGTTCTTGTTTACCATATCGCTATTGTTCTCACCAATCCGTAATGATATCAGCGTTATTTATATTACAATAAATACGATTAAATTAAATGACCTTTACTTTTAAAAAACAAAAGTCAATAGTATGTAAACAAAAAAAGGTGCTGTTAAAAATGAACAATACCTGCAATTGGGTCGCGATGCTATCATGCAGTTCTGTTTTATCTGGATCATGTAGTCATTATAATAAAAATATTGCAGGTTGCTCTACCTACTGATATTTAGAGCATGTCTCAATGTAGTCCATTGTTTTCATTTTTACTTGTGTTATTATTTTCCTATTATATATACCTATATACGTATAGGTATATAAATAAAACCACACAAACAAGTACTCTTGTCCGCTTCGATGGCTTCGACAACTTTTGAATATACAGAAAGACACTCACTCGTCTTCGCCTTCTCGAGTACCCTATGAAACGCTTTTGAGATAAAATTGGAGGAAGGATCACATGTCACGGACACAATTTATGAATATATAACACGCGAAAACCAATAATTTGTGATTTGATCGAATATTGATTTCCACTCGAACTCCAACACGGAATCCAAATAGTCTTTAGCATTATTTCATAAATTAGTAAGATAATTCATACATCATATTAACTTACGACCACGAATGATTGGCGTATTTGCTGACTCATGTGTGATGGATTAAAGATGCCAGATGCAGTATGTTTTCCTGAAAATACGAAGAATACGAGAACGTATCTTGTCGTAAACCTTTATATCAGTTATGAGAAGCTAAAAACGGCGTCAAGCAAACGTCGTTTTTGCTTCTTAAGTAAACACTTTAAGAGATTATAATTAGCACAGTTGACAACTGACGATTATCCGGAAATTATTACGATTGTTGAAATCGTCCTGGAAGAAGTCATCATTATATATAACTTTTGCATTGTTATTCCACTCATATATTCTTATATAATTACTGTACTTCTGGGCATAGGCATTTCTATGAATGCCCCAACTAAAGCGTGCATCCCAAGTATGCAAGATTTGGCCATTCTCACCACGCTGGGTATGCAGGTTGGAGAGCGCAGTGCCGTTACCCGGACCAGCACTAATCAGTGTAACTTAGTGATTTCTTGTATTTATGCGAACACTACGCATTTGAAGTAAAACTATAATTATTATAAGATTTAATACGCGATCATTATATACGAGATAAAATCTGTAAATAATAGTTTCATTTCAAATCTGTGGAATATTTCGCCATTAGATGATGGGTTTCATCCATTAATCAGCAAGGTGGACATCAAATTCTGGAACCTCATATATATATTAACACTAAGTACACTTGCATAAATAACTATATTCGGATATACGAACGAAATATCCACTATATTTCATCAAAGAAGGTCAAGTATTTTAGATAAAAATAATAAACCTCTTTTTGCTTTGATGAATATTAAAGTGTTATCGTGTACAAATAAACATGAAGTAAGAGTAGTTAAAGAATATAGGAATGCATATTTTAAATTTTTTCAGTGATTTACTTTTAAAAATACCGCAGAGGCGCGAAAGTCATTAAATGAAGAGTAATTTACATCTCAAAAGAGCAAAAGTACGATTATAATAAAGTTTTCGTACCTAAAGGATAAAGTTTTATGCATAAAATATACCGAGTGCTTTATCATTGTAATTAAATTAATATTTCTATACTACCAATATATAGAAAAACTCGTCTTGAATTAATACGGAATTATACATATTATTACCATCATTCATCATCACATGAGATTATAGTTGGTACGCTACATAACATAAATCGCTCCATTATCTTTTTATGTCTCCCACATTGTACTTATCGCCACGCTCGGCAGGCGGGTTACGAATCGCAGTATCAGACACCTCGCACTTTTGCGGATCCCTTCATCAGCCTGGATAATTTAGATCGGTCATATTTGAAATTATTATTCCGCCATCTGTAATAAGTCCCGAGATTTTTGTGACTTTTATGACACCCATGGGAAGACATGTAGTTGTTAAATTATAATGTCAATGTGCAATCGTAGACTTGTATTTCTCCAAATTAAAATATTTTTAATTTTTTATTAAAAACCCCAAAATAGGTAGATAACTGAACGCTCTGGCGATATAATTTCATAGCTGATGATGTGGAGTAACAAATCAAAAAGATGGTCGCAGCTCGAGCTCTGAAATGAAATCGAACATGTATTGTTAACGAAAATGATTTGACGTTATCACGTCCCTTTCATGATTGAATTTCCTTTGAAATATATCAATACACATTTTTATGTGGAACTTTCGTAATAGTATGTATTTGATTTTAAATGTAAGTATCATATTGTGATGAAAATAATAAAAAATTCTCAGTTAAAATTATGAAGCATGTGAAGATATATGTATCTCAGAAAAGGTGAAACGTTAATAATTGTCTCTGTCAGGTGTTTATTTATATTCTTCATAACGAAGAAATCTTTGTGTGTGATAGAATCTGCAACGATGATATCCGCACCAAAACTAGGGCAACCGACATAGCATTGAAGATAAGCAGAGTGACAATGGGTCGGACGTAAATGATAAGAAGAAATTTACATTCCTAAGAAGAAATATACGTGTTGAAGAATTTTATTAGTGAAAAAGTTGCAGTTACGCATCACTACCGTGCCTGGCTTATTCCTCAATATAGTGTCCACACCCGTATTTAAGCGAGCAACATATTAAGTAGTCCACCGAAAACTGGTCTTTTGAGAGCAATTTTACAGGTGTCAAGGCCGAGACCATTTAAAAATAGTCTGTTCCCTTCCATCCCAATCAGAACTGAAGACCGTCAAAGTCACGAGTATGACTCTTTGTTGACACAATGTTGAGACAAACGGAGAGTTGGTTGTTAGAATACTTCGGTGAATGTTTGGACATCGTGTTCTGTTCTAAAATTACCTGCAATCGAATGGAATATAATAAGTGAACTGCAACTGCTACTTTTCGATTTTCAGGTTTCGCATCGCAAAAGTACGAATGTCATAAGATCGTCTTCCATAGTAAATTTGACTAACTTACTAAAAACGGTAAAAACAAAAGTATATAACAATTCTAATATTTACAATTTAATGTAGGTAGACATGGACTACGAATTTCCTCTCTGCGCGATATTGGCACGACTTTTGAGTTTCGTCTATTTTCATCAACCTTTTCATGCTGTCTCATCGGTTTAGGGTACTCTTAATGTGAAAGTACTAAAGAACGACTTTCATTTCATTGACGGACGTTCAACGCGGGCAACCTTTTTCATCTCTTCAACCCATACTAGTTATTATATATTTTTTTCCTCAATATCACTTTTAAACGCCGAATTTATGTCAACATACTTCCTCGATTGTAGATTTTACATTTACTTTCACTCCCAGTCGATCTCTTATTTCATTGTTCATTACTCTGCAGCATAAATACAAATCACACATAATTTCTAATTTTCACAAACTGCTTCCTGTACTCTCTTTTTGGGTACTAGCAGACATTCTTCTCCTATTTGCAGTTTCTTGTTTTATCACATACATTACAACAGAAACAGACAACTTCTTTGTCTTTTTAATTTGACATTCTTTTCACAAAATTTACTATTGCATATAAAGTGTCATACTCTCCATTGATCAGCACGATATGTGACAAAAATGTTAATTTGATTTAAGCAGATGAATAATAATGTAGCATGGAGGAGTGTAATGTAATGTAAGAATTGTTAAGTAGGTGGTGGAGAAATTAAATAGCTGTTGATTCATTCGAGTATAAACATATATAAATTGCGATTCGTTTATTTTTATCTCCGGCTTTCTAATACCCACCACGTATACCTTCGCACAGGAACTCGCTCGTGAGACAGGATTATTACAAGAATTTTAAAAAAGTTAATTTATAATTTTACAACTACAATTTCCAGAGTGAAAATATGTAATTATCATAAAGTTTTGAAGATACTTGGCTTACCTACGATGTCCGGCGCAAGGGTGTAAGTCGGACGACTGGTAGTAATGTTATGACTGTGGCAGAGTGCTTCGCGTGCAGGTGACGTTAATATTTGGGAAAAATGTGTATTACCCCTTACGTGTAATTATGGCCTAAATCAGGGATTCCCAAACTATTTTGGGCCAAAGACCCCTTTTTCAAAATGATCTTATATATGATACCCATAGACCACCATAGCCAAATGACTTTAAAAATCCTATCTCTAATTTTTTTCCTGTTGATACAAAATACCAATTTATAAACTTTGCGGTTGGTTAAGTGACTAAACTTGACATCATTCTCTCATCAAAATTTATCAAAATAAATAGAAATAAAATTCAGTAAATATCAAGTGTAATTAATAATTATTAATACAAATTACGCAATTTTTTGTTAAAACTACAAAATGATACTTCATACTAAAATATTAGCCATAACTAGTTGGTTCACGTATCACAATCTATACAGTATCTTGAAAGTTTCAAATAAGAACTTGTATTAAATAATAGGGGACGATTTTTAGACCCCGTCTACCCCCATAGTCAGTTTTCGTTTATGTCGATCCCTGGGAAACCAGTATCGACCCCCAGGGGTCCCTGCTCTAAATCAACTTGATTTAAATAAAAATGCATTTAATAATTAATGATCGTCTAAACTTAATCAAACCACTATGTTCTTGTCATTTCATACGCGAACTACAAATCTTTTATTAATTGCACATCATTTGTTAAAATTGATTATGAGTTAGTTTTTTCAGTAATAAAAATATAAACTTAAAGACACAAAATTACACAACCAAAGATATCGCATAAAGAACTTTGATCCATGTTACGTTACTATTTCAAAGTTCTCGTATTCCTTTACCCTAACAATAGACTTTCTGTTGTATGCAACACATCACGAGTTAAAAACTATCAGCGTGTTCAAAACAAGCCGACACGGGGATGATCCGTCGACCGATAGTAAGGACCCAAGGTTGCACGCGCGGTATGGTGCGAAGAAGGTGGTGGAGAGCTTTTGCTCCACCAACTTATCGAGTAGCGCCCGTTAAAGGTCAACGCCATCAGATTAGTATGCAAGAGCATTCGCGCAGTTTATCGCGATGGCAAGGAACGGAAAAGGATTTAGCCGTTATTAGTCCGGTATAACTTGTTCGACCCCGCGGTGTAGGACTATTCAATGGAAGATTTTTTCAAGGAAATAAAAAGACGTTTTTTCTAGTTGTTGCTAGCAACTGCTTTTGATTAATACGTAGTGAAATTAATATGAGTCAGCCAAGCTGCCTATGACATTATATAAGTAAATTTTCTGTAAAGTAGACACTACACAATTTTAAAAGATAAAGGCAAAAATTAATAAAACTTTATAGGATATATTAATACGATATATTGATTATGAATCTTGAATGTTGTTTTTCCATAAGTAAAGAAATATACTTTTCAATGAACACCTGCGTAATACAGGTTAATTACAACAATAATTTCGCCGAGCTTCAAACTCGTATTGAGTTGCAGACTTAGTTACAAGTTGATTACAGACATTATTACGTTATCCTTCTAAATTCAAGTCGAAGATTAACTTAAGACGAAATTATTAAGAGCTTGTCATGTATACAGTTTGTGTGACAATAATGAGTATTAATTTTCTTTAATTTTGAATGTCTTTATGAAAATTTGGTTTCCGTAGACGCAAAAGTATTTTTTTTATACAGTTACTGAGGACCAGAAAATACATACACTAGTAGATACTTTATATCGCAGTTTGCCTACACCAGTGTAAACTTGGAAAAAGAATGTCTAAATATGTTTCACTTTGCAATGATACTTCCGGTGTAAAGTTACTCAAAGTCGTTCCGGTGTAAAATTACTAAAAGCCACGTGGAAATTGGGGTTCCAGTTACGTAGTAGTAAATACTTAATCTGTGGTTTTAGTCGATACAAGCCCGAAATAAGCCATTTTTGAGCCCGCGAGAGCCAGTATGTTTTAGTTATTTCCCTTCCTACAGGAATAAAGTTCATCATAAACAGTTATTTGTCCTTTAAAGCATCCATTTAATAAAAATATAATTTTCCGCCTTCAGATAAAACACTGTACTGGTTCGTAGCACAACAATATCGAGGGAATGAAATCCATTCGTCAGTCGGATTATTCAATGATTAAATAGGAATTGATAAAAGTGAATTTTTACTTTATAAGTATTTAGCATTTGAAAGTTCACTGCTGCCCATAAGCCATTTCATAAAAGCATCAACAAAAATCGGCATGCCATGCTCTATGTAAGAGAACAGTAATTGTATGTGTATGTGTGTACGTTTATTTAAAAAAAAACTGAATTATTAAGCAACACATTTATATTTATATTCATTATACTAAAATATTTGTACCTTTCATTAAGGGGATTCCATAAAAACGTAGTATACACGATAGCCCTCACGATGGAGTGACGACCTGCATTGTATGTATTTCAGGAAATCGATGGAAGCACATGGCAGCACTGTGCTTTGTGGCAATTTTTGGACAAAACCTATGTTCAGTAGTGGACTTCTGACTGCCAGTCATTACTAATGATGATGACGATGATTACAGCCTGTCATAAGCAACCCCCAGTTTCGAAGACCGGATCACTGCCAACGAGGCTAACAGGCCGAGGGGCTATGAGAAATAAATAAGTAAAAACATTTTTATTATAAAAAACCTTGACACTTAAAATAGCAGATGACACACTTTCTGCAACGTACAAAGACTGAGTTTGTAGCGATTAAGAGTAATCCTTTAAGCCGGTGAAATTACTTCTCTAATTAAGCTTGCGTAGATTCACTGAATGTGTTCAAAAATAATCATTTATTTTATTTTGATGGAAAAGAGAAGTGGTTAAACGATTTTATATCAAAAAATGTCTCCCCACATTTTTTGATATAAAATCCACCACAACCACAACCATATTAGCCTGTCTTTGCGAGGCAAAAAGGATGACAAAAATGAGAACAAGCATTATTGTCATCAAATAAATGAATGAATGAATGAATATACTCATTATTGTACATCACAAACCAAAAGTACAGAAAACATTATAAAAAGGAAGTAAATTAGGAGGTACAATTTGGCGGTCTTATCGCTGCATAGTGATCTCTTTCAGGCAACTAAAGGCGTAGAGGAACAATGCTACTGATACGAGGTAGGTGGTGCAACATAAATATACATACAATACAACTAAAACTAGTATACAAAATAAAATTAAAAATTAAAATCATTAATAGATATGAATGTATGAATGAATTTTGGTAAATTTATATAAATAAGTTATTAAAATCCTGAAACACACTAAAAACAGTAAATACAATATAAATATAATTGTAGTAGTTATTCCTCCCGACGTTGCCCGAGAGATTGACACTAATCATGCTCTTTTAGTAATTTTTAAAGGCGACAATGGATCTATAACAACGGACGGATATTCAGCGGCAGGGCATTCCAGCCTGAAATGTAAATTACTTGTTAAAAAGGAAGTTTTGTGAGTGAGCATCTTTAAAATGAACTTTTTCGAAAAATTAAGTACTTTCCCTGGTAGCCTTTATCCTTTAAGTAAGGAAGAACATCACACACACTAGAGACGAGAGCAAAATTGAGAAATATATTTGCGCTATCAAAATATAAACCGAATGCTAGTGTTGACAAACTAGCATTAGCATAATAGCATAATCAATGACTGGAAGTAGAAGAGTCTGTACGAGCATAATTTTTGTAGGAACGGGAAGAAGTGATCGAAGGCGACGCAAAGAGCTAAGAGCGGCAAAAACTTTCCTATTGACTTCATTAATTTGGCGTGTCAACCTTAAGGTGCTGTCAAGGTAAATGCCCAGGTTTTTAACATTATCTCAGTAATGTATAACAACTCCATATTCTATGGATTCAATAATCGTAAAATTAAGCTCTGGCTACCAATAAATATTACTGGTGACTTTTTGGGATTGAGATTACGGCCGTATGATTTACACCACACAAGAATAAGAGGGCCTGCCGGTAGATTCTCAGGGTCGATTCCCGAGACAAAAATATTTTATTTATATATGTATTTTTTATATAACTGGACATCATCCGTATACATGTGGTAGTAAAGAGATATTTTATGAGTGATTGAATTAATGAAAATAGAAAAGAGTAATGGTGACAACACATAACCTTGCTGCTCGCCAGCAGAAATAGTATATGTTGTTCACAGAAAGAAATTTTTCATAAAATTATTTTTAAATTTGTTACAAAAAATAAATTGAAATTAACATAACATCGACGCCGACATCAGTTTTTATATACAAAACAATTCGACGATTAGTTGAATTAAAAAAAATTGTACACAACTGGAAAATATTTTTTATCATCGACCGTATGGGTTTAGAAGTACACACATGAAATTTCAATATCTTTTTCTCTATCTCACTTTGATGTCGAGATAAGGGTAGTCCCACAGGATTTAAAAATGTTATATTTTGGTAGTTGTACTATTGTACTATGTATTATTAAGTAATCTTTCAAATAGTGAAGAATATTACAGTGGCGACGAGTTTTAAATTTTTCTGTTTTAATATTAACTATTTTTGTGTGTTAATCTAATATTAGATTAAAGATATATAAAATGTCAGAGTGACTTTTCGTCTAATAATAATATTTTGTTCAAGGATGAAAAACTAGTAGCTCTCAAAGTGAATGTGCGAGGTATTACGCTCAGTATGGAGGTTGGTTTTGGAAGCGGAGTGTCAGCGCTGCTCGGGATCCTGTGGCATAGATATTTTTCGCTAGACGTATCGCTCGGTTAGTCTAATACAACTTTACGTACATACAATGGGTCACTCTTATATATACTGGGAGTTGTAAGTTACCAGCCACATACATGCAACAATGTAACACACGACATACATTTTTATGTTGTAGATAGTGGTCCCGTTCCCTTGCCAGGCTGGGACTTTAAGTCAAAACTAAATTTTGCTCTGATTGCACTGCATTATTGTTCCTTAGGGAATGAACAGTTTATTTCAGAGTAATGTAAGTAATGTTATTTTCCGGTAAACTCAGCACGTTCAGTAAATAGAAAATAATATTACATTTAAAATAAGGCGATAGAGACCCCTAAATTTTCTAAGGCGGTCTGTGTCTTTTGCACTTAGATATAAAGTTAACTAGGACTTGGAGCGATTAGGGATTGAATAGAGCCTATACTGGAACCAGTTTCTTATTCAGAGTATGCATCACCGATTGTTGATGTACTAAAGAAATATTTACGGCGATTATTCTATGACGATCAACAGGCGTTAATTATAGACTCCTATCCGTTACTCAAAATTAGTGAGTTATTCGCATTACGGTTGTAGATATATCAGATTCTACTGGAATAAAGCGTCACAAGAGTTATACATCAATAAATACACATAAAGGCCTCTTTGTTTACACGAAATTAGTTTTCGTTATGACGAATGCGCCAGATTTGTTCCAGCGAGTTATGGTACAACTTCTGCGTGTAGTGTTTTCTTGACAACGTTTTAATCGCGGCTCCCGAGTTACACTGAAAATGTTATTTTTTTCATAATATAATAGTACTTAGGTTACTGACCAAACTGGTCAATAATGAACCCTTGAAAAAAAAATGCAGATAAAGTGAAAGCTATCTCACAAGTCAAAGTTTGCAAGAACGTATAGCAGCTAAAATCCTTTTTAGGGATAGTTAACTTTCATCGTAGCTTTATACCGCATGCGTCGATTATTCTCGAGCTTTTCAAGGATTTATTAAGGAAATATGTAACGTGGACATGGCGTGCGGAACGTCAAAAATCATTCGATGTTATCAAAAGCAAGCGGAGTTCGTGTAGCGTGTTAACGAAATTCGACCCGCGCCAGCAGTTGGGGCTGACTGTGGTCGCGGCGCCCGTCGGGCTGGATGCGCTGCTCGCCGTGCGCTACCGAACAGGCGCCGAACGTTTCATCAGCCACGCTTCCCAGGTACTAGGAATAAGCGAGCGTGGTTGAAATGAAGAGTAAAAGAAAGAATTTATGATCATCAGTAACCATTTCTTTATAGGACAGACCATAAAACCCTATTGTCTATTTTTTCACCGGTTAAGGAGTTCCTTAGATGACTGTAGCCGGGCTGCAACGTCATGCTTTATTCCTTGCCTCTTTCAATTACAAAATCGAGTTTATTAAGTTACACCTATATGACATTCACAATTGCATATATATTTAAAAGTTGTTTTTCTTATTGGAACGACTGATTGAATTGAAGTGTATCTTGTGTGTTCTATATTTTCTGTAAACACTCTTTTACCGTGCAATATTGTTAAAAATCAGAAGAAGATTTAAAATTTAACGAAATTAGAAAAGGTGCCAAAGCGATACATTTAACTTGCCTGGCGTTTAATTATACATTATACAGATAACACAATATACTAAAGAGAACACGACACAGAAAAGTATAAAGAAATGGATTGGATATGCAAACCGACAGCAACACAGCCCAATTACGTGACCTGAGTGTAAATGCTGAATGACGAATGTACTCTTTTACTGTCCAACCGCTCGTTTTACATTACACGGACGAGACATTCTACTGTCATTCTACCCACTATCTTCAAAACTACCCCCCATGTCTTCCATTATTTCAGTGTAATGATAACGCTCAATTAATTATCTATTAATAATGTATATATAAATCAATGTAAATCTGTTTTACTTATAGACTCCAATACCACAAGATCGATTGAGCTCAAATTTAATAAATATTACTGATGAGGTTTATAAAAAAAAAGTTGCGTAAATCGCGTCACGTTGAAAAGTCGATAATAATGGAGTCCCGTAGATTCTTTAACGTGACGGGGTTCAGCTATAGAGAATAAAGTAATTTCAACCAATTTGGTTGTTTCTTTCGGATTTTATAAAAAGTGGCTACGTTAGTATTTTTTTATACAAAGTAATAATTTTTAAATAATACTATCGCATTATTTTTTACAACTGGATATATCCCCTTCTAACAAAAATTTGCTTGCCCTATAGAAAATTTGCCTATGCATACTAGCCCATGTGCCGATATCCTCACACAATTGCTTCTAAATATTGAGTGCATCGAATACAGCTTAGATTAACATTTGGAGAAAAATGTTAGTATTTTTCTAAGTTTTACTTTTTCAATTCCCGATGTTTTGCTTCACGCTTAAGGGTGTTTAACATCCTGGTGTCATTGTTAACCTGCCCGAGTTCCTACCTGTGTATTCACCAACCTTCAGCATTTAAATTATTAATTTTGATCTGATCTGCGCAGAGAGTGTTTACAGGGTCTAAATTGTCTGCATTGGTATGCTTGACTAGGGATTCAACTTTATTCATATCAGGATCCCTAGCCAGGCTGATTGCACCCAGCTGTCTATATATATCTTTTCCATTAAAAAAAGGTTGTTTTTTTTTAAATTGCAATAGCCTCGCTAATCATCCTTGGAAGGAATCAGTGTCTTTTCTCTAGGGGCGATCTGGAATATGCTTCTTAGAGTGTCGATGTTTCACGACAGCTACATGTTCTTTTACGCGGATTTAAACCGATCCTATAGTTAGCTCCAAATTATAGAGACTACCTTCACAATCAAGCTTGAACAGTTGTGAGGCTTGTGGATATATTGCACTTGATAGATGGTAAAAAATTACTAATATTATTTTGGCGCCTTAAAAACATTTTTTTTGGAAGCCTGTTTTAATATGTTGCCAATCTTATCTATGAATACTCTTGCATATAGATAGCAATAAAGCAGGCATCCGCTTGACTGCGGCCGGTCTCAATCAGGCACTGTGACGTAGGTACGGAACCCGAAGCTTTTGGTCATGCAACATTTGCTTGACATACTGAAGCTTGACGGCCAGGTGTTTCTTGTACAGATCTCTCCTGCTATCTGAAACAAAGATTTTGCGACGGCAGCTAACTGTAACTGATTGTGAGATTCACTGTTTAAATATCTGTCAGTTTGGGTTTTCTTTCTATACACAGCATGACTTAAGGTGTTATTAGGATTTTATTACTAATACAACTAGGAAGCTAAGGAGTTTGGAAGATAGGATTTGCCTCTTCAATGAAATGTGAATTTTGGTAATAATGAAGTAAAGATGATTAAAGAAGGCAAGATACTTTGTCCGATTGCAAAATTTGTAACATAATATTATCTATTATTACAATAATAAAACTCTATATCTATATGATAATAAAACACTAAGAGCTATTCTCTTATTCGCTGGGTTTAAGTCTGGCCCGACATAACCGGTCACTGCCTTCAGTGACAAGAATGTGGTACACATTTTCTCGCCCCTTAGCAACTATCAACTTTCCGCAACAATGTGCAGATCTCCGGTCTATATTGTGAAGGGTCATCCTACACACTACGTCCTACGTACGTTGCTTACACGACTCTCAGAGTTGCTTGCTGATTCTTATTCTTCGAATATCCCAACGTTTCCGCGGATGTCGTCGTTGCAGATTCTATAACGCATAGAAAAATCGGGCATAGCCCTATTCATAGCCCGTATTTGGATGATGCCTACAATTTTTATCGAAAGTGTGTGTCCTAACTAGCAACAAGCTTTGCCTCACCCGTCTTAGATAACTGGCGTGAATTCGAGTTGTTGTTGTTGTAACCATACTTGAAGAGCCTGTATAGTCCACTGAAGGACATAGCCCTCTCTCATAAGGAGGATTTGCTATATAATCGCCACGCTCTTATTTTTGGTCTGGTATTTTTCGAGATGGTTGTCCCGACCTCTGTCGGTAGTCTTTACGATTTTTAAGGCTTTTCCCCTAGTCGCCTCTTACGGGAAGAAATGGGGTCGCAGATTCTTACGCCAATACCACGCAGTAACCGATACCAAACGACAAGTATGTTTGCAGTTGTAAAATACTAAGTAAATAAACAAAATATATTTGAATTATCACATCTTCACATAGCATACTTGTAATTTTTAATTTTTCGACGATCTTTAATTTAAATATCTATTTATGACATGAATGGCATTGAGAAGCGTGCTTTTCAGTGACCCTTAGTTTAAAAAGTTTTAATTACAAAAAGTACTAAAAGACGTATCAAAGGCTTTTATGTATTGACTGAGCGCTGGGATATCTGTTGATTAAAGTATGTAGATCACGTTTTAACGTAACGCCTACTCACGAATTCCCATTTTCATTTGATAAAGTTGTAAAATATTTTTAAATTACGCATCTGCATCAATTCTTATTAAAAAATATTTATTTAGCACCAACAACATAATTTAAATGAATATAATAAATAGTACATTAAAATTATTTGAAAAACTATGTTAATGCTACAGTATATAAATCAGCTCTTATCTTCTAATACTGGGGCGGTTAGAGGTCTACGTTTAACCCACTTTTGACCATAGCTTATTGCGACAAAGTGACAGGTGGTGAACTTGTTGCTATCTTAGTGTGAAGATTAACTATACAAATAGTAAGTTTCGAAAACTCTGTGGTATGTAACATTGGTACATGAGTCTTTGGATTCGGTGGCAGATCTCATTACCATTCAGCTTGTGGTTGTTGTAGTGGCAAATATTGACATATATGCATGTTCCTTTAAAATATTATCAAAACTCTGGAGACAACAAGTATGGAATATTTGACAGGACGCGGGATATAATTGGGCAGGAATACAGAGAATATGTTATGCTCAAGACCTTCGAAAAACAGTTGATAGGTCCTTCAATAAGCCTACATTCACAGATTGAGATGTCCTTAATCCTTAGTTTAGCCAAATGAACTGTGCAAGTAATGATCAAAGCGGAGACGACAAACAGTTGTGGTATATGTAAACTTTATAAAGGTAGCGAGACTGAAAAAATCAGAGATTTAAGGGGATAATAATTTGGACATTGGCATAGCGTTTGATTTTTGATAATTAACATGCCAAATAACTTGCCATGAAGATTTTAAGCTGAGGTTTGTTATTATTTAATGGAAATTCTTAATTTTAGTTTTAAACTTGCTAGGGCACGATTATTTGAAGGCAGCTAAGATAGTCTATAGTCGAAAACATGAGCTTTTTTTCAAGCTATTGGATTCTGCATATCGGATAGATGCTGACTCGCCTTTAAATACAGATGATTCAGATGAAGAGTACAATGGGCGGCCCCATCACTAACAGCGATCTATTCCAGGCAACATATGAATGGATAAAAACTGTAAACTAAAACATGATTTATTAAGACGGCGGTATACATAAAATTGAAATGAAACAAAACTATAAACTACATATACTAGAGATATATATACTAAGTATATACATAGATAAAATAACCCAACAACAATATACATTTTTGAACATCGCTAAAAATGGTATCCAGGATATCTCGAGGAGGAACAGGACGAAACTTCCACTCATAATATTGTTCTAACTAAAAGTGGACATGGCCTAGCTCTTTGGTATAACATAAACACTGGAACATGTTTTGTGATATGGATGAATAACATCACCGTGTTAGCTTGCGCTTGGAGAGGCACTAATTTAAAAAAAAAGTTACTGCACTACTACTACATCAGCTTATTTTAAGTCACTGCTGAACATAGGCCTAATAATTTTCAGAATTATATAGAGGTTCAACTTCTCTACATAATCTAATAATACATAATCTAACATTACCTGTTCTACCAAACACAAATTCAAACGGTTGGTATTTTGTTGCTGAACGAAAGGTACTATTATAACTGAAACAGAAATAGGCTTACCAATGTGACCAAGACTATGGGTTTTTATAACATTGAATTCTGAGAAACGCTCCTAAGCTTTTTGGGGAATCTTTCAATGAACCCATAGATTCATGATGATATCCAGTCAATGATATGATCGGCTTAACACTTATAAACCTATTCCATTGTTGATGATCTACATTCAGCACCTCGATCTTTTGCTATTGTTTTTACCTTCCTATCTATTATGTATATGTTACCTTCATAATCTTAAAGTAGCTGCTGGGTAGCGACTCTGTGGTTGTTATGCATATCTGTTATTTTATGTATTAACCATGCTTCATCTTTTGAAATTTATTAATTCTGTAATACATCACAATAAAGTAATACAAATCACACTAAATTCGTGAACGTCATTTTGGAGATCTGACCAGTAAAATTGTCTCTTAATATTTTTTGTCATTCTGCGCACACCAGCATATCCATTACTTGGCAGTAAATGAAAGTCGTGTAAGATAAATTGTTTGTCTTCATCTTTAGTAATACATGTAACACATGAACTCGTGGTCTGAATAAAGATTTTGAAACAATGTCAAATACAAATATAAAAGCTCTCATAGATTATCTTTTTTCTTTTTCCTCAGGTCCCTGAACGCTTTCCATTGTGTGTTGTCATTACGTACAAGTTGAAAGCTTGATAGATAGTATGAAGTAGAGGATATACAGGATTTCAACCAGGACTCTGCAACAAGAATAGCATGAATGCTTTTCAAAGTAAATGACGCCAGCATATTTTTAAAGTGGCCCGGAACGTTTTGTGTGTTAATATGTACTACATTTAAAAATTTTGGAACTTTACTAAAATTATATTCAGGATATCATGAAGAGTAGAGATGCTACTGAAACTATCATCAGAGCTATTTCCAACAGAGGAAGAACAGGACACAAAACCATCAACATCAAAAAAGTGGGCTTAACCAACATTTTAGCCAAAGATCGAATGACATCTTCTTCAAAAATATAAACATATAAACACTTTTGTTTTCATAAATTCTTTGTAGCTCAAGACCGATGCAACTTTTTCCCATGCAAATAGGTTAGCTCGCCATCTAAAGTAATCAAAGACATGAATAAAAAAAAAAATCATTGCTAAAAAAGTATAAATTAAATCAAAATTTAGCACATTGTCCTCACAGCCTATTTATAAATGTAAATTGCGGTTGTCGTTAACGCGACCCATTTTGAATGTTTGATCGTAAGGGTTTATAATTTAATTGTAAGAAAGCAGAACTTTAGAATGTAAAGCTATTAGTATAATATTATTTTTATAGTTCGAGAATCACCGGGAGTCAAACCCATGTCGATTTGAATCCCGATGACCGTACGTGAATTATTAATTACAATTTAAAGTCCTGATTTACGTGATAAGATTTTTAGAACGTAAGAGAACAAAAATATTTCGTGGACAAGCCGAGGAAAGTACGCTAACAGCACTGGATCAGCATTGAGGACTATTCCCAGCTTAGATTTTAATTCTAGTCTTCAATATTATTACTATGAGCTTTTTTTTATTTGTATAGCTGTAAAGGCGACTACACCATATTTTCCAAATACTAACCATACTACACCCTCTTCTAGCTAACAAATGAAGCTCAAGCGACCGAATGATGGCGAAAACTTCACGCGAAGTTGACGAACCCTAACTACTGATAGAGAGCAGCTTCACTAGTGTGAGGGTACCGGCACTGTGCTCACCAACACGCTGAGTATAGCAAACCTTTCAAGGAATGCATACCTATCTATTGCTGGTTTTTATTTATTGCTACTAAATACACATACATTTACGCTTCTTCATCTTCATCAATGCGACACCACACGCAATTTAAAATATCTAAGAAGAATTTGATTAGTCTATTGCTAGACATTTACCGTAGTTGCGATAGGTGGATTGGCGATCCCCCCCGAATGGGTTCCCGCCTTGTCGTGGCGAGGGGGGCTTAGTCACCGTGGCTTGGTCTCCCACGGTGAACCAAGAGGAACCTACATGGCCGGCCTGTCTTTGCGGGGATCGCCGGCCCGAGGAGGTCGCTCCGAGTGGGCTTGGTGAGCCCACTTCGGATGCGTGTTGGTGGACTGTGGGGGGAGTGTTAGCTTAGAGCTCTCCTGGCCCCCCACAGCCGAGGTGGAGTCGCGGGGGAAGTAGGAAGCGGCCGCCTACAGCGGCCGACGCTGGTGGGGTCGCGGATGTGTGCTAAAGCGTTCCCGTGACCCTGGTGATATGCGACGAAGGTGGGACACCATGGGGTTTTAGTCGGTGCGAATCCGACATAACCCGTCCTTGCCCCCGAGAGGGTGGGTATGCTTCAGGCATTTCCCCATGTAAATAAAAAAAAAAGAAAAGTTGGATTGGCGATCACATTGCTGCCTACCTGCCTACCTGTAACCGGCTTAAACATATATTTCGGGCATTTTTGTCATTAACATTGCCGCCGTTAGAGTAGATAAGGTAACGCCCATGGGCACGTGACAGACTCTCTTATTTCCACACCATAAAAGTGTCTTACTATTTGGCAAAGGTCTCCCATTCAGGTTTTTACACAGACCTCTAAAAATTATACTGCTTTCCTGAATTCAACGCGAGTGAACTTGCGTGAGAAAGCTAGCGTTTATTAACAAAATAATATTACTGCTGTAGTATGATGTGATACACTATAAAATATAAGAAGGAAGTTAAAAACTGTAACATAGCAGTGAAACAAAGTAATTTCATCTGGTAATACACCGATATTAAACAAGAAGTAGCTGAAAGGGCTTTGAATTTTTACGACCAATATAATTCTGATATAATCTACGAAGCTATTCCGCTTAATAAGTGGTTACATAGAAAGAGAATAACTCGTTTTTGAAATAAAACTGAACCTTAAATCTGATGAGTGATATTATGGTTGTTTTGTTTTTGTGGTTTGATGGTTTTAAAAAAGAAGTCATAAAAGTTCATTTTTATGTAACGGACAGAGCTTTTTCCCATTAGGTGTATTTTATATACGTTCTGTTACTGTTTATGTAAGTTTTAAACTATGTTTAATTTTTGAAATCAAAATATTATTTACGGATTTCATCGCGTTTAATTTTGTTTTTATATATTCCCGACGTTTCGAGTGCTTTGCAGCAGCCGTGGTCACGGAGGGACTGAGGTGGTAGACATCCAGATGTCACAGTCAACTCGGGCATTTATCGGAGGAAAACACACACAAAATGGCCAAAACAGACCCTACTACCAGTACGCTTAAAACAACTAGCGATCGATGATTAGATCGTGTGCCAAACCACCGAAGTTGTACGGGTTCCTAAAATACACAAAATTGAGAGAAATTGTCAAAGGAAAGTGAAAAGCCTAGGTCTTGATGATGACGAATGGCTTATAACTGCAGATCTTGTAATGTTAAAACGGTTTGTCGAACAGTGTGAGGTCTTGCGTTGTCATGAAGCAATAATGGTGAAGTTTGATTGACGCGGCGTGGTTGTTTCTCTCAGAAATTCTCCATCATTGTTCGAAATTCATTGTAATAGACTGTTATACACCGGATATCAAAAAGCCATAGTGAAAGAATGAAGTCAAAACCAAACAGTTACCGTTACTTTTCTACCGGGAGCTTTGCTTTAAACATAACACTGCCCGTTCAGTTTTTTTTTTGACCTGGGTTCGGTCCTTGCGTTTTCGCTTGCGGTTATCGCAGACAATTCTCTTTTCATCACAATGCCACAATTTTATCCAAACTCCTTTCATTTCTGTACCTACTCATCAAAATATGCCAAACTTTAACGCGAGCTTCATTATGCAAATCAGTTAATTCATGAGGTACTCATTTCTCAAGTTTTATTTTACGTCAAACCATGGCACTAATTCCACCATTACTTTTAATTCATCTTTGTATACCTTATTGTTAAGTAAGTTTCCATTACGAAAGCGAAAAAACTGGAAACGTACAGTGCGTTCGTTAGTCGTATCCTCTCCAAACGCAGCATTGTTACGAACGGTCTCTACCACGCTAAAAACCACGTCGGAATTCGTATTCGAAAATTACTAAAATTTCGGAGGTTTTAATGTTTAATTCGAACACAGTATGTAAAAACAATTTGAATTCAAATAATATATTGTCATAAAGTTTATGAATTTATAATGTCATAGTTTTTGTGTAAAAAAGTTTCAATCACGAAACTTGGATGATGTAATTTTACTTTTAATTAAAATTGGCCACCCATTAAAACGGCATCTTCATATTTTAATCCCTATTATTCAGCACACATTTAACAGCTCACCTGCACATAGCAGACCCGGGGGTAGAGCCAGGTTATGGCTCACGGTCGCTTTACTGAACATTCGGGGCTCTCATTCCGACCGCCCGCAACCCCTGAGGCCTCGTTTCTGGTAAGAGGGGAACACCATAGAAATTTAAAGGGCTGTGACGAAGGGCACCCATACCGCGGCGGCCACGTCTCCGAGTGGAATAGGTCCTCTCTTGATTTCGCTCAGTAACCTCCTTCTATGTTGGATCATCACAGTCTTACAGAAGGCTACTGCGGCAGTGTGTATCTTTACATCGGATTTACACATAATTGCCGGTGCCAGGAAGACTCGACTACAACACACACACACACATGATTGTGTGTAAGTCGAGTTTTCCTCCCGGTCCAGACTTCCTAGACCGACTAGAAAGTTTCGTCGACATATTAGCGCGCATTTTGTTCTTCGCAGAGCCGAGCGCGATGCCTGTCGAACGCTCGTCGCTTTCACCCAGCAGACTGACCGTAGTGCTGTACCGGCACCGATCGTTCTAACTTTACTTCTCTAGATTTTTGACATAGGTTTATCGTGTATACCTTTCCGCCGCCTCTTTGAACTATCTCCTCCTAAGGCCTCAGGTCCCTCTTGCGATTGCGCTATACAGAGAGATATTTGAAGCCACCGAAGCCTCCCTCGCATGCTCTGGGGCGTTTCTTATTCTCGAAAGGAATAGAGGATACATCCTTAACTCCAAAACCAGTTTTGGGCCACACCGGTTTCTCGGTACCACACATGCACCACCGAGGGGGAGTATTCTCCTATATACCACGCCCCGATAGAAGGACTGGCAACTCCAAACGGGAGTTGATAAGTGCCTACTGTAGAAAACCACATCCATAAAATAACTTCTGTACTGACATTAAATGAAAAAGTAAGTAATAGTGCATTTAATTATTTGGAAGTAGTGAAAAAAAATATGGAATTTTCATTTGATTGTACTTATGTAAAATCTTCTGCAGATCTTCAGTGATATCTCATCTCGATCCATTTATATTTGTGCAACCTTGGTCGACTTCCGTTTATTCATCACTAATAAAATATACTTTACTTAAAAAAATATTTCGTTTGGCTATGGTAACGATGATCCTACTTGAAGATAGACTTATTCACCTTTAGTTGTGGAAATAGCTCGAAATTTGATACCAAGTATTTTACTCTCGTAGTTTATACAAAATGTTTTGAATCCGGAGTTTATGCGGCCATGTTATAAAATAATTCTGGTGGAGTTACTTCCAATGATGCTACTAATACAAGACATTGTAGGGGCAAAAGATACTGGCCACCAGGGCCAAATTAATTTGGGATTTTAGATCAAACACATTGAAAATGATTCCACGGTCACCGACACCTTTTTTATACGATTGGGAAATAATGAAATGCGCTCATGGAGGTTTTTTCAGCATAAACTTCTTTAAAAATACATTGATTTCATACATTGTAAAAACTTTAATATTCTTTTCTTTCCGCAGAGTCTTCAAACCTAGTTAAAAATAGTTGTTATTCTTATTTATTATTAAGAAAACTTTAGTAATTACCCAGTATGATCAGAAATCCCCAGATTGTAAATAGAACACGATTTCATTCGGTTTGGGGATGTTATATGATGGGTCAGATTAAAGTTTAAGAACAGTCAGCGATTTGGAATGCTTATTGACTTTAATCGTATCTATATTTAAATCACCCGCAGTATTTATTCGTTTTTGATTTCCCTTTCTTAATCTAGTAGCGGAGTTTTGTAGATGTACAAAACTATCATATTATAATACCATGAAGATGAGATACCTTTTGGTTTGAGTTTTCCTTGACGAGACAACGTAACTCAGTGGCTCCAGAAAAGGAAGAAAGTTACGTTTTCTTTTAAATTCTTTTAATATAATATCCAGTTCTCTTCTATTTTATTATATTCATAGTTTTGATAATCTTCTCTCTATAGGTTACATTGTTACTAGTACTAAAAAGTGTTAGTAACAATGTAACAGCGGCTACCCGTTATCAAAACATTTAACTAAACAGTACTAAATACTACAATATATAGTCTCGTGCTCATTCTCCCCTTTGAATATTATTGTATATAAAATCTTTAGGTTTCTGAATTACTAAAGTTTTTCAAATCTATTAACCGCAATCGAGAGCAAAATTCTCCCAATAAAACTTAGAAATTACGCAAACAGTTAAAGTTTTCTTAAATGTAAACTCCGGTCCAAATTCTGTTTAATTAACAACAATGGCAAGAGTTCAGGTATCAAAATATTAACCCAATAATAATAACAATAATGCGCCTTGTTGATTTGATAAACTCGATTAAACCTCTCAACATAGATAACTTATAAACTACACCCACCGGAGGCTTAGTCCATCTTCCTTCCTCTTTTAATAACGTCATGTGAACTAAAATGAGGGCACCAGAAGATCATTATCTACTACCACATTCAAAGTAATTTTCGGTAAATGGTAAAATTTTCATAAAAGTATATCCATATTAATAAGATGATATGTACAGTACATAATGTAATTATAAAGCTGTAGGAATCAAGGAGTATGAAATTTTGAAATTTGAACGAAATTTTCCCTTCCATTCCCTTCTGGGCGCCATAAGTCCTCAAATAAGCTATATAAAGAATTTCAACTGTTACAAAGTTATGACACCAGAAGGGTTATTTTAATTAAAATAAGGCAAAAAATCAATGCTTAAAAGCGTGCACGTACGTTCGTGCACGCGTACACACTCACACGGTAGTTAGAAAACATTTATAAGTTCTTTTCACCGGTCATATTTAGTATTAAATTGTGATGTAATCTGCCCCTTTTATGCTGTTCGAAAATCTACCACCCCTTTTTTTTTTTTTTATAGAAGAAGGGGCAAACGAGCGTGCGGTTCACCTGATGGGTGATCACCGACGCCCACGAACATCCACACAACACCAGAGGAGCTACAGATGCGCTGCCGGCCTTAAGGAAGGAAGGGCTCTTTTCTGAAGGTCCCTAAGTCGTAACTATTCGAAATACTGCTGGCGACAGCTGATTCCACAAAGTCGAAGTGCGTGACAGAAAACTTCGATTAAAACGCACTGTGGTGGAATGCCAACCATCTAGGTGGTATCGATGGAACTTCGAATTCAGTCGCGATGTACGATGGTGAAACTCAGCAGCTGGATCAATCCGAACAGTTCCTCAGAACATTCCCCGTGGAAAATTTTGAAAATGCAAAGAGAAGCAACATCTCTTCGCAAGGCCAAAGGATCAAGCCGATCAGAGAGAGCTTGGTCGCCGACAATTCGAGCCGCTCGACGTTGGATGCGGTCAAATGGAAGGAGTTGGTACCAAGTGCCCCCGCCCAGATGAGAACAGTAACTCATGTGGGGCTTGAACTTGCGCCTTATAAAGTTGCAAACGGTGGACCGGCATGAAATACTGTCCTGCCTCTACAGAGCACACCAAGCTTTTTGGAGGCCAATTTGGCCTTTCCTCCAAGTGACCACGGAACTGAACGTCGCTCGATATGTCAACGCCAAGGATTCTGATACTGGCTGAGGCAATAAGGGGAATGTTCTCAAAAGAGGAGAAACGACAAGGGATTCTTTTTAGCGGTGAACGCGCAAACCCGTGTCTTTTGGGGTTGAATAGGACCAAATTACGTCGACCCCAATCCGAGACTTTGAATAACAAGGTCTCGACTTCAGACACAAGTTTGTTCCGGCACTCTTCGACGTGTTCCCGAGAAATATTCGCACGGCCTGTATATAGGGCATAACCTGTGTTGTCGTCTGTATAGCAATGAATGCTACTGATTTGTAGCATGTCGTTGATATGCAGAAGGAACAGAGTGGGAGATAGCACACAGCCTTGTGGAACACCAGCATTCACGGGTTTGGGGTCCGAGCATGCACCGTCGACAACAACCTTGATGCTCCGATCCGTGAGGAAGCTGGTGACCCAGTTGCACAATCTCGGGAACCCCGTAAGATGAAAGCTTTGAAAGAAGCGCTTTATGCCAAACCCTATCAAATGCTTTCGCTACGTCCAGACTAACCGCCAAAGCCTCCCCTTAGACTCAACTGCTTCTGCCCATCGGTGAGTCAGGTAACCAGAAGATCACCAGCTGATCGTCCGCGACGGAAACCGTACTGTCGGTCACTGATCAGCTGGTGTTCCTTCCAGGGTACCTCAGGAGCTGGGTGTTGATGAGTGACTCATTATTTTAGATAACAAGGGGTGATGGCAATAGGCCCAGAAGTTGACGGATCAGAGCGGTCGCCTTTTTTCGGTGGCTGCTGATGCACAAATGCTGTCTTCCAAGATTCCGGGACGACGCCTGAAGAGTAGGAGTGCCGGAAAAGACGCGTGAGAACTGGTGCCAACTCAGGGCACATCCTCAGCACAATTGAGGGATTCTGTCCGGCCCACTGACTTATGAATGTCCAGGGAGCGGAGTGCTCTTCGCACTGGAGCTCTGCAGAAACTGAATTTCCGGCATGGAGCACTTACACCACGGGATGGTAGGTGGAGAGTTTCCCTTGGTCATCAAGAGTCGAGTTGGATGCAAAAAGAGAGCCCAAGAGATCGGCTTTCTTTTGCAGTATGGGCTAAAGAATCATCCTCCTTGTGTAGAGATGGGAGAGATATTGACAGAGCCTCTCAGTTGTGCCTTGGCGAGAGACCAGAATGCGCGGGATCCAAAAGCTTGCAATTGATGTCTTTCACGAACGTCTCTCATTATCATTCTACTTAGTATGTCTTACTAGTTATTCACCATAAAAATATTGCTTAATTAATTAATTTCTGTTTGCTGAGTATCTCACTAAATCCTCTTCCCTGATTTCTTTATCTGTTAAGTTTTCTTTCTAATCTATACATTTTCTTCCGTTCTGGACCTCGTGCTTCTTGCTCCTCGTCTGTTTCATTTATTTGCTGTTATTCCTGTTTTCTTTTTTCACCTCCTGAAATAAGCTATATAAAGAATTTAAATTAAGTCGGTAGTTGATCAGTTTCTTGACCCTACAGAATTAATGTTTCAAAGTATAATAACATTATGAGACGAAATTTATCATTTGGTGTTATCGATGGTTGGAACATAGTGATATTATAACTACAATCGTTCCTCGTATTCGAAATAGCGTAGATTAGCTTATAGGTGAAGTCTATAGTATTATTGAAATGTTAAGCAACGTCAGTTTCTTTGGTTAAAAATTATCTACTGTAATCTAACTCCTTATGAAGTCGATTTCGAGCTAAATATGATTTTATAGTATTAGTTTATAATATTCCTCACCGCTTTTCTCTTATTATTTGAGGTTAAAACTACTTGTTGCCTTAATTGTAACCCACTTTTTAAGAATTTTTGCGAACCTTTATATTAAAATATTGTTTTATTTTTAGTTTTATTAGCTGCATTTAATTTTTACAATACAGTTTTATTTTTAATACACTACGCCTTATTTTCCGCTTCGCCTTGCGATAAACAGTAAGTTTTATGTTCTTTTTACAACCTTAATAATTATAGTTGGAAAGCTTGTAAAGGTTGTGAAATAATGAAAATGCGCTCATGGAGGTTTTTTCAGCATAAACTTCTTTAAAATACATTGATTTCATACATTGTAAAAACTTTAATATTCTTTTCTTTCCGCAGAGTCTTCAAACCTAGTTAAAAATAGTTGTTATTCTTATTTATTATTAAGAAAACTTTAGTAATTACCCAGTATGATCAGAAATCCCCAGATTGTAAATAGAACACGATTTCATTCGGTTTGGGGATGTTATATGATGGGTCAGATTAAAGTTTAAGAACAGTCAGCGATTTGGAATGCTTATTGACTTTAATCGTATCTATATTTAAATCACCCGCAGTATTTATTCGTTTTTGATTTCCCTTTCTTAATCTAGTAGCGGAGTTTTGTAGATGTACAAAACTATCATATTATAATACCATGAAGATGAGATACCTTTTGGTTTGAGTTTTTCCTTGACGAGACAACGTAACTCAGTGGCTCCAGAAAAGGAAGAAAGTTACGTTTTCTTTTAAATTCTTTTAATATAATATCCAGTTCTCTTCTATTTTATTATATTCATAGTTTTGATAATCTTCTCTCTATAGGTTACATTGTTACTAGTACTAAAAAGTGTTAGTAACAATGTAACAGCGGCTACCCGTTATCAAAACATTTAACTAAACAGTACTAAATACTACAATATATAGTCTCGTGCTCATTCTCCCCTTTGAATATTATTGTATATAAAATCTTTAGGTTTCTGAATTACTAAAGTTTTTCAAATCTATTAACCGCAATCGAGAGCAAAATTCTCCCAATAAAAACTTAGAAATTACGCAAACAGTTAAAGTTTTCTTAAATGTAAACTCCGGTCCAAATTCTGTTTAATTAACAACAATGGCAAGAGTTCAGGTATCAAAATATTAACCCAATAATAATAACAATAATGCGCCTTGTTGATTTGATAAACTCGATTAAACCTCTCAACATAGATAACTTATAAACTACACCCGACCGGAGGCTTTTAGTCCATCTTCCTTCCTCTTTTAATAACGTCATGTGAACTAAAATGAGGGCACTCCAAGATCATTATCTACTACTACATTCAAAGTAATTTTCGGTAAAATGGTAAAATTTTCATAAAAGTATATCCATATTAATAAGATGATATGTACAGTACATAATGTAATTATAAAGCTGTAGGAATCAAGGAGTATGAAATTTTGAAATTTGAACGAAATTTTCCCCTTCCATTCCCTTCATGCCATAAGTCCTCAAATAAGCTATATAAAGAATTTCAACTGTTACAAAGTTATGACACCAGAAGGGTTATTTTAATTAAAATAAGGCAAAAAAATCAATGCTCAAAAAGCGTGCACGTACGTTCGTGCACGCGTACACACTCACACGGTAGCTAGAAAACATTTATAAGTTCTTTTCACCGGTCATATTTAGTATTAAATTGTGATGTAATCTGCCCTTTTGGCGCCGTTCGAAAATCTACCACCCCCTTATCTGCCATCCCGTCGCTGTCGTAAGAGTTGACTAAAGCCTAGTAAATCTTTTGGCGTCTAATGAAGGTCGGTTTAATCATCTCCAGCCCAAAAATATAAAACACATACCTAGATTTATTATATACCAATGACATAAACCCATGACGGACACCGACGTCAAAGGTTCAATGCGTCTAGTAACATGATCCTCAACTCACCCTTCCACGCGGGGCGATAAAGGCAGATCCTCCCAAATGGAAGAGCTTATGTCCTGCAGTGAACTCTTTATGAGAAAATCATAATAAGCATCTTATAAATTCCCCACTGGACATAGACTTCTAATCAATTCTAGGGAAATTACCGTAATTGTAAAAGTAAAAAAAAAAATAAGTTTATTGCGAAATTCAACGTTATGCAACGCTTATCTGAAAACCAAAATTTAATCATTTTGAGAACAAAATACGCCCAGTTAAATAAATAAAGTCTACATCTGCAATAATTTAGATACTTACATATATATTTAAACTGAGGAGGAAGGTACATCGCTCCTGTGTAAGCGAGCGAAATCTAAATTTTACTGTTCGTGCTTCACATATAAATGACTACGTGTTTGTATGTAAAATATTCTACAAATATTTAATAATATTATATTTCATGAAAATCGACGGATACTTAAAAACCTGCGTTACAGCTTGCTTTAGCGATATCAATTCATCGTCATTGTTAATTATCTACTGCACTCAATATGCAAATATAATATATATAAACAATCACGCCTCTCAGTCTCAGTCACGCAGAGGGGTTG
This sequence comes from Bhutanitis thaidina, assembly GCA_029286595.1. NCBI lineage: Eukaryota > Metazoa > Arthropoda > Insecta > Lepidoptera > Papilionidae > Bhutanitis > Bhutanitis thaidina. The sequence continues at coordinate 8,768,307 of JAGSMS010000022.1, forward strand.
TCAGAGAATCATCATCACTTCAGCCCATCAGAAGTCCACTGCTGAACATAGGCCTCCCAAAGATTGCCACGAAGCTTGGTCCTGAGCCACCTGCATCCATCGACTTCCCGCAACACTGCGCAGGTCGTCACTCCATCTTGTGGGGGGTCGTCCTACACTGCGTTTGCCTGTACGTGGCTGCCACTCGAGAACCTTTTTTCCCCAACGGTTGTCAGTTCTGCGAGCTATGTGGCCGGCCCATTGCCACTTCAGCTTGCTGATCCTTACGGCTATGTCGGCTACCTTAGTTCTGCTGCGGATATTATCGTTGCAGACTCTATCGCGCAGAGAAACACCGAGCATAGCCCTTTCCAATGCGCGCTGAGCAACTTTGAGCTTCCTCATACGGGCTGCAGTGAAGGACCAAGTCTCGGATCCGTATGTCATCACTGGCAACACGCACTGGTTGTATACTTTCGTCTTGAGGCTTTGCTGTATACTCGACGAGAAGATATGACATAGTTTCCCAAACGCAGCCCAGCCGAGTTGGATTCGTCGATTGACCTCTGAGTCGAAGTTGGACTTACCTAAACCTTTCACCCTTTGTGGGCCACCGGAAATGGGTACCCTTAATTTGGTACTCCTTTTTCCCATGAAATATGTTATTATACGAGCGTTAATGCTATTCTACGTAATGGTAAACACTTGAAAGTGGTAGGTATATAAGTTTTGTTACTTGAGGTCGATACCAAACCAGATGACTACGACGATATTATATATACATAGATTTATATTTCTTTATTAGCTGCTATTTATTTAAAATATACACTACACACCTGAATGTCATCAATATTGAGCTAATTACCATAACAACGTTAAATCTAGTTTCCTATTAGAATCTTATTGGAAAGTGTAGTCGCTCGCAGAGAATTGGAGACGATCTTCTTGGGAAAAGTGTGATTAGTAAAGAATACACTACTAAGCCTTTTTATTGTCAAATACAAAATGTGTTAGTATTAATGCAATGTAGTTAATATTTTTATCTGAAATTGTGGATCTGCATAAAACAACGCGGGACACACAACATAGGTGCAAATTGTGTGGTCTCTCCTATTGGACTATTAGACACGAGTAAAAGTAAACAAAAGATGACAATGCTTTAATCATCTGTTATAGATGCAAAGGCCTAATATAAATAATAATAATTCGTTAATGAATCACTCCGGGTGCGACGATTTGCGATAATATCTAGTAATGTAATCGCTAAATAAAGTATTCATAGTACGGCGAATCACCTGAGCCTGGAAGAAGCCTACTTTCATGGGAAATTGGCTTTAGTTTGTACTAGATGTTATACATTTATATTACAGGTCACTTTTGATGTTTGATTTTATACATAACCCCCTTAATGTAAAAGCATAACTTTGTATTTTTACACTCAGCTGGCTTATTAGCATCGTTTTAAAATTATGAAATTTCTTTGAATTGCAGTAAGGCATGAGATAGATAGGACGACAATTAAATTATTGTTATTAATTAAATTAAGAAGTTATCAGCTTAGGAGAACTTGTATTAGTTCTATCGAAAAAAGTACAATATCTTAGTAAAATTGGACAATAATTATCATTTTTATGTTTGTATCAAATATACTTCTACTGTATTTATTACTTCACAGTATAAGTTTATTATTGACGAACACAGAGAAAAACCATAGAGATAAATAAATGTGTAATGAAAAAGTGGGATTTTCTTTTCTAAAAGGCGTGAACGAACGGTGCTTGTGTGAGAAAGTAAATAAACGCACCTCACACGTGACTTTTGAATCGACTCAGATTCATGCTTGCCACTCAAGTAATGTCAATAGGAAAAGAAAAAACGAGACACATAGAACGCGAATAGAGTGTGTGTACAATAATTTTCCCTTAGATGATTACAACTATTTGAACAATTAAATATTTAATAAAATTGTAACCGTTTTTCACAAAATGAGTTTATTGATCACTATTGACTTTTCAAGTAGCAAGGAGTTCTTGCACGGCTTATTTCATTTATTAGCTATAAAGAAATTCTAAACTTTATAAATGTTTGTAGATTCGAGCAATTAAGAAAAAACGCAATTTGTATTTCCAGATTTAATTTTATAATTTATTTGTAATTTGATTTAATTAAATTCATATTTAAATATAGTTCTAATTAACTATGGTTATTTATTTTTAAGGGTTTTTTTTAATTACGCATCAATAGTATCTAAGGATGGAAGATTTTTTAAGCTAATGTTTTAAAATCCTGTACAAATTAAACATTCTAAATAAATGATCAGGGAAATCAATTATTTGCTATGTTTTCCTGTCTGAACTATTGTCATTTTTGAATATTCAAAAAACCTTGATACTTAATAATTTTAACAATCAAACTAAATAAACTCATACTTACTTAAATTTTTGTTTTTATTACATAAAATAATCAACACTAACTGTTAAATTAATTTACCCGTTAGCGGGTTAAAACATTTCATACGTCGTATCCCTGGACCAGTGATTTAATATAGTTGTAACAATCCTATCTGGGTGTGGTGATGCGAGATCATCTTTCTTGCCGCACAGTCAAACAGTAATGCGTAGTACCCAGAGAAATGGCCATAGCACGGCGCCGTGAGCCAGCTTGCAATATTTCTACAATTCTAATTACCTCCTCTCATAATTTTGTTCAATAATAGAACCATAGAAATATGAACCTTTTTCGTGCTGGAATCAAATTTGCGACACAATTTACCTCGGCTATAGGTAACACTGACCTGATATCTAAACCCGAAAAAGAAGTCAGGTAAGAAAACAGATATATCACATGATCCAACCTCTGTCTCAGAATTTATGAGAACGTACTTCTCGGTATATATTATTTATATATTGGTATAATATATAGTATAATATATACCAAGGGTGTAAGGATTAATATATATTATTATATATTTTATATATTATTTTTCACAAAATGTTAATGTCATTTGTACGTTTCTTCGTAGTAGAGAGCCAAGCGCCGGCTTATGCTGCTGCTCGAATGGGCCGGCTCAACGGGGTTGGTACCACGGCCTCGCAGAATCGGTGAGTGAGGTACTCTACCCTTCCCCATCCCTACCCCCCTTATTCTCTCTCCCATCTCCCAATAAATAAAGGCCGGCAACGCACCTGCGACGGTAGTCACATCTGTCATCCTCTTTTTTCCCACGGGAGCCGTAAGAGGCGACTAAGGGAAAATGATCCTTGAAATGGCTAGTGACAAATGGCGGGAAACCTTGAAATATACACGATCAAAATTAAGCAGACCGATGACGGGCAGAAGCCCGCGTCTAAGTTGCCACTTGTCCGGTGCTGTGGTGTTTGGCGAATATGGCAAATCTTCTATATGGCAGAGGCCTATGTCCTGCAGTAGACTATTTACAGACTGCTAAGGTAAAGGACGCTGAACCCAAATCCCCAAGACTAGATAACGGGAGGGGTATCTCTAGCAACAGGGTACCGTTAATGCGCTTATCAACCCGTTTGTTTAGAGTGGTGGATAAAGGCAAACCTTTAGAGCATAGCGAGCCAGCTTCTGTGGGGATTTTCACGGAGGAGCATACGATAAGTCTAGCAGCGGACACATATAGGCTGATAAAGAAGATTATACTAAACATTCAGTATTTACATAACAATTGAGCAAATAGAGCAATATCAATAACAATTGGTTTAAAGATTATGTTTAAAAACATAATATGACAAATGGTATAGACTAGTAATTTTTTACGGATTAGCGAAAAAAATTAAAAGGATTTTTGATCATGATTCTCTCTTTTCTTAATCGTGTCGAGTGATCTGAGAAGCTGCAGTTGTACTCTTTCTTGGAGATATTTCCTTTTGTAAAAATATATCTTAAGCTGGGATAAAATTTCCGATTATTCAAATATCTAGTACCATTTTAACACAAAATATTTCCTTGATATTCCCTTTCCTTATGAAAACCACCTTTCTTGACTCAGAATGTAATGCCTTTCAAATGATGCATTTCAATTATTCCTCCTAGAGTATTTAATTTGAATATTTTAAAAAACCATAATCTTTAAAGTTTCGTTTAAAATATTACAGAAAGCTTTGCTGTAATAAATTGAAAAAGGGACCTCGCGTAGAATCATTCTACTGATCTTTCACTCGGAAATTAATCTAACGTTCTTCAAGATTTAGGAAAAAAGGCGTCTTCGGGAATAACAGTTGAGATCTACGGAATTGAAAATATTTGCATTTTATTCAACAATTGTTTAAAACTATAAATATCAGCTTTCACGAAAACATGAAAGCGGTTTTTAAAATATCGGAGACTATTTCTATATTTTAGTAAAGCTTAAAAACCTTATACTTATTGTTAGTAGTTTATCTAATACTGGTGAGTGATCAAAACCAAAATCTTTATTCTTCGACACAGGAATATAAATTTCAGTTATCAATATGTAATTTTTTTTCATACCTTTATCTGTGTAGTCTAGAAACTAGCGTTAATAACTTGGGTCTATTTCTAGTGTTTACATTATGTACATATCGCGTACACACAGATATATATGAATCTATTATGTACATACATTACATTTTCTTGTATGTATTGAGGGGACAAGATAAAAATATTTATTTTTTTTAATTATTTTGAGATGTTGTCAAATTTAGTTTATAAATACCTCTTATGGTCCTCTTATTAAATTCGAATCAGTTTCTATTTCAGTCGTTTATGATGAATGAAATGATTAAAATAAACCATTCTCGCTGTTTCGACATTATTCAGACAGTTCATTTTCTTGACAGCGTATGCCGCAGAACTAAGTCTGCTAGCATGTTTGAATATATGGAAGCCACATTGCAACAAGAATTACTCCAAGAAAAACAGTGGTATCCACAAAGCATAAGTCTTCCCCATTTATAAATACATTGGTACCTAAATGTTTATCATTAGGTGTTGAGAATTTTATACAATTAATTTTATTGTAACATTTAAAGCAAATTATTAACATTAAATTGATGGGCTATTGTTTATATAGCTCCATTCAAACCTTGAGGTGTGTAACAAGTTGTGTTAAAAAATTATGTTAATGTTGGTAATCAGGTTAGTCTACATTTAAAACCTAACGCTCTATAAACATATAGGACAGGTGAAATTTTTTTCTTATTTTATATACAATATCCAGATATTTTACATTTACATTTAATTATAATATATATGTATATATCATTTTGTAGGTAGTGACATAATCCCATTGCTGTAGAAATTTTGGGCCTTCTGATCAAAAAACTTCGACAAGTAGTTTTTACAGTCCTCTTGATGTTAACGTAACTTCCTAAAGAATTCTGAAACGACTTAAAAACGCGAAAATCTAAGGGTTGTACCCCTAGAGGTCAGGACTATATGGTGGATGCATTAACAATTCCCAACTAAGCTCTCTCAATATTTGCTGCGTGATTTGCTTATTGATTGACTTTTTGTTGATCAATTCCGGCCGTTTTTCTCTATTTTTTGCTCGAGTCTCATCCGCTGTTGGCTTCAGAAAAACAAATCAATGGTTTTGCCTGGCGGTAAAAACTCATAATGAACATGCCCTTCCAATCCCACCATACACACCGCATCACCTTATTGCAAGCTAATCCGGGTTTCACTATAGTCTGTGGAGCTTGACTGCCCTTTGACCATGATCTTTTTCGCACGTTGTGTCGTAGGTAATTCACTTTTCATCACCAGTGATCAAACTTTTAAAATTCAGTTTTATTACGTATGAATAGAGAATCGCAAATAAGTACATGATTCCTTAGTTTTCTTTCAGTGAGTTCGTGTGGCACTAAAAATTCGAGCTTTTTGTATCCAGACTTCAAATGAGTTATATTTGTTTTGTGGTCAACCCTTAGCTCTTCAGCTATGTCGCAACTACTAATATTCTGATCATGTTCCACGTTTTTTTTAAATGGGATCAACTTTATCCGCAACAGGTCGACCAGAGCGAGCTTCGTCTTTGACATCAAAATTCCTGGACTGAAAACTCTTGAACCAATATTGTGCTAAGAGTAACTGATACTACGTTAAGTCCATAAAAGTCACTATTTTTTTTGCGGTTTGTGTCATATTTTTTCATTTTTTGTATTAAAACTTTTTGAATTTCTTTATTAGATTTATTAATTTTGGCGGACAGAAAAACAACCGAAAAATGGCGGAAAACCGTTTAGACTTTTTATTTTTCAGTTTAAAATGGTATCAAAACAAGGCAGATACAAACAGTACAATTAAAAATAAGAAAACTTTTGCCCCGACCTAATATAATACTATATCATGATTATCCACTACAAGAAGGTTATCCATTAAAATTAGTAAGAAATAGAAGTTCAAACTCCCTCTCTTTCCTCACTCTTCTCCTACTACTCTTAACGCACCTTTTTGAATCCTTTCACTCAAATCCGAGATAATTTGTTGAAGCGCTGTACTTCTTATACTACAATGAAGTCGTTTCCCGACAAGTGCTTCTTGTTGAACACAATCGGAGGCCTGAGGAAGATCACAAAAGACACTCAATGCAACCTGTGCAGTACCAAGCCTCAAACATGCTTTGTCAGTTCTACACCGGCATTGGTTGTGAAGTGACCTCTAGACGATGACGAGCAGCTGCGTCTAAGGTGCGGGCTGTCTGGTACTGCGATCGCAATCGCTGCAATCCACTTGCCGCGCGTGGCGATTATGGCAAATCCTTGTTATGGAAGAGGCCAATATCCTGCAGTGGACATTGGTCCACATACGTACGTAACAAATTAATAAAACCCTTAAGATTAGTACATATCCCACTTCATTAACACTGTTCAATAGTAGTAACATGAGGGAGATTGATGGTTCTTCATGTGGTTGAATTTCTGAGTCGTATAGTGGTTCTGTTTCACAGGTTCTGCTTTTTCTACAATATTACAGTATCCTTATTAACAACAAGCTGTCCACGTTGTCTTCTCAAAAAAAAATACGGTCATGTGTACAAATAATAAAATTGCCACATCGGCGAAAGACACTAGACACTAGTTTATGTATGAGGACATGAGAAACTGAACTTCTAAATACTGAATTAAAATACCTAACTTTCTGTGGGTTAAAAAAATTGTAAATATATCTAAATATTTTTAATGAATAAATCATCAAGTTAAAACCAAAAATGAAGAAAAATGTCTGAATAAAAACAGCAAATGATACAAAGTAATCCATTTAATTATATTCATTTTTATTATAAAATATTATGCTAGTACCCCAAAATAGTTACACAGATTTATCGGTTGACACACTATGTGTTATCTGGCAAAGGGAATGTAATCATTACTTTATAATCTAGAACTTATAGCAAAAGGTAATAAGTCCTTAAGGATTTAATAATTCCATAGAAAACAATAACTCTTTCTAGTAAGGTACGCTGCTCGTTTCAAGTGTCAGGAGTAATCTTTTATTAAATAATTACTGTTAAAAGGCGAGGCGGGGAAAAGTTTCTAAAATTTAATTTCCTCTCGACACTTAGTGAGAATATTGTTTTAGAAGTAACTGGAAAGCGGTCATAGTTACTGATGTCCATTTTGTTTGATTTTTTAGTGTGTTACTTTCTTGAATTGCTCGATTGAAATTACTTGTATCGTATGACTCAATTTTTATACGTGGTAGACCCAAGCGGCGGGTTTTGTTGCTACTCGATTCGGCCGGCTCGACCGGATTGATACCACGGCCTCGCAGAATACCGTCAACGCGCCTGCAGCTCCTCGGCTGCAGATGTACGTGGGCGACGGCAATCACATTATCATATAAAAAACATGTTTTTCTTTCTTAGTGAGGATTTTATACGTATTTCTTTTCTCTTTGTGTAATTAGATAATTTTCAAACAAACTTACATGTTTACAAAATGTAGTTACAGGGTATCCCAGCCGGCCCATTCGAGCAGCAGCAAAAGCCGCCGCTTGGCTCTGCGACGTAGAGATTAATAACCCATTAAACTTACACTCGTCAAGTTTTTTTGTCATGTCAATTAAAATACACAATAACTTACCCAAATCATTAAAACCAAAAAACAACGAAAAACATTTTACAAAATACGTAAAAGAAATGTTATTTAACAATTGTTATCACACATTACACGATAGATTACAACAAGTAAATATATCTAAATAGGCAATATAATATTAAAAATTAGTGTAAAATACTTGTAATTGTTACTAATTTTATTTTGAAATAGAGTGAATGCTATAAATATATCCTATTATTTCGATGCCCCATGCCTCATCAAAATTAAGTTTACCTACTGTACCACATTATGGACAAGCTAATAAAGTATTGATTATTGAGTATTGCGAAAGATCAGGTCGAGTAGCAAGCTTCGGTGCCTTGGTGAAAAGAATATAAAAAAAATATATCTTTAAAACTTTACTACAGTAAATTTATCTCCCCAGAATCTCACTTTTATTTGTGTGGGTATAATATTTAAATGAAAAATGTGGGATGTATTTTTCTATTTTGAGCTTTTCAAAATAGAAAAATTTCTCTATCGCTTAATATAAAAACAAGTCATGTTACAAAATGACATTGAACCTCTATAAACGCAAAACTAGCCGTAAAGAAAAAACATAAACTAGTGGTATCAGTCCCCTAGCGCGAATATTTACTTGCTTGGGCGAAATTATTACATGTAACCACCCTCTAGAGATACTACTTGAAATGTTTTGTTACAAGCGTAATACTTGTTCGCATCTAGATGTGAAAGATAAGAAAATTTAAGTAAAAGATTAGATATCTTCAATGCGGTTCAATTAGCTTATAAATTATTTAGCATAGATTAATCATCTAACAATATAACAAAACTGTAGAAAAAAGTTTCTGTAATTTTTAATTTTGGTGGCTACATGAATAAAATACAAGACACTGAAGCTTAATCTGTGATATTAAATTTTTTTTCCGTCCGTCTGTCTGTAACTTCGGGTTTCACGTAAAATCTACCGTTCTTCGTTTTCAGGATTTGCATTAAATTTGGTATGCAGATAGTTTATAACCCTATTCAAGCTATATTATTTTTAAAGATTAAGTTAAGTTTTTTTCTAATTAACTTCTGGATAAGTTCTGATTTGATTACGTAAACATTAAGAATTTTTAGCAACTAAATAAGGCCAAAAGTGCCTTGAGACCAACGCCTGTAAACACATCTTTTAAATTACTAATTATGACAGTTTGTACAATAAAATAGTATTAAGAAACCATAAAAAATTACGAGTAAGTGTCATTCAGCCAGAAGTAATGGCACCATGAAACCCTCATCATATCATCAGTATCGTAATAGCGGTATATTATTATAAGGTATACTGACCCAACATCGTGATAGTGCTATTAGACAAAGTAAGCTCTCCTCTGCATGTGATGCCTTAAGCTGGCTGACCTACGAAGTTTTGCCGATTCCGTGTGTCTGACGTAATAAAACAATTGCTTCTCCCTATTAACGAAAATTCTTAAAGTGTTGTGAAGTCTGTAGGTTTTCAACAACAACGAAACAGTTCCTGTAATCCTTCACGGGAGAAGCATAATTATTGCATTCAACTAGAAGGTAAAGACTAGTGAGTGATTGTTAGTTTTAAATTGAAAATGAAATTATGGGGCATTAATTAAAAATCTATATTTCATAGTCAGATAAAATTCCATATTATATAACGATTGCTTGTATTTACGCGAATAGTACACATTTGAAATGAAACTTTTATTTACATATCACAGACTTTCTTGGGGGTTTATATTTTACATCATCTGTGTTCTTTGACGGAGGTTTTTACTGATCACACGTAAGATATTTTTGACCTATTACTACTAAGAGAGGCCCCATTCGCATTCAAGCTTGTACGCTTGCACCTTGTACAGAGATATTACATTAATCTACAGATACAGATGGTAGACATTGACCAATCATTCTTCGAGGCTTGTAAGTAATTTTAATCGAAGCTCGCCTTAAAAATATAGCCTATCTTGTGGGTGACGCCTCTAATATAGACAGAAGGGACTTGCTTGACTGTGGCCGGCTTCAATCGGTCATTGTGACGCGTAGGCGCAGGATCCAAAGCTAGTTATCTTACAGTGATAGCTTGACATGCTGAAGTTCGGCGGCCAAGTGTTAGTGTGTTATTATGCAATTGGTATAGAATTTACTATAATACTGCATCATTTTGCAATAGAGTGATATGATTTTTGTTTAATTTAACACATAAATTTAACGATCCAAAACAACATTATGAACTTAGACTTGCAATTTGCAGCTCTAATTTGAAGTGTTAATATCCTTTTGGATTAAGGTGCAGGAAGAGACCTCTCCGAACGGGTTGTAGCGGGAGAGTTTAGTAATCGTGGCTTGGTCTCCACGGTGAATTAAGAAGAACTTACATAGTCGCCCTAACTTAGCAGGGCTGGCCCGAGGAGGCCCTCGAAAAGGGCTCGCAATTACTTCGGGTTGTTGAACTTCGGAAGTTGCGAGGGAAGAGAGGTCTTAGTGTTGCGATACGCAATTCTCCCTATCTTCCGCAACTCCGACGGGGGCTTGTATCATGATGCCTCTCTCTTCCTACCCTCTTCGGTGGAAATGTGGTTGGCGGCGGTGACACAGACCTGATCCTCCGGAGGAGGCTCCCGGGAAGGCTGGTGTTCTGAAACACTCGCCTTCCTAATCTCTATGGCCTCCAGGTGGCAGATTCGGGGATGTCCGTTACCCCTATAGAATAAGAGGTTGAGTAGGAAGGCGCGTCCGAGTTTTGGCAAAGAGCAACAGGAAGAGTCCTTTTCCGAGATGTGGATGCTCGCCGCGAGGTCGCGGATGTGTGCGAAAGCGTTGTTGGCAAGCACCCTGTCGGCATGCGGCGAAGGTGACACTAAGGAATGAGTGAAACTAGATATCTCTCACTTTTACTCCTATAGGGACGCGAAAACCGGGTAAGATTGTTATAGCGACGTTCGTGACTTACAGCCGGGTGCACTGGCTCAACGTTCTTACCGGACTATCAAAAGAAATCAGCAACCGTCAAGACGTTAGCTGATCTAGCATCCCGGCGTAAAACATCTACTAGGGCGTGCTTTAAAGCTTAGTTGCAGTTTTTATCAACACATTGTAGTATTATTTGTTATGAAGGCGCTGCTTTCTCTGTCTTTCGCTACTGAAAAAGGGTGTGAGGGAAGGATTGTTTTTGCGGGCTGATATTTCAGTAAAAATTTATTCACTTACCAAAAACATTTATCCTGCTTTATTGTTTTGAAAAATAAACTTGTGATGGATTGCAATCAGAGGCAATACTTTTGATCTATATCAATTGAGAGTGGTCGTCATCGTACGAGTATAGTTTGCATACTCGTATATCGACAAACTCCAATAAATATCAAAAGATAAAATCGTTATTTATTTAAGTTAAATTAAATCAAAAAAATAATATATTCATTTAAATTAATTAAAAAATACAAGGAAAAGAGACACAGACATTTACAACGTTATTTGTAGATTCAAATACTCTGAAAAAGAAAAATGATAGGAGTACGTGCGTTATCAAGCTTATTGTGCGGGCACAGACACAGTCTGAGTGCGAAGAAAGGGGGCTTCAACTTTGGTTTCTAGAGTATACTTTAGTCACCTATAGAGTTGTAACGATGTACGACGAGGTTAAAAATCTAGCTAGGTATTTAGATACAATATTATATAACAAATCGCAATTATTTTACAAAGAATTATCCATGTACACATAAAATTGATTCATAAATTCAAATTGAGATCCAGTATCTATATTCTAAAGAGAGACCTAGCAGATAAACAGTACAAATGTATAGCGACGGAAGATAGAATAGTTGAGAAACGGTAGGTTGTGTATACCAGGTTGTATGTACAATCGAGTGCCTGGATCGGAAATAGTCGCTCAATTAGCTGTTGCAGGGCACTTGTGCTAAAACCGATAAACCTAGTAGCAGGAACAGTCATTGCGGTTCGGTGGCCTAGTTCGTACTTCATCAACACTGTACCCACGTACTCTGGCACCAAAATTAAATCCAAAGTTATTAGATCCAAGATCATGGACTTCTTAAATTCTGCTGGTGGTAGCGGCATAAGGGAAACGTTCGTAGGTAAATATGATTAATCACACCAAGAAAGGGCCAGCAATAGCTGGCATATATTTCTTGGAAGGTTTGCCTATTTCCACTACGCTGGGCAAGGGGGTTGGTGAACGTAGTGACGGCATCGCCGGTTTGGTGGTGTTCACCATTACGAGTTTTAAGGATTTTGGTTCGACGAATTCGGATGAACATTCCGTCGTCATTCGGTCGCTACACAGACAGGTAGCAGACTGCACCACGTGCAGATTAGGATTTGGAGAAAGAGAGGGTATATTCCCTCTTGCACTATTCCAAATATAACAGACCGGAGAAGGGCAGCAGAGTTTAATGTACATAGTGGCGGGTATTGCGATTGCCAAACCCACTTGCATAGTATGGCGGGAGTTTATTCTTAAAGGAAATGTTCATGTTCAGCAGAAGACTGATTTCAGTATGTTAAAGAAAAAAGAAGAAGATAATATTTTTTAAGTCCTTTACCAATAAGAAGCATTTGTTTTCATCCTCAAATAATCAAACATAGGGATTATTACTTTACAAGACAAAACAAATCAAATTCTTTATTGTATCCATGGCTATGCTCGGTGTTTCTCTGCGTGATAGAGTTTGCAACGACGATATCCGCAGCAGAACTAAGGTAACCGACATAGCCGTAAAGATCAGCAAGCTGAAGTGGCAATGGGCCGGCCACACAGCTCGCAGAACTGACAACCGTTGGGGAGAAAAGGTTCTCGAGTGGCAGCCACGTACAGGCAAACGCAGGTGTAGGACGACCCCCCACAAGATGGAGTGACGACCTGCGCAGTGTTGCGGGAAGTCGATGGATGCAAGTGGCTCAGGACCGAGCTTCGTGGCAATCTTTGGGGGAGGCCTATGTTCAGCAGAGGACTTCTGATAGGCTGAAATGATGATGATGATGATGATGATGATTGTATCCATGAGTAACTAAGATATCACTATGTAAGTAAAAGAAGACCCATCACGAAACCCTGTAATTGGCCACTGCAAATAATATAACATTACAATAGTACTACCATACGTAAATAACAGAAAACTATAAAAAACATTTAGAATAAAAATTAAACGACAAAATGATAACACCTCGAAAGTCGATGTGATGTCAGATAATTTCCGGTCTAAGAATTTAAATCATATTTAATATGCATATTTCAAGAATATATATTTATAGAAAAACTAAAAAGCTGTTAATTAATTTATTGCTATAATATTAAATAACAGTTCTGTAATTTTAAATGTTTTGTCAGTTACTAGACATTTAAAATTTAGTTATCCAGTATCAGAATCCTTGGCGTTGACATATCGAGCGACGTTCAGTTCCGTGGTCACATGGAGGGAAAGGCCAAAGTGGCCTCCAAAAAGCTTGGTGTGCTCTGCAGAGCGGGACAGTATTTCATGCCGATGCACCGATTGCAACTTTATAAGGCGCAAGTTCGGCCCCACGTAGAATACTGTTCTCATCTCTGAGCAGGGGCAACCGAGTACCAACTCCTTCCATTTGACCGCATCCAACGTCGAGCGGCTAGAATTGTCGGCGACCAAGCTCTCTCTGATCGGCTTGATCCTTTGGCCTCGTGAAGAGATGTTGCTTCTCTTTGCATTTTGTTTTAAATTTACCACTCTTCACCTTACCACTGGGGAATGTTCTGAGGAACTGTTTGGATTGATCCGAGCCGCTGAGTTTCACCATCGTACATCGCGACAGAATTCCAAGTTCCATCAAAACCACCTAGATGTTGGCATTCCACCACAGTGCGTTTTAGTCGATGTTTTCTGCCACGTACTTCGACTTTGTGGAATCAGCTGTCGCCAGCGGTATTTCCGAACAGTTACGACTTAAGGACCTTCAAGAAAAGTGCCTATTCCTTCCTTAAAGGCCGGCAGCGCATCTGAAGCGCGGTATCCGGTACAAGAAAATAAAAATTTTGTTTTTCGGGTATTAGAAATGCCTGTATATACCGGTGCCGGCACCGGGAATTGAACCCAGGCTTACTGTGAAGTTAAAGCGAGCGCTCAGACTACCAGGCTACCACGGCTATTCCATCTACTAGAGTAATATATAATATGAAATACAGTTGTAAAACGGGTATGTAAACATTTAATTAAAGATTATTTAAAAAAAATGCTTTTACCGATGAAGCAAATGATACAATATCAGTTTTGTTTATTATTAAAAGCGTTCGGAAAATACTTACAATAAAAATACAATATGCTTTGAATTACTCACAATAGTTTTATTGTTCAATTCGTTCCATTTATTGAAGTAAAAAAACCTGGATTATTCAAAATTTTAATTTTATTTGTATTATTTTACTTTAAAAACAACTAAATTGTTTTTTCAAACCGCTTATACGTCTCTAAAAAAGAAAATTTATGAGTATAAGCAACATTTAAAAACAACATTCCATTGTTTATAAAACAAAAGGCTCACGTTACACTTAACTCGTATGTTTTACCGTTTCTTTAAAGAAAAACAAAGGTACCCCAGGTTTCCCTTCCTATACAAGCGTCGAGACTCATATATATGCACATGTAATATGTTATTACAGGGATTCTCATGTTCATGCAGAAGTTGATTGTATGAGCCTGACTAAAGATCTTATGTATTATTCATGGTTTTTTATTATTCATATTTTTATAGGAAATAAATTAATAAATAGTATGAAGTACTGGTAAGTCAGATTTGCTACCCGCAACGTTGACTATATAAATTATTTGATTAGAAAAAATTAAAGTAAATGAAAAAATGAAGAAATGAAAAATTATAATTAAAATGTAGGTAACATTTTAATTATAATTTTTCATTTCAAATATGGCCTTATTGTCTCTGCCCAACGATAGAAGGAATAGTACAACGTTAGGTTCTTATGCTCACTGGCGTCACATAAGTTGAATATAGAGTTAAAATTACCGAATGCTTCCAGCTGGTGTCTCTTATTCGCGCCTCGATCTGTCAACGCATTCATTTTTATGTCACACTGGCTTTACGTCGTTAGAGCGAAGCTAAATATTTTTTGGCTTTAAAAATCTATATATTGAAGTACTTTGGCATGAAGAGAAAGAAAGTGATAAATTTAGAGATTTTTATTATGTGAAAAAAGGGGCAAACGAACAAACAGCTCATCTGAAGGTGAGTGATTACCGTCGCCCACTTACATCTGCAACACCAGTGGAGTTTCAAGTGCATTGCCGGCCTTTAACGATATTGGGAGGACGGGAGGTTAGATCGAGAGACGAATAGGGGAGGACGGAAAGGGCCTTCGGTTACCACATTCAACGAAACGCAGAAGCACAACATGTGCCTCTACATCACGCAGGTACTCTGCTAGGTTGTGGTACAACCCCGGTCGAGCCGGAGCATTCGAGCAGCAGCAAAAGCCGCCGCTTGGCAGTACCACGTAGATTTGGGCTATTCACACCGTGGTACGAACCGCACGCTGTATGAAAAGCCTAAATAGCAGTTCCGCTCTGTTCAGTCTCACCTATTCTTTAGTATAGAACTCTTACGAGTAAAAATGTAAATGTTAAATATTTTCATTACCTTTTCTATAGTTTTAACAAATAATCATTTTCGCAAAAATTTGCCTCCCTCTAAATATGTATCTTTATGATTGCACGGCAATGGGAGTGACTTTTCTTATTGTAAGTATGGTATGAAATACTCTAATTACTCTTGTAATCTAAAACTTCAACACATTCACAAAAAGCATAACGTATAAATGTTTGCGTTGTAAATTATATTTTTGTCCCCTATAAATTATAGTAGAATTTAAAACAAACCTACCTTCTTAAAGTTCAAGTAAAGCAAAGCCTCAATTTTGTGAATTACATAATTTGAAACAACAATTGTTACAGATTATATTAATGGTTGTTACTAATGAAGTATCTATTTCAAAGTAATTTTCTTGCTTAATTTAATACTATTTAATAATTTATTTGTATATAATAATATTATACATATTAATTATAAAATAATATTTATATAAAATAAATTTAAACGAAGTTTAAAATAGGTAACGAGACAATTTCAGTGACAGTTAATCAGATCGCCACCAGAAGACATTTAAATAAAAAATGCACTTACCCTCGTCAGACTAAAGCCAGACAGTCCACTGGTAACGTTCACGCTTTCTCGTAATCCGTTAGTCTTTGTGACGTAATTACAGCGTCCGATTTATTTTGTATTATATTTTGTTTAATAGGATTAAAAGAGTCCAATAACTAACACTCCCTTCAAATAAAACCCCCTGCCTGTACACACGCAGGAAAGAATTGTTATTTAATTTTTCCAAAAAATACTCCTGGGCTAGTTCGGTAAGTTGTACTGTAGTTGTTTATATTAACTTATCGGCTTTTTTAAGCATCTACTCGTTATATACATTTAAACCATCTTTGAAATGCCAGACTCTGTGTAAGCATTTAAAATCTTACACTGTTACTAGGTTCCTTCCGCGGAATCTCCCGCGTGCAAAATTATCCCGTGCTACCCTGGAATAAAAAGCGGAGAAGTAAAAAGTACGGTGTGGCCTTTTCCTACACCAAATTTCATCAAAATCGATTCAGCTGTTTATGCGTGATAGACTAACATCCAAAACAAACAAACTTTCACATTTATAATATTCGTAGGATAAGTAGGATACCATTGGTATCGCGAATTGCACTTTAATAGTTCATTGAATGCTACACTTTGTTTTTACTTCCTGCATCTTTTTTGTAAACCGTAAATACCCTTAATTATTTTTTTTGTCTTAACCCTTCCAAATGATTCCATAGCGGCTATCATCACGCTGATCATCTTTTAATCAATATATTTAAAGATGCCTTATGCTGGGAAAAGAGTAAAAGTAAAACATCCATTCACTGTCATTTTCTAAGTTTACTTCTGGAAAGAGTATCAGGGCAAATAAATCGATCGAGATTGAAAAATCGCAATGGCCCGACATATGGCAGAGTAACCATCTCGAAAAATAGCAGACCGATGATGGGTAGCAGCTTCCAAAGTGCGCGGTGCGGTGTGGTGTCTGGAACTGCGATAGTCCACTTGCCGCTTGTGAAAATTATAGCAAATCATCCTTATGGGAGATGCCTCCCTGCAGTGGACTATTTACACGCTGTTCAGTTAAGGTAAGGAATTAAAGCCATGATAGCTCAGCGGTCAGGGCCTCGCGTATTTTCATAGTATTTCATGGAAGACGAGTTTTTTTGATTTTGATGAAAATAGAGCTAACAGTCCACCTGATGGTAAGTCCCCACTGAGGATGCATCTCAGCCCAAAATTATGCATAAAACAGAGCCTCACGCTCTTCATTTTCCTAGTCACAATTTATTAACACACCTTTAGTAGAACAGTTGTGAAAACCCACATATTTCAGCTCTCCGGGATATACAACGTGACAGATGGAGACCTCTTTGCCGGGTTTGCTCTCGGATATCGCTATGACATTTTCAAGGCTTTTACCTAACTGTAACCTCTTACACCTACGTGAAGAAAGAAGGTGGCAGTCTCTTACGCCGCTACCACTACCATTATGTCGTATACATATTTTACACATTTCCAAATACAATAAACTGTTCGCATAAATACAAGAAATCATTACATTTCAAAGTAAAAGTAAACACTGAAAGTACAATACTGAAAGTATTTATGGTAGTTTAGTCATATGTTTTATCAATTTTTAACTACTCAATCGCATTTTTTTTCTTTTAATATTTGAAAATCTTAAATTATTGTCTTGAATGGATACAAATTTACTTTTTGTCTTATGAGAAACCAATCAATGTAAGGATTTGTGGAATTGAAGCCCGCAAAAAGTGAATAAAGCGGATGAAATGAGATTGAAAAAAAGGATTTTCTTTGTGTAGCAGTATAAATGACTGCTGTTGTAACGAGACGACCCTTCTACAAACTAGACGTGGGTGGATTTGCTTCGAAACACTCCGGATTTCTAAAACAACTTTGTAAAACCCTTTGTATTACTTCGGGCAGTTCTGCTTACTAAATAATAAAAAAATGTATTCCATTTTTATTACTTACAGTTTTAGATTTGTCCATTTATGTCTACGCAGATACCTTTTCTTAAAACCTTAGGAGTTTCGTCTCCCTGCGGACGTCGATTATCAATATTTTTATATTTTCATTATAGCTGTAAATTGTATTGCGATTTTTCAAAATATCTACGACCCACGTGGGCACATGTTAATCTAAATGTATATTTATTAAACATCTAAGAAGATTCAATTACACCTAGTTTTGTTATAAGTACTGTTATTTTGTTAACTTTTGTACGCATAAGTTTTGTTATCTATATTTTATTATTATTAGCGATTAATAAAAAGATATATCAAAGTGGCCGTCTTTAGCTACGATACAGGCCTTTAGTCTCTCTGGCTACGAATTCATGTCCATGTCCATGGTTTATTTAGCCAACGCTAGCCGTAAAGATTTTTTGAGAGACTCCGTGTTGGAGTAACGCTTTGAGCAGAGCATTTCCTATAGCTGACCACAATTTGTAGTCCTACGGGTTCAAATCTATAATGGACGAGGGCCAGTCTTCAGCAATTATGAAGTCCGGAACACTCTTCTCGAGCTGGGTTTCAATTGTTCGTGCCTTGTGACCAAGAGCAAAATCTTGCTGGAAAGTCCACGATACATTTTTGAAAAGTGTTTACTGAAAGGGTTCACTTTACCATCCAAAACAGTCTCTTGATAAGCTTTAGTCTAAGTTCTCCTTTTTCACAAAAATTAAACAAAACACGACTGATGCAGGATGATGACTACTTTGAACTTTTGCAACAAGTTCGGTTGATTCATTAGAGCTATGAGTATTTTTGTACATTGAGAGAGTTGTTTCGATGGTATCCTGTTCCATTGAAACCAAAAACGCAAAAAGAGTGGGATAGTATTCAATGTGGAACTATTGTTGATTAGCAAATAAGAACCTCTTCAAGGGCTCACTTGACACGTATGAAAGCAGTAACTAGATCAGAGTTCGGGGATTGGCTTCACTTACTGTTTTTATCACAGCATACCTAGACTATAATAGTATACGTATAGCTATAGTCCAGAGACATGGTTGCTATGTGTGTATCTCACACAACGGCGTTTGTAGTATGACAGTGAAAGGTGATAGTCACCATATGCAAAATGTGCCGGCAGATTACCTCGTCATAGTTCGTTCAATTAAATAATTCGTCGAGCCGTTATATCTGCAACCATCCCTTGAGTTCTAGAACCACCAGGTCTCTCTCGAACTGTTGGATTCCTTGAGAAAAAGGATAATTTTTGGTGTAGAATGCAACCTGCATTAGTACTTTAACTGCTGCACATCTAAATAACACGATTCGCGTTGGCATAGCTTTTCTGAAATAGCTGCAAGAGTAAGCATTCAAAATATTAAAATTTATCGCAAATATATTATATTTTACCTTTTGTGGATGAGAAGGTAGGTTCTTGGGAAGCAGACTCTTTAAATTTTTGCAGCTAAACTAGCTACTATTAAAGTAATGAGCACGTTCGAGCCTGGAACGATTCGGTGTGGGCTCTTTGACTCGTTTTTTTGTTACTTTTTTTGTTACTATCAATATTTTGTTTTACTTCGAAAATTATCTTGATATTTTTTATATTGTACTTACAATTAATTTTATTTAATTTATTTTAAAATAAGTATCTACTTATAATTTCATGATGGTATAACTATATAATTAACATATATTGGTCTTATAATCTTTAATTAAAATATCTAATTTAAAATTTAAACTAACTAGTCAAAAGATTAAACTTGAAAAATATCAAAGCTTAATTAAATTAGTACTGCAAAGCTCACTGCTTTAAACTACCCGAGCAAAGTAATAACCGTGTATTAAGGATTCTGATATCAGAATTATAATATGTATACATGTGAGATTAAAACCTGTGTCTTATATTTATAACTAACTGTGACCGTGACTACTTTCGCGTAATCAAGGAGGATTTGAAGTTTCGTGGCGTTCGATAAACGACTTAAATATGTCAGACATAAAATACAAAGGCCTGTGACATGAACCAGGTATATAACACGGCGCTGAGTTTTGTGGTGCTCTGATCTATCTGCCCAGCGTAACGATAGGTAAACGATAACGATAGGTCCCCACTTTGGAGATGCACATTTATTTATTAGTTAAAATAATACTTAAAACGACAAAAACCGCAAAATATTTGATACAATGTTATCAGAAATTGGTTCGAAATAATTTTTATAGAATAATGTTTAATTTAGTAACCAAATAATGATTTTGGACCAAAAAATATTTTAATCCAAAAATTGTTATATTGATTGAAAGGCCAATTACTATGACTTTTATAATTGCTATTATCCAATGTCCACATACCTATTTAATTAACAAAATTTGTACCAGGCTTTTCATAAGAATTTACATACTTTGCCCTGCTCTACCATGGTGCCATTAATTCGATTGATTTTAGTTTATAGTATGTGTAATATGTCAGGTCTAAAATAAACTGCCTAGGCGGCCAGCAGCACTTCCTAATCTTATACTAATAACAAATTAGGTAAAAGGTGAGTTTTCTACATGGGAAAGCCATGCAGAGGTTTTTCATGTTACATAAATGGTCCAGCATGGCTGGATACCAGCGTGAAGTAGAAGTATTATGTGCTACAGCATATCGTTCGGTAAGTGAGATAAACGGAGCCCTCACCCCTTTCTGCTTATTCAGGCAAAATCCTACTCGAGATAAGCTGAGCAACAAAACTACAGCACCTCCAGTCACTCTCTCTCTGAATTTCTGTAACATCAGAGGACTTCACTTTAATCTTAACTTTGTTTATCATTGCCGACCCCTACTTCTATTAATATAAAGGGAAATATTACTCATTTACACATTCTACATTACAATTTCACGACACAGTTCTCACTAACTATTCATAATTGTTTAGAAGCTTTTTTTTATAGTTTCTGTGAATTCTAGTATTACTCGGCGAAAATTTTGTATATTTCTTGTATTTACGTGAACATTGGACTGAAAACAAGTGTGTAACGACGTGTCTGTCTGTGATCATATCCTTGATCGCCCCAACCATTACATCAGATTTCATAAACCACAAATCCTCGCAAAAGAACACCGATTCCTGCCAAGGATGATTCGCGAGGCTATTGAAATAAAAATAAAGGCCTAATTTCAATAGAAAAGATGGCTGGGTACTGCCTCCAGCTTATGATCCAGTAATAAACAAAATTAAATTTAATACCAAGCAGACCACTGCACAACCTCAAGACACTGTAAGCACATTCTGCGTAGATCGGACCAAAAATTAATAAATAAGAGCTGAAGGTAGTCCGAGTTAACTATGACATGTGGACGTCTAACACCTCATTTCCCCCGTGACCACGGCTGCTGTAAAGCAATAGAAACGTTGGGAATATGAAAACAAAATTAAAAAAATGCGTAAATAATAGTTTCATTTCGTTTCATAGATTTTTTTAGGAAAATGCTGTATATTTAACTTTCAATGATTTTAGACTCCTATTGTCACCAAAAATAAGAAAATCTTGACTCTCTACTCCGCAAATGATAAGAAATTAAAAAGTTTTTATTTAATATCAAAATTTAAATATTAAAAAAAAACGAAATTGTTTATTTCAAGATTTAGTTTCAGTGTTTTAATATAATATGAATAATTATATATTATTTATTAATGATATAATATTTAATAAACATAGAAATTAATTCGGTGTGGCTATAGTAAACAGCAGTATTAATTAAAATCAATTTTCATTATTTTTAATTTTTTTAACTTCCGTGTGTGTATATACATACGGTATCAGTTTAAAAAAATAGAATTACACCAACATTTTCTCAAATTGTCCTCACCAGTTAAGTTCACTGCTTGCTGCTGTTGATTTAAATCTACTACAGGACATATGGACATAGTTGGATGGTTGGTGTGTCGATACTCTCGCACACACATCTACTAAGCTTCAGAAGTCATTTTCTGCGTAGGCGCCGCATGGGTAGATACTATTCGTACCTTCTTATCTATTTTTGTCGCTAATAAGCAGTGTAACCACTGATATGTTCCGGTTGGAAGGATTATAGAGAACTGAATGAAATACACTTTATTGTACACAAATAGATGTAAATAGATAAAAATAAAAATAAACATAAAATACGCAAAGGTACAATTGGCGGCCTTATCGCTAAGAAGCGATCTCTACCAGGCAACCATTTTGCAGAGGAAATAATGACCAGTGACCAAGGGTTAAGGGTGTACGCAAGTTACAAAGAAGTGAAAATATAATAAAAGAAGAATAAAAGAATATAATAAGAGAACTGGTATAATTACAGGATGACGCATCTGTAACCTTCTTCGATTAAAGTTGTTATGCAGGTGTCTATGAGCTCAAGTATTTACCATCAGGTGGAAGGTTAGCTTGTTTTCAGTCCAATGTTATTGAGTATTTTATTAAATTTTTTTTATTTATAATTAAACTCTTATAAATAAATTTATTAGGAAGTCTCTTTGTGGCATAGTGTCAATAACGCTAACAACATTTTCTCGCATTTTTTATCCCTTTAAACAAGCATTAATTACGTTTCCACGTGTCTGATGATAAATAAATCATTGATGTTTTGTCGTATGATTAACTATTTAAAACTTCAAGGATTACAACACAGCGTCAAGTGTTTTGTAAAACAAAAAACGAATAAATATTCATGAGTTAAAAATTAACGGAAAGTTAAAATTTATCATTAAAATTTTCGAAGATTTATTACATTACCTCTGTAGACCTTTGTAACATGCATTAGCCGAACCCTCGTTGTAGAAAATGGACTCACCGCCAAATATTTAACGGCTTGCTGCGATTTGTTGATAGGATCTGAGAATTCAAATAATTTTATTTACCTGATTTACATCATTTTTTTTTATTTATTAATTAATTAAAACTTAATGTTATGAATAAAAAGTCAACGCATCTGCTATTCTTAATAAACCTCTAAAGTTTTTATTACAACCGAATTTTAATAAGTATGTAGTTTTGAAATAAATAATTAGTTCTAATGCGATTTCTTTTTATTTACGTTAGAAGTACACATAATTCATTATCTTTACGGTAACCGCCTATTCCATTATCTTACTATCGCACAAGGTTACTTAGTTACTTAATTTACCTCTACCCAAAGGTTAGATCAATTGTTATACCAAATACCTGAATATTAAAACGTACGCGTAAGCTTTTGTAGTTTGTCGAGAACGACAAAAGGTGACAATGACCGCCTTATAATTAAAATGAAATTAGTCAAAGAAGATTTCTTAATTCATAATCTTTTCTAAGGATAATTTTTTTCATAATGTTAATAATCATTAAGGAATCAAATTGACCAAGTAGACAGCAGCCTGTAAGAGTGGAGCTATCTAAGTCTAGTTATAACTGTTTAAAAGACTAAAAGACTATACAATCACGAACATTATATTTTATGTGGTAAAAAAGAATATCAAACCTTTTTAATAATTTTTTTTTGTTTTATATATGCATCTCAAATAATAAAAAACATGTATTACACCCATATTTAAAAAAAAATCTTGGGAATAGTTATATTAACAGATATTCAATATCGTTCATAGCATCACTTAGAATTTAACAGGATTGCAGAAAAGGAGAATGTTTATATAAAAAAAATCGAATGTAATCAAACTACTCCAATTTAGTACAAGCCTTATGAAAGACAGCGTTCAGTCATACAGTATGAAAATTAAGACATTTGACAGAGGTAATGGAATAAGTCTGCGCAAACGTAAAATAAATCCGAGGAGTTACGTAGGGATTTCTTAAACTACTTACTCTATTTACAGGCGAGACGAATACGTTAGTAGTTAGTAATGTATTTAAGTAGGATCTTAGTGAAATATGTTTAATGTTTATTTTACAAGCAGCATTATTAAACACAGATATAAAAAAAAATCTTAAATAAAACGTTCTCAGAAGATTTTAAAAACGTAAAATTAAAAAAAAATACTTTTAGTCTTTCACTGTTCTCATCATAAAATCTATATTAAACCACTGAAAATTGAGTATCCTACCTAACGACGATGTATACATTTGGCATCAAGACGCAATGTTCAGGTTAACAATTTGTTGAAATTATGTCTCTGTGCTGGGTTGAATATAGATTGTAATATCCTTCACTATTTGAAGGATTCGGGAGCAGTTAATAAAACGCGTTAAACAGTACAACACACACAGGGGACCTAGTAGTTACTAACTTGTACCAAGACACATATGTTACATTCCTCCATATTTAAATTAACAATTATTTTATATGAATTTATATAACTAGAAAACAAACAGCGTATCGACGATACACAGCATAGAAACATTTAGATACATAATAACTAGGAATGTGTATCCAATTGTTTACAAGTACCATTATATTAAATAATAATTAAAAATGTTGTACATTTTATATAATAGCAAATGTTCAGTAATATCCATAAACTAGCTATAACAACAGCCGTAACATTCTTCAGCATAATGCAACTCCTCCACAATGTCGATGAAACAAAGATCCCCATGAACAATTATATATTATAATGATAAAAAATTATAGAACTTTATATAACTACATCATAGTACCTTACCCACTCGCGCAGTGATTTGGTCTAGGATCCATTTTGGTACTTTTACATCAATTCTATAGTCCTTCACCCAAACTCTGTTTCGTACCGACAATGTCTTTAGTTTGCCTTCTTAGAAACTACTGTAGAATATTCTTTAAAACAAGAATTAGAATATTTCTAAAATAGTCTTTGTCCACTAATTGGAGCGCACGAAGTAGGTTAATTATCCTAGTTCCGAACCGTGTAAATGTTCTAGTCGTAACTACTACTCCGCCAATTAGCCTTTAGTGCGCTTTCGTTCGATAATAATCCATAAGACTTACCGGTCAAACACACTGCCTGTATGAAATCGCTTTCAGCGATTAGACCCCCTGTTGCATTGACAACTTATTAACATAATTTTGTATCTTTTGTGCAATAAAATGTATCCTATTATCCAAAATTTTTTACATTATTAATAATTCTAACGATAATCATAAAAATTTAAACGTCTCCAATTAGAATTCAATCAATAATACAGATTGTTTTGCTAGAAAAACATCTCTACAACTCAAAAATTAAAATTTTAGCTAGCACTTCCACCCAAAATTTGAGCCCAGTCAATAACGATTTGGCAGAAGGTTGTCAAGCACTTCACTACGCTCTGCAACCAGCGACTCTGTTATTTAGCCTCTTATGTTCTTATAATATATCATTTATATGATATCACCACCAAACCATATCAAAAGAATGTAACCCAGTGGACTTAAATAAAACTGAAGTGAAGTTGAAAAGCGGGTTGAAATGTCATTTTGAGTTGAACGTTTAACTCGTCGGCCCAAGGTCACATTTCGTAACTCGTATTCATACATAAGTTCGCCAGTCCATTGACAAAAGCTAAATTCGATTCTAAGTGTCGCGGCAGTTTGATTGAGCTCTGATCCAAGCCCGACTCAAGTAAAGTAATACCTGTGCTTATAATAATAGTGTTATATGTATTATGCTTTACTTTACAATAAACTGATATTTAGTCAAAAATTGTTACATCTAAATTACAGCTTGATTTTAAGACGATCCATTTTAAATTAGTTTAAACAATAACTTACAAACATTAAGACGAACCAGGTTCTAAATGAACCCTGATCGAATTTTGTTCAAATGTGTACATTTGAACAAAGGTTGCAAGCATATTTGTTATGCTCAAGACCACACATGGAAGAAAATGCAAGAGTAATGCTGTCAACGGTACAAGTTATATATGGTAGGCTCGTCATTGTGGGAAGCCAAGATTCTGCGAAGAAAATTTTTATTCCAACTTTATGCGTATGCACAGTGTGTGTAGGATTAGTTTTTAAAAGTCTGTGGCGATTGATTGTGTTACATAGATAGCTTTTAATATAGTATTGTTTATACATATCACTCGTCCCGTTAGTGGCAGCGCTGGGTGAGTACTCACCAGCACGCGAATTCCCATATGTTTAAAGGCGCCCCAAAAATGTCATTTTCGATGATGATGACAAAACGACCCGTGTTACTAATGCATTCGAGGTCACTTCCCTTAAACACATTACACAACACACACACTCAAAGCGCGTACCGCGTACAACCCTCCCTTACCGCATTCACCGGCGAACGCGTGGTCCCAGATTTGCAGCCTACACGAGATTTACTCGTCCACAAGGCCATTTCTAAAAATCGACGCACTCCACACTTATCGATGGTAACTTTAGCCTTTTGGTGGTCTCGCACCTCTTTATGAGGCCCTTGGGTAGCTGCGAGCCCCCCTATAGTTGTAGGAAATCCGGGGTCAGAGCATAGCACGGCAGCAGCCAGCGACGCGACGCTGAGCAACCAAGAATGCAGCGTCGTTGCTCTTCAACATTTTCTTTCAATCACGAGCCACCTGCACGCGAGTCTTACCGCCGAAGCTGTGAAGGCCACCGAGCAAACAGCGTATTTTATCTAAACCGTGGGGGTTTTAGTCGGTCCCAGATATTATCTTCAATACTGATCCCGACATAACATGTCACCTCCATCGGTGACTGGTAGGTGCGAACACCTTAACCCCAAGTGCTACAAAAAAAGTAAAATAAGGCGTTATAATATAAGGTGTTACACAAATTAAATTTTCTTCTAAAAAATAGGTACGTATTTAAACTATTGTGTGTGCACTACCGCATTGCCAAATAGTCTGCCGTCAAGCAGTAGTGTACAAACATTGTTGTTGTGTTCAGGTTTGAAGAGCAATGTAGCCAGTGACATTTCATTTATTTTATTAATAAAATTTAATTTAGCATGGGCTGGCATAACATTTACCATCAGGTGGACGACCCTGCTCGTCCCGTTACTCAGAATATTAAAAAATACCGCTTCTTATCAAACAAAGTGCTACCGGGCTGTTTGTTACATCACGGTTCACTGAACAATATTATGCTTCACTGTTTCTTCGATTTCCTGCCAAATCATGTAAATTATGGCTCAAATCTGTTTGTCGAATTTAATATTAATAATTATTATATTTTTGTTAAGATCTTAATGTCTATATAAACATACATACATACATCGTATATATAAACATACACCTGCTCGGAAATTTATATCTGAAGAGATATCTTACTGATTATATATCTAAGATAAGAGAAAATATATCTCTATTTTAAGATGCTAACCTCTCCTGCGAGTGGTTCACCTTACTAGCTGAAGCAAACAAAGTTCTGGCAACAGAATGATGGCAAAACAATCCTTACGAACTTGCTAAACCTAGATCACTATGGTATGCGCCATCACTAGTCCGCGGGTGCCCGCTATTCCGCCGTTCGCCAACACACTTTCCCTGCGTGATGAGTATAGCTAAACCTTTTAAAAGTGTCGGCTTCAGCTGGCGCTTCCATATAGAGGCTTATATTCAGAAGTTGACTTGAATAAGCTACCTTCACCACGTGCATGTGAAATTTCCAATTAGAAAAAAAGGTTATGTATTCCCCCTTACACTCTTCAATTTTCAATTCAATTTAAAAAAACTTCTGATGTAATAACGCGAATTGAGAAAATTATTGGGTGTTCGCACTGTTACTCGAGATCCTCAAGTTTCCATTAACTTTTCTCATTACTGCAGTTTGTCTCAAAATATAGGGGCAGAGTTTTATATGTATTGAACTTTACAACAAGTTAAATTAAATCTCGCTATACGTTAGCACCGTAAGAGACTACATCACATCATTTTGTCCCGCATGTATCGTAAGTGGCAACTGAAAGAATAAATTAATGGGCAAAGAAAGGGAAATATTGTACTGCAGTTTCTAATCTTCTTGCGAAGCTTGGCACACAGGAATAGCATCCTCGGTAAACTCTACGAGGGGCATTTCCCCTTGAAGATAGAAATTAAAAAATGTTTTTAATTTACAGAAATGTTGTTATCTATATTACATTTTCAAGTCTCTAGCTCGTCTAGAAGTTAGTTTAAAATTGATTACAAAATTTGTAACAACCAGACGCTAGACAATATTGCATTGTCATCGAGTTCTGGCTATGTTTAAATTTTCAAGTCTGTACATCATCGAGAAGTTAGTTTAAAAGCGATTGCATAACGTTTGGCCGCAGCGCTGAGGGTTGCGGGAATCGGGAGACCATCGTGGCGCTGGTGTTGCTACTGATTGCCTTCTTGTTATTATAACTTTTGCTTGATGTAGCGAATCACTGGTTATTTCTTTAAGGTTTTTTTCAGTTACATCATTATAGTTTTAAATTAAAATGGTAAATTATACAGTGCATATTACAAGAATAAGTACCACATATCTACAAGAACCTGTGGGTCAGACCTATTGTTTTCAGTCCAAAATGTAATAATAATTTATTTTTCTCTTACAGAAAGGCCTACTAAATAACGTAATCATCCTCATAATTTGTTAATAATTTTTGTACTTTGGTAACATGATTAACAGATTATGAAACTATGGCATGTGAGAGACCTGAAGTAATTCATTATGCATAACCAATATTCATTCGTAGAAATTTATGATCAAAGTAAAATCAAATTTCCAACAAGCTTATATGCTATCTGGGTTGTCATGGACGATGAACCTCTAGGGGCAACTCTCGGCAATATTTTATTACGTAACTTGGGATATAAAGATTATTGTAATCTAATCTAAAAATCGAATAATAAACAAATGTAATAATTGTTAAATTAATAATTGTAAATAAAATAAAGATTATTGTATTTATTTTAGGGGAATAGGGGCAACTATCAAGCGCTTCACTCGATAGTCAGTGATTTGGACATCTGCAACACCAGAGGAACTTCAGGTGCGTTGCCGGCCTTTAACGGTATTTGCGGAAAGGGAGAGAGAATGAGAACGAGGGATGGGGAGGAAAGAGTGGGCCTCCGGTTACCTCACTCACATAACGAAATGCAGAAGCACAAAATGCCTTTACTTCACGCCGTTGCGAGGTCGAGGTACAGCCCCGGACGAGCGGGCCCATTCGAGCGGCAGTATAAGCTGCCGCTTGGCTCTACTGCATTTAAAAAAGTTGCAATAGTAATAACATATGTAAATTATACTTGCTTTCCAGGATTTTATAGCTTAGAAAAACTGCTGGAAATAGAAAAAGTAGGTAGAAAATTTAAATAGGTGAGTAGTTTTTGTTTTTTTTTTACTTTCTTACTTTGAATTGGAATAAAGATTAAAAAGGAAAAGTAATTAAAGAAATGTGTGAGAAAGGCCTCCTTTAAATTTTTGGGAGCAATGGAAGGTTTGTCATGCTGCTTCTATTCGGTTTGTCATACCTGGGAATTTTTTTGAATATTTCTTAGACATGCAAGTTACATCACTATATTTTCCTTCGCAGCAAAGCACTTAAGCTTGCCTGGCGATGAGGCTCGCATACTGTCATGGTCTATCTTCTGAGATTACGGAAGCCTCGTTACGTTGAGCGGCTTCTGTCTTTGCTCAACCATACCGGGATAGTGACGGTGACATGACATGGTGAAGAAGTTTACTATATATACTATACACCCAATTTTTGGTCTCCTCCTAGGAAAGGTTAGGATTTTTTTGAACTGCCTCATAACATCAATAATAAAAAAACTCTTATTTCTTTTCAGGTCTTGATAGGTCAATGGTGTCAAAGTGTTGTTAAAAAAAAATATTGCTCACTTTATTTACACGAAAAAACATTTTTGACATGACATAAAAAACTTTGAACAGATATTAATATCATACTTGCCTACCATTAGATGCGGAAAATTTCTAACTTCTTTTTTTAAAGATTAAAGTAACAAACGACCTAACAGTCCATCTGAAAGTAAGTCGTTACTTGAATCAGTAGACTTAAAAAAAAGACACCTGCGACTAACTTCAAAAAAAGAAGACTACAGGTTTGTTGCCTTGATAGAATGAGGACTTACATAGAATGCCTCACACCCCGTAATTGTACTGCCTCTCTATACTCTATTGCCTCTGTACCGAAACACTACAGCGGTTGCAGCAGAAATTGGCAAGAGGTTGTTATATGATAGAATATTTTAAGAAAGGTTGATTTGAAATTTGACGTTACTTTAAATGAGATGTTGCGAATCACTATTTAAAACTGAGTTGTGCCGATTTGTGGTAAGCCGATCCCATCATGGAAAAAATTAGTTGAAGTCTGAGCACGTAAATCGAGTTTGAATTTAGCTATTTTAAATGTAAATTTACCATGAAGTAAATTCCTAAAAATCGTTTTTGGATGAAAATATTCTTTAAGGCATCAGGTACATTAAACGAGATTGATGACGCAATATGGAACCCGTTTCTGAGTTATTCGAAGAATGTAAATGTTGCAAATATTCCTTAAACTATATTAAGTTTTTTAAGAGAATTTAATAAAACACAAAGATTGGTAAGTATTACTTGTCTTTTAAAGTAAAGTAAATATTTTAAAGATATGCGCTGACTTGTGTGAGGTCTGTCCTTTTTTAGGTAACAAGGACGTTACCTTTACTTGTTTAATGGCTAACTTTGCTCACTACTCGAAAATGTATCATTGATTTCTTTAATTTTTTTTTAATGTAATTAAGCTCCGATTTGTCTTTTTTTAGTGATACATTCATACGTAAACGTTTACTCCATGCTCATTTTGAGATGAATAGACATGCGAGATTTTTTGAAATTTTAGAGCATTGAAATATGATAGGAGTTTTCTGTAACCGATTCTCTATAATTTGAAACAGAATACTATCCATGCCTGAAATAGTTGCTATTGCTATTATTATAGGGAAATAAATTAAAAACAAAAAATGTTCTTATGATTTGTTTTATTAAATTGAAAGTAAGAAACATTTATTGCAAAAATATTACACTCAAAAAACAAACGTTTCGAGTGCTTTGCATTGCACCCATAGCACACGGGGGGACTGAGTTCTTGGACGTCCGGATGTCATTAACACGAGCTTTTAATTATTAATTTTAAATATAAAATAAAATTCTATACATAAAAATATATTTTATCAAAAATAGGGACACTCCCGCCTAGACAGTACCATGTCTTCTGTAAAATTATTAAGTTTTGTAATAGCTGGGCTGCCGCAGCTTTGCCCACGTGGTCACAAATTTTTATCCGATATCCTATTCCATAGCATAATGTACATCTCTACCGAATTTATTCATACAAATAATTTTATGTATTAGACATGCGACGTTTAATCTACTTGTAACTAGGTTAATTTTGCTTAATCATATTGACTGGTATAAATGTCTAAAACGTGATAATCTTCGGTTGTGTTATATTTCCCTGGTTGAAAAATAAGGCTATAGCAGCGACTCTTTATAGCGGTTGCTCCCATGGTCTCCGGGTGGCAGTCTAGGGATGGTCGGTTAGGAAGGTGCGTCTGTGTTCCAGATCACCTAGCCACTAGGGATAGGGAGCGGAAGAGTCCTCTTAAGCTCCTCGTAAGAGGGTTTCCTGGGGCGGCCAGCGCTTGTCTGGGCGGAGAAGTGTGCGTGAGCTTTACCATAGCCTTGCCGTTATGCGGCAAAGGCGGAAAACCATGTGGTTTTAGACTGTGCATTAAGATTGCTCGATCTTACCCCCTCGGGGTGGTGTATGCCGTAGGTATTTTAATTCGCATTAAAAACAAAGTTTGCAAATATAGTTTTCAGTAGCCCGTGTAAACTACTGAATAGGAGGATCTGCCTAGCTGTGGGGTAATTTCGTATCTACAAGAAAGTTTTGTCTTGACAAATACGCTAACAGCGGTTGTAAAAGACTTCCGTGTCATAATTGAAAACTGTAACTAATTTCTCTTCGGCAAAAGTGGGAGCATCAATTGTCGACAAATAGCAAGTATGTCATTGACACAGATGAAGGTAATGACACCTCTGCCTACATCGTGATGTATTGCAGGTGTGAGCGATGCTGTTCATGATGATGAGACGGCAGATGTCATTTGTCCCGAATTCTAACTTGTTTGAGAAATAAGTTATATGTAGCTACACAACTGTAGCTGGTAATGTAAAAATAAAGTGGCTACAATGCTGTTTTCCTATTAACTAGCACCTTTGATTGGTTGTCGCATGATTGGCTTAAACCGACGAAATGTTATAGCATCTGGGGTTTTATGGGCAATATTGATAATAACTTCAAAGATTAATATAACATTTGTAATATAATAGTGCAAAATTTAAACTAAATATCGAATAAATAATTTGTTATGGTTTTATGTGACATTATTTCCTTGTTGTTTACATAATTTATTACAGTTCAGAAGTTGGATTACAACTCTATCATCTATTATTAAGGACGATCATCGATCTATCTACTCCGGATTAACTAAAAATTAACTGCCATAAATTTTATGTGAGTATTTTTTACTTTTGATTTTCGTGTTTATTTCTTTAATTTTCATAAAAAGTTATCTGCGTATCACTCTAATTTTACCTACTTATTTTAAGATGTTTTTCTTCTCTAGTATAAAAAAATATTTGAATACTTATAATAAGTACCTTTGAAATGAATTGAAAATTATGTGTGGTACTTTTCTGAAACTAAAATATAAAACTAATTTCACCCCGATCATAGTAGGAGGACCATTAATGATAAATGACTATCCCCTCGGCAAAGTGTAATGGAGATCATATCAATCAAATCACAAATTGACTACATCTATTTAGAATGAAAAAAATATCTTTTGCGAGAATTTGTGGTGTATCAAATCTGATGTAATGGTTGGACGATCAATAATATGATCATAAACTGTAGATTTCTTACAGCATCGATGTTTCACTTTAACTATGTGTTCTTTTATCGGGTCTTAATGGATCTTTTAGTCTGCCCTATATAAACGAGACTACATTCACAGCTAAGCTTGTACACTCTTGTATCTTGTAGTGGGATATTGCTCTTGAAAGGTGGTAAAAGTAAATTTCCATTTTTTGCCAGCTTATGTAAGGTTTTTAAAAAAAAAATAGCCCTCTTCAAGATAAAGGCAGTTCCGTCAAGTCCCGTAACGCCTCTGTCATATGGTAATATAGGCTCGACTGTGAACACCTTTACTCGGTTACTATGAGGTAGGTGCGGGAGCCGAAGCGTGTTGTCATGCAAGCTTGCAACAAATCTTTACAGTCACAGACTCTGTCCGTCAAAATGAGTGAGTCTAACAAATAAATTCAATACGTTTTGAAGTTTTATTACAAAAAAGGGGAAAATGCGATATAAGCCACGACAAAAATTGTGAAATTTATGGACTTAACGCAGTCTCAGTAAGAGTAGCACAAAATTGGTTTTCAGTCCAGGAATTTTGATGTCAAAGGTGAAACTCGCTCTGGTCTGATACAAAGTCGATACCATTTTTGAAAAAGTGAAGAGAGATCGGCATATTAATAGTTAAAACATAGCTGAACCCCCAGTCTACCTCCTCATATGACGACAAAACAATTTAGACCCATTTGAAATCGTCTGGATACACAAAATTTGATATTTGATCTTTTACGCCGGGCAAAACTATCGATTCGAATCTCTACTGCTAACATCTCATCACATGTTAGACTCAAGCAAGAAATAGAGAAAAAACGACCGGAATTGATCAAACGGAAAGGGTGTTGTTTTCCATCATAATAACGCCAGACCACACATCATTAGCCATTCAGCAAACATTTAGAGAGCTTGGTTGGGAATTGTTAAGATATCTACCATATAGCCCAGCCCTTGCATACTCAGATTTTTAACTGTTTCGGAATTGTTTAGCTAGTGTTAGGTTAATATCAAGATGTTAAAACTACTTGTAGCAGTTTTATGAATTGTCCCAAAATTTCTACAGCAATGGGATTATGTTCCTTTCTACAAAACAGCAAAAAATTGTCTTACAAAATTAAACAGATATATTAAATGTAAAAAACTATGATAAATATATCTTGAGTTTATATAAATAACGAAAATCTTTTTCCTCGACATATTATACCGGGGACAGTGATGCAGAGAAAAGCATCACCAAACCGTCTACTTGCTTGAAGAATTGCTCCTTCCACAGTAGATAGCCAGATGTGATGTTTAAGTAATACTGCATATTCCACTGTCGCGTTGGTCTCCTAGTCACAAAGAGGCGCTTTCGCTTGTTAAGAAACAGGGTAACAGTGTATTGAGTATAAATGGTCGAGCGTCTTTTAACTTTACCTTTTACTTTATTTGTTTGATGCCTTATTGGTAACAATAATATTTACGCCATCCATATTGGTTAGTACATAATTGCATTGATGCTATTTACAGTTTATACTATTTAGTAACGTCTAGAAGTGCCATCTGTTGAATGTTTAATATCAAATCACACTCTGAACATGCTGGTACCTTAATATTGTATGAGTAAGAAAAAATACTTTATTTACATGTGGTATATTTTTACAAGTATTGCAAAGAAGCTTATTCATTTACTATCTGTGCCCTCGTCTTCATTCGCATGATAAAGACAACGTCAAACGACGTGACGTTCGATAAATACCTCTCAAAAATGTCAAACATGGGACCTAGATTGACATTATTCCGGGGCCTGAGAACGAATCAGGCACTATTATTTGGTACTGCGATCACGTATTCACCTGCTAAGCTTAGCGTGAATGCCAATGATTTTTAGTTTTTTTGTGATGTCTTCTAACTCGTTATCCATAAGATTTTCAACACTTTTCCTTTACTTAGTGTTTCTTCACCTGACAGTGTTAGTGTACCTTGCGACAACCACTTGTCAAAGGATGTTCCAGTTTTTTTTGCTACCAAAATATAGCATGATGCTTATTGGATTATGTACTCATGGCAGATTTCGACCGCAATGGTAACTTTCAAATGAGATTTTAATGTAACGTATCTTCTTCATCACCAAGATAAGACTTCTCCATAAGGTGAAACCTCATCTTAAGCATAAGTAAGGATTTTCCAAGCAGCCGATATGTGGGGAAGTTTACACACCGTAGGTGTTTGTTGGTGCAAACCTGGCGTCATCTATCCTTGCCCGCTCCGGGGCGAGTAAGGATATAATAATTCGATTGGAGTTTCGTTTAACAAAAATAATATGGTAAATTGATTGCTATTATTAATATTCTTTTCAAATTTAAATTGTATTTTATATATTTACATTTCTGAGGAGCGAATACAAATATTAATTTCAAAATAATGCGCACGAAGTAGCAGGCATTTGCTAGTGGCGGCTATGCGTTTAGGACAAGCATAAACTTAGATTATAATTTTAAGACATTGGAATTAGACGAGTCGGCTTTTGTTGAGTCGGTGTTTGGCGTGCACGTGTGATTGTAACTTGTATGTTTATAATACAAGTTATAATTACTCGTGGAAGCCAAATACCATCGGGACTAAGTCAAATAGAAAAGTTATATTCCTTAAATCGGTTTCTGTCCTTAAAATGTTTTGTTATCTTCATTACAACTATATTTGCAATATTTGAAATAAAACCATATATCTATTTATTTTATCGTTAGTGTTCGCGTAAATACAAGATATCATATATTTACAATAGTTACAGTATACTATCTGAAATTATCGTAGCTCTATTCCGTGTGACGTAGCACCAAAAACAACAGCTGCATTCACATGGACACTGAATGGATAAACTTATCCTGATTCCTGATTACAGCTACATTATATCTCATAAGTCAATTCAAATCTAAACTTACAAACCCGTTTAGTATAATATTTGTGCTGGTCTAAAATTATTAACGAAATAATTAATAAATGAACTATCATTATTGACTGTTATTTGTTAATATACTATATATTCAACTTTGTGTTGTATGTATTATATTTGCGTGATATATATATAATACAGATTATAATTTCATTAAAGTATCTTCTTCTGACGTGTAACATATGAAGGCGAGTGGTAAAGACAGAAAATATGATATCATTTTAGGTGGCGACATATGGTCAGTCCAGTAATGCACGTATAAAGAATAGTTTTTATATTGCGATGAGATGTGCGATGAATACTTTTTTATAGATTACCGTAAGATATTTATGTGTAAACTAATATTTATCTTTTTGTAGCAATATATATTCAACATAAAAGCTGAAACTGGTCTAGGAAGAAGGAAGAAACAACAACAAAAAAATATACATGGTTCATAATTGCTCAGAGACTCATCTAAACGCAACGATATGAAACAATAAAATATTCTATTGTTATGATACGTAAAGGCTTAGGGAATGTACAACAGCAGGTATTCGGCATTCATCGATTCGCTACCTACATTGTTACTTAGAACTATAGGACTCCTCTCCTGCAAATGATTTATTAATCAGAATAACGATTTAAGCATACGATGTTAGCAATTATCTGATCGAGAAATTATTCAAGTAACCGCAATCTAAAATATTAATTAATGAACATTCCTTTGTACTTTGCTCAGGCTTAATATTCTCCGATTTAAAAGAAATTCAAAATATATTATTAGGATCCTCCAAGTAATAGCTCCCGTAGAGACAAAAAGTGTATTCCGGAGGGCCGTTTGGCTACGTTGAGTCGTGCCAATTAGAAATTCATATTCTCCACCTTTCCCTGATAAGTGATCAACGTGAGTGCTGAACATTTTTAATGTTGTGTGCTTAAAAGGTGAAACACGTTTACATTCTCTATTAGCATAGACATATTTTATGATATACTTGTCTGTTTACATTTATACAGTATACATTTATACTCATACCTTATGAGTGGTTATAGGCCACAGACATATATAATTTTTTAACTCTAAACTTTTTAACTTAAGAGGCTTAAGTCCTGCAGTGGATTGTTTACAGGTTGTTAGGTAAGGTTAAGGTTAAAAGGGTGGATGCGACCTTATTGATATGTTATGAAAAATTGGTTATTTGTAGTAGTGGTCATAATTATTTGGAAAACTAACAAAAACCTTTTAATAAACTATCTAAATAGCCTAATAATCTAAAAAAAACAGAAGCGAATAATAGTTTACTGGTCTCAGAAAGAGCGACAACATCGCAGTATTTCTCTGTCGGTGCATCGGTGACTTCAATCGCGGGCGTTGGGCTGACAGAACACGCACTAGCAACATAGGCAGCAGTAACCGCCTACATGTGAAAGGTCTACATCCGTGTCTGTTTTTCGTATACGGTTCGGTGTCGAAAACAAAATTCTTATATATTTTATGTCTGACAAATTTGAATAGCTTTTCGTCAGTTGACGAACGCCACGTCGATTGACATTTTCCATTATCTCTATTGGTGATAATTATGATGTCCTCCTGGCCGCTTTTAATCACGGTGACAATTTCGGAATATTATCGGCAGTTGTTAACTACGGCAGAAGATATTAGAGTGCCGTAAATATACCTGTTTAAAATAGTCAATGAAGTTAATTTTTATAAAGTGATGACTTGAATTTAATTGAAACAAATCACGTTGTAGCATCTTTTGCGGAAAACTTCTTTTATTTAAACGAAATATAGGCAGGGGTTAATAAAAAAACACTTTCCCACAATATCAGCAGTCTTTGCAAAGTATTTTGTTCAAGTATTGGCAGTAATACTTCCGATACTTGAACGTTCTGCAAGTTGATCAGAGAGCGTTTCCATGATATTTCAAACATAAATATATCGAGATGGAGTTTAGATCCTTTCGCAGATACTGAAGAATCATCAAATTTGGAAGAGGAATTCGTAGAACTCGCTACTAACTAATAACTCAAACTAAAATTCTACCCAAAATGGTATCAAAATAGGTACCAAGAGTTTTCTACCTTGGATAGTCGGCCAAAGTACAGAAGTTTGTCAAAAAAGAAAACCGATTACACGTCACTGAACGTTGACAATTGATGTTATCAAAATCGGCAGGATTTTTTCTTCTAAAGGTCCAAGGATGGAGGAATTAATTGTCATCTTCTTTCAGCTCCACGTGCAGGAGAGCTTTGCATTTGGAGAGAGATGGTATGTTCCCTCTTTACACACCACAACTGGAAATTTAAATATTTAAGTTCATTTTTTTACAGCGCAACGAGTACGAGTATTTACTGGTTTCATTCCATAAAAAACAGAATTTGGACGACATGCTTTGAACATCGGGTCTTAATATAAAAATTCCGTTTCTACTGGCTACTTGTCTAGACTCGCCATGTGTTGCCACTTATCAACTTCCCTATTTCATAAGCGTACTCGTCTCTATCATTTATTTAATCAATTATGAAAATCTATGTAAATTAAAAAAAATATTTAAATGAAGAAAATAACATTTTGGATAATGCAAAGAAGTAATGAATGTACCTGACTAACAAGCACTTTAGCAAAAATATTGAAATTAGTTACCTTCTGCTGCACCCATGAACACATAAGGATTATAATTTTTTTTTATTTTTGACAACCTCTCGGAATCGCCAAAGCCTCGTTTGTCTGCAGGGAGCAGTTCACGTGCAAGGATGGTACACAGTCGGAGAAAAGAGTGGTACCTTTGCTCGGTATCATTCCTGTTTTCAATTTTGTCAGAATAATATTATAATATGAAGCTGCCTTTTAAATGTTAACTGCTCCTCTACGATTAAGATTTACTTTAATTGCCACTTAGGATAGGCGAGATGACAGGTCTGGATAATTTATGATTTATGCCAATAAGGATAACGTCCAAGTGTACAGTTCACTAGTCGAAAAGTGGTCACTCCAGGCCATGCACCTACATCTTTCTTCAATTATGAACGAATGAACATTCTTTTTATTTCGACGAAAAAGAGATATTTTTTTTACAATCTACCACCATTTCGTAATAAGGTCCCCCTGGCAGAGAAGAAACAGGCGAAAGAAACTCCGTAGGTCTTATTTTGTATATCATGAAGTAAAAGGCATGGTCCCATTGACAACTGAAAGCAAATTACATGAATATAGTAATCCACATAATTAAAGCACAAAGTGTATTTACACTGCAAACTTGAGCAGACCAGCCTCTACAAGCAGCACCTGGTCACAAGTATAAAGCAGGTAGCAGATATCACAAATCTCCTAAGTAAATTAGTGGACGACCCACTACACGACGCCATCACAATCATAGACCTCTTAGCGAGCATGACATACTCAAATCTACAATACACGTAGATATGACAATTACAAAAAAATCTATCTCATTCCCAAAGAGCACTTCGACTTCTACGAGACCATTTACAATCATGTGACTGTACATTAATGAATACAAATAACTAATCTTATACTAGCCATTTACAAATAGTGGCGTCCAGGTACAAGATAGTAAATTATAATCTAATGGTTATTCTAAGCTTTTGTTAATAATTATGAATCTAGATGCAGATGTGGTCTAGTCAAAGATTGAATGAAGATACCCTGAAAAGTAAGATGTAATATCTTACCAGTAAATGGGTTCAATTCACACACAGACTCCCTATAACAAATATACTACCATTATGCCTATTACCGTGATATTCTGTGAGAGTGCGGTGCTTTCTCGGTCGTGCCAACCTATTCACGAATCAGCCATGCTATGTGACTTCATCACATCACAAGGACTGGAAAAATTTAGGACAACACGTGGATAAGTAAATAAAGTAAGTAAAGTATGACTTTACTAATAATTATTTTGATAAGTAAATAAAGTAAGTAAAGTATGACTTTACTAATAATTATTTTGACCCTAAAATGAATCGGTTTTATGTCGTAGTATAGTAGTAGTAGTTGTCTACTATACTATGCCGTAATAATGTATTATTTAAAGTTATTGCCCATAATTTGTACGTACTTATTTTATTTTAAACTGAATAAATTGTATGGACAGGTGGCTTGATCAAGGTAGTCTCGGATACGACACTCATGGCAGTCGTTTAATTTCCGTTCTCTGAGTGCATTTCCACCGATTCCTATTCACCGTAAATTTCTGAAACATGCGCCGAAATACAACGCCAACGAAATAAATGTTTACAATTTGATTTTACTATTTCGGTATTAATTAAAATAACCTTTTCTTCAATTTAACAGATCAACAGAAATTATTGCAGAGTTTAATTACAATCGTTATTATCATTTATAATATTTTATGTAAATGCAATTTACGTTCATGAATTGTAACTATGCAGTTGCAAAGTATTCAGTTTCTTTGGTCTTACGTTCACTTACTTATACTCTCAAGTGACATCATATTATATACCGTGTCTATTTACTGCATTTGAATCCACCAAAGTTATCAATTTCGAATTACTTTGAATACATGAGGTACTTTGAAAAAAGTGGGTGTCTCTGTAAGCTCTTACGACCATTTGTCCAATAATGAAAGTGGTCAGAGGACTAATAATTTATTTTATTTCTTTCAAACCCTTTTACACCAGAGCTTATTTGGAACAACGTGATAGTCTGTAGCCATCTCGGAGGCATTGCCGATTCGGTGGCAGATTCCTTAACCACTCGGCTTTCGCGGCGCAGTATAAAGCAAAGTCACAATCTGTGCCTTCGATTAAACTTCTAACAGCAAAGCAAAGAGGGCGACTACGAGTACTCTTAACTTTTAAGGTTTCCATATTTAACTCAAATAGTGAATGTAATAAGATTTGAAAGTCAAACAATAGAATGATATATAGTTCTAGAATTCAGAACGTTTAAATTTTGTGAAAAAAGTTTAAATCACGAATCTTGGACCGTGCAGGTTTAATTTTAATTCAAAGTGGCCATCAAAACGGCAGCTTAATACATTAATCCTATTATTATGTTATTTCACTTAGAAATGACGATTAGTTTAGACATCTCCTCTACACTCAAGGTCCTTTTCATTTCTATTTTTATATTTTAACAACGCACAAATCTAAATTGTAAATATAATTAATGACCCCGCAGGCGAACGTGAAAATGTTTTGCATACGCCATGATTAACTATATTTCAGTGTTTGTAAATGTACTAGCTTTTCGATAATTATGAAATACTAACAGTGTGCCTGATGGGATTTCCTATGGGCCACTATAAAGTTATACAACCTTATTTCTAAAAATTTACAAACTTGTCCCCCTTATTTGTCCCCCTAAGGAGAAAAATTTTCAAGAATTCTTCTTAATGCGGTGAGCATTACGAATTTTTGAAAGGTACGTTACATAAAGAACTACTACGCATAATTGTATGCTTCTAGACCCACCGGCTTAGACTGTGCGTTTTCTGTCAATTAGACAGAGTTTAAATAAGTAGAAAAGCTTTTATGACTATAGATTTTGTGTTGTTATAATCATAAATATTTACTTATTTTACCTTCTGGAGAGGCGTATTAATTTCTCCCATTCCAGTGTCCATAAGACATTGGTATATACGGCCATCGTTACACCAAACGGCACTATCGGCTCTACTGCTGTTTGTTGTCCTTATCTTTGGTCTACTGCACAAAATATTCCCTGCTGCTGCTCCGTCTTTGAATTTCCATTTCCCAATTTGGGAGGATAAATCTTTCACCCATTACCTATCACTTGATGAAACTATTATTTACGGATTATATCGCGTTTAATTTTTGTATTTATGCTCCCGAAGGCACTCGGGCTACCTTTAGGAACATAAAAACAAAAAATGCGATTAAATTTTGTTTCAAATATAAGACATGGTTTTGTTTATTGGTAACCATGTCATGGATAAACAAAATAAAGTTAAAAAATACGGTGTGATTTTACCGCCGGAAAAATGTCACATGGAATTTTTGTGCCTTCTTTGTGGCATAATGATTTGAGACGGTTAATTCCGTCACTTATCTCGCCGTCACACGCCGAAATCCATGAGATTTTTCTGATTATTTTTACAGACAATAGTTTTACAGCGTCCGTCGGATGCAATGGAATGGCTGAATCTCTTACACTGCCGCGGCTAAATAAGTTTACTTTTTATTAAGTTAAACTGTTTGAATAATTAAATTTTCCTTATAACTTACCTAAACACGAACTTATTTACCATATTACGCGATTTTAGGCCATATAAACAACCATTATCACTTTAATCTAAATCTTTGATTGAAGCAAGTCCTTAGAATTGCGTATTTACTCTTTCGTTGACATGTTTATTTGTACAGGTCTCAAAGGATCGTTAGATTACGTAATTTGAAAAAAATACACCTGTGGATGGATTTTCGTAAATATTTATTTTACTGTCACTAACACAAATTGAATTTGTTTATGCTTGTTTAAGTAATTGAAATTTAGATCATTTTATAAAATACGGTATGGGTGACCCTACCTAATGGTACAGTCAGTCAGTACCCAGTAAAAGGTAAAAATCTGTGTGTAAAATATGCTATAAAAGTCATCAAGTTTGCGATAGTAGCTATCATACTCATCTATGAAATAAACAGTTCTTAAACGTTTTTTCCTAATTATCTCAATTTTATAATTTAATTGCCATAAAATTAAAATAACGCTGCATCTTTACTTTTATTTTACAGCATGATTTTGAGAACCATCAGAAATTAGTAGTATAGCAAGCAGACTTGACGATTTCCAACCTCCGAAACAAGCCGGTTTCCGAAAAAGCAAAAGAGGCGTAAAAATATCCTTCGACTCAATAAACTTAGGCGATACAGTTCGGGCTGTTTTTTCAGCTAGACATACTTTCGGTAAATCGAAGTGTTGAAGTGTTTTTACAATGGTTTTCTCGGAAACTCTTTTAAGGTTCAGGCTATACTGCTCTGGAACTCCCTGCCCGACGAAGTTAAGAAATCGGCAAGCAGGAACTCTATTAAAAAATTAGTTACAAGAACTCTACATATATAATAGTATATTATTATGTATATCATGTACATTATTTCATATTTTTATTCATTTATTTTATTTTATTTATTTATATT
The DNA here is from genome assembly GCA_029286595.1 of Bhutanitis thaidina. Taxonomy (NCBI): domain Eukaryota; kingdom Metazoa; phylum Arthropoda; class Insecta; order Lepidoptera; family Papilionidae; genus Bhutanitis; species Bhutanitis thaidina. Next base: position 8,811,322 of record JAGSMS010000022.1, read on the forward strand.
TGTTTATAGTTTTTTTGAAAATAATTTTATTACTTAGTTAATTTACTAAATAAATACACCTCCTACGGCTATCTCACCAACCCATGGGTTGACCGGCAGAGAAAGCCAATAGGCATTAAGTCCGCCCTTTGTCACCTCAAATTATAAGGGCCCACCCCATTTTTTATTTAAAAAACTTTATTGCCCAAAGTTAAAGGCAATAAAGTTTTTTAAATAAAAAATGATGATACACATATTAGGGTGCTAATCCTGAAAATCTCTTCAGCTGACATTACTTGGATGGAATATTTGCCTAAAACACCTGGGCGGAATGATGCACAGGTGCCCTCGCACTAGAGGTGCTGCTTCACATCACAAGTCTGTGAGATTTGGGTTTTTGATATATTCGGATTGATTTTCCGCCATCGATCGACCATCAGATCCTCGTTCGTTAATCAGCGGGGGTCACCACGTGCTGGTGGAGTTGACATTAACCCTCCCCTAATCTCGATCATTTAATGATTAATCAGTAAGCAGTAATTTAGAAAATGAGTTTAAATTTCAGTTTCAATCGTTCAATAATTATCTCGATTTCATTTAAAAAAAAAGAATATTTTCATTTAAAATTTCTTATATATAAATAATCAATAACAAAAATTTACTATAATATTTTTAAAATGAAAATGTGTCGTAAACGAATTCGGGTCCAAGATAAAGTTGCTAAGAAACTCATTTGACGCGGTAACAAGCTGCTACTGGAAACCGTGGTTCGTGTACTAATATAGCGTGTAGTTTCCTCTTTTGTTTGCGGTTTACATAAATTCCATTACTTAACAAATATCTTCTTTGTACATTGTATGCTAGGATTTAAAAAAAAAAGTTGATAAATACAAAAATTATTTGTCGTGTAATCTCGACTGAAGTAGCTTATATAGGTTAATTGCGAACCTTTCAAAAGAGACAAGATGACATCTAAGACAAGACAACAAAGATTTTACGACAAAGTACATTCATTTGAAGAGTCCAAGAAAGCCAGGAGTTCATCGGAATACCCAAAACGTTGAAGATTTTATTGCTTTTAATTAATTCAGCTGAAGATCAGTCTTGAGCTACCATCTCTCTTTCTCCAAAGGCCATCCTCACCTGCACGTAGTGCCCCTGCTAAAAAATATAAGTATAAAACTAAAGATACGCACGTTAGATATTATTTCCTAGGAACTCATGTTGTCTTGTAACTCAAAATAGAATACTGGAGATTTCAATACGTAGCAATACGTGCTCACTCTAAAACGTTATTGCTGCGCTACAATGAATTTCAATTGGTTTCCTGACGTATTGTTTCTAAGATTACTTACGTACCTTAGTACATATTTTCGACTGTTAGACAAATAAGTTTTGAAATGACTTCGTTAGTAGTCATTGTGTATATTAATAGAGAGATTTAGCCAATCATGAACCTATTAATTATGCGTTAATTACATCTAATGCTTGAAGATATGGTTAAAATGTTTATGAATTTTTAGAAATAAACACATACGCTTGTCATCCATAGGGTAAGAATTGGTGTGATAAAGGATTTTCAGCAGCATAGCCAAACGAGCAAACCACTTTTTGCCTATTCGGAAATAGTATGTGATAGGTGGCAAGTCTCGGTGCAAGTTAGCTCTCGGAGATTTTCGCACTTCCGCTCAATGGAAGGAGCGCCGGTAACTTGGGTGTTAGTGATCGTGTAACATGTTCAAAAGTTACGACTTAACTGGTTATTATATTCACACAACATATTTGTATTGAAAAGACAATGGCTCAAACCTATGCTAGATAGTTATATCTAATAGGTGGCCCTGTAATTCGGTTATACTAATTTTATATTTAAGGACTAAAGTGGAGTTTGGTATTAAGGACTATTCACAATAATGGGTCAGTGCTAAAAGAGATATTCACAAACTGTACCCGATAGGTGGTCCGTGGTGGCTTAATAACTCGATTAAGTAATTAAGAAATCAAACTCATCATCAAAACATTTAAACTTATTTGTACTTTTTGACACTGACACACTTTTTGTAATAATTAATTTTGAGTGTAAAAATCACTCGTGTAATAAAGAGCAATAACTGCTCAAGGCATCGTGACAGTTCTAAGGATTGTCTGGATTAACCAGAATATTAGTGATCTCTTTCCTGGTATTTATCATATGGCGCCAAGATCTCGTAAAGTACTACGTGAAGCTTTAGTTTCGATTAACTTTGTTAGATCTTGATAAACAAGTCATATTGAAGCTCAAAAGTTCGATCACTGCCTAGGAAAAAATGTTATATACATTAGATTATTGTATCTAATTTGGTAAATTAAACAGAAGTGTGGTTTTGTAGTGGAAAGTAAAGAAAGACAACCTTGCCTGTCTGATCCCGAGGGTATCGTAAAAGTCACCTACAATTTAAAAAAAGCTAGAGGTTTCAACCATCTCAAATATGCAGATCTTAACTATCCAGAGGACTGATTTCTTGTATTTACGCGAACATTACACACGTGACCGTGACCATGGCTGCTGTAAAGCAAGCTAAATGTCGGGAGTATAAAAACAAAATTAAACGCGATAAAATCCGTAAATAATAATTTCATTTCAAATGTCCAGGTACTAGTAGAGGTACTGCTATTGCTAATCTGCCAGGCAAGCGGAGCAATGATAACGAAACTTACAAAAATGCATAAAGCGAAACGCGTCGTGCAATTTTTCCCCACAAAAAGAAATATATCAGACAAAATAAACAGACCGATGACGAGCAGTATTGTCTAGAGTGCGAGGTGTCTCGTAATGTGATCGATAATCCGCATGCCGTGCGTAGCGATTGTGGCAAGTAAAGATATTTTGCATTACTTGCTATTATTTACAAATAAATGCGTAATTTGTTCTAACGGTGTCCGTGTGATTGAATGATCCTGAGATGCTCTTTAACTAATTTCTTAGAGTTTCCTCTGGATCGTGCCTTACGGATATCCAACGGCAGGGCATACCAGAGCTTAACAGCTTGAACTGTAAATGATTTGTCAAAGAAAGATGATTTGTTAATTGTCACCTATAAACTTAGCTTTTTCGAAGAACGGAAAACTTCCCCTGCAAGCCTCACAAATTGAAATTTCTCCTTTAAGTAAGGCGTAGAAAAGATAAACAGACAGTACAAAATAGAAAGGATGTGCAATTTCCGACGAAGTTGGTTAGGTAACCACCACTTGAGAAGAGAGCAAATATGGTATTGCCAATATGAATCGAATGCCAGTATTTTGAAGTATAGTAGTAAATCTCTCATGCTTAATTAACCGGTTCTCTGTTATATCTACGTAGCATGCGTCAGCATGCGAAGAAATGATCTAATGCGATACACAGAATTATAAGGAAGAAAAGTTATCCAACTAACTTAAATTAATTTGCGTTTTTAAAATTTAAGGGTTTTAAAATTATTTTCTTCAACTCTATCGAATTCAATAGCTGCCGCAGCTTTATATTCATATTATAGCTTTATATTTATGTATACAGATAAAGCTCCGGTTGCCAATAATTATTGCTGTGACTTCTTGGGATTGACATATGATTTACTCCACTCAAGACTAAGATTTAAATGATTATGCATAGTTGCAATTTCTGCCGAAAGATCCTGAAGAGTTGACTCTAGTTTAAATCTGGTGATCATCCGCATCACATAGATGTGGTAGAGAGAAGATATATTGTGAGTGATCGAAATACTGAAAATAAAAAAGAGTAATGGTTACAATAAGCTGCCCTGCGGCGCGCCAACAGTAATATCGCACCACGATGAGTGAGATTCACAAACGCAAAAATGCTGCCGATGGCCACAGATTACTTTGAAACCAGACTATTTCTGATGGAGATAGGTAAAGGGAATACAACTTACTGAACAGTACGATTCATTTACGAGTATATAATTTTTTTTTAAAAGTTCATGGTTATTACTGTAATTTATTTAGATGTGTGGTTAATACTTTTATTTCTACCTAGTGCGAAGCCTAGAAATTCCACATAAGATAAATGGTTACTAAATTTTATCATAATATAAGCATATTTATTTAAATATACAATATATATTATGTATTATTATAAATGTTATGTAGTATTATATCATTACTATTAAAGTAATATTTTATGCTTGTGGTTTTATTTTTCTCATCGTTGTTTGCCCTTAAAATTATGTACACAGAACTACTAAAATAATGAACTGTGTGGAAAATCAATAAATTCCCTTTAGGATATATGTACCTTCATCCTTATTGGCACTGAAGCGAGAATATTTAATCAAGCGTATGATCTTTGCGCTCCTAACGTCTTTGTGGTAGGAATGTTTGTAGCAATTCCATCGCGATTAGATACCACATACTCTAAGAGTAAATATTTAGTAGAATTATTTTATATAGACTTATGAATTTCATAATATCATCCGAAAATATTTAAAGCAGTATTTTTACACCACTTTTAAACTATGCCAAATATAAAATAATAACTTCGAGTACCCATTCTGTTCTTCGACTCCACAAGTACAGCATTTAATGATCCAGATACCAACTCGAGGCAGACTTTTGAGATGAATTGAGTCATGAAAATGTTTAATGACAAAAACATTTCATACGATGTTCCTACAAGAGCAAAAGAGCTGAAATTTTTTTCAATCAGCACATTCTGAAGAAAAATTCTCTATATCAGTATCAAGTATTTCCTACCATCGCTGCTTCTTTTAGCTCACAATTGGTACGGCTACGAGTGATGTGAACAGGCTCCCAAAATGATACCCAACGGGATTGACGTACTTCAGACTAAGGACGGCATAGAAAAGATGAGACTACACAACCTTAAAACATTAAAGCGAATCGAAAAAAGAAATCTTTCAGTATTAGTACTTAACTATTCTCCGAAGAAAAATGTTTATACTTTATGCATTAAAATTATGATTGATTAATTTATTTTATAGTTTTAATCCGATTTGACGCAAGGTAGTAAATTCAGCCAAGCCAGCTCATCAAGTGGGTTACCCACAAGATGAGGTGGCTTTGCATAATTAATAATTATATAAAATGCCAGAATAAACTTCTAGCGTCTAACCGTGGGACAACATTTTCAAATAGTGAACTAATTACAGACGGTTATAGAAGAAAAGGTTTTATTACATCTAGTAAAAGTCACAACATATAATAATCCAAAAACATGTCACATGTTTTTTGCAGACAGACGAAGCTGTAACAATACACTGTAGATGTAAATTAAAGCATGAAAATTTTGACTTTGAAAATAATTGTTAATAACGAATAAGGTGAGCTCGGTAAATTAAAAAATTAAATCTTTGGCTCAATACATAGTAATTCTCTAGGTATCTAGACAAAATAATATGTATTGGAATAATTAAAGTTGTGAATATAATATTAATATATTAATCACCAATCGTACATGTCAACTGTTTCTTTTGCAACATCCAATAATTCTTGACATGTTGCAACAATATAAGTTATTTTGTTACGATATTTGTTTGATATCAAAACACAAAAGACTTGATTTACCACGAAATAAACTGGGAACTTGACTAAACACGAAATAATATTATTTCTTTCCGTAGTGTCGTAAGAGGAGACTTAGTGAAAACCTTGAAAATCGCAAAAGCTACCGACAGACAGCGGCATAACCATCTCGAAAATTACCAAACCAAAAAAAATTAAGCAGACCGATGATGGGCAGCGGCGGCCAAGGTGCTAGGTGTCTGATACTGCGGATCCATTCCTGGCGATTAAGGCAAAACCTCCTTATGAGAGAAGCCCATGCCTGGCAGTGGACTATTTGCAGACTGGTAAGGAAAGGTAATAGACTTCAAGAAATAAATGTTAAAATCTTTTGAATAGTCGTGTGTATAACTATGAAATGCATATTTTAACGCCTTTTAAAGCAAATTAAATCTCTATTAAATATTACTGAACTATCTACATAGTTATATTGTTTAAAAAGTTAAACTCAAAATGTTCTACCTTCTCACAAAAGGCTTATATAAGCAAACTCATTACTGAACTCTTCAAGAAACTATTTAGGGTGAATAGAAGACGTTTTTAAGAAACGTAAAGAGTTTATTTTGTTTTGTTGTGTACATTATATTTATTTACATAATATATACTCATTTACTAGCATGTTATGTCAGTTACTCCATAGCTGAATATCATGCCTCATCCAATTGAATAATTTACAATAATCGCTATGCTTGTCAAGCGGGTTGGCGATCACAGTACAAGACGCCTCCCACTTCGTATTTTCTGTCTAATATTTTTCCAAGATGGCTAATCTGGGAATTTATACAAGAAATATTATTTATTAACAATAATAATTTATTTTCAAGAATCATTGTAGCCAAACGGGGTTATGCAATCTACTTTTTGCCTCTCCAGGAGATAAAATGTGACAGATGGTGAGCCTCGATGGCTTTCCTGGTGGTCCCTTCTCGGGAGAGAACATCCGTCCTCACTCCGTCCTGGCTAGACGCGCCGGAACACAGACGCGCCTACCTTTTTGGCATCCAAACCCACGGGAGCAACGGTCCCCTCGAGTCTACCATCCCCAGGCGGATCTGGTTTATGGCTCCGCCGCAGACGAAATTTCGGGCGCAGAGTAGGGAGAAAAGTTCATCGTAATACTGACTCTCCTCTCCCCCGCGGCCCCACCTCTGCTGTAGAGGGCTAGGAGAGCGGTGCTAAGCTAACACAGCACACCAACACGCATTTGAAGTGGGCTCGCCAAGCCCACTCGGAGCCGCCACCTCGGGCCAGCCATCCCCGTAAAGACAGGTCGGCTATGTAGGTTCTCTTGGTTCACAGTAGGAGACCAAGCCTCGTTTACTAGAAAAATAATATTCGTAATTATTACGAGTACATATCCGAGTAGGGTGGCTGAACATTTCTGACTGCAAAACCCTCATAAGTACTCAGAAGGGCATTTCCCCAGCTGTGGTATATTTATTAGTATTTAAAAATATAATACTTTACTTTACTTTTACCTGTTTATAAGTTTTTATAAAATTATTGACTATTTTTACAGATAGATGAAATATATCGAAAAACTAAACATTACGCAAAACTTACTCGTACAAATGCAAATGTGGTAAACTGAACTTTGCGAAAATAATGATGTATGTGTGAACTCAATAAATTTCTAAGGGTATGCATTGGAGCGAAAATATTTAATCAAGCGTATAATCTTTGCGTTCCCAACTTCTTTGTGGTATGAATGAAAGCCATTTCATCAAGATTACGAAATACTATGGCAAGCTGCTTAAAGTATTTACGTTTTACGCGAAAAGTTTTAAACAATTTAAGACATTTCGAGACTGATAAAAATATAAGTACTATTCGCCTTTTAATGCACATTTATTTATTTATACTTTATTGCATAAATAAAATAAATACGAAGGGCTTAATGCCTTTTGGAATTCTCTACCAGCCAACCAGAGTCGTGGAAAAATATTGTTTAGATGCATTAACTACATTTTATTTATAAAATAAGTGAGTAATAAAACCAAACGGATAAATATATATTACAGATACCGAGATATTTTATCATATTCATTTACTTACATACTATAAGAATTAATACATAATATAACAGAGCAATTTGACCGTCAGGGTCTTTTAAAACAGTGACTTCAGCGGAGCTCCCGTCACCATTCTCGTTACCATTGCAAAATATTAAAACACACTGATTCAACATTGAATTTATTTCACAATTTGAACACTAGCTAGCTCTAGAATATATTTAAGCACTTAAAATAATAATAAAATAAAGTATTCACAATTTCGCTTTGAGCACATCCTTTCACCACCAAAGTTGGAAAGATAATGCGGCCTTTGGCACTTTGAACGATTTATGAAACCATCGCCTGTCATTACACTTTCCGTACTACTTTAAGCTAATTTCAGATTGTTCGAGTCAATATTACATCTAAATTGATTATTATTTTTATTACGAGATCCAGTAATTAAAACAGTCGTTGCGCCGAGATATACATAAATGTATGTGTTTTGTATATATATAAAGATATTTATATTTATACAAATAGACAATATTATTATAACAGCAATGACCGATACTATTAATTTCGTATCTTAGTGACAACGCCTGTCTTCACCCACTAGTCTTTAAATGATAACTTTTCTAATCTCTGGGGCAAGCAATTCCAAACTAGTGTAGCCTGAACGGTAAAAATGTTGCCAAAAAAATCGGTGAATAGTTGCAGAATGCTAATCTAATGTTTAGATGAAGAGCGAAGATCATAAGTTGAAAATACGAACTGAAATTAATTCTTAAGATAACAATGGGGAAGTAGCAGCATTTAAAATTCAGAAAATAATAAGCAGTATTCTAGAGTTACGTCTTTGTTAAACAGTGAGCCATTTTAGGCAAAAACGGTATTGTGAGATATGGTCATACTTTCGAAGATTGAAAATATATATAAATACTGACACAGTTATTAACTAGGCGCTCTAGATGGTAAAGAAGCATAGAAGTATATTTGTTCCTGCATTAAATGTTATTGCTAATGCTGTATGAGATGTAAGGAGGAATATACCATCTCTTTCTCCAATTGTCAAGCTCAGTTTAGCTCACTCTAGTGACCGAAAGATGGCGGAATATTCATCAGAATTTACCGAACCCAAATCCTAAAAGCGAGCTATTGGGTGGAGCGTCACTAGTGCCAGCCTACCGGCCCAGCACTTATCAACTTAATTCCCTAGCGAGGTGAGTATGGGCAAAACTTTCCGTTAATAAAACTATCATAAATATAAAATAAATACAATTAAATATCAATTATATTTATTTATATCATGCTTGAAAAGAAGTATTTGCGTATGTACCTTTAAAAATCTGGTCTAATAAAACTTGTGGTATCAGTCCCTGAACGCGAATTTTTACTTGCCCGTGAAATAATTCTCTCCAAAGATAAAACTTGAATCGATTTCTACAAATATAACGCTCTTTAAGATTTTTCTCTTTAAGAAACAGGGGAGCATAGAAAATTGACTGTAACGTTACGAATAGTAAAATGAACTTTACCTTATCTTACCTTAACATCCCGTAAAGAGTCTACTGCAGGACATCATCATCATCATTTCAGCCTATTAGAAGTCCACTGCTGAACATAGGCCTCCCCCAAAGATTGCCACGAAGCACGGTCCTGAGCCACCTGCATCCATCGACTTCCCGCAACACTGCGCAGGTCGTCACTCCATCTTGTGGGGGGTCGTCCTACACTGCGTTTGCCCGTACGTGGCTGCCACTCGAGAACCTTTTTTCCCCAGCGGTTGTCAGTTCTGCGAGCTATGTGGCCGGCACATTGCCACTTCAGCTTGCTGATCTTTACGGCTATGTCGGTTACCTTAGTTCTGCTGCGGATATTATCGTTACAGACTCTATCACGCAGAGAAACACCGAGCATAGCCCTTTCCATAGCGCGCTGAGCAACTTTGAGCTTCCTCATACGGGCTGCAGTGAAGGACCAAGTCTCGGATCCGTATGTCATCACTGGCAACACGCACTGATTGTATACTTTCGTCTTGAGGCTTTGCGGTATACTCGACGAGAAGATATGACGTAGTTTCCCGAACGCAGCCCAGCCGAGTTGGATTCGTCGATTGACCTCTGAGTCGAAGTTGGACTTACCTAATCGGACAATTTGTCCCAAGTATACGTACTCGTCTACAACTTCGAGCCTATTGTTCCCAACAACAACCGGTATTGGTGTGACATGGACGTTTGACATGAACTTCGTCTTGTCCATGTTCATCTTAAGACCAACCTGTTGGGAGACGTTATTGAGGTCATTGAGCATTGTACTAAGCTCCCCCAGCGATCCTGCCATAAGAACTATGTCGTCGGCAAATCGAAGGTGAGTGATGTATTCGCAATTGATGTTGATACCGTATCCTTTCCAGTTCAGCTGCTTGAAAACATCTTCCAATGCAGCGGTGAAGAGTTTCGGGGATATGACATCACCCTGTCTTACACCTTTCTGCAGTTGGATTGGTTTTGTACTCTGATTCTGTACTCGGATAGACATCGTAGCCTCATTGTACAAACACCTCAGCAGTTCGATATACCGAGAGTCTATCTGGCACCGCTGGAGACTGTAGCACCGCCCAAATTTCGACTGAATCGAAGGCTTTCTCATAGTCCACATACGCCAGACATAATGGCAAATTGTACTCCTCGGCCTTCTGTACAATCTGGCGAAGAGTATGTATGTGGTCTATGGTACTATAGCCTTTTCGGAATCCGGCTTGTTCGGGAGGCTGGAAGTCGTCAAGTCTGTTCACTAGACGATTTGAGATGACTCTCGAAAACAGCAAGTAGACGCGGCTTAGAAGCGATATCGGTCTATAATTCTTCAAAAGGCAGTTATCCCTTTCTTGAAGAATAGGACAACCACGCTTCTACTCCACGCTTTCGGCGTAACACCGCCATGAATGACGGAATTAAACAGCTTCTGAAGGACAACAAGTATCGGTTTTCCACCCGCTTTCAGAAGCTCAGCTGTAATTCCGTCCTCACCCGGCGCCTTGCCGTTTTAAGCTGTTTGAGAGCCATCCTAATCTCGCTCAGACTGACGTCCGGGATGTTATCGGAGTAATGTCGGATAAGCTTGGCTCTTGGGTCGTTACTCACATCAGTGTGTGGTTTCAACGACGTTGTGTACAGCTGTCCGTAAAATCTCTCGATCTCACTCAAAATCTCGGCTCCAGCGGAAATGACTGCGCCGCTTTCGGTCTTCAGCTTGGTCAGTTGGCTCTTTCCGATAGACAGATCTCTGGCGAAGACTTTGGAGCCTTGGTTCCGCTCTATCGCTTTTTCAATACAGGCTGTATTGAATTTGCGTAAGTCTTGCCTCATACATTTGGAGATCTGTCTATTCAGTAGCCGATACGCTGACGCATCCGTTGTAGACTGCAGCTTTATCTCACGCCTGGCTTTCATGAGTTTAAGAGTGTGATCAGAGAGCTTTTGGGGCTTGTTCGTGCGGCGGGTTCTGCAAAACTTAGCTCCTACCGCATGGACAGTTTCCACTAGCCTGCTATTCGTATCGTCCACTGTAACGCAATCGTCTAGGCACTGAAAGCGATTATGCAATTCGAGCTGAAAGCTCTCGGGGTTCTGGATAAGGGCACGTGGTGGGCGGAGCGTAGACTTCACCAGACGAGACCGCTCGAGCCTAATGTTAAGGTTCAGTGTGCCTCTTACCATTCGGTGATCACTGCCGGTTTTTACCCTAGTGATCACAGAGATATCACTGAATAGCTGACGCTTGGTCGTCATGATGAAGTCGATCTCATTTTTTGTGGTACCGTCCGGGCTCATCCATGTCCACTTCCTGTGGGGCCGCTTCTGGAAATAGGAGTTCATCATAAAGAATCCCTCCTTTGCCATGAAGTCAGCCAGCTGTTGCCCTCTTGGGTTCCGTTGCCCTACTCCAAAGTTCCCCACTATCAGCTCATCGCCTTTTTTCGTACCTAGTTTTGCGTTAAAGTCTCCCTTCAACACCGTGTAGTGAGTCTTAGAGTAATGCATGGCTCTTGAAATATCCTCATACATTGCCTCCACTTCATCATCAGGGTGTGTCGAGGTTAGTGCGTATACCTGTATGACCTTCAGCGAATACCTTTTGGTTATTCTGAGTATAAGGTACGCGACCCTACTCGACACACTTTCGATCTCGATCACGTTGTTGATGAGAGACCTGTGGACGATAAACCCGACACCTCCTTGGGACAGATGGTCACCCTGCCGGTAGTAGAACAAGTTACCGGATTTTAGGATTATAGAGTCCTCTCCCTGTCTTCGGACTTCAGACAACCCTATAATACTCCAATGTAACTTGCTTACTTCTTCTTCCAGTTCTAGTATCTTCTCGTCGGTCCTCAATGTGCGTGCGTTATATGTTGCCAGGTCCAGTCGTTTGGGTTGGCAGCTAGAAATCAGCCGGTGATTCTTCGCACCCCCTGCCACGCCGTTACCATGGCTGCCACCATAGCCAGGACTAGCGAGGCCGCCGGGGACTGGGGGCCATTGCTTTTTTCTACCTCTCATCGTGGGGGGGGGTTTGCCTTAGTTGCCACGCCTGGCGAGCGGGTTGGCAACCGCAGTTTTTTTTTTTTTGTTCTAGTGCAGGAAGATGCTGCTGCCCATCTCCTAATATAATTTTTTACCATTAGTCGCCTTTTACGACACCCATGGTTAGACAGGGTTGGCGCTATTCTTAACTTCCGACAGCCACACGGAAATATCTACCATAAAAAGGATGATTTGCCATAATCGCCACGCCCGGCAAGCGGATTGATGATCGCACAGTGCGGATGCACTGAATTTAAGGCCTGGAAGCACAATATGTCTACTACTACTGCCACAAAAACATTAAAGTATTTCGTTTGTACGAAGGACACTTTTGAGATGGTTCAAAAGTTCAAAACTTCCAGAGTTTAATACCCTGAAAGTTTTGAATAAAAACATCTGCATCTGTACAGTGGCGTATCTGGGATGGGGCAAGTAGAGAAGGACACGTGCCTTGGGAGCTATTTAATGGGGCGCAAAAATAATAAAATTAATCGTAAAAAAATTAATAGTTATTATATATATAACTCATTGTGTAATTATCGCCAAGCGTAGCCATTTCACCCCTATGAATACATTCCACAATAAAATTACCCGGCTATTTTGAGAGAGTTTGGAGACTTCTCTTATACTATAATTTACTCAAGAATAAGCTTGTAAATATAAAGATATCGGAGCAGCTTCTTATATTAATTATTCAGTTAAAAGATGGCCACAGTATAAGCTATAAAGAGACTTTACTAATACGTACGTATTAGCGGATTATAATGAGATGGAAAGGTTAAGAGACTTCGCTTTACAGAGTGTATAGCGAGAAGATACCTAAAAACCCTGATTCGTACATGCTCTCTACTAGCCAAGGTCAAGATGGCTTGAGTGGTTAAGGGTATCTGTCTCCGAATCAGGAAACCGAGTTTGATGTCCCATGCCGAGGGATCCCTCGACATGGGGACATCAAACTCGATCTGATCGACCCACGATCGTACCAATGAGTTTTCAGAAACTTTTAAATACAACGTTTATTTAAGGATATTATCACTTTTGATATTTTAGTTTCTATACACTAAAAGTTTCGGTTGCTTTATAGCAACCGTGGTCACGGGAGGACTGAGATGTTGAACGTCCTAATGTTACTGGTAACTCGGGCTACCGTCTGCATGTTTATATGTACATATGATTATTTAACAATTTTGACCAACACACAGGAAATCTTCGTTAGGAGATTTTTTTATCATCTTATTATTATTTAGACGATCATATCTGATGTATTACATACTACCATTGGGCAGGGGCACACTTAAGCTAACAGATTTCCTCTAACTTACAGGATTTTGCTACTGTATACAGCATGAATTTATTAGGATATCAACGTATAAAAACATGATGTAAATTCTTTGGCGAGTTTTAGATTAATATCCTTATTTGAATATACTTACTCTTATTCGCATAGAAATGTGCAATAAAATCTTGGCAGTCCTCCTTATCGTCGTTGAACAGCTCTTCGAATAGGAATATAAAAAATGTGAACGCAATTTATATGCTAAAGATATACACGTAAAGTAAATTATATAAATCTGAAGATTTTCTACACGAAAGTCGCTATTTTAAGACATTTCTGGCATAAAATCAACAGTTTTATGAAAAGGTGTTTCCATTGCACATTTTAAAAGTATTTAAATATATGCACCATTAATATATAAACCAAAAATACATAAACATATATATAAAACAAAATTTGACGCTATAATTGACATTCTCATTTTGTTAAGTTAAAAAAATTGTTAACAAAAAAATTTATTTTGCTTACGAAAAGTACAAAAACCTTTCATTATTATTCTTAATGTACAAAATTTCGATGCTTAAAATGACATTATTAATATTAATAATTTCATAATATTTAAATCTTAATTCTCATTTATAAATATTAAGACATAAATTATTTTGATGTAAATTTAATGTTACAAATATATCAAAATTTTATTTTGAACATTAACAACATAAGGACAAATACTTTTAGTTTTAGAATAGTTTTAGTTAGTAGGTATAATTAGAAGAAAATGCAACGCAGAAAAATTAAATCAGTTAAATGGTTACATATTGTTAAACGTAACAAACTCATATACATGACGTAATACATAAGTGGAAACCCTAGTATGTATATAAATTTTTGTTTATTTTTCTCATTAACTACTGAAACCAGCGAATAGAAATTTGATACTTTAACAATTATCTGCCTTAAATTAGTTCCGTTATACACATTACACAAATATTTTAATAAAACTGAATAGGGACAAATTGAGAACTCGATTCTTTTTTTATTTTATGGAATGTGAAGGGTTTTTTTATCAGTGGGTTAGTATTGATTACTTTGACGCGTAATAATTTCTTGTATTTATGCACTTTGACACATTATGTTCTACTTTTTACTTCCGTAGATTAACCCCCGTAATCTAAAGTTGATTCAAAGGGTTGTTGACTTCAAACTGTTTTAAAAGTCAAAGCGCTTTACCTGTAAAAGTCGAAAGCAACTTATTAAATTAATAAGCAGCTCATTTGGAGGCCGTTAAGAACGCCCTTATTACTTATGAGATGGTAAACTCATTGGTTGCCACCGCCTGCAATATTCAAGGACGGGACATCGTTTCATTTTAATCAGTGCAAACCCGACATAACTCTTCGTTGTCTCCGCGGAAGCGCGTATGCATTAGGTATAAAATGTGTCAAATATTTATTACAGGCTACTGCAGGACATAGGATTTTCCCAAAGAAAGATTTTTTTTAAATCTGCTGGAGCTTGACTGCAGTCCGGCTGGTTCGTTAAAGCCAAATTTATTATCTTTTTAACCATGACACCCATGTTTACTTCGTAAAGAAATACCGATTAGGGCAAAAATTAATATAATAATAAAAGAACTAATCTCACTGAAGACACAGCATACCATAACATTTAATCTGATAATAAAATCTCTATAAATTGTACGTTTTCATTTATATATCGGATCTCCTGCTGCCAGTAATAGCATGCAAAGACTCTTCTTCAAATAAACTCTTCGTATCTCTTCCCAATCTGTCGACGGGTATCGTCAGGCAGGGAACATTACATCATAAAATGGATCATTTAAAACAATTTACTTTTAATATGAAACTGTTATATTTTTAATTAAGGAATTTAAAATATGACGGGAGACCAAAAAAAGAAATACATTTCCTTCAATACCTATCTTTAAAGCTTTGTTTAGTTTGAAGCCATTCAAAAGGTCGCTTCGTTTAACCAAAGTCGTTTGCAAACTTGGATGTCTGGAGTTTGAGTGTTTGGATTCGCTTTTTTGAAATGAAAGTACCTACGAATGTGCATACATCGCATCGCAGGCGATGTACGTGTTTTACTACCTTTGTTTAAATTTGATGCGATTGGTTTAACTAAAGTGTCTATTTTAATGAAATACCAATAATGATTTTTACATTGTACCTAAATAATTACTAAGACAAATAGTCATTATTTTAAAAGACTGTACTAGTCTACACTATAATTATTTATAATGTGTTACCTTTAACGAAGAAATTGTAGAGATTTTTAAGAATTGTATACCATCATTTGTACTAACACAATTTCATCCATATTTTCGAAGTACAATATCCAATTTCAAGACTCAATCTCATTTAGTTGTCAAGATAAAATCAGTGGAAAAAAACCTGAAGCATTTTTTACACATAAACAATGTATCTATCTATAAGTATATCACAATGATAAGCACGAACGTATTTGCATGGCGATCTAGAATGCACAGAGATCAATTCCAAAATTTATAATTGCATAAAATATAAGCTCTGCTGCAAATACAAAGACAATTAATTAACAATATCTATATTTCAAAGGCTTTCGATCGTATAAGTTATTACGATTATTGGGGGCGGGAACGTTAATATTCCGGGGTGGTTGACAAATCTGGTAGTTACCGGTAGATGTCAGTGTTGTCGTTATCATTTTATTTCTTAATCCATATTAAATTGCAACGCATTACCTGGGCTCAAATTTCGTAATTAACGCTATCGTCATTAGCAACCCGCTACCAGTTAACTATTGAGCATATGCCACTTCCAGGTTAAGAGAATTAGTCGCGTTGACAATTTTGTGAATAGAGACAGTTGCAGAATTAGTTTCTTTTAGTATCCTGTGTCGTCCATCTCATCCCGTGTGTCATAAAATGAATTATTTACACTTATAAGAAAAGACAGGAACATTTCATAGCTTTCGATATACGGCAGAATAACAAAAAAATATATTATAACTTGCTATATACTGCTTAGTAGCCAAAAGAATGCTTAAATAATAATAGTATATTATGGTATTATTATTACTTTGTAATACGATACTAAAAAGACACCATACTTCCTTGGCTGTTCTTTATTGAAAACTCTTATTTTTTGGACAGGTAATAGTAGAGTTGGCACTTAAGTAGAGTGTATAGTGCGTTTGCGAAGAAAAATTAGGATTTAGATGTTCCTCGTTTACTATGAAGATTCACGTACCTCATAGACTGGCAGAATTTCTTGCAGCTCTCCTGTATAGCGGTGCGTGTGCGGTTTATTTTTTGCGTTACATGATAACACGAATATGGCACTCAGGAATAGCATATTATTTATATAGCAAGAGATTCTTGACGTTCGCGTAGCTAGTTTTTACCCTTTTGACGCACTGAACACTGGAGATGGCGTCGATATCGCGTCAACCAACATGTTCGTTTGTCACCTTTCGTTTGACATCCTCCCGGCCGATTTCGATAACTTCCAAATAATGTTTAGATAACGTTTATACGATGTGATCAGTGGAAGAGTCAGATGAATCAGAAACCATTGACATCGAACAGCCCGGAAACCAATTATTTGTGTTTTTTGTACAAATATAAGCTTATAGTTCAGCGGCTAGAAACTCTAATTACTAAACCAAGTGGTTGATTGAATTGAATTTAATTATATAAAAAAAACCTCAATTAAGCTAAACATTAAACAAGTACTGACATTGTCTTTGAAAATAATCTGTTACTTGCTATTTAATTGAATCATAATTTTTAACTACTTTTTGTCCTAAGAGGTTAAAATTGCGTGTTAAAAATCACAACAGAGTTATTATTTTTAGAGCTCGCAGAAGGTCTGCAGTCGACAATACCGCCATTTTATTAACATATGTTCTTACTATAAAGAAAAGAAAATTGAGTACCTATCCGCACAATATAATTCACAATAATATTCTTTAAATATTTATTTACTATAGCAGGTTTTATTATGTATTACAAAAAACAAAAAAATGCTTGTCTAACCGTTTATAATTGCGCAATAAGATTGCATAAAAAAGAACTTCACTATTTAGTGCTGAAGGTGTGAAGGTAAAGGGTAGCTATCCGCCAGGTCGGATGTTCGTGACTGGGCAGGATGTCTCCCCTAGGGTTAATTTTTTCGATAAACGGCAGTGACAAAAATTGATAAGTTAGTAGACTATAAAAGGGGAAATACTATATAATTTTCTCCAAAAGTTAACCTCACGTGCACGTTGTTCACCCTCATAACAAACGAGGCTTTGGTGAACGACTGATAGTGGAAAATCCATCGGAACTCCAAATCTCTCATGCTAGTGATGGGGAGCAAAGAGTACAGGTTCTGCGCTTATTAACCCACCCACGTAGCGTGGTGAGTTTTGGCAAATCATCCAGTAAGTGTCGATTTGCTGGTGCTTTCTTCGAGAGTCCTTCGTATGTTCTGCAGTGGACTTAAATAGGCTGATGATTTTTAGGCTACAAAAAACGCACCGTGTAAAAAAAGTCATTTTGTTCTAAGCTACCAACGTAAGTTAATACAGGTAACTGTATGAATATGTGTGTCTCTCTTTCAAATCAATTTTAAATAATCCAAATTCACCAGCTTAACTAAAATATAACTAATATTTTCTTTACTTACGACTTATGCTAAAGTACCTTGCTCTTCAAATATACTCAAGATTAGTGTAGATTCACAACAAAGCACAGGATTATTCATCGGATCTTAAACTGTTCAAGCTATACTCTTCCGGAACGCCCACCCTCACGACGGACCGCAAAAAACTCCTTTAATTGTCTTCTTATATTTTCTTTATTAATGGTATATGTACAATTAAATATAATAGTTAACATTACAAGTGTGTTTATGAGTATTTCTTTATGTACCTATGTCCATGTTATGGTGCTCATTTATTTTAATAAAGTAGTATGCAAGTGTATTAATGTTTACATTTCTCTGTTGTTATAATTTTTTGGCTTTTGTTGCTCCTGCCAATTTTGCTTTGTATCTTCCAGGGTTCACTGGCAGTGAATGCCACTAGGCATTAAGTACGCCCATTGTAGTCCTTAGATTAATGTGTATATAAAGAAACATGTATCTATTGTATATATTTCATATACACTCATACTTGTCACCCATAGAGTTAGGCAGAGACTTCAGATTTCTAATTGGCTACTAAACGTAGCAAGTGAGCTTAGCCGCCGGGCTTGCTCATGAAGATTACAATGAAATGTTTCCCTTAATTGCCTCAAACGAGATCAACTGGAAAATAATCACTACCACACACAAATAATTTCTCTTCAGGTTTTAAAATGTTGTGAAATATTTAGAAAAAACGATTATAGACCAGACGGCTTAACTATGGTACCTTGGAAGAGGTGCCAAGACCTTGTATAGCACGCTACTTGCGTAGATACTTTGGTGGCCTCTCATATCAGGAGTATATCGATGTCGCTATCACGTCAAGGCTACAGGATAGTATAATGAATTATTCAATAATAATATTACATAGCATAAAATGACCTCAATCTGTACTCTTAAATTGTTTTCAAATTAATAATAGTGCCATAATGACACGTCTTAGGTTGACTTTTAGATCACTAAAAAAATGTTGTCTACAAAAAAAATTAAAAGCTACATTCCTTTCTTTTTAAAACAAAAGGCTCACGTTACACTTACCTCGAATGTTTTACCGTTTCTTTAAAAATAACAAAGGAACGCCGGGTTTCTCTTCCTGTACAGGCGCCGAGACGCATATCTGTTAGTATAGTGATTCAGATGTACAAGAAGTTTATTGTAAGACTTCTGTCCGCATGTTTTGTGTTTCTGACTTATTGTTAGAGTTTTTTTCTTTTTTTCGGAGTACTTACATTACTCAAAATATTGTGTAATGTGTAAATTACAGTATTAGATAGAAAGTTCAAGCAGAAATATTCAAATGTCATCTTAACCTGTACGCAGGTGAATAACGGACGTAACTTTTTTTTACACCTATTGTAAAAATTATATCGATAAAAAGGGAAACCACCTATCGTAGTCTTTCCCTGCGGCAAGAACACGTCCTCTCCCTTCTGGCTCGAGCCACCTGCGTACTCAGCCTCCAGTCCCACATGGGCAACGGAGCCCCCTGAGACCGCCACGGAGGCCATGTGTATCTGGAAGGCGAGTGCTGGTAAGCAGCAGCTCTCCCGGCACCCAGCGGCGAATCTGACCTTTTGGCTCCGCCTCCGACCACATATCAACCGTGGAGAACGGCCGTATCAGCGGTGCGGTCCCACCAGCGTCGCGAAAGATAGAGGGAATGGCGTATCACAATACCAAAACACCTCACCTGGGCTGCGGAGAAAAGCGAGAGCAATGCAAAGCAATTAGTACATATTTCACCAACACGTAAGCAGGCTCGCTAAGCCCGGAGCGGCCACCTAGGGCCAGTCCAACCTGCAAGGTCAGGTCGGCCAAGTAATTTCCTCAACGTTTACCATCGGTATCCAAGCCACGGTTACTAAGTTCCCGCGGTAACCTATTCGAGGTAACCGACTGAAGTATAATGCCTCATAGACTGCAAAAATACTGGCTCTCTGTACGTTTCAAGCCGGAACACAATAGTAGTTACACTGCTGATTAGCGACAGAAGTGGGTAAGAGGATGGTAGCTACCCAGGTGAATCCTAGGCAGAGAAGGGGCCTACCTTATAAAAGAATGCCACATTGCATGCAAGGTTTTGTTGACGCTTTGGTGGAAAGGCCAGGCTAGGTAAAAAAAGTTTTAATTACGAATCTCGGACCATGCAGGTTTAATGTTAATTCAATGTGGCCACTCCAATAAAACGATAATTCTAATTTCATGCAACTTAAAATAAAAATAATTTATTGGTTATGTAATGTCTTTACTTACTTGAAAGACGTGCCCGAAATGATCACACTGGGTCGGCGGTTTGATAACCACAATACCAATACTCTCGCACTAATGATGCTTTTTGATTGATTGGTTGATCAGTAAGCTTCAGTAGCCAACCATTTAACTTAATGCATCGATAAAAGTTTGCGAAAATAGCTATGTAGGTGCCAACCTCGTACAAATTAAATAAAGGAAAACGTAAATATCATGTACGTATAAAGAACTAAGAGAATTGGCTACACAGAGTACTGCACCGACATACGATACAGAGATTTGATGGTTATTCCGCAATCTGTTCTAAGCCTTTAAATTTTTCTGATATTTCCATTACTCAAATTTTAGGTATTATAAGCAAAATAAATTATTTTCTATCCTGTAATATATATATTATAAATAATATATATTATAAATAATAAAGCTATGTATTCTCGTAAGTTATTATAAAGAAAAGTTAGATTTTAAAGTGCTTTATATAAGTAGACGAATAAGCACTGTTAGATGTATTAAATTACGTTTCCCGAGCAACGAGACAAAATTTGGCCTTCAATTGGACGCCGCAAATAAGACCCTAATTATAATATATATCTGAGCAAATAACGCGCCAGAAATTTCAACATAATCTGTTAAAATTTATTTTGTTTGTCGCCTGTCATGAAAATGAGGGATTGAAATACAAAAGCGCAAATCATCAAATATTTAAATAAAATAAATAGAATTCAAATGTAAAAAATATGAAATAAATAAAGTATTAAATAACTCGTACATTTATTTTTGATTAAATGATGCATAAGGATGTAAATGATATATGCTGTAAATGGTAAGGTGTACACCCTTTTGCGTGACTTGACTTAGGTACTGAACTGTTAAAATTTGTACTGGTATCAAAGTATTATCTTTCACAATCCGCATTTCTTGTTGTGTCTCTCCTTGTTCCGCACTCGCCAAATGGTATACTGTTGCATTTCTCTGAACGGCTACCAGTACAACAAGTGCAACAGTAGTCTGCTTCTTTCCGTCTTACACGTCGCTCCGCTTATCGATCTTCATCTAGCGTTATTGATTTTTTTGAATTGAATTTTAGTACTTGAATTGCCATTGCGATTTTCTCTTGCGACTATCGCAGAGAGTCCACTTTTCATGACCTGTTACAATTCTATCCAAAATTCCTTAATTTCTCTGCTTACTCACCAAAGCAAGGTAGGCTCCAACGAAAAATCTCCTCTATGCATATCAGTTAATTCATTAGGCACCCCTTTCGCAGCTTGTTCATTTTACCAATTTAGTGCAAATAAGTCAATATTTTAGGAAAAACCAACGTCAAACCATGACGCTAATTCCTTGGTTGTTTGATGGATCGACTTCCACCATTACTTTGAATTCATCGTTGTTTATCTAAGTGTCTGGTCTTCCTCGTGGTTCATTCTTCACGTCGAAGTTTTCACAACAAAAGAGATTAATCTAAAAATCGTATCATCTCCAAACGCAGTATTGATATTGGGAGCTGCCTCTGCTGCCATAGAACCTCGTTGGAAGTCGAATTCTAAATTACTATTATTTTCGTGAGTTCTCCATTTTTAACTCGAAAACTGAATATAAAAACAATTGAAAGTTAATCGACATAATGGAATAAAATTTTGAATTTAGAATGTGGCAGTTGTTGTGTAAAAAAAGCTTTAGACATCAATCTTGAACCACGACGGTTTAATTTTAGTTCAAAGTGGGCACTTTACGTTACAACGACAACTTCATACTTTAACCCCTATTACTGCAGACAGAAAAAGTTATTCAAACTTTGAGTATATTGTCCGTGTAGTTTAGCCGCAGACGACCGCAACACAACTAGTGGAGTGAGGAATGCCTTTCGTTCAGGTACAGGTGAAGCAATGATGTTGGTAATACGCAATTACCCTTTGGTCCTTCTTGGCTTAGGAGCTATAATTATCATCTCTGCTACCTGTATTTTAATTTACGATTTCGCTAACGGCTTCTCTAGTTGGAGTAAACATTTAATGGCTCTTTGTTTTATACTTAAGTTTATTAAGAAACTACTGCGTGTAGCTCCCCTATTCCGCCGCCTGATCATCCCTCCCGTCCCCCAAATATCCTTTAAGGCTGGCAACGCACTTTGAGCACCTCTAGTGTTACAGATGTACGTGGGCTACAGATGTACAGATGAACGATAATCACTTAACGTCAGGTGAACCGGTCATATTCCCTTAAAAACTTTCGCTTAAAAAAATGCTGTTTAGGTATTTAGTGTAGGTGTCTGAGTAGGTGTCACTGTTTGAGTTTGAATATTTTAACAAATTAAAACAATTTTGGAAATTGATGAAATTCTAACGTTTAGTGTATTAAGACTTAAACATAAGTAAGACAATAAATATAAGTTCGGTTTGTGTTTTGCTGGTGAGAGATTTTTGTGTGAGAAAAGTTCACAAAATAGTTAGTACTACCGATTGTTTTTACACTTTAGATATATTGATTTTTTGTAGTTTGTTGATAATTTTTGTTATTGTCTTCAATATATGATTTAAATAACAAGACTTTCCGTCACTTAACACACTTCTTCCTTGTCCTTGAAAGGTTCCACTTTCAAAAAGAGGAAAAACTATAAGAGAAATAGCCATAGATTTTAAAGCTTTCACAAAAACGAAAATAATCGGAAAACCCTTTATTATATAAATGTACTCAATATTACATAAATGAAGATTTAATCAGCAAAAAGAAAAGAAGTACAAGAACGTGTGAAATTATAGAGAAGAGGGCAATAGAGCAATAATCAAATACAATATAAAACATATAAAAAACTAACTAAATAAATGAAAAAAATCGAATAAGAAACGAAGACTGCCTACGTCGCCTGAAAATTTCTCTCAGTCACAAGGAGACAAAAACAAACTGAAGAACAAAAATGAATAAGAATAACAAAACACTACAATCGCACTCATCGGATCAAAGATAGTATCAATGATATCTCTGAAGGAGTTTTGAAACCGGGCATGCTGAACAAAGACAAGAATACAGAACAATTATCTTATTAGAGACCCCATAAATAATCAAATTCAATAAAGCAACAAAAATATCTTCCAACCCTGCTGGTCACCGTGGTACAACCACCGCTCTCCAAAGGTGAAGCACCATATGGAGTCAAATATGACATTATTGGTATATCCGAAACTAAAAGACTTGGAAACAGATAAAAGAATTTATTCTTTATGACATTGGACATTCACAAGAAAAACACGCAGTAGGCTTCCTTCTAATTAAATTTTTAGAACAATACTTGGAAAGCTTTTCCGGTATCTCAGAAAGAGTCGCACTGAACATTAACCTAAACGAGTATAATCTATGCAAATTAAAAAATACGCTTCCACAGACTCACCAGACGAAGGAGAAATCACGGAGTTTTATAACTGTATTGAATGTACAACAACAACATTAAAACCATTAAAAAATGAATAAATAATAAGATAAGAATATGGATATGTGAAAAGAAACAAACGAGGCCTATATATACTATAGGTTAATCGACTTTGCATACGAAAACAAATTATCAATGATCAACAGCTACTTCACGAAAAAACAAAGCAGTAATGAAAGGACGTGGCGTTACTCAAAAGAAAAATATAAAAACGAAATCGATTATATACTGTCTAAACAACCAAAAAAATATGAGCTACAACAGTGCTAATGAATTTAAAGAAGAGCTGAATAAATTTTACCAACAATCTAAAAACACTTTTAAAACCGAGGAAGAAATAGAAAAATACAGCATTTTATTTTGGTCAACTTATTGATTAAAAATGCACAAAATGACTTAAACTTGTTTCACATGTAGTTTCACTGTAATCTGCTAACCATCAATATATAGAAGACTAATTATGATATATTTAAAGATAAAAAAAAACAAATACATAATTATACACCCAATATAAATGGCAATATAATACATAAAACTAAAAGTGATAAATACCTTGGGTTGTCACTTGATAATAATAAGACAAGGAACCCACACCTTACCTTCTTCTTAACTAAACTAAACACGTTTTTGTCTTTTGTAACTGTGTGAAATCAAAAAATGTTAATTTTAATTGCAAAGTAGAAATATAAAGTTTAATAGAATCATAATTTTAGTACTTTAATAATGGTCAGGGCGCTCACTTTAGTTTCAAAGAGGGCGAGAGACCTGGGTTCGAGCTCCGGTACCAGCACCACTAAAATTGTTAATAGCAATATTAATTATTTTCGCACATTTTTTAAACAGTTACAAAAGCCTTACAGATTTTGAGCTGCGCCGTGTGGTGGCGGTGTTAAAAAATATGTCACGCCTAATTTATTATAAGCGTCATAATAGTAGACTAATGTAGAAACCCTTTAAAATCTCATAGTATTCATCAGATGGCCGATTAATTAACTGGCTCATAGTGAAAAAAATGGAAGATTTTGAATGAATGCAAGAATCCCATATCTTCGAAGTTTGTAATTCTTCTTTTTTTTCGTAGGGATCAGTTATATCATCGAGTATATTAGAGTATTAAATAATTTATGGTTACCAGTTTCTTTAATGTCATAATTTAAATTAATATTTATCATTATAATTGTAGTTCATCATTGTACTCGAATTACGGGTAATGTTAATAAATAGCCCTAAAATACTATAAACTCGTGAGATATCCGTTATTTAATTTAATTTTGCAGCACTAAAGGACTCCTAAATTAATTTTACGGCGTTATCTAAATTCAACTAAAGCATGTATTTGGAGAATACATTGAAAAGGCGGAACTAGAAGGAATTCTAACCAATTTTTATTTTATCTTTTTATCTACTTTAAAACTTAGAGCAAAACTAATCAGTGGGATCATATCTTTGTTTCTTGATTTTAGTTATATCAGTGATATTATATTGTTTTTTTTTCTTTATTAAGAGGCTTAATCACATATCCGATTATGTCGCCCCTATTATATTGTTATTTCTTATAACATTCGAATATATGTAACTTCGCGGCGATCACTTAATTCCCAAGAATATTATTTTATATGGTTTATGTTTAATAAACTTTGTTCCGCATTTAGGATTTTATTGTAAATTGTTTACTTTGACCTATAAACGAGTTCTGTTAGCGCTGATTTTGTGAAGTCGAGTGACTGATATAACTGAAGTAACTTACTTAATTGTTTATTAATATTTTTATGAAAACCAACAGCGCTTATTAAATTTCTTCATCTTTAACAGCCTATTCAAGTCCACTGTTGAACATAGGCCTATCTAAAAAAGCACCAGCAAAGTCAGTATACTCTTCATGAAAAAATTGTCCAAACTCACTACGATGGGCTAACGACTTGGCGAGTGCAGTGGCGATACAGTGGCGAGTTTGTTGAGTTTGCCAAAATTCGGATGGAAAAATTAAGCAGACCGATGAAGGGCAACAGCGTCTAAGATGTGAGGTGCCCTGTATTGCGATCGCCAATCCGCTTGCCAAGCGAGGCAATTATGACAAATCCTCCTTATGCAGGCAGAGGCTGATGTCCTGCAGTGGACTTTATACATGCTGGTAAGGCAAAGTTAGATTGTACGAGTAATGAGACTTCAAAACGTCTATCTGAATATCTTCTTTACATATAAAATTTTGTTTGCGTTCGTGGTACGATTTGACCGATTGAGGTTATATTTCTAGAATGTCGAGCCAATGGTTCATAACTATGCTAGAATCCAATAGGTGGCATCGTAGTCAAGTTACAGTCTATTCTATATTTGTGGTCCAAAATGACTCACATTAGCAATATATATTGGTTTAGTGCCAATAAAGGAAAATCACAAAATCTGTACCCGGTAGGGGTAGCGCTGTCGTCGAGTTATTAAGTAATTAAGAAATCAAACTCATCACGCCACCTACTGGAAAAAATAGAACAACGTCTGCCGAGCCAGGTAGTAATGTATTTATTAAATTACTGAGAGTTTTTTCAACTACCTTTATTTTGACAACGAAACGAAATAGAGACTTGAAATTAGACAAGACCACTACTGAACCCATGTGGTTGATGACAAAAATTAAAAAAAACTTTTTCATAACTGATGAACTGAACCTTTCCATTCCACGAAATAAAAATACTTAAAACATACACACATACACATTACTTTCAATAGCTATAAAACATATTTTATAACAAAGGTACAATTATTCCTTATCTGAACAACCAAATGAAATAAAGACTTGACATTTGATATGGATATTTCGGAATCTATGCAGTTGATGACAAAAATGCGAAGAAACAGATTTTAATCGTTTTTTTTTATATTAATATATATTTAAGCTGATACTCTTGTTGGGGGATCGTCCCCCAGTCACACATTGTTTTTCCCTATGAGAACATAGGATTGAAAACATATGACAAAAAAAATTGCTACACGAATTAGATTATAACAAACGGTTCAATTAAATTTGTGTATCATTAGGCTCCGAAGATATTCAAAATTCCGCTGGAGGAACGTTTGGCCTATTTCTGGATCTCGCAATAGATCTCTATCGGTCAGGCGCAAAGTTTTGATATTTTTTCACATATTGCTATGAATTTGTGTATAATGTTTGTGAAAGCAGAATTCGGAAAAAATACCTTCCATAAGCAATAAATATAAAATGAAAGACGGTTATCGAGTCCTGGTACTTTGAATAGGAGCTCTAAATACCGTTCACCTCACTCACTTAACGAAATGCAGAGGCACAAGATGCCTCTACTTCACGCCGATACTAGGTTCAATCGACGATGGTCACACAGGCGTTGTCAAAGGTGGAATGGCTCACTGCCCGTAATTATACCGGGTCTCTATACATTCGAGGCTATCACCTGTACGGTTACAGTCCTGTACAGTTGACAAAAAGGCGGAAACCTTTTAAAAATTACAATTTAAAAAAATATTTGGATTTATGATCTACATACTAAAGGCGCCTGGCAGATTTAGGCTGATATCATAATAGTAACTGAATAGTAATAACTGAACAAGAAAGATACTATATTTACTGAAAATAAAGCACATAAACACCAATTTTTTTTTATTTTAAAATAAATTCATTAACAAATTACCGTTTTAATGTTTGTTTTAATTCTTTCTCTAGGATTAATTTATTGTTTGCAAACTTTTAAGGCTGAACTTCTAAGTTTGAAGTAGTATCCTAATTTAATATTTGAAGACTGAATAAATTTCATGAAACATTTTACGTAATGAGTATTCTCACTTTAAATAAGGTAATTATTTGTCTAATAAATAAGGTACCAATTTTCATAATAAATAAAGTAATTAAATAGATCGCCATCAACCTCGTAATTTAGGATAAGGACTGCTAATCATAACATCGTAGGTACGAATTTGAATTACTAGTACAATCTTTTAATTGTAGTTGGAACAAATTATATGCCCTATGCCTATGCCCTAAAGGCCTCCTCTTCATTTTAAGAGGATGCTGCTGGAAGGTAGCCTTGCTACTCCAATGCGACTTCGCGTACATCTCCAGTACGCCATGATGACATGGAGGTTTTCTCAAGATGTTTTCATTTAGGGCAGAGCGTACGGTAAATTTGTCTATTAAAATTTTAATTAGCAATTTTATTGATGCTGTTTCCACGGTTCAAACCCATATCACTCGCGTTATAATAAACTTTAAGCACCCGAGCCCGGAGCTACCATGGTTTTAGTTAGTTATAGAGAATTATATTAATATAACAATGCTTGTATTATTTTTATAAAAGAATGTCGTAAGGGAATAACATTTTTTCCTATTATATCGACGTATAAAGGTCTGGGCGTTGAAGCCCAGTAGAAATTAAATATTGTGAAATTAGATGCCGTGGTAGTAATTGGGATGAAATATATCATCGTTATCAAAACTCTCTAAGACATGTTGTACTCGTAACACGAGAGAGAGAGAAATAAGCACCAAATAATTAAGTACAATATATTGTTGCCGACACAGAAATTCGCACAATAAATCTAAAAATAAAATTTAACGACAATAGACGAATGCGTAATATTAATTTAATTGCGTATACTTCTGTCGTTGCTGAAGCTAATCTTTCAGACACCGTTCTTTTTTACTAACCTTTTTAAAGCAAATGCTAAAATAATTGTCTCACAGGTTCATTTTGTTCTCAGTGATATGATCCGGTCGGTACGAGTCATGATAAATATTGAACGTATAGTCTTTTTGATTTGTATGATATAAGGTATCGTACCTTAGATGCTCGTCATTAGTTTGTGTATTTTTGAATGGTAAATTCGCCATGAATGAATGAGATTTTGTAAACCTATTACAGTTTTAACTAATTTTAATTTTAAATCTCTGGATAGCTTCAAATACCTTGCTTCTTCTGTATACTAGAAAAAACGCACTAAACCGAAATTCTATTTATGAACATGAAAATTCTATAGCTGTACGTCTTATTAAATAGATCCCATTTCTGCTCACAACAAACCGTTTCATTTACATAAATGCTTTGGCGTATTTTTACAGAAATATGTTTCTTTCGTGTAGATTTACGATCCATTTTTCTCGTTTTGATAAATGACAGCAGGTTATAAAAATGCTGCCGTATATTTTTAATACGTACATAATATGATACGTATACATATTATTTAATTTTGTGTCAAAAATCCAAATGAATTTCTTTGAGTAGTAGTAATAAGCTTACGTTAATATTATTCACGTGGAATACTAAATATGATGGGTTGAATAAGCTTACCTTTCGAATTGTGAGTGGTGAAGATAATTTTACGAGAAAATATAAAAAAATATGTGTAAAATATGTATATATATATATAAAACGTTTAAAGCATTATCTACTTAAAAGAAGGTTGCTATCAGAAACATAAAATGTAATGGACATAAAGATACATTTTGTATATGTAAATTATATTTAATAAGTAAGTAAATAATTATAATTAGTAACATAAGTATGTAAATTAGAAAAAGAAAAAGAAGGAATATGTTATTGCTGAAATTATTCTGCCATTTTAATAAGCGATGGACACTGCAGCAGCAAGGTATTAGATGAACGTTTATATCTATGCCACATCCAAGATAAATGGATGGATCAATAAGAAGGAAGGCGGAGGAGTAGGAGATACCAATGCGGTCCATCAAATAGACCAATCAATGTATTGGAACAAAGCAAATCCCTTCGTCATCCCTCTTGAGAACTGATTTAGTTGATGAAAGGTTGCCATTCCAGAATTGTAATTTCTAACAGTTTTGTTTATTTGTTCATATTTGTTAACTTAGGTATTTATAATAACAAGATGATTGTGTAGATTAAATTAACCACATTTCTATAAAATCTAGAGAGGAAGAGAAAACCTCAGTGTTCCTTATATACTAAAATTTATAATTTTTTTTTACATTTCGAATTATGAGACGAAAAGCTTGACTCAGTTTTCTTAGCGTTGACCAGCCAAATCATATTGATCAAAGTTTGACTTACGCTTGAAAGAAGTTTTTTTTCGCAATAAGTGTTGTAAGTGAAACATGACAGTCGTTTCATCTGAGTGAATTGTGAGGAACGGATAGGCCGTTACGCGTAGCGATTATGCGATAATTATTATAATGTCAACATATCGAACATGTGTTCCTCAATGATGAGTTGTTGATGTTGTAACTACAATATTACCCATAATTTTTAATTTCTTTAGTTATTTTTTGTATATAAAAGACGTATACTTAAACTAGACATATCATGTACATCTCGTAAACCATTGAGATTTTCTTTTAGAGTCTGCTTTCAATAAAAAGGTTATTTTTCGAGAATCCCTATTACTATGAGAATTTATCTGGCAGACGTAAGCCTCTTGAATGAACAGAAGTTTCCCTTACAAGAGCGATTTTTATGCCAAAGATGTAGTCATTCTTAACTGAATTATGATTGTAAAATTTTTTATAGCCATCACATTTTTTATGAGTAAAATACGTGAAAATATTTAAAGTGTGATCAATTTTATTAGAGAATAGGAGATATAAAGGAAAAGCTACTTTTATTGCACTATGATATTAATTTGTAAATCGAAACTTCAAAAAAAATTTTGAGAAGTAATTATAATCTAGAAATATTGGTAGAAACCAAAAAGTAACGAGTAATACGTATAACGTATTGTTATGTCATAGTTACTCTTTATTACAGTGAAAGTAAAAATTTGTTGGAAAATTACGTCCGTTCGAGCCCTATGTAAACTCACTATATAATAAATACATTAAAACCGAAAAAGTGTGTTTGAAAATATTGCCTCCGGTAGAAATTCTTCTCACAATTAAGTGTTCAGATTCGCTAATCCATGAGCCTCGTGGACTCAATAATATAACGAGACTCAATGATACGAATATAATTTTAAAAATAATTGTGAAGACTATTGTCACTACAGTCATTATTGAAAATAGTCCATATGGTAATGTTTGCATACATAAATCAGCCTATTTATGTCCACTAATAAACATAGGCCTCTCAAAGAAAGCGCCTGCAAAAGCCAGCAAGCATTTCATGAAAGGTTTGCTTATACTCGTTACACTGCCCAAGTGAATTGGTCAGCGCATAGCCGGTATCCTCACACTGGTGATGCTCCCCATGTGGGGAGGATTTTGTGAAATATGGATTCGGAACATTGGGATGGATATTTCGCCATCTTTAGGTTGCCAGAGCCTTGATTTTAACTTGCACCACTTGCGGGTGAGGTTTTCATTTAGGTAAAATATAGTATATTCCCACCTTCACCCCATAATGTTAACACTGAGATTTTAATGAGCGAAAATGACTAAGTTTCTATTAAAAAGATCAATACTAATGCTTATTTAATGATATACCTGGCTTGTTAATTACCTTCACAAAGCCAACTTTCCAGTACACGTACTACTAATGTATACCCCATCTGCAATTTAAATTCAAAACTGCATAATTTCTCAAGTTGAACGATGTTGTTCAAGGAAACAATTGAATTTGTGTAAACTTTAGTACTTGCTCGCTTAAGGACAACTTCATGGCAACTTTTCTTAAAGATATTTTTTTATAAATAACGTAAATACCACATAAAATAAACAGGCTCTTGACGGGCAGCGACTTTTAAGGTGCGAGGCGGCTCGCTTGCATATTATATATCATACGAGTTTTTTTTTATAGTAAAGGGGGCAAATAAGCCAGCGGGTTACCTGATAGTAAGTGATTACCGTCGCCGACGTACATCTGCAACACCAGAGGAGTTGCAGGTCCACGTTGCCGGCCTTGAAGGGTATTGGGAGAAGGGGAGGGAGGATGAGTGGTAATAGGGAGAGGGGAGGGGGCTTCCGGTTACCTCACTCACCGAACGAAACGCAGAAGTACAAGATGGCTCTACTTCACGCCGATATTCTGCGAGGTTGTGGTACTACCCCAGCCGAGCCGGCCCATTCGAGCAGTAGCTAAAGCCGCTGCTTGGCTCTACCACGTCACCAAACGTGCCACCACGTCCTTCTTGGTTCTACTTTTTCATTTATTGGACTCAACCACTGCACTGATATTCCAATTACAAAAGAGTACTACTTCTTCGCCTTAGTTTTACCTAAAAATCAGAACATAGATTTAACTTCACTTTTCTCAAAGTAATAAGGATTGAATGGATACAAATTGTACTACTTCTGTATTTAAATGCAGTAGATACCTCAATTATATTACCATTTAATTCCCGGTAAGAAATTGTTGTAAGATTTATGTGTTGTTATTATACCCAGTTGCTAATAATGATAATTTAGATCACGATAACTATTAATTCAGTGCATAACTCAAATCAATCATCTAGATATCGAATTTGGTAATACAGACCCTACTTAAAATGGCTATGAAAGTAACTAATATGTCAAGTTAAATACAAAAACTCCGATGTCTAGGCAAAAAATCGTAAATGCTCTATACTTTGAAAAGCTTCGAACCCCATTGAAGGGTGGCTAATATTTACTTAATGCTTTTTCCCGTTCCAATTTTTTTTTCTTATTTCCTTAATGTAAAGACCTCTATTTTTTAACATTTTTAGTTAAAATGCAGCAATCGTAAGTTTCTTTTTAAAAATTTTACTCGTAACTTTACAGCTAAATTAAATTTCCATTTATTATACAAAGCTAACTGTTTTAATTACTGGAGCAGTCATGTCACTGCGGTAAGCACGTCGACTACAAAATTATGAATATAAATTAAATTATAAACGTGTAAAGTACGATTTAAGGTTTATCTTTAAAAATGTTAATAGTTACCTTCATGCAGAAACGTAAAAACTTATAAATATAATATTTTTGAATTCCATTTTGGGAGGAAATGCCTAACACATACCCGACGAAGGACGAGTTAGCACCTAACGACAGCGTGGCTTAATGTTCATCGTACCTGACTGTTGAACCAGGGGTTCTGTAATCGAATCCCAATCGAAGCCAATATTTGTGTAAAAACACATATTATTTCAATTTATTACTTATTATCATAAGCGTTCCGTCGGATATAATAAGGTATAGCAGAGTGCCCTTCTTGCCGATAATATACAGAAATTGTCGCCGTGGCCAAAATCAGCGAAAGCAGCAGCGAAACCCATAACACAACACAACATTTTTCACCTCTATTTTTCTCTGTTTGCCTCCCCGGGAAACAGAACGTGATGGCGACGTTAGAATCTGCTACCATCTGCCTTTATTCCCGTGGGTGTCGTAAGGCGACTAAGAGAAAAGCATAGAAAATTATTACACCACTTCAACATTGCTAAATAAAACTTTAAAGAAATGCGCTATAATCAGATTTACAACAGATATTACAAGGCGAGAAAGTTATCCGTGGACTGTCCGGCAGTGATGTGACGAGGGTCTGGGGTATTTAATTGTTTAAAAGTCCTGCGGCTGTAATCCGGTTAAGCGGCACTTAAACGCTTCCAACTTTTAATTCATCTTTTCATTTTGTTAATACCCTAGGGCAAGATTAAAATTTTTCGGAATTCTAAAAACCGAGGTTATTATTCCATTGTGTTTATTTTGGATTATTTTAGTAGCGACAAAATACATTAAAAATTTATTAATAATGGAAATTTTTGATTTTTTTGGACTAAGACTTTGGATTACAAAGACTTAATGTTTAAATAAAACAGAAGATGATTTTTTATATTTACGCGAACATATTTACGGATTTTATAACGTTTAATTTTGTAATAATAGTATAGATAAATAATAATATTTGATCGCTATGACTTTAGAGTCTAGGATTAAGTTTATGGATGCATATGGAACTACTTTTTAAATCCAAAATATACGAAAAAAAATTTTGTAATCAGTACATTTAAAGACATACCTTTGATATACTAGACTTACTATTTCAAATTTTATACATCAATTCATATTTGATTTGAGTCTTGACGCTCCAGTTAGTGCTCGGGATATGGTGCTTGTTAACGTATTTAAGCAAAAAAAAATCGTTGCAAAATATCCTTGTACAGATCAGCGCTTATAACGCTGTCTATTTTAAATGCCAGCATGTATTACATATAAGTTTACGTGTAATATGCACAGATATTTTTTTAATCATGGCATTTTGCAACTCTTTTAGAAATTCTAATCAATAATATGCAGTGCATGTTCAATAAACATCTGGTGTGAGCTGGTGAAAATAAAGGTAGTGTTGTTAAGTGTTACTCATATCATTATAACTAACAATCTATACATTAAAACTTTGAAGAAAACTGTCATATGATTAACAAATAAGACGGGCAACGGAATTATCTTATCTTTGTTACGCGTCACAGTTATTTAAGATATCTGATTTTAAAGTTCGAGCAAAATAAGCAGTTTTGTTTTATGATATTGTGTCGTCACGTCGATATTTTATTGTTAACATAATTACAAATATTTAATAATAGTTTAACTTCTCCAACTAAACTTTGATATCTTAGTAGATATCAAAGCTTAGAGAAAACTTAACCCAAAAAACACTAATTTATAAAATAGTAAATAATCATCCAACCGTTTTGTCACGGTATCGTGCGCTGTTTGTCTATCTAGACTCAAATAATCAAACAAGTGCTGACACTATACGGTCGCCAAAGCGTCGTTTGCATTCTAGCCAATCCGCTTGCCGAGCGTGGCGGCCTTCAGTGTACAGTTACTAAGTTTTTTAGGTTAAGGTAAGGTGCCACGTGCAGATGAGGTATAATATAGTTAAATGTGGTAAGAGGCACTTGGGTGGCTTCACTTCGCCAAAACTGTTTAATTTGTACGAATATATTAATATACTGATGGATGAGCTGAGCACAATCAGTGAAGGATGCCACATATGACTATGTAGCATGATCAATTTAAGTTATGCTGATGAAATGGTGCTATTTAGTCCATTAATCAAAAGAATTAAGAAAATTATTAATTATATATAAAACACAATACGAAAAAATTTTAAGTTCAAGAATAGACCTTTCTTTATTCCGGATGTATGTATACCTAAACGATCTCTGCTATATTGTTAACCAAAGTCTAAATGATGATGATGGCAATGCGCTGGCACGGAAGTACGCACACTGTTCAGACCAAGTTAAAATAACGTTGTTGAAAACATATAGCCAATAGTATATTAACTTAAAAAAAATATTCTATCAAGTTCATAAATGAGCATTTATACTAATTTACCTGTTTTTAAAAATAACGTTGAAATTTTAATAGACTTTATTCATTATTTCATAAGGTATGTAATGGTTGGTTAATGGTTACGGTTAAACTCTGTGTAAATTTATGCATGATAATAGATAATTTACTATTAAGCAATTGGGAAAAATCACTCAGAGAAAAATATATATGCTTGAAAATGTATGTACATAACAGCGCGTGCGTACTACCACAGGACTTGAATACGTCGTAGTACATACGAGTCTAACGTTTCATTTTCCCAGCTCATTTATTATGAGTTCTATAAAGTGTCTGAAATGACTATCGAATTTGAAAAAGTAACGAAATCTTAAAGCTATCAATTCTATCCAGTCCAATGCTATAGGATATCATGGAATCTCTCTGGATATGGTGAAACTATAACCTCCTGAGTTTTTAGAGCTAATCACCAGTATAATTAATAAATATTTTTATATATTGGTAGATATTGGGCAACACGAACTGATAAAACCAATTCCCTAAAAAACAAACCCCGTTAACGTTGGAGACTTAAGGCCTATAAGTATCTTAACTTGCATGTCAAAAATCAAAAAAAAAACTTGTATCTATAGAATTGACTGAATATTTAGAGCTCAATAATAAATTACCTCACCAGCAATCTGGTTTCAGCAGCATAGCACGACTACTGCTTTAATAGATGTCGTCGACAACGTATTAGACGCTCAGAACACAGGAGAGGATACTATTCTGACGCTGCTTGATTATTCGCGTCCTTCCGCTGAATGTCCCCTTATTGCTGTCAAAGTTGTCATACCATTGTCTTTGTGCAAAAGCAATTAATTGGTTCGACAGTTATTTTAAAAATTGGTCCTTGTGCTGTACACCGCTGATGTTATCAGTAATATACAGTACTGCAAGTACCATAGTAACGCTGACGACTTGCAGCTGTATATTTCGTTTAAACCATGTGACAAAAAAGCAGCCGTTGATAGATTGAACTCAGATCTAGCTAAACTATCCCAATGGTCTCAACGAAACACTAGTATTAAATCCCAGTTAAACAAAATTCATCATAATAAGAACAAAAAGTCAAAACTGTAAAATAACTAATGAAAATCCCATAGTTATATTAAATGATGAGCCGATTCAGCCAGTTACTGAAGCGCGTAATCTAGGAGTAATTATTGATGATAATCTTTGTTTTGAGAAACATATCATAAATACGTAATTGCTTCTACTGATTGAAGGCATTGTACCGAATTCGTGATTGCTTGAGCACGGACTCAACGGAGTTTTTTCAAAATTTAATTACGCAGATGCTTTTATGCGACCGCGACTTCTAATGCAAACGCAAGGAATCATACAGAGGGTTCAAAATGCATGTGCCACATTTTCCTTTAACATACCACCACGTATACACATCACTCCATACATAAATAAGGAAAGCGTAATATATAAATACCCTCCAAACTGCAGTCGCGTTTCGAGGAAGCTTCAAGTATGCAGCCACTAAATGCTGGAATAACCTACCACCACCAGTACACAACCGGTTTGAGTGTCTTTGCGATTTTCATCCTGATTGTTCTCTTCGCCCTGATGACAATTTAATACTCAGAAATCCTTTTCTATTGAAGCTGTTCGACTTTGGAACTCTCTTCCACTTCATATTAAGCGAGCACAAACCTTACCTATTTTCAAGCATCTGTTAAAAACACTTTATGGCTCCTTAATCTTTATTTCCTGTTCCTTGATGTCTTTGACTTGTATCTCTGTTATTACAGATACTATTGTATGTACGTGTTTATGTATTTTATATTTATTTATATATATATACATATATATATTATGTGTGTAGTATTTTTATGTGTTTCTAAAAAATACAACCTTATACACTAATCCATAGAAAATGTAAGGCGAAATGGGTCTCCTCCTACTCGACGTTAATGCCCCGTTCATACTGCCAGTATTTCATAGGGTGCTGTTCGTAAATGCGGATTTATTGAGGTCTATCACCTCCTGTATTATTTGGTGATGGTCTCGTCTGATTATTTTCTTTTCCTAAATTTGAAGCGGGGCTTGAGGTGTAAAGAAATTTCAGGTCACGAAGAATTGCAGCCGACTGACTTAAGTAATTTTGAAGTCAAAGATTATGCATATTTTTATAAATCAGAAGAGTTAATTCTCAGACGCTAAAAGTGGTTGATATTTAAATAAACTAGATTGAAAAACCATTACTTTCATTTAATTTCCTTTACTAACTTTTAGTAAGACTAAGTCATTATGGGACCGCCTTCGAAGTTATAAGATTTCGTCAGATAGTAATATTTTTTGAAGCTTTTTTGGATAATAATATACTAATATATTATAATATTTCGTATTTCT
Organism: Bhutanitis thaidina; assembly: GCA_029286595.1. Taxonomy (NCBI): domain Eukaryota; kingdom Metazoa; phylum Arthropoda; class Insecta; order Lepidoptera; family Papilionidae; genus Bhutanitis; species Bhutanitis thaidina. The sequence goes on from JAGSMS010000022.1 coordinate 8,848,657, forward strand.
AAACTTTTATTTTATCGCCGTTCTACGAATAGCTTTACCTAACGACCAAAGTTTTGAAGGATTTTTTCTCATCCCGAATTATGGTTCATTCCGTAAGAAAGTCGCAAGAAAGCTTGTGTTCAGAAAAAGGACTATGACTCATACCAAAAATTATTTGAATGGGTTTTAGCCACAATTTATTATAATATAACATTATTTATTTATTGTCCACTGGCAATATAAGTAAGTAATATAACCATTTTCAAGCACGCATTCCAAATTTATGGCTAGACTAGTTATGTAAATAGACTGGCTATTAGTAATGTTATAATTTAAAAAGTTATTTATATCTTTTTTCTATATTATAATTTGAAATGCGTTTATTACATAAGAAACTTCAAATAATTTTCCGCCATTACACACATAATTTTTCCGTGATTGTTAAATTATATTATGGAGTGAATTTGGCTTGTCAAGAACTCTTGTGTGATGATGTTATGAATTCATCTGTTCATTTCAAACCTCTCAAAGCTTTAATTTAGTTAATTATTATTCTAAGGAGGAATCATAAATATAAATAAAGTTTAAGTACAATTTATTTATTTACATATTACTTATAACACACAAAACAGACTTGACAAAACATGATAAAATATTATTAAATTTATTAACAGTTATAGTCCAAAGTACTAGTAGAGGTACAGTAGATGATTTCTTAGACTTACAAAAATTAAATTACATTGCATAAAATACAATACTAGTCCCCGTCGTATTTTCAAGAAAAAAAATTGTCACCTTGTTTTAAAGCACGATAGAAATCTTCGATCTGCACCGAATCTTAAGATTAGTGTTCCATAACACTTCACCAGTTTTATCGGCAACTCTTTTAGGGTTCAGGCGATACTGCTCTGGAACTTCCTGTCTGACGAAGCGGCAAACAGGAGTTCATTTAAAAAATCAGTTAGAAAATATTTTTTAAATTTAATTGGTAGGTAATTTCGTAAATTTCGCCGTTAAAACTAGATAATGAAAATATGTTATTTTTTAATTTGACTTTACAAGTGAAAGACTAATTTAGTTATTTTTAGTGCACTTTGTAGTTATCTTATTTATATTTATATATCTATCAACATACATAATAATATTTTAGACATAAGAGCATCCCAACAGGCATTAAGTCCGCCATTTGTTACCTTATACTTTTAAGTGTAAACAGTAAAGATTAAAAAAAAAGTAATAAAGTAGGCGATGGGCTGGTAACCTGTCATTCATTTAGTACTTCATTTTTAAAACAGGTTCCCTTTGCCATAAAAATAAATATTTTTCGACATACGAAGTCAGCCAACTTGCACTGCAGCTGCCTGGCGAACTGACCAATTCTAAATATATATATATATATATATATATATATATATATATATAATTATACATATATTTATATACTACATAGAAGAGGAGGTGGAGGTGGATCGCCGACCATTCGGATGATGTTAGAGGAGTTTTACATTCAATCGCGATCTACTCGTAATTGTATTTGCAATGAATAAGGTTTAGAGCTGTTAATTCTTTTCCCACTAATCGTATGGCATGTCTAGTGGCCGTGCTCACCACGGTAAGCCTTGGGCTACCACCCAATGAGCGAAGCGGAACATGGCCGAAGGCTGATTCAAGCGAATCCTTCAGTCTCTTAAGTAGTCCATAGTCTAGACTATAGTATAGAGTCTCTCAAATTTACAGGCTGATTCTTTACTTAACCTTAATCCATTGATTTCTTTTATTTACGCGAATACTACACATTTGAAATGAAACTATATTTTACGGATTTCATTGCGCTTAATTACATTTCTTATATCCCGGCGTTTCGGGGGCTTTACGGCACCCGTGGTCACGGAGGGACTGAAGTTTTGACGTCCTGATGTCATAGTTAATCCCGCTACCTTCAGCTGTATAATTATTATTTTTGTCCAATCTACGCAGAATAAGTAAGTTTAACTTTACTTTAAAATATACAATTTTAACAAAACAAAAAGTCAGCGTAACTAAAACTGCTTCCACAACCCACTTTTCCACCTCCCCGGTAGATATAACGTGACGGGTTTTCTCTGATATTTTACTATATTAAATATATTTCAGTAAAAAAAGACGTGTTTTTTTTTATTTTGCTATAGATTCTGTTACATGTAATATTATTAATCTTTTGTAAAGAAAAGGAAATTGAAAGTGTACAATAATTACATAATATTATATTATTGTACGTTTGCTATATAACCTATTCATAACAGCATTTCCATAGAAATTTCTATCAGACGACTCATACGAACGGGTCGTTCAACGAAAAATACAATTGAAAATAGTCTTGAACTACTTTATTTTACTACATTGTTTTATTACCTCTCTTTGAACGGAATACCTAAGCATTTACCTCTTTTAACCGCAATTGAATTTAAACTTTTTTCACTCCGTAAATTTAGAATTTAGTAATCATTTTAAATTTTGAAGGTTTTAAATCTTTATACCTGCATTTATGAATTTGATTTATGTAAATACTGAGTTGTTAGTTCTAAATTCGTTTAATTACCGAGGCCGTTTGAGTGTAAATCATGGTTAAAGTTATCGATTTTCGAATAATGATGTATTTCCGATTAAGTGACATTACAAAATTTAATATACGCAATATAAACTTTTTTGAAAATATACAAATCGATTTTGAATAAAACTTGATGTTACACTTCAACTTGATACATTCATAAATAATACTATTACATTACATATCATAATACTCTTTACCGGCCAACTTGTTGATTTAACAAACTCAGTTAAGGCACTCGACATAGATTACTTACCGACTACACAAGACCGGAGGCTTTTAGCCCGTCTTCCTTCCTCTGCTAATAACGCCAAGCCAACTGAAATGAGAGAGAGCACTCCGAGTTAATGACAGCCATCGTAATTTTCGTTACAATGGTACGTAGACAATTAATTTTGTATAAGTTTCGAATTTTTCAATGTCCATTTGTTTAAAAAAAAGTCTAGAGGTAATATTTAAACTTAAAAACAGAATAATACTCGAACTGATAATTTACCAATACTAAAAAAAAATTAAAAGGAAATTTGAAATTAAACTGGGACTTTTATTTAAAGATTGTATCGCGTTTAATTTTACTATTTAAAACCGACGTTTCGTTGGGTTTCACTGGACACTGAGGTGTTTGACGTCCTGATTAGCCTTAGTTAACCCGGATACTGTCTTATTATTAATTTTTGGTCCAATCTATGCAGAATAAGCTAACGGTAAATATACTGTAGGTGTAGGTCGTGCAATAGCAACCTTGGTCTTGGATTTAAGTTTATTTATTACAGGATCCCAAGCAGGTGAGATAGTAACTACCTAGCTATCTTCTCTATTGAAATTAGGATGCGTTTTTTTAAATTTCATTAATCTCGCACATCTAATGTAACGGTAAAACCTAGATTATCTAGTTAGATTTAGATTGTGATAACAGACTGCAGGCTTCTTAGAGCATCTGTGTTTCATCAACCTTGTTCTCCTTGACGGGTTTGTATTTTTGTTTTCGTTTTTACCTGTATAAGAGATACGGCTTTCACAAGCAAGCTTGTACTCTCTGGCATCTTGTAAAGAGATATTACACTTGACACATGGTAAAAAACTGACCTATCTTTCTCAGAGTCTTGAAAAAGTTTTAATCGAAGCTCGCTTTAAAATACAGCCAATCTTACCTGTAGCGACTCTTGTCTATGGTAATAGCCAGTGGTCCGAAGCTCGTTGTCCATCAGTACTGGTTTGACTTGCTGAAGCTCGGTGAGCAAGTGTTTACTGTCATAGATCCCTCATGCCCTCTTAAACAAAGATTTCCCCACGGTATCTAAAATGGATGACGGTGAAATTCTCCGTTTTAATATTGGTTCTTTTTTCTATACACAGTATGACATAAGGTCTTATTAAGATTCTGAATTACTTATACATCTAGAAAAACTTCTAACTCCATTGTACATTGCATTTTGGCATTTATGGAGTTAGGGTGATCTAAAAATACTTTATCCGATGGTAAGGTTATGAAAGTATCGTCTATGTACCGCTTGTAGAATCTCGGATTTAATAGGCTCTTCACACTGCTTTCTGCGTACCCGTCCATATGTCGCTACCGTTCTCTTCTCTGCAATATGTCACAATGTACATACACACTATTATAAATGCATAGTAAGACTCCAATTAGATGATTTAATTATATAACATCGAATAGAATTTGTGACATTGTACTCAGTAGTCGACATGTTACTTTTAAATGTTACCTTACCTTCAAGTCTTCTCTGAACATTATTCTATGGATTGTACCGCTGACGCATCAGAACCTTTACGGGAGCAAGTGTCGTTATGCACATTATCTTATCCTCTACTAGAAACGGTCCACACTACAGAAGTTTTGTCTACTGCTAAAGTATTGGCTATACTGGCTCATAGAAACACGATGTTATCACGCGCTGTTGTCATAAGTTAGGCTTTACTAAAAATAATAATTCTGTTTGTAACGTTACTTATAGGAGGAACCACACAATCAGTGAGAGGCTTTGCTACTCTCACTTTCTGCACTAAATATAAGAGATACCTCAGCCTTAATACAAAATGTAAGCTTTAGTCATAAACCAGATAACGGGTTAAACTCCGCTTATTCACATCATAACACAATTGTGCATCATTTAAACGATGTGTCGCTCGCCGACTTCTCATCGTCTCTTCCGGGTGACGTTGATAAGCTTATGGTAGTGAACTTATTTACACGCATTTCTGCGCCTCTAGGAAATCTAGACGCGGTTTAAGGATAAGTCGTTGTAAGATATGCTCCGGTCGATAAACATAATCCTACTGCCTGGTTTTTCTGTAGTTCTTCTTATTAAGAATCTTTGAATCTTGGTAAGTATAAGGAGATAGAAAAAATACAGATTGCATCGATACTGGTGTGGATAACCAGTGCTGTGAGCAATTTTTTTACAGTGAGAAAAAACCCATCCAGCAGGTACCGGGTTGCCTTGTCTATCGAAGTTGCTGCCTCTGCTCTTGGAGATTTCTTTTATAATGGAGACTCTGAAATTCCTGCCGACTGTTTGTCGATGGGTTAAATAATTAAACGGTTAGTGCATTATCCCCTATGCATGGACGGACAGCACTGGCTATAGTCACTCCGTAGTGACTGACCTGCATTTTGTGTCTCAGGAACCCCAATAGCTTCCTTAATTTAAGCCTCTCGCATTTCTAGTCACTAATAATGATATTATAATTTCGTTAACCGCTTCCCTAGTTTGAGTAATTATAGTGCATTTTATTTTAAACTTAAATTTATTAAGAAACTACCACGTGCAACTATTTACCTTCTCATTTGGAAGCCGCTGAGTTATTAGTAATGCACTCTCTTCAGCATGTTCATTTTGCACAAATAATTGAATGTTTAAACTCTAATAAACCATATTCCAAAACTTATTAAAATTACGCCCGTTTCATCATGACGACATTATATTCGTCGGTGGCCACCTTTGTCATTCAGAGACAGATATTAACTCGATACTGGAGTGAGACCGACTAAAGTTGTTTGAATTATTAAATAAAGTTTAAGAATATTATTTAAGTTATCGCATCGCAACCGCATTTGTGATGCACTAAACTCTGTATTATAATTGTTGTATAAGCCAATGTTTCTCCTTGGTATACCTTCCGCAACATACTGTTGTTAACCGCTACAGATTTTGTAATCAACCGCTAGTTTTTTTCTGGTTTTCACTTCTTTTAAAAGTTATGGAACCTTTCAAGGCCGGGGGAAATGAACACGCCTAAATGGCTGTCTATATATTTTGTCAAATAAGTCGACATCGCAATGGGAATTGTATGTAACGTATTACCGTTTTCTTCACTTGGCCAATCGGAAGTCGTCAGGCGCTTCCTCTTGATCACACACGGTAAAAGATCGCATGGACCTCCAGCCTCTTCTGCTGGATGTATTGCTCTTTTTGCACGCGTGTAAAAACATAGTAGTGAACCTACGAACTCCTGAACACTGTACACGTACGAAAATCAGAGAATATTAATGGTGATATCGGGGGGAAGTCGCAGACAACCGAAACGCAGCTGTTGGAGTGAGAAGCACCCTTCGGGCGCGGCACAGGTGAAGCAGGCAAGTAGGTGAATACATGTTCCCCCTGGTTCTTTGTCAAAATCATATACTTTATAGTAAAATCAAAATAAATAAAATAATATTACATACTCTTAATTTGTCATTTTCTTAGCTAGTGATGTTTCTTGGTGAAATGCTGCTTGCTAATCTTTGAATGGTCTTATTTCACTATTGACCCACTAAATTGTTTATTCAAACTTAAAATGCACTTAAAGTGACGAAAAAAAAGTGACTGGTTGCAACACAAGCGTTTTTAATTAAAATAGCAAATATAGGCGTTAATTAATTCCCTGTAAAGATCCTTTAAACATTAAATGCTTCAATTTATATGCAACACTCGAAGAAATAAAAACGTGATTCGTTTACCAATGCTTAAACAATGTCAGGTTCTTTAACTTTTCTTTATTTTTATCTAACTTGAAAAATAGAATACCGATTATTCAATTAAATAAATTAATTTATGCACATTTACTTTATTATTATTATTTATCGATATTCTACAAGCTACATACACATTTGTGTGTCTAAGGTTTCAGTTAATTTCGGTTCTTATGCTCACCGGCGTCACATAAGTTGAAAGTAGTTTTAAAATTTCGGCTACCTGCTAGTGTCTCTGGTTCTCGCTTCGGTCTGTCAATTCATGTCACTAGCGGCTTTATATCGTAATGAAAAAAAAATGTGGTAAATATAAAGGTGACCAAACAAAAAAGATAGATACAAAAAAGTTAAGACGAAAGTCGAGAAACGCTCAAATCTGCAAAACTGTAAAGTACTTCATAAACTTATTTTTCTTGAACTTGGTAAATTGTTTTACTAGATAAATTATATTATCTATACTATATATTTTATATTCAATGGCTATATCAAATTGTTCACACAAAATTTTCTGAGATCAGGTAGAACTTGTTGATGTCTTCTTACATACAAAAAAAATAAATAAAAGGTTTTTATTTAAATTATTTCCTCGTAACCAATAAAAAATATGTTATCTCGACCGTTTACCAATAATGGAGTGAAGCAGCGTGGCCCTTTCACAGCTCCAAAACTCTAAAATATTTGAGAAAAGACAGAACAGGCTGTTACTTTATTTTTTATTTCACTTTATTAAGACTGTTTTGGTCGTTTTAAGTTGCCTTTATCCAGGGCTTATTTGAATAAAGTGACCGGTGGTGAGCCCGTTATGAGGCGGATCCCCTAACCTCTCGGCTACAGTTACCTATAAAAGACAACTAGCACTTAGTCTGCGGGGAATGGTTTTTTTTCTAACATCTTGCCCGGAATATGGGGTGGCCGAAGATCTTTCCGATGGTTTAGAGTGGTTCCGAGGCTTTTCCTATGGTGACGACCATGTCGAGATTTGTCAAGGTGAGATTAAAAATAACAGAGTTAATTTTTTTAATCAATTTATAACTATAGGATATAGATAACAGGAATAACAATATCCTTTAAGTGTCATAACAAGAGAACTTTTTTCTTTCAACAGTTCAAGAGTTATACAGAAACAATTGATGTGTAATTGATTTGTCTCCTAATTATTCCTTTTTATCTTATAATCTATATTGACGGCCCGGTGGCGTATTGGCTAAGCGTTTAGTTTAGCTGCAGCACATTGAGTCGCGGGTTTGATTCCCGCACGGGGCTAGTGTTGGTATAGACTACAAATAATAAGTTCCGAGGGTTTGTTAGTCCGTGTCCAATTTATGTATGTAAACTACCTCCGCGACACAGGAGAAATTCCTGCAGTGGTAGGTAACGTAGAAATTGCTCTTTGTCTTGAGTTTTCATGAATAAAGTGTTTTTCAGTAAAATTTCTTTTGTTTATAACCAGTTAATGATAATCTTCCTTTTCTATTATTATTTCCTTATATTCTCTGTTCTTGCAACGAAGTTCTTTTTCTTGTTACTTTCTATGACTGCCTCTGTGGACTAATAGCAAGTCTTAATATTCGCCCCTCGCTTATTTATATCCGCAGACGCTGCTATCCGTCACCGGTCTGTATTGATACTTGTCAAAATTCGTGCAAAATATCTCTCCTAGGCTATACATATTTTTTTTATATATAATGTTGTAATGTTACTTAGTGCATTGGAGAATATGGTTATTAATAATAAAATAACATTTAAGATACGAGGTTTTCGAAAGTGCAATAAAATTTTAAATTCAGTTCAGAAACCAACTACACATATTGCTGTAACGTTCGGTTTCATTTTTATTTTATTCGATACGTGATACGATTTGTTCATGGATGGTCAGTCGAATGGACAAATTGGCGAATGATTTATAATAAATACAAAATTTCATATACGTATATTTAGTAAAAGAAAATATGCAAACTTTGTTATGCAGTCATAAAAATATACATCTTCCCTAGATATAATGAACTTATAAGAAGAGTTGTCTATCTGGTTGTGAATATCACAAGGCATCATAGCGCGTGTTTGAATGGAACTACCATAAATAATTCACAAATGAAATAATAATTATTAGCTTACAGCAATAAAAGTCTTTCTGCACTTTTCACAAATTCGCTCGCTCGATTGTACATTGTTTTTTTTGAGTTTATTTCGTTAGGCCACTAACATATTGGATAGTATTCAAGCAGTCTGTGATTCTTCTTTCTTTATTTATTTATTTATGTACACAATAACAGTCAAAAACTTGTAATAGACTGCACTCTTAGTTGGCGTCCGCAAGTCACTGAGGTTTGTAAAAAAGCTACCTACACTCTGCGTTGTTTATACCGCCTCAAGAACTTCTTGCCAATAAGGACAAAAGCAATGATAATTCAAACGTTCGTTTTACCCATGCTGCATTACGCAGATATGTGCTATAATGACGCCAAAAAAGAGCTTTTAAACAAACTGGATCGTCTTCTCAACAATTGTTTACGCTTCATATTTGGACTACGCAAATATGATCACATTTCCTCATTTCGTTCTCAATTTAAATGGTTGCCTCTCCCATATCGCAGACTTTTTAGAATACTTTGTACTTTATTCTCCATCTTACACGATCCGTTTGTCCCTGAATATCTGAACTGTAAATTTCAATATCAGGGTGACTCCCACGACCGTAGTCTCCGTTCTGCGGATAATGCATCTCTTAATGTACCTTTCTGCCATACCGGCTTCTTACAAAATTCTTTTACCCATCATGCTGTCAGACTCTGGAACGAGCTGCCAAATAATATACGCACAGCCACCATTAAAGGCACTTTCAAGCGTTTACTTTGGGATTATTACCTACCGATGCAATAGTGGTGCAGTTGAAGAATATTTTTTTTTCTTTTATAACATAAGAAATCATCTAAGTTTACGTATGCATTGTGTATATTTATATATATATGTATAGTTATACAAATATGTATGTATAGTGTGTAAGGTGTTTTATATAATGTACAACTACAATTACATGTATGTCTAAGTCCCGTCTTATATTTAATATTATATTGTAGTATAATATTCGAGTATATATATAGAAACATAATATCTTTGTGTACCCTTTTACATTTTCTCTGTTCAATCTAATGATAGACTGGTAGAGAATGCCTCTTGGCATTAAGTCCGCCTTTTTGTTCTGTAATGTGCAAATAAAGTTTAAATAAATAAATAAATAAAATCTCTATTATTTCGTTTTTGTAGAAGAGCACTATTTATTCCATATATCATATTCTATTGAAATAGCAAAATATGCGCAAACATTTCAAATATATAAATAATACATATTACGTATATAATTAAAAATAAATGGTTTTTTATGTAAAATTAAATAGTGTAAATTTATATTCATGTATATACATACACGTATAAATAACTATAATAGTTCCGGAATCCCTAATGGTAGGCCGTAGAGAGTTTCACAACCTAACCGCATGGTCTGCAAAAATGTTCAATTTTTATTCCTATTCCAGGAATATAAACTGATTTTTTTAATGGGATAGGGGGGAAACGAGCTTGCCGTTCACCTGATCGCCTTGGTATCAATCCGGTCGACCCGGCCTATTCGAGCAGCAGCAAAAGCCGCCGCTTGCCTCTACCACGTTCATAAACTATGAATTGGATTTTCTGACATGGGATCTGCATGACACATCCGGAGGGTGAGCGAAAAAAAATATGTTCCAGTTATAAAGGAGACATAATAATCGAGTGTCCTTACGAAGTCGAGTTGTAAGCCACTTGAGATTTTTGTGAAATCGAGATATTCGGTCAAATTTCACAGTCCAAAGATGAAACGGAAAGACTGATATTTATTACTATTTTTTTTTTACTCTTTTACCACTACAAGAAAAAATAATCGTCAAAACCGAAATTACGAGAAAAATTATAATGTAGAATAAATAGTTCACATACGTGTTCTAACAAAATCAGTACAATTAAAATTCAAGATATTTTTAATCATAGTATATTTACATTTGATTATAATATATATGTGCCATTTTATTCGATAACATTTTACAGTTTTCGGCGGACAGAAAAACAATAGAAAAATGGCGGGAAACCGCATTTACTAACTAAAAACTGCAACAAGTAGTTTTGACAGTCTTCTCTTGATGTTAACCTAACACTACCTAAAGATTTCTGGAGGTACCGAATCAGGTGAAAGTCTGTGGGTGGCAAGGTCAGGGCAACACGGTGGATGCATTAACACTTCCCAACCAAGCTCTCTCAATATTTCTCATGTGTGTAGTCTGGCGTTATCGTGATGGAAAACCACACCATTTTTGTCGATCAATTCCGCCCGTTTCCTCTCTATTTATTGCTTGAGCATCATCAGCTGTAGAGATCCGAACTGATGGTTTTGCCCGCTCATAATAAACGATGCCCTTCCAATCCCACCATACAAACAGCATCACCTTATTACGGATTAATCCAGGTTTCGCTGTAGTGTTTCGTGCTTGTCAGCCGTTTGAATTTTTTTTGCACTTTCTTGTAGGTAATCCACTTTTCATCAACAGTCATCAATCTTTTTAAAAACGGTTCGGTTTTATTACGTTGAAACGTAACTTTGTTTCTATTTAAATAGAGACTCGCAAATAAGTACACGATTCATTAGCTTTCAGTGAGCTCGTGTGGCATCCATACATCGAGCTTTTTTGTACGTGACTGTGAGACTTTTTCAAATGAGTCGAAACTATTTTGTGATCAACCCCTATTTAATGTCATCAAAACCAGCCAGATACAAACAGTAAAACCATAGAGAATTTACTGCAAAACTTACTTTTACTTATAAAGTACGATTTTTTTACCCCAACCTAAATAATAGTTTTAACAAACATTTTGTTCTCTCATCTATATATATCGAGTGCCGGGTAAGCTGATGTACTACAATAAAAATAAAATATAAATATTTTACCAAATAACTTTGGTGTATTGATGTAGGAGGTTAAATCACATTAATACATATCATGTTATCTGTTCGCACCAACTCGTTGCCTGCTAAGAGGATTATCGTCGTCGACTGGCGACGTTTAATTGCTTGTGCGAGAATCCACATGATATTCGTAATAATATTAATATGTAAGAAAGTCAAAACCATTACTTGACTAACTAATGTATAAATGTTCCAAATGTCTATTTGGAAAAGTGCTTTTGAGCATTTGAACTTTATAATATAAATTTTGAAGGTGTGAATGAAAATTGTTTATTCTTTGACGTAAGAATCATTTGTCAAATGTCAAACTTATTTTTTTTTTTACTATCTCCCATCGTTTCGTTGAGAACAGGCGAAAGAAACTCCGTAGGTATCCTCTTTTATTTATTTTTATCAATAATTATAATATACATCATAAAATAAAAGGGTTGGTTCCATAGCCATAACTGAAAGTATGCAACAAGAATATAGTGATACACTAAATTAAAAAATTACGCTTGTAGCAGCCCTCGCTCTCCTAAACCATATTAAAGAGAAGTGGACGCCAACACGACAACGCCTCAAGCGGGACAGTCTGCAGTTCGCGTTCGCTACAGCAACACCGCTCGGACCACAGGATATCTCAAGCGTTTATTGACATAAACGCTTCAAGAAACCGCCCGCGTTCTCTAGCGCGGCGGCGAACACCTCCAGGTCGCGGCGAACTGCACTAGTCATGAGGAAGAAAGGTAGTAAAAGCCCCGCGTCAAAGATGTCGACATCGGCATCCTCCAACGCCAACACCAGCACGGAGACCTCGGCGACCAGCGTGTCCACCACGGACAGCAGCGCCGAAAAAGACGATACACCGTCACCCCCAACATCTCCAGACGTTGCCGACCTATCGCCAAGGGCTCGTGTTGAGCACGAGCTCACGACGATACGGTACATGGAGAGCTTGGGGGCATTCGCCTGCCCATCCACTCCTAGATCTATCATCGCGGAGCTGGAGAAGTCCCGGACAGACCTCGTGGCTTCGGGCCACAGCATCGGACCCGAAGAACTGGCAAAGGTTCAGCAGGCAGCGAAGGACCGTGTAGACACGGAGATACTTCGCCCTGCTAGACGCCACAGAACCCCAGAGGAGGAAGAGGCAGACTGCAAGCGCATCTGCCTCGAGGAAAGCACCATCCCCAACTCGCGACCCGCCTGCCCAAGTAGCAGTGGCCGCGCCCTCGCTTCCCACGAAGCCCCCTCCACTTCCACGGCTGGGAGCACGGCTAGCACTCCGCGCACCGCTCCGGTAGCGCCAGAGTCTCGCAAGCCGTGCACCACGCCCCAATGCACGCCCACACCCGTCCACCACTCCTCTCCCCCAGCCTCTCCAGATACCGCACAAAGCGGTAATGGATTGATGACTACGGAGACCGGAAAAACCACGCAATCCACCAGTTATGCGAGCATCCTGAGCGTGCAATATCGGACGTAGACCTAACGCGCGCCCTTTTGGGAAGGGAGTCAGGTTCTACCCCGAAACAGCCCAGGAGAACCACGCCATCACCAGCTACCTAACCTGGCTGGAAAAGGAGGAGAAAGTAGCATGGTTCACGTACTCCCTACCGGCAGACAGAAGTGTCAAGGTGGCAATACGCGGGCTGCCGGAGGGTACGGAACCAAGGGAAATCGCAGAGGACCTCCGGATCCTAGGTTACACTCCGGAATACATCAAAAGCATCAATGCGCGGAAGGGACGACCAGGCGTTATCTTCTTCGCGCAACTGAAGAAGACCCCGGACATCCTCCAGACACTGTATTCTGTCACTGAGATACTTTGTATGCCCGGTGTCAGAATAGATAAAAATATATAAATAATACATATTACGTATATAATTAAAAATAAATGGTTTTTTATGTAAAATTAAATAGTGTAAATTTATATTCATGTATATACATACACGTATAAATAACTATAATAGTTCCGGAATCCCTAATGGTAGGCCGTAGAGAGTTTCACAACCTAACCGCATGGTCTGCAAAAATGTTCAATTTTTATTCCTATTCCAGGAATATAAACTGATTTTTTTAATGGGATAGGGGGGAAACGAGCTTGCCGTTCACCTGATCGCCTTGGTATCAATCCGGTCGACCCGGCCTATTCGAGCAGCAGCAAAAGCCGCCGCTTGCCTCTACCACGTTCATAAACTATGAATTGGATTTTCTGACATGGGATCTGCATGACACATCCGGAGGGTGAGCGAAAAAAAATATGTTCCAGTTATAAAGGAGACATAATAATCAAGTGTCCTTACGAAGTCGAGTTGTAAGCCACTTGAGATTTTTGTGAAATCGAGATATTCGGTCAAATTTCACAGTCCAAAGATGAAACGGAAAGACTGATATTTATTACTATTTTTTTTTTACTCTTTTACCACTACAAGAAAAAATAATCGTCAAAACCGAAATTACGAGAAAAATTATAATGTAGAATAAATAGTTCACATACGTGTTCTAACAAAATCAGTACAATTAAAATTCAAGATATTTTTAATCATAGTATATTTACATTTGATTATAATATATATGTGCCATTTTATTCGATAACTTGTTGCCATTTTGAAGGTAGTGGCATAATTTCGTTGCTGTTGAATGTTGAATCTAACATTTTACAGTTTTCGGCGGACAGAAAAACAATAGAAAAATGGCGGGAAACCGCATTTACTAACTAAAAACTGCAACAAGTAGTTTTGACAGTCTTCTCTTGATGTTAACCTAACACTACCTAAAGATTTCTGGAGGTACCGAATCAGGTGAAAGTCTGTGGGTGGCAAGGTCAGGGCAACACGGTGGATGCATTAACACTTCCCAACCAAGCTCTCTCAATATTTCTCATGTGTGTAGTCTGGCGTTATCGTGATGGAAAACCACACCATTTTTGTCGATCAATTCCGCCCGTTTCCTCTCTATTTATTGCTTGAGCATCATCAGCTGTAGAGATCCGAACTGATGGTTTTGCCCGCTCATAATAAACGATGCCCTTCCAATCCCACCATACAAACAGCATCACCTTATTACGGATTAATCCAGGTTTCGCTGTAGTGTTTCGTGCTTGTCAGCCGTTTGAATTTTTTTTTGCACTTTCTTGTAGGTAATCCACTTTTCATCAACAGTCATCAATCTTTTTAAAAACGGTTCGGTTTTATTACGTTGAAACGTAACTTTGTTTCTATTTAAATAGAGACTCGCAAATAAGTACACGATTCATTAGCTTTCAGTGAGCTCGTGTGGCATCCATACATCGAGCTTTTTTGTATGTGACTGTGAGACTTTTTCAAATGAGTCGAAACTATTTTGTGATCAACCCCTATTTAATGTCATCAAAACCAGCCAGATACAAACAGTAAAACCATAGAGAATTTACTGCAAAACTTACTTTTACTTATAAAGTACGATTTTTTTTACCCCAACCTAAATAATAGTTTTAACAAACATTTTGTTCTCTCATCTATATATATCGAGTGCCGGGTAAGCTGATGTACTACAATAAAAATAAAATATAAATATTTTACCAAATAACTTTGGTGTATTGATGTAGGAGGTTAAATCACATTAATACATATCATGTTATCTGTTCGCACCAACTCGTTGCCTGCTAAGAGGATTATCGTCGTCGACTGGCGACGTTTAATTGCTTGTGCGAGAATCCACATGATATTCGTAATAATATTAATATGTAAGAAAGTCAAAACCATTACTTGACTAACTAATGTATAAATGTTCCAAATGTCTATTTGGAAAAGTGCTTTTGAGCATTTGAACTTTATAATATAAATTTTGAAGGTGTGAATGAAAATTGTTTATTCTTTGACGTAAGAATCATTTGTCAAATGTCAAACTTATTTTTTTTTACTATCTCCCATCGTTTCGTTGAGAACAGGCGAAAGAAACTCCGTAGGTATCCTCTTTTATTTATTTTTATCAATAATTATAATATACATCATAAAATAAAAGGGTTGGTTCCATAGCCATAACTGAAAGTATGCAACAAGAATATAGTGATGCACTAAATTAAAAAATTACGCTTGTAGCAGCCCTCGCTCTCCTAAACCATATTAAAGAGAAGTGGACGCCAACACGACAACGCCTCAAGCGGGACAGTCTGCAGTTCGCGTTCGCTACAGCAACACCGCTCGGACCACAGGATATCTCAAGCGTTTATTGACATAAACGCTTCAAGAAACCGCCCGAGTTCTCTAGCGCGGCGGCGAACACCTCCAGGTCGCGGCGAACTGCACTAGTCATGAGGAAGAAAGGTAGTAAAAGCCCCGCGTCAAAGATGTCGACATCGGCATCCTCCAACGCCAACACCAGCACGGAGACCTCGGCGACCGGCGTGTCCACCACGGACAGCAGCGCCGAAAAAGACGATACACCGTCACCCCCAACATCTCCAGACGTTGCCGACCTATCGCCAAGGGCTCGTGTTGAGCACGAGCTCACGACGATACGGTACATGGAGAGCTTGGGGGCATTCGCCTGCCCATCCACTCCTAGATCTATCATCGCGGAGCTGGAGAAGTCCCGGACAGACCTCGTGGCTTCGGGCCACAGCATCGGACCCGAAGAACTGGCAAAGGTTCAGCAGGCAGCGAAGGACCGTGTAGACACGGAGATACTTCGCCCTGCTAGACGCCACAGAACCCCAGAGGAGGAAGAGGCAGACTGCAAGCGCATCTGCCTCGAGGAAAGCACCATCCCCAACTCGCGACCCGCCTGCCCAAGTAGCAGTGGCCGCGCCCCTCGCTTCCCACGAAGCCCCCTCCACTTCCACGGCTGGGAGCACGGCTAGCACTCCGCGCACCGCTCCGGTAGCGCCAGAGTCTCGCAAGCCGTGCACCACGCCCCAATGCACGCCCACACCCGTCCACCACTCCTCTCCCCCAGCCTCTCCAGATACCGCACAAAGCGGTAATGGATTGATGACTACGGAGACCGGAAAAACCACGCAATCCACCAGTTATGCGAGCATCCTGAGCGTGCAATATCGGACGTAGACCTAACGCGCGCCCTTTTGGGAAGGGAGTCAGGTTCTACCCCGAAACAGCCCAGGAGAACCACGCCATCACCAGCTACCTAACCTGGCTGGAAAAGGAGGAGAAAGTAGCATGGTTCACGTACTCCCTACCGGCAGACAGAAGTGTCAAGGTGGCAATACGCGGGCTGCCGGAGGGTACGGAACCAAGGGAAATCGCAGAGGACCTCCGGATCCTAGGTTACACTCCGGAATACATCAAAAGCATCAATGCGCGGAAGGGACGACCAGGCGTTATCTTCTTCGCGCAACTGAAGAAGACCCCGGACATCCTCCAGACACTGTATTCTGTCACTGAGATACTTTGTATGCCCGGTGTCAGAATAGAGGCCTGGAGAGGAAAAAGAGGGCCGGCACAATGTCACCGCTGCCAACTCTTCCGCCACTCATCGCACTGTTGCCACCGGCCACTGGCGTGTGTGTGCTGCGGAGGGAACCACGCCGCCAGGGACTGCCCGAGACCTCGGGAGGAGCCGCCAACTTGCGCAAACTGTGGACTGGAGCACACAGCTAATAACTCCAAATGCCCTGTCTACCAGCGGGAACTCCGTAACCGCTGCGCAGGGGCAGTAGCTCTAACCAGGAACCGGACTGCCAGGACACAAGAGGCGAGGGCGGAATCTGCCGTGAGCCATCAGGCTCCGTCAGAACCACCTCGCCAACCGGAAAACGCCTAACCCCCCTCAAAGCGCAAACGGAGACGCAGAGGAGGGAAAAAGAAGGTAGCAACAGAGCCTCCAAAACAACCCACAGACACCACCCAACAACAGGAGACGAGGCCATGCCCGGAACCCCGGCCGACGCCCGTCTCCGCCCAACACCACGTCTCGCGGACGGAACCCACTGTCCCGTTGTCGACAGTGATCACCGTCCTGCAGGACATACTCCTGGCCTCCCTAAACGGAGACGACATAGGCCAAGCAGTAATAAAGGGACTTGCCATATTAGCGGGACTACCTAGCCGTGCCCCAGAAGCCACAAACCCCATCCAACCCTAAATAATCTATGCGCCACCCCCCGCGGGCAGGATGGACGGGCTTTCCCCGAAAGGGGTCCACCTGGCCACCAGCTCGCGTGGAGACTGGCGCAGAGACACCGAAGCCGAAGCGTTTACGCACCCCCATGACCCATACGTACTTCTACGTGCGGCGAACAGATACCACTGAAGGGGGCCAAGCCCCGATACAGTTCCTCCGACGCCCAAAAGGCGTCGAGAGAAGACCTGATAGGCCTCAAGCGGAGCCCTATAAGCGAACATGATATAGTCAAGTCTGTAATATACATTGATATGCTAATTATAGCAAACACTATCACATTCCAAAAGACCACACCTTCAATTGTCTACGAGACTATTTACAACGATTTAAACTTATATTAACAAATAAAACGCATTAATTATGTACTAGTTACAAATAGTATCATAGCTCGTATTAAACTGTAAAGTCACTACATCATGCTTCCTAATCATTATTTCATACTTTTTAATCATTAAAGTTATAGTGAGCTTTTGAGCACAAACATTTTTTGGAATAATTATAAAAATGTTGTCTTTGAAAGTTTCAATATTTATTCTAGAATTTTATTATATAGACCCGGAAAAGAATTCTTAACTTTATGGTCTAAATTTTATTATTATAATGTCTCAGTACAAAATTATGGCGGTGACTATTTCTCAGGTATAGTGATACACGTTTACGTACAAACATAACTTTTTTTTTGTAAAAATACTGGCAAGTAAATGTTAAAACATTGATTTCTTTAAATAGTTCCGTAAGCGAATCACTAGCGCAATCTGCATACTATAAAAAGCTCTTTTATGCGAAATAAAAATAGTATATGGACATCAGCTGCTGGTCACCATAAAAAATTAAAAATATTGTGTTGTGAAATTAACTAAAGTGCAGTAGTTACCGTTTTAGAAATAAA
Organism: Bhutanitis thaidina; assembly: GCA_029286595.1. NCBI lineage: Eukaryota > Metazoa > Arthropoda > Insecta > Lepidoptera > Papilionidae > Bhutanitis > Bhutanitis thaidina. The sequence continues at coordinate 8,867,183 of JAGSMS010000022.1, forward strand.
TTATAATATGAGAGTCTGAAAAATAACATTAAACGGTATTTGTATTACCAAAATGTGCAGTACACAAATTTTATACATTTAGTTTTTGTTGCATTAAATATTTGCATGAAACCAGTCCTAAATCTTTGTTATGTTCTATGACGTATTCTAAATTATACTATGTGAGACAACTTTAGACAAGTCGCATTAGTTTCATGTAAGAATGACGTATTAGTGCGAACACAGACATTGAATCGCCGTACTTTCCGTTTAAATATATTTTTGTAATATTTGTATAATGCATAAGAAATGAACTATGTTTAGTTATGTATTACAGTCTAAGAAAATCGAACTTAGCTTTATAAGTCATTTTGGCACCCAAAATTAATTAAAAAATAAACTATAATTGCTGCAACATCAATTACATTCACTCTTAACTATTAACAATAATGTACAAATATTCAATATTTTTTTCAGAATAAGGAACCCTAAAATATATAACCAATTCTGTAATTTAATAAATCTCATTTTTTATTATATTTCTTATGTTTGGGTGCAATTTCAATGATACGCTATTTTATTAAGAATTTAGCTACTATAATAATAATAATAATAATATTATATTGAACAACCACACTAGTCATAACAAACTAGGTTTCCCTTTGTCTTGGTAACTGAATGGTGATAAAATAGACATACCTACATAGAAAAATAATTATAATTACATATATAAACATACAAAACTCGGTTACAAACATTAATATTAATTATAAAAATGTTGTCTTTGAAAGTTTCAATATTTATTCTAGAATTTTATTATATAGACCCGGAAAAGAATTCTTAACTTTATGGTCTAAATTTTATTATTATAATTTCTCAGTACAAAATTATGGCGGTGACTATTTCTCAGGTATAGTGATACACGTTTACGTACAAACATAACTTTTTTTTTGTAAAAATACTGGCAAGTAAATGTTTAAACATTGATTTCTTTAAATAGTTCCGTAAGCGAATCACTAGCGCAATCTGCATACTATAAAAAGCTCTTTTATGCGAAATAAAAATAGTATATGGACATCAGCTGCTGGTCACCATAAAAAATTAAAAATATTGTGTTGTGAAATTAACTAAAGTGCAGTAGTTACCGTTTTAGAAATAAATTATAATATGAGAGTCTGCAAAATAACATTAAACGGTATTTGTATTACCAAAATGTGCAGTACACAAATTTTATACATTTAGTTTTTGTTGCATTAAATATTTGCATGAAACCAGTCCTAAATCTTTGTTATGTTCTATGACGTATTCTAAATTATACTATGTGAGACAACTTTAGACAAGTCGCATTAGTTTCATGTAAGAATGACGTATTAGTGCGAACACAGACATTGAATCGCCGTACTTTCCGTTTAAATATATTTTTGTAATATTTGTATAATGCATAAGAAATGAACTATGTTTAGTTATGTATTACAGTCTAAGAAAATCGAACTTAGCTTTATAAGTCATTTTGGCACCCAAAATTAATTAAAAAATAAACTATAATTGCTGCAACATCAATTACATTCACTCTTAACTATTAACAATAATGTACAAATATTCAATATTTTTTTCAGAATAAGGAACCCTAAAATATATAACCAATTCTGTAATTTAATAAATCTCATTTTTTTATTATATTTCTTATGTTTGGGTGCAATTTCAATGATACGCTATTTTATTAAGAATTTAGCTACTATAATAATAATAATAATAATAGTATATTGAACAACCACACTAGTCATAACAAACTAGGTTTCCCTATGTCTTGGTAACTGAATGGTGATAAAATAGACATACCTACATAGAAAAATAATTTTAATTACATATATAAACATACAAAACTCGGTTACAAACATTAATATTAATTATAAAATGTTTGCTCCTAGCGGGATTCGAATCATCAACCCACAGCTTCGAAAGCAGGATAACTACTATATAGGCTATTAGGCCGCTAAAAACTTCTTTTATTTCCCAAACACATACACTTTAACCATAACATTTTATATACTTGATAAGCATAATAGTAAACTTGGAAATATACTTTGTAGACACATATCTCCCTTATGTTGTTTTATTTCGCAATCAACAGTACTGTAGTCGAATTACCTACAAAAATAGTAACTTCAGTTGGTTGGCAACTTATATTCCTTAATTACAATAATTTCAACCCGACTCATCAATCTGTCAATTATCATCTAAGTTGTAATTACAAATAACACTTTAAGAACTTGAGTACACTCAATATATTATACACAATCTATTACGGGTAATTTTCAATAACAATCTACTGAAGATTTCGTAGTAACACTCGTATTACCATCCTCAGTTTACTTAACCGTGTAACACGTGAAACTCTATTAAACCGTAGGTATGAAAGGGTCACGGTACAACGACAGGCCAATTGGTTTGTCATCTGTCTCAGACCTACCCCCGCCGCACGCGATAAATAATACAAAGGCCAGCGAACTTGTTTTATTATTTCGAGTTACTTAATCGACTTACTTTTGCCGGGAAATATAGTGTCTTTACCAATTTAGTTGAGTAAAACAAACACTTTATTTATTTTATTATAATTTAATCATTTATGTAGACACAAGTAAATAGGAAAAAAAGAAATGTGATAAGAGGAAATGGTCTGTACAAAGGTACTGCATATTTCTTAAGAAATTTCGTCTATCAGACCTTCGACAGCAGAATAGTTACTTAATGGTAGATTGCGCGCGTACAATAAAAAAAAGAAAGCATACATATATGCAATACGTTACAAATCTACATATTCCACATAAATATGCATAAATATACATAAAGATGTTATATTGTATTATATTTATATAAAGAACCCAACCAAATCATAATAATAATAATTAGACAGCCTCTGGTACTTAACCATTATTTTCGATGGTGCACTGCTGCACATCGTGCGAGCAGCAGAAAAGCCGCTGCTTTGCGTGTTTTCTGCTGCTCGAATGCCACGTGTAAAAATATAAAGAGACCGATGATCGGCTGAGGTGATTGGTTTCGGGTCAGGTTATGTTGTATTGCGTCCCGTATCTCTGACACTGAATCTGATCCTTCCCCCAATCGTAACAGCTTACCAAGCGTGGCAGTTATGGCAAATCCCTCTAAACAAGCTGATGATAAAATACAGAACATTCTTATATTATTATTATTTTTATACTATACATGGACATTTTAGCCAACATGTCGGTTCTTTTCATCACAAACATTGAACACTGACCACTTTATTTTTACTTTAATGGTTGTCGTGGGCGAAAAAGAAAAATAAACCATAGGCAAAGTTGAAAATATTTCCAGCTTGCAAAGGCACCTATATATTTAACAGAAACAAAATTTATTCCCAGCACATCGTAAACCTTTATTTTAAAATAAAATGTCAGAAACGAATAAGTCCCTAGAAAAATATGCATGTGATATCTTTGTGCCTAGCGTACAGAAATACAAGGAAGCGACGTGCATAATATGCTTTAGACGATATGAAACATGTTGTTAAAAGCAGAGACAACAGAGGCTACAAGGCATTAAATTGAACTTTCCAAGTGGAAATTCTGTATTATGTCTTTGCATAAACATTTTCTGTATAGTATTAAAACAATTCAAATATTTACATTTAACTTTTTTATTCCAAATATATTAAAACCGTTGAATGTCGAATATTCTTCTGAGTAAAAAAAATATATATTTTTTTTGATATATAAGAATATAGTAATTGAAATTAAATAAAACTCTTTATTCTTCGACGTGAGAAAATTTATAATTTATTAACAAATAACGTTAAAAAAACGTGACATTTTTAAACAGTCTACCACTTTTTCGCAGTAGGTTTCTGTGACAGAGAAGAAACAGGAATTATTTGAGATCAGCACGACGTCCTCACATCCTCCTCTCCAAAACACATTCAACATAACCTATTTACTTTACTTTCACTGAAAAAGTCGTGTTTTGGATTTAAACTAGACTCGGCCTGTGGCTTAGTTAGTTTTTGTATGACTCCTAATTCCAACCATCGCCCCAAGAAGAAAGGAGCGCAACTCACCGTTGGGTCTGAGAAAGAGAATTGACGCCAGCGCCACGCATCATTACGCAAACAAGTGTAAAATCTCGTGACACGAATCGTATGCCGCTCTCGCTAAATAAATCAGCTTAATTAATAATATCATTTTGAACTCATAAATAATCTGCTTATCCTGAATGCCGTGTTCGTGTTATCGTGTAATGCAATAAACAGGAAAACTGCAAAAAAATCCACCGACCCATAAGGAACCTGGTTGTTCTTAATTGTAAATGAGATGCAACTTAATCCCAATATTTCTGCGCAAACGCATTATTCACACAATTTTTGTTCGCTTATCACCGGATTCATCTAGTTTCTTACTTTATAATTTTTATCACAATTACAAAATATAATATATGCAATGACAGTAGTTATCGTAATTCTTATAGGTTCTGTGAATATGTAAAAAAGATTAAATGATTAAATATACTGGTTCATCTTAATGCTAACGAGCTATAATTCAGCAAATCAACATTACAATCCTCATATTATGGGCTTTTTACTATTATTAGCAAATTTCAAAACATCCTCTAGTATTTTTTTAAAGGTCGATATATGCTTAATGCCATGTGAACTTCCGATTTCACATAGTTCAGCTACACAATCTATAGACAGTTTAGTAATCTCTGTGCGCATCTTTGTTTTTACACAATTTTTACTCATTTTGATTGACCTCTGGCTTCCTATTATGACCACTAGTAAATAAAAATTTCAGAATCTTTAAGCATAGCCAAAATATATCAAAATGTATTTCTTCCATCAAATCAACGGCCGGTCCGATTTGAAATGATATTTTTACCAATATTATTTAATTTTCATGATTCGGAACCTATTCGCGAAAATTAATTTAGTCATGTTACATTTGGTTTGAAATCGAGTCATTACCTCGCCATGTGTAGAATACTTTGTATCAATGAACGCCATAACTATCCGCAAGCCACGACTGCCACTGAAAATTAGTGGACCTTTCTTACCGTCTAGCAATTGTAATGCAGTTTTAAATACTACTTCTGGAATAAAACTTTCTCATGGCGAATCTGATATATCGGAGACACTTAAAATCTTAGTGTTAGTACAGAACCGCTCTGATGACGATTTATATTCAAAATAAATGAGGATAAACGTGAATTTACCTAATGTAATATTCTCTCCTTTATAGCCCGCTATGGGACGTTGTAGGTTTTGCAGCACCGGCTGTGCTTTTTGCAAAATTATTAATAGAACAATTACTGCTTGAACGTATAAATAGGATAGCAAACTTACATATATTTACAATTTGAAAAATGTATACTGCAATTGCCACTTCTTAGCTCGCTCAAAATACCGCGCCATTTTTTGTTTTTAAATCCTCTGTTAATATTGTCGCCTTTGCTGACATCCGCACCTTTTTTTTTATTGCTCGTCGTCACTGAATGTAATACGGGAGAATTCCGACAGGTGTTTTTTAGAGGTGGACTCGTGGTAACCGAAGGAACTATTAAGGAGGTACGAGACCACAGCTTGGGTTATCCCACGATAAGGATGGAATAAGTCAGAATTTTTGAAACTACGTTGTACACGAATAAAACGCATGTAGGCGTACGCAGTAAGGGTGGGCTGTACGCGGTACGCGGTTTGTATGTGTGTGTTGTAAGTAAATGTGTCGGCGGGCGGGGCCAACGAACGCATTAATAATACATATCGACGTCATCGTCGATAATGACATTCTTAGGGCTATTAATAGGTAGGATAACCGTAGGTTTTTTTATATTTCGGGGAATCTAATTTACAGGTTTTTGACATCTGTCACCCATACAACGGATCTGTCGAAAAGTGTGATTTTAAGGGAATTTATTCGTGGTTATGGGAGCCTTCTTCTTGTAAACATGACCTTGTTCCTCAACCTTGCAACTCATTCATTCTTAGTCCACAATCACTCTCCTTCTAATCTGTTAAACAAATATCCATGAATAAATTGAACAGCTATGGGGATGCTACATAGCCCTGTCTAACACCTTTATGGATATGAAACCAGTCCGTGCACGCCCCGTTAATTCTGATACAAGCTCGGGAACCCATATAGGCATTTTAGTGCTTAAATTTTAAATTCAACATTTTCAACCATACATTATTAGTATTTAATTTATTTCCTATTATGCAATTACATTTTATTCACATCATTTACTTTAGGTAATAGCTGAAAATCAGTATTTTGCTCATTGGCAAATTGTACACTGAGCTATGGCCTTTTTGTGCCACTGCGTGCCACAAAATATTTTTCGTAAGAAAATGAATTTTATTTGTTTTTGTGTAAGTTTACTTTTCTATTTATGTTTTCTATGCTGCTTTTTCTTTGTTACTCTCTGTAATGTGTATTTCGGATATAAATTGTAAGTGTGCTACAATGACCAAATAAACGGTTTACCTATATATCTACCTTCCTGATAATTTCTTTATTTTTCTAATTTAATGATAAAACACATGCTAAGTTTCACATTTAATAATATTTTTTTTTCTAAACTAATAGTATTTACCCTACGTTTCGCATTAATAATACGCGAAATTTTGTCTCTTTTAGAATAAACTTCATTTTCACAACGCGGAGAGGATGTTTTCGCCAATCGCAATCCCTTCATTTCAATGTCTTTAACCTTTGCCTCAAAAAGAAAAGAACGCAACGCCACGTTTATTCTAACAAAAATCATCGACTCTAATCACGTGCCGCGAATGGCATACCGCTCTCTCCGAATAACTCAATTTAATTAATAATGTCGCTTTGAAGTCATAAATAATACGCTAACATTAAGAGCCGCGTCGTTTAATCATGTAACTCAGAGGAAAAATCCTTCCCGGATCGAGATACAGAAAAACTGCAAAAAGAATCAAGGCGCCCGCATACCGCCAGGTAATGGTTACTGGTTAATGATTACGATAACCACGTTCTACATAGTGAACAAGAAACACCTTAATCCCAATTTTCTCAAGGAAAAGCACCACACACCGCTATGTTTCCTATTCTTCGCTGGACACTGGACCTTACCTTCCTATATCCGATGCAAAACATATCCGATAAGATCGGAGGAAATGTCAAATGCTGTGTCAGAAAATAATTTGTGTTTTTGCCCAAATTTAATCTTCGGCTGCGATTTGAACTCAGGACCCATGGCTCAGCAATCAGATACGCTTTCCACTAAGCCACGTGGTCGTCATTATTTCTTCATATAATACTACTATTATTACTTTATAATTGAACTATGTGGACTTCCTCGGGATGAGGCGGGGTGGAGAGAAATTTTGTGCCGTAGCCACCCTATGGCAAACTAACTCAACTCGGCAAACTAATTAATAAACTATCTACAGTGAATTCCTTTTTTTACAAGTGGCTTGGTCATACATAATGAATAAATAAAATTGTGAACATTATCGATAAATAATGAAAGTAATAATCGATGATGAACATTTCATACATTATCACAAAATAACCATAGCCTTATTGATGTTAAACACCAAATTATTTGATTTTTAAATATAGTCATTAGTATAAACGTTTTTATAAAAAATTAAGCTCGCTGGACCGTATACCTAATACTGGAGTATTACCTTATTTGGTCAGAGGTCTGGACGTTTTATTTGGTTGTTTCAACTCACATTTTTACCTGAGCTCACTTGGAACTTAGCGTGTCCATACCAACGATACAAATCGTACATGAGTTTTGAAAAACTCATTGATACTTGCTCCACAGAAGAGATTGAACTCTAGCCTCTTGATTTAGAGACAGATTGACTGTCGAGTCTTTTTATTTATTTGTTTATCAAATATCAAATCAGCCGATCCAGCATAACATTGGTATTATAAAACGAACTAAGCAATGTTTATTTTTAAGTTACATTAAAGGTTTTGATTAATAAGATCTATACTTTACGAACTTATTTAAAACTGGTTCCAAACAAAAAACGAAACAATATATAATTTTAAATTAATCTGATCTTTTTCTATCCCTTTCATCCCCGAGCTTAAGTTTGGTTTTAAATTAGTAATAAAAATTAAATTTATTTAATTTTACCAAATGGTATATATTACTTAATTTTATAATTTAATTTACATAATTTTATAACAAATAGCTGATCGATAGTTAAAGTAGTAAATTTTACTACTTTACCAGTAGAAGACTCCTTCTGCAATATATCTGCTTCACCAGTTATCTATAACCTAAGAAGTACAACATGTTTATCTTACGCAATACGTGTAGGTACGCTCTTATGTGAGTACTAGAGATGGTGCACTCCATTACTGTGAGATTTAATGTCAGCAAAGTCGGATGGATTTTCCGCCATCAGTCGAACGTCAGATCCTCGTCCCTTAGTCAGCAGGATGCACCGCGTGCAGGTGAGCCTAACCTATGGAAACCCTAATCACGTTCTGAAAAAGTATCCAAAGAAATTGAGATTTCAATATTCCTACGAGGTGTTCTAACGCCACAAGGTTATGTAAAATAATGAAACTATATGAGTAACTATCTGTAAAGCCAATGACCTTTACCAAAATATTATAAAATATGTAAAGCATATCTCCCTTCCATTTTCCAAAAATATAGCAGCATCTTTCAAAGCATAAACAAAATATATAAATTCTTAGCGATCTATGTGTATACACAATAATTTCTTGACAAGTACTTTGCGCAATGGCAGATAAAGTATACTTACGCAATAAATAATAAATAACGTATTTAAATTTCATAAATGGTCGTCATAAAATACACATTTTATGCAGCAAATATTTAATGAAAAAATCTTGACAAGATACGACTATAAAGCTGTAATATATTCATTCTGAAACACTATCGGTAAAATTTCCACCTTTAAATTTATAAAGGTTGGTTGGTGGCTGAGATAAACTCGATCAAACTCACGTCCCTTTTTGGAGGAAACGCAATGTATGGGAGGTGCTCACCGCGCACAGTGTTGCAAAGTTGTTCATGGAGCTGTGTGCCTCCGCCACATTTCTTAAATATTAGAGAGCGAACTCCTTGTATGGGATATTATTTATATACATCGTGAACCAAGCAGAAAGGGGAATTTCATACAAATTATGCAGCCTTTACAATAGGATTCAGAATACATATAACATACCCCTCGTACATTATCGTATATCAAAGCGTGATGGGATTAGTTAATAAAATAATATTCTAACACAGACAGTGTTAGAATATCATTTTATTACCGAAAAGAATCTGGTTATTAAACACAACGTAATAATGGTCATGCCAAATATGACGATCACGCTTTTTATAATAAATGTCCTTAGGTGTCTTAACCTTAAGAAAGATCTTAAGGAAAGATCCGTACTTTATCCTAAACACAAAAATGATTAAGATTTGAAATATGGTTTATATGAACGCAGAAACGGTTAGTCAAATTCGAATAAATTCGATAGATGAGGTTGGTATTTGGAGAAAAAGATGGTATATTCCGAATGTTAAATAAAAAAAAATTACATACTATTTCTACAACTTATTTATTACATTCAAGTATATTAACACAAAGAATTGTAACCTAAAAAAATTGTACGAAAGAAGTGTAAATAATATTGCTTTTATACAATACAATTCATCAACTTAGTTTTGTGAGCAGCAAGGGAAATCTGGCTGTCAATCCGACACCCGCAAATAGAAACACGCCTAATTGCTCTCTCTGGACGAAGGTCTATTCGAAGGTTTACAATTAATATTTGTGCGTATTTGTTTTTCATATCCTTACAATAAATACGAAAATTGTTTATTATTGTAACACAACTATTTTAATATATATTTAATTTAGGACAAGTTAGTTTCCTAATTAGGTAAGTGTTTCATGTATAATATTATTACTGAATGTTTTGTGATATAATATTATATGCCTTTTGTTAGAGTGTAAAATATCACATGAATTTATGTTACGCTAAATAACTTCGGTTCATTTCGAAGGCATTTTAACAACACTGCTATTTCCTACCAAATGTAGTAAAATAACGCTTTGGCCTTTTTTTATCTTGCCTAACCGCAATTTACAGCGAGCGGTTTCGGCTGACACTATAAGATCATGCGTGTTAATAAAATAAAACCTAGTTGTAAATATAAAAAATAAACTTAAGTTATGTATTTTTTGTTCAGTTTATGAACATAAAATAAAAAATATTATTAATCACACCTCTTACCCACAGGCGTAGGTAGAGATTGCGGATTGACCTACTTTCAGGCAAAAATAACGTGACGGATGGTGGAATGGAGATTGCTGTTCGATTCTCATACCCGTTCCCTGAGTCGCCTCTTACGGTACTCACGGGATGCAAGAGGGGTAGCAGGTTTCTACAACGCAACCACATGGCTAATTATTTACTAATTTTTAATTTACCATTATTTTAGTTGTTTTAGTGCGTGGGGATGTGCCCTCCCCGCTGCTGCTGTTCGAGATACTGTGTATAAAGTTAACTTAAAGAAAACTAGCAGAAGTAGTAGTACTTCGAGAACAAGTGAAGTTTGCCAACCCTAACGCAGCCCAAAACTTTCCTACCTCGAAAACCCTTTTAAGTATTGAGATGAGGTCTTTAGTGAACGGTTAAGAAGTTTTTACTTTACACTTTTTGCTTTTAAACGAAAGTTTAAATATATCCAATGATGAAAATAAAATTTGCTTTAAATCAATATATAAGTAGAACCTTTTATCTAAAATACTTTCTCTGTATCATTATTATTTGCTTACGAAATCAAATGTTATAATGTAAAAAACAAATCCTTGAAAATACTGTTGCACATTACTTGTAGTCTTTTTAAGTGTAATAACTATTTAATACATAGGCAATCCCCAAATAGCTTGGTAGGAAACCAGTGCCCGGTTATTAACCAAGCTCTGATCCATATCTAGCTGGGTATCGCTGGGTGTTATTACGTCAAACGACACGTCGCAGGTACAACTACTATAAACATGAGTACGTATAGCTTCAAGAAATCTTTATCAATAATTTAAAACAGCACAGTCTGCTAATGAAGATCAAGCAAGCTGCGTTATAAAATATACGTGAAGCTATTAAAATCTCTGGCAAAATATCATCTCGTCATAATTAGACTGCATTAAAATAAGAATATTTTAATCGAGGGGGTTACCATAACATCTTATAGTATATATATGCGGATTTCTGTAAACATTTATCTTGTTAAAAATTTAGCTAATACATTTCAAACAGACAGGGAAAAATCTTCATCTCATGATTTTCCATTCGCTCTTTTATCTAAAGTAATTTGTACTCGTACACCCAGTATAATTAATCTAACTCATAACATAACGATTACTCGGTAACAATACTGAAATGCTAATTAGTTTTGACCGAGTTCTTAGACTAAGGTTAAGTGAGTAAGTTTAGCTACTCAACTTGGGTAATCTATGGAATAAGGAAAAACGTTACCTGGCATCTTGAGGTTAATGAGTGTTAGAAACTCGATTACTTGGCAATGATACCTTTGAAATGTATAAGTTAGACGATCTGACATCACGTCTTTCCCCATGGGTATCGTAAGATTGAATTAAGAGAAATGTATAGAAAATCTCGAGGAGACGAGACATGGCGGAAAACTCTTTTTCGAAAATCCTGTCCTGCTTACGCGTACAAAGTTTGATCAATGTTTTAAATTTCGAAGATTTATAACTTAACATTTTGTATGAAACGCTTTTAATGTATAAGCTATAAAAGGTAAACAAGAGTGCCGTTTCTGAACGACATATTTACCTTCGTTAACTTAAATTGCATTTTAACTCGCTTCGTTCTCGTTACTGTCAACTGAGAAATTTTGTCTTTATGTGATTTTCTTCTGGAATAACGTCCAAATTGAATTAAATAAATCGTATTTACATTCTACATAGGAAACTAATGGTGTCAGAATGTTATGTGAATAACTTCATTAATTCTGTTTTTTATATGTTATATACCTAGACGATAAAGCTTTTCTGACGGACGCTGACGCTTATCATAATTTTTGGATCTCATATTTAACTTAAAATTATACTTAGTGTCAATCACAGTTTTATAAAAATTTACATAAGTTACACCCTGAATAGTTAAACTTAACCTTTGAGCGAAAAAAGAACCAGCTCTATTATCACCGACGGCTACGACGAGTCGCGGGTGTAATTCCTTTAGGAATTGCACCGCGTGGGGACCCCAAGGACCAATCGTCTCTACAGCAAATGGCAGAAATACATATTCTTATCTTATAGACTCCATGTATATAGATATATTTGCAATACTTGTCCAATACAGTAAAGAAGTCTAAATCACAGCGAAAAACTCCTTTAAGCTTTTATATACATTCTGAACCAACGAGATATCCCAATGATTGTGTTGGTTAGCTTCCAGTTGAATATCCTCACCGTGACAGTGACTTTTCCATGCTTCCCTTGCTTGCGCGACAAAGGTCAAGTCCAAATTATCATGTCGAATTTAATTGCATAATTCGTTGACACTGTACGGAGGCAAGGAAAGCCAGCAGCGGAATACTAGAAACCTCTTTTACACCAATACTGCCAAATCTTTTAGGTGAGGTAGCTTGAGTCCAGCTCGATTAGTTTAAAGATACATTTTTAAAACAATCTTTTCATTCTTCGGATTTTTTATTTGATTGATTAAGGGCAAAATGAGGATTTTGAATATATAACTTATTAACATTTGAAATTAAACTATTACTTACGGACTTTATAGCGGACTATATATATATATATATATATATATATATATATATATATATATATATATATATATATATATATATATATATATATATATATATATATATATATATATATATATATATATATATATATATATATATATATATATATATATATATATATATATATATATATATATATATATATATATATATATATATATATATATATATATATATATATATATATATATATATATATATATATATATATATATATATATATATATATATATATATATATATATATATATATATATATATAATTCTTTTTTGCGCGTATGTGCTTAGCGTACTCGAGTATTGCTCACTAATATGGAATCCGCAGTATGTCGTCGAAATACGACTCTCGACTCGAGCTCGACGAATCAAGATTTAAGACACACTATGTGTTACCTCTTTATAAAAGAAGTAAATAAGCAACAATTGCTTTATTAACTAAAATTGGGCAATATTTAACTTTTCCCCGATAGCTTTAAAATGTTTTTTTTATTTATGTGCACACAAAAGGCATGAAAACATAGTATTTGTAAAAGGCCACTACTTATTCCATACATTGAAATTTCTTCCAGCAGACCCTATTAGGAAATTTTATTGAAATGGCAAACTTATTGCGTACATTTGTAATTCATATTATATACAATGAAATAAACATGATTATATGTAATTAAATAATATGCATATATATATTTAAATAATAAAAATTATACTACTAATAAATAGTTTGATGCGACTTTTTAATTTTTGTGACTTATTTAAGTGAGAATGTAAACTAAGAGATAACTTGGTTTTGATATGCGAAAACCATTAAAATGCTGTCCAGCATTAATTATAATTTTTCAAAATATCAAGCTATGTATCACCGCATGTTTTCCGAAAAAAATTAAATAAAATGTATATTAACAATCTCCTATAGTAAAAAATTACCATAATCGAAATCCTTGGTTGACGGTTTATTGATCACAGTGCCAGACACCTCGCACCTTAGACACTTGTGCGTTATCGGTTTTGAATAATTTAGGTTTGTATATATTATTATAACAAGTTTATTTTTTATATATTGTAATGCTTATATATATGAAATGGTAACTCCGGCAGTTGTCGGAAGCCAAAGTACATTGCATATATAACCTCACTTGCTTAGCATTGTCTTACACTGACATGGCACCGAGTATCTTTTATCATGCCATTGCCGGGTATTTAGGACAAAACATCCATGTCCAAAACTGCCTAGGTTTGGTGGAATTCGCATCCAGTTTCCAGGTCACTAATGCAAATCGTACATAAGTTTTTTAAAAAATCATTGATACGAGTCTTCCACATAGGGGATCGAACTCTGGTCTCAGTCGTCTCTTTATAACAACTCGGCTATCGTGGCGTTCTAAATAATGATATTAAATATGGTTCTTTCGTTTATTTTATTACCTTGTCGTCTTTGAATTATATGGAATTATGAGAAAACTGGGTTTGCTTCTAGACAATCTTTATTTATTACGTTACAAATTGTAGCTACCGAAATTACTATGTTGTAAAGACATGTAATAAGAAGAGCTTTATTTTCTTTTCTGGCTAAATTTTGTGCACATGGATTACATTTTGATTACATTACGTTTTGTTATAGAGAGCAAATTGCATGTGCAAATAATCCTGTGAAATTCGCGGAATGGTTTCCTAATGGTGAACCAAATTGTATCAGTTTTATATCACGTTTAGTATTTGTTGATACTGTCTGCATAGAAACTCTATAACCTTTAAAATTTAGTAAACTTAAAATAAACGATTAAAGCAAACTTTAATCCCACAGACTAATGATATGTTCAGAAAGGTTCTTCACCATCGCCATCAGTTGCTAGAGCCTAGAGCTAGTTGTTGAGTTTTATATCACAGAAGGAGCATTATTCAATAGCATTTACATCATCGGTAGCCATTGCAATCAGAGCGTCATACTATTGCTCACTGTTTCTAAGTTTACATACATAAAATCGGTAAAGTTTTAAACAAACGTTTATTTGGACTTTACTGTTTAGGCATACTCAGAACAATTACTTGTAGTCCATAGAAATACATCTCCCGTGCGAGAAACAGACCCGCAAGCCGAACAGCACCCAAGGCATAGCTTCTGCGCCACCGAGTCGAGTCTTATTTTATAACCATAAGAGGCAAAAAGTATGTTGTGCAAGCCTGTTTGGTTACACTGAACCGAGCCAAACGGAAATCGATAATCTCCGCCCCGGAAGTTATACAGTAACATGATAAAATTCATTTTCTAAATCATCTAAAGGTTGAAATTAAAGATATGAATTAACATTGTTATTTTAATTGGCAGTCTGTTATAATAACACTACTGTTACACTACTTGCTTCTATTTTTCCTACTACATAAATTTAATCCCCATTACTAGTCTGTGGAATCTGGGTTAGGCAAATTCGGGTCGATTTTCCACCACCAGTCGGAAGCCAGAGTCGCAATAGCTAGCAGGTTGGTAGTTTATTTTCCCGTTTAAAACTATTCGCATTAACAAAATTATATATTGTTTATTTCTTTTATTTATTAAATTTATGTTAACAAACTATTTTGTTACTAAAATATACTCAGTATAAATTTGTAGCTCAATATTTTGTGAACTATATACTGAATTCATTTCCTTCTCTGTTTCCTATGCTGAAAAGTGTTATATCATTTACTCCCTTTTTATCTTATAAATCGAATATCATATTGGAAGCAATACATGTGATGACGTTTCTATATTTCCGAACAGGTCCCTATTCACAATATGAAATGAAACTATAAATCAAGAGTAGGTATTCATCCTATACAAGCATATTGAACCAAAAGCAATATCAAGTTCATTACCGAACAATGGAACATAAACACTGTTTCCAAAACTGTTAAGATATTGTATACATTAATATTAGAAAGAAAGAAGAAACGTGCCGTTTGCGATGACGAATTAAGAACATACCCACTTTGTACAAAGCAATCTCGAAATTTCTGTTTTTTGACGCCCCATTCCATAGCGAAATTCAAAAATTAAGTTTAAAAATAATATTTTATGAAATGGCGGCAAAACGTAGTTTCTTACATAAAAATCATAAGTAGTTCGTAATAAACTAAACAATCATCTAGTATGCAAACAATATTAAAATTAAAATAAATATAGCAATGTTTATAAAGAAGCGTCATGACACATGAAAGCTATATTTTCAAGATTAATTGCGCCTTTAATCTTGCTGACGTTGGTGAATTGTGCCAAACCTCTTCTTATTGGGCGGAGAAATGTGACGAGGGTTGATCATCAATTTGTTTAAATGTCCGGTTGCAGCTCTGTTTAGGTAACTGTAATGTTTATGTAATGTTGTGTGTCTTTAGATTTATTTCACTAATTCGATTAAAACTTAATAATAAATGTATATAATTAAATACGATACTTCTATTTAAAATAACAAGGTTTATTGTAAATCCAATTAAAATTAAAACCTTTAAAGAGTATGGATACATGTGTACGCTCGTTAGTAATGGAAAGTTTTAATTTGGCCTTACTTCAGTATATCATCAATTGGTCGACATACTGAAGAATACTTGCCTGGGTCATTGTGTCACTGATAATGTATATGTGAATGAATGATCGATAGTTCCTCGTCATACAATTCTTGTATTAGTTCTCGACCACGCCTGACGTTCGAACTAATTATTCTTCACGGATTTTATCGCATTTAATTTATATGTTAACTATGATATCAGGATGTCAAACAACTCGGTCTTCTCGAGACCAAGGGTGCTATAAAGCCCCCGAAACTTCGGGATTTAAAAAATCTAAATTTAACGCTATAAAATCCGTAAATAATAGTTTCATTTCTAATGTGTAGTATTCGCATAAATACAAAAAATCATTGTATACAAAAATAATAATAAATTCTTCGAACAAATATAATTACGCAAAAATATGATTATTAATCATGACACAAATGTTTAACCCTAATGAAAATGTAAAGCGCATCCAACCTGTTTTAATGTCTCATTAGTCACTCAAGTCGACTTAAAGATTCACACGCCAACTAGACACTAAATTTTCAACTATTTTGAATTTAAACTATGAAGAAATGTCTCGATTCAATAACATACATTACAATCTACATACAATAATTCTAATCTCCCAAAGACTCTGACGAAATTTCATGGATTTCTACTTTATAATAGTAGAAATTTCAACTAAAAGTATTCAAAATGCATATAGAGAAAAAAAATATGGCGAAGGCAATTTGCCTGAAAAAGTGTATTTTCGTTTTGTATTTTGTGTAATAGACATTTCTATCAAACTTGAGTTCGATTGGTAGTTTTTCTGACAATAAAAACGTAGTGAAGAAACCAGAATGTCTAAAAGTGTTATTAATCTAAAAGCCTGAAAGATATTCAACCCATAGTCTTTTTTCTTATAACATTAGAGTGTCGAGGCATATTGGCCATCTATTGATAAATGGCTATTGCAGTTCATAGACAACAGCATACAACTATAATCCAATAATATGATTAAGATAATTCCTCCTGGGGACTGTGAATGAATATCTCACAGCCTGTTTATTTGAAGGAGTTGGGATTCTTAAAAAATATTAAATGGAAAAAGTACATTACGTTCTCTTTACATTTTTATATTGTTATAAAATACACATTATTATAACATATTATTGATAAGTATGATAGATCCATTGCTACCTCAAATTATATATAAAACAAAGAACTGGTAAACCGTACTGTATTTTAACTACGCTTTGCTCCATCTATAGACAATTATACAAATCAATATATACATATATCGATTGAACACAGCCTTTAATTAAACTGTCTATCACTATCACTCTTTACCTCTCAAACCGGAACACTCCTGTGGTTGCACTGCTCATTAGCGGCAGGAATTGGTAAGAGGGTAGTACCTACCCAGATGGTTCCTAGACCCAAAAAGAATTTTACCCCGTAGTGACACAGAAGAGCTAATTAAAACATACAAGACTATCTGTATTATCCCGGTATGACATATTTAGACGTTATATATTTCTTGAGAAAGTTTGCTCAACTGTTTGATCTTGTGGCTATAAATAACACTGAATGTTATAGGAATAAAACATTGAAATATTAAGGTTACGTTAAATGACATTCACGAATCACAATTTGAAACAGAGCCGTGTCGATTACGAGTAAGCTGACCTCATTATGGAAAATGAGTTCAAGTCTGAGCACGTAGATCTAGTTTGGATTTTGGTATTTTAAATGCAAATTTGTGATGACACATAATCCTTTACATCAGTTTAGAATAATAAAATTCCAAATGTTTTATTTACTTAATCGAGATCATCACGTTACTAATTTTTGGTAGTTCAAGGTATATACATTTATTTGAATAGAGTTATTCTTGAATTGTTAACGTTGTTACAATATGTGAAGAGTTGCCTGGAATCAATCTACTATTAGATATTTCTAAAAGTCGATTGATTCCAGGCAGATATATGAACAAAGGATATTTGCTAGAGTCGCTTTGCTTCTCAAAAGTATTACCGACCGCAGTACGAGACGCCTCGTACTATAAACTCGACATATATCTGCGCATTTATAATCTGATATTTTTAAGATATTCAATCCCCTATCTTCCATACGCTATGAGATATTCAAGGCTTTTCCTTTAAACAGCTCTTACAACAACCACTATAAAAATTTCTTATGCCATCACTCAAGCTCGTTTTATGTGTTTGATTATAAAAAACGTCCCAAGAATATCATTATTTCACATTCCTGAGACATCTGATCGCAATAAAAAAAACTTTGGCCGTTCTCCGTGACTAGCCATATGTCGCCAACAAAAAACGATATCATATTTTCTGTCTAGTCTCCGTATGTTGCACCAAAGAATGATATCGTTTAATAATCTTATCACGAAATGATAGTAGCACCACTGTTATTACTACTAGACTCTTATTTATATTCAAATGATAATTTTCTGTTTTTCTTCTGTCAAGTAATACAAGTCATAAATTGTATCGTAGTCGCATGAACAGATTTATAATATAATTGAATGAAACCATTTTATAAAATAATAATTCTATAACCAGACGATACGAATAATTCTCATATAGACCATTTTTTTGCGGCTTTTAAAACTAGTAATCGAATCAACGTCCAAACTATGTATCCAATAGATTTAATAACTTCGTTGTTAACGTCGTTATATTAGATCTTTCATCAGCCTGTTGCATTTGAAGCTGTCGGCATATTACTAGTTAATTTCGTTGATATTTTAAGCAAATATATTTTTTGTTATATATTCACGCCTTGTTCCCAACGGGGTAGGAAGAGACAATCTTCTTCCACTTACAACGGTCCTGACATACGTCTGTCGCTTCTTCCTCTTTCATCAATCTTCGCAAGCATGCTCGTTGGTTTAGAGTACTCTTGATCTGACCTTTTTCCAGAACGTCTTCGATTTGATCGTGAAATGTTCGCGAATCGATCGTGAAAAGGTCTTCCTCTCCCGACTCTACCATTTACACTCGCCTCATATATTTGTTTTGTCAACCTATTTTCATTCACATTTAATAAATTAATTGTGTTATTTTTTTTAAGCTAATATATGTCAAATAAATTAGTTTCTTAGTGGTTGTGGTTTTTAGTAGCACTTCGAAAAACATTTTATGTTGGATGTTTACATCTTTTTGTAGGTGTACTTGTATCATTAATATTTATATATAAAATTCATACCATATATATATTCATTTAATAATAATCTAATTAAATTGATTTACGATTAATTATAATTTGTATCGGGGAATATACTAAAGGTGAACCTCACCTGCACGTGGTGCATCCTGCTACCGAAGACCACTAACAAACGTGACTTTGTCAACCTACTGATAACAGAAAATCCATCCGAATACTTTGAACCGAAGTCCCACATAAGAGTGATGGGTAGCAGCATCTCTGGTGCGAGAGTAACAGCACTGCCCTCACCAACCCCCCTACCCAGCGTAGAGAGTATGAGCAAATCTTTTATTCTTGACTTGTGTCTTCATGGAAAGACCTATATTTAGCAGTGGACGTATGAAAAATGATAGAGAAAGAAAGAAGATAATTTGTATCATTATCATGGTTGGAACTCGCAAAGTTGTTATTGAAAACATTTTTAAGTCATTACATTTTTTAATTTTCTTCTTTTAATATAATATAATATATTATAAATTGTTTTTTTAGACTATCATAATTTTGAATATGGTTAAAGCAAAGAACTAAAAACAAATCCCCAGCTCAAATTAATTTCAGGTTCAAAACTCAGACGGGGTTTTGTGCTCAACTCGTTTCAAATGTAAATTTGCTTTTGCTGTATAAATACGACTACAGTATTGATTATGGCCAGTGTGATTTGCATTAAGGCTATTTGTACATATACTTTAATGTCCTACTGTATAATCATTTTTTGTATAGGTTAAATTTCAATTCAGCAATGATAAGTTTAACACATTGTCCTTGAAACTGTTACGAATTACCCATCTCGATATCATAAGATTATTTCCATTCATACGATATAAAATAAGTTGCACGATAAAGAACTATCCAAAAGCCAAACACTTTCAAGTGGTATATTTGGGCAGTTCTAATTAAAAAATCATCATAGAAAATTTTAAATCCTGTACAATAAGTTAGAGATCATATACTATTACAATTTTCTATTTCCAATAAATTTATTGTGTTATTTTTTTTTATAAACCCAATTTCGCGGAACCGCATAACAGTTCATTTACGATGGCCAAACTAATATTTTATATTAAGATAATACATGTAACAATTGTCATTATATACCAATGATGATGTCTTCTTTAGTGACATCTTATGTATGAACAGAAAGTGTCATATTACAGTTCTATGATTACAAGCACTTATAGAGAGGTTACCCATTATCTTAATACAGATAGTACAGATATATACTTTCCGAATAAACAAGGACATCGGAACTCTTACATACAACTTCACTGTATAACGGTCGAACGATTATTTCTCCTCATAAAGGTACGTAATTTCAAGGTTAAAAAAGTTGAACTGGTTTCTATAAAAGGCCTAGTAGTATAGTCATTTTTGTACCATACATACATACGACCCCAGAGGACCCTGACATCCATTTTTACCATATTTTTTGTAGCATATACCCGATATACCCGATGACACTGCACCGTTGATTGAAACCTTTTACTGTCCTCGCGGTTTTACAGGTATGAACATAAAGAGTTCTCGAAATCCGTTATATTTAAATTTAAAAGTTAAAATCTTATGGTTCACACAATCAAATGCCAGACATTGACAGAGTGATATAACTCATTCCAGGCCCAAATCAAATTCAAGATCAAGCATTTTGGTGAGCTCATTCTACGTAGATCGAACCTAAATGAATAGGTAGAAAGCTGACTGTAGCGCGGGGGAAGAGGAGTTTTGGTATTGCGTTTCGTCATTTTCCCTACCTTCCGCGACTCTGGCGTGGGCTGCACCGCTGATGCGGCCGTGGTGGAGCCGCAAGGGGGAGAGGAGTATCGGTATTACGATGAGCCGTTCTCTTACTACTTTCCGCGGCCGAAATGTGTTCGGCGGCGAAGCCATACACCGCCGGGGGATGCCGGGAAGGAGGATGGTGCCAGCCGTCCTGTTCCCCCTGTTTGGAGGCAAAAGTGCGACAGAGGGTGGTACTAGGCAGAGAAGGAGCCTACCGCCTAGTAAATAGATATCTAATTGACTTGAGAAGTCCAACCGACTCCTAACCTTAGGAACCTACCTTCTTTTAGTTTCGAAGATTGAATGATGTGGCAGATACATGGACATGGGTTGGAAAAGGAAGTAAGATAAGTGTGTTAAAATTGATGTATATTAAAAATAATACTTTATACTGCCAGTAATGTGAGTCCGACAATTGTTTCAATTCCATTGTTTTCAATTTATTCATTTCAATCACTGCATTATTTTTCCGCACTAATAAATAAATAATACGAAATTTATAATGGTACTTAATCTCAAAATATAAATTTTAAAACTAAAATACTAAATGAGTAAATATAAATATGAACATAAATATTTTTTCAACCCGACCTAAATTTTGTGTCACAAAATTTTTATCAATTTATGCTAGAGAGGTTGGCTTGCAAATCAGTTGACCTAGCTAGTTTGTACACATTTCTGCTCTAAAGACCGAAATGCTTCTAGGTAAATTCAAAGTTATTTCTTATTTCTCTCAAAAATCTACACATTAAATTAATTCGTAAAAACTTTCGGGGTCAAGGCCATGAATATTTTTATTTGTTTCTTGTAAATTATTTTTATTTAGTATATTTTACTAAAATTTTAAAATATTTTCTTTTTAAATGTCGATTAATTGGCGATTGATATACTTTTTAAAAAATTAGTGTTATTATTTGCACGGTAACTAGTTTTTTTTAAGGTATCAAATATTTAAACACCATGTAAAAAAATACTCTCATAACTTAGAACACGCCTTAACATTTAACCTGACTGAGTAAAATATTCTGACGATTTCCAGGTTCATCAAAATTCGTCCCTCGCCGGAACGATTGAATGTTCTGACCTGCTAGACCCTTATTTACTTTAATTTTATGGACTGTTATTTTTATATAAACTTTTGCTTTCCACTTCGTAACTGGCTGTCTTTTACAACTTAATATACTAAATGTTATAAATAAGCAAATAAAATATATCATCTAATAAAATAATATCTAGAGATATACCATATTTTTATGCCAATTCCAACTACCAGTAGCAGTGCGCAGCACCACCTTCTTTTTGTTGAACCCAAATCTCGCAGACTATTGACAAGAAGTAGCAACTCAGCAATCCGTTTTCCCAGCGTGATGGGAAAACGCATTGGTTTCCCATCACGCTGGGAAAACGGATTGAGTATGATGAGTAGGATTCGTCGATTGATCGACGAATCCTACTCGGCTCTGTGTCTAAGTATGTATGTATGTGTGTATATATTCACGCCTTGTTCCCAACGGTGTAGGCAGAGACAGTTTTCTTCCACTTTCTACGGTCCTGACATACGTCTTTCAGTTCTTCCAGTTTCATCAATCTTCGCTTGCACCTAGATCTTCCTCTCCCGACTCCGCAATATTACGCTCTCCATCTTACCTACTCGAGGCAAACGTAGCAAGGAAACTATGGCATCCCCTACCGCGCTCGCTGTGGATTTGTGCAATATCAGGGGACTACACTCGAACTTTAGCGCCGTTCATTACCATCTTGAAACGGCGAAACCGGTCTTGCTTTTTCTTACAGAGACTCAGATATCATCTCCGGCTGATACCTCTTATCTCCATTACCCGGGGTACAAACTGGAACACTCCTTTGTGCCTCGAGCCGGTGTTTGTGTATACGTCAGAGATTATATCTGTTCTCGACGCCTCGGTAGTCTTGAAGGTTTGGCTGCGCATCGACACCGACGACCATCCGCGCGTCTATGCGTGCCTTTACAGGTCCCATAGCGGTAATACCGTAACCTCACACCCGGACAGATATTTGGTCTCTGTCGGTGCCCCTCTTGGCTCGTCGGACCACTGTCTGATCCGGAGTGTAGTGCCTAACGCGGGCCGATCCCGAACGCGATCTGCGGGCTTCCGCCGTGTGTGGCACTATAGGTCAGCAGATTGGGATGGAATGCGGTCTTTCTTTGCTTCCTACCAGGGCAGGTTGCAATGATGTACAGCTGTTCCTAAAATCTATCGATCTCACTCAAAATCTCTGCTCCTGCGGAAACAACTGCGCCACTTTCGGTCGTCGACTTGGTCAGATTGCTCTTTCCTATAAACAGATCTCTGGCGAAGACTTAGGAGTCGCTTTATCATATTTTCAGTACTAAATTTGCCTATGTTTTGCCTCATACATTTGAAATATCTGTATTCAGTTGCCGATATGCTGACGCATCAATTGCAGACTGCAGCTTCATCTTATGCCTGGCTTTCATGAGTTTTAGCACCTTTTTCCTACTTAGTTTTGCATTAAAGTATTAGGGTAATATTTTTAATCTTCATACATTGCCACAACTTTTCGTCAGGGTGTGTCAAGGTCGGTACATACACCTGTATGACCTTCAGCGAATACCTTTTGTTTATTCTTAGTATAAGGTACGCAACCCTACTCGACACACTTCCGATTTTGATCACGTTGTTAATTCACCCGAGACGTTAAACCCGACACTTCCTTGGCCAGATGGTCTACCTTCCGGTGGAGAGGGCTCGATAATCCTCAAATCTGGTACCTTGTTATACCACCGGAAGCGTGACCATCTGCTCAAGGAAGCTTACCTCTTCTTCCAGTTTCAGTATCTACTCATTGACCCTTAATGTGCATGCTTTATATATTGCCAAGTCCAATCGCTCGAGTTGATAGCTAGAAACCATCCGGAGATTCTTCGCACCCCCTGCCTCGCCATTACCTTGGATTGACTTAGAAAGTTGACTTAACAAGACTGGTGAGGAAAAAAGTATAAAGATGATAGATGACGTCGATTAACTCAATTACTGCTTAGGAAATGTTAGTAAGAAGAAGATCGTAACAATGAAATCTGTCTGAATCTTTATTGATAAATCTGGCATAATTTATTGATGAATATCTAAGTAAATTGTATGTCGCAGTTTAGCATGCATAAAAATGTTAATGTTCATGTTCTTTTGAAATTATTTCTTAATTCCAAGTGATAATTTATACTACGAGTATCTTTTTAAATTTGTATTTTATTCGGGAAATAACCAGTAACTTTTCTATAATTACATTAGAGCTATTACTTGCAAGACTCCTTGCGGCCCTGTTGTCGACAGGGTCGCCATAACGTTCGAATTATTGCACTAAGCCGTGCTATAAAGATTACTATGCTATTAAGATTTGTTGTTTATTTTATTTAGTTTTTGTTATTTATTTACCTTAGTACTATCTGAATTAGATCAATTTAAATTACTCGGTGCCGCCGCATCACATTAATAGCAATTTGAAATGCTGTATTCACCGCGTGCTCGAAAACATTTTATTTAGAAGACGTGTGAAGTCCGCGAACCTGCCATAATAATAATAAACCATGTGCAGAAATTTTTATATATAAGCACTAACACCTATCATATATATATATATATATTTTTATAGAAGAAGGGGGCAAACGAGCGTGCGGCTCACCTGATGGTAAGTGATCACCGACGCCCACGAACATCCACAACACCAGAGGAGCTACAGATGCGCTGCCGGCCTTTAAGGAAGGAATAAGCTCTTTTCTTGAAGGTCCCTAAGTCGTAACTGTTCGGAAATACTGCTGGCGACAGCTGATTCCACAAAGTCGAAGTGCGTGGCAGAAAACTTCGTTTAAAACGCACTGTGGTGGAATGCCAACCATCTAGGTGGTATCGATGGAACTTTGAATTCTGTCGCGATGTACGATGGTGAAACTCAGCAGCTGGGATCAATCCGAATAGTTCCTCAGAACATTCCCCGTGGAAAATTTTGTAAAAAATGCAAAGAGAAGCAACATCTCTTCGCAAGGCCAAAGGATCAAGCCGATCAGAGAGAGCTTGGTCGCCGACAATTCGAGCCGCTCGACGTTGGATGCAGTCAAATGGAAGGAGTTGGTACTGGGGTGCCCCTGCCCAGAGATGAGAACAGTATTCCATGTGGGGCCGAACTTGCGCCTTATAAAGTTCCAAACGGTGGACCGGCATGAAATACTGTCCCGCTCTACAGAGCACACCAAGCTTTTTGGAGGCCAATTTGGCCTTTCCCTCCAAGTGACCACGGAATTGAACGTCGCTTGATATGTCAACGCCAAGGATTCTGATACTGGCTGAGGCAATAAGGGGAATGTTCTCAAAAAGAGGAGAAACGACAAAGGGATTCTTTTTAGCGGTGAACGCGCAAACCTGTGTCTTTTTGGGGTTGAATACGACCAAATTACGTCGACTGTAAGCCGAGACTTTGAATAACAAGGTCTCGACTTCAGACACAAGTTTGTCCAGCACTCGTCGACGTGTTCCCGAGAAATATTCGCACGGCCTGTATATAGGGCATCACCCGTGCTGTCGTCTGCATAGCAATGAATGCTACTGATTTGTAGCATGTCGTTGATATGCAGAAGGAACAGAGTGGGAGATAGCACACAGCCTTGTGGAACACCAGCATTCACGGGTTTGGGGTCCGAGCATGCACCAAAATATGCATACATAGACATAGACAGAGACTACAGATTTCCGTTTGCTACGGCGTTCCCACTTTTCATCTTTCCGGGAGATAGAAAGTAGTAGGCAAAATCAAATAACAAAATTTCTGTTTTCAAGTTTATGCAACACGCGAATGGTCTGGACAACCAATACTTCGTGTATTAACACGGGAAAGTTGTGTTGTGTCTCGTGTTTCTGACTCTACGCATGACCCTCCCTTCAATTATAATATAAGCGTTACATCGGATGCAGGAAGGAAAATTTGAGTGTAAGCCTGTGTTTCCCACGTTCATTTGCGGTACTGAAATATGTAGGTATAACCTGCGTAGTTGACAACTGTCGATCGTATTTCAAAGATGTCGACATGGCCGGTCATGGTTTATAACACATCATTTCTCAATTCCAAAATGTTATATATATTACAATCATATATATTACTAATACTAATAGCTTAGGACGGTACGGATAGACACATCTGTCTGTGCGATATATTTGTATAAACTAAATGTGTTATACACATAGACATAATTATGTCATAATGTTCTAAATTATGGTGAAAACCGCACTGATATCCATATAGAATTTTAGAAGTTATAAGAGAATACACAGACTAACGTGTATTGCTACTTTGTTTTATACAGCGAGTGTTTAAACATGAGTAGTGTGAAAACTAATTACGCCAGTACATATTAGAAAACAATATTGTTATAAACTGATGTTTTTAATTATTAAGCTATGAATTTCTAAAAATGGAATATATTACATCAGGATAATTTTAATTCCTGACCGAGTTGCATATAATTTAGTCGGAGTTAACGGTCACAGACTTGCTAATTTGCATTTTACATTATTTACAGCAGTTACCAGTGTGTAAAGATTTTATACTATTCCTTTAACTGTGTAATCGTCATTCATCGACAGATACTTTACCAAATAATTGTTTTAAATATTGGTAATCAAATTAGATTTACTAACACGCACAAATTATATTTTTTTATTAATACGTACAATTTATAAGACTTCGTTCCTCGATAAAATGATACCAAGTTATTTTTAAATCCAAGACATGGTTCATCAACAAACAACATCAACAAACAAACCATATCAAAGATGTGAAAAATAACGCAGAAATTATTTTATAGAAGAAAAACGACACACGGAATTAGTAAGAAACTTTTTTTTGGTCCCAGACAGTAAGTAAAAAAGAGCCTAATCTATGGGACTAACTACTTACTTTATTCTTTAAAACACCTTCACGATACAAGATAGCGATCTCCGAAAAAAAATCTGAATGACTCTCAAGTAGCGCCTAAAGAAACCTAACTTTAAAAAAAATCATGTCATTAATTAATCTTTGCAATGTACGGATCACCACTACGCTATACATATATACTTAACCCTACATATAAATTAATAATTATTTACTTTTTGTATGCTAATGCATGCTATATGAATGCAAAAAATACTTCGTATTCATTTTTCATTCATCTACGCAACAAATAGCATAATATTTAGCGTCTACGCATTAAACATCATACATACAAAAATACCAACTCAGCCTCACTAACTTCTTCGTAATTTATTAGCGTAGCCACATCTCGTTATTCTCTAGCCGCCCATTTTGCAAAACGGCGGGCCGGCGATATAAATCTCGCCGGAGCGTAGTTTAGTCTTCTCACGTTTAAGTATGAAAATGAAGCTTACTAAAATTTAATTATTTATTTTTACTTTCGTTAGTTATTTAAATAAAACCCTCGAGATTTTGGTTCGGATTTATTGAATTAAAAAAAGGAAAGTTTTGCTTCAATTAATTTCTATATCTATTTTATAAAAAACAAGAAACATATTGTGTCGTTTCATAGCTTGTCACCATCATATACTTTTTTATGTATGCATATTTTTATCCATACATACATTTGTATTTGTTAGATGTGTTAATACTTACCGACAAGTGAAGGGATAATTATTATAATTTTATTATTGCTATGTGTCACAGCCTAAGAGAATCTTCCATAAATCACCTCATCTCTTAAAACTCGACAAAGTGAAATACCTAAAAATGTCAGGACTTTCGACAGATAATCATCTGTCGGAAAAATTAGACCTTCTCTCTGTAGTTTTCCATTTAACAATACTTACCGGAATGCGAGTTCCCTGTATATAGAAAGAAAAAAATTGGCCTAGATAAACACTACGATTAATCGGTAAGAAACGTTAGACAAATTCAATTATTGATTTCAGGGTTCGTTTGAATGCCAAACTGTTGTTTCGAGATCATAATACCAACGAGATTTACTAAAAGGCCTACGGGTCTCTAAGTATTGTAGTACGCCAACCTGAAGGTTTTACAAATTGCAGTCATGTGAGAGGTGGCTTATATGAAGCCAATTAGAAACTAATTCCGTTTGGCTCCTCAAGAGCCTAAATATAGTTTAAAAGTATGCTTTCATGTGGAATTAGAAACGAATTATTAAGGCAACAGCTGTTTAACACCGAGATTTTCTAAAGTAAATCAGCTTGCTACATCGATGAAAGTAGCAGTAAAGAACGCAACCGCAAAGGTTAGTGACGAATGCCGCTTGAGGTTAATTCTAGTAAATTCTTCCTATTGTTTTATAAAGCTCTCTAGTCTATACACATGTTAATAGTTGTTTTATAATGCATATGGGGGTTAAAATTATCGCAAATAGTCACCCCTGTCACCTCGTAACGGGAATACGTTGAATTACCATTAACCCAGGTTTTAATAATCTAATATTACAAGATATTTTCTAAAAATGGATCAACTCATTCCCAGGGGTTATTATCATCGATGTATTCCTTTATATTATAATAAACCTTTGTATAAAGTCTCTTTAAAAAACGGCAAACAACCGTTTTTTAAACCTATTAATAGGAAGACTGCACACTTTCTGGGATTTTGTTTTAGAAACGTATACATTGTCCCATGAATGAATTACTAACTCTTTGAAGTCTAGTAACTGGCAACACAAGCTTGTGTTTATTCCTAGTATTACATTATGAATATAACCATTCTTATTAAATGTACTTATGTTTTTATGTTGTTTTATGAATGAGATTCAGGGGCAGTTCCCCTAATGACGTGGTATTATCCTAAAATGAAATACTTTACTTTACGATTGTATTCATGTCAAGTGAGCTGCTATGTTTTTGTTAATTATCAAATGGCATTTTTCGGGATATCCGTAAATACTAACACAAGTATATGAGCCCTCAGTGGCATGCAGGCAGTTGTATATCACTCAACCTCGATTGACTGTCCTTTCGAGCTGTGATTTATGATATTTTTGCATGCACGTTTGTAATTCCTGTTTCTGAAACAGACTTTTAAAATGCTTATGGTAAATAAAATAAATATAATTATAATATATTATAAAGTATTTATGTATCAATTTAGTTTAGCTTGAATTTTTTCTTACAGACTGACTAAATAAATTCCCTAAATACTTATTGCATATTACAATACAAGGAACAATTAATAAACAATTAAAATCGAATTAATTATTCATCGACATATGAAACATAAGTTTAACTTTTCAAACATAATTCCATCTACCACCATTTCGATATGAGGTTTCTCTAATGGAGAAGAAACAGACGAAAGAAAGGTATGCCCTTTTCTGTAATAATTTTTCTTATCTATAAAAAAAATAGTACGATGTACATGTTTAAAAACAGCTTGGGATGCGATTTTCTCATTACCCTGGGTTATTATTATCCATGTATTCTTTTATATTATAATAACCATTTTTATAACATCTTTGTTTAATTTTTTTGAAAAATTTTGTTCAAAAATTTAAATGATTTATAATATTTATAAAGTAATTTATAATATTTTATGAAAATAAAAATAAGTTGTTAATAATGTTAACTTGTTAAATCAATACCATCGACCACTAAAGTAATAATATTAGGTTACATATGAAATTTGCGTTTTGTCGAACTGGCCACTTTGATCTCAAATAATCTGGCATTTGGTTAGGAATTCCAAATTCTAATGTATTTCAAATTATATAGTTTAATCCAACGTTTTCGTTCTGGAGATTTTGACCTCCGGAACATACTTCGTGGACGACCGGAGAACCTGAAGTTGACAATGAAGAATTAAAGATGATCGTGAAAGCGGATACACCGCAAACCTTGTCAGAGTTAGCGGCAGGAGTCGGTGTGAGTGACAAAATAATTTTAATTCACTTGAAACAAATTGGAAAAGCGACAAGCGCGAAAAACTGTACGACAATCAAAAACGCAGTGGTTGAACCCAAGAGAACCAGCCAAATCGTGTCCCACGCGAAAGTTGACTCAGAAAAAGGTCTGGTGAGTGTTTGGTGGACCAGTGCAGGTGCCATACACTACAGCTTCCTAAGATCTGCCCAGACGATTACAGCAGATCTGTATCGTCAACAATTGCAAACCATTATGGAAAAGCTAGCCGTTAACCAAGCGAGACTGGTCAATTGTTCTAGCCCACTGCTGCTTTATGACAATGCTAGACTCCATACTTCACGATAGACGGTCGCTAAATTAGACGAGTTGCGATTGGAATGTTTCGGACCTTGGTCCAACAGATTACCACTTTTTTCGGAATTTGGACAACTTCTTGCAAGGAAAACATTTAATTCCTATGAGGCAGTCCAAACCGCTTTCAATTTAACTACCTATAAAATGGCGAAAGTGCATAGATAATAATGGTACATACTTCGATTGATTAAATATGTAATTTCATGAAGAAATAGTTTTTTACTACTTTTCCATATAATACGCTAATTTTATATGTAAGGGTCTAATAGTTTAAAACGTTCTTTGTTTTTGATACCACGGTTATATTTAAAACCAATGACAAGAATGATTAAGCCCATGGTTAAATTTGTCAATGTAAGATAATCTGTAATTATATGTAATTTGATTACTATCCCTTGCCTTAACACTGTAAAATTAGCAAGTTATAGAAAAAATCTGTTTTTCCTGGTAATTTATTTGGAAATCTTTTTATTACATTTATCTATGAAATCCCAAATCAATAGAGACCATTTTTCACAGCTGACGCTAAATCATCAACCCTCATTTGACTGGGAAAATGTCTCTTTACTATAAATACATATACAGTTTTCTTGTTTTTTCCATTCTTTGTTTTGACACTATTATTTTTCTTTGCCTATTCTAATATTTTGCCTATTTTTTTGTTTACGACTCCCATGATATATACAGAATATTTATTTCAATGTTTTGATCTCATAAAATCTTATGTTTTAACATATAACTTTATAAATAATTTTATCTTTCGTTTACAATAAGCTGCGTCTATTATTGGAAGATTTACTTCTATATTTACTTCTATTTTTTAGTTGACTTTTGTGATAGTCCCGAGATGAGACAGTTTTACAGTTATATAATGGCAGGTTTTGATGTGTATATTACTAATAACGACCCTATTAAATCGGATAGGCCGTGAATCTGCGGCTAACGCGGTAAGGGAAGGCTATACGCGTAACGCGGTTTGTGTTTGTGTATTGTGAGTGAAAGTGGAGGTGGCCTCGAACGCATTGTTAACAATAGTTATAATACAAGTATTGTCATTCGTCGAAAATCACATTGTTAGGGCGCATTTTAACAGCTGGGAAATCACGCGCTGGTCTGTCTGTAATTATTCATTGCCGCCACTAACGGATTAGTATCATTTTAATTCTCTCGAAATAACTTGTTTATGTTTCCTTGAATAAGGCTGTCATAGAAGGCAAGTTTAAGTGGCGGTGTAAATCTACATTCCGTATGTAAGGAGCTCCGGTAGCCCAGCGCATAAAGCTTTTTTTATCACTTGAAGTTATCTTAATAATGCTTAGGAATTTGATAACATTTTACAGCGACTATTTTAAGGGCATCGATCGTGGTGACCTTATCGCTTAAAGCAAACTCTTCCAGGCAACCTTTGGATGAATAAAAACCGGAATATAAAACAAAACAGTAAACTACATTAATTAAAAATAAATACAATTAACATAGGTAAAAATCGTACATACAAACTAGAAAATAATATTTTTCTATTTAAATGATATAGAATATGCTTATATAATGTATATATTCACGTCTTGTTCCCAACGGGGTAGGCAGAGACAATCTTCTTCCACTTGCTACGGTCCTGACATATGTCTTTCGCTTCTTCCACTTTCATCAATCTTCGTATGCATGCTCGTTGGTTTAGAGTGCTCTTGACCTGGCCTTTTTTTAGAATGTCTCCGATTTGATCGTGAAATGTTCACCTAGGTCTTCCTCTCTCGACTCTACCATTTAATGAGATATGATAAATACATATGAATGCAAAAATAATCATAATTAACAATTAAGACGACGTTGTTAGCGACGACGGATAGTGTTCAACAGCCAGTGATTTAAAAATAGGCAGAGA
The DNA here is from genome assembly GCA_029286595.1 of Bhutanitis thaidina. Classification (NCBI taxonomy): domain Eukaryota; kingdom Metazoa; phylum Arthropoda; class Insecta; order Lepidoptera; family Papilionidae; genus Bhutanitis; species Bhutanitis thaidina. The sequence continues at coordinate 8,899,667 of JAGSMS010000022.1, forward strand.
TATAGCATATCGGATAGTGATATAAAGAGCATTCCACCCATGCAGCGTGAAAAAATTACAGTAAAAAACTGTGGAATGAACAGGACTCTTTATTTGGAGGGTTTCAGAAGACCGTAAAGGTTGGGGATTGGAGAGGAGGATGAGTTAAGCACTAGCAGAAAGTTTCGTAGCCGGTTTAGAGAGGCAGTAGCAGCAGAATTCTTTTCGGAGGTGACCACGATAGACGCTGATTATATTTGATATACAATTTACTGTCTCTTGTAGATGCGCTAGAGATTCCTTTATTTAAGCTTGACGTCCTGATGTCATAGTTAACCCGGCTACCTTCAGCTTCATAATTTATTATTATTAGTTTAGTATTATTTTAAAATTATTAGTTCTGATCCGATCTAAGCAGAATAAATTCACGGATATACCGTAAAGTCATGCAGTGGTATGCTTGGTCTTAGATTTAATTTTATTAATTACTGATCCCAAGCAGGTAGTAGCATCTTCTTCGGTCTAGCAAATTTAATGTAATGGTTGGGGCGATCGAGAATATGATCACAGACTATGAATAGAGAGATAACTAGAGAATAAGAAATGCCTTGTTGCTATTTGCTGTGTCTACGATTCGAGTCACAATACGTGACGCAACAGTGTTGTGTTATTATGTAGGTATTTTATAAAAGCGCAGTCCTTAACCAGGAAATTAACCAATGAACGTGCTACAGCTACGAGTAAATGAAAAAAGAGCAAATAAGAACAAAACATGAAAACCCGCACTACTCGAGTCGAATTAAGCTAACGTATTTTTTTTTTTTAAAAATCACTTAAAACTTCTGAAATTTAACAAAGCATCAAATTCATAGTCAAACTTCGATTGGAGTTGTGGCGATCGAAAATTGTTGACGGCAATCAATCACCGACAATGAATAAAGTTTTTTAGTGAAACAAGGGTTTTAAAATGAACTAGATTTTAACGTTGTAATATGCTACAAGTTAAAAAAGCGATTATAAATTTCCTTAAAGCAGCGTTATTTTACACTTAACACAGTAGCTCCTTCTAATAATTTATTAAAATTTACTTAAATTATATAATGGTTGGATAGGACCGTGCTTTGTGGCAATATTTTAGTGAGGCCTGTGTTCAGCAGTGGACTTGTGACAGGATGATGATGACGACATAATCAATAAAAAAAAAACCACAGCCTTTCTGCATGAAAATTGTCACCTTTATTATATATTACCTTTTAGTAGACGTCGGAAATAATATTTTTGTTTCTACAACATCATTTCTAGATAAACATCTACGATTTCTTTCGCGTGAAGTTCAATTGCATAGGACTTATAGCATACCGTTACTTTAGTACCAAAAGTAGGTTGCTTATTTATAAATAACGTATCAATGAATTATTAATATAATAAAATATCAACTTACCAATTTATTATTGCCAATCATTAAACAAATTATGACATTCATAATTTGAACACACGATAATGTTCGTTCAATAAACTGATTTGATTCGACTGGTCGCACACCAAATATCAATTAAATGGATACTTTTTACTATTAGTTAAGTCGACATTAGATGTATTAGCGCTAATAGTTTTCGAGTCCGAAGGCTTACTAGTCTCCGGTTAAATGCGTAATCGACAGTTACCGGCATCCCTTGTGATGTTGCCGCTCCTTCCGAGGAAACTAAATTAATTGGAAATAGTGCTCGCGTTACATTTGTATTATGAAAGGTATTTAAATCGTTGGAGTTATTTTTTTGCTTATTTCATAAATCTGATAAGCGCTTATGCCTTTCATGTATAGAGACAGGCAGAGATTACGTATTTGATATGACTCTTGGTAGCCGAACGGACATTTTGCCTCTCCGGCGCCGCAGTTTTAATGTTTCGTAACATAAATTAGACAGTGTAAATTTCACTGCATTTCAAATACATTTCAAACAATGCCACGCTAATAATAATATAAATTTCCACCTATTGGTAAGTGGTAACTACAGCTCATGTACATCTTTGCACGTTTTAAAACAAAGAAGATTACAGAAATTCGTTGTCACTCTCTCAAGATGGAGAGGAGTACAGTCTGCATGTTATTTATACTGTTGTTATACTGGCTCTCCTTCCATTCAAGCCAGAATACAACAGTGGTTGCATTACTGCAAGGAATGGGAATCCAGAGGACCCCTAGATGAGTAATTATGGTGCCACGTAAGGCAAGATGGCACCGCGTAAACCAGCCCTACAAAAAATTGTGCAATTTACTGTAAAATACCTCCACGGTACGCATGTATTCATTGTAACGTATTTACTACAAAAAATAATTAAATATGTTTTTAGACACATAAATTGACGAGAAGAAAAGGCTGAAAGTGCTTACATGCTACAAAATAAAAGTACTCGGCTTTCAATGTCAACATCTTTCTTTGAAATTTGGCTCGGTGAAAATACAAGCCATTCAAAAGATTGCTTCGTTTATCCCAAGTCGTTTGCAATCCTATATGTCTGGAGTTTGAATGTCTGAATTCCCTTCCTTGAAATGAAGGTACGAATGTGCCTACATTGCCTACGTATTTCAGAACTACTTTTTATTGCCTTTGTTTACACTGACCTGTGATGTTTGGCAAACAAAATTGCTGGTTTTAAACAGTACAATAAGAACACAACTAGAGTATGACAATATGATGTTTCAAAGTTTCAAAAAGTCGTTTTTGTTGCCAAAGGCCACGGCTGTTTAATAATTTTTTATTGAGTAAACCTTAAAAGAGAGCATAAAAGTCTAATAATATGAATAAAGGATTAATATTGTTACTTGCTATTATTTTTAGAGGATTGAGCCAGGAAGATATCAACTACTCCGCCTCATTTCGTGGGTTTAGTGTAGACGGTACGGTAAAGAGGTACCAGTAACGGGTAATAGAGTTTAAGATATTTGCAATAATCAATCTACGGTTACAGCAACTCTACCCAAATTGAGTCGTAAACGTCAATTTATAAACTACTTAGAGGCTGATAGTGACGACGATAAGTAAAAATAAGGAGGCATATTTTCAGATTCAAATATTTGAAAATAACATTGAATACATACTTCAAATTAAAATGCAGCCTGAATATTTAAGAACAGAAAGCTATTTACTTGTCAAAATAACTCTTTGCAAATAGTCTTGTTTAATGCCTCTTTCGAATTGCAGCATCTGGGTCCAACCTGCTGCTACTTTTACCACAGCAAAACGAATTGTTCACTATATTTGAAAAATTAAGTCTAGTTGTTGATTGAATACGTTTGAATAAAATAAATTATATTACATTAACAAGTAATAATAACGACAATAGATGATTTTCCAACTATAGATTATATTAATATATATACAGAAGCAATCAACAGCAAGTCTTTCTATCACAGTAAGGTGAAGATAAAGACAAGCATGGCTGTGTTGCATGTTATGCTTGATATTGCACGAAGTAGACAGCTTTTATTTGAACTAAAATATATCTCTGTACTCTATGTATCTATATTCATTAAACAAAATCACTCTGCTTAAATCATTTCCTACTTATCTTGCACATAAGTACACTTTCTAACATTGTAGAGCCATGCAGTGGCCCTTGATGCTGCTTGAATGGGCCGGCTCAACCGGGGTAGTACCACGACCTCGCAGAATACCAGCGTAAAGTACTTCGTTCGTACTTCACACAGGTATTATGCGAGGTTGTGGTATTAACCCATCAAAGCAGCATCTTAGTTGCCGTTTGACTCTACCACGTTGAAAGGTTACATTAATGTTAAGAGGACATTTAAATGAACTATTCTGACATAGTTATAAATTCATATATTTAAACTATTAATAAACTCACCAAGGCTTTTATTAGTTTAATTCTGTGTAACCCTCATAATACCACTATTTGCTTGGTTAAAGGCTCTTAAGGTGTTGACCCAAGACAGGACGAATATTTGATCCTTTCAACCAGTATTCTGCGTTAAATCATGGACGAAATTTGCGATCTAGGGAACGCTCGCCTGTTGTTTGAAATATTCAATGGACTTACGCAACGCGTCGCTTCTGCGACTTTTCCGTGGTTGAAGACATTTCAATCAAACCAGATTAATGATCAGTAAACAATTCACCTTTATAAAGCGTCATTTATTAAAAAGGTTTTCCAGTCTAAAAAAACTATTTTCAACATGAGCATATGTATTTACTAAGTAATAAGACTCTAAAATAATCTTCCTACTTTTGCTAGGTAGACGAAAACTCTCTTAACTGAACCTTGCCATGCCAGATCAAATAAGAAAAAAATAAACGAACAAAAAAATTTAGAAAAAGTCTATCGTTTTATGACAATAGAATTTCTATTCTTGTAATACACCAAAACAGTTCTGTGCCAGAGCCATATTACGTTATATTACTTTAACCATTTAGTATATATCGATGGTCAAAGCGATAATTATCTGTACGAATCACAATCCTTTTCAGGAATTCATCCAGGTAGGCATCACCACGGTTCATAACTCTGTTGTGATTTGAGAAACCCTTAAACTAGTAAAATAACTTGACACAATGAACTGACTGAGTCTTAGTTTCAGACACTTCAGCTGCTATGGCCTGATCTAGAGATATAAAAACGCAAGTTTACATAAATGCATAATTTTGTGGGCAAAATTTACTCTTCACAGCACGTCTTTACCACCAACTGCCTGGCTTCACGCACATTAGACCTACTTTTCCTTCCCGGTTCGAGGCATTTAGGTACGAAGAAACCCTCTAATGAGATATGATAGTTATAACTAGACTGCAATCTTCTGGTGACGGTAGCGCATGATTGCATTTACGTAGAGATTTTCCTTTTAACTGGTGCTTTGCTTTTAACTTTTAGCATGTTTATAACGTCAATTTAGTTTTTTTCTGCATTTCATGCATCAAAATGGATTGCTCTCTATTTACGAATCTACTTGTACTTAATTCACATTATTTATTTATTTATTTATTTATTCTTTATTGCCTTAAGGTTAAGGTTACAATGGGCGGACTTAATGCCAAGTGGCATTTGACGAATAGGAAGCCAATTAAGCTTGGAACGATAAGAAGAGACGTGATCATATTTACGTAAACCAAAGATAAATCTAATGCAGTTGTTAAGAAGGCGCTCCAACTTATCGAGACGTGATTGGAATAGGTCCGGGTGACACACTGCATAGACGATAATGGGTAAAATTAAGGATTGAGTGAGCAAAAGCTTAGTTTTAAAGGGTAAGAAATTTTTCAAACGATATAGAGAACTTAAGGTGGCAATGACTTTCCGGCTGACTTCAGCAACCTGAGTCTCCCAACACAATGACTGGTCCAGATGAATGCCTAGATTTTTCACAGTTTTGGAGAAAGGAATTAATGTTCCATTGAAATAAGCTGGAGCAAGGTTACCATAATCAATCCCGGCAAGCATCCTAGGACCACCCACTATGATTGCTTGACATTTTAATGAGTTGACAGTAACCCCAAATCTGTGCGACCAATCTCTAATAGAGATACGATTGTCATTTAGCTTCATTATGCAGTTATTGAGGTCGTTAGTGCCTGATTGAGCATAAAGCTGAAGATCGTCTGCATACAGATGATACGAACAGTCGACAGCGGAGGTGATAGAATTAATAAATAACGAAAACAGTATGGGAGAAAGTATTCCGCCTTGCAGCACACCTGTAACAACGTCCGCCCAGGCAGAATACTGCTGTCCTAGACGAACTGACTGTTGGCGGCCGCGAAGATAGGATGTAAACCAGTCCAACGCTGGGGTTGAAAATCTAAGATAAGTAAGGTAGGATATGAGGATATCGTGGTCAACTGTGTTGAAAGCGTTTGAAAAGTCAACAAGCACCATCACTGTTAACTTTTGTTCATCCATACCCTTTCTTATATCATCGGTGACTTTGATAAGGGCAGTGGTGGTACTGTGACTTGGATGAAACCCAGATTGAAAAACGTTCAATAGGTTATGTTTTGTTATAAACACGGAGATTTGCTTATGTACACAGGCTTCAAGAACTTTAGAAAGGAAAGGAAGTATAGAAATTGGACGAAAATGATTGGGCAAGGAGGGATTGGAGATTTTAGGGGGTGGTAGTACAAAAGCCCTTTTCCACAGGGTCGGATAAATACCGGAGTCCAAGGAGAAATTAATTATGTGAGTAATTGCTGGTAAAAGGTACTCGAGTATCATGGATACCATTTGCTTACTAACCTCGTCACTTCCCACAGCCTTAGATTTGATTGCTAAAACAGCATTTTTAACTTCATCGAGAGCTACCGGTGTGAATTGAAAATCGGGGATTAGAAGAGGAGACATACAACCAATAGAAGTTATTTGTTTGAGAGCGGACTATAGATGGAGTGGAAGTAAAATGCTGGTTTATTTCATTCAAAGTAAGAGATGAGGCATAGTCAAATGAAGTCGGCTTGGAAATGCCAAGAGATTTAAGAAACTTCCACACGTCAACAGTAGCATTATCTAAACTTAATTTAATACAAGTATAATTCTTGTATCAAATTATACCTATCACGGACACGTATTCTAGTAGTGACCGAAATAGAATGAACAGAAACTTCAATTTACTTTGTCCGCATACGAGTTACTATAAATAATAAATATTATTAAATAAATGTATTTAGTATATTTATTTCTGTTCAAATAATAATTGTTCTATCTAATTATATTACATTTAATTTTGGATTAAGTTAGGATGTATTAAAACATTTATGCAAGCCGGGATTTTGTGACAACCAATAGTTATTAAAAAATATAAATTTCTCCTTTCACGACAAATAAAAATCCATTTTTGTAAAAAAAATGTCAAAGTAATATCACTGTGAGCAAGTTTCGGAGCAGTCCTCTTTTCTTTATAGCAAGACCAAGTGGTAATAATTTGTAGAAAATGGCATTCTTGTCGACGCCAGAGCACCTTCTACAAGCTCAAAAAATAATAAATCTATTATGATCTTAGACAGACACGGTTTAATCTCTGGTAAGTAAGTAAAACGTTTCATCAGATTACTACAAAAAAATTATTTAACAAATAAGGGGCTGATTTCTCACTTACTATTGGCATTTGTTAATATTTTGTGTAACTAAAATAAAATAACATTATTAGACGTATATAGTAAGATAATTAAGTAATTATTGTACTTTCGTTATCAGACACAAAGTACTTTTATTAGGTTTGGGTGACAAACGTGCTAACGGGTCCTGTCTAAAACCTGATGTGAAGTGGCTACTGCAGCCTGTAGACACCTGCAAACAACTTCAATCGAAGAAGGTTACAGATGCGTTGTCACCCCTGAGGACTGAGATGAAATACCTCATAGCCTGTAGTTATACTGGCTCTCTATACCTTTCAAAGTGGAAGATGTTAGTGGTTGCACCGCTGATTGGCAGTAGAAATAGATAATGGGTAGTACCTACCCAGTCGGCTCATAGAGAAGGATCCTAACACCTAGTAGAAGGAATCTACAGAACACTATAGAAAGTACAGTTATTTTGTAACATTTTAATTAAAATAGTATAAAACAAAGTGGCAATCCGCATTGTCTGTGTATTCGCTTATAACTTCTAAACTTCTAACTGTATTTAAATGCGCTTTTCACCATCATTTAGAAAATTTCTGAAGAAAGGCCTATATGTATAACACATTCGTATTTATTATTTATATTTCAGATCTATCCGTGCGAAGTCGACTCGGTTCGCTGGTTATATGGACGCAAAGCATTACAAGGTTTCAAACCTTTACCCTTTTTGGGTCTGTATCAATATTATTAAAAACAACAACTTTTGTTTCACAACTTATTTCTAAGCTTGATGTTATTCTAAATAAGGTAAGGCCTTATTCACTAAAATAATTTACAAAATTCTTTGTGAAGTCTTTTCCCGGTGATGCAGTAATAAGGCTTGGGATGCAGTAATAAGTAAAATTAAATCTAAAACCAAGTATATTGCATGACCTCAAGATACTGTGAGCACATTCTACGTAGATCGGACAAACACTAATAATTAAAAGCTGAAGGTAGCCCGAGTTAACTATGACATCAGGACCCCCAACGACACAGTCCCCCGGTTCCTGTAGAGCACTCGAAACATCGAGAATATAAAAAAAATAAAATTAAACGAGATAGAAAAGCCGCCCATAATAGTTTTATTTCAAACCCTTTTTTCCTACGATGATGCAACCTCTTACATTTTTAGTTCTTGTAATTTTTGTGTATAAATATAATCGACTGTAAATAAAAAAAAATTAAGCCTAAGTTAGAACGCTTGTTCATCGCTTAGAAACAGACATCTCTTTTGTTTTTGAAACAAAAGGCTCACGTTACAATAACCACGTATGTTTTACCGTTTCATTAAAAATGACAAAGGAACACCAGGTTTCTAGTTCGAGACCGGAGTCAACGAAGTGCACTCGTATGTCAACTCAGTAATGCTATCTGCTACACCTGCGTTTTCATTGCTTTATCATTATTCTGAAAATAAAAAGATAAAAAAAAAATTTATTGTCATTTGTACATCACAGATCAAGAACTATAAAAAATGGCTAATATTTTAAATATTATTCTATTTTCAAATACTTAAAAACTTCATTACGTAAATTACATACGTACTATTTTTTTAGTAACCTTTCTAATCCAAGTCAAATAGACAACATATTTAGTGCCTCTTGTGAAATTGTTGTGAATCTTTTGAAATTTGTTTGCTTATAAGAGCTAATCTAAACAAGCATTTGATTTTTAATTTCTCGATATGCACATTTAAAGACAAACACTTCATGTTTGTATTTAAATATGCGAAATCCTAAGCGTTAAATTTGGTACACAAATACATTTAAAATTTCGAAAATTTTGAAGTATTTTCGCATGATGCGATTTTTAAACTATGCGGGCTAAAATATCAACCTCCAATAAAATAGAATACACTGTTACAGTTGCACGTAAAATGTGTAGTTAGCCATAAAAATAAAATTTTATTTTAGTTGTAACTTTCGATTCAAATGCGGGCTATGTTTTAAAGTATTCGTTTAGTAATATCACTCTGGCAACACAATCAATGTACTTATGTTTATTTTTTGTTGCTTTATTTAAACATTTGATGAACACAGATTTGTTAATAAGGCTTATTATTAACATTATTTCTATAAAGGTTTTTACTACGTATTATGCACCTATAACAGAAATGAAATAGAGTCTTGTTTGATCGCGTAAATCTTATGTAGATTATTTGTGAATTAAAAAACAGAATATTTTATTAATAAATTGTAATATTTTTCGAGATTTATGGTGATGGTATGATAAAAACTGCCAACCCAGCTAACATCATTGGTCAAAAAAGTCTACTGAAGGAAATCATAGACAAATCTTAACCACATTAAAAGAATCAAAATGTTTTTATACTTGTGTCAACTGATTTGGAGGCAGATCCTTTAACCATTTGGCTATCCTGCCGTATTAAAATGCATTAAATGCATTTATTTGAGAATTCAATCTCACCTAAATAAAATACAACGTTAACTCTTTTATTGCGTAAAACCTGCACTATAGCAAAAATTTACGCCGGGTGTAACTATTGTTTTTTTTTTCAAAATGTTCCAGTTTAAAAAACAACTCCCACATATCTACCTTATATGTGGGAGTTGTTTTTTAATATATAAAAGGTAAAATATATCTAAAATCGTACATTTTTTACATGAAATGCGCACCGCATCACACTTTAAAATAATCATTCCATGAAATAAAACAAATTTTACGGAATTTACCGCGTTTTATATTAACTTTTTTGCTTTCCGACGTTTCGTGTGCTTTTCGCTGTGATCTTTTTCTAGATCAACCCATCCTACATCAGATATGATAGACCACACATTTTCGCAAGAGAACAGCGATACCTGCCAAAGATGATTCACTAAACTTTGGAAATTACCGGATATCACCGACTTGGAATACCGAAATAAATAAAATGAAATACGCTCTCTGCGTAGATTGGACCAGAAAATTAGTAATTAAAAGCTGGCTGCACCCTGAGTTAACTTTGGCATCAGGATGTCTAACACGTGTGCCTGTGTGATTTAGATGCTGGCCAATTTACAGGAAATTACTCACAAACTTTTTAAGGAGAAGCAAATGATCTATCAATTATTTATGTGCTCTGCAAAGTTTCTAAGTGCAACTAGACCCCACTTTATAAAATATATTTCTAAAATTCTTTCAATGAAAACAGATGGGAACAAGAAACTTCTAAACCCGAGCCTTCCAAGCTGTCATGGCAGTGCCTTTGACTTTATAGGTTTAGTAATGTATAAATAAATAATATAAATATTCTCAAATTATAAATTTGAATAAGTGCTCATTATCTTTCTGTATTATTTCTTATGTCTATTCTATGCAAAAAAAAATTAAAGTTTAATTTTCAAACATTTCTTGACTGTGATAGTTATAGTATAACCTAATAATTGTTATGTTCGAAGAACGAAAATGTGAATCAATTTAAGTTATATGATTGAACATATTATTTTTCCAATTTTCAGCAGAACGTAATACTTAATACGTAATAATTATACGCGTATTATAGATAACTTTTTCTAATTACAACAATAAGTCTCAGTCAGCTGCCAACCGGACCTGTTTTCTCCTCGTGATAAATGGCAGCGTCTATTGTAACAGATGCAGCAATATCTTTAACTATTACCCTAAAAGTATATCTTGTATAGTGTCTGTTGATTTTTTTAACTTTTCTATTAACTAAAACTGACTTTCTCTAAATTAATAACGCACTTTTTATATCAAAACAACCTTTTAATTTGTTTTTGTATAATTTTTTAGGATTACTCAATTTTTAGTCAAGAATTACTCTAAATAATAATTTAAACATTCTACATACAAAAATATAATCTTTTTTTACTTAATCAGCTGTGCGACCACTGTTCCGGAACACTACAGTGATTGCAACAACCTGGTGCAACAGTTTTGAAGGGGTAGGAGGGACGTCGGGAGGGAGAGGGTAGGAGGGTATAGTATAATTACAACCCGTGAGGCATTCCATCTGGGTCCTCAGGGGCTACAGCGCATCTGTAATATTCTTTGATTGAGGTTGTTTACAATGTCCGTGAGCTACAGTAGTTACTTATCATTAGATGAGCTGTTAACTATTTTATTACCGCAATGTTATAAAAACAGAGTATTGTATTTAATATTCTACTTGCTTCCGCCCGCGGTTTTCTAGGAAAAAAAAGTAATTCTGTTCTTTTCCAGGTTTCAAAATATCTCCATAAACAATCAAATAGATCATCAAAATAGATTCAGTCGACGCATTTTATGCTTGCTTATAAAACAAGCATTCAAACAAACATACTTTTACATTCAATGCAAAATAAATAAAAATTGAATTTAGTCAGTGTTCCTAGTTCCAGTGCCCTTACCCGTCTTATTACGGCATTAGGTACCACGGTAAGGCCATCAGGTGTGGCTGTACCCATACCAGAACACTGACCATGCCGAGAGATTAGCATACGCATTTGCTCTACCGCTACGTCTCTCCCAAGTGGTAGCTGGCGCTACTCGGATACCTGATATTGATGGCCACACGGCCAATTGCTTGGACCTTCTTTTGACAACTGATCCAGACCGATATTAAATTGCAGTCTCCTCTCCGTTAGGTAGCTCCGACCACTGTCTGGTGAAATCTGTGTCTGTCTACTCACCACTTGAACCCGAGCACAAGTCAGCTGATTGGGATGAGATCAGCATATCAGGCTATGGAATATTTTGTTCCATATTCTGATATCTCACTCCATGTGAGAGCCCGCCCTTGGTCCAACTCTGAGTGTGATAGTGCCGAAGCACTTAAGCAATTAGCTTACCAAGAGTGAGCGAGTGCTCGAGCCCGCAAAGCGCCTGAAAAAAGCCTTCAATAGTGCTGCCAAGTCCTGCAAACGTGCTCTCCGCAAGGCCCGCTTCGACCATATTGGCCGTATTGGAGCCAAACTAGCGTCTTATCCATCCGGGAGTAAAGCTTTGTGGTCTCTTGCCAAATCGGTCGAAGCCAATTACTGCCGGTCTTCTTTACCGCCATTCCAGAAGTCTGATGGCTCATTAGCTCACACCGCCAAAGAGAAAGCAGTGATGTTTGCCTCTCTATTTGCGAAGAATTCACAACTAGATGCTGCTGATAACTGCCCACCTTTGCTACCTCGTTGTGACTGCAATGCCAGAGGTACACATTCGGCAAAAAGAGGTACTCTAAATACTCAGAACTCTAGATGTGAATAAGGCTAGTGGGCCTGACGGCTTAGCATCTGGATCGAGGATTTCCTGAGGAACAGATCGATTTGGGTTGTTGTTAATGGCGCCTCGTCCGATCTCCGTGATATTAATGCCGGTGTGCCTCAGGGGTCTGTGCTCTCCGCGACTCTTTTTTGCTGCACATCAACGACCTGCTGGTAACACTCGATATCTTTGGGTATGCAGATGACAGCACAGTCTGGGGGAGATACTTGTCCGATGCGAAGTCTGGGGCAAAAGTCCAGTCTTTCAGGGAATTGATGATCGAGGGAGTGAACTCGACTTTGGAGGCTGTTTCCCAATGGGGTGATGGCAATTTGGTCGAGTTTAACCCCTCTAAAACTTCTTCTTTTTCGGCGAAACGGAGTCCATTCTAACTGACTCTGACTTTCCGGAATTTCCCGGTTCCGATTAATGACCGCCTTGAGCTCTTAGGTCTCGATCTCTCTTCTAATCTAAATTTCGGTCGCTACATCGAGTCCATAGCAAACACTGCTGCCAAAAAACTTATATATCCTATTTATTATCCTCTCCGGGATGAGACGGAGAGACTTCACATCAGAGCAGCTCTTAAATCTATACAAAGCTCAAGTCCGCTCTTGCATGGAATACTGTTCCCATCTCTGGGATGGTTCTGTTAAATATCAGCTTGATGCTTTGGACTCGTTGGAGCGCCGAGCGAAGAGGATCATAGGCAGTGACTCACTCGTAGAGGCAAATCTTCTAAAGCTCGAACACCGTAGACGAGTGGTCTGCCTCTCGGTTTTTTATCGGAAACATTTCGGAGAGTGTGCGGAGGTTTTGCATAACCCCTTCCCCTTTCCATCACCGAACGATGTTGTAGACATTCCTCTATTACGCACGAAGCGGTTTGCCTCTTCTTTCTTTATGCGAACGGCTAAGGAGTGGAACTCTCTGCCGAGGTCAGTTTTTCCGGAACACTATAATCTGGATATTTTTAAGGCCAAAGTGAACAGACACATCCTAGGTAAACATGTACCAGCCTAGGCCTCATCTTCACCTTCCATCGGGCAAGATTGAGGTCAAACGTAAGCCTATTATTTATAAAAAAAAAATTAAGTACATTAACAAAAAAAAATAACTCATAAAAGTAATATTGTGTCGATTTTTTTTCTCTCACTAAGGCTGTATAGCGGAATTTTTGTGAGCCATTTCTCCTATCTCTGTACAAGGAGATCGATTCCCAGACCCACACTGTAAAAGTTGCACCCCCTTTTATCTATAATAATGGAGACTATTATTAACACGAATCTCCTGAGGTCCGCTATTACCAACCGCCACTACGCTTCCCATACGGAATTTTCAGCCAGACACTTCGACTTTGTGGAACCAGCTGTCGCCAGCGATATTTTTGAACAATTATGACTTAAGGGTCTTTAAGAAAAGAGCCTATACCTTCCTTAAAGAGCGACACACCTACAGCTCCACCGGTGTTGCGGATTTTCGTGGGCGTCAAATATGTGTTTTACCATTAGATACTAACTGTATTTTACATTTTAATGCTTTTAATGCAGGTTTGATAACTTTATTACATTTTGTATGCAAATGTAATTATGCAGACAAAATAATCGATCGCAACTAAGTTAGCTAAAATAAATTTAAATAGCATACTGATTTATACAAGGTAAATTAAATCTGATTAATGAAAATAATATTTTTTTGCGAGTTACTATAATTGTACAATTTCGTAGGTCAGCTATACAAACGATCTTCGTAAGAACCTGTGAAATTATTCATATATATTATATGTAGATATTACGGATATCTATTCGAGACGACTTATGCTTAGTCCTCCCAAACGGACCTTCTAAACCCACTTTTCGCCTCTTCAAGAGATAAAATTTTACAGGTATCGAGCATCATATCGGGATTTGCTCCCAAAGATTGCCACCAAATTTTCAAGGCTTCTTATTTAGTTACCTCTTACGTTACGGAAAGAAAGGGGTGGCAGATTCTTACGCCGCTACCACTCGGCCATTGTATAGTGTAGATGAGTAACATCTACACTATACATATATTTACACGGTTATGATAAATTAAAGTTACAAAATAGCTGAAATAAGGCCAAAAATAATGTATTTATATATCATCTTTAGTGCACGTAATAAAGTTGTATCAGGGTTCTTTATATCTTTCCCTGCGATAAAAATAAGTATTTCTAAAGATTGCTTCGTTTACCGCAAGTTGGCCGCAATCTTGTATCTCTGAAGCCTAAGTGTTTGACTTCCTTTCATTGAAATGAAAGAGCCGAAACAGTGTATAGGTTTTGGACGTTTTAACCTCAATTTTTATCACTAACGACAGAGTTCAATATACAAAGAGTATTTTTTTTAAATAATTTTTTCTAATTTATTTCAAGAGTTTTTCTTCTTCTTTCTATGTTTTTTTCACTAGGCGAAGGCTCCAGAAAACCCTACCGCTTTACCCTCCCTCGTACTGCTTGATCACCTTAGCGGCCAGGACTGAGCAGCTTTTCCGCCCTGCTGGACTACTGCTGCTGGAGATTTGAAGGTCCTAGCCCGCTAACCATTTACATGTCTGTCGTCTGGCCCAAAAACACACTACATTTCTCTACAGAGAGAACATATGATAACCACTGCATAATAAATGTGTGACATTAAATTCCTTCCACACTTGCGTTTTGCGCGCCACACAATCGTGTGCACGCGCGGGAATCGAAACGCGCGGTTACCATCATCCAGCGCTAATCATATTAATTCTCGTTGCGGTTAACTGTTTTGAAAAATTAACGGAAGAAAAAAGGTTTATAAAAACATAAATTCTATGGAATTCATTGTAAAATTATCGACCTTCTATATATACCTAAAGGACTTAAGTACAAACTTTTGAAAGGCTGAAAGAAAAAAATATATTTTTTTTGTTTATAACGTACCAGAGGATATTACAAGCACTTTGTGGTGCTGTTCTAATGAGAAAAGTTTTCGAAAGTTGATGGAGCTAAGAAACAATGGCAACTTCCAACAAATTTCTCACTACAGACAATTTAAATCTTTTCAGCTTATAAAATATCGAAGAACTGTGAACCGCAAATACGTAAAATAAGCATATGAAAACTATGTGTTCTTAACTATTATAACTACCTTATTTTTAATTTAGTGGTAGGTAATAAATTTGTAATTAATGTTTAAAGAAAACATAGAGGAGAAGAAAAATGCCAGTTGCGCATTTTTCTACCAGATTCAATTCTTAACGACTTTACTTTTAGCTTTCTTTTAGGGATTATAGTTATTCCCAATGAGTAAGTGTATTTGTTTGGTTATAGCACTGCCACACTTAATCGGTATAATTAAACTTTAAAGTGAATAAAATATTACCAGTACAAGATAAGGAGAAAAACTGGTAATCAGCAGCTAGTGATTGAAGACTCGAGAAAGAATCACGTGCAAAGGACACCGCAATTGTGAAGAGGCTCTCGACCTCTATAAGTATCTTAAGCTAATGAATAGAAGCTTAAGGTACCAGTCTTTCGCTATAATTGCACACCATTTGGCTCTAGAATGCTATGGGAAAAATATTAGTTTTATTTTACTTGGTAGAAGGACACTTTTTGTGTATAGGCGCCTAGGTTCGCCCTCTTCTCAGCAATCTCTAATCAGCAGTGCAACCATTGATGAGTTCCGGTTTGAAAGGCATAGAGAGACAGCAATTTTTAATCTTGCATTTTCGTTTGTATTATTATGCTATTTCATTTCTTTGAAAAAAGGTTTTTAATTACATTGGTAAACATTTATTTCACGATTTAATAATGTGTAATGTCTCCCATAACCTAAGTAATAATGGTGACAGAGAGAGAAAGCAGGCAGAAAAACACTGGCTGTTTTAACATGCTGGCACGCAAGCTTGCATGCTGTACCAAACATGTAAAGATTATAGTAATCAAGTCGTACCAGTTTTTACATGTGTATCCTGTGGGTCGGGTACAATTAGAGGGCATTCAGTACCTTGCTTGTTCAATTAAGTAATGTTTTAAGACTGCTGTTTGGAGGCTACCTCGGTTCTGCATAAACTCCAGTATATTTACGTCAAGCTTCCTTGCAATAGTTAGAAAATAATTTGTCAGCACAATTTACCAGCAGTAACAGCGTTCTGAAAGTATTACGTAATTGGTGACGATATCTTATGCTTACAAAATATCGACAACTTTAAACCAATAAATCATAATGCATTACACAATGATAAAAGACAAAGTTTTCTTTAATCGCTAATAATGTTTAAAAGATAGAGCTGCTACTTTTGTTTCTGCTTTGTAAGATGACGCTGCGAGGGTAGAACGTCTTGTGTCAAATGAGTAATGGTGTGGAAAATGAAGCCGTCACTCTGCATGAGCATTGAAATTTGTTATTGAAAAGTATAAAAATATTAGAACTAGAACTTCACTTATATACTCTGTACGTATGTGAAAAATTTAATTGAAAAATGATTATTACGATAACAATCGCAAATATAAATTATGTAATATTATTTTTATGATAATCATACAATCACAACAAATGCTCTTTAATGCATCTGAACGTTTTTTTATAAAATAATTTTGGAACTAAAGTTATAGAATTGTGTAACATTCAGAGAAAATTCTGTGTAATATTTTTATTTTTAATTAATTATTATTTTTAAATAGTCATCTTAACATAAATATGAACTACAAATTCAAGGAGATTTAAATCATTCATGAAAAAAGAAGAAAGTTTTTAAGACCATGAAAAGATGTTATACTATTCTTTGGGTTATTGTACAGTACAATCCTTTTTTTTAAGAAATAATGAAGTGAGTAGGTACTCTACTTTACTTACGAGACTTTAATTGCCTAGCCCACCCATGGTTGCCTAGTGATAAAATAGCTTACATTAGTTTCGTAGTACACGAGTAATCTGGGTTCAATCAGGTGCCGACACCGCTAAAATTGTAAATAGCAATTTTAAGTGATAATTTTGCTGTTTGCTATATAACGTACAATAATACCAAAAGAAGTCATTTCACTTTTCTTTTGCTCTGGAAAAAAATACCTATCTTGGGAAAAAAACCCAATTCTATTTTTTATAATCCATTCATATTGCATTATTATACGTAAGGTTTGTAGAAATAACTTCATTGTTCGATGTTAGTTTCGACAGTATTTTTCTCACTACCTATGTTCACTAACAAAATTCTTTTAAATAAATCTTTTTTTCTTTTTTACAATCTTTTGAAGATTTTTTTGTACAGCTGTAGACATTGCTTCACTTAAGTGTGCATGTTATGTAAAACCGTCAATCCGGGATTTGAATTTAGCTGTAGTACGAGTATAAAATTTGTGTAAAAACTCTCTTTTCAGACCACACTTTTCATGATTTTAGTTATTTCGTGATGAAAGTAGTTTTTCTTCTATTATAACGGAACTAAAGAAAACGAAACGCAACAGAATAAAAAAAAGGTGAAACTAACGGGGCTACAAGGGGCTAGCAAGATACCTAGGGGAAGTTCGATATTATTCTATTTGCTTCTTTTAAATTAACAGTTCACATGTCATATAATATTATTTATTCTTTTTTTTTGAGGAATCGCTCAAAGTAAAAGTCTATTAAAACTAACAACAATGAACTCTTTACACAAAAAGGGTCATTTCTATTTCAGTCAGAGATGCTCAAGGTCCTCTGCATTCTTTAAATTGAAATGATTTATTTATTTTGACGAACCAGGTTTACTCAATCATCAACATTGTGGAAACCGTGTTTCAAAATTATACTATGTATAATTATACTGTGGTCAACAGAGCGCGCTTGCTTTAAGGCATAGTCTGTGAGTGACCTAGGTTAGATCCCTGTTGCCGACGCCTAAAAATTTAATTGCAATTTTAAGTGCTGAATTTTTCACGTGCGGTGAAGGAAAAATCCTGCAAATTTCGAGAAAATATAATGATGTCCCCAAACTGAGGCAGCGAGAAACTTCAAACTCGAGAGGCGTCAAAACTCTCTCAACTATTTGAGAGGATGTTCAACATTGGGAATTTACAGCCCGGTACGCAGACGGTAAGAATCCCCGTAGGCAACGGACTTCTTCGAATCCGCCAGTCAGAGGAAAACGAGCACTCAAAAGCACCCACTTTCCTGGTCCCAGCGACACCCATGGAATTAGAACACACGTGGCTAAAATTAATTTAAGACCTTATCTACGTTATTGCTAGACCAGGTAATAAACGGACGCGGATTTGACAGCTGACTGATAATGGAAAATTCATTGGAATATGCCAAATTTAAATTACACGGACTATTTATTGCGATCTCTAGTGAATATGTTTTTCCAAATGTCAACGTTACTTATACGCGATGAACCTCGGTAACGGACAAGACGAAGCTCTGGCGATTAACAATAATAATTACAAAGATACCTACTGTTAAAATTATACATCAGTCTTAGAAAAATCATAACGAAAGTCATATAACAAATTGTACGCTATACGGATGAATACAAGTTCTAACAGCAACGAAGATGTTTCTTTTATTAGAAACGAAGCCGCACAGAACGATGCCTTGCTTTGTTATTTTTAAAGAAGCGGCAAAGAATACTATGTTGAGAGTAGTGAGGTAGAACTCTAATAAAAATAAACAATAACATGAACAATGTTGTTTTTTTCCTTTTACTAAATCGTGAACTCGGATTTAAATAAGCGGCGCGTGTGGGTATGTTAGGGGTAAATACTTTTCTGATACCATTATAATAATGTCATATGTACAACAGCGCATCTACCAAAGACATAAAATGGATGGTGATATATGATGCGGATTGGCAGACTTCACATGCCCGCGAAATTAAAATTAAATTTGACGTTTTCTCCATTATTATATATATTATAGACATGTGATTAAAGTTGAGTAATATCACGGTAATGCGAAAAGACGGGACCAGGAAGCTTGAAGTGAAAAATACAGAAACGCGAATGAAGAAGTCCTGAAGAATGGTCGACGTTACAAAATGGGGCGTAATTTCGCAACAATAAATAAATATGTCAGTTTTAAAAGCATCAATTAACTGTTAAATATTTATATAAATGCACACAGAACTAAGGAACAAGAGATCATCGTCATCGAGGCGCATAAGCACTATTGCCTACATTAAAAACTACTCAATGAAACTATGCAAAATTAGACTTAGTTCAGAAACATATGTACTTTAAACTTATTATTGATAATAGATTTAACTTCAAACCTCTTACCGAAGCGATAATCGCTAAAAATTGCAATACTTAAATATAAGCCCATAACACACTACGACTAATATATTTGTCACTTGCGCATACAGACATAAGTTATGGGTACGTATTAATCCTGCGTTGAAAATATATATAACTTACAGAAAATGACACAAGGACGAGCTTTGTTCAAATACTGCAAGATTATGGATTACAGCAAGGCTCAAATGAGTATATTATATGAAGAACATAATAATATTACTTAAAGAATGAAGACTGTAAGTAAAGTAGCGAATTCAGTTGAATTTCTAAATAAGCATGTATGACACTAATTGCAATGTAAAAATGTAAACCAATGGCCAGATGCCTCAGTTAAATCACGAGAGGGTTTAAGCGGTATGACATGATAAGCGGTAAGTTTACTTTTAAAATGCATTACTTTTATATATATGTATTATATTTTATAAGTAAATGATAAAATATATGCATTGTTTTGCATATTCTTACAATAAATTAAGCACTAAAATAGTTAAGTAAGTAAGTAATCATTTGCCTCTGGCACAATGTAAAAAACACATTTTACTTAAATGCTACCAAAATTTTGTCTTCTGAGCTTCAAATAAATAAAACGATTTGTAAAATCTAAACCCGCACGAAGCAATACAACTGATAAAACGTATTCGACATAAGAATTTCTTTTACGTACCAAAATAAATGTCTGCTGTTGTAACGAGACGACCCTTCTGTAAACTAGACGAGGGCAAGAGATTTATAACAAGTTTAAAAAACCTTTTGTATTACCTGCGACCATTTCACTTTCTATAAAAAATAGTTGAATATTACTATCGTAGGAAGATGAAAATAAGAAAGTAGTTAAATGTAATATTCTAGCTGGTACTCAGCGTTGACCAGGTTAAACAATAAAATCAGCTTCGCATAAGACGTCTGCTCGCCCGTGGAGTATTGCAGATGGTCGGATCGATTCTAGAATCATAAGGAATATAAAAAAAAATATCAAAATTCACCAAAAGTTTTCATGTTAAATTTGCACATACCTACATAATAAAAATTTTGTACACGTTATATGTATATAATATTAGTATAGACATATCATGTAGCTAAGGGTTTAACGCCGCTATACGTAATGTTAGTTACGCTAATAATTATAGTCATAAGTTACGGAATTATTGATAAAAAAAACCTATTATATTATGTTTAACTATTAAGATATGTAAACCTTGAACCTCAGTTTTATTTGGACTAATAAATACTATATTGATTTCTAGTATTTACGGAAACACTACACATTTTCATATTAAATACATTACTTATACGAACATATATTAAATAAACGCGATAAAACCGTAAATAATAGTTTAAATTAAAAAATATCATATTGTTAAACGAGAACCAACTTAAATAATTTATGAAAAGATACAACCACTCCTCATGCCATCATTCCCCTATTATAACACTGGCAGTCGCCTATAAGGACAGGTACACATTACGAGTTTACATTTGGCACAACTCAGCGTAGCTAAACAATCTTCTGTCTCCCACTTTATACATATCCAGATGACAGAATACAAATCTACGCAAAGCTTGTTCTGGATAATGCTTTTCCTTTAGTCGCCTCTGACGAAATCCACGGTAAGAAAGTGAAGGTAGATTTTTACACCGCTACAAAACATATAATTTAAAAAAGGTTTTAAAATTCATATTATACTTAAACTTTCAATTAAACAAAATTTAAAAAAAAACGCCTATACAATATATCCTACTGTTGCACACCTCCCGTTTTAAGAGGCCTATATACTACTTAATGCTTTTTACAAGATATGAAACGCGTGGTATATTTAAAGTTCCACTCTTTGTTCCTAGCGTTCCATTTATTTCACTTGAGTAAATGCAAGAGCTTATGCTCTCCAAAGTTAAAACTGGAAACGACATTAAAGAGCTTGCTTTTAGTTTAAATTACGGGATGTAATTCAAACGATGAAGCACTTGGCATCATATTAATATTTAAAACGAAACTCGAACTTTTGTCTTTTTTTCTTTTATTGATTCAGTTTTGACCTCGTTTGATGAATATACTAAACTAAACTAAAACTAAACCAATTTATTATGGTTTTTCTCTTAATTATTCTTCTCTTAATTAAATATTTTCTCTTATCTAATTACATTACTTTAAATGGAATATTTAGAATCAGTTTCTACGTTCCGACATAGTATCTATTAACCTTTTAGCTTTGCCCAATCCTACCAGTTGAGGTCATCATTTCTGTTATATTTACTGTTTTAAACCATTGCTGAAACAGTTGACGCAGTGTCCGTTACAGATTTCTTTAACAGCCACTCGAAACCCGGTCACCGCCGCTTCCGGCGTATACTCTTATACTTGCAGATACTGCTAGTAGGTTAATCTAGCGAAGATATGTCGATTTTTTGTAAACCAAACGTAATTGCAGGATACAACTCTTGCAATTTTTTACCTTGGTCCCGACTGTATATATACTGTAGCGAGAGGGCTTCATAGCTGCGGCTTGGTCTCCCACGGTGCACCAAGAGAAAAATATATATGGCTGGCCTGACCTTGTGGAGAGAGCTGGCCTGATTTGGCCGCTCCCAATTTGGATGGTTAGTGTGGGGGAGTCTTTGCGTTGTTGCTTTGCACCGGTCTTTCCCTCCACATCCGAAGTAGCGTCACGGGGATGACGGGATTTGGTATTTCCTACTTTTTGGAACTTTCATAGTTACCTTAGCACCTACGAAGGACTACTCTACTAAGAGCGTGAACTTAGTGGTGTTTCTCGAAAACACTGAGCAAGCAAGTGTTAACATAATAATATGCAGTTACTGTTCTTGCATTCTAAGAAAAATTGTAATATATCATTTAATCACATCGCACAGAGAATTAAAGTTAATTCATTTTTAAGGAATTTAATATCTATTCCAGATAAATATTTAGTTCCAGAACTTTTGCCAATCGTCTCATCTTCCCATCCGGCTATCCTTCGATTCAACGTGGAATTCAAAGCTTTGGAGAGGCATTCAAAATTAAACAATTGTACCACCCATATATAACCAATGAATTTTTAAATATTTTATTAAAAAAAGTAACAGAATAATGAAATAAAGAGAAAGAGAATATTTTATTTACAATAATATTAATGTTACAAATATTTCTGTTCACCACTCCAACTACTCTATGGCTAACCGCACACGGTAAATATTATTTTCTTAATTTTATACAGATAAATCTATCGTATCACCATAATTTTTTCCTTTAACTTTTATCATAAAATCATTATTGGTTATGTCGTATATATAATATGTATGTTAACTAATAAAAAGTAAAAAAAGGAATAGCACCATCTTTTTCTCCAATTACCAGCGACACTAGCAAGTGGTGCACATTTCTAGCAATCAAGCAAGACTCTGACGGGCGAAAGATGGCGGAAAATCTATCCGAATTTGTTGAACCCAAATACCACAGAGTATATCTCACAGAGTAGATTATAGTGTAGGGAGATGATGAGTAAACTGGCCCTTTCTGTAAGAGGCCTATGTTCTGCAGAGAGTTTAAACAGGCTAACGAAGAAAACGTAAAATTAATCTATATACATATAAAATCTGAAATATTTTTGTCCCTTTTAGACTCGTGAACCACTCATTCGATTGAGCACAAATTTATGGGTTAATTTGGACTCATTATCGAAAATCATTATCATCATTTCAGTCTATCACAAGTCCACTGCTGAACATAGGCCTCCCCCAAAGATTGCCACGAAGCTCGGTCCTGAGCCACCTGCATCCATTGACTTCCCGCAACACTGCGCAAGTCGTCACTCCATCTTGTGGGGGGTCGTCCTACACTGCGTTTGCCTGTACGTGGCTGCCATTCGAGAACCTTTTCTCCCAACGATTATCAGTTCTGCGAGCTATGTGGCCAGCCCATTGCCACTTCAGCTTGCTGATCCAGGCTATGTCGGTTACCTTAGTTCTGCTGCGGGTATCATCATTGCAGACTCTATCACGCAGAGAAACACCGAGCATAGCCCCTTCCATAGCTCGCTGAGCAACTTTGAGCTTCCTCATGCGGCCTGCAGTGTATGTAAAAAAAAATCAAAATATAAGTCAGTTACAAAAACAGCCATTGTAAGTATATAAGGTGGTAAGGTATAGCCAGTTTAATATTAAATGACAATTGACCGGCAAAATTTGTTTTACTTTTTTCTTCTCCATCAGAGAAACCTCAATTAGAAACAGTGTTAGATTGTTAAAACGCCTGTTTGTCGAACGAACACTTAATTTCTTACATCAAAGAACAAGGAATTTTAATTTCATTAGCTCTTCAGGGCACGTACCTAAACTCCTCAGTGACTAGTTATTGTGTAAAAAAAACTCTACTTCATCAGTTGGTTAATTTTTTTTCTTTAATTTTTAAGAAAAACAGGCCAAGATAAAATGGTAGTGTAGATACTTAAAAAGTCTCTTATTTATTATTAGTTTATTCTATGTTTATTTAAATTGTTATTTACTTTTGAAATGGAATGACTGTTGTTTTAAAGGAAAATTAAATAGTAACCCACTAATCAACAGTAACGAACGATTCAAAGCGATACCATCCAAACCAGTTGCAATTACGTGTCGTTAATTTTCAGAAATTATACTCGCAATCATTATAACAATAAACGTACTACCATGAAACACACAATAATTTTCATTTATTTGTTACGACTGTGCCTGAACTAGACAATTAACGCCTGCGAAATATAATTATGATGATGTCCTCCTGGCCAATTTTCGACCACGGCGACAACTTCTGAATCGTACGAGTATCTTCAGTTTTAACTACTCAGGGTGTATTACTCGTATTGACGCAACGCGCACTCGTACTTATTCGATGTAACGCTAAGATCAGAGGAAGGATCAAGATGCAGTGTCAGAGACACACGATGCAACACAACAGGCAGACCGGAAAACCTATAATTATTTGTGTTACAATGCAAGAATTATTTGTGCTTATTAAATATTGGCTTCGATTGAGATTCGAACACAGGACCCATGGTTCAACAGTCAGGTAGGCTAATCCACACAGTCGTTCCTAATCTATACTAATATAGAAATTCTTTGTAATATAAAAAAACTTGAAAACTAATTAATGAATTTTGTTACATTTATGAAGATTTGAATGTTCCTTATGATTACAGAAACGCTATAGGATATGTTTGATGTTACGTAATGACGAATAATTAACCTTTATTGGTTTAATTTAATAAGGAATCGATCATTCAATAATGAATAATGGTTAATTATTGAATGGTCGATTCGACGAAATTAACAGTATAAAACTTTGTCACATTAGGTTCTACAGTTAATCCTGGTTTCGCTATAGTCTGTGGAACTTGATTGGCCTTTGACCATGATTTTTTTGCACATTCTTGTCGTAGATAATCCACTTTTCATCATCAGTTTCATCTTTTTCAAAACGGTTTCATTACGTTTTAATAGAGAATCGCAAATGAGTAAATAAAAAATGGTTCATTAGGTTTCTTTCACTTAGCTCGTGTAGCACACAGACATCGAACTTTTTTGTATATCCAGACATTTTCAAATGAACCTGTACTTGAAAGTAGATTGATTTGAATATTAACGTAAACTTTACGGCGGCGCGGAAATTACCGATCTAAGAACTATTCCGGAGAGTACAGTATACCAAATGCTTATCTGGAGTCTCCTACCACATGGAAGGAAGAAACTGCAAAAGTTTTCTCAAACCGATCTTAAGAAACTAAGTTTGTGATTGCAGTAACCAAACGCTATGACTATCTGATATATTTTAAATTTTGTATATAATAGCCACTGAAATAACTTTATTTTTAGTATAGTATAGTAGGTACAGCCAGATAACTATTAAGTAATCTGTGGAACAACTAACGACTTCAATAAAACCATAGAAAAAGAAGTCAGCGACTCGATTCTTTACAGCTACCACTTAAGTCGTGCTCAACGGGAGCCATATGATTAACTCTATTACCATCCAAATTATGGTAACTTTTTACAGCCCATTACGTCAAGTAATCTTTTGCAGCATCATAACACAAAAATCAATTGATTGCGTAAAATCCTCTGAAATATCATTGGCGTTTTTTTAATTGTATTGGGAGCAAACGAGCAAAACCTGACGATAAACGAGTTGCATGATTGTCATCAGATGACTGGTTATGGTGTGGTGAGTGATTACCGACGCATACGTACATCTGCAACACCAAAGGAGCTGCATGTGTGTTGCCGGCTTTTAATGAATTTTGGGGATACGAGGGCGAAGTGTGCCTCTGGTTACCACACTCACCAAACGAAAAGCAGAATCACAAGATGCCTTTACTTGACGCTGGTATTCTTCAAGGCCATGGTACTATCCCGGTCGAGCCAGCCCGTTCGTACAACAGCAAAAGCCGCCGCTTGCAAGTACCAGGTATAAAATCCACTCCATAATTTTCTTTCTGGTAATAATACTCAATCCAACAATAATACGAATAAACTGTTTCGTATTCCATATTTAATAATAATGAAAATAAAATACAGAGATAAAAAGTAGAATAAAGAAATCGACTATTTTTGGAGTATAAATCAGACGAATTGAAAAAGCAACACTCAATCTTCTTGCTAAGTTTATTTAAAGCCTTTCCAGTTTTGCAGGGATAATAAATTGGCTCACTTCAGTCTAACGGCTCCGGTTTACAAGGGGTACATATTTTATCTATTATTTAAATTGCATTCAAAACGAATTTTAAACTTTATTGTTAGAATAAAAATATAATAAAATATATTATTTTTCTCCTTAAGCCACAGCTCGGCCTGTCTCAATAGGAGAATTTGCCATTACCGGCACACTTTACAGAGGGATAGGTATTCGTATCCGTCATCGCTCTGTGTATTGTCAGTGTTATGTTTTCTAGGTCCTTCTTTCCTTATTCCCAATTTCACTTGGGCTAAATAATATAAAAAAACGAAAAACCTCAGTCTGCTGTACGAACTTTAGAACTGCGCGCTTAGGTTTTTCGTGAAAAGTTGCTTTTCGCAGTACAGGCGAAGGCGCCGATGCCAATGTCAACGTCGTAACGTTTGCGAGCTTCAACTGCTTTTATTGTTTCATAATTACCTCATGGGGCCCCGAGTTTTCAAAAAAGGTATGTCCTAATTTAGGTTAGTGTGTGAAAGTTATATAAAACAGCGGGACGCTTTAAATAAGCACGAAAAGGTTCGAGGCGACGCGAGTTAACGGTCAAAATAAGTTTTAACTATCTTGTCGTACCGTTTCTCCTTTAACGGAAGCTCTACATAGTATAATTAATAATTATATAGGCAAGTTATATTTATCAAAACATTTATTATTGGCTTAGGATTTACCGTTCACGTAAAAGCATCCTTTTAAGTCACGACAGTACAGACAGACTGGTATTTTATGAGATTGTTCATTAGCCTTAGTCGGCTCTTATGATACCCAAAGAAATAATTTTTCACGCAGCCATCACACGGCAATTTAATGGTAGTTGAAGCCCTTAGCCATATATTTTAATATTATTTGGTTTAGAAGTTTCAATTCATTCTTATTCTCAGAAATTTTATTGACAGCTTGACTCGGTCAAAAACTACGTATATTTCAATAATTTTATTTTTATAACATGGTGTAAATTTAACCATATTATTCTAAAATAGTGATACAATTATAAAAAAACTATATCTACTATTTTTATATAATTTCAGTTCTTATATTATTCAATCGAAGTAAAGATTTTGAACCTGTCAACCGTGAAATACAATGTATGTATGTATTTATATATTCACGCCTTGCTTCCAACGGGGTAGGTAGAGACAATCTTCTTCCACTTGCTACGGTCCTGACATAAGTCTTCCGCTTCTCCCACTTTCATCAATCTTCGCATGCATACTCGTTGGTTTAGAATACTCTTGACCTGGCCTTTTTTCAGAACGTCTCCGATTTGATCGTGAAATGTTCGCCTAGGTCTTCCTCTCCCGACTCTACCATTTACACTCGCCTCATATATTTGTTTCATCAACCTACTTTCATTCATTCTCTCCACATGTCCAAATAAAATTAAATAAAATCAAGAAATGAAACTGAATTTTCTGAATATTTGGAACAAACCTGGTGAATATTGCGATAGTTTATTTATAATACAATGAGATACTAATGTCTTTGATTAACGTATATCAAATATATCTGTATCAGCTGTACCACACCTCTTCACCATACTTCACTCTGCGTCACGGTACTTCCTTGTCGTTATGAAGCGAAGGGGAACTTATACTGACTTTGAGTGACATTTATATTCTGATTTAACCCTGTTGAAAGAGCTATACCCCAGAAATTTAAAATTAAGTTCGGGAATGTTATAATCATAACACTAACTTATTTCACGAAAACCATACTATTAACTAAGACGTTGGAGTCTATTTTAATATGTTATACCTCTTCTGCCTCTATGAAACCTTTTCTAAGAATAAAATTTGGTAAATTTTTAATAAAACTTTGTAAGATTTTGATAACATTTTGGGAAAGAACATGTCAATAAATAATA
This sequence comes from Bhutanitis thaidina, assembly GCA_029286595.1. Lineage (NCBI taxonomy): Eukaryota > Metazoa > Arthropoda > Insecta > Lepidoptera > Papilionidae > Bhutanitis > Bhutanitis thaidina. The sequence goes on from JAGSMS010000022.1 coordinate 8,927,782, forward strand.
TATTATATAGGGAAGAGTGGGTCTTCGGTTATCTCACTCACCAGTATTCTACTAGGCCGGCCCAGCCAGTAGTGAGCCAGCTCATTCGAGCAGCAGGAAAATTTAATAATAGTCTAAATAACTTTACTTGTGTCTCTGTATAGATATATATTACTATATCGGAATTTTTCATTGATATGTCCTCTTGCCATTAGTGTAAATTTGATTTACAGTATAAGTGCAACATATGTTTGATGGAAATACAGTAAACTGCGTGAATCGTGTTTTTTTTTATTGTTATGATAGAGCATAACCTCTCCGCTTGGCCGTTGAGGTGTGCAATTACATTTAAGAGATCTTATTTGATGGAATAAAATCATTAGTTACAACTCAAGTTAATAAAATTACAAATATTTTATAATGAAGTGATGCGAAGGAATACATAACTGTCGTAAAGATTTTACACAGTACACAACAAAATGCTTTTGTATTATATGAGCAAGTAACGAGGAAAGCGGTTATGCGACCGTTATGTTTCATGACGTAATAAATACAACCAAGTTACGATTATACAATTTTATAAAATCAACGATGGCGTACATTTTTAAAAAAATACTATCGACATAAAATCTACACGAAAGTAATGCAGTTTCAATCAAATTTTAACTACTATAAATATGATTATGCTAGCGTATTTCATATTCATAAATATTTTTTTCTTCATCAGCCCATTTAAGTACAAACCTACTATAAGACTTATAGGATCCTCGTTGTGGAAAGGACATAATTGTTTGATCTCCTATACATGTTTGGCGGCCAATTCTTGGTGGGTATTCCGACCTCGACTAACTATTGTAAAACTTATGCGGTAGCATACTGTACACTTTGGAGTAAAGTTTTTGCTTCAGACTTAATGTCAGTGATAAACTACTATATAAGTCTTCAAATTATTCATTATGTATGGTTTATATCATGGATTCATGATATAAACCATACATGATACACCTCTAAATCGAAGATGATTCTCAAGGTTACAACGTACATGTCAACGACAGACGTCAATAATATACTCTTCTGGAACTGTCTACTATACAAAGATGCTATGCACTCATTTGAAAACATTAAGGAGGCCCATTTGTCTGATTTACGAGGATAACCCTCAGTGAGCCATAATAATAGAATTTACATTATAGTAACATTGCTTATATACTATGAGCTGGCAGTTGTAGGTCCTTTTTAATTATCGTTCAGTGTCATTATTCGACGATCTTAACTGATGCTAAGTATAATTTGAACGACGAAAAGTTGGCGTACTGTTAGAAACTGACAGTACTCGTACAGATCTTTTGTAGGGTAAAGAAAAGTTTAAAAAGTGCAAACTTTTGGCCTCTTTCAGTGTGCGTTTAAGTCTTATTAAATTAGTTTTACATGCACCACCACATTAGTATACACAATAACCTATTAAGAAGTGACAAAAGGCGTAATAGACCATTTTTAGTATCTTGGGTTCTGCAAGGTATCTTAAATATTTCCATACATAAATGGCGGATTCTATTGGGAGTTCGACAAGAGGTATAAAACTTAATCTCTCATCTAAAATCACACCTAGATAATTTATGTTGCATATTTTTATATGTTATTGCGCTTCAATGAAATAAGTCAAGATCTTTTGGTTTTTTAACCATCCGTATATTTAGCTTTTTTCACATACAGTGACAAGTTACTATCCATTAGCCATCTAGTTGTTCTATCAAATCCATTTTGCGCCCCTCCTTATCATTAGTCTTATTTAAAGGGGTAAGGAAATAGAATCATTTATATTATAAATATACATATTGTTACAAAGCCTAAAGTGTTTTGTCGCCTACAAACTTTCACTCTTTACAAATTGACTATTTATCGTTATGTCGGTAACAATATGTTACGACAATAAATTGTGAATTCGTTATATGTATAAGACTATGTTTAATCGGCTTCTTGTCATGGACTGGAGAATAAAACCCCAGCAAACCCGAAATTCAAGGCTTAAAATCAAGTGCTGGCTGTTAAACAGAGCGAAATGAGCTTAGTTCTGAGAATTAATTTCGAATTTGCCTTAATTTAATTACTCCGATGCTTCCGCGCTATGAATTGAGTTACTAAATTTAAATGAAGGGTTTTTTATACTACACGATGTAACGCTTATGCGGCATGATCGGAGTAAGGGTCAGATGCAGTGTAAAAGACATACAATGCAACACAAAGCGTCAAGACCCAAATAAACAATAATTTGTGAAACAAGAAATATTGGCTCCAGCTGAAGTTTGGAGCCAGGATGCTATTCATAACGCTACGTGTGTTTGTACGCCAAGTTTATAACTTATTTCAAAAATTAACCCTTACGGTTCTTTAAGAATGATTGTGTATATCATATATAATACATATGTATAAACTTTCCCATTTTAACATAAAGAACATTAAAAAAAATATCTGTCCAATATAGTTTAATTCACAGGCAAAAATACAATCTAAGTAAATTTTACCGTTTCTATGTTATAAAGGGTATGTAAATATAAGTGCTGTTCTTAAAAGACACTACCTTTGATAACGTAATTGCATTTTAACTCTTGCTTCGTTTTCGTAACAGACAAGTGTTAATGTGAAATTCTGACTTTATGTAATTTTCTTCTCGAAGTACTTTCAACGTATATTATAATTATGAATCGCATTTATATACATGTACTCTTAAAATCGTGTCAGAGGTTTATGTGAATATATTATATGTTGATATTCAATTTAAATATTACTTGAGATGTTTAATGTATCTAACATTGAACACCTCTCATATCAAGAGTACATCTATCAGAGCCGGAGCAGCTTATATGGCAGCTGAATTGCGTAAATGACGCAAGTTTGAGTCTTGAAGTGAAAACTATGTTTTTCTGCTAGTTTCCATAGATACCGTATAGTCCCCGCGCAGTGCAGTTCCTAAATGAATAATATCTGCGACTTATCGTAGACGCCGGCGACAAGGGGGCTGGTTCTTTGTTCTGGTTGGTTGGTCCGGCTGGTTTTTCGTGACACCATGCCATGAGGAATAGGCCTTTATGTTAGTAATATTTATTAATATGGAGGGTATTTCTATATTTACTCATCTGGTTGGGTTGTATATATAAATAAATATAGATACAAATAAATACCATAATATAAATATTACTTTTTATAAATTATATAAAAGAAATTAATTTATGTTAGTCATTATAATAAGTAGAATATTTAAGGTCTTTGAAAACCGGTTCGCATTTAAAATTTAATTTCAGTACGGATCTGAATACTTTATTGCCTCAATCATTAATATTAATGCCACAAATTTATTATTTAAAACATTATATAAGCACATAAAATAATACTTTCATAAAATACTAGCTTTTCCCCGACTTCGTAAGCGTAGAATTCGCTTATCCCACTTTCTGATTATTTCACGTCAAAAGGGAGCAAATGATTGGCGTATTTTTTTACACTGCGACAGTTGGAGAGTCAGAGAGTGGCATAAGATTTTGTAGGACACAATTATTTAGTAAGGCGGTAAAAGTTTGTCATACCTTTACAAAAAAATGCGAAACATTTGTGTAATTGCGTGAACGTACTTGATCATTATTTAAGGTAAAAATTAAAGGAACCGGCAGAAGTGCATCATGCGACGTATTGTAGTTGGAAGACTTCACAGGTGAAATCTAATTTCGCTTTAATGAAGGTTGCCGTTAAGGGAGATTACATTGTAAAATAAAAATTATTTTAAATTTGCAGTTATTTTATACCGATAATGTACATAATTGAACGCCAAGTTATCATATCAAGTTACTGCTACTACTTGCCAGCGATCTCCAACTAAGCCTTTGCAATAGGTTCCATATTGACATCAAACATCATTATTGGAAGGTGGGTTTGCAATCGTAGTAACAAAAGTCTCACCTTGTGCGCTACTGCTTTTCTCCAAACTGGATAATTTAGGTTTGGCAACGTTAACAGTTCATTGTGACAATCTTAGATGGAGGCCTATGTTCAGTAGTGGACTTGTCACAGGCTGTAATGTTAATGATATTTAAGGAGTGGTTATCATGACATTCGAAGTTTCAACAAGTTTTCTTTTAATGGAACGGTAGCAAACGAAGAAGCGGTACACCAGATGGTAAGTTATTATCGTCGCCTACTTATATCTGCAACACCAGAGGTGCTGCAGGTGCGTTGCCAATCTTCATGGGTATTAGGAAGATGGGAGGGACGATGAGGAGGGGGATGGGGTGAGGGCTTACCACACTCACCGAACGAAACACAAAAGCATAAGTTGCCTCTACTTCACGCCGGTATTCTGCCAGGCCGTGGTACCAACAGGGCAAAGCCGGCCCATTCGAACAGCAGCTAAAGTCAAATAAAAACACAAAATTTACAAATATATTTCCCCACATATTTTCAAATATAGTGTTTTAAATAAGTGTTTTATGTCTGAATGAATATTTCCTTTTTATAATATTATGGGTTACTTTGTTAAACCTTATCATTATGTTAAATAAATTTTGCAAATAACATCAGTAATAACGAATAACATAATAACAATCTGATTGGAAAAGCGTTTTGGTTCATAATTTGGAATGATTTAATGCACCGGTTCATTGGCGTTTGCACTAATTATCTGAGATTGTTAATTACTATGTTATGCAAATCTATACCTTAGTTACGGTGCAAAATATGGATATTTAACAGTCGTCACAAAATTTATACAGTACTTTTGTATGTATGAAAAACTAATGATTGTAAAACTGATGATTGTAGGGTTTTTTTTGCCTTTCGACGATACAAAAAGTTTTTGTTAATAGTTATAGTTAGAATATACCAACAACAGATCTATGGTTAGAACTATCATTATGTCAATAAAATATAAACTTCAGAACCTGACAGCTCAGGTTGCCATTCTTTTGTTTACCGTTATTAATGGAAAACGTAACTTTTTGTCACGGCTGCTTTTACAAACGCTTATGCAGAAAGGCAAGAGCTACCGGTAGACCTTACAAGTATTTGCTCCGACAGATAGTCACTAGTAAGAAACTATACCATGATGTACTTAAGCTCTACTTAAGTCTATCCGGTGATGGTATACTCAAATCGTACAGATTAGTAATGGAGACGTAAATGACAGCCGGAGACCCAAGTTAACAATGAAGAATTAAAGGTGATCGTGGAAGCGGATCCATCGCAAACCGCGTCAGAGTTAGCGGCAGGCTCCGGTGTGAGTGACAGAACAATTATAATTCACTAAAACACATTGGAAAAGCGAAAAATCACGTGAAATTCGTGTCGGTAATCGGTATGACCTATCAAATAAAAAAAATCGTATGGAAAGACCTAATAGTATAAATTTTTTTAATTTAAAATTTTATTTATTTTCGATTTGTAGTACAAAAGTAATAGCAACGGAGCTAGGCTGCAGGAGTTCATCAGTTGATAAGAATAAAAATATTTATGGTTAATGTCCTTACACACACGTAAGCGGCTATTAGAGGTAATCGATCACAGGTCGTAGCGGTCCTGATGCTTTCCCGGTGCAAAGCCCTGACCCGTTAACCATTTGTGATAAATAAAAAGATTCGTTAATTCACAAAAAGGTCTAAGACGCGGGTCATAGTGGATCCTTACGAAGTAATAAAATTTCGATGAATAATATGAAAGTTAATTTAATGAAACGGGAATGCTTGTGTATTGAGAATGGACTCTACTTCAATCAGTTTTCCTGATACAGAAAAGTTTAAGTTGTTTTGTAAATAAAGTGTTATTTGATCAGGTACTACTCAAACAATGGTTTAACAAACAATTTTAAGATTTGAATTGATTTATGTAGTGGTGAATAATATAAAAACTATATATAAGATTCATATACATACATAGACAAATAAGCACATTTACGTACATATATGGACATCCATGACACGGTTACAAAAACGTTCATATTCACGGGATTCAAACCCACTGCTTTGAAGGTAGGATCACTACCAACTAGGCCACGGGGCCGTCAATTTTGATCTATAAATATAGAATTAGTTTATAACTTGACTACAGCGTCACCCTTCGGATCTTAGCATAGCTATGACCCATCGTCTTGCATACAAATATAAATATAGTTAACATAGTATAGTCCCATAAAAGTCGTAAGACTTGAAGCAATTTCGTTTAAATATCATGTCGTTCGACAGATATCAAATTGTGTATTATTTATTTTAACGATCACAATGAAACTTTTATATAATTTAAATGTTAAATTAAACTTATTTTTATATACTTATTATGGATTAACCTTAACGCTGGGAGTGCTTTGACGTCTATGCTATATCACTCGTAATTATTGGTCCCAATAATACCCAATCTAATAAACATCATTGAAAATAGTTTCAGGATTCAGGAACATACTATTATTCCTTTATAAATAATAGTGAAGCCCTGAGTGGTACGCAGGCGGTCGTGTCTAGTGAAACTCGTATGGGTGGGTAGAGGTATTTGGGTTACAGGCGTAGAGTGCTTATCAAAAACACAGTTTGGAACATAATTTTAAATCACTCAATAAGGGAAAATAGTAAATATAGGCCGGTTACTTTTTTAGAGTACTCTACTACTCTACTCTACTAGATAAAAGGATTAGAATTTTTCAATTTAAATTTATGTCATTAAAAAAATTATATCTACTCCAAATTCCAACCTCACCTGTACACTGCCCATCCTGTTGATGCTTAAACGAGGCTAATACTTCATCTCACCATGAGCCCATTTGAAAAAGTTATTTAATTAAATGTTATTGAAAATCAATCACAAAAAGATCTTATCCGTCTTGTAAGAAATAAAGTCGGCAATTTATTAAACCTAACGTAACTCCACAGATTTATACTAAGTTCCGAAACTCACATTTATTTTCTCGACTAATAGATTTATCCAACGCAAGAGAAAAGTGGGTGAAAATTATTGTAAATGCACCTAGATTTCTCTTTGTTTCATAGTAAAATATTTATTATTGGCAGAGAAGAGAGTCAAAATAATATTTAAATGATCGACAATTCACAATTACAATTTTTACACAATTTGTTACGTAGATTCAGATCTATATATATAACAGAAAAAAAATAAAAAATTGTAAGAAATAATGTATATTATTGAATATATTTTCAAGCAGCACGCACATACAAACACTCATGTACACACACATACACGCACATACATACACGCACACACACAAATACACCACAATAATAAACACACTCGCCCACAATAACACACAACACACCCCCCACATATACACACCAGTTGGTGTATGTATGTGATGGGATAGTTTTAAGTATTAAATTAATAATAGTAATAGTTATATTTTCTTATCTTTTACTTTTTTTGTATAAACGAAAACAATTTATTCATAATTATTCATATTTGTTACAGTTACAGTTCTACTGTAGTTACATTATTTGAGATATAGAATCTCCTGATACAGGTTTCTTTAAACTCACTAGGAGGTTATTTCACGCAATAAATTCAAATTTCGTTTGTCAATTCTAATCTTTTCGTTTTGTAATGAGGTTTCCCTGACGGAAAATAAACAGGTGAAAGAAACTCCGTAGGTATCCTCTTTTTAATTCTTTTTTAACAGATTTACCATAATCAACAATACCAAACAAATCAACATAAAATAAAAAGCAATGCACAATTAAAGCACACAGGCGATTAAAACATATTCTACTAAAAGAAGGGAAAGAAAAAAAGAACCTAACACAGGATTTGCAGAAATTACCAGAGCAGCACAGCATGACGCATGGGACAGTCATCGTTATTAAAGGGAAGTGGGCGACCCGCCCACATAACGTCAGCACAACCAAAGACTTTTAACGAGCACATAAAAATACTAAAAGGTAGAGAAACGCCCCGGAATACTCTTTAATGTAATCCTCAAAGAGGCTGTTGAGTGAGTGATAGCACAGGGCAAATCACTGGTAAACACTACATGAACGTAGTCAAAGATTGATCTTTATCTTGGGTTCAGACTCTATGAAGGAGGCAATGATCTTCTATTAATGAACAATTTAATTGATAAATTTTTAATAATCATTATTTTTCTCTAAATGCCAACATCTCCTGCATGTGGTGCATCCTCCTATCTAACGTGGTAGAGCCAAGCGGCGGCTTTTGCTGCCGCAGGAATGGGCCGGCTCGTCCGGATAAGTACCACGGCCTCGCAAAATACCGGCGTGAAGTAGAGGCATCTTGTGCTTCTGCGTTTCGTGCGGTGAGTGAGGTAACCGGTGGCCCTCTCCCCCTCCTCCCTCCCCAAATATGGTAGCGGTATATAATTTTAAGCTACCCCAGGAGGGTACCAGTACCTACGGTTCTGGAGAATCCCTCACTGAGCATCCACGTTCAGGCTTTCCTACGCTACCTAATCGTGGATGCTCAATCTGCCCCGCGTATTCTGGGGGGGGGGGGCAATATTCCGCTCTCTTTCTTTCCTACTCGAGGCAAACGCAGCAAGCAAACTATGGCATCCCCTACCGCGCTCGCCGTGGATTTCTGCAATATCAGGGGACTCCACTCGAACCTTAGCGCCGTTCATTACCATCTTGAAACGGCGAAGCCAGCCTTGCTTTTTCTTACAGAGACTCAGATATTGTCTCCAACTGATACCTCTTATCTCCATTACCCGGGGTACAAACTGGAATACTCCTTTGTGCCCCGTGTCGGAGTTTGCGTATACGTCAGAGATGATATCTGTTCTCGACGCCTCGGTAGTCTTGAAGGTTTGGACCTATCTACCGTTTGGCTGCGCATCGACAGCGACGACCATCCGCGCGTCTATGCGTGCCTTTACAGGTCCCATATCGGTAACACCGTAACTGACCGACTCATCGACCACATCCAAATGGCTACAGATTCCGTGCTACAACAGATCCCATCCGCAGAGATCGTGATTCTCGGCGATTTTAATGCCCACCACACCTATTGGCTCGGTTCTCGCATAACCGATCATGCGGGGAGATCGGTTCACGACTTTGCATTAGCATATGGCCTGACACAACTGGTAACCTCGCCGACGCGGATTCCAGACGTGGAAGGTCATACACCTTCCCTGTTGGACCTTTTTCTGACCTCACACCCGGACGGATATTTGGTCTCAGTCGATGCCCCTCTTGGCTCGTCGGACCACTGTCTGATCCGGAGTGAAGTGCCTATCGCGCGCCGATCCCGAACGCGATCTGCGGGCTTCCGCCGTGTGTGGCACTATAGGTCGGCAGATTGGGATGGAATGCGGTCTTTCTTTGCTTCCTACCCATGGGGGCAGGTTTGCTTCTCGCTGGATGATCCCAACGCCGTTGCAGATTCTGTCACCGATGTGGTACTTCAGGGAATGGAATTTTTTATTCCGTTCTCTGCAGTGCCTGTCGGAGGTAAATCCCAGTCTTGGTTTGGTCGCACCTGCAAAATAGCGTCACGCCGAAAGCGGAAGTGCTACCAGGCCTGGGCCGATGCATCGGCGTCTCGGGATTCAAAAACCAGTGCTCTTAAAAACGAGTACAACTCTGCCTCCAGGTCCTTCAAAAGAGTTATCGCTGCGGCAAAGTTAAAGCACATTGTCAGAATTGGCGAGAGACTAGTTCGCCTCCCATCGGGATCCCGCGCATTCTGGTCTCTCGCCAAGGCTGTCCAGGGGAATTTCAGTCAGCCATCTCTCCCATCTCTACACAAGGAGGATGATTCGCTGGCCCATACTGCAAAAGAGAAAGCCGATCTCTTGGGCTCTCTTTTTGCATCCAACTCGACTCTTGATGACCGGGGAAACTCTCCACCTAACATCGCGTGGTGTAAGTGCTCCATGCCGGAAATTCAGTTTCTGCAGAGCTCAGTGCGAAAGGCACTCCGCTCCCTGGACATTCATAAGTCGAGTGGGCCACACGGAATCCCTCCAATTGTGCTGAGGATGTGTGCCCCTGAGTTGGCACCGGTTCTCACGCGTCTTTTCCGGCACTCCTACTCTTCAGGCGTCGTCCCGGAATCTTGGAAGACAGCATTTGTGCATCCAATACCCAAAAAAGGCGACCGCTCCAATCCGTCCAACTACAGGCCTATTGCCATCACCCCCTTGTTATCTAAAATAATGGAGTCACTCATCAACACCCAGCTCCTGAGGTACCTGGAGGAACACCAGCTGATCAGTGACCGACAGTACGGTTTCCGTCGCGGACGATCAGCTGGTGATCTTCTAGTTTACCTGACTCACCGATGGGCAGAAGCAGTTGAGTCTAAGGGGGAGGCTTTGGCGGTTAGTCTGGACGTAGCGAAAGCGTTTGATAGGGTTTGGCATAAAGCGCTTCTTTCAAAGCTTTCATCTTACGGGGTTCCTGAGAGATTGTGCAACTCGGTCACCAGCTTCCTCACGGATCGGAGCATCAAGGTTGTTGAAGACGGTGCATGCTCGGACCCCAAACCCGTGAATGCTGGTGTTCCACAAGGCTGTGTGCTATCTCCCACTCTGTTCCTTCTGCATATCAACGACATGCTACAAATCAGTAGCATTCATTGCTATGCAGACGACAGCACGGGTGATGCCCTATATACAGCACGTGCGAATATTTCTCGGGAACACGTCGACGAGTGCCGGAACAAACTTGTGTCTGAAGTCGAGACCTTGTTATTCAAAGTTTCGGATTGGGGTCGACGTAATTTGGTCCTATTCAACCCCAAAAAGACACAGGTTTGAGCGTTCACCGCTAAAAAGAATCCCTTTGTCGTTTTTCCTCTTTTTGAGAACATTCCCCTTATTGGCTCAGCCAGTATCAGAATCCTTGGCGTTGACATATCAAGCGACGTTCAGTTCACTTGGAGGGAAAGGCCAAATTGGCCTCTAAAAAGCTTGGTGTGCTCTGTAGAGCGGGACAGTATTTCATGCCGGTCCACCGTTTGCAACTTTATAAGGCGCAAGTTCGGCCCCACATGGAATACTGTTCTCATCTCTGGGCAGGGGCACCCCAGTACCAACTCCTTCTATTTGACCGCATCCAACGTCGAGCGGCTCGAATTGTCGGCGACCAAGCTCTCTCTGATCGGCTTGATCCTTTGGCCTTGCGAAGAGATGTTGCTTATCTTTGCATTTTTTACAAAATTTTCCACGGGGAATGTTCTGTGGAACTGTTCGGATTGATCCCAGCTGCTGAGTTTCACCATCGTACATCGCGACAGAATTCGAAGTTCCATCGATACCACCTAGATGGTTGCCATTCCACCACAGTGCGTTTTAATCGAAGTTTTCTGCCACGCACTTCGATTTTGTGGAATCAGCTGTCGCCAGCAGTATTTCCGAACAGCTACGACTTAGGGACCTTCAAGAAAAGAGCTTATTCCTTCCTTAAAGGCCGGCAGCGCATCTGTAGCTCCTCTGGTGTTTTGGATGTTCGTGGGCGTCGGTGATCACTTACCATCAGGTGAGCCGCACGCTCGTTTGCCCCCTTCTTCTATAAAAAAAAAAAACAACAAACCACGGTCCGGCGACCGATTTATGGCCGAATATCCATCAGAACATGCAGAACCCAAATCCCATAGACTAGCGATTGGGACCAGCAACACAAGTGCGAGGGTACCGACATTGCGTTCATTAACGCATGCCCAACATTGTAACTGCAGGCAAACCTTCCAAGAAATACATCCCGGGCTGTATTCAACAGTAGACTAAAATAGGCTAATGAGGTAGTAGTATAATAATATAAGAATAGACTAGACTATGACTATATACTACACTTTGTACTTTACACACGACTTTGTTTTATGCTATACGTAGAAATCATGAAAATAAATCGTAAAATAAATGATTAAACGATACAAAGTTTTTTAACAGATTCCTTGTCATTTGCGTTCCTTTTCTTATGTTTAATCGAGATTTTGACTAATGCAGGTGTTTTTGTGACTTATGAGAACTTTCTTAGACAAATTTTCATTCCAAGAAACTACAAATATTTCAAGCAACTGCTTTTCAATTTTACATTACGAGATAATTATTAGACAACCAGGGCATGAGATCACGTCATCAGCTTCCTACATAACGACGTTTTATCAAAACAGATTCCCTGGATGACCATGCTAATATGACCGGCGCGTTCTTTCTGTCCCGTCTGAAAATCACTCTCGGTTTAGCATTGCCGAAGTCAACACCTAGAGTTAAGCTTTAATTAAATTCTGGTTTAAATAATGTTTAAAATCTTTTTAAAAAGTAAATCGTCGCCCCCGGATGCTTGACTTGAAATAAATATTGCTGTGTCTTATTTATTAGTGTTGTACGGTATGTTTAAAACCTACATTAACATTCTTACACTGCAGGGACCATATGACACATTCAGCCAAATGCCTAGTGACGTTAGCTGAAGTTGAAATGAAGCTAATTGAACTTATTAAATTAATACACGCATGAGTTTTCCTCCATATGTCGAACTCCAGAGCCACATTCGTTAGTCAGTGCACCCTCACCGCGTGTAGGTGTAGTTAAAATTTGAGAAACATTTTAATTTATTCCCCCTAACTACCTTATATGTAACAACATTAAAACTGATACAAAATTGAAGCAGTGTAGGTAAATAAACTAAAAATAAGTACACAAATACAATAGAATTCCAAACCAGTCACTAAAATTCTCTAAATGGCTTTGGGTAATTTTGTAGAAGTTTTGTTTTGGCCGCCATCCAAATACTTGTTAAGGAATTTATTTAAAGCCTGCTACATCCAGACTCCTATAACTTTAAAGATTTTGGTTCAAAATGTATGCTGCTTTTATTTTTAATATTAGTCTCATTAATATTTTGTCAGTTATTGATAGAACAAGCTTTAAATTTGAAGAAACAACGCTATAGTTTTATATTTTAACCTTACCCATCTGATTCTGGATTTGAATTTGATTCCTTTCACGATTACTATCACTGCAAAAAAAAATTTAAGCTTATCAATATTATGTTTCTTTATTCAAGCTGTTTATACAAAACACACAATGATCACAGAACACTCTACGTAATTTTGTTTACAAAGGTTAGACATTGTTTTTTTTTCCTTTTGATAATTTTAATTTCAAATTGAATAAGAAAGGAAATAAAATACAAAGAGCTATGAAAGGAATCAAAGGTATCGAAAAATTTGATTAAAGAAGTATAAATTATAAGTTTGGTTATGAAATTTTATATTCATTTGTGTAGTTTGCTTTGAAATTAAGAATGACTTCAAAGTACGAATTTTGTTTCTAAGGTCGTCTATTAGTAAGTTAAAAATGTTTACTTTGATACGTGTTACATTTTCGTATAGCATCGACGTAAGAATCTACCACCCCCATTCGTGGGAATCGCAAGAGGCGACTAAGAGAAACTCAAAAAATACCAGACCAAAATAAAGCTGACCGATGACGGGCCAAGCGTCGAAGGTGCAAGGTATCTGGAACTGCGATTGCCAATCCGTTTGCCAAGCATAGCAACTTCTCCTCATCACAGTGGCCTATGTCTTGCAGTGTTTTCTTGCGCCATAGTAAATAACTCTGTCACACAAACGCAAACACACACAAACACGCGAGCATACATACACACATATACACACAGTGTTATTGACACAAAAATGGAGTGCAGCAGTAAAACATTTAGAAATGTTGCATGGCATAAACATTTCATCATTAAAGTAGACCCTAAGTTATCCAATCTGCTTATTTGCTGAATGGAGAACTTCACATTTATTTCTTGCACTTTTTTTGCAGTGTAAAGTATTTACGGAAGATAACATTCAATCACTCGTTATGTAAAAAAGATCGATTCAGAGAAAAGAATATATTCTTCCACAAACATAGAATAAATCCCGGGAGTTACGTCAGGATTTCTTAAATTGCCTACTTTATTTACTGGCGATGCGAATACGATTTGTTCAAGAGTTCTTTCGTAAGTTCTCAGTAATATATTTTTTTACAATCATGATTTTTTTTTTAATGAAAAAATAGGCTTGCGTTTGACCTCAATCTTGCCCGATGGAAAGCGAAGATGAGGCCTAGGATGGTACACGCTTGCCTAGATGTCTGTTCACTTTGGCCTTGAAGAGGTCCAGGTTATAGGTTTCCGGAAAAACTGACCTCGGCAGAGAGTTCCACTCCTTAGCCGTCCGCATAAAGAAAGAAGAGGCAAACCGCTTCGTGCGTAATAGAGGAATGTCTACAACATAAGGGTGGAACTGCTCGCCGCGTCTAGTCGTTCGGTGATGGAAAGGGGAAGGGGGTATTAGGTTATGCAATACCTCCGCACACTCTCCGAAATGAATCCGATTAAAAACCGAGAGGCAGGCCACTCGTCTACGGTGTTCGAGGCTTTGAAGTTTTGCCTCTACTAGTGAGTCACTGCCTATGATCCTCTTCGCTCGGCGCTCCAACGAGTCCAAAGCATCGAGCTGATGTTTTTCCGAACCATCCCAGAGGTGGGAACAGTATTCCATGCAAGAGCGGACTTGAGCTTTGTATAAATTTAAGAGCTGCTCCGATGTGAAGTACCGTCTTACCCCCGAGAGGATACTAAGTTTTTTGGCAGCAGTGTTTGCTATGGACTCGATGTCGATATCATGGAGATCGGACGAGGCGCCATTAACGACAACCCGAATCGATCTGTTCCTCAGGAAATCCTCGATCCAGATGCAAATCTCGGGAGCAATACCATATGCCGGATGCTTGCCAATGAGACTTGCGTGCCAGACCCTGTCGAAAGCCTTAGAGATATCAAGAGACACGGCAAGAGCTTCACCGTGTCTCTCAATGGCTTCGCTCCAGAGGTGAATTGCATACACAAGAAGATCCCCAGTAGATCGGCCTCGACGAAACCCGAATTGACGGTCACTGAGGAGGTCGTTGTCCTCCAGGTATGCGAGGAGGCGGTTGTTTAAAACACGCTCCATAACCTTACAGAGTATGGAGGTGATTGCGATAGGTCGGTAGTTGGTAGAGTCGGCACGACTTCCTTTCTTAGGTACAGGTTGGACATTGGCAATCTTCCAGGACTTCGGAACTTGACCAGTCCTCAGGAACAAGCGATAGAGGCGAGTCAGAACAGGAGACAACTCAGGCGCACATGACCGCAAGACAATGGCAGAAATGCCGTCAGGCCCACTAGCCTTATTCACATCTAGAGTTCTGAGTATTTTGAGTACCTCTTTTTGCCGAATGTGTACCTCAGGCATTGCAGAGTCACAACGAGGTAGCAAAGGTGGGCAGTTATCAGCTGCATCTAGTTGTGAATTCTTCGTAAATAGAGAGGCAAACATGTCTGCTTTCTCTTTGGCGGTGTGAGCTAATGAGCCATCAGACTTCTGCAATGGCGAGAAAGAAGACCGGCAGAAATTGGCTTCGACCGATTTGGTAAGAGACCAGAAAGCTTTACTCCCGGATGGATAAAACGCTAGTTTGGCTCCAATACGGCCAATATGGTCGAAGCGGGCCTTGCGGAGGGCACGTTTGCAGGACTTGGCCGCACTATTGAAGGCTCTTTTCAGTTTCGGGACATTCGGCGCTTTGCGGGCTCGAGCATCCGCCCACTCTTGGTAAGCTAAGTGCTTAAGTGCTTCGGCACTATCACACTCAGAGTTGAACCAAGGGCGGGCTCTCACATGGAGCGAGATATCAGAATATGGAACAAAATATTCCATAGCCTGATATATCACTCCAGAAACAGCATCCGCGCAGCACGCCGGGTGGTCTGAAGAGAAGCATAAGCGCTGCCAAGGGTAGGACGCAAAGAAATGCCGCATCTCATTCCCATCAGCTGACTTTTATCGCCATACACGCCTAGTCCCCATGTGTTCGGGTTCAGGTGGCGAGTAGACAGACACAGATTTCACCAGACAGTGGTCGGAGCTACCTAACGGGGAGGAGACTGCAACTTGATATCGGTCTGGATCAGTTGTCAACAGAAGGTCCAAGCAATAGGCCGTGTGGCCATCAATATCAGGTATCCGAGTAGCGCCAGTTACCACTTGGGAGAGACCTAGCGGTAGAGCAAATGCGTATGCTAATCTCTCGGCATGGTCAGTGTTTAGGTATGGGTACAGCCAGTCCTGGTGGTGGGCGTTGAAGTCTCCCAGGACAACTAGCTGCGCTGACGGGTACCTGAGCTGAGCTTTTTCCGCAGAGTCAGTTAGATACTGAAAGAGCCTGGTCGTCTCCATGTTGTCGGTATGCGACCGATAAACACTGGCATAGAGTATCTGCTCCAAGCCAGTGTTCACCAGAACCCACAATACGGAAAAACTGGAATCCTCTAGGTTACGGAGACGTCGACAGCAGATGTCATCGCGAGCATACACGCAGGTGCCAGCGCGAGATTTGAAGTTGTATTCTAGGGTGTAACCTGGGTAGTGCAAGTATGCTGCATCAGCTGGACATCTGATTTGCGTCTCCGTGAGGAACAGCAGATGTGGTTTTTCAGTCTCAAGGAACGAGATGGACTGGAACGAGATTGGAGTGCAGACCTCGGATGTTGGAGAGGTGCACTTTTAGTGCAAGGGAGTGCAACCGCTGTTTAACCAGTTTCTTATTTTTAACTTTTTTCATTGTTATTTTTGGTGAACAGACAGACAGAAAGGGGACAGTTAGGCGAGGCATAGCTAAAACGAATACCAAGCGGTACAATCATCTGGTCTGGAGCGCGCGGGGACGCCCTAACCCCCCCAAAGATGTTCACCGGGCCCTCGCATCTGGTCGCCAACCAGCACGATGACGCATCCTGGGATTTTTCGCGAGTTGGCGTGGCAGCCTTTCATAGGTGGCGAACCTACTAGTTGGGCCCCCTACTACCTGCGGTCGGCCAGCGGAAGACCGTGCTTAGGATCCCGCTACCCTCCGCGAACAGTCACCCAGTACAGACACCATGCAGTACCGGAACCGGTTCGCTCCACCATGCAACTGCCTAGACTCCCCTTCCAAGATGGCTACTCATGGCATCATGCCGAAACGCGATAAAAATCACTTGGCGGCAAGGATTTGCCAAGAGGGTGGTAACAAACCGCGGCCGAAACCTACCACCAGATGGTGCCGTTCATTTGGCGCTACCCAAGGGACACCTGTGGGTATCTAGAGCTATAGCCCACGGACGCGAACAGCATTATCCCTCAAACGTTATTTTACAATAAACATTCTTATCGAGGAGGTCATCAATGAAGATAATGTTTCTTTAATGAGGTTACTCTGTACTAACTGTAATAAAGTTTTTTCTTACAGCTAACATGCTTATCAAATTTTTTACATAATTTACAATTCACAGATAATTTTAACAGGTAACAAAAAAATGTAACAAAACATATTTTCTAGCATTTAAATGTTTTACAATGACCGTCAGATTTCTCAACGATAAAGATTATTTACTACCTGACCGAAGATCAAATCATCATGTGCCTCCTAGACCTCATTACCTAAATCTGGAGTACCATGTAAGAACAAGCTTCCGCAACAATCATGATTAAATTAAACCGGGCTGCCAGCTTAATAGTCCACACAAACGATGCGTCAAATGCGATTACGCACTACGTTACAAACTTTATTTTACTTTAAAAAAATTACATTTGTCTCCTAAGAACATAAATAATATACAATATATAAAATATTTACACATATAATCATTTATACACATACAGATAGCTCTGTGATCAGGCTCTAAACATTGTCAGAAGTGGGATATTAATCTGAAACCTTCTCGTTAATGGCGATAATAAAGTCCCATTACGAATTTCTAAAGATAAACTGTTCATGAGTCTTATAGCTTCGGTAGCAAATGGTTAAGACATGAAACCGGTACGTCCCGGGAAAATACACAGAACGCTGTTACCGGTGGGTCATACAGTGCGCTGGTGATAAGAATAAAAATCTTGAAACTTGATGTTGTCAAGTTGATGATAGGAAACAAGGTTCACAGGATCCTAACACGTCTGCGCTGTTGAATGCTATGGGAAATACACCATCTTTTTCTGCAAGTGCCAACCTCATCTACACATGCATAAGCATATGGTGCATGCTGCTTGCAAACAAATGAGGGTCCAAACGACCAAATGGTGATGGAAAATCCATCTGAAATTGCCGATTCCTAATTCCACAAACTAGTCATGGGAAATAGCATCACTTGTGTGAGAGTACTTGCAGTGCGCTCACTAACCCACTTGCCCAGTGTGTAGTAAGGCTAGTATCATATATTATTTATTAATTCAGTTTCTTTAGCGGCAAAGAAAATTTTAAAGTCTATACGGGGCACTCGCAAACAGAAACAAGTTTAATTACTTTCCACAACTAAAGGTCGATTTGGGGTTTCGCCGTGACATTTACAATTAACATTTGTACGTACTCATACGTATGTACGTATATATTGAAAGAAAGTAAATAGTAATTAAATTATTAATTTAAATAACTACATAAGACTGCATAACTCATTAAATTGGAGCATAAGATTTATTTTCGATTTGTTGATAAGTATGACCACATTTCCTTCTATCGTTCAAAGCTAAAATGGCTCTCTATTCGTCAAATGTGTGGCTCCAGAATATTATCAGTACTTTATTATATTATATAATTTAATGATCCCAACTCACCTTCTTATCTTAAGCATAACTTAAGTTTTCTATGTGATGAACTTTGATGAATCCGTTATCCACGCGGGATTGGAGGCCGAGTAGGTAGGTGCATCTGTGATCCGGTGCGTCTAGTCAGGTGGGAGAGGGAGAGGATGTATTCTCTCTCGAGAAGGAATTGCCTACGGTGGCCGGCGCCAGTGGGTCAGGGGTAACAAACATTGTGTGACCTTCTACGATTAAGGATTGAGGTTGTTTGAAGGTGTCCTTGCCATCAAGTGGACTGTAAACCCTATTCCAATAAAAAAATGAAACTCTATAAAAGTAGACAGATAAAGTGTTACCAGATATTTTAAGGTAAATGGGAGTTCAAAACTCGTTAACGTTAATGTAATATACTTGACTACCGTTCAATTACTTAGTAAATTAGCTAAGACAAAACTCACATAAGGATATAAACATCACATATCAATCAATCACTAGCTCACTTGAGTTAGTAATTTATTATTAGCTCATCAATAAACGTGTTCACTGTAAATTGCAAGCAGCGTTTGACTAAAATAGTAAAATAAAAAAAGACATGGTTGCACTCTTTTCCTTTTTTTGTAAATTGTTATATAACTAAACAACGTAACTGACATGAGAAAATGCATGATTGAATAATTAAAGACCTTTATTTATTTAAATTGTAATTAAACTATGCATCAGAAAATATTTTTAGGTGAAATTGAAAAGTGCTTATTAGTTACGGTTTTAAACCCTGTATGGTTAAAAAAAGGACAAAATAACAACACTTAAAACAATCATTGATTAGTTCTTGGAGCTAGAGTAAATACGTGTAGTGGTTAGAACCTTGACATAAACTCTACATACATTTCGTTTTTTTTTAAGATGACGTAGTCCTGGCGAGAAGATGGCCAGGTTTTTACCTGAAGAAAGGAAATCCTACCAACTAGGTAGGATTTTCTTACTTTCATCATTCGCCTAATGGTTATGCAATAATAACGAAAGAAGATATGAAAATAATAATTAGTTGGCATGGATAAGAACCCAAGACCGACCACTCATTTTGCAGGATCGATACAACTGAGTCACTACTGTCGTTATGGATAATTTGATCAATATTTAACGACAAACGAACTATCGTTTCATAGATTCCATTTTTTCCAAGCTGTACAGGGAAATGTAACCGAATTTTATTTTAATAATTATTTTGTTAATTGATCTGTAATCAAAAATAAATTAAATAGTTATTCAATAATTTATTTATTTTATTTTTTTTACATTTTAATTTTATTTATTTCGTTTAAAAGTTTGATGATTTGTTATTTAGTATTCAATCCATCGTTTTCATGTCAGACGATAAACAAAATAAATTTTAATTATGTTTAAATTTCTGGCGCGTTATTTACCCAGATATATAATGACGTTTCTCTCGCTGCTCGAAAAACCTAATTTACTACATCTAACAATGCTTATTCATCAAGTTATGTAAGCTACTTAAATGATATTTTTTTTTTTAATTTTTCACTATAATAACATTAGAATAAATAAGAATACAATGGGAAAGAGTTCAAATATATAACTAACTATCAAATGATGTAAGAGATGCAGTCTTCATATTCTTTTCAAAAAAAACCTGAAAAACTACATTATCAATAAATAATTCTTATTTTAAGTTAAAAAAAATTGTAACATGTGTCTACGTCTATAAGTAAGTATGAGTAATATTGGTTTCACGCTGTAATTCACTAAAGTAAATGATCAATTATTTACGAAGAAGTATATAAAATAAAAAAAATAGCTCAATACTTACCAAAAGAAATATTATATCTAGTGACACGCAGGGAGGTACGCAACAGCGACTCTCGAGAACAAGTCCCAAAAATGTTCCACGAGAGTCGGAAATGAAACTACGTAATCACCGGAGCGTAAATCAGAATTTTATTTTAGTTCGATATTTATAACATCATAAAGAAATTCTAACACTCGATTAAATTAAAGGCATAAATATAAAAAATAAAGTAATTATGACACTTAAAATATTTCACTTTACTGAGCATCGAACAGTATCAATTGCTTTTTTTTATTTTTCTATATTTTGTGTTTTGCCACCTTTTGAATTTAAATTACTTGCGTTGATCCACTTATAAGATTTAGAATAATTTTCTTTCATTATTACTAACGACTACGTTCGCACCTTTATTAAATACTAGCTTATGCCTGCGACTTCGTCCGGGTGGAATTCGGTTATTCCCCTTTGTGATTTGATGCCCATCTTGAAAAAATGATTGGTGTGATTTTTTACACGCGGTAGTTGGAGATTTGGATAGTGACTTGGGCAACTTTTTGCAAAAGCTAGTGTTACACAAATTTTATACAATTTATTGCAATTTTCTAATAGCTCGGCTCGAATGACCTTCGCTCGGTCGTCTATCCATTTCGTCAGCCATTTTCAAATGAAGTTCAGCTTGTGGACATAGTCATATATCAGTCCGACAAACTCTGATACAAATAGTTAATAAATATAATATATTCACTGTATCTGTATACTAATCTGACTACATGTAGTAACTTGATTTTAAATATTTTCTGTATAGAGTTCCAAATCTGTGGAACTTATTTCTTACCGACAGACTCGTCTTTCATCAGAAAAAGTAAACAGAAGATATCAAGCACATACAACACACTAATAGTGTGTTGTATGTGCTTCATATCTTCATAGTTCATTCTTCATAGTTAAAATAGTGTATTTTTTTAATAGGTACAAAATACTAATCATATGGTATCGGCGTTTGCCGTGTGGTAAATATCGGCGTAAGAATCTGCTGCCCATTACTAAGATAGAAGCCTTGAAAATCGCATTGGCTACCGACAGATGGCAGAATACCTATATCGAAAAATACCAGAACATAATTATTAAGCAGACCGATGTCGAGCAGCAGCGTCTAAGGTGCGAGCTGTCTGATACTGCAATCGCCAATCCGTTTGCCAAGCGTGGCGATTATGGCAATTCAAAAATTATTTATATTCCAGATTTTTGTTCCCGAATTGATCTCTTTGGATAAAGTATTTCATAACGTCTATATTTACTACCCTTTTTTGATAATTTGGACTAAGCTTTGTGCTATCTACATAATATCGTATCACGAACTTTTTTTGTAATACTTTTGTGTTTGCCCATGTTTCTCATGGGCAATATTGTCACACATTATTTTCATAACTGTTTACGCAGCACTCGCCAAAATGCGTCTCCTAAGACTGCTTTTTGTCACCTTCATGAAAGTTATTATAAATTTCCTGAAATCTGTCCATAAATGTCAAAAAAGTAGTATAAAAAATGGTGCAATAGGGATAAAAAAAATTATTGATTTTCACTGGAGGCAGTGAAAGGTTATGTCGGGAATTGGGATCGGTAATAAGCGCTACCCGACTAAAACTGAACTGGTGGAAGAAGTCACGGACACAGTTAATGCGGACACAGGGTAAAACCTTACCGCTGTGTAAAATGCTTATAGCGCCATCAAGGGAAATATATAATAATTAGTCAATTATAATAGTGAAGTTAATAACTTATGATAACGCTCCGATCCTTAAGTAGTGAAAGTCCTATCCAAATCCGACTTCTGGTTTCTGCATGTTGAGCGTTCAGACAGTCAGAGAGAATTTTCAATAATAATTGTTTTAGCATCTTTGCCGATAGTTATAAAAATATATGGAATAATCCCATGTTACAACTGCAGAAATTAGTAGTAACACGGATAAAAAAATGTAATACGCGTACTGGTATGGGTAGAAGGACTGGTAGAAGCATGGGTAACTAATCGTAATTTTAATTTATGTATTTTGGTTGCATTCGATTTATAATAAGATGTTTGTAAGTACGTGTTCAGTAATTTAATAATAGGCTATGTTTTCAATCAAAAATATATAATAAACTCTCTTATTGAACTACGAAAGTTACTTAATAAAATCAGATCCAGGAAAATCTAACTCGTGCCAATCTATTATCCCAAAACGACGAGAGAGGTTACAAGCAAACCATGTTCAGCAGTTTTCACTCGTGCTAATTAATTCCGTTCCAAACTGTTTGAGAATATTTGCTGCAATGCATTAAGGGAAATAGTTTTAGACTACTGTATTTTGTTATTATATGTCTTTCAAACTATTTAAAGTATACTAGATTAAAAAACCCCATGGATTGTATATCGGTTGCGATCGACGACGTTATTAAATTTAGTTGTTTGGAATTTGTATTGTAAGGTTCAAGATGTTTATACAAGATTTACAAGATGGTTATGTACGTAACAAATTTTGTTATATATTAAACTCTCCGAAAGAAAAGATGAGACGAGTGATGAGAAATTGAGTGCACCACGTACAGATGAGGTTAGAATTTTGAAAAAGTGTCCCGTTATAAAATCTGTTTAGATATAACCAAAGAGTATATAATCACTACGTTTTAGGTATAACCATAACTATCAAATTTGTTTCGAATGTCTTGTGTCATATTAAACATTATCAGCTTACACATTTGTCACTCACATGTATGAATAAAATACTCATTAATAAAACTAAATTTGTTATTAAATTATTATTTTGTAATAATTGAAAAAGACTCTTAATAAAGAGGTACGTATAGTTTTACAATTGATTAGTTCTCTTTGAAATAAATAAAAGTCGTTTAGTTTGTTATATTATTATTATTACCAAAAGTATTAACATTCAATAAACATGTTTGATTCTATCAGGCGACACGGCGTCCGACGTTGCAATTAATACTTGTCGATATTCGATTGTGAAGTTGACTGAGTACATGGTGCAGCGGTCTCGCCCTAATCACTCTAATGCCAATCTATACGTTAGTATATGGTAAATCTATGGTTTAAGCCCTGTTAGATGATCAGGAATTCGATTAGAAACGGGTTATAATAACTGGTTAAGCAAAATATTTTACACAAACGATCTTTTCAAAAAATCACAGTTTAAAGTAAAATATACAAAATTTAATTACAGATAATCGCCTTCCGTATTATTCAAGTCAATGATATCGATGAGAAAATAGTTTATTTGAACACTCAATTGATTCATTCATGAATGGCCTATCAATTCTTTGCCTATTTGAAAGAAAGAAGAAAGAAACAATATTTATTCGATGCTAAAAGACAACAACGATATGACTGGTAATACAATATGTTGGATTATAACAACGAAAAGGCATTCGACTCAGCATTATGCTGCACACTACTTGTTGAATGTTAAATCTAGGGAACAGTTAAACAGATACAAACAGTTAAACAGGGCCGTTAAAACAAAAAGAAAGAAAATAAACATAGCTAAATAAACAAAACAAATATTGATTTTAAGGGAATACTATTTAAAAATTAATGACATTACCTAATAATTTTGAAAAAACAATTATCTGCTAAATGTACACCACAGAATAACACCTCCGAATAACTTATAAATAACTCGAAAATTAATTTAAATAATTAATAAAATTGGAATAACTGTTTACATACAACACTGTTATATCTACCCTTACTTCTAGTTTTCTTTAAGGCCTAAAAGAAATTATTTATCGCGTAGAGGAGGCGGGAGATTATTCCATTGGGTTGCTAAATACCTAAAACTGCCTCGAAAAGCAGCAGTAGTGTGTCTCGGAGGTATTGCGAGGCACATGTATGATGTTCATTAAATTAGTTGACCAGGTGAGTTTTTTATACAAGTACTGAGGAGTTTTTTTCTTTATTCCGAATAATAGACTAGCGAATTGCAATGTAAGCCTCATAGACATATTAAGTAATATACTTTGGTCTATGTATAACGAAACGTGCCATTGGTAGGATATTGAAGTAATATCGCGCACAAGCATGTTACACACGTTGAAGGAGTCTCATTGCTTTAGCTAGAAGAAATGGGCATAGACTGAGATGCCGTAATTTAATTTAGAGTGGAGTCACTCATCAACACCCAGCTCCTGAGGTACCTGGAGGAACACCAGCTGATCAGTGACCGACAGTACGGTTTCCGTCGCGGACGATCAGCTGGTGATCTTCTAGTTTACCTGACTCACCGATGGGCAGAAGCAGTTGAGTCTAAGGGGGAGGCTTTGGTGGTTAGTCTAGACGTAGCGAAAGCATTTGATGGGGTTTGTCATAAAGCGCTTCTTTCAGAGCTTTCATCTTACGGGGTTCCTGAGAGATTGTGCAACTGGGTCACCAGCTTCCTCACGGATCGGAGCATCAAGATTGTTGTCGACAGTGCATGCTCGGACCCCAAACCCGTGAAAGCTGGTGTTCCACAAGGCTGTGTGCTATCTCCCACTCTGTTCCTTCTGCATATCAACGACATGCTACAAATCAGTAGCATTCATTGCTATGCAGACGACAGTACGGGTGATGCCCTATATACAGGCCGTGCGAATATTTCTCGGGAACACGTCGACGAATGCCGGAACAAACTTGTGTCTGAAGTCGAGACCTTGTTATTCAAAGTCTCGGCTTACAGTCGACGTAATTTGGTCGTATTCAACCCCAAAAAGACACAGGTTTGCGCGTTCACCGCTAAAAAGAATCCCTTTGTCGTTTCTCCTCTTTTTGAGAACATTCCCCTTATTGCCTCAGCCAGTATCAGAATCCTTGGCGTTGACATATCAAGCGACGTTCAATTCCGTGGTCACTTGGAGGGAAAGGCCAAATTGGCCTCTAAAAAGCTTGGTGTGCTCTGTAGAGCGGGACAGTATTTCATGCCGGTCCACCGTTTGCAACTTTATAAGGCGCAAGTTCGGCCCCACATGGAATACTGTTCTCATCTCTGGGCAGGGGCACCCCAGTACCGACTCCTTCCATTTGACCGCATCCAACGACGAGCGGCTTGAATTGTCGGCGACCAAGCTCTCTCTGATCGGCTTGATCCTTTGGCCTTGCGAAGAGATGTTGCTTCTCTTTGCATTTTTTACAAAATTTTCCACGGGGAATATTCTGATGAACTGTTCGGATTGATCCCAGCTGCTGAGTTTCACCATCGTACATCGCGACAGAATTCGAAGTTCCATCGATACCACCTAGATGGTTGGCATTCCACCACAGTGCGTTTTAATCGAAGTTTTCTGCCACGCACTTCGATTTTGTGGAATCAGCTGTCGCCAGCAGTATTTCCGAACAGTTACGACATAGGGACCTTAACTATGGAGTTAAGTGGGTATAGTATGAACCTTTGATACATAGTACTTATTTTTACTTCTCTCAAGTAGCTGACAACAATACTCGAAAAGCTGTACATTCCATAAAATCCAAAACAATCGGCCACGATGAAGTGACCTGTGATACTTTTCATACTTGACATAATTACTCCAGTTCTTACAATAATCACCAACTTCTCACTGTTCATTGGCGTTTTCCCAAGTAATAGCTAAAATCCATCAAATCCATGTTTTCCTTCCCTTTTCAGACCTATCTCTATACTGCCGTTTCTTGCCAAAGCTCTTGAGTCAATAGTACAAAAACAACGCACTTCTTTCATTTCAGTATGCAACTTTTAGCACGTTTCAGTCTGGTTTCCGCTACCACAAGTTTACTTTAAGTTACTGAAAATCTTATAGAGATTTAGATCATTATATAAATATAATCTAGTTCTGCCTATATCGCCCTGAAACACTCTGTTTTACCTAAGGTTAGCTGCTAGAGAATGCCCTATAGCATTAAGCTCACCTTTTGTAAAATTTTTTGATGCAATAAATAATAAATAAAAAAAAAACATTTACTTTTTTTGAGGTCTATATTCATAATTGCACTGTAATGTTAGAGAAATAAAATGTATATAATATACTTAGCATCGTAAGGGAAGTCCTATAGCATCCCATATCTTGTCAAGAAAAGTTTTGCTTTGGACGCCATCCAAGTCGTTGTTAAGGAATTTATGTTAAGCTTGCTAAATTCATGCCTTCATAGCTGTACAATAATTTCTTGGAATGTATGAAAATGTAATCACTGCATTAAGGCAGTTAGTTTTTTTTTCTTATTAAAATAATAATATGTTAGTTATCTCAAATAACTGCTATTTCAAATATTATTTTTCACCTTAAGTGTTAAATTATATTTGGAGTTGCGCGTTAAAGTAAACAAGATTGCAGTGATTGCTTTGCACAAAATAGGTATGGAGCCATCAGACATTTTTAAGCGCTTCAAAAGCTTGGCATTAGCCGTATCTTTGTATAGCGCACAATCGACAGGTACACTTACAATTCCTCTGTCGAAGACCATAAAAGATTGGGACGATCCCATGCTATTAGGACCAGAAATGCTGTGAACGCTGTCATAGCCGGAATTCGACGAAACCTATTAGGAAACAAAAAAAAACTTTGATTGAAATGAAGATTGCGGCTAGGGTACTCTGTGGTGCTTATCGACGATTCACATGACATGTCCTAAATCAGTGCCTGCAGCTTAAAAATGGATCGAACTGTCCTGCTGTCCCGATACACTGGTGGAAGACACAGATATGTGCTATTTACCGATGAAAAACTAAACCAACAAATTTTGCAAAAAAGATATGCCTTTTTATTTGAAATAGAACTTTTAATAATATTAGGTACATGTTTGACAATTCTTCACTAAATAATTATAAATTGCTTTAAATTACAACAGGAGGTTATTTCATCAGATCGATTGGCGCAGTAGCTGAACAAATTACGGGTTCGATTCCGGCATTAAACTAATACTTATATAACATAATTGAGAACACTAAGATTGAGACTCTAAATATTTTGTTCAAGTCTGAATTTTGGTGCATGTGCAACTTAAGTCTGGAAACGTTCTCCCGATGTAATAGAAATCCTGGAGTAGAGATATTTTTCTTCATCGTCATCATCAGTCTTTAACGGGCCACAGCTGGACAAAGAAGTCCCAAAAAAGGAAGATTTGCTGTGTAATCACTTGGCCGGCGAAGTGGCGATCGCAGTAAAAAACGCAGTATCGTAGACGCTGTTGCCTGACACTGCTCTAAATATTTTCGGGCGGGCATTCTACGAGATGTCTTATTTCATCAACTGTCGGCACTTTCAGAATTTTCAGCTGCCTTTCAGTGTTTTGAGTCAAAGAGATGGAACACTTCGTTGGAATAGGGCGATTATGTATTTTATTGAATAATATTAACTGTTTCAGGAAAAAAATTAGTGATTACATTTTCCGATTTAGGAGGATTATTTGCGGCGTTCATTGTCGAAGCGCTTTTCCATTTTAATGGAATTATAGAGGAGATGTGTAAATAAGGTAATGAGATAGATTTAAAACCTTTTTATTTGATATATTCAAATAAAATGTTTAAATAAATAACAATTGAACGTGGTCTCCCTCAAAATAATTCCCTTGAGTAGCAACACAGCGTTGGAGAAGGCTCGTCGATGCCAATGTTATAGAAATCCTGGGAACGAGATTCGATGAATTATTTACATGTGTTTTCATCGCCTCATCGGAATGGAAATTTTTCTCTTCTAAAAAGTTATTCAATCGCCAAAAAAAATTTAATTAGAACGAGCCAGTTCCGGTGAGTACGGTAAATAGCGTAGAAATAATAATTTTTGGTGTTGTGGAGAATTAGTGGACAAGAGTAATTGAGACGTTTAGGTAGTTTGATAGCGTGCTATCCATCGTCGTTCATTGTCATTAGTCGTCAATCCCCGTTGTAACCTGCAGTATATTGTACCTCTGCAGAAATTACTGTGGTCAGATCTTTAGAAGCTATAAGAAGTCAACTGGGTTGTAGCGACTAAATTTATTTATAGACCTCTAGCTACCCCAGTATTGTGTATACAATGAATGTTTTAACTGTGTTGATGTTACTGCTTTTTGTAAATACACAAAATAATTAAGCAGATGGATGTGTTATCGTTAGCACTAAATAAACGCGAATGCACTCCTATTTTTTAAAGTAATATTCATAATAACTAATTCGCCTATTTTTCCAATTTGAAACGATAAAAACTCAAACGAATAAGCTTCTTTTTAAGAGATACACAAAAAGTTAATTAGCATTTTATTAATATCAAAGATTTAATAAGAAAATATTTATCAAGGAGTACCAGTGTTATATGGATATAAATAGAGAAGTAATTCCTAAATCAACTTCCATTAGGTGTACAAAAAGGTTCTCTCTTGTCTAAACTTACTAACACTTTCCATGTTTCTATACCTTTGGGAAATTTAAAGATAAATGTTGTGAAGTTAATATGAACAGCATATTCAAGTAATACACAAATTCGCATAGACCAGATTTTTTTCCCGGATCATACTCCATTTAATAACAGTGTAGGAATACACACTGTTATTAAATGGAGATGTTCGGATTTTAAAAAAGGGCTTAATATCGTCATAGGTACTAGCAAATAGCTCATATCAATGTAATGTGTACAAACATGTGTATAAACACTTCAACTCTCTCTCTCTCGAGTCTCTCCTATAGGTAGGATTTTCCATAGTCGCCATACCTAGAAAGAGTATAACATACACTTCGCATCTCACATGCTGCTGCTTTACAGCACCGGTCTCCATATTTTCGGCATTTCTCGAGCATTTTCCTTGGTCGACTTTTACGACACGTACTGAATAAGAATGTATAATCATTTATTAACCCTACATCCATTCAGCAACATTATGAAACTAAAATAATCTTAAATACAACGAGGATTCAATTGCATTAATCACCAAGCATTAAAACAAAACCAAAGATATCAAACACAGACACGCTACTATTCATACAGAGTTAATAATTTTAGGTCTCTTATTTGAGAGTACCGGATTGTGAGCAATGGACAACCAGACATTGTTGGTACATTAAAATCAACTACATAGATTATTAGCATATCAAAGTAGCTAAAATTCGGTTTTTAAGGTTCATTCCATTATTCTAATAAAAAAAATTGTAAGTGTCCACAGTTGAGCAGCTTTCCGCATCTTTCGATAAGCTAATGCTTTATAGTAATTGCTTTCCTATCTCCTTGGCCTTCGGGTGTTGGTTCGTTAGTTATTTATAAGCGCTCACGTTGCAATAGCCACTTACCATCAGGTGGACGGTTGGTTTGTTTGTTATATTAGCCATTCGAATAGCAGTAAAAACCGCCGCTTGTCACTACCTACAACTTAATGAAAAACTACAAACCATCGAAGAATTGGCCATATCATGATATGGCCAACTAATACTGGTCATATCGTTTAATCCTCAAAGTTTGTTGATTTATTCATCTACGTTTGGCTATACCAATTGTATTTGTATGTTGAGGGCGCTCCTAAAAGATGTAATAAATATTCGGAATATATGAGAAAATTAATTAGCAATACCTCTTAAGTAGCATCATAAAATAATCACATCTTCACACAATCTCCAAGTATACTATGGTTTTATGACTCATAACAATAAAATTTCAATTACTTCAAAGTTATCACATGTGAAGAGTATTATTATAATATAATGAATTACATAGTTTACATTACTTTTTTAGGAATACTTATACGTTTTTTATTTTAACCAAGAATAAATGTATATATATATCTTTAGAATGAAAATAAAAAAAATATTCTTTAGCTTTCTTTCTTCTTATAGAAAATTTATTTAACATTTACCATTAACTATGGCCACAAACATAGATGTGTTTAGTTAGATTAAGGTTAAAAAAAAATTAAAGATTTTTTTGTTTTCGTTTGTAAAAGTGGAAAAGAAAATACCTTTACCTATCGACACGGATATGTTGTTTTTTTGATTACATATTTATTGTGTTATTCTTTTTGTAGTCTTGTGAGATTATCATTCTCCTAGTTAGAAAAATATCGATGAATAATTTTTTCATTATCTTCACACAACATACCATATTGTTTTGTAAAAACTCATTGGTGTCACCCAGGTGTTCAAAACTCACGCATGCATAAGTACAAACTGCCAGTTTCCATGTGTGTGTGTACCAGGGGCTTGGCCGCGAGCCAAATGCTACAGGAGCTTCTTTTTTTGGTTTGATGACCATTTGCTTTTAAAAACATATCTTTTATACACAATATATTTTTATAGATTTAGTTGTAACTGGATTCACCATGATATATATTTGTAAACTGCTGAATGAAGACAGTTCCATCGATGTACATTATGTAGGTACATATTAAATTATGTTTCTTTAGTTTTTAACCATTTTTTTTAAGATCAGTTGCGGATTCGAATTCCGCTTATTTTATGAGATGAAAGTAATGTTTGTAATGATAGGTTATGTAACATTACATATTATATAATATGATTATTTTTGTAGATATGGTAAATATATCTATCATATCTTCAAATAATTGTCCAGCAGTGGACTTAAAACAGATTGAAATGATGATATTAAAATTAACCACCATTCTTTCCCTTAGTCGCCTCTTACGGCGATGCCACACGGCACTGATACTTCTTCACTTGAATGTGTAACGCCGCCACGACTCCGGTCGAGTTGACGTCCTCATCGAAGCTTCAATTCGCCATCCTCGTCGTCGCTGGTATCGACATCGGATATGGCGCTTCTTGTAATTAGTGTACATTATCTCTAATAATTATGAATTTTAAATGAATGTAATCCAATTTAGTTTAATTATGTACCTTACAATCAAGCGAACGACCTGCTGTTCTTGTTATATTATATATTTATATAATGGACATATTATAAAGTATAGTTTATATTGATTGATCGATTTCTGAAATTATAATGTTATAAATTTTTAATTACATTAAAAGTTTTTACGATATACGACTGTGGAACAAACTTTTTGTACGCAATTTTTTATCACTTGTCACGCACTATGTAAACTACTCTATATAACCTAGAATACTTTGTAACCCCAAGCACTTTGTAAACACAGCGCGTTTACCAAAATTGGCTCAAAATTTTCATTTTGATTTTCATGACTATTTTCTGCTGAATTTTTAAACGATGAGTGTAGAAATATTAGACATGATGAGTGAGTATAAATACTAAAAAAATAGTTTTGTCCTCTACATTTAAAACCATAAAAAACCTCGTTTACCTGTAATAATTCGATCACGAAAAGAACTCTGATTTCGTGACGGATTTTCTGCCACCTGCGATAATTTGTTTTGTTATGAATACATTTTTGTAATTCTTGCGTATAATAAATACATACCAGAAATAAATACAAATACATAAAAGAAAATGAAAATTACTCGTTTTTTCTTATAATAAACTCATATATTCTCAATAATAACAGTTTTTCAAGTTTTCCTCGAAACAAATGGCCGTATAAAATAATATAATCATATTTTAAATTAATAATATTTATAACTATTTTAGTAGCTTATTTCCATAGATGTCAAGAAATGTATATCAAATGGTAATCGTTCCGATGCTGGACGTAAATATTTATTCAAAGAAATCTTAAATATAAAAGTAAATATAATAATTAGGCCCATGGATAGATTTCGTATGGAACAAAAATTTAAATATTGGATCATACTTTGAAATTATCCTATTATGTAGAAGCGACCATGAGTTTAGATTTCGACGTAAAATCGTAAAAGAATTTTCCGAGTCCAAAGCTACTGACTAATGATGACGAGCAGCATTACTAGCTCGAGGGACCGGTACTGCGCTCATTATCTCCTGTGTCCGGCGTAGTGAGTATGAGGAAACCGTCCCAGAAATGTATGGCGGTTTATTGGCGCTTTCATGTAGAGATCATAATATTATCCACTGTAAATATTTTATTTAATATAACTTGATATAAATTATTTAGATATTAACATCTGAAAATGTTCCACGGGAAACCATGCATGCGTTACGGAAACTATTTTAAATAGTAGTTAATGCATGTTCCGTTCCGTTCATGCTTTTGATATAAAACACATGATCTTCTTCACGTCTAATTTCATTTCCTTCAGCGAAATATTTATTATTTCGAGTGTCAACTTAAACTTTTAGATGCCACGATAATAAATTATGATGAATATTTGTTTTTGATTCATAATTTTCTTATAACTTATACTATTTTTATTTTTGTTCGTTCATGCATGTAAGTTTCCTTATCTTATATATTAATATGAACAGATGCCTTGAATAGGGTTTTGTTA
Organism: Bhutanitis thaidina; assembly: GCA_029286595.1. NCBI lineage: Eukaryota > Metazoa > Arthropoda > Insecta > Lepidoptera > Papilionidae > Bhutanitis > Bhutanitis thaidina. Next base: position 8,960,467 of record JAGSMS010000022.1, read on the forward strand.
ACATCATTCAAATCTTTTTTGCAAAGGAAATTGCAAAGCCCAGCTTGTAGTGTACGAGTATTTTCAGAGAGTAACCGTGTAGACTTAAGTGCACTCATTTGTGATTAAGCGTTACTCGTACAGAACGAACTACGTCTACTTTTTCCCTCTGAGAGATTTTCTTTAATGTTTTTTTAACCTTCTTATGCATTCCTAAGTATGAGTATATTTATTATCAGCCATATGGCAACAAATTGAGGAGATCCTAATGTTGTAATGGCGGCAAAAGATAATATAAAATATTAAAATTATGATATAATAACAGTATAGCACTATGATAACATTATAATTACTTTTTTAACTACTACTATTTCGTAACATGATTTTCTAAATGGTAATGGGACTTTGCACAGTATGTAGTAGTAGAAGTATATAGTAAGAAGTATATAGTAACTGACTTGCCAACTAATAGCCAAATATGATTGGGTCAACGAAGGATTTTTTACGTACAAATATAAGACCAAGCTCGCTGATTTCGGTAAGTATTGAAGCGACGACGTGAACATTTAATACCTCCTCTTTCTTTAAAGTATCTTTAAAAACAGTTCCAACAATATAATAGTTGATAAGTCAAACAGCAACAAAACACAACGAGTGTGCAACAAACACTCGCTTGTATAAATCAAAATTGCTATAAACAAGATTCATGTTGTCATCCTTATGATTTTAAGTTTTAAAGGGTGAAAATGTGATTCATTTTTAATAAGTAATTCAAATTCAGAACCCTTTGTTAAATTTTATCCACACAAACTACTTAATAGTAATAACCTCTTCTATTAGAATAATATTTATTATTACTATCATTTATATTTTGCGCAAACACATTTCTTTTTTTGAATAATCGCCTGGCCAATATTTTTGGTACCAAAGTGGCTTTTAATTATTAATTGAATTAAAGTAATGACTTGTGCTTTGGAGCTTAAATACGAGCACTTACACTCTTTAATCTAAGAGACAGTGCATTGATGTCTTTTTTTTAAATCTGTGTATTCAGAGAAATCAGAAAGTGCTTAATCAAATCACAGATTTTTTTTATTGTCACAATAAATGGTAGTTATATTTTGCACAATGAATACAGTTTCTGTTTCAGATGCCACCACAGCAAAATACCAAATTATGACATTTAATTATGGAAATAGGTAAAAAAAAAACTATTCTAGTGGTTTCGATATCAGTCAGACTTTTAATTTTTCTTATAGCATATGCTGCAGCGCTCAACCTACTAGTTTTTCATTGAAGCTTAGCATCATGAGTTATTCCAAGAAAAACAGTGGTATCCACAAGGCCCTACTTTTCCCCATTTATAAGTAAATTCGTACAGTATAACATTAGGTGTGGATAATTTTACACATTTGATTCATTGCCATTTAAAAATAAAATAATTAGCGTTGTACCAATGAAATATATTTGAAATAGCAAGTTTCACCTTGTCGTGTATAATAAGTCGTCGCTTGATTTTAAAAAATAATTAAGTATCATCAACAAATTATTCTATATCATGTTTATCCCCATCTAAGTAAGGTAAGTCATTTCAGTAATAAGAAAAAGAAATGGGCCCAGAATCAAACCCTGTGGAAAGCCTATTGATACCGTTGATCCGGAGGAATTCGGACCTATAATTACACTATACCTACATTTAAATACCTACCTATACCTACATTTAAATCCTAATACTCAAACACGTGATAATAAATAACTCAGGAAAAGCAAGTCCATATGCAAATAGTATTCTTCATCACTAGCCCTTTTCACTACTGAATATAGGCCTTACCAAGAAAAATCCAGCAATATCCGGAGTACATTACTTTAAAAGTTTGGCTCCTTCTTTCGACGAGGGGAAGCGGATTGGTGAGCGCAGTGCTGGTACCTTCGTATTAGTGACGCTGGTCCTATCCTATGGGATATGGGTTTGGAAAATAAGGCTGGATTTTCCATTTTTCCTTCACCGCCGAGTATGTGGTAAATTCAGCACTTCAAATTTATTTTACAATTTTAGTGATGCCGGCACCGGCTATCCTGGTCACTCGTGTATTATAAAATTATAACGTGCATGTTTTATTTCAAAAGAATATAGCCAAACTAAATATATTTTTAAGAAATATTTACGGTAAATATTTAGTTGCATATGGCCGACTAATAGTTGTTGTACATTTGTCGAGCGGGTGCAATTAATTGTCCGAGTAACTACTCGTAAAATGTCGACGTATTTTGAATATAATAATAAATATACTACTAATTTAAAGTGGAACAAATGATGTTTTGTACTTACATAATTTTTTTTTATTTCCATATGATATAGTATCGGCCTAAGAATCTGCCACTCCGTTTATTCCCGTGAGTGTCGAGTGAGGTGACGAGAAGTTCCTTTACTATTTACAGGCTATTAAGGTAAGGTAAGGTAAAAAACATTGCCGATCTCAAAAATTATCTTTAATATTTGTTATATTGAATTATTAACAATGAAAATAATTTTAAGTTCTTTTGAGGAATTTAGGAATATTGTAGATCCAACTGCAAGGAATATTTAAATGTTGCAACTTTATCCTCATTTTAGGCATTACTTTATACTTTTAATTCCGAAATTGACCAGTACGGGATTCTACTATTACTGGAGCCATATTACGCTATACCATAAACAATTTCACAAAAATTCCAGATTGTGTGACATCGTTACCTTATAATATCGGTATCGTTTTTCCAAGACCTGATTATCAATACCATAGATTTCCTGAGAAATAACATCACTAAACTCCTGGCTCCTGGACCCATTTCAATAAAATTAGAGTAAGCTTTACACTTTTCCAAATCTTAGGGCTCATATTTTAAAACCCCGATAATTTATTGGATATACATATATACGCAAAAAATTATTTGGCTATTTTACAATTCGAATAGATCGAATAATAATTCAGTCAAGGAAAAATACCGGGATCGATCTATACGGGATTTTTATAACTACTGAACCAATTGCATTGATGTATTATACGAAAGTTTATTACTCAAATTAAAAACTCGAATACTTTTAATCCCTGTTGAAAACCGGGAGTTATCAGATCAGGACGTATGCGCAAAAAGTAACGAAGCGATGGTGTTATGGATTTCATAATTCGTAGGTTACATACTGGCTATACACTTAATTAAGGTAAAATACAGGGATAAACCAGAATCCATACACTAAAACCACAGAAATATTTCAATGTCACATTTACTGTTCAAAAAACTATGATATAACGTGTCTTTTTAATACGAAACAACATGTATTGTCTTTATTATATTTACTATATCTACACTAATACATAAATATTCTTTGTATGCATGTCGTATATTTGTATGAATTTTAGTTCAAGGCTTTTCACGAACTTTGATGGAACTTTTTTAAAATATCCCTTCTGAATGTTTATTCTTCTTAGTATAACAAATGTGAAAGTTTGTATGTTTGTCGTTAAATCACTTTTAAAGAACAACGGATATGAACAACAATTGGCTCATGTAGATTATGCCATGGAATAGGATGTAGGATACTAATAACTTAATTAATAGTTTTTTGGGAACAAAATTTGTGCCGAAGCCGAGGACAGCCGCTAGTTGAAGATAAAAATCAGAAGCAAAGCACTTTTAATAACAAAAGTTTATAGTTTGAATGATATAAATTGAAAGAGTGAATAAACGCTACTACCTTACGCAAGTGACACAAGCTATTCCCGAAATCAACTTTGGTAAACCAGAAACCCAAGGCAAAGCAATTTAATTTAACGGTAGGGATGGTCCAGGCTTTTAACTTATTCAACTGTGAATCTGAAAGTATTTTATCTGTGTGGGATTCTCTTTTTGAATTTAAATTACAATTTTTTTTCTCTTTTTATTAAGAAACGTTACCTACCTGTACATTATATTTTAAATATTTATACCTATACGTAAGAGGAAATTCTCCTGTTATGTGGAGGCAGTTTACATACACAAATTGTACATGGACAAATTTGTTGTTCATACAAATACTAGTCCAGTGTGGGAATCGAATCTGCGACTGCAGCGCCGCAGCTAAACGCTTAGCGACTATGCCATCGAGCCGTCTGTATTTGTTTGATGTTTACACCTTCAAATACATATAAGTATTATACTAGCTACCCTTTAAGCAATATAAAATATTTTTTCGTTCTGTCAAATCGCTGTTCCATCGAAGTCACTTGATTATATATTATATTTCTTTGTACTTTTATGTCCTTATTTTATTTTGTGATTATATTGCCGAGCAAGTTGAGTTTTCGCTCTAAAAAACTTAGTCTATTTTTTTTTACATTCCATTTATTGTTTTGTTATTGGTTAAAAATCCCGTCTGGTTATGGCATAAGAGCATAAACCATAAAACGTTACATTTATGACACATACGAGAGGCGAAGTGATTATGCCAGATTGTTTCACTACCTACTTGTGGACTTCTGATGACAGCCTTATTTTTATACAGTTTGGGCCGATGTCCTGGAAGAATGTTGCAAAGGATTTAAATAGGCTGGTGAAGAATAGAGTGACGAAAATTTATATTATAGGATACGCTTCCTCTCGTATAGTAATATTAGACACGTATGTCTTACGAAAACTAGAATTTTAAATAATGTACCTACTTCGATGAAGAATGATTATACATATATTGCATGTTTAAATAGACATAGTCGTTACAAATATACTAAAATTTATATTAATTATACAATTATACGTTCTTTCTAACATACAATTTTATAATTGTCTTACATTATCTTGTTTTAGAGGCGTGATTAACCAGGAGTATTTTCACTTTCCAGGAACAATAAAATTGTTAATTGTAATGTTATGTGCTGAGCGCTCGGTTGTGAAGAAAACCATCGTACTCAAATCAGAGAAATAATAAGTAAATATTTCGAAGACATATCAAACCGGACTGGCATGTTGGAGCCTGACCGGCTCTTAATCCGTCTCAAATATTAATTGCATTGTCACCCCTAATAACTCCATTATCTTCACTCGCCTTAAAAAAAAGTGCAACTGCTATGCACAACAAAGCTGCACGCGTCACACACTCTATTACAAACACAAAACGATTTTAGAAATAGTGTTGCTGATGCTGCACAAACAGAAATTTCATCTTATTACCATTTCTGTTACGTAAATGTAAACACCCTTCGGTGAGTTGCGTCCTAACTTACAAGACGAATTTCCAACTTGTTTACGGACGATATTATGTCGCCCGACTAAAGTAAGCAGCTAACAGAGTTATAAAGTCCCCGAGAGCAGGCAACGTAAACAAAAAGGTAATTTGTCAAGTAAAGCTTTAACGTTTGCTTGACACAAATAGAAGTAGCTCGCAATTCAGTAACATAATGTGCATGTTACTTAAGATTGTTGTAAATGCATTAATTGTATACATTAGTTCTAAATAAACAGCGTACCAAGTTAAAAGATGGTATTGTTATTATACCAAATGTATTTCTTCTTTTTTTTTAGTCTATTGCAGGACATACGCCATTCCATGGACGCTCCAACAAAAGCTGGCATGCCATACATGTAAGATCTGCCCTTATTCACCACGCTGTGCTGGCGGGTTGGTGTGCGTAGTTCCAATACACTTGCGCTTATGATGCTGCTTACTTTCACTATATACGTGTATGGGTCGTGGGTTTAGCTTAGTCGGATCAATATATGTGTATGTTTATTCCCTTACATGTCACAACTTGAAACAATCGAAATTCTGTTGCTCTGAGTCATATCAGGACGAGAGACACTAGAAGAGCTAAGTGTTAAGTATAGTGTATGGTGTGTGTACAATTCTGCCACACCTTTTGAAGTATGTCGTGTAACGTGTACCGAGTGCTCGATAAAGTGTACCAAAACAATTCGAAAATGCCGTCGTGTGATATAAAATATTGCACTAACTATACAAGCAAAAGTTCTAAAAATCGAGAAATCACACTTGATTCGTGAAATACTCACATTTCCAAGAAGAGAAGAATTATCTACTATTTTAAACAAATCGAAAATGTCATTAACGTTGATATCTATCTCTATCACACTTGTCCATTGGGGATTTTTTGTTGCACCTGACATGTTCTGTCGCAATATTTTACAGTTGTCATGTATAAATAAAAAGGCGTATAATAATATTATCTATAATAATTTTAATAACGATAACTTCGTCTTTTCAACTCTAAAGTATAATTTTTTAAGACTATGTATCTTCTGTACAATTTAACATTATTAATAAAGATTAATAATAAATAGATCGTCACACTACGGATCAATCAAGTTTCTGCGATTTCATACAAAGATTGATTTTTCCCATAACGTAAAGTTACGTTTGTTTGAAAACGCTGAGCTTGTCATATAGATAATATGATTAGCCCTTACTCCAGAAAGCAATGTTTTAGTCAGGGTTGTCACTATTATAACACCACTAATGCATCCAAGGGTCTGATCGGGTGGAAATCGTATAATATACCTAGAAACCCAGAATTGTAATTAATATATTTATTAATGTAAGTCCATTTTACACATTATATTTTAACGACTCATAGTCGAATATTTTTAACGTCTCTAATAATAGTGTTAATATTAATATTTTTAGAAATCAGTGCTCGCATCTCATGCATTGATAATTTTCCCATACTCACTACGCTGTGTAGGCAGATTGGTCAGCATAGTGCCATTTCTTTCGCACTAGTCTGTGGGGATTGCCGTACCACTAGCCGTGGTAGTCTAGTGGTGGGTTCGATCCCCGGTGCCGGCACCATTAAAATTGTTAATAGCAATTTTAAGTGCTGTATTTATCACGTGCTCGGTGGTGAAGGAAGACATCGTAAGGAAACCAGCATGTCTGAGAAATAATAAAAAATATAATTTCGCGGATATGTGAAGCCCAGCAACTCGCACTGGAACACCCTGGGGGCGGGCCCTTCCGGGCTCAAAAAACTCTCTCAGATATTTGAGGAAGAGGCCTTTGTCTAGCAGTGGGCACTTACAGGCTGCTACTTTACTAGTTTACTGTGGGTTTTAAATATCATTATTATAATGCTGCATCCAATAAAAAATTATCGATTCGTTGGTTTGATAAGCAATGTTGTTTTGGTCTTTGCAATCGACGCTAGTTGTCTTGTTACAAGTGATCATCATTAGTGCTGTCAACACTGCCAGTCTAACGCGGCATACACGATTTCTCCATACATATCGTTAAATACTAAAACAATCACTAATATGCACGTTGATTGAATTAACCGAAGAAGACCCGCTTCGCGCATTGGATCTTATTTAATTATGCAATAAAGATCAGAGCAGTTCTCTTTTTTTAAACAAACATTTTCCGCTACTGTAGGTGCATTTGTCATGGAGGTAGTTTACATATACAAATTGTACCAAATTTGTATAAATACGTGAACAAACAGCCGGAACAATTATTGGTAGCCCATATAAAACGCAGAGCCGCGGCCAAACTCTTAGCCACTTTTCCACCGAGCCGACGCTGACTTTGTATTTAAATCTTGGTTTTAGTCTGTGCGACAGTAATATAACATAGTTATCATTATTTTTTTTACAATTACATTGATCATACCCAAAAAAAGTTTGAAGTTAGAACTTGAAAGGAGTATCGACCCCAATACAATCAGAACTATCATATTATTTTTTATAATCTGTCCCAACCCTTACTTAATGAGAAAGTCGCTTCACCTCAGGCATTACGTAATAAACGAGGTCGCGGCGCGTCAGATCACTGTCGCCTGTCGATTACCATGGGAAAACGATTTCGAGTGATGCGGTCCAAGATGAAAGCTAAAGCGATAGTATTTACAAAAATAAGCAAAGTCTATTTAGTTCTTAGGAGCAGTATAGGAAATTTCAGTAACGGTGATTATACATGTTTACGTAATGTCGAACCACTGAACTGAGCCATGCAATCGCCTTTAATTGCTTAAATAATTTATTACAGTGTATCTTCTAGTCGTAATATTACCCGCATAAGAGTCCCGTAACTGAAACATATTATGAAAATTTAATCAAAGTCAAGTATCTCTTACCTGCTAAATGCTGGTTACTTGGACGATAAAGTCGACGATGCTTTTAGAATCTTTCCTTTGGTTATCCGATAGCAGCTTTCAACGACAAATTCCATCCTCTATAATCCAACACAATTTTAATGTATTATTTTAAATCTTCCGTTAGTCTTATAATGCGATCAGTTTGTTGATCTGAATTTCAGATGAAAGTAAAAATAAAACTGTATTAACTTTACTCGGAATAGCCCAGGAGTCAAGGGCGGCCGAAAGATGATGCTATTTGAATGATGAATACTTGTGGCATCTATATAAACAGTTATCTGGTATATTACTAACTTTTAATTTTTTGTTTAGGCTAAGGTTTGAGTCTTGAGTAGAAAGTGACTGTAGTAGAACAAACTGGTTGTGCGGTTAATCCTATCCTTATACAAGCAAAATTATCCGGTACAACCAAAAATATTATTCATACTGAGGTCAAACTTGCGACAACAGCGCGTGGCTACAGTCAATGATACATTGAGCTATCACCCTCTTTCTTATGCGGCCTGCTACCAGCACTTTAGCAGTATTCTATCACGAAGGCAAAATTTCTATCACGTGAGACGTTCCATGTGGATGAGAGAGTAATGTGCATAACAACACACGCTCCCGTAACTTAATAACGGGCAATAGTAACGCCCTTGCGGTTAAAGATGTCATCAACGCATGCGATGCAGTCCTTGCCGGGCAGCTAGCGCACAACTCGACCCAATAGCCATAAAAGAGGAAGAGTCGCTTTATTTTTGATGATTATTATTAATTAAGCGAGTGACGCTATTTTGTCTTTTCCTGAAGTCATAAATAGTACGCATGCTTTGGCAAAAGTACTGCTTCAGTTGATGCGACGGATCTTTGTAGATTTGTTATATTGACCTTGGCTGTGTAAAGTTGATGGTCTAGGAAAATAAAATACGTGCGATCGGTCCAAGGTCGATGTATTAAGAGAACATAGACAATCCACAGGCAAACAAACACAATTTAAAAACATTTTGATTTGAGTTTATGCAGACTTTAAAGTACCTGCATTGTCACAATAGACTTCAGTAAGACGATTTCTGCGAGTAATGAAACGCTTAAAACTAGCCAGAAATATTTCATATTTCTGTAGAAAGGTCTAAAACAAGCTCTGAATGAATCGCCTTAGTGACAAACAAACAGGCAATATAATTTTTGTAAGTCATACGGCGCGGTCAAACTATTATGGATGCATCTGCTTTTGATTATGTTACATACAGTTTTAGGCATTGTTACCAATTCATTAGAAATTTATTGATTTTTTCGTTTCTGTAACAAGGTTAGGAAACAGAATCCCAATATTATTATTTTTTTGTTTATAATATGGCCATTCTGTATTATATCTAATCTATATTTGGCAATCCAATACCACAACTTTTGCATGATAACTTTGACTTGTATGAAAACTGGTCCAGCATTACCCGAAAGGACATAAAACTGACTGATAAAACTTAAAATTTATCTTATGGCTATGATATGATTTATATTTAAAATAACTATCATATATAGATAGTTATCATAACTAACAAAAAGTATAACCGTTTGAAAGCAATTGAGCAAATCATTTCGTATTTCAATAATATTACGTATGCTATTGCTACTATCTGTATGCAAAATATCATCAATATTTATTATATTGAATTTAAAAGGACCGAGGATGCTTTGGAATAATGATTCTGAATTTGTATTGCAAATTCCTTTATACAAGCTTGGCTCTACCACATAAACGTGCTGCCACCGTAGAGCCAAGCGGCGACTTTTGCTGCTGCTCGAATGGGCCGGCTCGACCGGGCCTCAAAGAATACCGGCGTGAAGTAGAGATGCAGAGTTTTAAATTCTCGTTGTTAATCTGAGCAACTGTAGCTTATAGCAATAGGAGCCTATTTAATGCCTCTTCGAAATGTTACATATGGTGGAGGCTACTCCTTCTCTTTGAGGGAATTAAAATAGAATACAATAAATTACTATTTATTGGATTCTTTATTCTAATTATAGAACACTCTGTAATTGAAGCTACTCTGTGCCCTGTATACACACTATACACTTGAATTATATTGAGTATAAGATGCAATAACACTATCTGTTTGCTATCTGTTACATATTAACTATTAGAGGCACGCGGACAAGGACAAGTAAACAAACGGGTTAGGCAGTTAGATGCACACTGATTTATTCTCACATCGACAGTAGACATAGAGATTCAAAACATTCCCTCCACCTCCTAGCTAGAAAAAGAAACTACTTTAACCAAACTTAACTATAAAAAAACCATTTTAAAGAATGGATTTTGTTGGTTTGACTCATTATCACTCATTCACTCATTGAGACGCGAATGAGGGACTATTGTTAGTCACTATCACGAGGTATATTCCTTTATCCTTTCCGAGGTATTCGTTATCCGTGCCATAAAATCATATAGCTTAGTTATAACTGCCTCCGTCCCAAATAAATTTGTCCGTTTGCTGCATGGCCGAATAGGATGTTGACTTTTCTGAGAACTCGACACGTTGTGAAGTGTTTGTCGAGTAACCTGAGAATTTCTTCGTAGGCTGTCTTTAAAATTTTCAGCAGTAGGCCATTAGCAAGCTTTTAATTTGATTCACTGAACGCGCTCAGTAGTATTACCCTTCGCTTGACCTTGACCATATCCTTCTTGTTGGTAACGTCGTTCGCAATGAATCATTGGCTTAAACGCGATTTATACCTATTCCACTCTTGTGAAATATGGACAAATGATGACAAAAACCCGAAAGATACTGCCAAAGACATTAATTAACGTACAGGCAGTTCCGGTCATCGCCACTGTTACGTAGTTAACTATGAGAGGGTTGTGGACATGCACAAGTAAACAAAGGGTTGTTAGATGCACACTGATTTATTGTTACATCGGCAGCGGCGGTATACAATAGATATTCATTCATAACACCTTTACGGTTAATGTTGCTATAGGCTTCCTTGTCTTTGCTTATTTTGAACGCTAAGGTACGACTTTCTAGAAACCTTTAAGAAATAAATGTGCGTAAATTTGTGACATTTCGTTTACCCATGCTGGTCAATTCTAATGAACTAATAATTTTATATTTATTATCATAGCGTATTTTAACAATTAGTAATGCTTCTCTTTAACTTGAACTTTCTACTGGCAGGTTTCTATAAGATCTATCGTCTCTTCTGAAAGAAAATAACGGAGATAAAAATATTTATGAACATCTTCAATTTCACTATCGAGCTCTTTAAGTGCAATAAATAATTATATAAGTGTATAAAAATATACATATTAACCATCAAAAGCAAAATTTTGAAATGGACAAGGCAAAATTGATAGGAGTTTTCCTAGACTTCTTCACAACTTTTTTATTCGAATTGTGTACAAATTGTACAGAATGTAATATTTTAAGTTCTTTACGACAAAACTTGTTTTAAAACAAAATTATAAAATGCAGTTGCACCGTCACTGATGGCGCGTTCCACAAATGCCGGAAACTAAGCCAGTGAAGTTTCGAGTAATATTTCCTAGCACGCGTCAAAGTCCCAGCGTCCACTAGAAGTCGTCTCCGCGACTTTCCACAATGAGTGATGAGATAGAATAGATTGTATAATCACTAATAAGCAAGCAAACTGGCGGCTACAAAATTTTCAATAATTATTCTTCAATTAAACTTGATGCATTATTAGGTATGGTATATCCATTTTTTCTTGTTTCAAATACACTTTTTCGATTTCCGAGCCATTGTTAATTTGACTCGTGGATATAATCCAAGATGAAATTGAACGATGAATGAACTTTTTAACATGTTTTTTGTTCTTAAAAATTCTTTATGAAAAATAACTGGAATTGCTAAAAAAAAACCCACTAAAGAACCATGTTAAGAATTGATGGTCTAGTCAAATTAAAATAAAAGACACACGATCGGTGCAAGCACGATATATTAAGAGAACACAATAGAAAAAAGTTTAGATTTTATACCAACGTTTCGATATTACAAACATTCTTCATTCATTTCTGTGGTTCAGGTATCGTAATTAGAGACCGTCCAATAAGGAAGTATGGAGGTGTTAGATGAGTAAGGTCTTTAGGTCATTAGATTTTTTCGTAATAACAATACGAAAATACTGAAAACCAAATTGTAAAGTTTTTAACAGAAAAACTAATGACTATAAGTTGGAACCTAATATTGGATGGCCCAATAGGCCAGTTGGTAGTGCAAGCATTAGCCAGGGGCAAACATTTGTATGATGACTACTAAATATAAATGTATTTGTAATTCTACCCAAGTCATTGATGGTTTATCTATGTAGTATTTAGTATAGTTTCAGTTTATGTACTTACTTTATATATGTATATCTATCTAATCACCATTCAGTAGGGAATTTCTAGTTTGGAACTGGATGACGAATCGAACTATTATAAACATTTTTGTAGGGATTGACATAAAAAAATTTCAAATATTGAAATAAAAATTTTTTGTACTCAAATGAGCAAAATGATTGTGTTTCCGCGAAGACTACACGCGGTGGGAACAGCTAATTATTGCGGAATTCCTGATGGTGTAGGCACAATACAAAAGATAGCTCAGGCGTCCGGTAGAGGGTGATTCAATATAATTACGAAGAACCAGCGGGTAATAGTGTATTCTAAGACCTCACCAGTATCACCTAGGAATCATCGAATGCGGTGAATTCACTTTATTTCACGTAATATATAGACAGCTGTTTTGGCGTGTCCAGTTAGAGCAGTCTGTTTTTAAATCCCATAACTAACATTCGCCAGGGCCTCCATTGAAAACAACGGTGGACAAAAGCAAAATTAGAGATCCCTGATATCCCATAGCAAGGCCATGTAGAATAAAAATTATTATAAAGTTAGCTAAAAAATATATTTAAGATAGTTAAAAACATAGTTTCCTCTTGTGAAATTTTGGAATAATTACATTTTTTAAATATTTTGAACCTCTCTGTAAAAAAGATAATGACTTCTATAACTTTTTGCTAAGTAAATACATATCACTTGTTTGTAATTATTTTTATATATTTTTTCTGTACTGTGTAGTTGAACTTAAGTATAACCTCTAAAAATATTTAGTATGAACGTTTTGGCGAATACCCGAATATATTTCTTTTATACGTATTTCCTTTGACTCTTAGTAAACTACCATACCTTTAGTACACTCTTAAACAAGTTGATGAGGCCGTTCTTTAAAACCTTACACATCTCTTGAAAATTTTCGTTTTTATTCAAGAAATGTAGAAATTAATGAAATGAAAATAATTTTGTATCTATGTTACGAATTCCGACCAGAAACCTAATTTCAAGTGCGTTGATGTAATGTTGTTCATCATGCATGAAATTATCTACTTGAGATGTTTGCGGTCTAAAGTTATACCTTCCCAAAATATTGCACCACTTTTTTCTAGAATGATTTGAATATTATTATTGTATTATATATGTTATTGTTTTGCAAAGAAATAATATAAAACATACATATAAACATGACATTATTTATATACGTTATGTATGTGGGATAATTTATTTATAGACTTTATCCAATATATACTGTATTAGATTCCCCTTTACTAAACTATATACAAATTTACTATGAATTTAAAAAGTGTAAAAAGAAAATCAAAAAGAAAATTCACTATGAAGCAATAAAGTAATATAGTCTTCAGATGATAGATCACGCCTATAACCAGTATTCCAGTAGGAAACTTTCATTGAAAGCAATATACAAAATCTACCCCAAGACGACTGGATTAATAAACAGATATTAGATGAAATTAGAAACTATGAATTTTTTTTTAACAAAATACTGGTAATATAGAAAGGAATAAAGAAATAAATAAGACAAAGGTGTTTGAAAGAGAGGAGAGGATGATGCAAGTATGTATCAAAACTAGGGGAGACAGTTTAGAGCAAGTGAATGAGTTTGTTTACTTGGGAACAATTTTTACGAGAGATGGAAGGTACGAATGTGACATTGAAAGGAGAGCGCTGGCAGGTAATATGGTGAATGGGGGATTGCATACATTTGAAATACACTTTGAATGAAATACACTTTATTGTACACCAATAGCAAAAATAGGAAAAAAAATAAATAAAAAGAAACATAAAATACACAAAGGTACAATTGGCGGCCTTATCGCTTAGAAGCGATCTCTACATTTCTGAACAGCCAGACGATATCTCACAAAGCCCGTTTGGCTGTGCATAGAGGGGTATTGGTATCAACACTAACATGTGGAAGCGAAAGCTGGGTATGGCAGAAGAGGCATGAAATCGAGATAAATGCAGTAGAAATGACAGCGTTAAGAAGTATGATTGATGTGAAGGTAACTGACAGGGTTCGAAATAATGTGATCAGAGAGCGTTGTGGCGTGAAAGACGATGTAGTGACACGAATTGAGAAAGGGATGTTGAGATGGTTTGGACATGTGGAGAGGATGAATGAAAGTAGGTTGGCGAAACAAATATATGAGCCGAGTGTAAATGATAGAGTCGGGAGAGGACCAAATCGGAGACGTTCTGAAAAAAGGCCAGGTCAAGAGTACTCTAAATCAACGAGCATGCATGCGAAGATTGATGAAAGTAAAAGACGTATGTCAGGATAATAGCTAGTGGAAGAAGATTGTCTCTGCCTACCCCGTTGGGAACAAGGCGTGAATATATATATACATACGACAAAAATGCCACAAAATGATTGGACCAAGGGAGTGAACACTTACAGGACGAAGTATGTAATGAGATAAGACATTCTACATAGACAATGTAAGTTTTGAACAATCAAATAATAAGTTGCTGATGGGGTGTTCGCCAATTCCACGTTTAGAAACAGAATTAAAGTATCTCTGATTCTTGATTTAGTCAGGTGCACTGATGTGCAAGCATGACCGAAAATTTAAGTAATTGTATCAGATTCATTTTCGGTCTGCGAAAGTACGACATGTGTCTCTTTACAGGTGTCTGTTTAACTGGCTGACTATCCGTCAGAGGCGCTATTCCAGAATTCTGCTGGTCTTTTTTCTATAATTTATTTTCATTATAATATCTTATTGTTTAATGTTAGATTAATCTTTATAAACTTGTAGGTGCAAAAATTAATATTTTTTTTTTGTGTATTTCTATATATTCTCGTCTTGTTCAGTTGTATACATAAATACGTTTAGATACAAATAATACCATAAAATAAAAAATATTTAATAAATAATATATGCAATAAAATAAAATAAAATAGATAATTAAATCCCAACCAGACGCAAGCCCCCGGCAGGGGAGACCAGACGGCCGATGGCTAGGGAGAAAGGGAAGAAACCAGCGGACAATGCGAGCGATATCGATTAGCACCGCCTTCTGCTTTTGAGCTCGGAGCGGTCCGTCACGGAGCCACGCTAATACGCCTCAGATGTTCCGAGAGGCTGACTGGGATTAATCCATTCGCAGAGACGACGATCGGAATAATTTCAGTCTACCCCACATGTCGGTTACCTCGTGAGCCAGGTCCAAATATTTTGTCTTCTTGTCTGTTTTGGCTTTCACGAGCTTCAGGTCATATGGAATGGTGATGTCGACCAAAAATATACTCGAGTGTACCCGGTCCATCAATACGATGTCAGGCTTGTTCGCATGAATCGTCCTGTTCATGATAATGGACCGGTCCTAATAGAGCATAGCGCGGTCATTTTCGAGCACGGCTTCCAGCGTGTATTTATAGTAAGGCAGTCTCCGATCCAAGACACCGTATTTCAGAGCGAGCTCCTATTGTAGAATCCTGGCTACTAGGTTATGTGCAGATACTCAGAATTAGAAAGCGCTGACCAACCGGAGATGACATGCCGAAGCGACTCCCTGGGACGGCAACAGGCTCGACAGATGTCGACGGTGCCATCCCTTAGGATGTGTCTCCGATACTTGTTCGTCTTAATAACCTGATCCTGTGTCACACAGACAAAACCCTCGGTTTCCCCAAAGAGATCACCGAAACGTAGCTAGTATAGGGAGGCGACGGTATCTACTAAAGGCTCATGTAGAGAATGTCGGGTCCTGCCGTTGCTCATTGGCCAAGGATAGAGGAGTAAGTCATTTATCACAATTAATGACGTCCGAATAGAATGACTCAACCGATCTCGCCAGGAAGTAACTACGGAGGATGCTCACTACACGATTGTGCATGACAAGAGCGCTTAAGAAGCCCCGCCCGCCTTGTTTCCGCGGAAGGTACAACCTCATCACCGACGATCTCGGATGTTGCATTCTGTCATAATGGTGCGGACTTTACGGCCCAGGGTTTTAAGGTCAGTTTGAGTCCATCTGAGTATACCAAAGGTATACATGAGCACCGGCATGACCCAGCCACTATTCGCCCGAACCTTATTCCCGCCCGACAAAAGGCTGTTTAACACTTTTTTCAGGGGTGCAAAAAACAATTCGCGAACCGATTGTTTCATGCCAGCCTCATCGATACCTGTGTTTTATGATATACCCAAGTATCGGTATGTTTCAGCCTCGGAAAGGGTCCTTATATTAATGGGTATAGATAAGTCCACGCCCATCGAATCATCGACCCTACCTCTTTCAACATGGAGAACCGCACACTTATCCGTTCCGAGCTCCATTCTCATTGAATCGCTAAAATCTCAAGTGATTTTCAGCAATTCCATCGGATGGGAGCGATTGGAGGTGAACTTGAGATCGATCCATGTAGAAAAGGTGAGTCACTTTTGTACCTCCCCTCCAAAGCTGAAATCTTCTCCCTGAGTTCTCCAGTAACGTGCTGAGAGGGTTCAAGGAGAGGCAGAACCATATCGAACTCAAACAATCACCCTGGAAAATACCCCTTCGTATCCTTATCTGATATTCCACAGCCGTCATCCACTCACCTAGATGATAAAGGATCTAGCTCCATTTCGCCATACATTGCCGAGGAAGTCTCTTACTGTACAGTCTACCTTGTATAGCTCGAGGACCCTCTTTAGCCACGTATGAGGCACCGAGTCGAATGCCTTTCTGTAGTCTATCCAGGCGGCAGAGAAGATCCGACGGTTGCGTTTAACCTCTTTGCCAATGACTGCCTCGATGAGGAGTGGTTCCTTGGTCCCGCGACCGCCGCTCCGACATCCACTCTGAGCGCGCGACATTACTTGATTTATATCAAGGCGTCGGGTGATTTTTACGCTCAGAATCGACGTCAGTGTCTTATATATGGTGGGTAGACACGCGAAGGCCGGTATTTACTCGGATCTGCGGTAACCTGATCCGTAGGAATCAAATGAGGGACCCCAGTGGTGAGGAAACCCCTTAAACCAGTAGTGATGTAGCCCGTCGAGTCCCGTACTTTTCCACTTCGGGGCTCTATGGACCGCTTCAGCTACGTCGTCTGGTGTAGTGACTGAATAAATGATTTGCATTCCCTCATACCGTCCTCCGTCGCTGTTCAGGCTACACTTCTATGGAATTCCTTGTCCAATGATATAAGGCAAGCATCCAGTAAGTGCTCTTTTAAAAGATTGGTTCATGAGCATTTTTTAAGGGCCCTAGATGTTACATTATATTGTTTACTTTTTTATCACTACTATCTAAAGTATGTATGTGTGTATGTATCCATGAATATATGTATTTAGGGATTTATGTACGCAAATTACTTTAAGCGTTTCACTAGTTAAATATTAATGTAATATATGTATGTAATACATATTAATCATTCTTTTTATTAAAAGCAAGTTATTATTTTGTTTGCAGAGAATGCCCAAAGGCATTAAATAGATCTATTGAGACAACTAAGGCAATCAGTGAGACTAGGGGTTTTTTATAATTTATCAAAATCGGCATGTAGGATTTTTCTCTTATATTTTCCTTAATCTTCTCTTCCTGTAAAATGTAAAACAACATTTTATATGATTTATTTATAAAACAACTTTTAGAAAATACTCTAGTTGCATTTTATGCAGAAGAATAATTTTATAAAATGTGTCAGTATCTTTTTATAATAAAAATACAATTTGCTAAAGTTGCTTTATCTTAAGAGTTATTTAAAATAGCTAAACAAGAAAAAGCAAAAATAAGCTTTTGTTTACGTTTTTAATCTCGAGTTTCATATAATTTGAAACTTAGCAGAGTGTAATTAGTAATAATTCATAGAAACGCCATCTGTCTTCTCCATTAAACTATCTTTGAGTACATACCGCCATCTCCCTGTAGCATGTAGATACTAAGTAAATACTTTCAAGCGTATTTTCATGCAACAAAACGTTTCGAAGAACGTCTGAATTTTCCAAGTGGCGTAAATCATTTTGGTACCTAGTTAACTAATTTGTCGTTAGATGGTACTTTACCTAAACAAAATTTGCCAAAAATTTCTCATTTGTTGTATAGAAATTGCCAAAATTATTATTTAATTGTTACATTCCATGAGTAGAAGAGTATTTCTAACATAGAAGATTTCGATCGATATGTTAATTTAAAACACAATCTTTTTGAAAATGCAGCATCAAGCAATGTAACCAAAATAATATTTTATACATATATATTTCTATAACATTAAAGAATATTACTTAATTCTTTTACAGAGTTATATATAATAATAAGCATATATGGATTTTATAAATTATCCATTTCAATAATACTTCTTTTCTTAAGTATATACAACAGGAATACAAGTATGTGGCTTATGAAATATAATATATACTCGTCTTTGTGCTGCATAAGAATCAAGATCAAAGCTCAACAAAAATCAATGCGGTTTGGCAATAATGCTCACAAGATAAGCCATAAAGCAAATTAAGCGCTTCAACCCATAGACAACATAATTTTTCGAGAATTCAGCATTAACTTTTCTTAACGATTAATTTGAATATTTTTTATATTACGTGTATATTTTAAGTTAAAATAGAAAATAATACTGAGCTTAAGTATTTTACAAAATTTACTATCGCATTGTGTGTTTTAAACGCATATTGGAAGTTTATTTTGTTACATGTATATAGATGTGTGGTATAATAATAACATACGCTTTTCATCAGATCAGTATATGAAGACCCTAGACAAAAATACAGTACAATAGGATTGTATTATAATTAGGTTAGAAGTTGGGCATGGCTTAAAGCCTCTTTTTGCTTCAAAATGTACAGCGTTACGTCGAGAAGTTGTGAACAGAGCGCCTTTGGATTAGTCGGTTTCAGTCGCAGGCCGCGCTGCCATCGCTCGCCGAGGCTGCATCGTCCTGTGTTGAAGTAATTGCAGAATGGAATTTCAGAAAAACGACTTTGGTATCGATATTTAGTGCTCAATTCTAACAAATAAGTCGGTAAGTTTCATTATTTAACGATACCTTGCTTTTTTTTAATTATGACGAATAATTTACTACACATATTGACATACTTTTTTATTTACGTAAACTGAAACGGTTGAGTTCGACATTGTAAGCAACTATAATAATTTCGAAGCTAGAAATAATATAATGTTTCAGAACGTTTTTTACTTTCTCGAATGAATTACCTAATTACAAAAACGAAAACAAGTCAACTTAGTTTAAGTCCACATGTTTACAATAAGGCCATTCATAAGACTTAGTAAATAATATTCGTTTTAGATATCGTACAATCCTTTGTTTACACCAATCAAAAAAATTATTTACACAACCTGATATAATCTATGTACGTATAATAAGAGACTTGTTATCATTTGTCATAAACAAATTTTATATTGTTGTCTCTTAATATTAATGAACTTAATATTTACTAATAAACATGTCAAAAATAGCATAATCACCATTTTTTTTATCGAACTTCTATATCATGTAAAATTTAAATGATAAGGCCTATGTGAAATAGATAAGCAAAAATTATAACTCCTACGCCGTTCCATCCAAATACTAAAATTTACTAATATTAATTTATTTTATAGTGTTGACTAGTTAAACTTTTTAAAAAGTACAGGTAACCAGATGTGGTACGTGCGAGTGGGATTTATAAAGTATGGAGTAAAGTTTTACTAACTGTCGAAAAATCTGTTGTCTGTTGTTTTCGTCGCTTTCGAATAAGACTGTAACAGACTGATGAGGAAAGAACTGTGGTCATCCATATCCGTGTATAGGACGATTAGCAGCCTAATGCGTACACTAATTAGTTTAGCGTAGGAAAAGATCATGAACGTATGTCAAACGTCACCGTTCAATCGACTTAAACAAAGGAAAAATTGTTTGCATGATTTCAAAGATATGTGGTTCATTTAAATTAAATTTTACATAAGAAAATAAAGGTTATACTTTTCAGAGAAAGAGAAAATAACTTAGCAGCCTATAAATAGTCTACTACAGGACATCGGCCTCTCTCATAAGGAGTAGTTGCCATAATTGCCACGCTCGGCAAACAAATCAGAGGTTGCAGTACCAGACACCTTGCACCATAGACGCTGCTGCCCCTCATCGGTCAGCTTAATTTGGTCTGGTATATTTCGAGATGGTTATCTCGATATCTGTCGGTATCCATTACGATTTTCAAGGCTTTTCCCTTAGTCGCTTTTTACGACACTCACGAGAAGAAAAGGGGTGGCAGATTCTCACGTCGATACCACGCGCCAATAGAAGAAGAAAATAAAGAAACGTCGGTAAAACAAAAGAGTGAAAGTAAGTATTGAGTTTTTTGAAAGGTTCAAAGCATAACAGAGTGCATTTTTGATAGGTAACAAAAGATTTCACTTAGATAAATATCTTACGTAACTGGGGTGTACGTTCACAAAAGATTGGAAAACTAACATTGAAATGAGAGCGAGTGCTGTTAATAAGCAGATAGATGTAGCGCTATGCACCCGGATGAAATGTGAAAAGGGTTGACGACTGATGCTGAGTGACAGTTTATATTGACACTTTTGATGAATGAAATTTGATGGTGAACAGTCCCATTTACTAAATATGTTGCATGATCATTTATTTAATCCTCATTTCATTTGTTCTTTATCATTTGTTTATGGACCATTGTTTATATGTTGTCGCAGATCTGACTTGATCGTCGGCTAACCCTTCTAACGGCTAATTCGTCTAATGTAGTCTCATTCTTCGTCTCTCGAAGTTTCCAAACATCTTTCTGACATCTAATAGATTTCATAGTAATTATAGATTATAGATGCTAAAGTTGGTCGTTGTAGACAAAGGTGTCCGCTGCCGCTAGCCCAGTTAAAAAGCCTATTTATCCGGGACAACATCAAGCAATGATCCGTGCCATCTAATGTATATTGATATATACTATATAATATAAAACGTAGAGTTAGTGACCAAGTTGAGCGAGCATTTGAACAAATTAATCTTGTCAGTAACTGGAGAGAAGGTGTCACGCTTTTTTAAGAAGGAGTGAGTTAGTGTAGGCGCGCGGCACCATTAATCACTTTCATTTGGCATGCACGGCCTCATCGTCTGCTGTATATCAGCGTTTTTAACCTAACCATGTAATAGCTGGAACGTAGAGTATATCACCACGTAATGTGTAAAACCTTAAATAGGTGTAATAAATGGTGTCTAATTATGGTTTATAAAGCCATGCCGAGTACAAATAAAGTAGGGATGTATTATAGTGAAGGATAACTCGGATACGCCCGTTATTATATTTTTAGATATAAAAATCTTGCAAAGTTATTTTGAATGCGTTGATGGTTTGAAGCGTATTTGGTTCTGATCTACTGAAAAGTGATGGTATTACAGATTCCAAAAAAATCCTACCGATAATATTATAGCTTTTAAAAAGTTAAATGATCTTCTATGGGTATAATTCAGAAATAGTAATTACTATATATTAGGCATTAAACAATGTAAATGCAGTTTTATGTTTTTAACTCCCAAATTATATTTCCAGAACTTTGTAGACACTTTAGAGGAAGAAAGTATTACTATAACGTTTACTAACTAAGTCGATGTAAAATGCAAATAAACAGCGAGGTTTACTTAATGTTAGAATGTTAGAATTTCTTTTATACGAAAAACCCAAAATTACTTAAGGTAATTTTTTAAACCTCATGATACTTTACTATCAAGTGAGATCAAGGTTATGCGTCAGCAAATGTCGGTAGATAAAGGTATAACTCGAGGTATTTTATCAGACGTGTAGGTTTCTAGAATTTTCCTAGTAAACCACCTTGTTTTTCTGCACTATTTAAGCTGTATTTACACTTTGAACCGATATCAAGTTACTCACGTACCCATGAAATTTAAGGCGAGCGCCCAACCTGTAGCACCCCTACAAAAAACCGTAGCACTGTAGGCGTTAAAAACCTAAGTAATTACACATACATTTTTTCATCTATATTGATTACCTAAGTTTTTTATGTTAACATTTTTTCATCCGTTGGTCAGTAGTGAAATGAAACTAAATAAAATCTAGGTCACATTTTTATTACGTAACTAAACATATAACGCTACATGAAAAACGACACGTTTCACTCCGAGTGCGGTGGAATAGCAATTATTAATTTTATTTTCAATTATCTTTCTTCATTTTTAGGTTTCTTCTATTGAATTATATTAACTTTTGGAGGATTAAAACCTTTTTTTAATTAAATCCAAGTTAATTTTCCAATTTATGCAGAAGTTAAATGCTTCTCCTTTTTCATACAAGTTGTAAGTGTTTGCAAACGTGGTAGTAATAACTTACACTCTGATCGCCTAACTGTATTAATATGTAGGCAAGGTAAGTCTGGTAAGAGAAAGCTCGGCTAAAGGCACTAATTTAAACTTTTTTTATACTTGGGGAAATAAAACATAGGCACCTTTTCTGTTACATGGTGAAATGCCTAACATATATCGCAGGGGCGAGGACGGCTTATAACGAGCTTGTATTGACCGAAACCCCACGGTTTTCCATCTTCGCTGCATTTCGACAGGACCACGAGAAAGGTTTTGCACACATCCGCGTCCCTACAATCGCCGGCTCTATCGAGGTAGAGAACACATCCTCTCCCTCTCTCCTGATTACGGACGCACCTACCTACTCTGCCTGCAATCCCACGTGGTGAACGGAGATTCCGAGTTCGCCGCTCAGAGGCAATGAGGATCAGGAAGACGAGCGCTCGTAGACACCAGCCTTTCCCGCCCTCCGCGGCGGATTATTTTTACACAAAATTACAACACAAAATTATTTTTGTTCCGATCTACGCAGATTTCACAGTAACCCGAGATCGTGCAGTTGTATGCTTTGTCTTAGATATAATTTCAGAAAAGTAATAATTATGCGCGATAAATTCCGTAAATAATAGTTTAAATGTGTAGTATTCGTGTAAATACAAGTAATGATAACGTAACGCTTAATAAAATTATTATGTTTTGTGTTGTTGTTACCAATTCAGTTTACAATATAGAAAACAGAGTATGGTTTTCCACAAGAGCAAATTAAAACGTTTGCAATTTGTCAGTAATTAGGCCACGTACGTATACACATCAAGCAACACAGGGGCTCTCGTATCGGTTGAAACATCAACAACAACGCTTTTCCGCAAGGTTATTTTTGCATTTAGACCTTGTAAGAGCAGTTTCAAACGTATATTGATTTATTTAAAACCTTCACACATCATCAATTGTTTTTTTTTTAACAATGCAAATAAAATAAAGGTACACTTGAGATAGACTCTTCCACCCAACATTAATGTCATCATAAACATTGGTGCAGTAAGTTATTAGTTTTGTTTAACCACTCATTGCAGTAGATACTCATTTCAACACTGTTATTCATAATCATATATGGTATATCTAAATTGGCTTTAAATTAAACCATAACTAAATGGTATTTAATTATCATTGTCAAATATTTCTTTGCATAGGCCAAACTATACTAACGTGTAGTGAAATAGACTTACGTAGTGAAATAATTTCTTTTTGTTTTCGATGTGCAAACAATGCTGTAAAGGATTTTTACACTCAAGTACTTAGATCCTGCTAGTGTATGGATATAAAATGTTTGTAATGATGTTTCCGTGTTACTGTAAAAACTGGGGCGGAGTATAAAATTTATTACATAATTTACATACAAATTTATGTGTAAATCAAATTCTCGAAATTATCGAAATCTCGATTTTATATTATTGTAAAAACTAGCTAGTACAGATACTAAGTTTCAAGAAAATGGGATCATTACTTTTAGAGATAGTAATAACATATTGTAATCGAGTTGAGAATAAGAAGGCTTCGCTCGCTTTGTTCCAGTTACTATGAATTTAATACAGATAGTCAAAGTCATCACTTTCTTTAATATAGTTAAAGCTATTTAAAGCTTAACGAGAAATACCTCATAGAAGCAGTAACTCTAGGTTTTTCAGTAAGTAGAATACTTCTCACAATCTACAACTTATTGTAGAACACTTCTATGTCGCGAAAAGTTAAGTGTTAAAAACCAGGTACATAAAGAAGTTTATTACCGCTACTCGATGTAGGCCACTTCCAGTGCGATAATTTTCTATAATTGCCACGGAGGATTGGCTTAAATGCTACTGCCCCTTATAGGTCTGAATACCTTGAGTACTTTAGTATTTACTTTGGATATTTCGGGTAAATAGAGAACCACAAGATTTTTTTATGCATATCCCTTTCGATTTTTACGACTCCCACGGAATAAGATCGGATGGTAGTTCCCCATGTATATATTTGTAATTTTTCTTTGTTACTTATCATTCGTAAAATTCTTGTGTGCTTCATAGAATATCAATCTTTTGTGAGTTTAATGAGTAAAATTTCTCAGAATTTGTAAAGTTTATTGTTAAATTTGCGTTGCACAACTAATATTTTATTAATTAAGCTTGAATCTTCTTGAATCTTCATTTTAATATTGCTTGCTTATACTATTTATGTTAATAACTCTTTTCATAGTACTTAGCATCACAATGTTGATTCTCATACTTTATTTAAATAAAAAGAACCAGATGAGACGATGCGAAAAAGTAATTTAATAAAATGTATCAGTTTTATAATTTTTCACTATTTAAGAAAATAGATGATGATGGTTCTTATCAAACCGTCATTTTCATCACGTATTATTGCTGGACATCAGCCTTTCATGAAAGATTTGCTTACTAAGCTAAGCAATCGGATTGGTGAGCGTAGTGTCGGTATCTTCCGGTAGAGTTGCTGTGTTGCCGTGATTTACGTTACAGTTCTTAAAAAATTCACAGTGAATTTTCACCGTGATTTGTCACTCCAATCACTCCTATCACGATATGATTCGGTAACGTTGATAAGTTTAGTTTCAATCATTGTTATGTATACTGTTTTGTGTTTGGTATTATAGAATCTGAATCTATTTCACCAATAGAATATAATTTATAATTTTAAATACGATAAATTGCGTAAAATTTATTTTATTTCAATTAATGTGTATTTTATGTACGAATAATTATATTAATGTCTGTAGAGTATTTGTTTAAAAGATACCAAAAGAAATAAACATCAAATAATGTATCGAAGTATGTAGTTTTAATAATAGAACTCACAATTATTACTAATCATAATTACATTAAATACAACTTTTTGGAGGTACCCTTAGATTAATTATTATGAATAATATGGTTTATAGTTATATTGTTTTTAACATTTAAATTTGTTACAAAATTATTTGAAATGTGTAAAAATGTCCTGTAATAATTTTCATAGGCATTTTTATTATTATTTTTATTTTTTAAATGATTTTATATTGAAAGCGAATCTTGTACGTTGCTATACTTCTTAATTATTTCCGTTATCTAACAGTTAGGTACATAAGATCCTATCGCACTCGCAGGGCCAGTCCAGCCATGCCGAGTAATGCCGAAGTCAAAAACACCGCCATCCGACCAATAACATTCCATGTTGCGTAATAGCGGGGATACGAGTAACTGGTGCTATTGGGGCATAGGAACAACAAACGTGTTTATGGGTCGTTGTTCTGTTGCAGTGAATCACGGTGATATTATTCATTGACTGGTCACAGTGAGTTTTTCACTATGACGTTATTCATCACCCACCTATACCCATCACTAGTCTGTGTAATTGATTTCGGCATTATCGGGTGGATTTTCTGCAATAAGACAGTCGCTAGAAAGTCGTCCTTTAGTGAGCAGGTTGCATCACTTGCAAGATGATCTTTATAGAAACATATAGTAAATTGCCCCTAACCTTAACCGATATTAATCCTAAAAAAACAACTTCCTAACAAAGAGTTAGTCACTGTTTCGAACCTTTTAAGTTCTCCTACAGGTGAGACATACTATCATTCTAAACTATGTAAATAATAAATTATCAAAACATTGTACCGTTCAGAACCATTGATAAATACTTGATAAAAGAGTCGGTGGTCGCTGGATTAATTTATAACGTGGAATGGACTTAATGCGAGAATGACTTATTATTCATATGACATCTTACGCAATTCTGCCACCAATCAAAAGTGCAAACACTGTTGTGTTTCGGTTTTAAAGATATAGAGAGTTATTATAATTACAAGTTGTGAAATCTCATACTTGTCCACCATCATAATTCTCAGGGGTGTTCTCACCATCTGTATATATATATATATATATGGTTTCAGGTCATTCAGTTCTATACTTGGATCTGATCATCCGTGAACTGGATGGTGATAAGATATTAATACCCACGTAGATAAATCATGTATACGTATAAATATCCATGAGTCAGTTACAAACTTTTATATTCATCATATATTTTCCTCTAGCGGTATTCGAACCCTCAACTCTCAATTTTGAACCAAGGCAGGGTCAGTGACCTTGGTAATGACCAACTAAGCTATCGGGCCGTCAAATACAAAGAGTTTCAAATGTTTGAACTCTTGTCAACAATTTAGGTGACACTAATAAAGTTGTACCTAACTTTTTGACTTTGTTCTCATTCAAGTGCATGATAAGAACCCTTGTCAGGGTAGCACAGCACAGCTATTCATTGAAGTACAATGGAAGTATCTCAACTCTTAATAAAACAAAACTTAGGGATTCAATAATGTGTAGTTAGGCGACATTTCGAACACCTGTAAAATTTACAACACGAGGTTTTTATTATTTCTATTATTTTGTAAAATAACAACCACAATATAGGATATAACTACAATAACATCCTAATAATATAGGGCATGAGTTTAACGAAAATTCCTCTCCCTATTCGTTTAGAATGTTTTGTATCGTAATCTGTCAAAAACCAAGCATTATTTAACAAACATGTATGCACTGTGGGACCGTGACTTTCAATTGTTAGATTATTTATTTTCGCTTTATTGATTCTTCATTGTTGGCATCTTAAACCAAATAGTTATTATATCCCATAGTATTCACTGTCAGCCGGCATGGCGCAATGGCGAAGAATCAAGACAGGTGCCAACAATTATAAAGGAACATAAAGCTTTATACAAATTCTTATAATTAAGATGCTATCTTGAATCTTTACAGAGGATTGATAAACTGATCGATGTATATGAGCTACAGTGACCACTTAATGTAGCCTACGGTATACGTACACAGTACGGCACTATCATTTTTCGCCGCCGGCCGGTCGCACAAGCCTCCAAGGTCATGCAAGTGAGGGTAACTTTTGGAGAAAAGTAGGCTTTTTAGATAATAGTATTATATTTAAATTAAAGTATAGCTTTGTAACTACTTTTTAAGTAAATTTTTAGTTCGTTTAATATTGTATAAGTCAAATGGTAAATATATTTTATAGATATTCTGAGAAAAGGCGAAGGAGCTAATAGTAGCACAGAGCTAACACACGATAACGTTAAAAAAATTGAGTACATTCTTTCGAATGAAAAAAGGAATCATCTAAACCGAGGTAACCGAAACAAAAAAAAAACAAATTTAAAACCATCACCTTTTAAAAAAAAAGAGATCTTTCCACGTGCACTAAAAAGTTCCATATGCGTTAAGATTTTACTAAAATTTTCTAGAGCGTTATTGATGTGTCATTGTCGGAAAATAGGCGATGTGATTATAACCTATAAGTGAATGCAACTGTCCTACTGTATAAAGAAATATGAATTTAGACGTGTTGGAAGATACGTCTTCTTGGTTCTTCTTCTGCTTCTTCTCCACTATCCTTTATGAAGGGCTCAACAAGACAACCAAACCTAGATCGATTCAACATATTTATTTAAAATATTCATTCTGTCATTTGATTTTTCTTGCATTTAGCTTATTTTTTTTTATTTTAGTCCTGACGATATCTTTCTAGTCGACACCAATCAATATCGTTCCCGAACACATTCGGACTAGAAGACGTAATGAAAATTCGCCTGATAAGCGCATTATGACTATGAAGTTAGGAAGATCCAATGAACTGACATTGGCACAATTCTATGAGAGAAGCCATAAATTAAAAAAGAAGAAGAAAATCGTACGAGGGAAAAGTATATTACAGTATGCACTAGTTTCTCTCCTATTTAATATATTGATTATTAATTACTCGTTGTGCTATTTTTTGCGAACTTTCTGTATTTGTTTTTAGCGTGCTTCATAGACTACACAAATTTTCATATCAAAATAGCTTTAAATCAAGTGTATTACGGTATATTTTGATGATAGCAGATACGCCAGCGCTTTAAGAGGTACTTAGCTAAAAGAAAAACTTGACATAGTTTCAACGCAAAACTCGAGCTCTGTGGCAATGTGTCAAACGAATGACTATATTTGGCATGTACGAAGTCTTGCGCCATAAAGTGTTCCTTGCAATGCCAACTAACGATGTCCACCTCTTTGTCCAACGCTGAACTTCTTGTTAAACTTGATACAGATAAATTAATTTAATTAACATTCGTTTCATTATGTGGAGAGTAGTTGGTAAATTCTTCGTTAAAATCGAAACATGTGACACTTTTTATTTAATACTTACTACGTAAATATCGATCTTAACCATACCAACAAAAGCGCCGTTTTAATTTTCGTGGTAGGTATGATCAAGTAACTCATATTATCTTGAGATATCATGATCAATATCAACATACGCAACCCTATGAAATACATTGCAATTAATGTGAATAACTATATAATGATATATGCATGATAACCAAATTCAAAGTACAATGCTCATTATCTACACATTACGAGATATCGCGAAACCGGTTTCAGTTTTTATGAACTATTCAATTGGTTATTATATCCTTAACTTAAGTATTAGAAGATTGTACAAAGAAAACTAATTTTTAAGTTAAACCTTGCCTTTGAACTTGGCGTGTATACCTTGAAATGCACATGGATATTTAATATGATTTATTAAATCATAATCATAATTCTGCGCTTACCTTTCAATATTTTAAGAAAAAACAAAATTGCCAATATTGAAAATGAATAAATAATTTTTGTTTCTAGAACAATTTTACTTAATCAATAGTTTCAAGGAGTGAAAACGAGTAGTCTTTATGTAAGAAGTCAACCTACTGCAGAAATTAACATTTATAGTTAAAATTTTTCTTAAAAAGTACATTTCACGTAAAGTAATAATCGACACCCATTCAATGGTTGTAAGCAGAAGCGAACTCGTCAATGTACGCAATTTGTGACGTAAACGTCGTCATTCGGCCAGGAGCTCGGGAATGTAGAAACATCGCAGCGCGCAGTGACGACAATCGATCGAATGCGCGCGCAACTCCGCCATCCTGGCTTCACTACAGACCTGAACCACCATTCGAATATTAAATCCGTGAGAAATGAGCCAAACTCGCGAAAAGTCACGAAAACAGTAGTTCATATGCGTTAGTGGTTATTGATTCGCTGAAGGATAAAATAAGGTCAGATTTTTGTGAAATATTATAATTGAGTTGTTACATTATGTGCACCCCTTAAGGTATCTACCTATTTAGTACAGATATTCATTTTAATTCACTATAGATATTCTGAGAACGGGTGATCCTTTCCGTTTCACTTACACTTACAGTTATACAAGTGAGAAAAGGACGAGTACATTTCAATTCACGTATCTTAGTGGTCCCAGTACTGAAATTATTGTGGTCTATTGGGTCAAGTAGACCCATATCTAAATTTCCTATAGCAAATATAATTCACGATCACGATATCGTTAAAATTTTAAGCAGCGTCTCCGACATCTAAATTTTATAAATTCTTATACAATGATCAATTTTTTTGAATTTATTGAATAATGAATTAGTAACTTTGATATCCATTAGAAATTTCTACTTATCTTTCTTTCTTCTTATCTTTGTTATTATCACGAAAATCCTAGTCCTAATGTATGTATGTAGTTGCAGGGTTTTACTGAAATTTAATACTTTACATTAGATTAATTATTTAAGATTGTATTATAAACTCCATCGCGTTCAACCTGTGCTTTTATTAATATTAAATTGTAACTTTTTAACAGCAGACATGTCGCCATTACGGGGAGCCGTACTGCGATGGCGCCGCCAAGCGGAGAACCAGTCCACCACCACAAAACCCAGCCCAATGCCCGTCGTCAACGCCTCAAGTAATATTACAATTTTAACTATATAATATATTACTATTTAGCTCTAGCGTATTTAACGCAGCCGTATATACTTATCATCAAAACAATCGAATAACTTAACCTTCCCTTACCTTACACTTAAACTTTCCCAATCGAGTGGAAACTAATTTAATTATTATAATTAAACAAATCATAAATAAAATTATAATGAAATGTAATCCATTATAATTGTTCCATCGATATCCAAACGTCTCAACAAATATAAAAACGTCAAGTAAATACGCCTTAGGTATTAAAGTTAAGCGTTATAAATAGTTCAACGGCAAGGCCTTTTTATCAATGTTACATAGGAAATTATATTAAATATATTAAATAATAAACAACGTGGGCTATGCATCGAGGTACAAGTACAACTATTGAATTGAACGATAATTTCCATATCAATTCAACGCAAAAGTTTTATGTTTATTACTTTCTAAATAATTTGTTTCTCTAAATCAGTCCAATTATCGTCTAAACCAAGGTCCTGCAGAAACTAATTTCTGCGAACGCCTCCGTCATATTTCAGAAATATATTCGTCTATTGCGTGACTCTAATAATAATATTGACTATAGTAATTACTAATTTACGAAAAATGTACATTACATTTCTAAATCTTTTGACACTTTACACCATATAATATTTTTTTATACGTGAGAATTATCTTTTATTTCCGATAGAAAACTGTGGTTCGCATTACGGTACTTGTAGATTTCAGACCATAATCAAGTGAACTAATAGTCAAAATAAAATTTAGGAGAAAACTAACCGCTGCAGTAACCATTTAACGAAATTGAGATTTCAGTTTGATGTGCCGTGTAGTAGCATTTCACAGAACTTGCGGGTTTAAAAAACAACTTGACGGCACATTCGTTTTAAACGTACGTCCAAAAATATTGAAAAAATTAAGCAGTTATTTCCGTAGCCAAGCCAATTTTTTTTCAAATATTCGAAGATAATCCGGAATTGTCAGTGTGTAAGTCAACCAACATTACACAAACAGGTGAACATTACTATGTTATTTTTGTATCTTTTTAAGTTTTTAATGTAAAAGGAAGCTTTAGCATTCGAAAGGAATTAATACCATAGATGTGCACACAAATTAAAATCATTGTGTACGATGCCTTTAAAGCAGTTAAAATAAAGTGAACATAATTTTTCTATTTAAAAAAAAGCTTAAACTCATAGATTCATAACGGCAACAAAATATTTTAAAATATTCATTTGCAATACTAAAAAAAAACATTTTAGTGAGCATTAAGAATACGTGTATAATTTGTTTTTTTGCTTCGTCGTGATAAATAGTAGTGAGTCGTGAGTGATAAGTGTTGTTTCATTATTTTTATAACTACAAATAAATCTGTTGAGAAGTAAATTTGTACTTAAAAACGCCATAATCTATATCTAAAAGTAAATGTTGGTAGTTCAAGGATTTCTCTTCTACTAAACAATTATTGCCTGTGTTAAATTTACCTATAAAAAAATTTCAAATTAAGTTTTCTAGGCTAGAAAGGCATTTAAGTAAAATACATGCTGAAACGAAGAATAAATAAACATTCTATTCTCAAGAACTGAAATAAGAATATTTAAAACAGCCAACTGTGTCAATGCCTTTTACAACCTCTTCGAAACAATATGGACTACGAGCCTCATATTTTAAATGTCAACCTCAAATGAACATTGCACCTAACAGACGTGGCTCTGGCGACTGTGTGGTGGCGGAATATTCATTGCTACAGCCAAATTCCATAGTCCCTGGCACTGTGTTCACCAACCCGCTTGCTCCGCTGAGGATATACCTACATTTCGTTGAAGGTTTGCCTATACTCACTAAGCGTAGTTCAACGAAATGTACTGTAATGTAGGCTTTTACTGGCGCTTACGTGGACAGGCCTAAATTCTGCCGTAGACTAAAATAAGCTAGTGTAATAGTTTTATAGTATAATATACCTTTATTGCTAATTATTCCGTTGTTTTCATAATACAAATGACAAATTTTCCTCCAGTTAGTTAGTTACTTTATTCACGATCAAGTTTGGGTGGATTTAGTAGTATTCTGGCAGTAATTATATAAATATCTGTCGGATAGGTGGAGCCTTTTTACTAATCTGACGAGACCAACATAATTACAAAATATATTATAACATGTTTATTTTATGGGTACTTAATATAAAGGTGAAACTTTAATAAAATCGAAAAATCATTGAAAAATTAAATAAAAATTACATTACTATAGCTTCGATTATTTTTTATTTCAAACTCGTGATCGTCATCTTCTTCATCTGTCTTCTGTCTTCATCATTAAACATTTCTGTAGTATCATCGATGCCTACAGCACATAGCTATCTTCTAGCCAGACTGGCTGATATTTTGTATCTATTATCTGACGTAGCCTTTGGGCAAATAAATGACATTATGTACAAGGTGTTAAGACATGTAACACTATTACAGAGAATAATTTTTATTCGCCCTGAACATCGCGTTAAAAATTGTCCTTATCTTAGTTTTGGAAGTCGTCAGATTTAGGAAAGGCCCACACTTTGTTCGTCAGAATTGCCTTTAAAGATACAATTTAATAAGAATAATTTGCGCTGAACATGACATTCTTTAGTCCTTTTTTAAGTATATCATATTATGTAATTAATATTTGAAACTTGAAAATAATTTCGCGTTTAGAAGACGATGATGTGTTATCTGCATCTGTATATATATATTTATATCATATGTATACCACTGGATAACGACGGTAAGAATGAAGAAGATAGCTGTAATAAAGCGCCTGGTAACATAAATAAGTAATAAATTATGATTATTTAGCGGAGGCCCAAGTTCGGGCTACAGTATCATAGACGTAGTTGAAAACATCTCAAATGGCTCATTTGTAGACCAAAACAATGAACGTGGTAGAGCCAAGCGGCAGCTATTGCTGCTGCGCGAATGGGCTGGCTCGACCGAGGTAACACCACAGCCTAGCAGAATACCGGTGTGAAGTATAGGCATCTTGTGCTTCTGCATTTCGTTCGGTGAGTGACTATACCGTAACCGGTAACCGGAGAGCCACGCCCCCTCCCTATATCTGCTTCCTAGATCTTCTCTAGCAGTTATCACATGGATTCCTGCTAAAATTAAATTAGATCGCAAGACACTTAATTTCACACAAAATAAAAACAGAAACAAAGCCGCTGTCGAATGTGCCCTAAGAATACTACTAGGAAATGTGAAAAGTGCAACGTTCCTTTGCATCAAAAATATTCTCCAGCTTTATATACTAAGTAAAATTTTACAATATATGTGCCATTTTTTTTTTCGTATTTTATAAGTCATAAATTGCAGTAAAATCTTTTCGGAAAATGTCTGGTTTTAATAAACAGAAAAATCCCGTGATTGATCAATGGTAATGCGCTTCTATATGTATTTAGATTTAGGTAAGGCATGTTTTTAATTTTAGAACAAAATGTTAACTTGGAAGGTATTTTGTGATTCATTCTGTGTCTCACTCTATACAATATAACTTAAAAAATAATGTATTAGCAACTTCCATTTTCAGAATTAGTTCCTTTTTCGTCGTGTAATAAAACAAAATATTATATATTTCATTACACAATAAACTTGCTCATTATTTATTTTTAGTGTCAGCACCCGCTTCAACCTCTGGTACTGGAATGGAACCAACTGTTCCAATAACTACAACGACCCAGGAGTCAACAGCCGAGAAAGTGGCAGCAGAAGTGGCTCACAAATTAAACATGGAAACCTGGCAGCTAGTTGCTATCCTAGTTGGTAAGATATTAGCAAGATAGCTCAAGTTTTTACAAAGTTCAATAGATAATACGATTCTTTTCAAATTCTTAATCAGGCATGCTTGAGAAGAGGCCTTTGCCTAGTGGTCCCACTACTAGCTCATACTTTATCATGCATTTGCTCTCTCATACATTACCCTCAGATGTAAATAAAATTGACTGGATTTATAACACACTGATCATTTGTTTTATTAGGAGTGGGTGTGGTCATACTCGTCATATGTTTCTGTTGCATCCGACGATGTTTCCGTAAGCGTCGCTCAAAGGATGGCAAAAAGGGCATGAAAGGTGTTGACTTCAAATCCGTCCAACTCCTAGGGTCAGCGTATAAGGAGAAGGTAACGTGATCATTTCCAAACATTGAGAACCATACATTCTTTCACATTTATTTGAAAACTGTTATTAATCTAAAGCTATAAAGAGATCTTTCCTTTATAGATAACACGATGACAAATTATTTTAAAAAAACATGGTAAATTCCATTCCTTTTGTTATTTTGAGCTTATTTATAAAAGCTCTAATGCTATACGTAAAAATGATACAGACACTTTCCTTGAGCCACAGAGCAATAGTATAGTTTAATACTTTAGGGGTACTGAACTATTATGCACTGTTCCTAACTTTTTGAAATAGATGACATTTTAATAATATTTATCTCAAGCTAAAATTCGATCCAAATATAACTTTAAACGTTACTTGTATCGTTCTTAGGAGAAAGTTTTTACATTTAAAAACGCTGCTGCGTAGGAACGTTTGGGCGCATTAAAGCACACTAAAAAAAGAATAACTTTTATTTATTTAAAATAAAACATGCCTATTCAAAATGTATTAAAAATCATTACAAACTCTAGTAAGATATTCTTGAGAAGGTGCTAATCTGTCAATACTATCAACTCTCAAAGGACTGTCAATAACATCGCCCCTCCTCTAATACTGTACGCAATATGCAAAGATGTCAAGCCCATTTTGCGACAACCCATGGTTAAATAAGATAATAAATTTATTTAATTTGACGTTCGCACTGAATCGCCAGAACCTCTTTTGTCAGTGAATAAAAATATGCAAAACACAGACAAGGTTGACTTCTTGGTTCTGAAGAAAAAGCTGATACATTCCCCCATACGTTTTACGTAAAGGTTTGCCTGAAAACTCATTACATGTAAGAAATAAGTTATTCACATAAAGTTTGCCGCGGGACGTGCATGTAGGTTCAGCCGGACATGGAGGAGCTCACTGAGAATGCCGAGGAACCTGATGACGGTGATTCTAAGAAAGAAGAACAGAAACTAGGGAAACTCCAGTATAAGGTGCGTAATATTATCAAGAAGTTGCGACCATGGGGAAGGGAACGGTGAAGATTCTGTATGTATTATACAACTTAATGAATGTATTCGTCATTATTATGCGTGTTATTTATATAATGAGTGAACTCATTTCTTTCACGTTCATTTGAGTCAAGTTAAATTTAAAAAAAATGCATGCTTCTTGCAGTACCACTACATTTCTTTTTTGACTAGCAAAAATAATTAATATAATTATGACTCTAAATTTGATTATTGTACGAAATAATATTGTTTCCCAGCTGGAGTATGACTTTAACAGCAACAGTCTCTCAGTGACTGTAATACAAGCGGAAGAACTACCGGCGTTAGATATGGGTGGCACTTCAGATCCCTACGTCAAAGTATATCTTTTGCCCGACAAGAAGAAGAAGTTTGAAACCAAAGTTCATCGAAAGACTTTAAACCCTGTATTCAACGAGACTTTTGTCTTTAAGGTAAGGATGTACATGTTTTTCAGTGAAATTTAATAATTCAAAATGATTTTATGAACGTATCAATTATGTGTACAAATGTATTGATAAACTTTCCGATTTTCGTTCAGAACGTACCGTACGCCGACGCAATGAATAAAACGCTTGTATTCGCCATCTTCGACTTTGATCGATTCTCCAAGCACGACCAGATCGGCGAGGTAAAGGTACCTCTATGCCAGGTGGATCTGGCGCAGACCATTGAGGAGTGGCGCGAGTTGCAGAGTGTGGAAGGGGAAGGTGGACAGGTGCGATACAGAAACAATAAGAAAACAAAAAGACGTATTTGCGGACTTCTTGAAATATACTTATCACAGTATATTTGTGCTGAAAAGGACCTTTTTATCTTTTTTATTAACTTACTATCGTTTTTCCAGTATAAATTAATCATATTGACTCATCTTTAAAAAGTCAACGCAATTTCATTTCTGCTTATGATTACGACTCTTTTTTTTAAATCTCTATAATTTTAGTCTAATAATACTGAAGTTTTGCTTTTCAGCGAGTGTAATCTACAGATTGGTAATGTTTGAACTTATTAAAATATTGTGTTATTTTAGTTCTTAGATATTCTATTATTAAAACATGCTATCTCCATGAAGTATATGATAATAAACTAAAAAATATGTATAAACGACTAAATATAAATCTTTATATCTACGTCAACACATTACGAATTCTCATCCTATAAAAGAAGTTATGAATCAATAAATTCTAATTTGATCCTTAAATTTTAAAAGCATAAACCAAATGTTATCTACAAATGATACTTATAAAGACACCCAGGTCACATCAACAATTATTTTTAGTTTATTTACACAAACTATTCAATAGGTACATAACGGTAGATATATTACATGACCTCATGCACAATAATAGTAATAAGGCAACAAACGCAACGAAATACATAGAAGCGCAAATTTACTATGGAGACTATTTTATCTTTTTTTTCTTAGCTTAGGCTAACTGGCAAAACACACCCACTAATACCAATATTGTAACTATTAATGCACAAGTCATGAATTCGCATTGTTTTTAATTCAGTCGTACAGACAAACATACAGTCGATGGATTTGTTTTGGCAGAATGGCATTATTTTGATAATATACTATTCTTTCAAAAATATGTACAGCAATTTTGTAATTTAAGGATATTATTTTCATTTTCTTTTATCTAATTTAAAAGGGAAAAAATTTGAATAAAATTGAAAGAATGGTTTACGTTTTTTAAAATTTTCTGCACTTTTTAAAACTGAGGGCTCTTGACTTATCAAATCGAAATCATTTTCATTACAATTTTTTTAATGGGATTCTCTTCATTTCCAAAATGTCAAGATACCTCTGTGAATTGGGTCGTCATTTATTTTTCCGAGAAAAAAATTAATTTCGACGGCAAAAATGTATTTACTTGGTTTTTTCTCTTTTTCTCCATATTTTCTCTGCTCTGCTTGGCTGTGTTTGATTGTGTCCTGAACAATCTTGCATGCCGCTTCAAAAACGAAATGATCATTCACGTAAGTATTATTTTGAGACACATCAAGATGTATAATATAAAATGTAAAGTGAACACGTTTCATTGATGTTATAAATACACAAATAACTAAACCATAATTAGAAACAGTACCAAAAAATACCATTCGTATTTTAATCAATTGTATAAAACTAGATAATAAATAGGTAGGTGTAATTTTGAACATTGGAACATGATAGTTCCGCAACGAATATCTAAGATTTGGTCACCTTACCTTGTATCACCCATCGTACCACAAATTATTTTTTGACTTTGTTTCGTTTTACTCCATCCAACACTCTCTTTCGTTTTATATTGCGGCTGGGGAATGATGCATGCACTTCGGTCACACTCCTGTACTTAATTTGAATTGTCATTTGTTATTCAGGATTATATTTACACCAACAAAAATCTCTATGGTTATTTAGCTAATCTTTCTTAATGATAATTTTAACTATTTGCATGTTAAAAACATGATATACGGAAACAAATGACTCTTTAATTGCGATAGTTCTATTCGGCTAAGCACATGTGTTTAACATGTATTCGTATGTATCACGTTTTGTTGTTTTATGCACTGTCTTAGGCTACTGCATTTCATCATACATGTATTCATAACAAAAAGAAACTAGATTCAATTAATTAACGCATACTATTTAATTACATTACATTGTATATGTATAAAGGTATCGCGATTTATTTGAGAAGATATCTTCCTTATGTTGGTTGTTAATTTCATAATCATATTACTAACATAATTTAAGTATAATGTATGATAATTGCATAACATACCCTCATGAAACATGCACAAAAACCAAATTAAATAAATAAATTGTACATACATTTAAATAAGATTACAAGTATGTTACAGATCGCCTTCTGATCGACGAAAGAAGAAATATGCCAGACAATAGTAACATCTTTATTATATTTTTATTGATATTCCAATCGTTGAATGATTACGTGATACTCAACTATGCGAGCCACTTTTTAACAAACATATTTTTTTAAAAAATGTCTTATTTACCAACTTTAAATAAATTTAAAAATTAACCAATTTTAAAATTGGTTAATAAGTATTTTTTCTCTATTTAATAACATTTCAAAAAATAAAAACTTCAAAGCTTTGAAGAAGACTTCACTAAAATCATGTTTAACCACTAGCTAATGCATTTCACTCTGTAGAATTTTTCTTTTTAAAGTGTAACGTACTGACCCTATTTACGTGTCTTGTATGAGTAGTATATTATGATTGTATTCACCAAAGGAGTTTTGCAATGAGAATTAAAACTATTATATAAAAATTTTAGTTATTAAGTTATTTCAATATAAAAATAACGCAGACTATAAATAACGAATTTTCGTAATTAAAACTTCTTTCGTGGATTTAAATTCAACAGTATTTTAATAAATGTATGTATGTACTTTCATAGCTG
Organism: Bhutanitis thaidina; assembly: GCA_029286595.1. Lineage (NCBI taxonomy): Eukaryota > Metazoa > Arthropoda > Insecta > Lepidoptera > Papilionidae > Bhutanitis > Bhutanitis thaidina. The sequence goes on from JAGSMS010000022.1 coordinate 8,999,576, forward strand.
CTATTAGATAATTGCGATCTGTTCCTCAAATGGTTGGTCTAACTCAGACTAGGGGACATAGGTTAATTTTTAATTTGTAATTGTATATACATACTTAGGATCGCTTAAAGAGGGAAGACTTATATGGATTTACGCAAAGGTGAGCATACATCATTTCCATTTGATGATTTGAGCTGGGTGTTAAAGTGGAAAGACATTGGCTTCATTTTGGCAACAGATCGTAATGTTATAAAATTTCTATTACAAATATATTTTTATGCCAACGGGAGACTGCTTTACAACAATTATGTCTTAGGTTTGATGTGAACGTTGATTTTGGTTCATCCTATAGAGTTTTGTTCGAAAGTTTATGTACCGTGTTTTATTTAATGTTTTTAGATGGATTGACGTCAGTGTGCTAAAACGTTATATGTAACGCAATGAAAATGTTCGTCAAATAACACATTTTACGGTTGTCTGACTAGTTGCAAACTCCATCCTTTTAAAGGCTACCTATACCCAACACTTTCTTGGCTATGCCGTCCTACGCACGAGTATCTGCACAGTTTTTCGATTGTCTAGATATTGGCAGCGTTTACACAAATTTGAACATGTCGTACACACTCACCGGTGTTTCGAAAGTCTGTGCCGATAATTAAATACCCATAACAACGCTTTTAGGAGACCTACACGAAGTTATTATTTGTTTTGTGTTTGTTATTAACAAATTTTATATGACCTTATCTTTTATAATCCGCGTTTTGGTAGCCCTCATAATATTTATGTGTGGTACATTCAGCTTGTCTGATCGAACTCTGAACGCTATATATTCCTTACACAATTTCCTGCTCTCCAAATTTTTCACAATCCAGGTTTCCTGCTGTACCAAAAATTATGAACACTAATACATAAAAACGTAGGTGTTTAATTTATTTATATTTTATTAAAAATATTACATCTTACAACCACAAATACTGCTCTATCTAGATAAGGCATTAAGTAACACTTTAATTTGTTACTCTAGCTCAATCAGTTCTTTTAGCTTAAAATCATATTTAGGTTATCAATTATGTGTGTATATATATATATGAATCTAATATGTATATATATGAATTTGTATAACTGTAATGCACGTATTAAAAAAAATTTGCAGGACAACAAGTTGGGGGACATTTGTTTCTCATTGCGATATGTGCCGACTGCTGGAAAACTTACTGTAGTAATTTTGGAAGCGAAGAATTTAAAGAAAATGGACGTTGGTGGTCTATCAGGTAATGCTCTGTCTTATTAAATAAAATAAATGACGGACAAGGGAAAATACTGTAAGCCTTTCGAAAAAAACACTGATAACACTAATATCTAATTTCAGGGTTTTAGGGTAAATTATTTTTCTTTGTATATTTTTAATTGCCTTAGATTAAAGCTTATTTTTATTTAGAATGCATGGGTAGCAAAAGTATACAATATAGTACATAATATATAATACTTTTATTAAGTATTAACACTTAAGTAGGCACATAAATATTGTGTACATCGATATTTATTCTTAACGGCCGATTATACACTTTTAAAAATCCTTATTTATTAATAACCTTTTAATTTTCGGAACTATAATCGTTCACACATACACACAATTAATACGTAAGTGGTTCCCTGTACTTATTTTAGTTTTGTGATTAAATGTTTTTTGTGTTATTGTTTAAATATTTCTATTTGTAGTTATCTTCTTATCTTTATAACTTCAAAAAATGAAAACAATTTCAGGTTTAATCTACTAAAATCTAACTATCTCATTTTATATATAAAAATTTCTATTGCATGACGCTTGCACAAATTATGGATAAAACTCAAGAAGCTTTGTAGACCTTATCCCGTCGTAATCAGGGAATTACGACAATCACGTCCTTCATCCATCACGTACAAATCGCGGACTCAGCTCATTATTAATATTTTCAACACATTTATTGAAAATAACCATAAATCAGTATTTAGACATCACAAAAAATAAAGCCGCGTTAAAAAAAATTACAATCGACTTACGCTCCAACTTTATTTTTATATATGTGTAATAATTCTCTTTCTTAACATTATGTCAAATTCAATTCGACGCACGTAACTAATTTTAAATTAAGTAGTTAATACGAGAATATATTAAGTCTTGTCTTAAATAATTCCATTTACCAAAAAACTACTTCTTTGTTGATCATGCACTATTCAGCTCTGCTCTCTAACACATTATAAGGCATACATTTTAAGCTCAAAGCTATGAATGATACAGTAACTAACATTAAATATACTATGCACGAAAGAGCTAACCTTGGTTGGATTTTTACAAGAATTAAATTCACAAATGAATTCATTCTTTCATTAGCATTCATGCGCACATAGTTACAATTTTCTCCAATAAAACATCTTTGAAAATTACCCTGATATTGTATTTTGCTGTAATTTCAGTCTTTACTTAATGACATGTTGAAACATTAGATATTTTATTGTTATGACACGTGAAGGGTTATACAATTAATTATAAGCAAAGGCATTTAGTTATATATATAATCTGTAACAGACGAATAAGTAGTTAAATAATAGAATTATTATTAGATTACCATACGCTTAAAACGCGCAGTTTGACAGTAACCGATTAAAGCTATAAGTTTGTAGTACTTAGCCACATACATATAAAATTCCATTGCATTACATAATAATTCAAGCCCATTATTTTTAATAATTATTGCCCTTTATTAATATTTAATATTTTTTTTCATATCCGGACGCATCGGTGTATGGCAACAGATCCGTACGTAAAGATAGCACTCATGCAAAATGGCAAACGTCTCAAGAAGAAGAAAACGAGTATCAAGAAATGCACACTGAATCCCTATTACAACGAGTCATTTACTTTTGAAGTACCATTCGAACAAATACAGGTGCGAGCCGAGATTGAAACAAAATTGAGTGTTACAGCGCATGCTATGGATTATTACTCGAATGCGGAAAGCCATAATATATTTCATCTAACTCTCAAAGCTTTTCAGTTTTTAATATGGTCTGCTTCCGTCATTCGAAGTTACCTGTATCATGTGCGTTTTGATGTTGTGTACTAATTGTTGTAATTCTGGACATATACCACCACTTGCATCCAAACCATTCCGTTTCCTAACAAATATAAGAAATTTTGAATATTATCCCGTGCCCTAAAATTACTTATTTTCAAAAACTCAAGTCACTATCCCACCACGAAACAAAAAAAAATTGTGGTACTTAAATTATCTCTGAATCTAATAAGATGTAAAATAATTTAAAGCTATATCTATCCTTTTAGACATAAGAATAATTATCACAACAAAAGAATTTCATTTATTCCAATACGTTATGTGATAAGGATATGGAACGCACGCCTGGTTTTGCAGGTGCTTCCTAAGCAAGGCCTATCTATAACCAGCAGTAAATTTTGAAAGGCTGGTGATAATTTTATTTCCTTTCCTTTTATATCCATTCCATCTTATATATTTTAAAGCAAACCTTTAAGCTAGCTCTATTAAATGTTGACCTTAAGCCGTAATATAGAATGTTACAGATTAAGGTTTTCATTTATATGTGCGGCTATAAATGTGTATGCTTTGATTTATATAAAACTAAACCCGCAACAATTCCGCACAAAGTGGTGTTTAAAAATCTCCCCTCGTAACTGCATTACAACTTGGTGACTTCAAATTGTAATTACTTATGGTTTGAGGAATCCAGTCCCTCGTTCTTCTTCTGCATTTCTTCAACTATGATTTCATCTTTTTGCATTTAGTTCCTGTCTATAATCCTTGTAGTTACCTCATCCATTTAGTCATGTTTTCCTTGACACAAAATTGAAAACGGTAAGAAAAAAATTACAAGTAAGTACGTTATGTATGTATTGTCAGTACTTTCTAGAATGTGTGTTTTAACGCATGAATATACTATTGTAGAATGTATATATTAATTATTTTTGATAAGGCAAATTTTGATTTGCCTGTCGAGAAGACTCAGGGGCCTAACGTATATTAGTATATACATAGTATATACACCAGCAAATCAATTTCGATTCCTAGTTGCGATACCATCACTAAATTTCTTAACTGCAAATTTACTGCTAATGACATGCTCTACGGTGAAGCAAGTCATCGTCAAGAAGCCTTAAAATTTAGTCTTTACAGTAAGTCTGAACAGTATTTAAAAAAAAACTTATTGTTGCTGCGATTTGATATGGAATCGATTATGAATGTTTTGAAAAAAATTGTAAAATTAATCGTCCTTTGATCATCGTTGCATGTTATGACATATGGTAATTTCAAATAGTTATACATCGCCTTAAATAAAAATTTTCATAAACTATTAACTATAATTTTTCAACTATAGCTATAGCTATAGTTACAATGATGTATACAATTGATGGATGATTCTTTAAACCGTTATTTTCATTTCCAACTACAATTTGGGTGAAATATTTTATCTATCCTCTTGATTCCCAGCACCACGATCGTTTTGTGTTTTATTAAAAAAAACTAGCTGTATCCGTGACATCGTCCACTACAAATTTAATCCTTAATAAGTCATACAGATATGTTTGTTTAGGTGTTTGTTTGTTGTACAGTCACGCCAACAACTGAATGGATTTTGATGAAATTTGGGTGGTAGAAAATTATTAACGAAGTTCACAGACATTTATTAGCATTTATCTCCCTTTCTAGAAACTTATTCGCTTGATTTTTTTATATTTCGTAAATCGTTACAACTTATTCATATCTAGTGGCTACATCATAGTAGCATCATTTAAAAATATACTTTGCACACCATATTAGAGTACAGCCTGTCTATCACCCTTTAGTACCTATACTATACCCCGAATTGTTTACTGTTTTTAAATTTGCAGTCTGTACTTACAGTGTCTGGTATTATCTTCATTAACTTGACACAACTTAACATTAACAGCATATTGTTAAAGCTACCGAATAAATAGTTTCATTTTAAAATTTGCTATTGCTTTGTAGTGTTCGCAAACGAATTCGTAACTAAAAAAAAATAACATAATTATATCTTTAAATATACTACAGAAAGTGAATCTAGTGGTAACGGTGGTCGACTACGATCGCATCGGCACTTCGGAACCCATTGGGAAGGTTGTCCTGGGCTACAACGCGTCCGGCACAGAACTACGCCACTGGTCAGACATGTTGGCTAGTCCGAGGCGCCCTATTGCTCAATGGCATACGCTCAAGGACCCTGACGATGGAGAGAAGAAGGATTAAGTCGTACAATAAGGTGCGTGTATAATTTCAAGGTAAAATTAAGTTAATTTAATATTTAACCTATTAAAAGCTAAGTCCTATAGAAAGGTACTGTAGAAAACTCATTTCGATTATATTAAACTTAGACATTGAGGCAGAGTTTTTGGTCTGTTGCCAAAGAGGTAGTGAGCATTCACTCCATCCGCTAGATAAGCATAATGAAATACACGCTCGTGCCGAAAAAGAAAAAGTAAATCTGTTCGGGAACCTTTTTGCCTGCAATTCACCACTAGACACTGGAAATGCTGTTCAAAAGTAAGTCACTGCGGCACCTACCTCTGTAGCGGATGTACGCATTAGTAATAAAGATATTCTTTAAAAATCTTTTCTAAGGAGACATTCCAGTCAGTGCTAAAACAACATGTTAGTATCGCCTTTCTTTGAAAAGTGCAAGGTCTGACACCCAGGTTCATATCCCCTCAACTGACTGCCGGGATAGAGAACTTCATAAAGGAACGGACTTCTCGATTAGTCATTGATGGCTGCTCGTTTAGAGGCAATGGCGATTAATTCCGGAGTCCCTCAGGGGGCATTTCTTTCGAACTCATTTTTTAACAATCTTTTAGAATGTGGTATGCTTGGATAAGCACGCGGAAGCGGAAGCGGAAGACGATCCAGCTATGGAGAAATATATATCTAGCACTCGGGCTAATCGGAATGAAGTACAGTCTCAACGAAAGGTCGTGGTGGAGCATGTCACTCTCACTTAACAGACAATTTCCAACCGGCGCGATACTAAATTCCACCACACCAAATTGCCGGTCACCATGGCTCCTACTATCTTTGGAATATACCGACCACCTTCAGTTATTAGGAGTCGAAATTTCATCGAATCATCTCTTGGAGCGTTTCGTTGAGTCCAGGGCAAAGGTGCTGACAGGTGGTAATCCCAGTAAAAGTATTTCACACCGATTGCTTCTACCCCTATACAAATATCGAGTCCGGCATGTGAGAAATACTGTTGGTCAAAGTTGCAAGGTGGCTAGCCTGTTAGGGTTTACAGAATAAATATTAAAGTGTACTCAGGAATGAGATGGATTCAGATGAAGGTTTATGCATCATCTCTAATCCGTACAGTAAGATTGCAATAATTTGCCGGTTCACTGTTTTTGCACGGAGTCAACGTGGTGTGTTATGGAATGGGCTCTGACTAAGTTAATGCACTACTACATGCCACCTGCAATTTCACCTCCCCTTAACCACGTGCGATTGTAATCAAGCTAGGTTATATTCCGTACAAAAAATCTCGTAGGGGATTTACCTTCTTAGACACCTTTATTTTTGTAATGGTATTTAAGAGCATTTATAATCCACTACTGAATAAGGATTTTTTAAGTTAAGTTTTTCCGTATACGCCACGCTTGGTCAGACGCTGCGGCACCGGTCTGAATAAACCTGGCATATTTGAGATTATTCTGGCGTTACTTGTTTAATAGTAGATATGAAATTTAATCTAAACATAATTGGTTAATAACGTTATAATTTCAGACTCTAAAGCACCATCAAATCAGAAAGAAACAGATTGAAGTATGAAGTACATTCGCCTTATCATTTATGAACTCGTTTGCCCTATACTAATGATATAGTATTTTCGACGGTTTGATGTAGATGGTAGGCTCGAAATGTTAATTTAAAGAGGTATTTACTATCTTGCTTAATCGATGTGATAGACGTTCAGACATTATACAATAAATTTAAATATTGCTTCAATCCTTTAGTAATATACAGATAAACAGGTATAATTTTATTATATTAAGTATCTATTGGCTAGGCCATATTATGAAAAGTTGCAAACACCACTTGCGAGGCATTAAATCGACTGAATCTCTAAATAAAGCAGGCAATATTACAGCAAATAATATGTAATACCTAACTACTATCATAAAAATTGCTAAATTATATTTAGTTTATGTAAGCAACAATAGAAAACAGGTCGTTTCTTGATTTTAAAAAGACAAACATTTTATATGTTCGGTATGCATTATTGCCACGGGAAAACGACAACATACTAGGTTTATCTTAAAATCCCTGGCTAAGAAATGAAGATCACGGATGAGATAAAATATGGAGGTGTGAAGTCCGACCGTAGTAAACGATGAGTGTTAAGTTTAAATAAATGTTAAGTATAAATGAGTCATATTTCATAACTCTGATGCCAATTCCTTGCGTCGCCATCAACCCAGCGTTACATCAAACTGAGTGAAACGAGTGTTATGCAACACGGAGGCGGTGTTGCGAATGCAGCAAGGTTCAATATTTGTCGATAGGTATTTCCACGATCAGGATAAGGTTACCAATATTGGTAGATTGCAAATCAATAACGATGATACAATTACAATTAGTCATACGCACTAGTTATTGTGTTATCTTTTACCAATTGGTACAAAAGGCCATAAGAGTTGACAGAGAAATTAAAATTTTTGCGCTGATTACATTAGGATTTTGTGATCGGAGCCCAGGATTCACAATTGGTACGCTGACAATTCTTCTGTTACTAAAAAAAAACCAAGGATTCAATGAAAACATCATATGTATATAAATATATATCCATGGAAAGCATAATTGCCATTACCGATTTCTGTGACAACCATGAGTTACATTTTAGGGGTGGTAAAATCCATTAAAAATATGCCTCCTACGCCCCTATCCTATTTTTCGCATATTCGACAGGCATCGTATAATCACAAACGTGAACGATATCCAAATATCGCGATAAACACGATTAAGCTTTTCCCTGATACGATCACGAGCAATGCCCGTGACAGACTTCCAAATCTAGTGGGTGATAAAAAAATCCATGATTTATTGATTTTGACCTTAGGGATTTTACGAGACCGTTATTTTCCTGAACAGTTTATTTTATACTTTGTACTTTTTATTTATTTATTTATAGATGCGTGAAGTATTGTCAAAGAGTTATTAAATATTATTATTAGATATTCTTACATACTAAATGCAAAAAAATTTTTGTACATTCGTTGCACTAAAGTCTATTCAAAAAACATTGCTTCACTTGTTTACTTTCCATAACGATCATAAGCCATTTTAGTTTTTACTTTAGTAACACTTAATTTTACTTCACGAAATACTCTTGACAAGTATTATATAAAAATATACAAATTTGCAAGCTTTGGATTTATTAAGACTATAAATTAGATATTGAAAAGTAGTCAATATTGTAATTACGTACTTAATGAATTTCTTGCTTCTTCCTTGCTCTTTTGTATTATATTTTATTTCGAATATGTATTTAGGTATCATTTTAATTTACGTCAAGTGAGTTTATCTTGAGTATTTACAGCAATTGCGTAATTAATACTTACACTATAATATACATACAGGCTGTAACAAAATGCTATGTAAATAAGTTAAATCCTGTTAAATTTATTACATTCTATTTTACTATCATATAAGTGTTATAGTATTGATACTTTTTAGTATAATTATTATGTTCCTTCAAAGAAGATAATTTTCGTACTACGTAAGTAGTGATAAATATAAAAATTATAGCTAGATGATAGCATTAAATTCCATGTTTATAAATTTCAGCGATATTTCTTTGCTTGTGAAAACCAAATATGTTCTTTGGAGGAACAGTAGGCCTATAACTGTGTACCTAGTTCCCTTTAATTATCATAACATTATTATAAAAGTTCTCCATAAACTCATAAACAATCAGTTATTTGGATTACTCTTTTTGTTAATATGAAAAGTTTTGAACTCGAAGAATAGCACTTAAATATTAAATGTACCTACACCAGAAAATAACATCGAATATTCAGCTTGTAAGGCTACAGAATAATAAAATGTATTATACACTAATAGTTTAAATGAATTTTTGTAGCTACAATAATAAAATGGCTGCCTTTGTTATTTTGTTGTCAAATCAAGACAAGACTAAAATTCTGGTAATAATGCACTTTAAAATACCTACCTGTCAAAATACTTTTATCTGTAAAATTACAAGTAAACTACCCACGTCTTATTCAGAGTTACCTATTCAAATATAATAATGAATACAAATCAATTTACTAACTTTCTATTATTTTCGTGTGAATAAAGTAGGTACTTAGGTAAATATTGGCATATTTAGCTATTGCTTGAATGTTGTTGATCTCATACTTATATGTTATTGTGTATATAATGTAATCACATGTTAAATTTCACAATCACATAATACTACAACTACATAGGGATAGGTGAAGATGGAAAACTCTAAATGAGTACATTATAGAAGTGCACCAACACAAACATGTAGTCTTGTTGTTCAAATTAACTATAAATATAGGTACCTATGTAAACATTTACATGTTAGTATTATATAACTTTAAACAATGTCTACTTCAACAGATTTATTATCAATTATTTTGTAACCACCATATAGATGGTTATGGTAATTATACAAAATTATTGATTGACAATCTGTTGAATTGGTACTTGTCTTAACTATTTTAAATTGAACCTTGATATGTCTTTGAACAATCAGGTCTCTGTAGCATTGACAATATAGGCATTCCAAACGCTATTTATAATATTGTACCAAATAAATTTCGTAATTTTAAGACAAATTGAATGTAAAATCATTATATACTATATATTGTTGAAGTCTTGAATCTATTAACAACCCTCCTCTTGAGACTTGTCAAAAGCTTTCCCTCAATCCATAAAAACTGGCTCAAAATGTGATCATATAATGGTAATAAACATTAGGAAATTTAAAAATATACATATATTTTATTCCCATTATGAAAATATTGCAAAATTATGAAGCTTTGATGCAAATTTTGATTTCATAATACAAATTTAACAATATAAATCCTTAGACTTAAATGATATGTTCTAAAGTGTAACAGTAATTTAATGATCATATGGAACTGCTCCTTAGTGGTATCAAGATTGAAAACCGAGGGCTAAGCCAAATTTTTCCTTTAAACTAGTTTTTGTTTGATAAATAATTTATTAACATGAACATTAACATATAAATACATGAATAGTATTTATACCTATGAATATGTTTTGATACCAACCAGTTACAGATTATTAATCCTTAATTGTAGACCATTCTTGGTTAGAAATGATCAAGAAGAATTAGCTCTTGTGTGAATTTATCTACTGACAAATTAAAAGAATTATATCTACAATGGCTTCTTTATATAATTTTTATGTTTATTGTTGTGATAAAAATGTATATAATACATACTCTAACCAAATTCATATCACTTTCCACATAAAAGATCTGATAATTATTGTGTTACATTTGATTTAGAAATCCATTAATTGTTATGATTTAACTAGTCTAAAACAATATATTATGTAATTAAAGAGGATGTCTATAATACATAATGACATAGATATGCTGTTTTATTTCAAATAATTTTTACATTTCTGAGTTTGTACTAAAAAATAATGAAGGAAATTGATAAAAATATCATTTTTTTACAACAATTTAAAATATTTTAAGTTTTTGCTTCTATGTATGTTCCTATGGTGATAAAAAGTTATTTATTTAAAAATTTTATTATGTAATCCAAAATTATACATAAATGTTACAGATTTCTTAGTGCCTACGTAATAAGTGATTTTGACCAATAATAGTTTGAAACATTTTCAAAACAATTTTTGAATACTTTGATCCTATCTACAAACATAAATAGATATCAGTAATCATCATAATACCTACGTTTCATAGCTCTATATTTCTTTAACTTATATAAGGCTTCGATTTCCTTCACGACAAATTCACCATGTTTGATCATAGTTTCAATTTTTTTAGGATCACTTTCTTCGCTATTCCTTGTGAAAACTTTGTGCAGTCTTTTTCTAAATAGATCGTAACCATGTGGCCAATCCCGACCTAAATATAAAAGCTGAAAATTGTTAGATATGACTCGATAATTATTAGGCATAACATTACTTTCAATAAAGGTACTTATACCGAAGTACGTACTAACCGTTTTGTAGAGGTTCAAAACTGACTTTCTGTGCATCGTCGTAATTCCTAATAACCCAAAGATAAAAGTTAACGTTTCAGAAACTAACAAATGTTGTTTGCTATAATTTATATATTACATAACTTTGTATTAATGCTGAATTATTAAAACCAGTGATAAATTAATAAAAATAACAAATACTTCTTATTAATGTTACTCTATTGTGTAATCTTTCATCTTGACAATAACTGACATTGCATTTTGTGCAGTTTTTTTAAGTGTTATGGCAGTAGCTAAAAGGTCTTCAGCTATTTTTTAAATTTTAATAATTTGTAAAATCATATCATTACAATTATGTAAAATATTGTTACAATAATAAAAATACACAGTAATAATATATTTTCTTATAGTAATCGTATTGAAATAATTCAAAAACACTACCTTAGCTTAAATAACCGCACTTTCTCGTGATAATATATTTATATGAACCATTAAATTCCCAAATCTTGAGACCATGGCGTAAAATTACAAATCAAGTTATTTATTTTTCGATATAAGAAGTATAATTTTTATTCGTCAAACCTAACATCAATCTTACAGATTATATAGTGGCGAATGTCGAACCATTCTCTACGGAAAAAGAAATATCAAAGGTCGATAGGTTAAGCAAAACGAACCTGGCGGCCTGAACTAGTTGAATAATTTGATATTGTTGTGATGGAATGTACCCTGGGTACCCTGTTCAGTCTATGTCGGACGTCCCTTGCCAGGACGGAAACGGTAGCCGTCAATTCTTTGAACTGCGGCGAATAAACAAAGGCAAAAAGATCAACTGCTGCATTTGGTGACTCGGTGGATTGCACTAGTTCATGAGTAGTTAAACTCAGATAAGCGTAGATAAAAGCTTGCCATGCCAACATAACAGCATAAAAGTCCAGGCCGAGTGGTCTACCCCTCCCACCGGGGCATCCTGAGGCTGAATTTAGCGCCAAAAATGACACGGAATATCTTCAATCAAGACAAGTGTGTGATTAGAGGTAAAAATTATTTATTTATGGCAAAAGAGAAATTGCCAATACAAATAAAAACAAAGCCCCGATACCGAAAAGATTACTGAAAACAGTTAAGTATCGCAGTCTACTTTGTTATCCGATATAAGTTATAAGTGTAACTATAAACGTCAGTCGTAAGTACAACCATATTTTAAAAAAATATTAATTACTTGTAAAAGCTTACCTTTATTATATAATAAACCTACCTATCGATGGTTTGTCTTTAAAATGTAGATAGTGGTTAAACTATTACTTTATGATACAATTTTTGGTACTTTGGAACATACCGTAATACTAACATATGCTTTGGTACGTTACTTAGCAACGATGTTTGTGTCGATACTTTTAGAAGTTGCTGATATTTCTTTTTAAAATAAGCAATTTAGATTTGAGATGGCAAGCGAAGAGCCAGCAAATGTTGGAGAAGGTAAGCTTTTACGAATAAATAATATTTATACTCATAAACTATACCGGATAACAAAGTCGCCTGCCTTACTTGACCATTTCAATTAAATAATACTCCTCGACTGCCATCAGATGTTCTTACCATAGAAAGAAAAGCAATGCTTCGTGGGATGTAAATTCTGATTACGCCGGTAGTCGAAAAAAAATCGGATAGCCTATTCGCCTTAGCAATCTGCTTTTTTAATACTTTTCCTTTCATTTCTATTATATAAATGCTCAGAGCATTCCAGGACATCGCTCAAAATGTGTTTGGTCTCTGAATCTATTTTTAAACACTATCTGCCCTTACTTCATATTATGCTCTACCGGGGTACGTTCTAATGAGAAATGATTAAATTGGTAAAGGCGGTAAGGCCGTTTATCTAAATAGTACCTAAATACACAGTTATTGGCATATCATCTTCTGCATATTCAGTCTCAATCTAATTCTTATTTACAGAATTATCCATTAATACTGTCAAGCTTCTCTTGGGTGTTGTTGGGTGTTGCTCCACCTGCAATTCACTGTTTTAACTCCCTAGACTTGATATTTACAACGTATCTGGCATATGTCATCATCATATGCCATGTTTTGATTATGGCATGTATTCGAGGATAGGCCACGACGCCGGGCATTTTTCATGCGTACAGAACGGGTAATGAGAGTGAATGTCATATAGTTCAATCATATAGGAGTTGTAAGTCTCCATTTGAGAGACTGATGCGTAGATATTGTAACGAATGCCTGATAATGTTTTGTCAACTCTTACGTCAGACAGAGTATTGGTTACTATCAGGAAGACCCATGGAAGATCACATACGAGGGACATTTGTTAATGTTAAAAATAAATACAACTTTTAGAAGCAGAGCAGAGCAGAGAGCAATCGACACGGTTTGTGTCAGTTGCTAGCTTTTCCCAGTCAATACTGGCTAAATTGCGATACAGAATTAATTTTGGTTAAAACTTAGGAAATTTTAACTTATAAGCAACGAAGATTAAGTCATGTTGGGCGAAACCAGGTGAAATTAATTGGCTATCAGATGCAATGCGGCTGATGTTTGTAGTTAAGATAAGACAGTTGTTCATATGGTATGTAGGATCTTACTTAGTATATCTATATATACTTACGGAAGCATCGAGAGATGAAAGCTGACGTGGCTGTCAACAGTGCACACGTGTAGACTATTCATCTTCAAGTGTCTTTTTGCAATGTATAGCAGGCGTATCACAGGCATATACTTTTGAATCTGTGTTCAACTACTGTTTATATCACATGTTATATAAATATATAAAAAACGCAAAATCGACAGTTTGTCTTCCGTTGTTAACATGGTAATATCTAATCTCAAAGCCATCAAAGTGTGGATAAATAGACATAAGTTTACTGCTGCTAAAACTTAGGTCTTGGACAGAGGTAGCAGGTTTTTATTGTCCAGACTTGATTTGGCCTCAGTTTGTCCAATTGTGCTTTTCAATGAGACCCCACTATCCTACACAGTCATGGCGCTAAAAATCAACAACTTGTGTGAGTGTGTATGAACATGTATATGTAATTAATCCAAAAATGGAAAAATGTGTTATCGTTTCACTAATTTACGAAAGAAACAGAAGAAATCCTGCATCAAGAACAATCAGCCGAAGAGATTGAAGAGGAGCAAACGGAAGAAGAGTCTATTCTTACGGAATACGATCCAGATGACTTCCTGTCGGGTGCTGTAAATAGCTTGGACTCGACTATACCTTTGGACTTCTTACAATTTGAGTATCCTTTATTAGAAACAGGATATGCTGCCATTTTTCGTATTATAAATTACTTTAGATTGTATATACATAAATACAGAACCTTTTCAGATATAATGATTAAACACGATGGGTAATAATTATATTTCAAATAAAACTACTATTTAATTACTACTTCTTTTTGTTTATCACCCTATGTAAGTGATGTTCATAGGTTCTGGTTGGCACTTTCAATGTTCCAACAATAGCTAGCATACCATGAATGGAAGATTAATATTCACTACGCTGGGCATACAGGGTGGTAGTTCCTGTACATCACTAGTCTGTATTCATAATTTGAGCTCGTTCAAGTTGCATAAATTTTCCGCCGTTATTCAGTCACCAGGACATCGTTTGTTGGCCAGTAAGATTACACCGCGTTCAGGTGTGATTAACATTTGGAGACAAAATTAGTATATTCTTATACGAATATATACATTTGTAAATTTTTGTTTTTCTACATGAGCGAAAATAACCCTACGCCTGCGGCACATTCAGTTCTGGACGATCGGTTATTTTGTCAGACAAATTGGACACGTTTGATCTTCTACCAGATAATACACATGTAAACTCTCGCATTAAAATAGCTCATTATGCGGTATACGGAAAACCGTTGTAAAAAAACTGAATGTTGCTGTGGATGTTAAAGACTTACAATCACTTTAAGCACTTAGCATACACACATTTGAAACATTAGCCAATGTTCACCATCCTGAATGGGCTGAATGGTGCCGGTGCTTTATTACTAGTTATGTTGCTTCCCATGACCACTATGTATATTGGTTTGGCAATTTCGAATGAGTTTTTCCCCGTTATTCAGTAACTAGAGTCTCGTCTGTCAGATGAGGTTCCACATACCATAATCTGGTGTGTCCACGAAGAAATAACTTAACTTCGCAAAGGCGGTTTACTCTCGGTTACGCAGGTGCGATGCGGTCATTTGCGGTGCCTCGGCGATATAACTAAGGGGTTGCGGTGGTTTTCGTGCACGCACATTGTCCAGCACTTCTTGGTTTTACCAGCACACTTTTCAGCCGCGTAGGATGCACAAGGAGCAATGCATCCAAAGGAAAAACCCCCGCGTGACGACTTTAGTTCACAACCATGCGTGATATTGTTCCTTTTCGGACTGTTTCGCAGGGCCGTTCTCCGATGTCAGGCGAAGCCCAGATACGAGTATTTTCACATAATTCCCGCTGATGTCAAACTATTCTACACAACACACACAGCCACTTTGTTGCGTCCAATATATATAAATTCAGTTTTAAGTAATCATCCATACTCTCTTTTCTCTAATCACATTGTATAGTGACGGAGTAAGAGAATTTGCATGAATGAAACGCATTCCATTGATTGATTGTATCTTATTAATATTCCTTAACTGTTAGAAGATATTCTTTCGGCTACAACTGTCATAAGTACTTTAATTTATGCGCGTGCGATGAAACTGTTGTATGCTGGGCAGCTGGAAGCATTATATCTTTTATGGATATCAGCACTAAACAATCATGGTTTCGCAGAACCACCACAGGGGGATCTGTTGGAAATATTGCGGTAAGATTATAATGATATAGTTATTATTTTTAACACAGCGATATATTTTAAATATACTTTCTTTTTATATATACATTAATTTACATTTTAAAATTTACATGTACTTCTAGAAATGTTATAAAGCATTAAGTACATTTTATGTATAGTCTTACAGAGTAGACCCTAATTACCGCATAGCAATAGCAGAAGGCAGAGAAGGAGACCGAGATCCATTGATCCTGCTTTATACGTGGCCACAGATGGAAATAGACGCAGTATTACGCGACGGAACGACGAATGCTTATGCTATGCTTGACTTCAGGTATTAAAATTATATGTTTTCTATAAGAAAAAACTAAAAAGAGGTAAAAATCAAAGCACCAGTGAAACAGCGGGTATCAAGTCTTTGAAGCATTTTAATGTCTCATATGCCTTAAAAATATTATTATATTTGATGCATAACTCTTATTACTTCAAATATTTTTTTAAATAAATATTTACAAGTAATGTCTCTACTGCTGATAATGGTAACCATTTACATTTCTATTTCCAGCCCTGATGGTGAACTATTAGCTTCTGTGGGAAAGGAACCCGATTACAATTTGACTATATGGAATTGGAAAAAGCATAGGATTCTTTTACGAACAAGTGCTTTCTCTTTTGATGTTAACACTGTTATGTTTTCTAAATATTGCCCAGGACAATTAACTACTGCTGGTTAGTATCACACCACAGATAAATAAACGTATCCTTCCTTATAATGACTACTCCTACCCTGCCATTTCATTTCAGACACCACTATGCTACTGTAGAATAAGACGGAACATTATGTTCCCCAAAATAGTCTACTATTCTTCAAAAATTTACGAACTTACACTTAATACTTTTCGCAAACAGAAATACAATATTCGCTCTTCTTTGTTTAATCAAAAATAACATTTTTGCTGAAAAAAAAATAAAAAATTTATTAATTAAATCAATTTTTTTTTTGATAGTAAATTTCTATTTATCCTTCAATCATTCTACTATTCCAAAATTAGATCAATCTAGTAATTACCGCGGAGACATGAACTTAAGACATAAGAAAGTTTGCTAATTTAATTTCATTGTGATTTACCTCCTATTGTGTTTTAGGCGCGGCACATATTAAGTTTTGGAAAATGGCCCACACATTTACCGGTCTTAAATTAAAAGGAGAACTTGGTAGATTTGGTAAGACAGAGATTTGCGACGTACTTGGAGTGTACCCTATGCCAGACGAAAAGGTACTTTTACGATTACAAAACCAACTCAAGTAGATGCTATTCATGTAGTACTCATGTACTGTAGAAAGGTTTTCTTAAATTACAGCGTGATAATGCTCTAAAGATTCTGAACGCAGTAAGCTATATGCAGTATATGAAGTTTGCAAATCTTTACGTGTAAAGTCTTGTACTAGGTGCTGTCCGGCTGCGAGTGGGGTAACATTCTAGTTTGGGAAGCCGGTCTAGTCAAATTAGAAGTAACACAACGTGGTCGCAAAACTTGCCATAAAGCGCCAATAGTATGTATTAACTTACAAGTAATTTTATTTTAGGCCTTATGTTTATTTATAGGCTAAAATGATTAATATTGTCGTTTTGAGAATATATTTTAAAAATTATATCACACGAAAAGTAGCCCTTAAAAAAATATCAAGCAGATGATCAGAACTTAACTTTATAAATTACTAATTTTTACAATGGCCTAATTTTTTTTATTTTGAATGTACGTGTAAGCATTTCTACACAATACATTTTTCCACTCCTCATTTCAATTTATAATATATTTATTATTCTATCAAAAACGTTAAAGAAAATGGATCGAGTAAAAGAACATTTACTTTTCCATTTAACTATCAGAAAATGTAATCTCTACTATTTAGAACATTTTCTATACTGTTTAGATTAGATCACTACTCGTCTTTATCTTGTTATTTGTACCCCAGCATTTTGAAATAGAAATGTTGAGCTATTAGACATATTATATACATATTTAGTGAATTAGTAGACAGACAATAATAGAGTAACGGTATTTTATAAATTATGATGAATGGAAAAATGTGTATTGTGTTTAAGAATAAAAAAAAAATCTTTTTATTTCAAAAATGTTTCGTAAAATCCGTTTTCTTACCGAAATGGAACAAGACGGAATGAAATATTTAAATTTAGATTCAATTTATGCTGAGTCCGGCCGGCGATGAGGTGACAACTATTTCTCGCGACGGTTGCATACAAGCCTGGTATTGGGATACAGTCGATCAAGCTGACCCACCCGAGGATGATCCTTACGTCGAGCTTAATCCTGTCGCTGAAACTTGTGTAAGATTTATTAGTTGTATGTACATAGTTGGTAATTAAAAAAATATTTTTAGTGAATTATGAAAAAAAAAATTCAAGATTATTACTTATCCCAAAAAATATATAGGTACCCGGCTGTCAAATCATGAGTCTTAAGCATCAAAAGGACATGTACTGGTATGCACAGGTAAGTTTCTACTTCCTTATTTTGTTTTAATTCAATTAATTAAGATGGATATACCACATAGTTATTCGAAGAAGAGTACCCATTTTGACTAATATTTTTAACAGAATCAAAACCTATTACAGACCGCTCTTCTTGCTAATAGACACACTTGACAAAAAGAAATCAAGTATATTTTCTAGTTGGCTCCTAGCTAGTAGATCTAGTTCACTGCTAGATAAAAGAGTCTCTGTCATAGATAGCTTTAACCGCAATCGCTGCGCTCACCAGGCGGGTTAGCGATCTGGGACTATTCGCACCTTACTTTTATGATACCCACGTGATGAGATGGGTGACATATTTAGCTCTTGAATTAATCCTGTAAGAAAATCTTATTTAAATCAAAGTATACACCTATGCGGCCGAAATAACAACCTCACCAGCACGTAGTGATACCCTGTTTGCAAACAAATGAGGCTCTGACCATCGAATAATGGCGGAACATCTATTAAAGATTAATTTAATCTAATCAACTAAAAGAGTTACATTTTATTTGTTTAGCCTTTATAACATTCAAGTGTCTATTTTAGGATGGTAACGGCGGGATATGGACGGTAGACTTAGAGATTGATAAAATAGAGTGCAACCATCGTAAAGTGATAACGTGTCATGCAGGCGGCGTAGTAGGAATGGCCGTTCTCCGTTTACATCCTTTACTTATTACGGTAGGAGAAGACGGGGCATTAAATGTATATAGTACGGAAAATCAAGTACTACTGGCAAGATATCAATTTCAGTGTGCTGTGACATGTTTACTGTATCCTCCGCATGATGTAAGTTTGTTTTTCTTATAGCTTCTTCCTTTGGAAACTGCTTCCGAATTTAGAGACCCGACTTTAATCCCCTATATAGAATCTCGTATGAATGAGTTTTCGAAAGTTATGTACGATTTGTGTGTCCAACTCAAAATTTAATATACATGTCTTATTACAATAAAATGCGTTTATTATACGACTAAAACTAAAACTTTGCTCGATTAGCCGCCATTTCACATTTTCCTTTCGACCGTGATTGTTAAATTACATAATAGAGTGCAGTTTTAAAGAAAACAGAAAAAAATGCAGTGATTACTTTGCACAAAACGGGTATGGACCCGTCGGTAATTTTTAAGACACTGGACATTGGCCGTATGTTTGTGTATCGTACTGTCGACTGGTACACCGACAATTCCTTGGTCAAAAACTATAAGATCGGAGCGACCCCGTACTTTTAGGATCAGACGGGTTATGAATGCTCCCAGAATTATCGCGAAAAATAACATTCCTCCAAGGACACTGTCGCGAAATATTAAACGAAATCTGAAGCTAGGTGCTTACCATCGATACACGGGACATAAAAAGCTCCAACCTGACTTGAGCACAATGTTCCTGACTTCATAAGAACTCAAGAGTGGCGTTCGTCCAATCCAGACCTGAACACTTTGGACTATAAATTGTGGTCAGTTCTAGAGGTCTGCGCAAAACGTTACTTCGATATTGAGTTTCTCAGGAACTCTTTAAAAGGGGGCCGCTTAAAAAAAATGTTTTAATTAATCACTTAAACTTTGATAAGGATGTACACATAAGTATATGCTGTGGTAGCCTAGTGGTCAGGACTTGGTGACCTGGGTTCGATGCCTGGTGCCGACACCACTAAAATTTTTAATAGCAATTATAAGTGCTGTAATTATCACGTGGTCGCCGGTGAAGGAAAGGTAATAAAAAAAATATTATTTTGAGGACAGGTGAAGCTCCAAAACCCTCTCAGATATTTGAGAAGGAAGCCTTTACCCAGCAGTGGGCACTTACAGGCTGCTACAGCAGGTATATTATGTTCAAATAAAGCTTATATATGGTAATTTATATTTGTGTCAGGTGGATCCAACTGCACGCTTAATTATAGTTGGATTCTCAGACGGTGTGATGCGTACGCTTTTAATACATCCGGAAAGACTGTTATCGATGACTTCTCTCCTTGAAGTGCGGGTGCATTCCGCTCTGACAATTCATAGCGAAGACTCAATGAACCCAGATGCCTTGGATCTTGTTTCGGTAATTTATTTCAACAAAAATCTTCTTTCATGCATAAAAAGTAATATTTATGAAAGTAGTCAGACTGCCCGCTTTTGACAAACATATTAAAAGGTTTTATCAAAGATGCAAAAGTGACTTTTCCAAAAATCTTAAAATATTTTATAATTATTATGTATTTTATTACATCTCTGTGTACATAACAATAGAATTTCTAATGTTCCAACACGACTAATCGTATTTGCAGTTGTTGAAACCTCATTCGAAGTCATTAACTCAAATTACGATCAACAACCAACACACATTGCTAGTAACATGTGGTGAAGATACTACAATATTTATTTATCAATTAAAGCCAGATACGCCATTTACTCTCCACAAACTTGGATACATTGAAACTCCTAACAATATAACATTTATGACTTGGAAACCAGCTGAGGTACGTTAAGACATATTTGAAACTTTAATAAATTCAATAACAGCTGAGGCATGTTTCAGGAACGTGTATTACTTATGTGTGGTCAAGTTGGTTTTATAATGGAAGCAATTTTACCAGATGTTACGGTTCGTAAATATACTGAAATAACAACTTTCAAATTGGAATTCGTATCTTATAAAGAAACTACTGTGAAAAAGCACTAGTAAGTACATATTGTATTTGTTTATTGCTAAAAACACAACGCTTAGCATTTTCCGCAACACCGTGAATGTATATTTGAGATGACTAACCTACTTTGTATCTATCTAGTAATATCACAACAACAACTTGACATTCAGGGCCAGCTGTCAACGGTTACATAATTCTTGGATAGATTGTTTGATAGGCCAATATATAAAGATGTCTGGTTAATTTTTCATGTGTTGAAACAAATAATTATTTTATAGATGAAGAATTAATCATAATTACCATTGGTCACCTTCTACAGTAAATATGGTTAAATGAGATGGTGCAATCCTAATTCCGACAGACAAATGAAATCGCCAGGGCCTGGTTTAGTAGCCGGCAGGGTGTACCGCGTGTGATTGAGGTTGGCGTTGGGAGAAAAAGGTGGTTTTCCTTGTACCTTTGACTTTATGAAGTGTACTTATAAGTACAGTTTACGATTCTGTAACTGAGAGGAAGTATTTGGTACTTGATAAAATATTAAAAATATTAAACCGTATGTACTGCAAGAAATCCTAAAAATGGTGAATGAGTTTGTTAATGAATATAAAACTATTCATTCAAACCAAAATCCGCAATTTCTTCTTACTGTCAGTGTTTTGCTTATAAAAAATTTAACGTTTCGAATGCTTTATACGTACGTAGTTTAGGAAGTAAGTAGTTGAAAATTTTTCATGCTGCTTAACATACCAAAAGTAATGTTTTTTTGGTATTCCTATAAATTAATTAAATTCTTCTATCAGCATACGTCATCGACCTTTTCCAATGGAAGAGGACCTTGCAAGTCTTGACGAGGAAGCATTGAAAGCCAAAGAGGAAGCAGAAAAAGACAGGGACGAAGAGGAAGAAGAATGGATTGGTGAAATTCAACTGAGTAAGATTTATTTAAAAACGTGCAGGCGCTCGATAGCAAAATAAAGTATACATGTCAACACTTCACCTAAGACAGTTTTCACAGAATATTATGAGTATCCTTAATGATATAGCGCCAATAGCCTAATGGGACTGCTAATGCGACTGTCGCAGGTTCGAGCCCGCTAATAGTCTATTGTTATAAACCACTTCAAATACAAACTGTAATTAACAGGAATATTAGTAATACCGATAGCATTGCTAGTATTTGTAATCAAAAAAATAGCCCATCCAGTCTCATTAGTCGCACTAATAACTTTAGAGAAACTAACGTAGATATCATCTCGGATTAGTACCGCTCGTCACACTTAAAGCCAACTCTAAACATAACGGGCACAAATACAAGGAAGTATGAATTTAAGGTAATTTTAGATTTAAGTGTAGTTAATTAAGTAAATAAGTCAAGTTAGAGTTAAGAAGAAACTCTTTATGGCTCTTTATGGGCGATTGCTGCTTGTGGCTGGTTAGCACAGGTCTGCAAATCTTGTTTAAGATTTCATTTATTCTTATACTTTTTTTTAATATTAAAATTAAAAAAGAAGGTACCTACTGAGTTTCTTTCGCCTGTTTCTTCTCCATCAGAGGGACCTCATTATGAAACGCTACCACCGTTTCATAATATTGTAAGAAAAATAAACGTCAACTAAAGAATTTTTTACGTCCTACCTTAAATGTTTGTAGTTCTACGACGAGAATGAGACGACGACTGTGGTACGAACGGCATTCCCGTTTGTCCGACACCATATACCGGACTATCGATGTCTGAAATTCTGTGTGGATTTTTTTTATTATTGAAATTTTTTTTTTCAGTCGAAAGCGAAAGTATGCTTGATACGACAATAACATGGGCTGAATATTGTGAAGAGGGACTGTGGGTAGTGCAGCGCGGTACAGGAGCCTTACTACTAGTGCATCCAGGACAGAATAAAATTCTTGAATATGGCCCTTTTCCCGACGCCTGGTGCGAAGACATCACTACGTTAAAGTTCATGTATGTCAGTATAAAATCTAAAAAACTAGATTAAAAATACTTTAAATCACATGCTGCCGATGAAATAGAACTAAAGATATAGAGAATTAAGAATAGTCTGATCTAATGTAAGTAAAAAGCTTGGTGTGCTCTGTAGAGCGGGACAGTATTTCATGCCGGTCCACCGTTTGCAACTTTATAAGGCGCAAGTTCGGCCCCACATGGAATACTGTTCTCATCTCTGGGCAGGGGCACCCCAGTACCAACTCCTTCCATTTGACCGCATCCAACGTCGAGCGGCTCGAATTGTCGGCGACCAAGCTCTCTCTGATCGGCTTGATCCTTTGGCCTTGCGAAGAGATGTTGCTTCTCTTTGCATTTTTTACAAAATTTTCCACAGGGAATGTTCTAAGGAACTTTTCGGATTGATCCCAGCTGCTGAGTTTCACCATCGTACATCGCGACAGAATTCGAAGTTCCATCGATACCACCTAGATGGTTGGCATTCCACCACAGTGCGTTTTAATCGAAGTTTTCTGCCACGCACTTCGATTTTGTGGAATCAGCTGTCGCCAGCAGTATTTCCGAACAGTTACGACTTAGGGACCTTCAAGAAAAGAGCTTATTCCTTCCTTAAAGGCCGGCAGCGTATCTGTAGCTCCTCTGATGGTGTGGATGTTCGTGGGCGTCGGTGATCACTTACCATCAGGTGAGCCACACGCTCGTTTGCCCCCTTCTTCTATAAAAAAAAAAAAAGTAAATAAATCTTTTAAGCAGTTAAATTCTATCCTTTTTCGATGCATTACCGACAACTCTCGAAGTGTTTCTTCTTATGTTAACTATGTCTGAATGCTTCACGTGTCATAACTTAGAACCCACTGAAATTCTATTGCTATGAGTCATATCCGAATTTATGACACTAAAAGCTAGAAGAGTTAAGTATTTAATCATTTTCTACTACTTTTGATTTTAAAATATGGATTAATTCGCTTCTATTATCTTGGAAATTGTTTCTGTGGATAGTAGAGTTGTATAAACCCGACAAATTTCACCCCCTATTAAATTTACAGATGTGACAGACGTTATCTAATTTTTGGTACAAATACTGGTTACATCCGCGTCGTTAGAATGCCTACAGAAGATGAAGATTCAGAGGAGCACCACTATTTAACATGGAGACTGGCCCAGCAAAAACTTCTACGACAACTCAAGGGTAGACGTCTGGCAAAGGAAGAGGTTAATAATTCATTATTATTCGAAGCGATCTGCAAAACTCATGATAGTTTCATATCTTTAATGCAATTTTAAATTTTCAGACTCAACCAACGCCGCGCATAGATTTCACAGACAGTTATTACCTTCCAATGCATGACTTTTACACAGGCGCGATTACTTGTATTGAAATTAGCTCTGATGGAAGGTATATATATATCAGTTTTAATTAAAATATTTATGTGTCAAATTTAAAAGAATACAAACCGTTTCTTCGTTTGACTGTTTGATGCACAACACTTTTGGTCGGCCTGTTATGATATTAGTCACATTCATTATTTTTACGTAATCAAGTCCTCAACTCGCATCTTTATCAACGTTACAGTCGAATGTTCACAAGTGGAAAAGATGGGAATATATTCTCTCATGTAATCAACTTCCCGGAGCCATTACTTCCTGAATTAGAATCGCCGAAACCTGTAGAATTACCAGTAAGTAAATTTAAAAAGAAAATTTTAGAATGTGATGTTTTTAAAGTTGAACTACAGTATAAAGAATTAAGATACAGTTGATCGTCACCTTTGATATCTTGTAATTAATACCGACAATGTCTAGACAGTGTTGGGACAGTTTATGAAAGTTATGGTTGTCCCAAGTACATATTGTTTTACTATAAATTAAATAAAACAAATATTTGAAGTTAAAAATATTAGCAAAACCCTTCATAATGGTAAATCATACATGCCCTCATGAAGGTAACATTCACCACTAATGCTACTTATATTATTTTTATGCAACAGCCGTTCATTTATGAAACAGTACATCTCTATTAATGAGTCAAGCGGCTGATAATTTTTGTATATGAGTACCATCACGATGAGTCTGCGCCCTGTAATATCGCAGATACAAAAGCTTTTAAGAATCTTGTCACGTGGTCACATAGACACCACGAAAATAAGAAGTTTGAATACCAACATCTTGTTGTCGCAGATGTAAATAATTTTAAGTATACTTTTACTTAATCATAAAGTATACGAAAATACTTTGAGTTTTTAGTGGAATTTAGGTTCGCCCATACATTTATGGATTAGTACGACGAAATAACCATACCTAAAATTAAACCATAAAATAAATAAATTAAACGCGATCAATTTCTCAACATTGGTTAAATTTCAAATTCTAGTTATATTATTTCTTATAGTTCTATTCGCAAATATAAGAAATAAATAAATATTTTATGTAACAACATCTACCCAATAAGCGAACTATGATTCTCTTATAAACAGAGGGTAGAAAAAATGAATGAACCTAGTACCGTAGACGGTGAATTGATGTCTCATGAACAACTTAAGCAGAAGGAAGAATATGATAAGATGATGGCCATAGCTAATGCGCACAAGAAACGGGTTCGAGACCAGCTTTCCGAGCTCACTATCGAGTATAATAAACTAATTAAAACGTTAGTATTTTACTATAGTGTTTCACTGATTACACATTTTTAAATCTCTTTCTTCGTACACACGTTCTTTACACGTACACCATACGTGTACAGAATATCTGAAAATTTTGTGCGGTTAAATGGCGGGAATAATTGTATCAACAGATCATCTGTGAGAGATTCTCAGTTTAACCGAAACGTGTAAAGATCTATTAGCAACTTGAAAAATCTTAAATCTTTCACTCGATAAAAAAAGATGCAGTGCCTATGTAACAAGCTATTTTCACCAACGAAATTTCAATAGGAATAGGTGTAACATATTGTAACAAATTGTAGTTTTCCTCTTGGTCAATTTTTACGATAGTCAAATTATTTTTATTTTATAGCAATAGGTTAATAAAGCAGCTACAGTCCACCTGATGGTAAGTGGCTAAAATATATGTAAGAGCCCTACCTAACATATGTATATAGATATAGATATATATGATATAATTCTAATTACATCAAAGACGTACTAAAATGCTAAAAGATGCTTTTCGATCGATATTAGAATAACAAGTTTCAATTACGTTGATATCGCCATCTAAGAATCATATCTCAAATCATAAATAATGCTCCTAATAAAATATTTCTCAGGCTTACTTCCACTAGTAGATATGGGTCATATTGAGACTGAAACTTTATTTCTGACTTGCTTTACCATTTAGGAACCGTGCTCTACCATATTCACAACAAGTAGACGTAACTCTAGACCCGCGACCGTTGATAGAGCAAGAAAAAGAACTCGACGAAGCGAAGGCATTGACCCGAAGAAAACTTGCACACCAATTAGAAGCCTCCGATTTGGCTTACCACAAAATGTATTCCAGAAACATAATACAGCTAGATGTCTTCCCTTTTACGCTGAAAGCTATCAGGTAACCTGTCTATGGTGTAATTTACAGTCAACTTTAGCCACATAATCATTTATTATCTTAAAGAACTGTTCTGCAGTTTCTAAACTACCTAACGATCATCACCTCGCAACTGCTAAACCTAGTTCAATAAGTTTGGAATACTTGATATGGTTAATCCACGAAAATTAAACCACTCTAATGACACTCATGAGTTAAGATGAATTGACAGAGTTATATTTCACCGCCATCAAACGACATTAAAAACTAATCCGTTGCAGAAAATTTAATATCTTTATACAGGGACCCCGACGTTATGATAAGGCCGCTGCGACAGAAAAATCTATCAAAGGCTTTTTTCGACCAGTTAGAAGAAGTACATCAGAAAATGGCAGAAGCAGCTTTACGGGGAAGGTAACGGTCGACCACGTTTTCGTAATTTGTAATATTTATATTTTTCAAAACATTTCAACAATAAAAAGAACTACGAATATTGTATTAACAAACACATAATTTTCGATATTATTAATTATGTTTTAATATTTACATGCCTACATTAGGAACATGAATTTATTGGCATTAGCGGAAATAGAATTAAAGTAAGTGATGGCGTTGAGAATTAAAAATAATTCTGATTTTTATCCTAGTTTTTACGCATAGAAATTACTTATTGGACGCAAACTCAATCAAGCTCACCACTCTTACCGCCGCAAAACCATAGAAAATTAATAGAATCGATGACTCAAAAGACATTACAGAAATTTTGTGGCGTCTGTCCTGACCGCATTTCCAACACTGTTAACAAATTTTACCGAACCATATCAAAGTATTCTGTCTGGTTTTCGGAATGCAATTGAATTATAGATCTAAAATATTATGAACAGTTTTTAACACGCCAATTGCGTAGCGCATAGGCAGGAGATAAAAACAACAGCCGTCTGAAAATCGTTTTTCCAAGTAAAATTGTATCAGTTGATGCGAATGAATATTTTTTCAGAGAAGACATGTTAGATTTTAATCGCTTTCGGACTTTTGAAGTTATCAAAATAACCCATTCAATCGTAAATAAATAAAATTAAATTTATCAACTTATTAAGGAGTATGTACATCTCTACTCGTTACACTATGTAACTTACTCAAATATAGATTGTAAAGACTGTAAGTGACGTCCATACAAATCGCACCTATAGTCACTTAACAAAATGATTTACGGGCATTATAAAATTGCCGTTCTTGACATAGGAGCGTAAGAAGCGTCAGGGCATTTGCCGAGCGACTCCGGAATGTTCTTTTTGTTTACGCATTATAGGCAACATTGAAAATCCTGCAAACTTTTGGTAATCCCGACAGCCATACAAAAGGTTTCACAAAATTGTAACCGGGTTGCTATAATACAGATCGGTTAAATTTGAAAATGCGCTCAGGGTAGATGCTACGCCCAAAATATCTGAAAATAAAATCATCATATCTAACGTTTTTTTTTGGTTTTGGCCTTAAAACTATGTGACGTAGTTTTGGTCGTGAGCCCTCGCACCAGGTAAGTGAAGCGCAATGTACATATGCACGTGCGTCGTGCATGGCGTACAACAACCAACTCAAACTTATTTTATTGATTAGTACGATAGGATAATTTCAATTACACTAACCTCGACTACTCTCTCATCTTTCCTGCTACCGAAATGTTTCTAATTACTTTAATATAAAGCAACAATTGATATTCAAGCACACATACCTATAGAAACAACATTGTTTTTATTTTCAATCAAAGCCTTTACTTGCAATGTAACTTCACAAATAACTAAACTTAAAGCCGAATATCTCAAATAATTTATACTGTAATTATGAACGAGTTTGTAATACCTACAGGTGCCATTAGGCGAGGAAGTCCTCTAAATACCCTTGCTATTGCTAAATAGTATTTCTCTGAGGAGATTACATGTTTTTCGAACAATGTTGATTTTACAATTTTTTTTAAGATAACAAGGCAACCCTAGTCAGGGAAAATAGGGGTGAGTGGCATGTCTGATTCTGCAGTGGGTGTCATTCAGGAAGCCAGGGCGATCATCAGTGAAATGTTGTACATACTAGAATGCTTCAACAATTGTGCATGTTGGACTTTGCACTTTAGCTACGCACATGCTTTTTTAAAAAGTATTATAAGCAGACTATATTTTGTCTGCATTCAATACCTTTAAAGTTAACAGCAGTATCCATATATTATGTTTTTTTGCAGACTATGGTGTACATATACTGCAAATATAATTTGATTAAATATACTTTTTAACTTTTATCATTATGTTGTACCATACTTTTTGCATGTATCGAGTTGTAATTTGTGACATAAAATATTTTTCGTATATTGTAATATTTAATAAACTTATTACAACTATTCAGACGCGCTGAATCTACTACACGTCGGGCGACATCAAAAAAAGCATCCTGGGGCCCCCCAAGAGTAGCCTCTTTCTTGCTGGGCTTACCGTCTAACCCATCACATACGCTCAAGAAAGCTCTGCGAAACTATTACCAGCGCCTAAATCGACACCATCTACAATTCATTGAGGTAACTAAAGTTACGTATGTAAGCTAAGTTACAAGACGTGAATAATGTATTTTAGAAACTAATAAAGTAAAGCAAGCGTACATTTCCTTGCGCAATTGCATAATTCTTCTCCTTTCTTTTTTAGAAACTTGTTACAGTCTTAATTTACTGCTACTTTACGTTACTTAGCGTAGGCCTCCTCATAAGATTACATCGCCTACCGTTTGCCTCTTACGAATTACATGATATAAAAATAAGAATAAGCTACGCTACATATTACGAAATAAAATCCATATTAGCTCTTATGATTACTAAATATGAATAGATATTTCAGAACCCAAATCCCACCAACTAGTAATGAGTATCATCACTAGTGCGATGGTACTGGCACTGTGCTCACCAACCCGCTTGACCAGCGTGGTGAATGTGGCCAAATCATTAAAAAAAATGTATAACGCTTTTGCTGCCGCATTTTTGGTGTTCAGCAGTGAATTAAGTAGGCTGCAGAAGAATAAAAAGATCAGAAATATAATTAATTAATTAAATACTATTTAAGTTTCTGACGCACATGGCAGTGTTGTCACATACTCAAAGTGTGCAAATGACAAAATTGCCATGTGTACAGCGTTCACCAAATTTATTGAATTCGATTGTCTATTAATCAATAATATTTCAACAATTCAAAAAAACTTGAGGATATTTTAGTGGCAAGAGCATTTGTCGCGAAAACCAGACCCGTCTGCAATGCCGCCGGGAGCATCTGAGGCTCTCAAAGAAGCGGAGGCTACTATCGGCAACCGTCTCCTAAAAACACAGCCGGACTACGTAGCTCCACCGGGACATAACACGCAACTAAGAATTTGTCTTGCAAGAAAAGAGGTTTCGAACTCCATATTAATCACCAATTAAACAACAAACAACATTCAGCGTATCTCCAAAACAAAATTAATCTCCATAAATTAATTATATGCTTATTCACATTATAAATTATGATGATGATTACATTGTAAAACAAATCCAAGAAACGTTATATTTGACAGAAACTTTAAAGGTATAGTTTGTTACACTTTCTCAACAATAATAATCATACAACTGGCATTCAACTTAATTAATATAAAAAAAAGTTATCAAGTACAGAGTTATTTAAATGTAACCGAGAAATAAAAATCTAATTTTTATTTCTCGATTTCAAAAAGACAAAAAGTTTTTAAATTTTTATGAAAATCGTTCTTTCAGATATACGACATAAAACGCGAGTTTAATGAAAAAGTTCTAGAGTTACGACAGCACAAACTGCGCCTAGTAAAATGTATGAAGGAAATCGGAGACCGCCTAGCTGAAATTCGAGTTGAAATTCCTCAAAATTTAATCAAACCTCCACCTCCAGTACCAGTAATTGACGACGAGGTTGAGTTTCCTGAAAAAAACTTAGAGGTAAGTTTTACTTTCTGATATAGCTTTGAGTATGTTATTCATAAAGTCACATTTTCTCATGGAAATTTTCTGTGTATGGTATGATAATATATATCATAAACACAGATTTCAGATTACTA
The DNA here is from genome assembly GCA_029286595.1 of Bhutanitis thaidina. Classification (NCBI taxonomy): domain Eukaryota; kingdom Metazoa; phylum Arthropoda; class Insecta; order Lepidoptera; family Papilionidae; genus Bhutanitis; species Bhutanitis thaidina. Next base: position 9,030,347 of record JAGSMS010000022.1, read on the forward strand.
TTTAAATAAATTTCTTTATGGATACTATTTACTTTCTAAGTTGTCTCTTTAATCTAATGTCCAGCAGTGGACTTAAAAAGCAAAGAAGAACTATCCAAAAAATCTGTAGAAAAATGGTTCCTGTGAACCACAACAAATAGGTGGTTAACCCAAAGTTACCGCGAGCGACGCTGCGGGGCAGAGCTAGTAGATAAAAAATTTGTGTTAACCTATCAATCAGATTAGCCGTAGTAGTTCAGAAGGCATAGCTCAATTTTATTTCATAATACGCGATAGACTTCTTTACCGTTACCAGTACCAGTAAAGAAGTCTATTCGCGTGCTCGGCGGTGAAGGAAACCATCGTTAGGAAACCAGCATGTAAGACAAATAATAAAAATATTTTTCGAGTTCATGTGAAGTCGGCTAATCCGCATAGGAGCAGCGTGGGGGACCGTTCGGCCATACAAAAACACTTTTAAATATTGAGAAATGGCCTTTGCCCAGAAGTGAAATAATTTACAGGCTGCTGCTTCACTTAGATATTTTTTTATTAATTACAGATAAAACCCGAAGTGATTCATACAGGTCCCAAATCGACTGTGGCAAAAAAACAGCAGGAGCGCCGAAAGTCTATAGTACACCTACAAGCGCGAGTACGTCAACCACTAGTTCCAAGATTTGTGGCGATCACAGGTTTTGTATTACTGTGTATTTGTTTATCCATTTTTAATGCTACTAGAGACAATGAGAATTTGTTCAAAACAATATATAAGGATTACCGACTTCATAAAGTGTAAGCCAAGTTCTTTAATTATTTTGATTTATATTAGTGTATAATACATAATTCAAAATAAATCTGCCCGCGGCTTCGTCCCCGTGGTTACAAATTTTATCCCAAGAAAATATGTATTTGTTTCAAATATTAATGCAGTAGTTACTTCAGCATTGCTTCGCGTTCAGCAGTAGTAGGACCCCACGTTATTGTAGTGAAATCCGTGCCTAAAACGAGTCGCAGAATCGCCATTTAATCGACCCAAGTGTGTGATTAGAGATGATAATGAGGTCGTGAATTTGTTTATTGTCATAAACGTGGTAGTGGTCGAGGAATGTAAATGATACTACTATAATTTACATTCCTCGTGCCTACGCACCTTTCGTGAAGTGTTGCAGAATAACATGAAAGTGAATTAAATAAAACAGGTGTATTTGATGTATTAAGAAAATTACTCCACATCGAGCCGTTTTCGTGAATTGTGGTTTTGTACATAAATGATAAAAAAATGTTAGTTCATTAGGTTTTATCATTGTAATAAAGTTTTAGCTACGCTGAAATTACACGTTTTGTATTTCTGCTGCAACTATGGTCGACACTCTATTTATTCCAGAAAAGTGTTGTGATTCCTTTAACGACTTAAAGTGATTTAAGTAATCGTAAATCGTGGGGACTTACCTAAATAGGGTGATAAAAGGGCCCAATTTGCATTTTTTAAGGGGCATTGTGTATTGGGGGTAAACGAGCAAACGGCTCGCCGGATGATAAGTGATTACTATCGTCCACGTACATCTACAACAGCAGAGGGGGAGGATGAAGATGGGGGATGGAGAGGGTAGAGTGAAACTAGACAAGTATTAATTGTCCATTCTGAACAGCTCTTGACCAGAACTTACGAAGCAGGCAGACAGGTAGGTTTCATGTTATTATTCCTACTTGGGGAACCTTATGGTTCCGGAACTAAATAGTTTAATAGTTAATACTATCTTAGAGAAGTAGAAAGATTTCTTAATTCTCTTCCAGCGTTGCCGGTTCTTTGGTATATCCCAAACAGTGTTAATGACTGAATTCATTAAAATATTACTGATCATTATTAAAGCACCTACTAAAACACGTACACTTTTCTAACTTCTCTTTTCATCGTTTTCTTCTTCATTGTTCATCGTTTTTCATTTCAATTTTTACATTTCGGGTGCAAAGAAGTGACCATATTGAAAATTTTTCAGAAAACCGCCCGCTAGCAGCCTCATGGGAGCTTTTAAGAGCAAAACAAGACCACGATTCTTCTGCAATAGAAGTTGAAATTCGTGAAAGACGCATAAAAAGGTGTGATGAAATTGATTGTACTAATTGGATTTAATACACTAAGGAGTAATTTTTTTTCTTTATAAGAAAGGGAAAAATGAGCTGTCGGCTCACCTAATGGTAAGTGACTTACGACCCTCACGTACATTAGCAACACTTGAGGAGCTGCAGGTGCGTTGTCGGCCTTTGGGGATGGTGGAAGAAAGGGACGGGGAGGGGAGGAAGAGGGCCTCCGGTTTCCTCACCCAACGAAACGCAGCAACACACGATGCCTCTACTTCACGCCGGTATTCTGCGAGGCCGTGGTACTACCCCGGTCGAGCCCGTACAAAGTATTCTAATCAGAGAAATATTCAAACTAAATTAATCCTTAAATGCCATTAAAAAACATATTTTATTTTATTGTTATTACAGGCACCTTTATGAACAAGACATGTTACTAGCAGATGCCGCGATTTCCATCCAGCAGTTCGATTCACGCCTCAGGCAACTACAAAGAGAACGCATACGTGTGCAGGTAGCATGAGTGAATTATTTCTGTTACCCGCACTGGAGTTTACCACCTCTACGTATAGCACCAGCCCACATGCTGTAAATGCCCACAGCTGGGAAAAGGCCTCCTCTCACATATTTTTTAAGAGAAATTGAAGCTGGGAAGGGTCCACCACGCTGCTTCAATACGGGTTGGCATAGTAGTTAATACTAGGTAATCTTAGTAAATTAATAGTAGTCGTTAGTAGTCTATTGCTCTTATGTATGTATCGTTACATTTTCTCAATTTTCATTCAATAATCTTTGAAGATACGCATAAAATACTTTTTAAGAGAATATGGTCCATTAGCTACTAAAATATAAAACTGAAATATTGTAATTGGATAAATAAAATATTCTCATCCGTTTTAATACCTATGCAAAGATGTTCTTTGACTGCCTTATACTTGCAGCAAGTACAAGACAGTTAAAGAACTCTCTGATAAAGTCAGACGCTACCCATCAGCTTATCGGAATTGCAAGGGTTTTGAAGAATCGAATGAAAACAATCTAGGTCATCGAAGCACAGAAGTGATCCGCTTTATTGACGAGAATATTTTTATGATTGTACAGCACTACAATCAAAACTCCTCTGCGCTGCTCCTGCGGCTCCAAATATGCCTCGCAAATGGTCGAAAACAATGATGTAATAAGTAATAAGGTGTTATTTGGTTAATTTTCATATATCCTAATGTGACGGCGTTAAAATCCATAAATAAATGAGGATACGTAAATCTAATTTTACGTTAATTTTTACATTCAAGTTATTGGGATTATAAACCAAATTGATAACTTTGATTGAATTTTGTTATTATTTAGTAACAAAGTTTAAATCATGTTAAGACTTCTCAATAATTTGTAGGAAAAGAATCAACTCCTTGAACTTCATTTGTATCAATTGCATCGCGAAATGAACGTGTTAAATCGCTTCGAAGCGCAGGAGGACCGGCTGGCTGAGCGTGTTTACGCCAAGCTGATGCAGGTAAATCCCATAAGTTATAATAACATCTTCTTATGACTTCTTTTACAGCCAATTAATGGTATAATTGCCTCTCCTATAGCGAGAATTTGACATAATCGCCACACTGATGCAAGCGTATAGACGATCGCAATACCTGACCTCTGATATCATGTACACTGCTGCCCGTAATAAGTCTTCGTATAGCTATAAAAGAAAGAAAGAAAGAGGTCTGCGTATTTGCGATCTGGCATTTTTTGCCATCATATTGAAATTATCCAAACATCCCGTAGTCGACTTTTAGGATACCCACGGGAAAAGACGAAGAGGAAGTTGTATAAATAACGATAATTTTGAGAGGTTCGTTTTTGATATTTACTTTGGAAACACTAACGATTCGGACAACAAATGTATAACTTGGGCCCTCGCGAGTCTTTACGGAGACTGTTCAAGGAAACTACCGTCTTTGTTTATTTTTTAAAATATAGTTACATGGTGAAATGAAAACTCTTACGTCTGTATCTCAATTTTCAACATTCTTTCCGCTCAGATACGTGGCATACAGGAACAAATCCAAGATTGCGAGCATCGTATCGAGGAGCACCAGAGCGAGAAGCAACAACTGGACAGCGAGTGTCAGGAACTTCAACGCCAGTTTAAACGACTCGTACAGGATAATAAGTTTGCTGATTTCTTAAGAAGGATTTTCAAGAAGAAATACCGACCTCCACGCGAAAGAGATGATGATGGTAATTTTAACTTTGCTTTATCACAAAAATGTCACATAATATTCAGCACAGCTAAGACTGTGCTGAATATTAAAATTAATTTGTAAACAATGTAGTGTTTGAATAAATATCTTTAAATGACTTCCGAGAGGCAGCCACATACAGGCCTGCGCAGTGTTGCGGGAAGTCCATGGATGCAAGTGGCAGGACCGAGCTTCGTGGCAATGTTACGCCTCCTGTATGTTCAGCAGTCGACTTGTAATAGCCTGAAATGATGATGATGATGAATGAACTTCCTAAAAAGTAAACCGTCAAAACATTCCATATTTTGGACTACACAATCCTTTATGTAGAATGAGGAGAAAATTAATGTTCTTTAAGTCTTAACTAAATCCTTTCCACATTTAGAAGTAATACTTATTATGTATGGTTATATAGAGTCATCGGAATCAGATTCATCATCTTCATCCAGTGAGGAAGAAGATGAAGGAAGTATGGACAGCCGCGATATCGGTCCGATACGCTTAGATCCAAATATCTGCCCCGAAGGATGCGACCAAGATACATTTGATAAAACATACGAACTGCGTAATACTAGGTCTGCATTTTCTTTCAATAATTTAATTATATACTTATATCATTATACTTTTTACACTAGCATTATTTTGTAATTTAAGAAAGTCAGTATTTCTTTTTCCATTCTTAAATGTTTAAACTTTATCTAATAATAATTAGTAAAACATGTTTTGGTACATGCACTGCACCTTGTCGTGGTGAGCAATTGTCGTTATGGTCGATTGGTCTGTGCTAATATTATCATTTAATACTTGGACATGACGAAATGGCTCTCTGTGTTATGTAGAATAATTCAACAAGAAGCGGGAGTTGTTTGTACTTATCTGAGAGGACGCCATATTTAGATAATATAAATATATATAAAAAAATATATAAATATTATATATAAAAATAATTATTTCCTTCTGTCATTTTCTATAACAAATCATAATTGATTATTAGAAAACTACTACAGCAGCCTATTTTAGTCCAGTGCTGAACATATCAGCCAGGAAAGTGCCACCAAAAAGTGGCAAAAAAGTTGGCTAGCACCCTGCACGTGCAGGTGAGGTTGACAATTGGGGAAAGTGGGGGTATTTTCCTCCTTTCACCCTATTATTAGAATATAAACACCCAAATGTATTTTGTCACTTACAGACACCAACACGAACAAGAAATGCTGGAAAAAGATCGACTCGTGGAACTCCTTCGTAAGGATATTGACGCTCATAATAAAGTGAAACGCACGTTATCTATTCAATTGGATGTAAGGAAGAACGAACTTAAGGAATTCATGGTAAGCAGGTTTAAACTTTGCTGAGTGATGGAGATACGATGGCAGATTCAGTAGGCGTTACGTATCTCGTTCTGCGGATGCCTGAAAATCCGACTAAGACTTAAATCTATTAAGCTTATTTATACATTACTTAAGCATTGACTAGTTAAGCTTTGCTAAGAAGACACGTTATATAAAATCTTAGTATATGTCCCGTCAAATCTCAGAAATTCTATTAGGTATTAGCGTTCTTTACTTGAAATAAGTTAAAATAAGGTAACTCACAGATGGAGAAACAAAACTGCATGAACGACGTGGACCAAGTAGTGGTACTGCGTTATGATCAGATCCGAGCATCGGCGATTCGTGGATGCAATGGAAGACAAGGGCTGTCGAACACCGTGGTTTTCCCAGAGAGAATGCTTGCGAAACTACGCCAACGGGTGGTTGAACTGCAAGATGAGATTAAACAGCAGAAACAACGTCAAAAGTGAGTTTAAGATATCTAGAAATTAAATTAAAGATTATGATTATGATTTTTACTGACGACATATTTCAGTAAGTAAAAAAATATTTACCTGAGTTTTTGTTTGGAGCCGTCATAATCCAAATTAACATTCATAGCAGAAAAGTTATATTATTGCAGAATAAATCGCACACATCTCTTTCGTATGAACGTCGATCTTAAAGCAATGGAAGCGCAAGCTCAAGATCTGCGGGCAAAAATGCGCGATGTCCTAACTCGAAAACTAGGCAAACCTCGTCGCGTTGACCGAACTCTGGACGATCTGTTGCGACAAATGGCACGTCGTCATAAGTTTTCCGCTATGCTGGGCACCATACCGCAAATGCTGCAACAAATTCGACAGTGGCAAGTAAGAAATTGTTCTTTATTCTCCTATTTGATTTTATTCAACTTTAATCAGGGCTCCTATCCTTCATGCTTCAATTCTTTTATCCCGAAATCAGGCAAAGCGCAGATACGTTCACACAATTTTCGCTGATGTCAAATTATTGAACAAAACACTCAGACATTTTGGCATATCCATAGAATTTATTACTTATTTTCACATATTAAATTTGTGTAGCGTGCGGTAGCGACGTGAGAATCTGCCACCAATTTCTTCCCATTCGTATCGTAAGAGGCATCTAAGGTAAACCGCAATGTCTACCGATAGATGGCGAGATAACCACCAGCCATCAAAAATACCAGACAAAAATTAAGCAGACCGATGACGGCAACAGTTTCAGAGTTGAGAGGTGTCTATTACTGCGATAGCTCCTCCTCTTACCGAGCGTGTAGGTTATGGCAAACCTTATGGGAGTGGCCTTCATCATACAGTGGACTATGTACAGGCTGTAAAGGATGTATATAATTTGAGAATTCGGACCAAAGACTTATGGACGATGTTCGATAACTTGATTAATAAATAAAGAGCCAACGACATCAACTGATATAATTAGTGAAATAAATATTCCTGAAACTTTTAATGAATCACGGCCTGTTAATAATAACTTATCTCAGGAGTGTAATATCAGGTGGTAGATTCCTTCTCTGCCGAAGAGTCGTCTGGGTTAGTATCACACTTTTACCCATTCTGCCACCAAACAGCAGTATAACTATTGTTGTGTTCCGAATTAAAAGGTATAGAGAGCCAGTGTAATTACGGGCTGTGCGGCATTCTATCGTGGTCCTCAGGGGTGACAACGCATCTGTAGCCTTATTCGGTAAGTTGTATATGGGAGTTTATGGGCTGCAGCAGCCTTTTTGCAGTCGGGTGGACTGTTGGGACATTCTACACCTCAATCTTATAAAAAATCTCTAATCTCTCTCCAATTGCACTTTTCTTTAAAATCTCTATTTCTTAACGCTAGGTTAAATTAATTAAAAACTTAAAAATTATGAATTAAATTAAATCTTTATTATATATAGGAACGTCACGGCGAATTGGAAAAGAAATATATAAAGCTCCTGAATCATTATTCGGATCGGCTGCGCTTAGCAGCTGCTCTACAAGCTGATATTTTGCCACGGAAGGTTAGCGCTTTCACGTTTGGATCTCTACTATCCGTATAATATAAAAATATATTATAATAATCGTAAAGAACATATTCTTATCGTATTGCAGCTGTCAAAAGATCCAAGTGTAATGGTGGGTGGTTATGAACCTGAACAATATAAACGAGACGTAGTGCGCCTACGGATAATCCGCTCCCAACAATGGCAACAAATCGAGGTACAATAATCTTAATCCTTATTATAAAAACGTTTTTCTTCTCCATCTCTTCCGGTGTTTTTCTGTGGCCTGTCTCTTCGAGCGACTGACGTCGCTTTTCGAGGTGGGACATAATTGAGACTTCTGTCACTTCAGAGTAGAAGTAGCCCTGTCTCTTCAGTCGTTGGACCAGGGAGATCTCGTGCTCAACCTGGGCGCGGGGTGCCCACTCCACGAAGCTGACAGTGACAGGGCTCATCAGCAAGTCGAATTCCTCAGCGCCGCTATCCATCTCTGGACGGCGCGACGTGTTACTCCTCTTCGGAGTGCTGGTCTCCATAAACTAGGTTCGCAGTTCGCCGCGACCGTTAAGGTGATCTTCACTGCGCGCTGCAGGCGGCGTCTCAGAATGTTTGGAAGTAAACGTCTGAGACAGCCAAAAGAACGGTCTGAGCGGTGTTGTATCGCTTAATAACGTCCACCGAGTACTGCAGGCTAATCCTGACGAAGCAAAATTTCAAACCATTCTTGCACGAACCCTCTAAGCTAAAATTTCTTATCCCTTAACAGATAAATTTACATTACATTACTTTAATCACACAGTTACATTACACATTTTACATGATAAGTTATCGTATCCTGTGAATGTCTTTTCTTATAATGTAACCTTATAACCCTGTAACCTTGTCTTGTTATAATACATACGTTATTTACGCTTATTATTGGTTCAAATAAGACAGTATATTTTAATAAGATAAAATGAGATAAAATTATTCCTATCAAGTACTATTTTCTAATATCAATTTTACTCAAAATCTAAATAATAATTTCCAATATTCCAATACGTATCATTTCAGAAAAATATTTGAGAAGCCGCGACGAAAGTGGAAGTGAAAGTGCGAATGAAGTATTTCTACAGAACTATAACTCTGTAACTATAACTATAACTGTTATAGTTCTGTACAAATACTTCATTTTAACTTCACAACTTTGCTGATAGTTGTATGGACACTGAACTGTACAGGTATTATCAGAAGAGATAAACGGTTTGCGACTGAAGCCATTGTCTCAAGCTGCTCGGCTGGTAGAGGCTCCGCCCACGGAATCTGATCGCACACATATCTACCTTTCTGTGTTACCACGCTCTACGCGCCAACCGTGTAAGAAGTACTTTCCAATGTAAGCTGTAAGGCAAATTTTATGTATATTTTGATATATCCTCCATCCCATCTTCCAAATATCCTTAAAGGAAGGCAACGCACCTGCAGCCCCTCTGGTGTTGCAGATATACGTAGGCGACAGTAGTCACTTACCATCAGGTGAACCGCTTGTTCGTTTACCACCCATCCCATAAAAAAAGATCTTTTTATTTAAATGCTCCTTAAGAGTCGAGATTATTAATTTATCTAATGTCGCACATAGCGAATTTCTCGGTGGTAAGAATCCTCACCTGTGGCAAAGATATTACTGAATGCCTGTCACCCATAAAGGTAGGCAAAAATTACGCTAGTCGTAGTTACGCAAACTATATTTCGCCTCTCCGGGAGATAGAACGTAACGATGGGGGAAGTTCGTCACCGGGTTTACCATGAATTTTTCAAAGCATCCTTTTGTCACCTCCTACGACACCCACGAGAAGAAAGGAGATGACACGTGACATAGTTTAATACAAGATTAACTCTTTTCGTGTTATGACAATAGAATTTCAATTGTTTGTTTCAACACATTAAGACTTATACTAATCAATTTTAAACGAGATAAAACTTTGGGTGCTAGTTTTAATTCTTTTTGCAAGTTTCTACAAGTCTCTAACGTACTCGCTTGCGTAAACATTGTTATATACCTAAAGCTACGCAAAGAACTTGAGCTAGTTTCGCATATTTATTTGGTAACCTATTTATTCCTCGTCCAAGAGATCTCCAACCAAATAGACTATTGTAGAATTAAAATAATTGTCAAATATTTTTTTGAACTTGGACGATACATGTTTCATTATTTGAAATTCATCTTTAGGTTATATTTTGTGGACACGACACCGAATTATGCTACGAGAAAAAAGAATAATAATTACACGTTATTTGTTATATTTATGAAATAACTCACTATAATACTATAGGTATACTTTTGTAAGATTGGTTGGTATTATATTTAATATTACAGAATGCCGTTAGGATCTCAGACCCAGCTCGTGTACGATGTAAACATAATGAAACTATTGTACGACTGCCTGGACGCAATGCGAGTGACACGCGACGACGCCGATCATCTGCTAAAGGACCTTACTGACGAACTGCCCGACGTTCTATTAGGGTTAGCTCATTTCCATATCAGAAATTAATCTGTTCCTCTATCTATGAGCATGAAATTTTCTTTTATATTTCATAGTCATCACAATTTCTTAATACTTTATTTTGCGAAACGTGGATTACCACGAAGCTCACAATCAACTCGGCAAGTAATTGCCGTGCAGTTATGGATAGATAGTTTGGTAGAGCCCGAAAAGATTGGACTCCCTCAAAATAGAAAATAATGTCTATGGAAACATGACTACCAACATAAGAGAATGAATAAATTTTAATAACATGTATTTTTTAACTTTCGCATACAGTACCAAGTCTCGATTCGAAGTGATTGATTCACTAGTTCGTAAGTGGCTGTTAAAGCATGGCGGGGATCCAAGCCATTACAAGAAGCAGACGCGTGCTTTTGATGCACTAGCTGCAGTAGCTGATCGTCTAATCAAAGATCACGTAAGTTTTATTTTGGATTTATTCATATAACGCACTTACTTTTTATGCGCGTAACTTTTTCTTTGATACATGGCTTATGAAATATTTACCTAAAGGTAGCTGTGCGCAATAGAAAACGGGAGGGGGGGAACCACCCGCTATATATTATAGTATATTATCATATAACGTAGTGATTATATTATCTTTGCAATATACATTTTGCTATATACGATTGTTGGGGACATCACTACGCCTTCCGTTCAGTGGTGTCCCTTCCATAAGACACTGCATCTGTCAGTTCTCATTCGAATAACTGCCTTTAGTACTGAAAAGTTATTTGTAAAAGTTTTAAGGCATTAAAGTTATTAGTGGTTGTGTCATTATTACTGCATTATTATTTAACACACCATATTTCACTCCATACGTATAATAGTGTCAACTTACTTATAAATATAAATAGATATGATATGATAACCATTAAAATATTGGAAGCCAATATCGTAAGACCAATTCTGCAGTATTGGTCTCAGGTAAACTCTTGCTTTCCCTTTTCCACCCCCGCACGTCTGTCACCACCCATAGCGGGGTATAGCTCTTGCGGTCACACTATAGATTGAGTTATTACGGAGGTTCGAATCCAAATGCGCTACCTCCTAACATCTCTGGTAATTAAATCAAAACGCTTGTTAAAATTATAATTTCTTGCATTACTGACATAGTTTGCATCATAAATTTTTACGAATAACAATAAATCGTAGGTACCTAGTAAATACTAAGTAAATACAATGCCATGTTTAATTTATAAAAGGATCGGGGGAGCAAAGCGCTCGTTTAAGTTTCATAGTACCGCAAATGATAAGTATTCAATCCCTTGTGCACCACTAAAATCGTTAATAGCAATTTTAAGTGCTAAATTTACCACGTGCAAAGGATAACCTCGTGAGAAATAAGAAAAAAAAGATATTTCGAGGACCAAGGCGCATTGGAGCCGCGTGGCGGCCAGCCTAAACTTTCATTAATGTTGAAAGAAAGCATTTGCCTAGTAGAAAGTGGGACATTTACTGTACTTTTTACTTTTATTGTCATATCAACTAAAACGTACTGCTAATACCTTCATCATAGATATTTTGTGCAAACAGGTTGAAACAATGGAAGGCACCGAATCCAAATCACTACAAGTAATGAAGTCATTGGAAGAAGCATTGAAGGAAGTTTCAGATAAAAATAAATCTCTTCATGAACGTCTTGGTCCTGCTCTGGCAGCGTTGTTGCATACAACCCATATTTCAGACTTAGGTAATATATCGTCCTCAAATCATTTGGTAACATATATCTATGTATATATATATATCGTATACGCGGGAAAACAGCGGATACCATTCCACTCAACACAAAATTTTTTTTTTTCACCAATTCGCCTGCTCAGCATGGTGAGTACGGGCAAATCTTCCATGCACGGTCTGTAGACATGCTAAAATGGCTATCTGTATATCTTAGAACGTCAGGTCGAGTCTCCTCTCGGCCACATCTCTGCGTGACGGTACCACATGCATCTTCTCCTGGGTGCTTTGCTCTTTTTACATCCCACGCATGTGAAAACTATACTAGTTAACTTACGAACTGCTGTGGACTTATAAAAATTAAGATATTTAGGACAGACTTACCACCTATTGAGCATTAAAATAAAACATCGTAAGGCATATTAAATCAGCTAACCCACACCAAAGGACCAACATGGCGGAACTCACTCCGAAACACTCTCGGCCTATGATGGTATATTATTAAATAATTTATCTTGTTTATAATATATATTTTTATGACTTATGGACAATGATGCTACACATTTTGCTATTATGATAACGGATTTAGTCACATCAGTTTACTATTAGACAAGATTAAATTCCTTTTGATGTTTCTTTTTCAATTTGTATAAAACGAAATTAGATATTTCATGAATAATTCCATTCAAGTTCGTCAAATTGCAAAGCCATTTTTTCTAAACCAAACATTTTATTCGTGTTCCACATCATTTTTAGAAAATTACATAAAAATTTAAATGACATGTTGGTGACATCTCTGTAAGGCAATATTAACTGTCAAAATTGTTAGCAATTCGCTAATGTTGCCATCATTTACGTAATCATTATTCACAAGTTCAGTTTGTTGATTCCAAAATAGTTTTAAGCTAATATGTTATTCCATTTCAGCAACCGAAGAGACCATGACGTCGCTTGTCCATTCATTAATGGGGGACGATCGTGTACTTACTACAGAGTCTATCGACCGCATCGAACTTACAGACGTTATCAATGACATTATTGGTAATCTACAGCTATATCTTTTATAAATACTATAATGAAACTCTTAGGAGTTTTTGTTTACATTGAATATTTTTTTTTAAATTGGGGTTACACTATCGACAGATGCCAAAACATTTTTTAGAAAAGTTGACTGTCTGAACTGTCTACAAAAACCTGAATAGTGATAATTTGTATGGTACTTTAACTACAGTGGTAGGAGTCGAGCCGTTATAATAAGTATATATCATCACGCTATCTGTTATTGGAACTGGACAGTAGGCGTTATTGTTATGATACGTATAGCGTTGAAATCTCTCGACAAATTTAGATGACACTTTTAAAACTCGCCTACTCTTAAGTGCAGCTGATTTTATAAGTATATCACCACGTTATCTTTAAATAACAAGACAGTAGTCATTAACAATAATAACACAGAAAGCAGTGTTTTAGGCGTCTAGCCGTTATAAAAAATATATATTTATTTTCATGCTATCTATTAAAGAAAATGGACAGTATACGCATTTGTCTATATCTGTTATTTGTCACACTTCCAATGCTGAACGTAGGCCTCCCCCAAAGATTACCACGAAGCTCGGTCCTGAGCCACCTGCATCCATCGAATTCCCGCAGCACTGCGCAGGTCGTCACTCCATCTTGTGGGTGGTCGTCCTACACTGCGTTTGCCTGTACGTGGCTGCCACTCAAGAACCTTTTTTCCCCAACGGTTGTCAGTTCTGCGAGCTATGTGGCCGGCCCTTTGCATCTTCAGCTTGCTGATCCTTACGGCTATGTCGGTTACCTTAGTTCTGCTGCGGATATCATCGTTGCAGACTCTATCACGCAGAGAAACACCGAGCATAGCCCTTTCCATAGCGCGCTGAGCAACTTTGAGCTTCCTCATACGGCCTGCAGTGAAGGACCAAGTCTCAGTTCACTGGCAACACGCACTGGTTGCATACTTTGCTCTTGACTTGTCATTTGTACATGTAATAAAAACATTTTTCGTGTCTGAAGGTACATTGTTGTCTGATTCCGCGTTTGTCTGTTAGCTACAATACTTCACGTAAAAACTGCAAACCTGATTTGGATATGGAGTTTTTAGAAAGTTTTCAAAAATAATAATTAGAGATATAAAACAGAAGTGAAATAGCGAACTACAAACATTTTTGAATTATTTGCTTGACTATAATTCCATTTGGAGGTGGTGGTGATGAAGTCTTAGGTGGTAGTGTATTAACTCAGTAAAAGCCGATTCACTCTACGCGTGATGTACTCGTACGTATTGAATGACGAAGCATAGCGATTCATTGAAAGTACAACAACGAAAGGTTGGAAACCCGTACAAAAGGGATAGGGGAATTAAATCACTTAATTCTCTCCAAATCACTCTCTCCAAATTGTATCTATTAAATCACCGACTAACCTCCATGCACCTGTGCTCGAGGCTAAAAAGATTGGCGACCAGATCAGAGTAGCCAATCTTGGCACGGAGTGATGATACGACTGATTCCAATACTGCCAGTTGATATTTTCCAGCTTCTGCCCAAATATGATAGTTTTCTATACACTACTATAACCTGAGCTTTGTATATGGTTAGAAACTGGGTGAGGGCCTCCTGTCACCTCACTCACCGAACGAAAGGCAAAAGCTCAAGATGCCTTTACTTCACGCCGGTAATTTGCGAGGCCGTGCTACTACCCGAGCAACCGATCAAGCCGGTCCATTCGAGCAGCAGTAAAAGCCGCCGCTTGTAGGCGGTAATAAGCCTTCTTTCAGAGTTGTGACCTTACTCCAAATCTAACCTTGTCCGTTATGATTGGAGTGAAGTTCGCTGATGTTGCAGATATTCATTTTAAGATAAAAATTAACGGGATTGTGCCTGAATACGCGATCAAGTTGGACCATTTTTATGTAATAGAAAAAGCGGTTGCATGGTTTTACCTTTTAACTAATAACAAATTATTGGATTAGACTCTTACGACCAATCAATTTATTTTTTATTTTTTCCCAATTAAGTAATGAGTAAATGCTGCTGGCTGCCTGGATCAGTTTGGTTACTGACCATACGGCCATAGATCTGACATATTGAAGATCGTTATTTCACCACTCAACAGATGTTAAGATATTTTTATGACAATACCGTCCATCGAACTAATATGGCACTTAATGGACGAATTGGAGATAAGGGTATGAACTCTTATCAAAATACGGTTTCAAACTTATCAAAATAAGTTTGTGAAAGTAGACTTTGATATACCAATAGAATTTGATATAATTTTTTTTGATATACAATATATTATTTGTCTTATCAACCAATGTAATAGAATTTTTGGGTTAAAATACTTTTTCCGACATCATAATTTTTGGGTATTAGATTAAATATTACTCTATATTAAAAAAAACCGAACAGTTCTTGAAAACACTGTGTTAGATTTGACATATATTTTGATAATCTTTTTCGATATTTGTCGAACGCCATGAAGCTTCAAATCTTCCTTGACTACGTGAACGAAGTAGCGGGCATAGCTAGTATAATAAAATAATCATCATCATCATCATCATTTCAGCCTATCAGAAGTCCACTGCTGAACATAGGCCTCCCACGAAGATTGCCACGAAGCTCGGTCCTGAGCCACCTGCATCCATCGACTTCCCGCAACACTGCGCAGGTCGTCACTCCATCTTGTGGGGGATCGTCCTACACTGTGTTTGCCTGTACGTGGCTGCCACTCGAGAACCTTTTTTCCCCAACTGTTGTCAGTTCTGCGAGCTATGTGGCCGGCCCTTTGCCACTTCAGCTTGCTGATCTTTACGGCTATGTCGGTTACCTTAGTTCTGCTGCGGATATTATCATCGCAGACTCTATCACGCAGAGAAACACCGAACATAGCCCTTTCCATAGCGCGCTGAGCAACTTTGAGCTTCCTCATACGGCCTGCAGTGAAGGACCAAGTCTCGGATCCGTATGTCATCACTGGCAACACGCACTGGTTGTATACTTTTGTCTTGAGGCTTTGCGGTATACTCGACGAGAAGATATGACGTAGTTTCCCGAACGCAGCCCAGCCGAGTTGAATTCGTCGATTGACCTCTGAGTCGAAGTTGAACTTACCTAACCGTAACTTGGTATGCCAAGTTTTTACGCAGTTTTTTTTTTTCTAGTGCAGGAAGATGCTGCTGCCCATCTCCTAATATAAATTTTTACCATTAGTCGCTTTTTACGACACCCATGGTCAGACAGGGTTGGCGCTATTCTTTACTTCCGACAGCCACACGGAACATAACTTAATCTAATCTAAACTTACGTATAAAAAATAAAGGGAAAAAAATATTTGATTTGAATTTCAGTTCAGGCGTAGTGAGAAAACAGAACTGTGTGGGTTCAAAGAGCAGTCGATGAGCACTTCTTAGCCCGTGCGCCGGTCAACGGCGCCTGACTATGTACCTAATGATAACTTATTTGCTTTAATGCAGACTGTGGTGTCCGAGCTCCAGTGGAAGAATTGCGGAGTATTGTAAGATTAGCTGTGGACTGCCTGCGCTCCCAGCTTGTGGGACCCGAGGAGGCGAAGCACTTAAACGCAGAAGTTAACAAAGCCTTATCGATTGATTTACTTAAATAAAATAAATAATGATTTAATGGTATAAACATTAATTAAATCGCAGTAAAAATAATTGAAGATGCTTCATTGGCATTAGCCACGTCTATTTATAGGTTGAACACAATTTTCAAAATAATATGGATTTTATTGAAATATACAAAGAAAATTAAACATAAACGGGTGTCCCTTGCGCGATCTTCTTTCTATTAACTTTTACTTCTTTTAACCAAAAACAGCACACAGGATCATGAAAGATTATAAGTAAATAGAAAGTGTGAAGTTATTTGGTTACCGTATAGAAACTTATCTTTCGCAACTACTTACTATAATCGTGCTCGCTGGAGTTAGCTGAACTGCGGCTGGAAGATTTAGCTTCATATCGTTTTATAATAAATTATCATAATTCACGCTGGCCTCGTTCTTACGACAACCCATTCAAACCTATAATTCATAATATCACTACAGTAAATTCACAATCGCGTAAACCGAATTAATTACGCGTAAACCAATCCCCACGTATGTAGATATTGTAAATTTAGGGGTCACATTGTTAAAGTTTGCCAAATTGTCAGTACAATAATAACAGGTACAATTCGCAACAAAGTTCAGAGCCACATCTCGAAATCCACGATTTTCATTCGGACCTGCTCTAAAACAGCTGCATACAATGCAGATACATCTTCTTATTCTAATAATAGAAACTTTCAGTTTCAAAGCCACTGTTCACTTTGTAAACCCTGTCGAAACGTAAACAACGAATGTCGCGAGAAGTAAAATAATTTTAACTTAAATCTGTCTCGCCTCAGTGTCGTTCAAAACAACATAGTAAAGTCGACTAAGAAACACTGTATCTACTCCTAAATCTACTTCATCCTCTGTAATCAATGACTACATAAATATACATAATTTTCAATAAATCACCTATACCCTTTGTATACATAAAAAAATGCTTATAATCACTGTAAATCACTTTCATATATGTCCCAAAACTATAACGGCAATAATAAATCCTCTACTTTCTCGGTATTTTTAGTTTGTAACAGTGCCCTCAATTATCCTGAATCCTTCACATCCAAAGTCACTCTATCAGAATCCAGAAATCACATTAATATGTGTTTTCACACTTCAAGGCAAAATATACCAACGCTAGTCCCAGAAACAATAAGGCCAAAAGGAATTTATACTGTTAACATACAACAATCAATGGTGATACAACAACCACCTTAGGTTACTTCAACTAACATATGTTTCCCGATACCGAACCTTACTTAACTCATAAATTCCATGTGGTAAATAAACCACGGTGGCGGAATTTCCATCATAAATGATTTAGATAGTGTCATTGATTATAACTCTAACACTTACCTACTATAACAGCCAAGGTTGTAGGCGGACTCCTGGATAGACACCTGGATCAATACTTAAACCTTCATGATGCTCAGTTGGATTTTAGGGCTAGCCTTTCTACTGTGAGTGCCTTGTTGAACCTGAAGGAGACCTTCAAGCACTGTACAAGAAGGAAAACACTCTCGAGACGCTCTCAGAGTCCAATATATATCCAATTTATAATATCGTTTGAGTAATGTTGGTAAGTTTGTTATTAACATATATTTTTAACCTTTTGTTGTCTGGTCAAATATTCATTCATTCATAAACATCATGTTCTAAGAGAGCAGAAGAGGTCCTGAAACTCTTGCGCATTATACACCTAAATACTGAAGAATCTGAAGCCATAATGCTCTAGGTATTCTGATATATTTCATTTACCTAAAGACCAACTTACCTCTACCGTAGCTCTCCTATACGAAATCTGTACCGCCCTCTATTTAAAATCATAAATATAATAAAATTAGAAATCCTTAAACAAGTAGTTCAATAACAAGTCGAAAAGAGGCTCTAATCAAGCATATATAATAATAATGTGGAGGTCAAGCATATTTATCCTCGTGGTCCTCGCTGATTTGGACTCTGCCCAAAAAGAACAATTCTTCCGGCCAGAATAAAAGGCGCATAATCATAGAATATGGGAAGATCAAGGACATAACGATTGGGAAAACCTATCCTTTTCCCAGTATCACAGTAATTCTCGATCATTTAGGAATAATTTCCTTATACTTAACCTCTTGATTCCATCAAATTTGTTTCTCCTAAAGATTCCTGTAAAATATCATTCAGTGTTCCGCAAGACCATTATGAAAATTATGGTGCTTTATCCTCAAACTTCAGCCCGACAAATGTGAATTCTTGAGGACAGAAGACGATTACCATTCGGGCACACCATTAAAGAGAATGACGGCAATTCAGATCCTAATTTTATTAGGATCATAAATCAAAATCATGAAAGGAGTCCAGAATTTCCCTGTTCCCAAATCTTCATAAGATCTAAAATTCCTAATCCTCGTATCCTCCTATTGCCGTTTCATTTCCGACTTTTTTGAGACTTTCAAGCCCTTCATCATCACTTCTGAAAAAGGATACCCCTATCCTATGATGCAACGAACAACAGTTCGCATACAATAATTTAAAAGGAAAGTTGCTCCTACTCTGAAACTGCTCCTGTTATTTAGCAACACGGAAAATTCTAATAATGTACCAGTAGTTAGTAGATTTTAGAAACCTATTCCATACTATGCCTATAATGTTAAACTAATAAGGCACTAAGACACGCCAAACAAACAGAGGCCCTGTACAAATAACAACTACATTTACACATCCCTTAAAGCGCGTTAGTTTTTACATAGCGCAATCCATTTGAATATTTGACATACCAAAATCATTCCTTACTGACCAGAGAACAACTTCATTGCAGAAGTATTTAAAAAAACTGTTTGTTCTCTGAGTTCTTTCTCTGAGTTTCTCAATTCGAATTTTTCCCCATATTCTGGCTGCTAACGCTACTGCAGCTTTTCTGGTGTTGCAGATATACACATTCATTACACATTAGTTCAGTGACCATAGATACTGCAAAGACGAAAAACGCCTGGAGAAAAAAGAATCTAATAAATTAAATAAAATCGGCCTCGAGCCTCCTAATTCAAAAAAAGATGCTCTAACCACTCGATTATTTCAACTTTAATAATTATTCAAGCCATTATTCGATGTTAACTAATAACATTTTTTTTTATTTAATCATTATGTGTTAATTTAATAATTGTTATATTAGAAGTACTTTATTCGAATAAGTATTCATAATTCCTTCAACATTTTTCCACATTCATTACATGTGGAAATTATCTCTCTTCGATCTACTTCAAAATATATATCTTTTTTTCCACCCAATTTCTTAAATTACAACACTTTGTTTGAGTTTGAAATCTAAGTATATTCTGAGAAAATTATTAAATTATGTGTTAAAATTCTAAATTTGAAACAAAAACTTTATAAGCTGTTAACTGTAACCCATTACCGAAATATCCTACGAATATTATTAATGTTAAAGTTCCTTTCTTTGGATGTTTGTCATTTAATCACGCAATCCGCGTGAACCAATTTTGATTAAATTTGCTATGGACAGAGCTTCACACCAGCTATAAATGCCTCTTTAAGGTTTGTATATATTTACGGGGCCTTGTTCCCAAATCTTCATAAGATCTAAAATTCCTAATCCTCGTATCCTCCTATTGCCGTTTCATTTCCGACTTTTTTGAGACTTTCAAGCCCTTCATCATCACTTCTGAAAAAGGATACCCCTATCCTATGATGCAACGAACAACAGTTCGCATACAATAGTTTAAAAGGAAAGTTGCTCCTACTCTGAAACTGCTCCTGTTATTTAGCAACACGGAAAATTCTAATAATGTACCAGTAGTTAGTAGATTTTAGAAACCTATTCCATACTATGCCTATAATGTTAAACTAATAAGGCACTAAGACACGCCAAACAAACAGAGGCCCTGTACAAATAACAACTACATTTACACATCCCTTAAAGCGCGTTAGTTTTTACATAGCGCAATCCATTTGAATATTTGACATACCAAAATCATTCCTTACTGACCAGAGAACAACTTCATTGCAGAAGTATTTAAAAAAACTGTTTGTTCTCTGAGTTCTTTCTCTGAGTTTCTCAATTCGAATTTTTCCCCATATTCTGGCTGCTAACGCTACTGCAGCTTTTCTGGTGTTGCAGATATACACATTCATTACACATTAGTTCAGTGACCATAGATACTGCAAAGACGAAAAACGCCTGGAGAAAAAAGAATCTAATAAATTAAATAAAATCGGCCTCGAGCCTCCTAATTCAAAAAAAGATGCTCTAACCACTCGATTATTTCAACTTTAATAATTATTCAAGCCATTATTCGATGTTAACTAATAACATTTTTTTTTATTTAATCATTATGTGTTAATTTAATAATTGTTATATTAGAAGTACTTTATTCGAATAAGTATTCATAATTCCTTCAACATTTTTCCACATTCATTACATGTGGAAATTATCTCTCTTCGATCTACTTCAAAATATATATCTTTTTTCCACCCAATTTCTTAAATTACAACACTTTGTTTGAGTTTGAAATCTAAGTATATTCTGAGAAAATTATTAAATTATGTGTTAAAATTCTAAATTTGAAACAAAAACTTTATAAGCTGTTAACTGTAACCCATTACCGAAATATCCTACGAATATTATTAATGTTAAAGTTCCTTTCTTTGGATGTTTGTCATTTAATCACGCAATCCGCGTGAACCAATTTTGATTAAATTTGCTATGGACAGAGCTTCACACCAGCTATAAATGCCTCTTTAAGGTTTGTATATATTTACGGGGCCTTGTTCCCAACGGGGTAGGCAGAGACAATCTTCTTTCATTTGCTATGGCCCTGACATACGTCTTTAGCTTCTTCCACTTTCATCAATCTTCGCATGCATGGTCTTTGGTTTAAAGTACTCTTGACCTGGCCTTTTTTCAGAACGTCTCCGATTTGATCGTGAAATGTTCGCCTAGGTCTTCCTCTCCCGACTCTACCATTTACACTCGCCTCATATATTTGTTTCCTCCTACTTTCATTCATCCTCTCCATATGTCCAAACCAGCTCAGCATCCCTTTCTCAATTTGTGTCACTACATCGTCTTTCACGCCACAACGCTCTCTGATCACATTATTTGGAACCCTGTCAGTTACCTTCACATCAATCATACTTCTTAACGATCTCATTTCTACTGCATTTATCCTGCTTTCATGCCTCTTCTGCCATACTCGGCTTCCGCTTCCATATGTTGGTACCAATAAACCTTCTATGCACAGCCAAACGAGCTTTGTGAGATATCGTCTGGCTGTTCATAAATGTATGCAATGCCCCATTAACCATATTACCTGCAATCACTCTCCTTTCATTGTCACATTCGTACCTTCCATCGCTCGGATCACCACCTATCAGATCACTGCTCACTCTATGCAAAGATAGTGCTGACCACGATTCATCCCTCACCACTTTGTCATAGGCCTACTCCAAATCTATGAAAGCGCAATAGACATTTTGCTTCTTAGCCAAATACCTGATCCGTGCATCATATCCCCTTTCGAAATCCTGCTTGCACATCCCATATATTTTTATCAGTTTCATCCATGACTCTTTCTATCAAAACTTTAGCATACAATTTTCCGACGACACTGAGTAGGCCTAATACCTTGGTAATTTTTACAATCTTGTTCCGACCCTTTTCCTTTTTACAGTGGTACAATACAGCTAGGTACAACAACTAGCCCACAATCTAACGATGGCTTAAATGGGAACTAACTTCGGTCGACCTATTTCGTTAAGTTCGAGAAATCCTTACTCCTCCTGGTGGTCAATTGTGATTCGAGTCGTGCGATCGAAATCTAACGGAAAAATACTGCATAGCAATAAAGATACTATTTGAATCAAGTGAGATTTGTTTATGAAACAAATAATAATGTTTCGGTAAATATTCTTTCTCGTCATGGCTCGTCTAGCATTTTGAATTATCTTGAGAAAACAAACCGTATGGATATTCGGCTAAGAAAAAATATGCTGAGAATGGGTCGCTACAACATCCGCGCATTAGAAATGAATTGTGAAGAATTTCTCAAAAATTATTGTTTGTCGATTGTTTGCGTTTTGGTAAAAGATTTAACACCACGTGAAAAAAACGACACAACGAATATTTCGAATAAATGCAATATTTAGATTTTCTGTCACCCCGGTTCTTAGCTTATTGTAGAAGCATCAAAAGACCTTGAAAATACATAAACTACATAATGTCTAAAAATACATAAATTATTAACACGTAAAGTATAAATACGTAAACATGGATTTACGAAACACAATTTATCCAATATTACCTTTTTTGCGATGTACAAAGGCTTGACAAATTCGTCATCATAACATCAAATCAGTAGCATTGATTAGGTTTTCGATTATATTAAGGATGACTATACTGTATAAACTTTCTTTGTTTATATATTAAAAAAAATTATACTTTTGAGTACGGTAAATAAATGTTATGCACTGCAATTTTTCACTGCTGTGCAGAGGATAATACATAATTCTAATTCTATAGTGGAAATATTAAAATTCCTTTAAATCCTTTTGTTTAATAAACAGGTTAAGTTGCCTTAAACTCTTTTTTTCATGAGAATCGATTTTTTTTAAAAGAAACCGCAAGTAACCGACAACCCGAAGCGCATTCTTTGGTTTGTTGGTACATACCACCTGCACCACCCAAATCTAAACACGAATGGAGGCTTATGTGCCCCCACTCAGTCTGCAGCCCTGGGCCTTAGGCCCAAGAGTCAATTAGTAAATATGATGGACGGGTCGTTATTTACTTTAATTAAAAATAGGTACATAATTATTATTTAGTGAGTCACATTGATCACAAAGATAATGAATTTATAAATTCTACACATAAAGCAGATAAATATAGCACTAGACTATAGAGGTCAGTGTAACATCTACAGAGAATTATTATATATTCTGTTGTAGTGTATGTGTACTCTTTGATATGGAATTTATAGAAAAAAATCTCAAAGAATATGTATTTTGTTCTTTACAAAATAAAATTATTTTTATTTGACATAATTAAAGTTAGATTAGTGCGAATTTACGTAATAACAACAATTTCTATGTGATTATAGTATTAATTGTTATCATGTGTAATTTTTTACCAGTTACGGTTTTGTGCTTCATTCTTTCACATAGTGCCTTTTATTAAGATTTCGTGTTTTATAGTAATTAAGAAGAACCGATATTTATGTTTGCAAGTATAATGACTGTCAATGAATTTATAACAAAAAAGTGAATGCAAAAATAAGTACATGACAAAATTATGCCATGTACGCTCCAGATCATCTAAGGAGGAAAGAAGTCAGAGATGTTATGTACCGAAGCAATTCAAGTCTTGACTTGATATACACCGAACATCCATCAGGCAATGGTTTACGAAGGGAGTATGGTAGTCATGGATCAATCGACGTAATAGGTGGAACCAGTGATCGACTACCAGCAATGGTGCATAATTACAGCGGCGTATCGACTCCGGATAAACCGCCGGGGTTAAGTCGTGCGACTGATCGATTAGCTGAAGTTCTGACTAGCGACCATGCTGATGGACCTCCACCACGGTCTAGTGTCAGTCCTAAACCACGACTTAAGCTAAATAAATTATGGGGTGGAGCAGCACCAGTTCTACCCCGCCAACCACTTGACGATGGCGCAATTCACTCAGCTATCTCTGAAGAACCCAAAAGGAAACAGTTTGCCCATTATGATTGTCAATCATTAATGGCCAACTTGAGTTATGCAGCGGAAATTCGAGGAGCATTGCTAAGCAGACGGCGTAACACAACTACAGGTGCATCAGCTGCATCACTATTGGCAACTCGTGGCTTACCCTCTGGTGAAGATGCTGTACCAGATACTGGAGATGGGAGATCTAACGAGTTGCTTGAAAGTTGCCCTTTTTTCAGAAACGAATTAGGCGGTAAGTCTACTTACTAATCTAAAAGTTAATAATGAGAAGAATAATATGATCTATCTGTTATTGCTTTGTTTCAAGCTTAAGTGGTCAACAACATTCTTTCACTATGACTCATTACTCATTGGACAGGTTTCTTGTGAAATATACATTTATATCCTCAGTACAGTAATAATGTAGGACTTTTTGACTAATACCTTTTACTATTACAAAATATGAAGGTGTACTTACTTAACTTTGAAAAGAAAGAAAGATAAGAAATAAATTATTAAATTTCTTATATATATATATTCATTCATCTTAGGACAAGGCAGTTAAAAACAATTAATAATCAGTTTTAGGTTCTTAATATTCCATATTCAACAACAAACCTTTAAATTTATGATAAAACCAAACCATTTCTAAATATTTCTTACATTAATTAATTTTCTACATATAAAATTAAGGCAATTGAGTAATTATGCAATTTTGATTGAGAGTTATTATAGCCTTATCAGTAGTTTTTTGGGTTCATAGTAAAAAATAATTTACAAGGGGTATATAAAAGTAATACATGAAAAGGTATATTAGTGTAATGAGCTCATTACACTTTAGGAGCAAAACTTTTAAATATGATGATATAACTAACTAAATATTTTTAACAATTTATAGGAGAAGAAGAGCGTTGCATTTCATTGTGCTCGCGCACGGCCCGTGGTGCCATACCAGGGCAATATGGAGGATGGCACAAACCACGTGCAGCATATGGCTTTTCAGTATTAGAATTCCCTCCGGGGCATACTCATTGGCGACAAGGATGCCCATTTGCAAAATCTCTTGTTCCACTGCCTGTGGAAAGCCAAGACCTTGGAGCATTATACTATAGGAATTATTTTTTTACCCAATGTAAGTTTATCTTGTGCATCTACTCACCAATCTATAATAGATAAATTGCCAGTTTTGAGTTGTTGTTTGTTGGTGTCAAATGTGTAGTGTGTAAAAATTTAATAATCAAGCATCAGTTTGTTTATCCTGGAGCGTAACATCAAAGAAACTTTGTACTTTCGTGCAAGCTTTGTAATGCTCCATTCAACATACCCAGTGCTCCAACATTTATAAGCAATTGCATATTACAAGTCAATGTTCACTATTAAAACCGCTCCACATAGAACCCCCATTAAAGTAAATATTTTATTTACGGAAATAAGATAATTTACCCAAAATAATGAATGACAAAGATCCTTAAAATTATTTTCTAGCACACCAAAATTGGTTCGGAATGGATGAAAATTTAGGACCAGTAGCAATATCCATAAAAAAGGAGAGGGTAGAATTACGTCGTGGTGGTGGAGATGCATCGGCGCCTGCTTCACAGCTAGTTTGGCAGTATCGTATCATAGTGCGTACTGCGGAATTGCTAACACTACGTGGCTCAGTGTTAGAAGACGCTTTACCCACTACCAAACCTAGCAACAACAGTGCTACATACAATACCAAAGATGTGTTGGAATATATCACTCCTGAAATTCAACTTAGCTGTTTAAGGTACATATGTTAATATATGTTTTGATTTATATTTGCTTCTACCTACCAATTCGCAGCTACCTTTCCTATTTTTGTTTCCTATTTTTAGGGTAGTAATTATGCCCAAAGTATAAAATATATTTATTAGCATGTGGCAATCAACTGGCTACTTTAAAATAAGCAAACAATCTAAGGAACAAAATACAATATTGTTAGTTGAATGAAGCCATCTTGCTTGTTTGCCTTTATCCAAAAACTAGTTAATACACATAACTGTAAAGTTACATATAGCTTTTCGCAAATTTGTGTTGTTTCTGTCACTAGTTTTAGGTTTTTCAGTGTCCATTTGATTATTCCTGAAAATTTTATGTTAGACTAGACACTCTTAACTGGTTAATGTCATTATGATATATTTTCCTATTGTAATGTTCTATATAGGGGGCTGTGCCTTGTAGTGATTGTTTATTATATACAATTTTTTTTTCAGACTAGGAATAGCAAATAGCGGCGCTGAAGAGCAATTATTGCGGTTAGATGAACAATGTGTAACCAGACATTACAAAGTTGGAGTGATGTATTGCAAGAGTGGTCAATCGACAGAGGAGGAGATGTATAACAATCAGGAAGCCGGTCCAGCTTTTGTAGAATTCCTTCAAATGCTAGGGCTGACGGTCAGATTAAAAGATTTTGACAAATATAAAGCTGGATTAGACAATCGCACAGATTCCACTGGCCTTTACTCTGTGTACACTACATATCAAGGCTGTGAAATTATGTTTCATGTCTCAACAATGCTACCATATACTCCAAATAACAGACAGCAATTATTAAGAAAACGTCATATTGGCAATGATATTGTAACGATAGTCTTTCAAGAGCCTGGTGCCGCACCATTCACACCAAGAAATATTCGATCCCAGTTTCAACATGTTTTTGTAGTAGTAAGAGTTATGGATCCATGTACAGAAAATACACATTATAGCATAGCTGTGAGTCGCGCGAAAGAAGTGCCTTTATTTGGACCACCAATCAAAGATGGTGCCGTGTATCCTAAGGGTGATGCATTCACTGATTTGCTTCTGAGCAAGGCAAGTATACTGTGATCAAATTGTTTATATGCTTTTGAACTTTGCAATTGCAATTTAACTTTATTTCTTTAGTATCATATAATTTGATCTTTTATTAGTAAACATTCAATATTGAATACTTACATTATACTTCTCGTTTAGTTCTAAAAGTTATTCCGTAGGTAATAAATGGTGAGAATGCCGCTATTCAATCGCCTAAATTTAGTACGATGGCGACGCGCACACGACAAGAGTACCTGAAAGACTTAGCCAAGAACTATGTTACGGCTAACACTGTTGAAACTGGACAAAAGTTCTGTAAGTTTTTATTCTATTTATCATCATCATTTCAGCCTATTCGCCAATTAGTGTTCTCAAATGATATTACATTAGACATGATCTTCGGTTTGTCCATGTTCATCTTATGACTAATTATTGAGGTAATTGAGCACAGTGCTTAGCTCCTCCTGAGATCCTTCCATATGGACTACGTCGTCGGAGGGCAATGATGGAGTCGCTATTAATGTTGACACCATATCCAATCCGACCAAGAGTGTGTATATGATCTATGGTATTATAGCCTTTTCGGAAACGTATTGTTCGGAAGGCTGTCAGAATCGTTATGATTCGAAAACAGCACGTAGACGCGGCTTAGTATCGACATCGATCTACAGTTCACACTAAATAAATTTTACCTCCATCGGAAATAACTCCGCAGCTTGCCTCTCTCTGGTGAACACTTTGGAGTATTTCTTCCGCACTATCGTATGTTCAATACGGGGTGTATTGAATTTAGGTATGTCTCCCCACATATTTGGAGATCAGTTTATCCCGTTGGCGATAAACTGACGCATCAGTTGAAGACTGCAGCCTCATTTTACGTTTGATTTCTTTGAGTTTTAGAGTGTGTTCGCGAGCACTTGGAACTTTTTGTGGGGAGGTTCCCGCATAACGCTCACTTCACTAGCATACTGTTCGTATGTCCACTGTAAAGCAATCTTCTAGCCACTGTAAGCGAAAATGCAGTTAGAGCTGAAAGCTTTTAGGATTTTTGTTAATGGCACGAGGTGGACGGAGCGTCGACCTCATCAGACCATCAGTGTCTGGTTTCTAGTAACTAGTAATTCGTTTCTAATTTTAACTTTTACTTTTACATTAGCCTGCCGTCTTCTACTACAGGGCAAAGTTCCTACCACTTTTTTCACTTTTGTTAAAGTAGGCCAGTGCATCATGTGAGAATCTAGCACGTCTGACATCTTCTAGGTCTGTCGTGATGTGTAACGTCAATAATTAATGTCTTATCCAATTATACTTATTTGATGGTATTTACTTAATAACTTTTATTACAGACCATAAAATCTACGCGAACAAATTTACGACGGCAGCTTGTTGTAGACATAAACGAAATACAAAAAAAAAAGCATATTTAAACTTCCTTGATTTTTCCTATAGAATGGTGACGGACGTCTGTAAATTTTGTCAAATGATTTGTTTTGTTTTGTTGATTCGAAACGTGTGCCTGGCATCTTTCTGGCAGGCTTTCGTATTCTGCAATAGTTGATTGTCCCCACCACGTGTTTCCCCCGCGGACACACCAATTACATTTGAATTTTGTTACGTTTCAGCTATTTTCTCATCATTGCTGATGAAGAGCGGAAGCAACTCAAATAACAGCACAGTCATAACGCGCCTCGATAATTGCGCTAACGATGTTCTAGTAGGAGGTGCCTTGTGCTTTCATGTAAGTCATAAAAATTGTTTATTGTATATTATAGATATAATCTAAAATACCAATATCCACTTATCTCGCATTATAATTGTCCTAAGAAAGGTTTTATAAAATTCAAGTGTGAACCTTAGTAATAGAGCAAAGTTACAAAAACTAAAGTATCCTATGACTAAACTACTTTATATAATTGATATTTAGTGTATCACCTAAAAATGGCATGCATGTCGTACCATCCCGTCCAACCTATATAATGCTACTAAACTTATTATTTATTTAAATACTCAGGTTTGAGATACATGGTTGCTTCTACTATTTCTTAAATCATTGTCTGTGTGTTATTTTATGTATTTTCATCTTTGCATTCTTATATTATCATCTACTAATTAATCGCACATTGTTTTCTTTTAATATTCATATTATTTAATCTTCCCACGGGTGCTGTAAATATCGACTATGGGAAATTATGCTACTAGTAATAATAAATTAACTAATTTTACATTTTGAGTTAATTAGTAATAGAATACAGAGTATGATGTTTGAAATAACTAATTAGGTAATAATATTCAGGTGCACGTGCAGGACGAAGGTGCTGGAGGTTCTTTACTTGACTGCATGATGGGCGTATCGGCAGATAGTATAGTTCTCATTGAGGATAGTTCTCGACAGATTGTTTTAGTTCTACCAACTAATACTCTGCTCGGTAAGTCGTTATTTTCTAATTTTAAGATTTTTGCAACATGTTTTTGTATTTAAACTCCTTTGATCAAGATTTAGGAATTTTAAATCGACTGAGCGAATAAATAATCTGGCGTGGTAAATAAAAAATTACCTACGTGATTATATTAAATTAGCCTAAATGAGCCCTATTCACACATCTCAGACAGAAAAGCGTTTATATTACTTTTAAAACGATATATATATATTTTTATTTACGATCGCAGGCTGGGTTGTGGGCGGCGGCTGGAGCCGGCTGTATTACCACCGTGGCGAAAGCGTACGCGTACGCGGTGCGCCCGAGGCTCTGCTGCGGCGGCTGGCCAGCGTGGCGCCGCCGCACGCGCACGCGCTGCAAGAGATCACGCTCGAGCGCGGCCAGGCGGCACAGCTCGGTCAGTGCCAGCCACTACGCCTTCAATTGCGTTATTTCACATTCCGTACAAATGCTCACAGTTTAATAAAATACAATTTTATTTCTCATTCCACAGCACCAACATTTATTCAAATATTATAGTTGCATGTGAAAGTATGATCGCATGGATGTTTGTTTTTCATAACATAAAGTCTGGAAAATGATACGCTACTTTTTATCCCAGGAAAGCGGGAGGATTTTCCATGCGTAAGAACCCGCGGGCGGAACCAAAACATTATTATGCAAAAGTTATATACAGGACTAGTGTAAAAGTTATCTTTCGTTTAATATCAAACATCATTCATTCTTTTCTACAATATAACAGCTATTTAGCTACTAAAATTAAATATTAGTTTTATAGTTTGTTACAACTTTGATTTAGTTGTAGAAGTTATTAAACTTAAGCAGTTTTTTATTGTTTTCAACATATTTACATAAAAGTATACAGAGAGAGTCACGTCTAACATAGGCGTAACTCTGAATGATAGGGTGAGAAATTGTGTGATAAAAGAAAAGTCTGAAAGACGACGTTGTGACTAGAATTAAGAAAGGAATTCTTCGGTGGTTTAGAAAAAAGTTATGAGGAAAGAGCGACTAAGCAAATGAATGCTGCAGAAGTATGAGGTGGAATACGAGGTGCCTTACACGGACAATTGACAACCAAATTGGTGATATAAAAGGTGGGCCAAATTAAGAGTACCTATAACCGCCGCTATGCGTAGATGTATCAAAAAGGCAGAAGAGGTGTGCAGGATTGTGCCAAAAGAAAGTCTGTATGCATTGCCTAACTCTGGAGGTGTATGGCGCAAGACCTTATGTTATATGTTTATTAGTAATTCGTGGGCATTAGAATAACTTTTTGGTATCATATGTTTTTGCACGCCACAAGCTTTTTACCTAGGCGTACCAACACACAATTCCGTCATGACAAACGTAGCGCAATATGCACTCTAAGTGAAGACAACAAAGTGGTATCTCGCGGCAGGGTTCCATGTGCAGCCGGACGGGCTGGTGACGGCAGTGGAGGGCGGTGGGTGCGCGGCGCGCGCGGGCGTGCGGCGCGGCGCGCGCCTGCTTGAGGTGTGCCGCGCCGCCGTCGTCGCGCTGCACCACGACCAGCTCGTCGACCTGCTCAAAACTTCCGACCCGGTAACGGTAAGTGCCCCGTCATCGTTTTATTAGCAGTACTACGTACATAATGGCAACTCACTCCCACCCGCCGACTTCAATATCCACCCCGGATTTCAAGAACACATCCTTTGCTCTCAGAATAAAGTATGTTCAAATTATAATATGTATCAGTTGCAGTACATGTTAAATATTCGATACATTGACTATGTATTTAGTTTAGTTGTTTTAATTTTTAATTAAAATTTTTTGTGAAATTAATTTAAAGTGATATCAACGATACTTTAATTTGTAATAGGTATTTTAGATGAAATTATAAGAAATTGACACCGATGTGCAAAGATGTCGTCGGTCGGTGCACAGACTTAAACGCTTAAATCAAAAGAGGCCTTATACCGGCGTTAGGGTCCCCTCAAGATGCGAGTCGATCCTCGCTCTTTTAGGGGACTCTGAAAGACTTACATATAGGCACATACGACCTATAAAGTTTTTTTTATAAATGATTAAAGATATTGAAAGAATGCAAAATAAACAGTGTTTTTGGTAGTAGTTGTTTCAATACAGTATATGGGTTGTGATTATGGTTATGGGTACCGAAATTCCAAATTCCTGAGTAGTTTAGTTTTTGAAATAACTACGTAAAAAAAGGTCTCAAACACAACTTTGACCGAATCCCATTCCTTTCTTTTAAGATTAAAAAGAAAATATTTTCGCTGTACGCTAGACAATGACACCTCACCTGATAGAGAAAAAAAAATCGACAAATTTGTCATGTATGGGTCGAGCTAGAGATCTGTGACATTAACAAGGCTCCGTTTTGTCCTTTGAGGACGGAATCTTCAAAACAAGACCCATATTCTAGCGTCTCTAGCGAAGGTCTCATACCTTGTTATGGTGGCGTAAAATTTGTGAAATGTTAATCGTCATCATTTCAGCCTCAATAAATCCACTGCTAATATATAAGCATGGCAAACTGTCGCACCAAACGCCTCCAACCTCGCGATAATAGCCCACTAACTCACATTTTTTTAACAAACTAGTTAGACGGAGCATGCCACGTTAGAAGTTATGGCTGTCCAACATCTTTTAAATTTACTCTCACAATGGTTATTTATATAATGGTGAATGTCACATCTAAGTTTTTGTAGTGTATTTGGGTATAGAAACAATTCTAGAATAATACCAAATCTAAGTTTTTTTTAGTTTATCAAACGATAACAGTGTTTTCTATAATAAGAGTGTTTTGTCCAGGGGTGCAATCTTTACGGCATGTGGGCTTTAAGTATATATTCAGCAGTGTAAGCTAACTGTTGAATATAGAACTCTCCATATAATAAAGAAGATTTATTGTACCTATGACTGCTATGTATTTATTCCACTATGAAAATGCACCATCATGGAATTAAAATAAAAAAATCTTAAACGTTTTCTTCAGGTAACAGTGACTTTCGCATCCAGCGCGCGGTGCGGCTGCGAGGCGACGGGCGAGGAGTGGGCGGCGGCCTCGGCGCGCGCCGACCCGCAGCAGCCGGGCCGCGCGCGCCGCGCCGATCGACACTCGCCGCCGCGCTCGGATAGCTCCGGCTACGGAACTGGTCAGTACTGGTCATGGAGTTGTAATTGCCCTTTTAGTTTTCGGCTACAACATCTCCCAGTTAATAAACAGAATAAAGAAGTAAAGTAAAGCAACGTTAAAATTTTTTGTGAACTATGCAAATGTAAGAATTACGAATTGTTGCAATTGTATTATTTTACATTCACACAAAATTCACGCATTTTATACTTTGTAAAGTAGAAGATTTTAAATGTTTCAATATTAGAGAGGATTTTGAAGCCGGGAACGGTCTGCCAAGCTGTTTCAGTGCGGTTTGGCAGACTTCACAAGTTCTCGAATTTTTTTTTATTATGTAAATTCGGCACTTAACATTGCTATTAATAATTTGAGTTGCAGTGACATCGACATTCTTATTTACATTCCATTCTAAACACAATGTCGCTTGTAATAAGTCAGTCTGGTATACCAGGTGGGTCGGGACGCAGTGTGCGGCGCTCTCCACAGACGTCGCCGGTGTCGGAGAGCGGGCGTCGCGCCGAGCCACGGATCCCGCGCCGTCCACGCTCCTCCCCCGCCGCGCCCTCCGCTCCTGTCCCTTCAGGCAACTCGCTCACGGTCAGTACTCGGATTATACTGTGAGGTCGCCTCACCAGCATCGTAATAGAGTTGCTCATAGACAAAAATTCAAAATCTCTTTTCTAAGGTAATATCCTTTCTCAGAAGTGATGCATTACCCATACTTACCACGCCGGGCAGGCGAGTTACTCAGCCTAGTTACTCAGGTGCCAGACCTTCGCAGTAATTCTGCTCCCGATCATTAGTCGATAAGACGTGGGTTCAGCATTTTCAATTCCATAACCTGCCATTTTCTGCCAGCCTAACACCATATTGGTTATAACTTGACCTTACAGCTGCTGTCTCATAATTATTGATTGCATTATGTAATACAGGTGCATCTTTGTGTCTGTTTCTCCGACGGAGTCTCCAGTTGTTCACTCTGTTATTATAACTAAGTATAGTTCATGTACACAGAGAGTGGACCGGCCGGAGCATCGTAATACCGACGCTCTTCTCTTTCCGCGGCCTCACCACGTCTCGGTGCGACCACGTCAAAATCGCAGTGTATATAAAATTTGGTTTATCGTAATACCAAACACCTTTCCTTTCGACTTCGAATCTTTCGAATCGACCACGAGTGCGGAGGTCAGGAAGAGCGGTGCAAAGCAACAACTTGCCCATACAGAGCATTCACCTTCTCGCTACGTCAGGCCGGTCATGTAGGTTCCTAATTAAACCGACACAATTTATATGTCCGTTACAGGAAGAACTTATGCGCCTGATGGATGCGGAGCTGGGCGAGGGCGGGTCGCGCGGACCGCCGCTGCCGCTGCCCGATGCCACGGCTCTGGACTGGGCCGCGCTGGTGCACACCGCCACCAGGGCCATGCTTCAGGTATTTTTTTTATCTGTTTTTTCAGGCATCGAATTAAAAATATCAGACCGATTTTGATGCGGTTTTCACTTTTTGATAATAATGATATTTTATTAGTATCTCAACAATAATTATAAAATTCAGTTAAAGCCCGGGAAGCGCCGATTTTCGTATTTGTGTCATCAGTCCAACAAATATTCAGTAAAAGTTGACTATCGTTTTATTGACGATATTCTATACAATTTATCAAGCTCTCTTTGACTTATATACAAAATTTGTTTACATTACATCACTTTGACATTGGCAGATAATTAAAACCTGTAGCCAAACACGACTAAAGAAAAAAGGTTACTTCATGATGTGATTGATTACTTCATGGTGGAACAATACCACCACCTTTTCAGCATACGTCTGGTGCGTGTCGTTCCACGGTTCTGATAGTGTTGTACTTACAAATTAATAATTTAAATTAGTCTTCAATCGGCTGTCATTGGACGCTAGACCAGGTCTAAATAACTATATTTGGTGGCCGAGCAAAGTGAGAGAAACTGTAGCCTCATCTCCTCGCATGTCTTCAAATTGACTAGTGACAGACAGTACCCGTCAGACAGTGAGGTGTCAAGGACTGCGTTCGCCCACTCCTGCCAAACTTGGCAGGCTAACATCTTAAGGAGCATGATTTCGATGAAACATGAACTTAGTCCTAGGACTACTTGATCTGTTATCAGAGAGGTTACTCAATTTATTCGTTTCTAATTACTATCCGAGCGTACAGACTGACAGACAGAATTTTCTTTTTATTTTATTTTTTTTTTGTTCACTTTCATTGTATAATTTGTATGGTTTAAAATATTAAATTTTGTCTAGATTTGTGAAGAACATCAGTATCCCTCTATGGATAATATGGAATCGCCTTTGGAGACCTCTACATGTGAGCCTATCCAAGACTCGTGGCCTGAAGCACCAGTTAGTATCAGTGACGACATTCTTGCTTATGTAAACTAAAATAATGTGGTATAATATTTTATTAGTTTCTATTGAACTTAAAATAACAGTGTACCTAATATATTTTTTAAACGCCGATATTTTATATTTGATAGATGATAATAAATAATGTTCTCTATTTTTTTTCTATATCATCATCATTAAAGACGAGTCCTCTGCTGAACATAGGCTTCGCCCAAATATTGCCACAACGTACGGTCCTGACCAAATGCATCCATCGACTTCCCGTAACACTATGCAGGTCGTCACTCATCTTGTTGGGGTTCATCTTACACTGCGTTTGGCTATACGAAGTTGCCACTCGAAAACCTTTCTTCCTACAATGGTTAACATTTCTGCGAGCTGTTGCCATTTGCCACTTCAGCATGGTTATACTTACGGATATGTCGGTTGTCCTAGTTTTGCTGCCGATATCTTCGTTGTAAATTCATATTCTTTGTTCCATAGCCCGTTGAGAAAAAGTAGGTCCTGTCAGTATTTCAAAATTCATTATTTATTGGGTGTCATTGAAATCGTTTATATACGATTATTTTTGCAGATATCAGAACCTTCGATATCGACAGTGACGTCTAACAGTCCCAGCGGTGTCTCTAGTAATGCGGCGAGCGTAGTGACAAGCGGAGCGGCAAGCGGGTCTGCGGACGGAGGAGTGAGCGGAGTGGGGAGCGGGTCTTGCGGTTGCGGGCTGGCCGCGCGCGTAGCGGTTTTAGAAGCTGACGCAGCCAGCGCACAACGTCAGAATAACCAGTTGGAAGAAGAAGTTAGTAAAAAAACAATAATTGACTTTATCATATGGGAACAATTGTTGGGTTTTTGGTGTGTGATGGTTGTGGTGAAAAAGGTGTTTTTTAAAGGTATATCTCAATTTTAAGGATTTAAAATTTTAAACTGCCAAATGGGCGATTGGTTATAAGACCTTTACGGCATGAGCATAGATGTTTTACAGAAGTAAATTAAATCACATGGACATGCACCCACACTAGGATTTATACTCACTAGTTTCTGCTAAAGAAGTTGTACGTATATTTCCGTATGGTTTTAGTCAGTGTGAAACCGACATAGCTTGCAACGTTGGCGCGAATAATATGAGCGCTGGATACTAACATGCGCCAGTTGTCCAGTAGTATACTATTTGACAGGGTGGAGTGAGCGCGCGGCGAAACTAATAGACACCTTTGATGACAATTTAATTTAAGCCTCTCGCGCTACTGTGCCTTGGCATAAACTTATACTATGTGCATGTGTACATACATTTCCCCATGAGATGAGAAAATCCAGACCGCAATTTAAATACTTGTAGGCTATTCTTGCTTGTTCTAATTACTGGCAATTTTTCTTTAAATTAATATTTAGTATCATAACGCTTGTGTGTCATATGGTGAAAGACAAAAAACTGGACACCATAATATTATCATGAGCTGAACTGTTGTCATGTGTAGGTCGCATTGTCCTCTGACCATCAGATATGTAATTTGTAAGCTTTTTTGTCATTAGTTACCCTTATTTACATTAAAAGTCCCAACATTCCAGGTACGTCGCTTGAGACGCCACAACGCACGTTTACGAGAGGAATCTGCAAGAGCCGTCTGGCAACTACGACATTTCACTCAGTGGCTAAAACGAACGGTCGACAGGCAATAAAAATCTACTTCCGTCAATAGTACTTAATACTACTTCCGTACCCCACAAGCTGTTTATTATAATGGTGCAAGGTGATACATGCAGCCATGTAGATTGGTTTCTAATGCTGCTTACTCGACTGATATCTATTCTTAAGGTCATGTTTTGCGACATGATCTAGAATTTTCATCGGGCTATTGTTGGAAATCAGTACAGTGTGGAACAAAATTTGTAATGATCCTTACGGTTTTATAATAAATTGATCCCTTTATAGCCACCGTCAGTTCTATTTCCATATCTGAGATATTTTCTAAAAGAAATTAGACATCAAACATCTAAACACCCATTTTTCGTGTAAACGTCCTAAACGTTAAATATACATCTCATTTACAACCTGTCGTGTTGTATCACTACACGACATACTACATTATCCATGTGACGTGTGAACTCAAAATACCAATATACGTGTCTGTACAATTTACTCACTGAAAGTGATAATTAGATGTATCTTCCAAGCGCCAATCATGAACAACGTAAGACTTTAAGTATTTTTGCCGAATACTAAATAATTACATACAATGAAAATAAAATTTGTATATTTGTAAACGACAGTGTTGCCGCCTTAATTCTAGATTTTAATTTTGTAATATCACATAATAACAACCAACATGTGAATGCGCTGTTTCTTATGAATTTCGTGCCTTTATGTGCTTGTAATGTGGCCTTTGTTTGGTCGGCATTACGTGATATGTTGGTAGTAATTATACCATAATACGCATCGACATGTTCATTTGTTATTACATTACTTAAATTATACGTAAATGTATATTTGAGGTTGCTGTTTCTATCTCATTGACCTATTGAAGCGTATTGTTACATTGGTGGATGCGATTCGTATCGACATTTAGCCTTATATTAGATAGATTCTATCGAATTCTTTTTATATATTATCTATCGATTAATTTATTGTTCGTATTAAGCATCCAAATAATTTTAACTTTAATATTAAGCTAACTACTTAAATTAAAACACCAATTCGATGTGTATTTTATATGCAGCTAATACTACTGTGAGTTACAAGTCAATTTTTTTTATTTAGATATATGAACAATGTTTACATTGACATTTTCGAGACAGCTGTGTGAAGTATGAATTTTATAGCATATTTAAATATTTGTTATATAAGAAATTAGTGCGTAATTTGTTGTAAACAGACTTGAACCTGCCAAATATTATTACAGTAAGAACGATTGCGTTAGCACAATGCTCTTTCACGGAATTTCGAAGAGCTCAATCAATTTTAATTAAGTAATAGTCAAAAATCATTGCTTTCGATGCATCAATCACATGCTCACCCTTCGAAAAACGGTAATCCAACTGTGAATCAGGTTGAAGTATGTCCTGTTGCAGTATAATTTATAAACCGTTAAAAGTAACACCGCAACCGCTATGACATTAATAAATTGATGTCAACTACCTAAATATACGTTAAAATTATAAAATCAAAGATTGTAGCACTTTTTGCCAATTGCTCATATCAATAGCCATGGATATGTGTTTCGCAAATATTTACCAATTCTTAAGGTAAAGTCGCGGGGTTTAATGCTTAACCTTTTTATATCAAAAAAGGTCTAAAAAGAACCAGCAGTTGTCTCCGTGACCTTCTGACTTCTTGATCTTATATCCTGATTCAATGCTGGAGTGCCTTTAAATGCATATTATATAATGTTACTGTAACACCATTTTTACCGACTAACGTTTCTTGATTATCATACTGTTTGTATATAGAAGTATGTTATATTTAATTATAAGATTAGATTATCATGATGAAATGAAAGCTTTATTAGTTTAAGTCTTTTTTATGTTTTCATACGACAATATTTATGACTTTAACATTTTTTTATTTTAATTTTACATTTTAAAAGCATTGACAATTTTTTATTAAATAAAATGCAATATCATATGTTAGAGTGTGACTAATCTAACGGTTAACATAATAATAGTTGCTACACAATTAATTATTTCATGTCGAGTCTTAAATTACAAAGTTACATTTTTAAATACAAAAAATTGCCAGTTATTCAATGCAGAGATATTTTCAATTAATTGCTTAATTCAGTACTTGTTTATAGTGTATGTGATTAAGTAATTCAGTATTATCTGCATTGCTATCTTAAAACCTATTTCGATATATACTTTTATTGTTCTCATAACTGCAGATGCACTTGATTTTCTGGCGTACGAAAGTTTCTATAATTTGTTCGTTCTATTTGAACTTGTAAGATTTCAAATAGTTGTTTGTTATGGCAGACATCTTTTTGGATATATTAGAAAATGTAAAGCACTATCCATAGAATTTAAAAAAAACTGTTAAATTTTAACATGTAGAAACAATAGAAATTCTTTTCGTAATGACGTGTGTATAGAGAAAAGAACACTGAATATATCGAAAATTTTAAATTGTTAAATATGATATAAATTGTATGTCATAATTGTAATGAGAGCAGTTTTTCGTATATATTTCTATTTACATTCAACACTTCACTTTTTACTTCTAATTATCATTATTATTTGTCATTTTTGATAAAGTTTACATTTTAATTTCAATTTATGTAATTTAATTTATTAACACAAGTTTTAGAAGTTACGCCCACAATAACTTTAAATTTTGATGTCCTTTAAAAATTAGTACAGTGAATAATGTCTTGTATTACACATTTCAAATAAGTTAGTGTTTATGTAGGCAAAGTGCGAGTATATATATATATTACATTAGGGACCTAATCGGCAACGAGTACTATTTGCAACCAATTTTGTATCAATGGGAAGTTAGTTCATTATTTATTCATTACAATACATCCAAAACAAATTACATCCAACATTCCTCTGGTGCCACTACTAAATAAACTACAACTCGTCGCAAAATAAGATGCCCGTTTTGATACACCGATTCTCCAGGACAATGTGTTTAAAATTCTCAAATTGAATAATCATTTAGATTATATTTAGGTTCATTTAGGTTTTAAGTTTTAAATAGAGCATTAAATATTAATTAAAACATAGATTAATACAGCATGTTTGTATTGCTTTCTGTTTATTTCCGAATTGTATAATAGACATCCTTTTAAGTTACTAAATGTGTTTTTTATAATATTATTTACGAGATTAATTATTTTACCATAATCAAAAATTCACAACGAAAGGACGTAGTTATATAGAAGAGTTATACGTAAAAGAAAACACATTACTATGTATTTAAATATTTATTCACTTTATATATCTTTAGATCGAAATCGACTGTTGAACTATTATCTCGAGTAATATTTTCGTTTTCGATAATAATATCAATGTTGACATCTCTGTTTCAATTGTCGTTTGTTATTTTCTTTGTATTTTCAACCACTTAAATCCCATCCTTCAATAAAGTCATAATTTTTTTGAAATAATTTATTTAAAACTTGCGAAAACCTTTGGTCATCATTTCATCATTTTCTCAGCTTAAAATTGTACACGGAAACGCCGATCGGCGAATTAACAATTCTCTGAAGTAGTTCAATCGGCATAAATGTTGAATACTAATAAAAGTAGTCGTCATGGTATAAAAATACAAAGATTTCTTGTATTTACGCGAATACTACACATTTGAAATGAAACTATTATTTACGCATTATATCTCGTTTAATTTTGTTGTTATATTCCCGACGTTTAGAATGCTTTATAGTTATGTGTCTTTGGATACCTGACTTTTTGATTCATAGTATAAAATTAGCTCGCCATGAAAATCGAGAAACTTTAAAACGGACCTCTTATTTTGCGACAACCTATGCAAATTTATTATTAACCGAAGTACCATTTTTATTTGATTAGTAATAATAAATATTACAAGAGACTGCCTAATAACGTTTGTAGCCATATTAATATTTCCAAAGTATTATTCATGCACAGCAAAAAGCGAGTCCTTATTTCTCAATTGACGTCAAATTACATTTTTAAAAATGTATATTATTATATTTTTTTAAACATGAGCAGCTTTTATGATTTTCTGTACCGTACAGCTGTTTCCTGTATTTAGTAAGTAAAAGATCACATAATGCATGCGAACGCCAACTAAATTTAAACATATTTTAAGAGCCTATGAGGAAATCCAAAAATAATACAAATATGTTACTGTATTATATGTTGTAATTAAAAAAAAATAGTCTTATCCATGGCTTATTCTAAAAAAAGGTAAATGTAACCTCAACAATATTACTAATTTAGAATACATTTTATAGTAACGTGGATCTCTAGAACATATTTAACTATATATGTCTAATTGAAGTGATTACTGAAAACTGAAATAAACAAAACAAAGTAGGTGCTATATCCCAGTTTTCGACAAATATATCATGGTTAATCATTTATCGGTCATTATAACCGTGCTATACAGTGTTAATGCTACATTTACGTTATTATAAATTTGCGTTGTTGCGACTGATATTCTGTACATGTAATAGCGAACGAGTCGTATTATAACAATTCACAAATATTTCCCACCACTTGATACTTAATTATAGAGATTTCGATTTAATACTTTTCTAGATTATTTATGTTCTGCATATTTGTACAGTTTGTATCACGAGCCAAAGCGTTTCTATTAACCGCCATAATTAAAATTTTGGACGACATTTTCTCCCCACGTGTTGCAGATTTATTTTATTATAAATGCAATCTGCGTTTTATTTCTTTATTTGTAGCGAAATTAAGTAACATTCCAATAAATAAAGTATATACCAAAGGATTGTCTTTTTATCAAGTTACCTACACTAATAAATAAAATTATTTGTATGTGTGAATGTATGTTTTCGTTTAATCAAGCTTAAATGAATTACCTGTTATGAACTAAATCTGGCAGAAATATATATTATGCCATGGAATAAGATAAAGAATTACATTATATATTTACTTTATCTCGATGAACAGTTCTCTTGGGACAAAATTTATGATGCGGTATATTATTTTATGTTACAGTTATATAGTTTTGCCCATCATTTCATCATCATCATTTCAGCCTATCAGAAGTCCACTGCTGAACATAGGCCTCCCCCAAAGATTGCCACGAAGCTCGGTCCTGAGCCACCTGCATCCATCGACTTCCCGCAACACTGCGCAGGTCGTCACTCCATCTTGAGGGGGGTCGTCCTACACTGCGTTTGCCTTTACGTGGCTGCCACGCGAGAACCTTTTTTCCCCAGCGGTTGTCAGTTCTGCGAGCTATGTGGCCGGCCCATTGCCACTTCAGCTTGCTGATCTTTACGGCTATGTCGGTTACCTTAGTTCTGCTGCGGATATCATCGTTGCAGACTCTATCACGCAGAGAAACACCGAGCATAGCCCTTTCCATAGCGCGCTGAGCAACTTTGAGCTTCCTCATACGGGCTGCAGTGAAGGACCAAGTCTCGGATCCGTATGTCATCACTGGCAAACGCACTGTTTGTATACTTTCGTCTTGAGGCTTTGCGGTATACTCGACGAGAAGATATGACGTAGTTTCCCGAACGCAGCCCAGCCGAGTTGGATTCGTCGATTGACCTCTGATTCGAAGTTGGACTTACCTAATCGGACAATTTGTCCCAGGTATACGTACTCGTCTACAACTTCGAGCCTATTGTTCCCAACAACAACCGGTATTGGTGTGACATGGACGTTTGACATGAACTTCGTCTTGTCCATGTCTTGTCTAGTTTTGCCCGCGTGACCTTAATTGTGAAGAATCTGAAGAGATAAAAATTATCCTTAGTATTACACGTATGTACACGGCATAATCGGCCCGGATCTGTTGAATTTCATATAATCCGTTCAGTGCTTCAGGATTGCGCGACAAAGCTCCAAACCTAAATATACAAACGTCGGCAAGCATACCGACACCTAAGAGTTGCCAAATTTGTGGTCAGGGCGCTAATTTCATTGAGCGCGAGAAACCGGGTTCGATCTCCGGTGCCAGCACTGCTAAATTCGAGGCTTCTTTCGCGGTCATGTGAAGCCCGGCAACTCGCACTGGAGCAGCGTGGAAGGCACTTCCCGGCTCCAAGAACCTTCTCAGAGATTTGAGACGGAAGCCTATGCCCAGCTGTGGGAACTTACAGGGCTGCTATTTTGCTTTTACTCTGTTGCCATGCTCTTCATCTGAACTTGGTTCGGGTAAACCATAGTTTGGCAGAGGATTAATACCGATTGACAAAACAATCTCTTAAAAGTCGATTCATGAGACTTTCCCGTTGCTCGTCATTTAGTTCGCCTGTCATATTTCTCGGAAAAAATCGTCTGATAAATGCTGTTAGAATTTTTACCACAATTGTGCGGCATCAGATAGTTTACAAAACTCCATCATAGAGAACAAATGGCCTAACCGACGTAGACTGTCACTGACGCATGCTTTAGCCAGCGTGTCATCTCAGTGCTAATTCAACAGTGATGTTGATGAACCGTATCTTTTCCAGTTCAATAGCTTGAAAACATCTTTCAATGTGAGTGATGAAAGCTTCGGGATCACCTTTCTGCAACTCTGTTCTGTACTCGGGTAGATATTGT
This sequence comes from Bhutanitis thaidina, assembly GCA_029286595.1. NCBI lineage: Eukaryota > Metazoa > Arthropoda > Insecta > Lepidoptera > Papilionidae > Bhutanitis > Bhutanitis thaidina. The sequence continues at coordinate 9,073,483 of JAGSMS010000022.1, forward strand.
AGTACAAACACCCCACAAACACCTGCTCGACCTAGCGAAAATTATGTATGTGGTAAAAAAGATATTTTTGTTTGCACCGTGATTAATTTAATGTAAAGCATCTCCTATTATTTCGTTTTAAAACATTACAAATTCATATCAGGTAAAACATCCTATGGGAACTTACTAATGTTCTTTTGGGCTGAAAACCTTGTCATCTAAGCCATAAAAAAAATTGATTTACAACTTGACAGGAGTCCTAAGCATACTAATTCATAACTGGATGCACTCAACTTAGTTCCCATGCCTGGTGAACTATGTCGCTTTTTCAGTTCACTAGTTACTTTAAATTGACAACGATATGAGAAAAAGACAAGAATTATAAATAATTAAATTTTAATTGAAAAAAAGAAAAATATTTATCAATTCACTAAAATGAACACGTAACATGAAATATATATAAAAATAATAAGATCAGTAGCCTAGCAGTCAGGGCACTCGCTTTAATTTCATTGTGAGCGAGTGATCTGGGTTCGATCCTTGCTGCCGGCACCACTAAAATTATAAATGGCTAATTTTGAGTGCTGTATTTCCTTCCTGCTTGGCGCTAAAGGAAAACATCGTGAGGAAAACGGCATGTAAAATATTAAAAAATATTAATTGGAGGACACGTGAAGTCCTTTCCCAGCGTCAAACTCTTTCAAACATATGAAACGAGGCTTCTTTCAAGCTGTAGACATTTAGAGACTAAGAGAATTAAATAAAAAAAGATCAGTAATTTAACAATTAACTCAAATATATGGATTTTTTGTCTGACCAACCTATTTTGTTCTTAAAATATTGATGTTGTATTTGACATCTACCTAATCTTGAGTTAAATAATGCGAAATGAATGGAACAAATTAAATTATTTATAAAAGTGAAGAAAAGAAAAAACCAAAATTATATAACCTTGAATTTCGGTGGCTGCCCAATAAGAACAAATTGTAAATATTTTCATTTTATTGTTTTCATTTTATTAAAGAGCTAAGAGCTGGATCAACGATGAAATATTCCACATAGTTCGTCTGTAAGAGCTCTCTTGCGAACTAGGTCGTTCGCGAACTACACAAGACTTATTCACGTACAACAGCATCTTACGAATGAGTGATGACAGTTATGCCTAATTAATAAATTACCTTTCTGTATAAATTAAAATTTTTGTAAACTTAAAATTTAGAAATTGCTTGATGATTATGTTTAAAATTTTTAAATAATGTATATTTAGGAGTGTGTATAAGTTATTTCACTTATGTGTAGTGGAGAATTTATAATTTATTTAGCTGAAAACACTTGAGTATTTTTATAAAAACATTGTTGCTAAAAACTGCCTTAAATTACAACAGAAGGTGGAAGATGAGAAAAGTGTATGTTGTAGAAAAAATACCAGATATCCTCTAGAGCATATTTTCATCATTGAAACCAACTTTACAAAATTAAAATTAAGCATTTATGGAGTGCAAAACATTCCTTCAATCAAATTATGTTCCTGAATATAATGAAGCAAATGTGGATTGTAAATCAAATGAAAATCTGAAACTTTTACGCAACTATGGTTAGTATGTTTTTTCATATTTCCTTGTTGGTTATGGTGATTTTGTTTGCAGTTGCAACTCACATGCACAGCTATCAATACTCTCCTTTTCTCAAATTTGTAAATATTGTTAAAATTAAAAATATATTTCGAGGAGATGTGAAGCCCGCCAAAATCCCCAACAAGTATTGAGAGGAGACCCAGGGACATTGACAGGACATTTATATGTTACCTATTACATTTAATATTTATGCATAACACAAATATATGAGGCGGATGTAAATGGTAGACCCGGGAGAGAAAGACCTAGGCGTACATTTCATGACCAAATCGGAGTCGTTCTGAAAAAAGGTCAGGTCAAGAGTACTCTAATCCAAGAAGCATGCATGCGAAGATTGATGAAAGTGGGAGAAGCAAAAGACGTATGTCAGGACCATAGCAAGTGGAAGAAGATTGTCTCTGCCTGCCCCGTAGGGAACAAGGCGTGAATATATACATACATACATACAAAACACAAATTATGGGTTTTCAGGTCTGATTGTGTTGTTTGCCTCATGATGCTATGACACTAGATCGGAACCTTCCTTTGATCTTATTGCATTAGCATTACATTTGGTATGGGAGGGCAAAGATGAGGGAGTGCCCTGTATTTGCATACACTTCCTGCACTATATCTAAGTTGACAACCTTTCTTGCAAAAAAGTGACCAGATTGAGGAAAAAATGGTGATTGATTAGGGCTAGGTCTAGTCTACTACTAAGTTGAGTGTGATGGATGATATATGGTTTCTAATGGCAGGTCTTTTAATATTAAAATGGTTTGACGAGCAGTGTGAGGACTTGTGTTATCATGGAGCTATAATAGTGAAGATCAATTGAGAAGTTGGGGTTGTTACTCATCCGAGTTTCATGATCATTATCAATATACATCTGCTGTTATTGATATACCAGATCTCAAAAAGCTATAGTGAATTATAATTAAATAAAAGAGAAGAAAGGTGATTTTTAGTAACTTGCGAGTAACATTTTTTGAAAGGCTAGTGTTGTTTTGTACCATTCTTCCTGCCCTTGCTAAGGTGGAGTTGTGAAGGAAAAAGAATTTCAATATGCGATGTATGGGCGATGCGATGCACCACTCTACATAACCTCTGCGACTACGACTAGGCAGCACCTGTGATGCGACCATGGTGGTAAAAGTGAAGCTGCTTATGAATGCTCATGATAACACTCATGGAGGGCTTCATGTGGGACAAGAGTGTGCTACAAACCCTGATGATTCCTAGGCAGAGAAGGAATCTACCACCTCTTATGTTAGCAATGTGTAAAAATATTGGACCTTAACACAATTTCAATGAAATAACTGTAACACTGTAACAGACAAAGGTTTCTGATACAGTGTTATTTAATTAATATCATAATCGAAAACTTTATTTTAATTCCCTGCCTAAGCCATAACCTTATGAATGTAAATAAAGTTCTTAACTATTAATTAATGAACTACAGCATTTCAAAAACAATCCACTACTATAACTTTAATTACAGTACATATTCCGGATCGAAAAGTACCGCCACGTGCCTTGGCAGTATTACCTGTTGCACTTCAAATTAAAAATGGTATAATCTCGCCTCGCCGCCCACTTCCTTCACATGTACGTTTTGGTCCTGTCCAAGGTATAGAATGCTGATTTATCTATGTAATTGGTAATTTGGTTTTGTGCTTATTCATATACAATTATTATTCTTAATGTATGTTACCCTCTGATTCTGGTTACCTGAGCAGGATATAATGTAATGCAATAAATATAAGATTTATCCACACATGTAACTCATTCATTTCCATCTTACCTAAACAAGACAGATATCTATATAAATTAATATTGTTGCTAAAGTCGAAGGATAAAGTTAGAATATTGTTAAGACAATAAATTATGGTCCACAAATTAATCAACATAAATAATTAATCTGTTTGGAATTATGTAACAGCTTATATTTGTTTGGAATTATGTTCCAGCTTATCACAAGTCCACTGCTGAACATAGGCCTCCCCCGAAGATTTTCTCATCATGGGGGGGTTTGCCTTAGTTGCCACGCCTGGCGAGCGGGTTGGCAACCGCCAATGCTTACACCAATATTATTACCATGTCTGTCAAAATCTGTCCAGTGCTCAAGCCTTGAGTGGAATTATTGAAGATCGATAAACCGTGAGCATGAGATTATTCAAAAACTTCATGATATATGAATACTTATTAACTATTTTTATTATTTCTGCAAATGACATGAATTAATTTTATTCAATATGTCATGAGTTTGTCATATTTATCAACTGTTCCTGTTTACAGGAGTTACCAGTGTGATAACCAAAGTTGAGGCAAATAGTCTAGTAAATCAATGTTTGACCACAGAGCACCCTGTTTTCCTTTTACGGCGGGATGGTGACTTTGTTACTTCCATTGACATATCTGATAAAGGTACGACTGCTCAAAATTTTAAATTATGATCTCAATTATGTGGAATTTTGATATATTACAATGATAATAAAGACGGATACGAGAACCATTGCCCAATTATGTAGTAATTTTGTGGTAGTTGCATGTGCACTGTGACCATTTACTTATTTTGATTTTTGTATAAATAGGCAGTATGGTGGCGGCGTAAGACAAAATGCCCCTTTTCTTCATTTCGGCATTTGTGCCGACTCTTTATTAATAGGGTTTTGAGGCCGGCATAAGTCCGTTACGCTTACCGAACATTGAATATTCACATGAACTATTTCACAGATAGGTTTCCTAATGATGACCATGAATGAATGATTGGTTCTTTTCTGTAATTTTTAGTGAGTGCCCAACCTCGTTTTATATTATATTTCGGTGTTCTGTATTACCTACAACTACTACTTCACTCCAAAATTGTAATTTCATATTCACTGTGACAAGATTCCATCAATGCATGGATTATAATTAGTAGATCAGGAGTGATCCCCATAAATATAATAAGTGAGTGACTATATTAGCTAGTGTGCTGTGTTGGAGCAATGTTTTAGGATCAACCGGGCTCCAAAACCATTTCAGACTACAATGGTTGTCACATTATTTAATTTAACTCGATTTCCAGATAAATCAAATTGGTTAGGTCTATTACCAATTGGTAATGATGAAACTGCAAATGTGTGGTTATATGAAGAAGATGATGAGTTATACGGATATACCTTGAAATCAATACCAGCAAGAACTTCTCTAGCAATTGGTTATAGTAAAGAATATGCAGAGAATCATGGTTTCCCTTTAGAACCTTTCCTGTTGAATATAAGCAAGGCTAAGATTGAAGGTTTGTGAAGAAGAACAAATTATGTAAAGCAATTTAGTTTTTTTACTACAATACTTTCTACCTTTTTTTCTCATAAAATTCTTCTTTACAGTCTATAATCAAGACAGTTTGAAAGTGGGCATATACTATCTCTTTCTCCAAATGCTTATCTACCTGCATGTGGTGTACCCTGCTAGCAAACAAACGAGGCTCTGGCAACCGAGTGATAGAGGAATATCCATCCCAATTTGCCGAATTCATATCCACAGACAGGTGATGGGGAGGGATCGCCATCACTAGTCCGAGTACCGGCATTGTCCTCACCAACTCTCTTGCTTTCTATGTCCAACAGTGGACTAAAATAAGCTGGACACAGGCCTTTAGTATTGGGAGAATTTCACGTAACAGCCACGCATGGCGAGTGAGTTGGCGATCGCAGTGCCAGACTTCTCGCGCCATAGACTCTGCTGTCCGTCAACGGTCTGGTTCATTTAGAATTACCTTAAGTCTTTTTTTTTTATAAAAGAAGGGGTCAAACTGGCGTGCGGCTCACTGATGATAAGTGATCGCCGAAGCCCACGAACATCCACAACACCAGAGTAGCTACAGATGCGCTGCCGGCCTTCAAGGAAAGAATAAGCTCTTTTCTTGAAGGTCCCTAAGTCGTAACTGTTCGGAAATACTGCTGGCGACAGCTGATTCCACAAAGTCGAAGTACGTGGCAGAAAGCTTCGATTAAAACGCACTGTGGTGGAATGCCAACCATCTAGGTGGTATCGATGGAACTTCGAATTCTGTCGCGATGTACGATGGTGAAACTCAGCAGCTGGGATCAATCCGAACAGTTCTTCAGAACATTCCTCGTGGTAAATTTTGTAAAAAATGCAAAGAGAAGCAACATCTATTCGCAGGGCCAAAGGATCAAGCCGTACAGAGAGAGCTGAGTCGCCGACAATTCGAGCCGCTCGACAGTGGATGGGGTCAAATGGAAGGAGCATTCCAGTATTCCATGTGGGGCCAAACTTGCGCCTTATAAAATTACAAACGGTGGACCGGCATGAAATACTGTTCCGCTCTGCAGAGCACACCAAGCTTTTTGGAGGCCAATTTGGCCTTTCCCTCCAAGTGACCACGGAACTGAACGTCGCTCGATATGTCAACGCCAAGGATTCTGATACTGGCTGAGGCAATAAGTGGAATGTTCTCAAAAAGAGGAGAAACGACAAATGGATTCTTTTTAGCAGTAAACGCACAATTCTGTTTTTTTGGGGTTGAATAGGACCAAATTACCTCTACTACCCCAATCCGAGACTTTTATTAACAAACTTTGACTTTAGACACAAGTTTGTTCCGGCACTCACCGACGTTTTCCCGAGAAATATTTGCACGGCTTGTATATAGGGCATCACCTGTGCTGTCGTCTGCATAGCAATGAATGCTACTGATTTGTAGCATATCGCTGATATGCAGAAGGAACAGAGTGGGAGATAGCACACAGCCTTGTGGAACACCAGCATTCACGGGTTTGGGGTCCGAGCATGCACCATCGACAACAAACTTCATGCTCCGATCCGTGAGGAAGCTGGTGACCCAGTTGCACAATCTCTCGGGAACCCCGTAAGATGAAAGCATTGAAAGAAGCGCTTTATCCCAAACCATATAAAATGCTTTCGCTAAGTCCAGACTAACCGCCAAAGCCTCCCCCTTAGACTCAACTGCTTCTGCCCATCGGTGAGTCAGGTAAACTAGAAGATCACCAGCTGATCGTCCGCGACGGAAACAGTACTGTTGGTCACTGATCAGCTGATGTTCCTCCTGGTACCTCAGGAGCTGGGTGTTGTAAGTGACTCCATTATTTTAGATAACAAGGGGGTGATGGCAATAGGCCTGTAGTTGGACGGATCAGAGTGGTCGCCTTTTTTGGGTATCGTATGCACAAATGCTGTCTTCCAAGATTCCGGGACGACGCCTGAAGAGTAGGAGAGCCGGAAAAGACGCGTGAGAACCGGTGCCAACTCAAGGGCATACATCCTCAGCACAATTGGAGGGATTCCGTCCGGCCAACTCGCCTTATGGAGGTCCAGGGAGCGGAGTGTCTTTCGCACTGAGCTCTGCAGAAACTGAATTTCCGGCATGGAGCACTTACACCACGGGATGGTAGGTGGAGAGTTTCTCCGGTCATCAAGAGTCGAGTTGGATGCAAAAAAAGAGTCCAAGAGATCGGCTTTCTCTTTTGCAGTATGGGCCAGCGAATCATCCTCCTTGTGCAGAGATGGGAGAGATGGCTGGCAGAAATTCCCCTGGACACCCTTGGCGAGAGACCAGAATGCGCGGGTCCCCGATGGGAGGCGAACTAGTCTCTCTCCAATTCTGCCAATATGCTTTGACTTTGCCGCAGCGATAACTCTTTTGAAGGACCTGGAGCCAGAGTTGTACTCGTTTTTAAGCGCGCTGGTTTTTGCGTCCCGAGACGCCGATGCATCGGCACAGGCCTGGTAGCACTTCCGCTTTTGACGTGACGCTATTTTGCAGGTTCGACCAAACTAAGGCTGAGATTTACCTCCGACAGGCACTGCAGATAATGGAATAAAAAGTTCCATTCCTGAAGTACCACATCGGTGACAGAATCTGCAACGGCGTTGGGATCATCCAGCGAGAAGCAAACCTGCCCCCAAGGGTAGGAAGCAAAGAAAGACCGCATTCCATCCCAATCTGGCGACCTATAGTGCCACACACGGCGGAAGCCCGCAGATCGCGTTCGGGATCGGCGCGCGATATGCACTACACTCCGGATCAGACAGTGGTCCGACGAGCCAAGAGGGGCATCGACTGAGACCAAATATCTGTCCGGGTGTGAGGTCAGCAAAAGGTCCAACAGGGAAGGTGTATGACCTTCCACGTCTGGAATCCGCGTCGGCGAGGTTACCAGTTGTGTCAGGCCATATGCTAATGCAAAGTCGTGATATCTGATATCATCTTTGGCGTATACACAAACTCCGGCTCGAGGCACAAAGGAGTGTTCCAGTTTGTACACCGGGTAATGGAGATAAGAGGTATCAGCCGGAGATGATATTTGAGTGTCGGTAAGAAAAAGCAAGGCCGGCTTCGCCGTTTCAAGATGGTAATGAACGGCGCTAAGGTTCGAGTGGAGCCCCCTGATATTGCAGAAATCCATGGCGAGCGCGGTAGGGGATGCCATAGTTTCCTTGCTACGTTTGCCTCGAGTAGGAAAGATAGAGAGCGGAATATTCGGTACACGCTCGGCATGGGGATTACTGATCGCACCTTAGGCGCTGCTACCCATCATCTGTCTGTTTATTTTTTGTGTGGTATTTTATATCCCGCCATCTGTCGGTAACCATTGTGATATTCAACTTAAAATAGTTTTTCAGTAATTTTAAGCCATCAAATAACTGTCAAGACTATAGCAATATTACTTTACTTTTATAATTATTACTTTTAATCTTTTATACTCATGCTCGTGAAGGAGTATATCCCCTGTTGAATACAAGAAAATTAAGTCTGGATAAATCACATATTAAAATCCTACAAGCTATTAAATGTGTCTGTTATTCTTATATATGGAATTGGCTTTTTGAAAAATAATTCAATGTTCTACAGTTATCTGTTCCAATAATAGGATTGACATTGAAGTATCAAATAATGCTTTGAATATTTCCTTATCGTTTGTTTTCTCTCGATAGACATAAGTACCAGTTCAAGGCGTTGGTGGTGTCACGAGTGTCAGCGTACAATGGCAACGGCGGCCTTACTGCAGCTTCACATGGATGTTAACCATAAAGTATATACTCATCATGGATTTAACACTACCTTCGGCATTCTTTCTGAAACTGGATATTGCATATAATTCTAAAGTACGGCATGTAGAAATTGCAGAAAAAAAGACTACTTTCTAGACATTAATTACTCATGTAATTATTCTATATTCATAGTATTACTATTCTACTATTATCATATATTCATAGTTACATTTAATCTCCTGTAGTCAAGTGGAAATCTGTTAATTTCATCTCTACCCACTCCTATGGTCAACAGGTGTGAGTATTTAATCTATATATTAGAGTAGTACAGTTAATAAAAGTGTAATCAAAAATCAATTTAGTGTTTTATTAAAAAGAAAAAAAAGAAACTAACATTTTACCTTGGTACATTAAACACATAAGACAAGTTACACTTTTTACATTGTTTACACTAAGTTACACTTTTTACACAAAGTTTTAGTAAAATTTATGTTTCTGTTTTAAAAGTAAACATTTTTTTTTCAGGACGAAAAACCTATCACACGTCGGCGATACCGCTGTAAGCAGTGTACTAAACCGTTTTCGAGACTATTCACGTAAATCCTTACTTTTTTTATTTCTTAATCGTCCATGTAGAGGGTCAAAGCAATTCCCGCTAAAAATAATTAAAAAACACAAATAATTAATGGAAAACCATCGTTTAATTTTTTTTACCAACTCAAAAAGTCGTATTACTTTATTAAAAATTCTTCTGGAATCATAAGGAACTTTCTAAATAAAAATTATCAAAAGCGGTGAAATAATAAATAGCCCTTTTAATATATAGATACTAGTTTGAATGCTATCATTAATTGACATTTACAGATTAAAGAGGCACATAGCACGTTACTGCTTCAAGAAAACAGAAAAATGCAAAGAACAAACCCTAGATAACCAAGCGACAATGACGCATTTGCCCGATACTCCAACTAACCAAAGTCAAAATACCGAAGACAGCAGAATACCATCCGATGAGAGTTTTAACAACTACACAAACGGCATTGATTTTAACAATCTATTTGACACAGACAGAATACCTAACCTTGATATTTCAGGAGGTTCTGCTTCTGAAGTAGATTTTAATCCTTATGGAGTATTTAATAGGGACGAGAGCAGTTTGACTAATATGTTGGACTTTTCAAAATTCCAACATGAAAATGATACCCTGCGTCCTAATGAAGCTGTGAAGGTAAAAAAATTATATTAGTCAAAGTTAAACACGCATTAAACAAAAAAAGAAACGTATTCATTACATGGCCGTTCATTTAGCACATCAGACAAAAAATTTTAAGTTTATAAGTCATGTCAGGACTAATGACACTAGAAGGGAAATCGTTTTGAAATTGCGTCATTTAGGCCTTTTTTTCTTTATTGGTATTATTGATTTATTTCCTTATTTATAGTGGAAAACGAATTAAAAAGGAAAAAAGTATTCCATGTACATGAATGCACGCATAAATACAAACTGTTGTTTAAAAAGAAATGTTATGATTTATTAACTCGTTTCCATTTCTCGTTCTCTATGCCATAAGCCATGACTGTAATAATGATGAAGTTTCACCAAGGGTGTTGTCCCTCGCAATTAAAATTATATTATTTTATTTTAGAACAAAACGCCTCATGCTGTAACAAATTTGATTCCGTGCCCCAGCTGCAACCAAACGATCGAGAGAGAGGACAAACGCAATCATGTGAGGTTCGATATTATCTACTTCAAATACAAGCTCAAAATATTTTGTAAAAAAAATATTTTTTTATGCTGCAGGGCGTGTCCCGGACTTAAGTACAATTGCGAGTGCGGTCGAACTTTTACAAATAATCAAAAACTTGCAAATCACATGAATTCTGAACACAACTCTGATGGTGTAGCTAAGAAGGTAACGCTATTTAAGTATTTTCTTACCATCACTTGATGTTAGGTGTGTAAGGGGAATATACGTAGCCATATCAGAAGTCTTAAAAGATTAAAATATTATTGAAAATTCTTTATTCTTCAACGTAAGAAAAAGAATTTCGTTTGTCAAACCTTGATTTCGAGTGTCATTGATGCTGCAAATAAATCATTTGGATTTACTTACTTAGAAATTGTAAAGACTTTAAACAGGGCTACTACATTAAAACTTTATAATAGTTATGTCGGAATTTAACTTGAATATTGAGGTCCTGTCTGGTCTCCAATTTACAATATAAATATTGATCGAATAGAAAGATTCCAAAAGAAATTACTTCGACATATTACTTACCGTTTGGCCACCTAGACATGTGAAATAAGGAAGATAAAACTAAATATTTTACAATACAAACCCTAAGAGAAAGATAAGATTCAACTAAGCTTAATGTTTCTACATAAAATAGAAAACGTTGTAATAGGCAGTGTCCCATTCCCTTCTTAGTACATTTTGCCCCCAATGTACCAACGAAAATACCTCGATATCCGCATCCTTTATTCCATTGTCGCTTTAACAGAACTTATTTAGGAAGACACTCGCCTGTGCCGCAGCTGCAAAAAAAATCGCAAAGATAACTGATAGCCTTGACTTATTCAATGGCTCCTTTTCAAAGTTCAAAAGAAAATGCTGCCTTTTAACCTTCATAGTAGCTGATACCTTTTATTCTTAACATAGAATTATCTTTATCTTTGTTATCATACTTGTATTATATTTCGTTCATTTTGTGTTTGCCTGTTATTAGAGTTACAATTATCTAATGACTATGGAGCATGTTCAATATATATTCTTCATTGTAGTCTCTGTTGGCAATTCTTAAATTAAATAAATGTCTCTTTCTCCTAATGAAAACTATGTAAATGCACGCGGTGCATCCTTCTGACTATACAAAGGTGGTTTTTACGAGCGGATGATAGCGGAAATTCCTTCAGAATTTGCCGCCTCCGATTACTGACGGGCCAATATGCAGAAGTGGTCTTAAATAAACTAATAAAGAATAAGATTTGATATTACCATAAATGACATTTGACGTGCGATGCAGATAGCAACGTAAAAATCTGCCAATCAGTTAGAAAAGTGGTGACAGACGAAAACTGTGTTTGTTACGTTCTAATATATATCAGCTAATATATTCCGTGTGGCTGTCGGAAGTAAAAAAAAGCGCCAACCCTGTCTAACCAAGGGTGTCGTAAAAGGCGACTAATGGTAAAAAATTATATAAGGAGATGGGCAGCAGCATCTTCCTGCACTAGAACAAAAAAAAACTGCGGTTGCCAACCCGCTCGCCAGGCGTGGCAACTAAGGCAAACCCCCCCCATGATGAGAGGTAGAAGAAAGCAATGGCCCCCAGTCCCCGGCGGCCTCGCTAGTCCTGGCTATGGTGGCAGCCATGGTAACGGCGAGGCAGGGGGTGCGAAGAATCACCGGCTGATTTCTAGCTGCCAACCCAAACGACTGGACCTGGCAACATATAACGCGCGCACATTGAGGACCGACGAGAAGATACTAGAACTGGAAGAAGAAGTAAGCAAGTTACACTGGAGTATTATAGGGTTGTCTGAAGTCCGAAGACAGGGAGAGTACTCTATAATCCTAAAATCCGGTATCTTGTTCTACTACCGGCAGGGTGACCATCTGTCCCAAGGAGGTGTCGGTTTTATCATCCACAGGTCTCTCATCAACAACGTGATCGAGATCGGAAGTGTGTCGAGGAGGGTCGCGTACCTTATGTTCAGAATAACCAAAAGGTATTCGCTGAAGGTCATACAGGTATACGCACCAACCTCGACACACCCTGATGATGAAGTGGAGGCAATGTATGAGGATATTTCAAGAGCCATGCATTGCTTTAAGACTCACTACACGGTGTTGATGGGAGACTTTAACGCAAAACTAGGTACGAAAAAAGGCAATGAGCTGATAGTGGGTAACTTTGGAGTAGGGCAACGGAACCCAAGAGGGCAACAGCTGGCTGACTTCATGGCAAAGGAGGGATTTTTTATGATGAACTCCTATTTCCAGAAGCGGCCCCACAGGAAGTGGACATGGATGAGCCCGCACGGTACCACTAAAAATGAGATCGACTTCATCATGACGACCAAGCGTCAGCTGTTCAGTGATGTCTCTGTGATCACTAGGGTAAAAACCGGCAGTGATCACCGAATGGTAAGAGGCACACTGAACCTTAACATTAGGCTCGAGCGGTCTCGTCTGGTGAAGTCTACGCTCCGCCCACCACGTGCCCTTATCCAGAACCCCGAGAGCTTTCAGCTCGAATTGCATAATCGCTTTCAGTGCCTAGACGATTGCGTTACAGTGGACGATACGAATAGCAGGCTAGTGGAAACTGTCCATGCGGTAGGAGCTAAGTTTTGCAGGACCCGCCGCACGAACAAGCCCCAAAAGCTCTGTGATCACACTCTTAAACTCATGAAAGCCAGGCGTGAGATAAAGCTGCAGTCTACAACGGATGCGTCAGCGTATCGGCTACTGAATAGACAGATCTCCAAATGTATGAGGCAAGACTTACGCAAATTCAATACAGCCTGTATTGAAAAAGCGATAGAGCGGAACCAAGGCTCCAAAGTCTTCGCCAGAGATCGGTCTATCGGAAAGAGCCAACTGACCAAGCTGAAGACCGAAAGCGGCGCAGTCATTTCCGCTGGAGCCGAGATTTTGAGTGAGATCGAGAGATTTTACGGACAGCTGTACACAACGTCGTTGAAACCACACACTGATGTGAGTAACGACCCAAGAGCCAAGCTTATCCGACATTACTCCGATAACATCCCGGACGTCAGTCTGAGCGAGATTAGTATGGCTCTCAAACAGCTTAAAAACGGCTTAAAAACGGCAAGGCGCCGGGTGAGGACGGAATTACAGCTGAGCTTCTGAAAGTGGGTGGAAAACCGATACTTGTTGTCCTTCAGAAGCTGTTTAATTCCGTCATTCATGGCGGTGTTACGCCGAAAGCGTGGTTGTCCTATTCTTCAAGAAAGGGGATAACAGCCTTTTGAAGAATTATAGACCAATATCGCTTCTAAGCCGCGTCTACGTGCTGTTTTCGAGAGTCATCTCAAATCGTCTAGTGAACAGACTTGACGATTTCCAGCCTCCCGAACAAGCCGGATTCCGAAAAGGCTATAGTACCATATACCACATACATACTCTTCGCCAGATTGTACAAGAGGCCGAGGAGTACAATTTTCCATTATGTCTGGCGTATGTGGACTATGAGAAAGCCTTCGATTCAGTCGAAATTAAGGCGGTGCTACAGTCTCTCCAGCGGTGCCAGATAGATTCGGTATATCGAAGTGCTGAGGTGTTTGTACAATGAGGCTACGATGTCTATCCGAGTACGAAACCAATCTAACTGCAGAAAGGTGTAAGACAGGGTGATGTCATATCCCCGAAACTCTTCATCGCTGCATTGGAAGATGTTTTCAAGCAGCTGAACTGGAAAGGATACGGTATCAACATCAATGGCGAATACATCACTCACCTTCGATTTACCGACGTCATAGTTCTTATGGCAGGATCGCTGGAGGAGCTTATTGTACTAAGCTCCTCCAGCGACGCTCAATGACCTCAATAACGTCTCCCAACAGGTTGGTCTTAAGATGAACATGGACAAGACGAAGTTCATGTCAAACGTCCATGTCACACCAATACCGGTTGTTGTTGGGAACAATAGGCTCGAAGTTGTAGACGAGTACGTATACCTGGGACAAATTGTCCGATTAGGTAAGTCCAACTTCGACTCAGAGGTCAATCGACGAATCCAACTCGGCTGGGCTGCGTTCGGGAAACTACGTCATATCTTCTCGTCGAGTATACCGCAAAGCCTCAAGACGAAAGTATACAAACAGTGCGTTTGCCAGTGATGACATACGGATCCGAGACTTGGTCCTTCACTGCAGCCCGTATGAGGAAGCTCAAAGTTGCTCAGCGCGCTATGGAAAGGGCTATGCTCGGTGTTTCTCTGCGTGATAGAGTCTGCAACGATGATATCCGCAGCAGAACTAAGGTAACCGACATAGCCGTAAAGATCAGCAAGCTGAAGTGGCAATGGGCCGGCCACATAGCTCGCAGAACTGACAACCGCTGGGGAAAAAAGGTTCTCGCGTGGCAGCCACGTAAAGGCAAACGCAGTGTAGGACGACCCCCCTCAAGATGGAGTGACGACCTGCGCAGTGTTGCGGGAAGTCGATGGATGCAGGTGGCTCAGGACCGAGCTTCATGGCAATCTTTGGGGGAGGCCTATGTTTAGCAGTGGACTTCTGATAGGCTGAAATGATGATGATGAATATAGCCCAGGCGTTGTCGCTTCTTTCGGAGTCACAAAGTACTTGATAAGCATAACTTGTCGTTCAATACACACACACACACACACATACACACACCTCACACACATACATACACCTCACACACATACACACACCTCACACACATACACAGACGATTTCAGTATATATGTATCAAAAATTTTTCTCCCATCCAAGACTAAAATCCATAATTCAAACCCTAATTTTTCCTCTTATTGACTATGGTGATGTGTGCTATTTTGACCTGAATGCAAATCTCCTTAACAAATACGATCGTCTTCTCAATAACTGCATTCGATTCATTTTTAATCTTCGTAAGTATGATCATGTATCTACTTATCGTTCACAGTTAAATTGGTTACCTATTCGCCAGCGCCGAAGTCTGCGCGCACTCACTACCCTTTATTCTATCCTGATGTCTCCTACTGCTCCTTCCTACTTGTGTTCCTACTTGTCTTCCTACTTTCGTTACCTTTGCTCAAACCACGACAGAACCCTACGTTCGTCTAATAATCTCCTACTCCAGTGTCCCTCACATACCTCATGTTTTGTCCGTTCATCCTTTCCTGTTCAATCCGTACTTCTTTGGAATACACTCTCACCCGAAATCAGAGCGTCTATCAGTCGGTACATTTTTAAAATGAAAGCTAAGGAACATATCCTTAACAAAATGGCAGAATCATCTCAATAACAGACTATTATTTTTAAGTATATTTAATATTTAAGTTATTAATATATTTAAATAAATATAAATGTATGTATTGTATGTACGTGTGTATGTATTTATTATTGTATGTATGCGTATTGAAATATTGTATCTATATATAGATTTACATTTATTATAATTTTTTTCCTCTCTTTACTTCTCTCTATTCCATAACCTACACCTACTTCATTTCATCTCTGCATCGTCCAAAGGTTGACTGGTAGAGAATGCTTCTGGCATTTAGTCCGCCTATATACATTCTCATGTATATGAAGTTCAATAAATAAATAAATAAATAAAACATTCATTAGGTTACTTTTTAATTTTTTTTCTAGTTTGTAGTCCATAGCACTAATATTTGGACTATTCTAGTTGTTGTTATAAGAAACGATTAAGGTTAATTTACTTGGGAGAAGACACTGACCTCTGTAATACAGGTTCTTAGTTACGTAACCGAGCACTGATGTCAGGGACTTCATACTAACTTTATGTTTCAAATTCTTATGATTATAAAGATTATTATTATTATATATAGTCCCAATATGAGGTCGCGGTAATAAAGTTACCAAAGAGACCGAAGCCTACCAGCAGCGTTAGGTCCGCCTGCTATGCGTGGTGATTACAGCCAATCCTTCCAGCTTAGAATAATCAAAGTAAATTTCGGATTCCCGGCCAAATTCTTAAACTAGACTGTGAAATAAGATGTTTTACAGAGTTGTAATGATTCACGTATTAATTACAGATTGCGAAAAAACCCACTGAAACTAAGTATAAATGTGAGGACTGTCAAATTAATTTTAAAGTAAGTGTGTCAATGATTTATCGGCGGTGTAAGTTCGCAAAAGATTTAATAAAAAAAATCACTTTCAAAAAAATTCTAAAGTACGTTCATTTTTTTTCATTGTCAGCGCCGCGGTATGCTAGTGAATCACTTGTGGCGTGTGCATAATACCGTGTCAACCGCCGTTCCACTGGAGAGGCGAGTGCGTCACTACCCGTGCGTGGCTTGTCCTAAGATATATCGCACGGCGGCCAAACGCGACCGGCACGTTAGGACTCACCATCCGGGTAATATTACTATGTAATATAATAATACTAGGTATAATATCCATTTATAATTTATGTACTACACGCAACAGCAAGACTTACGCATTCAATTCTTTGCAGTTTTGGCACAGGTGTCAACTTATCCAACAATCAATGGGCAGAACTATTATTACTAACTACTATTATATTATTAAGTACCTATTCCTGACAAAAAGTGTTCATTACATTTATTTAATTTCTACAGCCATACTGAATCGCCAGAGTAGTATACAGAAGGCTGCTAAAGACGGCCTTCTTTACATGTAGCTGCGATTTAAACAATTAAACATTCCTTTAAAATTATAGAATTTCAACAAGATGATTTTTCAGTGTGAACACATTTTTTGTAATAAAAGCTGGTGGACCTTTTGTACAACGCGAAGTTGTAAGAATTTCCTATAATCCTGTACGGTTATGATTTCAAGAACTCCATAAATTTAAAGTAAACAAATGAAGCTTACGGTAAAAGGGTAATTTCAAAAGAATTCAAGCTTCCTTGTCACTAATGATGATGATGAAATATTTTGGTGATTGACGACAACCTGTCCCGTTTTACAGGCAGTCGATGAATGGGCTCAATATAAATGCTTTGTAGGATTTCTGAACACACTCCGTCTGACAGCAGAGGGTTCGTTAAGGACTCTAATGATAATGATAATAAACCTTTTTCTTAACATATCTCGAATTAAATACATTAGAAATTAGAATGAGAATTAGAATAGTATAAACAATTCTGTAAACAAATAATAATAATTCTTTTCAAATTGTTCCAATGCATGTTTGTGCAAATTTAACTGGAAAACAAATTGACGGACGTTGATGATTTTTTTTTATATTCCTTATGATTACAGCACATGTTAGTGCTATATATTATTCAGTTCAATAATTAAATTAATGTTATGTGCTACTGGCCTACCAATATTTAGCGTATTGCAGTCGCCAGTAGTGTGATCAACGAATCATTGTCAGGAGAGAAAATAGGAATAAGTGGGGGTGGGTTAGAGCTACGTCTGTAATGGGCCTACACGCCAAGCTAGTAACTTACGCAAAGCTGTTTTTATCAGTGTATAATCTTACCTTATTACATGTACATTAGTTATCGCTTATAGATGCAGAAACTTCTCGTAAGCAGTCTATAGAGGGCGGGTTAATAGCATGTCGGCCGGCTGTTTGTTTTGCGTGTCCACGTCAGTACGCCACTCGAGCGAAGCTTTTGCAACATGTGAGAGCAAATCATCCTAACATGGTAATTAGTTACTACACTAATTTCTCGTTTATGACATTTTCCTCTCTTGGCTATCTTTGACATTACTTTAGCTTAAAAATACTTCATCTTCATATGCGTAGCTCGCGGCGGTTAGTTGTGGTTAGTTGTGGTTGTGCACGACTGTGCTTGTGATTAGTTTTGTATTACAACTCTTTAAAGTAGCTGCCTATACATATCCAACTGCCGGGAAAAGGCCTGCTCTGAACATTTGTGAGGGCTTTAGACGCGAGAAGGGTCCGCCAAGCATCGTGCTGGCCCACTCTGCTCCAGTGCGGGATGGTGGGCTTCACAGGTTCTCAAAATATTATAACTAATTTTTCTTATTTACTAAATTTATCATATGATAGAGACGAGCATATGCTCGGCAGTGAAGGAAAACATCGAGAGGAAACCTGGATATCTGAGAAATAATTAAAAAAAAATATTAAGTCGACGGTCCAACAGGTATTTGTCCAACTTGAGTTGAGTTTGAGTAATTTAAAGGCTGCACATTAAAACTACCGTACTTACTATCAAAACTAAAAAAAAATTTGAAACTAAATTTTTAAACAATCAATTAACAATAATATTAATTCAGTTCTAAAAGAGTGTAGGTATTTTTAATTACTTTAAATGTATTAACACTGAACATTTTTACTTTTCTTTCAGGCTCCACCACTCGAAAAAAAATTAAAGGCTCATAAAGTGCTGTCAAGTACAGGGCAACTGGATGAATAGTTTACTTGAATCTTTCATGGCATTGGATTTGAACATTAAATAACTAGATTAACACAATAAACGTAATTAACTAAAGCTAAACGCAATTGTTTATTTTAATACAAGAACTAAAGTTAATTTCAAAGTTCCACATTCAAAATTAATATTCTTCGTGTTCTTCCACAGCCTGATATTTTTTTAACTGTTCACTGTTGGACATAGGGTTCTCAATAAGAGGATTTGCCATATGTCTCTCAATAGGAGGATTTGCCATATGCATCACAATAGGAGGATTTGAGAACATCAGTACGAGAAGTCTCGCGCCTTACACACTGTTGCTGTTGGTCATCAGTCTGGCATATGGTAAAATATCTACATACGCCGTCTGTCAGAAACTAAGAGATTTCCAAGACTGTTATGCCACTTACGGGAGAGCAATCGTAATAAAAATTGTGACCTAAATCTGGAAGTTTTAGTTTTTAAGTTTCTGGCTAAATACCTTGCCGCCAATGCCGCAATAAGTAGTAAAAAACATTAATAGAGGGGATATACGGAGCCTCATATAACTAGTTCCATCACGAAGAACATACAGCATGATACAAGTGAGAGACGTATGGCGCATACGACTATCAATTTTATTCTTGTTCTTTATTTTTGTGCCCCGTTGTTAAAACGTGACTATACGTTTTGACGACGGGACACAAATACGACTCCCAATGTTTAGTCTGGTCTTTAAATTGTATCTTAAATGCGACAACAAGTACTCGTCCAAAGATCGGGCATATGATTTGTCCAAAATTTGAAAATATACATCCTTGACGACTGACAAAATTCAAACAAATGTTTTGCAGGAAACATTCGGATACATATTACGACAAATTACAATTATTTTATTGTCATAAGTTTTAATTTTTTACCAAAACAATGTCAATTGTCTTAAAATAAATATTTCAAATAAATGTGTTATTTACAAAAACATAATCAAATAAAACTAACTAACAAATTACGAACAAAAAACACCTTTTGAATTAACATTACAGAGTGCATTAGTTTCGATAAATAGGCACCACCTATCTTCGTGCTGGCAACATTGCTGTATATGTATTTTGTATACGTCCACTTGTGATAACTTTTGAACAAAACAAAAATGATAAAAGTGTAAACAAAAATGATAAACAGTGTAATAATTATCCCTACCAATAACTTTGAGCTAATGGGCTTATTAACTTTATAGAAAACGATTTTTTTTGTTTTTGTCTAAAACTATGCCTGGTGATGTTTTGAAATGTGTAAATTGTTTAAAAATGGAATACAATGTGGATGAGGGATATTTTCCGAGAGAATTAGTAGAATACGATTTCGCCGAAGATGCCATGGATTTCGAGGTTAGAGTAATTAAAAACCTAAAAGAAATTACTATTGTTTGGACAACTTTGAAGTATGTACCCTATCACCTCACCTCACTTTTAACATATGGTATAAATAAATGCCTTAAAATTCTGTAAGAAATCCCAAATGTGTGTTTCAAACATTGCTTAATACATACTTATATCCCTAATTAAAAAGATACTCAGATTAAAGCTTAGGATCTTAAGGTTTATTTATTTTTAAATCTAGTTTATTTAATTGCTTAACATAGTTCTCCTACTCAGCCTAACAATACAATTAACTACCTATCAGAAGTAATTGCCTTCTAGTTAATTGTGTAGAATTAGTGCATAAAAATTATTTATTGTTCTTATCCACTGTCAAATTTTGGAAAAATGTTTTATTTTCATTAACAATATTATTTACTTATAAGTAGATACAAAAAACAGGTAGGTAACATTTGATTCCTCTTTTCTTTTTACCGTGTATGTCAAATTTCAAGGAAAAATCAGTATGTCATTGCTACTCTTTGCCTGCGGATCTACTGCAGCTGTGCTGTAAATATTGTAATTTAGTTGCACGGCACGGACACTTATTGAAGAAGTTGATTTCAATATAGTCATGGATTTTGTATGCTTGTTGCTTGTAAATATTGTTTAACACGCATGATGAACACTGGAAATACTTCACAATTGGAGTGCAGGAGTTGGGGGAAAAGAGAACTTCTAATTTATATTTTTACCCGGAAATTCTAATTTATATCTTTAAATGATATTGTTGATGATGTTATGAAATTTGTTATATAAAAGTTATGCATTGCCTGAATATGATTTTTCTGTTTTTTTTGTATTGAGTCATATTCAGGAGAGCAGCAAACTAATTTGTATAGGTCGATTACCTTATGTGTAATGTGACAACACAATACAAACTAATCAGATCATTTATATTATAGGCATAAGAATAGAAAACCATGAAAGAAACAGTGGTAACCTGAAGCGTAAACAAAAATATGGTGTGGGAAGTATACTAAGAAGATTTAATTGTCTTATACAATGATTATTAAGATGAAGTTATTTACTGAAATAAATCTTTTTGCAACAGTCTATGCAACAAAAATAAATAAAAACCTAGTAAAGGTATTATGTATTATAGGTATTGTATAATGTATTTTGCTGTTGCAAATATAATGCAGGTATAATATGCAACAACTTATAAATTTTCCTTAAACTTAAGTGAATTTCAAAATTAGGTTGAATAAAAAGGCTTATTCTGAGTTAAGAAAAGGTGTAAACTAAACAGGGTCTGCATACTCACAACCCATGTGCAAGTATTCTTCAATGTGATCTGACTATGCTGTGGAAATAACTGTTTTGAATGATCTGTTGGCAGTATTGTTATCTTTTTGGAGCGCTGGTTTTTGCATATCAGGACACCGCTGCATCGGCCCAAGCCTGGAAATGCTATTTTGAGTAATTCAAAGGCTGGAGAGACCAATCATGGTTGGTCCTTGTAGGTCAGCTAAAGGTCCAACAGGGATGTCTTTCACGTCTGATATGCGTGTGGGCAAAGCAACCAGATGTCAGACCATATTTCATAACATGGTAGAGCTAAGTGGCGGCTTTTGCTGCTGCAGGAATGGGCCGGCTTGACGGGGTTGGTACTACGGCCTCGCAAAATACCGGCGTGAAGTAGAGGCATCTTGTGCTTCGTGCTTTTCCGTTTCATGCGGTGAGTGAGGTAACCGGAGGCCCACTCACCCTCCCCATCCCTCTCCTGTCTCCCATCTCCCAACTACGCTGGCCGGCAACACGCCTGCAGCACCTCTACGTGTTGCAGATGTACGTGGGCGACGGTAAACTCTTAACATCAGGTGAACCGATTGCTCGTTTGCCGCCTATCCTATAAAAAAAAATATGCCAAGACAGGGAACAGAGCCATTCGGCGTAGTGGGCATTGAAATCGCCGAGAATAATTTCTGCAGATGGGATCTGTTGTAGAAAGGAATCTGTAGGCACTTGGACGTGGTCGATAAGTTGAACAGTGTGGGTACAACCGCTATGAGACTTGCATAGGCACGTATAAACGTGAGGATGGTCGTCGCTGTCTATGCACAGCCAAAGGGTGGTTAGATACCCTCAATACTACCGAGGAACAGATATCGTCTCTGACGTATACATAAACCCGAAGTTTATCTCTCTAGGCACAAAAGAGTGTTTCAATTTTATACCCCGGGTGAGAGGAGAGGTGTATCAACCGGAGAAGATATCTGCGTTACGGTAAAAAAAAGCAAGGCCAGCTGTGCCGTTTGCTGTCTCCTGACAGAAATCCACTGTGGGCGTAGTTTATTTGCTACGTTGTATGCTATCTCCGCTCGAGTAGTACGGACCCTTTGTGGGATTTTTCCCAAGAATACAAGGAGTGGGAAACTTGAGGTGTATCTACGATCAGGTAGCGTAGGAAAGCCTAAGCGTCGACGTTTAAGGCTTGTTTAGTGAGCCATAACCGTTGGTACCTGGGGTAGATGATAATTTAATACTTCTGCCATATTTAAACGACGGGTGACGGTGCGGGGGAGTGGCCCTCCGGTTACTCCACTCGCCGGACGAATTGCAGAAGGACAAGATGCCTCTGTTTCGCACCGGTACTTAATTTATATAAATGATTATTAAGTTGTTCTAGTCTTTCATATTGAGTGTCAACATGCTAGACACCTAATGTTTTAAGCCAAGAGGGCACTTAATTGACGGTGTTAAATGATCAGAATTCCAATATAAAATAATTTTTAGTACTGTGTTTTTTACTCTATTATTGGAAATAAATGGCTTGAGTAATATTATATTGTTACTATCAGTTTACTTAAGTCATACTTATGTTAACAGACGATGAACCGACAATTCTATATAGGTACGAGAAATTTCAAACGTCTTGCAATGGTATAGGAGCGCGGCCGCGCGGCGTGCGTTTGCTATACTACTAACCTCACTTCTAAGTACATACAATACTGGCATTCATAATATAAAAGTCTTTCGTGGGTTGTAGACGTAACTAGGACGCTAATAGTAGAATAGCGTTCGAGCGGATATTTTAGTGATAATGTTGTGTCACTGATTTTGATTCGTATCGTACTGGTTAGTCAGTGAGTTTGTTTAGTGAATTAATTTATTTAAACATGGTGTGTGGCGGAAGATGCGGTTGCAGTGTATTCTGCCGACGTCTGTTTTGCCGCGCGCGCTCGCGGAACGGTAGTGTTAATGAAGAATCTGTACCTGTAACCTTGGTAATTTGATTTAAATTGTGTAAATGAACTTTATTTATAATCACACTTTTACAACACTTGCTGGGTATTTGAGACGTTTCGCATTTTTGCCGAAATATATTTTTCCCGATTTCTTTTTGGATTTTTAAGTAAAGGTAGAAGTTTAATGTTCACATTTAGTATTGTTGAGTGACTAGTCTTTCATTTTCATTTAATGACAGAAGGTAAATTAATGTGCCTATGAGTGTGTACGTGCAAACTCTTTTGGCTAACCCAGGCAAAAATTTAAAACAATGGGTAACGTATGGTTACTTGAGATTTCAATGTATTAATAAACAGGTAAACAGTAAACAGGAAAAATTGATATATGACAATTTATTTTCCTGATTAACAAACGATTTAATAAATTTGTAAATATTTTATCTACAGTTTTTTTATTTTACTAAGTTGTAGGTAGTCATTAAAGTTTATATCATAATATGCATGATTCGGAATACAAAGTATAGTTAAAAAATAACAGCTTAAAAATGTCGCATAGCTGAGCAAAAACGCTTCTCATTTTTGAGGGTTTGGAGTCGACAGTCCACCTCTCGAGTTGGCTGACTTTATATGTATACACAGACATTCTGTTCTGTTCAAAATATTCGTTTTTACCATATTCGTTTCATACCATAAAGTTAAAGTAAATGGATTGACCACTGGATCTACAATGGATATATCTCTAGATACAAATTTTACAAAAAATTAAAACTACGGAGTGATTTATTTGGTATGTTTATGATATTTCGCAGCTCAGAAAAATCATTTAGAAAAAAAAATTGTAACCTGTTGTTAAAACAAATAAAAAGGAAGTCTTTACTAGCAGTTACCTTTGGCTGCTACTTTTGCCCTGTAAGTAATAGACGTTCACACATAAACAGTTTTAGTTTAAAGAACCAATGGCAAAGAGGATTTTCATTCGGATAAAAAAATTAAAATTGAAGACACAAACTGCCTGCAATTTTTTTTGGTATTTATATTGATGATGTTACTTAACACCAACGGTGCAATTTTCGTTATGTTTACCTATTTAACTAATGGTATTTACTTCAGTTTGTTAAACACAATTAGTCTTTAAAAAAAATGTTTTCTCACACTTATCTAACATACGTAAACAAACTTCCGTGAGGATATTTTATAGTTATCAGTGTTTTTAGAGACAATGGCACAACTTTTCAAACTTGTAATACCAAAAAAACAAGTTCTCTTTTGTGAACTTCAATTAATGTGATAAATCGCGTAGACAAAATAATATTGTTCACTGGGTATAAACCTCAATCCTCGAGTGCGTGACGCCACAAGCCATAATTTATTTCAGGCTGAAGGTTGGACGCTTGGAGCATATGATGTCATTGCACTTTTTACGAATCGAGTAGTTTTTGTCGTTTTTCTTGCTATAATATCCACAAGGAGTGCCGATTGTCTCAATCATAATATGGCACCATTAGCGATGGCTAGGTAAAACTATTGATTTAGTTTGTTATTATAGATGGAGTCACGCAACCTTTCGACCCCAATTCTGTGTGTTCGTTGAATTCATAAAGCTGTTATTGTACAATATTTTCACCGAAAACGAAAAGATTATTTTAATATCTTTTAAATAAACTTGATAGTACCTAGTTTATTATTTAACTTATGTCTGTAATAATAATATTTAAATATGTATGTAACTTTAGAAGAAAAGAGGAAAAACATTTTTTTTAATCTTAAATTTTGTTTTATATTTACATCTGTCAACTTTATTTGTAGTTTGTGACCATTACGGAAAATTGTACCGTGCCTTTGTGGTCCATTAAAAACTAGCCATTGGTATTCACCTCACAACCTCCAAAGTTTCCTTATCAAACAATCCCTGGCACCAATTAAAAACAATTTACGATCCGATGACTTCATAGGCACTTATGATTCACCATGTCCGAGTATAGGTAACTTACGTGCATAGTATTTACGATGAAGTGATGGATTCATTTAATGCATCTATTTAAACAATAGTGTGCAGACATGCTTTCTTTGTATGTCAGTCCAAATGGATGTATCTAATATAAATACAGCACTTAAAATTGTAAACAATTGTATTGTAAACAAATTTAGAGGTGTCGACACCGGGGTTTGAACCCGTCGCTCGCGCTCTTTGAAACTAAAGTGAGAGCCCTGACCATTAAGCCACCACGGCTCTGCCCAAATGCTAACAAAGCTCCAAATTAATTTGGTTAATTGTAATTGTTGATTTTGTAGGCAGCGAGCCCATCGTCTTGATTATTTGTTTCGTGGCATGACAGCTACTATTTATATTTATGGCAACCGTATTAAATAATTGATGACGATGTCCTGGCCGAAGTCGTGTACGGTTACTACTAATTTCTGATTAATTTTCGTTCTCATTCTTAAGCTCATGAAAGCCAGGCGTGAGATAAAACTGCAGACTACAACTGATGTGTCAGCATATCGGCAACTGAATAGACATCTTCAAATGTATAAGGCAAGACATACGCAAATTTAATACAGCCTGTATTGAAAATGCGATAGAGCGGAACGAAGGCTCCAAATTCTTCGCCATAGATTTGTCTATAGGAAAGAGCCAACGGACCAAGTTGAAAACCAAAAGCGGAGCAGTTATTTCAGCTGGAGCAGAGATTTTATGGACAGCTGTACATGACGTCGTAGAAACCACACACTGATCTAATTAACGACCCAAAAGCCAAGTTTATCCGATATTATTCTGATGACATCCAGGATGTCAGTCTGAGCGAGATTGGGATGGCTCTTAAACAGCTTAAAACCACAAGGCGCCGGGTAAGGACGGAGTCTCAGCTGAGCTTCTGAAAGCGGGTGGAAAACCAATACTTGTAGTCCTTCAGAAGCTGTTCATTTCCGTTATTCATGACGGTGTTACGCCGTAAATGTGGAGTAAAAAAAAAAAAGAAAGCGTGGTTCTCCTATTCTTCGAGAAAGGGGATAACTATTTATTGAAGGATTATAGACCATTATCGTTTCTAAGCCGCGTGCTACTTTCGAGTTTCATCACAAATCGTCGATTAAATAGATTTGACGACTTCCAGCCTTCCCAACAAGCCGGATTCCCAAAAGACCACATAGTACCATAGACCACATACATACTCTTCGCCTGATTATACAGTTGACCGCGGAGTACAATTCACCATTATGTCTGGCGTATGTATACTATGAGAAAGACTTCGATTCAGTCGAATTTTGGGCGGTGCTGCATACTCTCCAGCGGTGCCAGATATACTCCCGCTATATCGAAGTGATGAGGTGTTTGTACAATGAGGCTACAATGTCTATCGCAGTACAGAACCAGAGTACGAAATCGATCCAACTGCAGAAAGGTGTAAGACAAGGTGATGTCATATCCCGGAAACTTCACCGCTGCATTGGAAGATGTTTTCTAGCTGCTCGTCATTCGTCACTCATCTTCGGTTTGCCGACGACATAGTTCCTATGAACTCTATGACCTCAATAGTGTCTCCCAACAGGTTGCTCTTAAGATGAACATGGAAAAGACGAAGATCATGTCTAATCTGATAGCGATAGAGTCGGCAACGAGGATATACCCAGCAGAACTAGGGTAACCGACATCGTCTAAAGGATCAGCAAGCTGAAGTGGCAGAAGGCCGGCTACATAGCTGAACTGACAAACGTTGGGAAAAAAAAGTTCTCGAGTGGCAGCCACAGGCAAACGCTGTGTGGGTGGGATGGTGTTACAGTCATCTGCACGTGGTGCATCTTGCTGACAAACGACCCCACCCCCACACACAAGATGGAGTGACGAACTGTGCAGTGTTGCGGGAAGTCGATGGATGCAGGAGGCTCAGGACCGAGCTTAGCACTCTTTAGGGGAGTCCTATGTTCAGCCGTGGACTTATGATAGGCTGAAATTAATGAAGTAGTATTCCTACATACAGTAGGCGGTAATCTTAGTAGTTCAGACTTAGAGGGGCTAATAGTTATTTTGATTCTGAAAATTCCTCAGCTGTCTGATGACCACCTTCTTTTATAGGGTTTATCTTACACTACGTTATACTTCATACGTAAACTGAAAAGACTTTTATCTAACGTAATTATTTAATAAATTCAAAAAAATCTGTTAAAGCAAATATCATTCATAATGGTTTCATTTTTTGTTACAGACACAGCTGGCAGAGGCACGAGATGTAAAATTTACGCAGACTCTGACAGAGCCGTTGTCTATCGGCTCCCACATCATATGTACGGGAACACCCACTGAAAATTTACCATGGTGAATTTACCTTAAATCTAGGAGTTTATTTACATCTATCCTTTACATTTGCAGTGTAAGGGGTAAATACCATTTTTTTTCTCCAAATATCTACTACAACTGCAAGTGGTGCATCTTGCTAACAAACGAGGCTATGGCAAACGATTGATAGTGGAAAATCCACTTTAATTTGCCGAACCCAAATTCCACAAATATGTTCTTCTTCAGTCCTTTCATTCGCAATGTTTCGATTCCTAGTTGCATTACGGCTTTGTCGAGAAAGATTTGATCGTCTTGGTCGCGGCATGGTATTGTTAATAATAATATCGGCACAATAAGCTAATAGAAACTCTGAACAAACACATCAACGGGTCAACTTCAAACTTTCAAATTGTCAAATTTTCACCACCATACTTAACCATAGACAACATTACGTTTAGCTGTCAGTAGCGTTTTGTTATTCCCTGTCAGTTGCGTTTTATGTCACGTTCCACGGGAACGGCATAAAAAGTATCCTATGTCCGTCTCCTAGTTCTATACTACCTCCCCACCAATTTCCAGCAAAATCGGTTCAGCCGTTCTTGAGTTATGAATAGTGTAACTAACACGACTTTCTTTTATATATATAAGATATATTACTTGCCTCCTTAAACGATTCGAGACTAATTTTGGTGCCATATAGCGCTGTATATATACTTGTAAACGTGCTGCTGCTATAAAAAAAAACAATCACGGAAAGTAAACATCGTTATACGAAATCGAAACTTTGTATTTGTAATATATAAGGAGGGAAACATTCACGTTCAATGAAAGTTACAATATTGTTTAAATAATATTCGAATTTCTGCTAAAAAATATTTTTTATTAATGCTGACTTTAAGACTTTAAACGTTTGAACGTAATAATTAATATAACTTCTAATTTCAGATGTTGCATTATTGATGCGATAAATGAAGTTATAAAGACGCATAACAAAAGAAATAAAGATTCCATAATTAAATTTTGTCACATAAACTCATATAAGTGAATCCTTACCTTACCAGCCTGTAAATAGACATTGGCCCCTCCCATAAAAATGATTCGCCATAATCGGCAAGCCGATTTGTGGTCGCATTACCGTTCACCTCACACTTGCTGCTCGTCATCAGTCTGGTAATCTTCGAGATGTGTATCTCGCCATCTGTTGGTACCCATTACGATTTTCAAGGTCCTTTCCATTCTTTTTAAATTCCCTTTGTCGCTTCTTACCATTGCTATGGGAAGAAAGGATGGCAGATTATTACTCCGAAACCTCAGCACCAATTTTTGGGTTACTTTGTTTTGAAGAGACGTCCTCCGTTTGGATTCCATATCGGATAGAAACTTCAAACAAAGTCTTCATCATAGCTCCTTGAGCAACTTTGTGCTTTCCTATGCGGCTAATAGCAAAGGCCTCGGTTTAGTTAATGTGATCCCAGATCGCAAATGGAGAAAAGTAACCAGGAAAAACTAAAAAAATCTTAACAGTAACCATTGCACCATAATTACAAATGTTTAATGGTGGCGTAGGGGTTAAGCGAAGATCGCTCCAATCTCGTCCTGTTTGTGTCACAGGAGGTGAAAATTTATAGTGCGTATTTGGTATGCTGCGTTTTCCATTCAGCCTGGCACGCGTGACCGTGACAACTTTCATCACGCTACTCCCTAGTGTAGGATTGCAGATTTTATTTTTTGGGTGCGGGCGACCAATTTAATAATATGTTGTTACGTTATCACTTAAAATTGCAATTAAGTTTCAGTGACGCTAGCTCTGGGTATATCGAGCTCAGGTTGTTCTAGTACTGTGCAATTCAACGCGAGCGTACTACATCTGGCCCCTGACATGTATTGGTACCAGAGGTCATATTTATTCAAGGTCATTTTATGTTTCAGGTTTGCAATAAATATCGGGTGCGGAGCTGCGGACGCAGTGCATACGGACATCGCGGTACACTTCAACGTGCGCTTGCCGCAATGCTATGTTGTAAGAAACACACGAAGACATGATAAATGGGGACCAGAGGAAACCACTGCATTTAGGTAATTCATTCGTTTTGTCCGGTTTGCATTTTGGTAAAAAAAAAGTAAAAAAAAAACCAACCGTGTGCGAGTCGGACTCGCGACCCGGGGTTTCCTTACGCTAAATATATCTGTGTTATATATTATAGAAAAAGAATGTGTTTTCTTTCATTTAGTACGAGATCCTTAGCGTGAGCCCATCTCAAACTTGTTTTACTTTCAGAGTTTGCACTATAATCACGCCAACTTTGACGCATGCGTGTTACCATTATTAACGATAGGGCAAAAACAAAAAAACGTGAAAAACCTTGTTTCTTGAATAGGGACGACTTTAAATTTTACTTTTTGACTTTCAAATATTTCGATATAATAACGTATGTTCTGTATATCGATCGGCTACCTATTTCAGTTCAAAAGATACAGCCATTTACTAAAGGACAGACGGCGTAGGCTTAGTAATAGCACCACGACTCTTTTGTAATGACATTAATTAAGATTAATAGAAAGAGTATGCTCTTCTTCTAATACAGAGTGTCCCAACTTCCAATCAAAAATTCCAACGATCCCTAATAATTTTTTTATAAAATATTAAAATATTGTTGCACCTACCGAATTTGTCTGTTTGTTTATTAACAAATTATAAAGTAGAAATTAATAAAACATCAACCAAATGTACCGATAATTTTTTTTAAATAAATACAAATTTAATTAAAATTTAATAAAATTAATGAGATGGTCGAGGCCGGTGGATTTTTAACAATTTGTTAATGACAGTTTCCAATTTCGTTAACATCAATCGCAGATCACCACGTTCAATGATATTTATTTTTTTTGACGAGTATTGGCTATTGCACTGAATCTACGCTCATTCATATGAGACGAAGGAAATGTGATTATAATTTCGGTACTATTGCCCACAATCCAGGGTAGAGAACTTGGAACCCTAAACTCTTAGCACGGAAAGTAAAATTCACACATGAATAATGTTTGAATGGTCTTATGACGAAGACACCGTCACACGGTTTCTCTTATCTCTTTCATTGCAGACAAAGTTAATGCCTCGCCAACTGTGCATGGCTATCCTGCTTTTACGAATAACTATGAAACGCTATATTCATCATTCATAGTTCTAACCACACTATCGTGCATATATTACTCAACTCACAAACACCATCGCAATCTCTGCGTTTTACGTCCTAGTAAGAATAGTCTGGAGTCAAATACAAATACTGGCATGTCATACTTACCATGCTGCATTGCACTAAAATGTACTAATAATGATTAAAAATCTTATTCCAGATTATTTCCTTTCAAACTGAACCAACCTTTCACAATAGAGGTGTTAGTAGATGAGAAGGAGACACTGTGGGCTGTGGATGGGGAGCATTATTGCAGCTACACACACAGGAACCCCTCTCCCGTCTCTGCTACGTGGGTCCAAGTGACCGGTATCAGAGACGCCGTGTTGCAAATCCAGAAGACTGACTTGTATCCAACTGCGGGACCGCCTATATTTGAAGTATGTAACTAATATCGTACAATTTGTAACCACAGGTAGTAGGTGACAAGATTAGTAGCATACTAAATAAAACCAACACTATTACATTATAAATACATTTAACTATTGTCTTCTTCAACGCATAAATCTACTACTACTGGAAAAAGGCCTTTCCAAGAAAACGCCATTAAAAATTGACATGCCATATATGGAAGTCACGCCATGTTGCGGGTTGGTCACCGCAGTGTATAGGGTGCAGGGTACCGGACCCTCGCACTAGAGATGCTGCTCCCTGTCACTTATCTACGTAATTTGGGTTCGATGTTGTTTGATTGATGTTCCGACCGCCAGATCCTCGTGTCTATTTTAATAAATTTTACCTTGCTGAATAATTGTCAGCATGGGGTAAAATGTAATAAAACAGAAATCGCAGCTCGCACTGTCACATACACACGCTCGCTCGCACTGTCACATACACGATAGAACGAGAGAGAATAGAGACCTAAGTCTAGTCAACTTTAATCTTGTTTTGAGAGTGGAATTAAAAGCTTTTTCTTTTCGCAGGTGCCCCTAAGACCCAGCATTTCTCATCTGCGACACGAAGATGAACCTACTTGGCGACCTAACGTCATTGCTATGTTGTCAAATGGTGTGCCTGAAGGACATCAATTAGTTATTAACGGAAGGTATTAAACATTAGTAAAAATGTAATTTATAGTAACCGAGAAAAATAAATAAAACTCCCTCATGCTGCGGGAATTTTATTTTAAATAAATTTTACCTGCACTGGTAGCACAATTAATTTTATGTATATGTCGTGACCCGATAGTAGATTTGCCCACATCTTGAAGCGGTCGGGCCATTTCATAAAATGGTAGCATTCTATGAAAGCACAAAGCATACGTTACGTTATTATCATTTCAGCCTATCACAAGTCCCCTGCTGAACATAG
This sequence comes from Bhutanitis thaidina, assembly GCA_029286595.1. Classification (NCBI taxonomy): domain Eukaryota; kingdom Metazoa; phylum Arthropoda; class Insecta; order Lepidoptera; family Papilionidae; genus Bhutanitis; species Bhutanitis thaidina. The sequence goes on from JAGSMS010000022.1 coordinate 9,105,550, forward strand.
GCCCCAAAGTTTGCCATAAAGCTCGGTCCTGAGCCACCTGCATCCATCGACTTCCCGCAACAATGCGCAGGTCGTCACTCCATCTCGTGGGGGTCGTCCCACAATGCATTTGCGTGTACGCTGCCACTCGAGAACTTTTTTTCCCGAACGGTTGTCAGTTCTGCGAGCTATGTGGCCGGCCCATTGCCACTTCAGCTTGCTGATCCAAAAGGCTATGTCGGTAGTCTAGTTCTGCTGCGCATATCATCGTTGCAGACTCTTTCGCGCAGAGAAACACCGAGCATATAAGTTAGGTATTTTCTCAAACAAAAAATAGGCTATAAAGACCACTTGTTTGAAGCATATAAACAACGCTCAACATTCAAGTTCAACATTATTATTTTATAGTCGTCATAAAAAACGTATTACCAAATGTATAGCTTACTTAACGAAAGGTTTAGTATGTTATATATAACTAAGACGATAAAATACTACAATTTTTTTTTAATCTCTTTGTGCAACTTTAAAGATCTTTTTAAAATTGTTGTGATATTTTAAATAAATATGTATTAGTTTTTTTTTTGCTATAACCTAATTTGTTACAAAGTTCTTAATTTGGTACTTAGAGAGGCAATAAATAAGTTTCGAAAATATTTTTATTATTAATGCCCGTCCTAAATGTGGCGGCGGTCTTATGATTCTTGCTAATTCCTCTTTTGTCGTGGCCAACAAAGATTTGTGGAATTTGGATATATAGCGAAATAACTATAAAATTGTCAGTCTGAAAGTAACCAAATCGGTGTCAGGTTCTGCGTCGTCCACCCGCTTGCCCAGTGTGGCGATTGCTGGCAACTTTCTCAGAAAACCGTGAACTTTCATAGATTGAAGAAGTTAATGATGAAATTATCCAGACCGGCACCATGCCTATGGTTCAAGGTGTCATGTGCTGCAATCGCTAACTCACCTGCCTAGCTTGATCATTACGACTATTAAAAAAATCATCTTTGTACATTTATAGTATTTAACCAGCAAAGTTTGATTTGTTATCGATTAATTTTAATGGATGATACATTAATTTATAATGATAGCTGAACCCTACAGTGAAGCGTCACTGTGACTATATTTGTAAGATCTGAGTTTTTTTTTATTTTTTTTAAATAAATGTAAGGTCATTCAATCATGTGGTTAGGGAGTCTATAAAGGAAAAACAAACAAAGACACATTAATTTTATGTAAATATAGATTATGTTTATATTTGCAGGCTCCGTCCGACGCTGCACTCGTTTGCGATCGATCTGATGGACTGCGCAAGGGAGTGGCCGCGCGCGAATATCCACGCTCACGTCAACGTGCGCGCGCACTCCGACGCGCAGCTCGGCCGCCAGCTGGTAGTTCTCAACGCCTGGTACGGCGCCTGGGGACCCGAGCGGCGCCAGCGCACCGCCCGCCTCGTGCCCGCCTCGCACGTGAGTACTTAGTGATGATGCATTGCCTGCGCGCTTGGAACTTGAGCCGAGCGGCGCATGCGCACCGTCCGCGTCGTGCCCGCATTCTTGGCGATGTCGAACTTCGCGCATACATAATAATAGTTTAATTAATTCGGTAAGAATGAATGAATTCGATGACCTTGCAGGACTTTTGTCGACGCTTCGGCCGGCGATAAGATCTTTGACCTGGGTCTCCTTGGCCTAGTTAACTATTGTCGCAAATATATATGTGGAGCCATATTGATTTGCGATAATAGCAAAAACCTAAATAGGATGTATTCGTCGTTATTGACATTTATGGAAACTTGGTTATATATTATTTCTAAATTGTGATGTTTTTTTTACAAACGGAATAAAGCGTCATACTCACTACGCTGGACCGATGGGTATTACCGATACCATCGCACTATTGAGGCTGTTCCCCGTTGCTATTCTGTGAGATTTGTGTTCGGCAAATCCATCGGCATCCATACCATCATTCGGTAGCCAGACCCACGTTTGTTAGCTAGAACAGGCTACTTGGGGGGGGGGGTTATTTGAAGAAAAAGATGGTATATTGCCCCTTACCTTATGTCACATTGGTGCTTACTAGCACTTATTGTTAAACATGTTCACGAAACAAAATATGAAGGAGTTAATGGAATTATTTCTATTTCAGACTACATTAAGGATAGTTCGCGGGTCGGGCGAATGGTCAATTTACGCTGATGATCTCCTGATTGGTGAACTGGAGTATCGTGCTTCTCCCAATGGAGTGAAATCTCTTCGAGTACGTGGCGATTTCTACCCGGAGCAAATCTATCTGTGTCCCTCTAGCACTTCTCCCGTTAAAGAATATAAGTAAAGTTTATGCAAAACAAAAATAAATATATTTAGCAGTTTATATGATTGTTAACATGCTTATTATTATATAATCGTAACGAGTGATAATTGGAAAGATGTTAATTCTATATTGGGCTTTAATTTATTTACAAATCAGCTTTTAATATTCTAATTGATATAAGTACAATGTATTAAGAATACTAAGTAGTAACTTAATATTTTATAAACACTAGAAATTCTATTTATATTTATTATTTTGTTAAACGTTAAACAAAACTTTTTTTTGAAATAAGTTAACATGCTGTGGCTTAATTCCAATAATGTATACATTTGTAAATAATAAAAACCCTTCTAGTGTCACTAGACCTGGTATGATTTTAAATTGTTTCAAAGATTTGACACCAGTAAGTACAGGTGTTTTAATAAAACCGGCCTTAAGTATTCTATTGACAAGAATGGCGTTAAATAAGAAGCAATGCTACCTAATGCTTTTTAAGTAAGCAAAAGTTTTAAAATTACTGAAAGTCAACATTGCTTATTATTATTAATTGTAACGCATGAAGTTGCCATATATTATAAGTATAATGTACACGCGTCCTATATAAATTTAACATATTTAAGAAATATATTTACCGTAAACAACATGAAATTTTATCGTTATTAAAATTATGTACTTACATTTTACTAATAGACATGAAATTATTAATAGTATTAATTTCATTTGTAACAGAGCAACAAAAATGTCAGAGAAATTACTTGATTTCAAGCTATGCTGCATTTGCACTTAGATTTGTAAGAAAACTTTACAATGCATTTTAAAGTTAATGATAGGATATTAAGTTGATACACAAAATTAATACGCTATACAAACTGTTATTGTTTACTTCAATTGACGAAACTACGATTCATCCAAAAGTAACGTATGTGAAGTATGAGCACATATTCATTCTATCAATATCAGAAATACATTTGGCTAAAATGTTCTGTTACTGTGCTGCCACCTGGAGTGAGTTTGCAACAAAAATGTCAAATAAAGATATCATATTAATGCGACGGCTTTTATTAAATACCCACATTACTTTGTATATATATTAAATAATATTTCACTATGTAAAATAATTATAATAATTTTAATCACCCGACACCTTGATATAAATCAAGTATGTCGCGCGTTCAGAATGGATGTCGGAGCAGCGTTCGCGGGACCAAGGCACCACTCCTCATCAACGCGGTCATTGGCATGGTGGTTAAACGCAACCGTCGGAACCTCAAATCCGCCTGGATAGACTACAGAAAGGCATTCGACTCGGTGCCTCATACGTGGCTAAAGAGGGTCCTCGAGCTGTACAAGATAGACTGTACAGTAAGAGACTTCCTCGAGCAATGTATGGGGCAATGGAGCACGATCCTTTCCCGTCTAGGTGAGCGGATGACGGCTGCGGAATACCAGATAAGGATACGAAGGGGTATTTTCCAGGGTGATTGTTTGAGTCCGCCTCTCCTTGAACCCTATCAACACGTTACTGGAGAACTCAGGGAGAGGATTTCAACTTCGGAGGGGAGGTTTCGGAAGTGACCCACCTTTTCTACATGGATGACCTCAAGTTGTTCGCCATCAATCGCTATCATCTGATGGAATTGCTGAAAATCACTTGCGATTTTAGCAATTCAATCAGAATGGAGCTCGGGACGGATAAATGTGCGGTCCTCCACGTCGAAAGGGGAAAGGTCGCTAATTCTGAGGGCATAGACTTGTCAATCAATGCCCGTTAACATTAGGACCCTTTCCGAGGCTGATACTTACCGTTACCTGGGTATCTCACAAAACGTAGGTATTCGCGACTTGTTTTTTGCGCGCCTGACAAAACTGTTTAATAGCCTTTTGTCGGGCGGGAACAAAGCACGCGCGTATAACGGCTGGGTCATGCCAGTCCTCATTTATACCTTTGGCACACTCACTTTGGTGGACTCAGATCGTTCGATCTTAATACCCTGGACAGAAAAGTCCGCACAATAGTCGCAAATCCATCATCGGAGATCGTCAGTAATGAGGCTGTAATTGCCGCGGAAGCGTAGTGGGCGGGGTTACTTAAGCGCTCTTACCATGCACAATCGTGTAGTGAGCATCCTCCGTAGTTACTTCCTGGCGAGACCGGATGAGTCATTCTATTCGGACGTCATTAGTTGTGATAAAGGGCTTACCACTCTATCCTTGCCCAACAAGCAACGGCAGAACCCGGTAGCACAGAGCGTCTCCGACCGGGAGACCATATGGAAGGAGAAAGATCTCCACGGGAGGTTCTACAAGGCTCTACTTGAGCCTTTCTTAGATACCGTCGCCTCCCTCAACTGGCTGCATTTTGGTGACCTCTTTGGGGAAACCAAGGGTTTTGTCTTTGCGATACAGGATCAGGTTATTAAGATGAACAACTATCGGAGATACATCCTTAGGGTGCCATACCGTCGACATATGTCGAGCCTGTCGCCGTCCCGGGGAGCCGTTTCGGCATGTCATCTTCGGTTGTTCAGCGCTTTCTAACTCTGAGTATCTGCACAGACACAACCTAGTAGCCAGGATCCTACACCAGGTGCTCGTTCTGAAATATATATGTATATATATATTAATAATTTAAAATCCATGATTTTAAAAGACAGTAGATGTTCCGTGACAAAGTTACTATCTTTAGCAACTACATTTCGTTTGGTGGTGCAGGGAATGGAAATGTTTTGTCATTTTGACTCCCAGCAACACCATCGTTTTACGATTTATTACCTTAATCGTATTATCCATGTTGGGGACAAAATTAGGGTGGAATAAGTATAAAATCAAAATCCTCATAATTCTTCTCTACACTGTTCACACTACGTAGATTATCTATGCTTAGTGTCATTAAAACGAATAATATTGTTTTAAAGGAGATAGCTATAAAAACCGGGATAAGAGGAGTTAGGGATAAGCTATGCCCGCTTCGTTTCCGGACATATTTTTTTTGTCGCACTGGCCAATTTGATCTCAAATAATCTGGCGTTTGGTTAGGAATTCCAATTTCAAATTTAGGCTTGTGTATTTGTGTTTGGAATTTAGTGATTCATTTGTACCCTGCACCCTTAGTTTTTCTGTGACATCCTTCTGTTAACAAAATGGGAATCTTGAAATATCGCGTTATTTACGAATATGAGTTCCTTTGTGGCACCAGCGCTGCAGAAACAGCTCGAAGGATTAATGAAGTGTATGGTGAAGCTACTGTAAAAGAAAACACTGTACGTGTTTGGTTCCAATGTTTTCGTTCCGGAGATTTTGACCTCCACAACAAACCCCGCGGACAGCCGGAGACAATGAAGAATTAAAGGTGATCGTGGAAGCGGATCCATCGCAAACCACGTCAGATCTAGCAGCAGGCTTCAGTGTGAGACACAAAACAATTTTAATTCACTTGAAACAAATTGGAAAAGCGAAAAAGCTCGACAAATGATGAATTGAGTGAAGCACACCAACAACCACGCATTGAGTGCTTCGTTACATTACTCAACCGTCACAATAACGAGGGATTTTGAATCGTAACGTTACTTGTGATGAAAAATGGATACTGTACGACAATAGGAAACGCTCATCACAGTAGATGAACTCAGGAGAGCCGGCCAAACTATGTCCCAAGCGAAAGTTCACTAAGAAAAAGGTGAGTGTTTGGTGGTCCAGTGCTGCTGTCATAATCTACAGCTTCCTAAGATATGGCCAGACGACTATGGCATATCTGTACTGTCAACAATTGCAAACCATGATGGAAAAGCTAGCCGTTAAGTAACCGAGACTGGTCAATTGCTCCAGCCTACCGCTGCTTCATGACAACTTCACGACAGACGGTCGCTAAACATACCGACACCCACTATAGTGCATAGATAATAATGGTACGTATTGAGTAAATGTATAATTTCGAATAAAAAATTTGTTATTTACTTTTTTCATATAATACGCTAATTTCATATACAAGGACCGAATATTCTTACTAAATATATTGCGGAAAGTTTCCGTGCATTCTAGCCTTTTTTTGTTAAATCTGTAAGTGTTTGAAATTAAACTATTAATTACGGATTTTATCGCGTTAAATTATATTTTTATATTTCCGACGTTTGAACGTTCCGACGAACGAACGAACAACGTTCAAATACACTCGACGCACCGTGTCCAGCCTATTCAGAAAGTAGAAGGTCGGCCAAAATCAATCGTCGTGACGCTTCAATCCAGGATGTCAAAAGACCAGATCATCTCTGGACTTCGAAAAACTAAAGACATCACTACACGTGATATTAGCTTGGGTGGGTCTAATAGGAGATTCTTTGTTAACGAGCACCTCACCCCAGAAAATAAACAACTTCTTCGATCGGTGAAATCTCTAGCTAAAAATAAGTCTTACAAATTTGTTTGGGTCAGGAACTCCAACATTTTTTTAAGAAGAAACGAAGAATCTCCTGTTGTAACTATTGGTTCAGAAAAAGAGTTGCAGAAAATTGTTTGAAACACTTAAACTTCGTTTTGAATGTTTTGCCTGTATTTACTTTTAATAGGTAAACACCTCTCATACTAACACAGATACTCATATAACACTGAAACATCATATAACAATTCAATACCACTCCACACAAATATATACAATGAAAGTTTACATTCAGCTCTGTAAACTTTCACATAACACATGTCACTGTTATAACATTTACACTATACGCTACTATACTCGTACTAAGCATTATGAATACCTTCTTCATATAAAAACATTATTTATTATATACTTTTATCTTATTATTTCTTACAATGAGCATCTCTTTAACCTTTATTTGTGTACTATAAAGCGGCAGCACAATGACGTCTAATAAGCTGAACTTATTTTATCAGAATGTTCGTGGCTTACGGACTAAAACACTGCGGTTTAGACAGAATGTACTTACGCATAACTACGATATCATACTAATCACAGACATGGCTGACAGATGGTTTTTTTTAAGGCGAATTGTATGACGGACGCTACGATGTTTTTCGGGGCGATCGCAACAATAACACATCAAATAAAAAGTTTGGTGGCGGAGTCATGATATGTGCCAAACATGCATTATACGCGCGTGAACGGCCGGATTGACGTGCGACGGCGTCGAAAGCGTGTGGTCGACTGTGTCGGCAAGTGTGCTAGGCGCTGGCGATAAACGTAACCTACATATAGGTGTCATCTATATACCGCCCGATATAATCCGGCCATCGCGTCTCAAACTATATACAAACCAACTGAAAAAAATTATTTTATCATCTCCCGACGATAACTTTATAATTGCGGGCGACTTTAATATACCATACGTGTCCTGGTCGTCGGGAGAACCTATCTTTGGAAAATGCGGTAACATTGACTTACAAGTAGCAGCTGGTAACTTTATGGATACGTTTAGTTTATCCGGCCTTATCCAATACAACTATCATACAAATAAATGTAATAATGCTTTAGACTTAGTATTCAGCGATACACCTATAGATGTCTTCCGGTCCTGTACAGCTTTAATAGTGGACGATACTTGTCATCCATCTTTAGAGATAAATGCATCCTTATAATACCCAGTTTTAAATGTGACTAGAAGAAAATTTAGTTTTCATAAAGCCAACTATGGCAAAATAAACACCGGTCTTTCGGATAAGAAGTGGAACACATTATTTCATTTATGGTGGTTCCATAAATGAAATCGTCCAAAAATTTTATACTCAACTTCACAGCGTCATAAATGAACACGTACCAAAGAAACTATATTCTACTAATAGTAATTGTCCCATTTGGTATTCAAGGCTTTTAAAAAAAATAATAAAACACAAATTAATTGCACACAAACGTTGGACCCTATATGGCAATCCTAGAGACTACGATGAGTTTTCCATATTACGAGCTAGGCAAAAAAGGATCAAAAAAACATGCTACTCTTCGTATAAGGAACGTATACAACTTTGTCTTAAAAATAACCCAAAATATTTATGGTCTTATTTAAAAACTGCGCAATAATAACACAGGTTATCCCAATATTCTAACATTAGCCGATAAAACATACAGGAACAAATCAGATGCTTGCATGGGATTTAATGCCTTCCATGAAAGTATGTTCCAAAAGCCAGCTTCGTCATATAATTTCCCCTTATGTACGGAGTTAAATAACACAATCACCAACGTATATATTCCAGAAGAGCTTGTTTTTAAATTCTTAAACTCAATATATATTAATAAAGGACCAGGTAGCGATGAAATCTCACCACTGTTTATCAATAATCTCTTACAAAACCATTACACAGAATCTTCATGGTTTCAATCAACGTATTTGAAGAAAGGAAAGAAGCAAAGATTGTACCTATTCATAAGAGCGGATCGCGAGGCCGTATGAAAATTATCGGCCCATTTCAATATTAAATAGTTTTAGTAACATTTTTGAAAAGATTGGGTACCAGTATGTCAGCTCATTAATTTTCATATCAATACCAGATGAACAACATGGTTTCATGAGTAAGCGCTCTACTATTACTAATTTAGCAATATTTACCAATTACATCTTCTGCAGCATGGACGAGAAAAAGTAGGTTTGACGTAATCTACACTGATTTCGAGAAAGCGTTCGATAGAGTGGATCATGTCATACTCGTTCACAAGCTTCAGGCATTGGGAATACGTGGTGACCTTCATAGATGGTTTATCTCATACATTACAAATAGAAGACAAGCTTTAGTAATTGTTGGTGCTCGAAGTGACTATGTAACTATTTGCTCAGGAGTCCCTCAGGGCTCAGTACTTGGTCCACTCCTTTATAATGCGTACTTGTATGGCATAAATACAAGTTTTATCAACTCCAAATACATAATGTTTGCTGATGACAAAAAAATATTCTTAAAATAAACGATATTACAGACCGTCACAAAATTCAGCATGATTTAAATATTTCACACGAATATTATGTAAGAAATAGAATTTCTGTTAACACAGGAGACATTTGTCTCTAAATAACATTAACGCGTAAATCTAAACCAATTATTTTTTGCTACCAAATATATAACACTCCAATCAAAAAAGTAGATTCGGTGCGTGATCTAAGTATTAGGCTAGATAAGAAAATGTTTTTAGCAGACCATGTCAACAGTTTTGTTGACAAACAGCTAGGATTTGTAAAACGTGTTTGCCACTCTTTTACAAACATAGCTTGCATCAAGGTTTTATATTTTACCTTTGTACGAAGCATCTTAGAATAAGCTTGTAGCATCTGGTCTCCACGTTACATAGTCCATATTCAAAAAATAGAAACAATCAAATAAAGAAAATTTATAAAATTTTTAAGTTTAATAGACCACAAAACATTAGAGACATACAGTGAAGCATGTAAATACACACATCAAAAAAGTCTAAGCAACATGCATGTTATTACAAATTTACCATTTATATTAATTAATTTCTAAGTCTTTACTCACTCAAAGTGCGTAGGTATGTAAACTTAAAAATTGGTAAAAAAAAAATTTCGATTATGTTTTGTTTTTTTTTCATAAAATTAAATGAAAGGGAATTTGTTTGAATTTAAGTGTGTTTTTATCGCCACGTTTAGTCTTGATTTTATAATTTTACCAATCATTTAAATAAAGTTAGCGACAAAATTGAATTGTTAGATATTCTTTACATCATGGAGCGTCGTCATTTGACGGCAAATGAAATGCAAAGAGCTGTAGGGATGTTGCAAGCGGGAAGTAATCAATCTCATGTATCTCGCCATTTTGGCATTTATAGAAGTGTTATTTGTCGTCTTTGGCAGCGCTATAATAAAAGGGAACCCGCTGAACAGCATTCAGGCCGTAAAAGGAGTAAAACCACTCGGCACTTTGAGTGAGTAAAGAATTAGAAATTAATTAATATAAATGGTAAATTTGTAATATCATGCATGTTGCTTAGACTTTTTTGATGTGTGTATTATGGTATAGAAACATTAGAACAAAGGCGTACGCAGTATGACGTTGTATTACTAAATGACATATTATCTGATCAAATTGATTGTAGCGAACTCCTTTCGAGCATTGCGTTTCAAGTACCGTCCTACCGGACTCGACGCACATCTCTGCTACATGTTCCTCACTTAACTACGAACTATGCTCAAAATTCTAGCTTAGACATACATATTTCATGTTTCTAAAAAAATTTTAAACGCGAAGTCAAAAAGATGCACCGATCCAATGAATATTTATTTATTCATATTTCATATACATATTATGCTAAATAACTAATAGTAGCAAATACATACCACCCACCCATACACACATACACACACCTATCCACACACCCACACACACTCGGCTACATACCCAAAAACACAAACCAGAGATTGCAAGTTGAGCACAATGTTTCTGTAAAATTTTAATATATTTGGGTGCCACACGGGCTCACTGAAAGAAACAATTAATTGTGTACTCATTTGCGATTCTCTATTGAAACGTAATGAAACCAAACCATTTTTAAAAAGATTGATCACTGGTGACGAAAACTTATGTAGGACAAAAACTTACGAAAAAGATTAAAAGTACTGTTAGGTTAACGTCAAAGCGCAGTTAAGCTCCACAGACTATAACGAAACCCGGATTAACTCACAAAAAGGTGATGGTGTGTGTGTGGTGTGGTGTTATGAGCTTTTACCGCCAGGCAAAACCTTTGACTTGGATCTCTACTGCCAACAGCTGATGAGACTCGAGCAAAGAAATAGAGAGATAACGGCCAGAATTGATAAACAGAGAGGTTTTTCATCATGATAACGCCTGACCACACACATCTTAGCCACTCAGCAAATAAGGCTTGAGTGTTAATGCATCCACTATATAGCCCTGACCTAGCACCCTCAGATTACCTGTTTCGGTCTCTTCATAATTCTTTACTGGTACTGTTAGGTTAACATCAAGAGAGGACTGTCAAAACTACATGTTGCAGTTTTTAGATCAGAAGTCCCAAAATTTCTACAGCATTGAGATTATGTAATCTACAAAATTATCGAAGAAAATGGGACATATTTTATAATGAAATGTAAATAAATTATGATAAAAAATATCTTAAATTTGTATATACACGAAAAAAATTTTTTCCTCGTCCTATTCTATTAAAATGTGTTTATTCTTCAGCCTATTGAAGTCCACGGCTGAACATAATCAAAGAAAACAACTGCAAAACCCAGCAAGTTGTTCGAAAGGTGTATCCTGGCACCAGTGATGATTCTTTCCATCGCCAGTATGTGGACCTCGAGTTTCATAAATTCGGATGGATTTGGCCTTTGATTAATAATTGCAGGTGTATCGTGTGCAGAAAAGGTTAAAATTTGAAGAAAAAGATGGTATATTGCCGCATATACATGGTTAGCCGTATTTTCATTTGAGTAATTGAGCAATTTTAACTCGTTTATGGCGTTTGTATCCCTTTAAAATGAGCCGTAAATAATACGTTAGTATCTCTATTAAATTTGTGGGTAAATTAAATTAACATGGAATGAAAAAAATGGCTGCATAGCCTTTAGACCATTGCCATTACAACTGTTGTGATAACGACTAAACGATGTTGATGTTTATAAAACGTCAAATCACCCTGTCAAAAATTAAATAAAAGAATTTATAAAATAACCTGTCTGAATAATAACTTTCAATGGGCTTATGGATATAGCGTAACACTAATTAGATCTAGATCGCCTCATGTTTACATTTTCTTTGAATTAAGGTCTCGTGACCCTTATTACACCAACGTTTATGACTTAGCGGTCAAGCTTATATGTTTGACCTTCTCAAGGTGACCGATATCGCATCTCGGTTGATCAGTCGGGCTTTGGCATTTGTAGGGGATTGTACAGCAAAAAAACTCAACTGAATCAAAATGAGCGTACAAACGGACTCTGAGAAGCGCAAGCAAATATCTGTTCGGGGTATTGTTGAAGTGGAAAATGTTGGAGAAGTAAAGAAGGCTTTTAATCGTCATGTGCATTATACATTGGTAAAAGACCGGAATGTCGCGACTCCAAGAGATTACTACTTCGCTCTTGCGCATACTGTCCGAGATCATCTTGTCTCACGCTGGATTCGAACCCAGCAATTCTACTATGAAAAAGACCCCAAGGTGAGAAACATCATATGTAGTATTTATTATGTCATTTTTGATTGTATGTAAAAATATTAGTTTAGGTGCTGTTTTTTAATATACAGGCAATTTTTAATTTCTTATAACAAGTTATTTAGAAGCTGTTTTGATATTTATGAAAGGAGTTGTTGAAATGATACATTAAAGGGCTTATGCAAGGTTGGTAAGGTTATAGTAGGTCAAGGAAATGTGTAATTGATCTATCACCTATATTAACTTATCATAAATAATTATAATAACATATGGGTATTGCCTTAGGATTAGATTCTATTAATCAATGATCAAGCTCCAATAAAATATCAACCACACGATTTTTATAAAATATGTACTTCCTTCATTCACACTCAAAAGTGGATAAAATATTCACTGTTATTATCAATAAATATTACAATAATGTCAATCTCCATTTGGTTCCATCTCCAGTTAAAATACTTTTTATTTTGGTTTTGTATGCAAACCTTTTAATGTTTTTGAAGGGCAAATATTTATTTAGTCAAAACCAATATGGTCTAGATTTGTTTTTATTTATTTATTGTACACACTTTGATCTAATGGCCTTGTGGCATTACCTACTCATAGTCTGGAAGATGAAAAACAATATTGGCAGGTGCAATGTGAAAGATCAAAAAGTAATAATGTATGAAATGTAAACATTAGCAGTTGTGCTAATTAACACTATGTAAGAAATACACTGTAACATAACAAAGTATAAGTGTTGTTTCTACCACCTTCAGTATTTCTAGGTCATTCATTCTAGGTCAGTTATACCTTTGTAATAACACTCTGTAAATAGTCCACACCTCACAAGCAGACAAAGCGGATTGGTAATTGCAGTACCAGATACTTTGCACCTTGGATGCTGCTGCCCATCATCATACTGCTTAATTTTATTAAGACATTATTCAAGATGGCTGGACTGTTCTGCTGTTTTTTCCTTGGTGGCCTGTTACAACGCCCATGGGAAAAAAGAGACTAGCAGATTTTAACATTGACACCACATGGCATGTCAAATATCTATTCTAATCATTATTATTTTTTTGTACCTGTTCAAAATTATGATCCATGTGGCAGTCATTGCTCTCTTCAATCATATTAAAGAGAAGTGGACAACCTTATGTCCGGATGTTCTACATACAATAATTAATGACCATAAAAACAATTAGTTGAATGTTCATATAATTTAAAGTTTATAAATGAACAAATGTATTTTAAAGTTTCACTTACAAATCTTTCCCCAGCCTATAATATTTTCAGTCATTGTGGCTATTATGTTAAATTGGTAATTTCTTTTTTAACCTACTATTAAAAATTAAAAATGTTCAGTTTGTTTCTACCTTTGTTTAAAATTTTGCTTTCAAATATAGTTGTTAAGCACTTTTGTGAATATAGTTAAAATTGATAAGTAATGACAAATTTTTGGTCAACAGAGAGTCTACTACCTGTCTTTGGAATATTACATGGGTCGTTCCCTACAGAATACTATGATAAATCTGGGTGTTCAGGGCACTGTAGATGAGGCTTTGTATCAACTGGGTTTAGATATTGAAGAGTTAGAGGAACTGGAGGAAGATGCAGGTCTTGGAAATGGAGGTCTAGGACGTTTGGCTGCTTGTTTCCTTGATTCCATGGCTACACTTGGATTGGCAGCATATGGTTATGGTATGACTTTTTCCAATTATGAACCATCTCTAGAAAGGTAGGAATTGTAATTTTGCACATAAGAGTTACCTACATAAAACTAACATAGCATGCACAGGAAATTAAATTAAAATAAGTCAGTCATAACTTTTTTATTCAATTTAAGGTTGTTTAAATCTCGCGTTTAAGGTTCGCAAAACAAGACCTCGGAGAAGAACCAGCAAGAAACTCAAAGTTCTTTTTTCTGGGTGATTTTATTGTAAATTATATGCATTTACAGGAAAAAAACATTGGGAATGGGAGCTATACCCATTGTATGAAGGTACAAAAGTTGACTAATAGCAATGTTATTGGTTGGCTGTTAGTATGATTTTAATTATTGGATAGGAGACTGCTTTAAATTATTAAAAACAATATATATATATATAAATGACATTAGATTAACTGCATTGTTTATATGTGAATTTTGTATATTTTACAAGTCTGGACATAAATAATATACCAATTTTAAAAGATTTCTCCTTTTTTTTTTAATTCTCTGTTGAAATGTGTTCATTGTGTATGTAACAATAGATTTGCTGCCATTTCACATATTACTTCTCACTATGATTATTAAATTACATTATGGAAAATACTTTAATATAAATTACATTAAAGAAAACAGGCTTGGCAGTGATTGCTTTGCACAAAGTGGGATTTGTTTGTGTATCGCACTATCGACAGGTACTCCAATAATTCCTCTGTCGAAGACCATAAAAGATCGGGGCGTCTCTCTTCTATAAGGAAGGAACTCTACGAAACACTGTCGCGATTTATTAAACAATACCTCAAGCGATATACACAGCATGCAGTTTAAAAGAGTGGATCGATCAAAAACACTTGCTGTCCCGATAAGCAGGTGGAAATATCCTAGTTTTATCCCCTACTTGTAGAGCTGTCACCAAATGAGTTTTTCGAAGCTAATGTACAATTTGTATTGATGGCCTGGTTCAGCACCTATCATGTTGTCCATTACAATCATATGTTATTGTTAAGCAACACATTTCACCAAAGCATTGGACGCAAATAAACAAAAAGTCAATTAGAGCCTTCCGACTATGAGGATTACGCTGTGGCTGCACTTGTAGCATTTCTTTGTATGCAAGGAAGCCAGAAGGAGTGCCGGGTATCGTTTTCGGAAAGAATATTCATCCTCTGTTACTGAATGAGACGAAGAGATTGGCATATCGAGATCCAGACTTCTCTGGTGGCATCGATCGCAACGTGAAAGCAGTCCATCTCTTCTACATATTTGCGAGTGGTGGTACGTGGATGTAGCTGCAACTTCTCTAGTAACACGGTGTAGACCTAACGGCGTACTCCTAGTCCTAGAGACTTGTATCGCCGGATGCAAAGCGCTTTTGCAGTGGCTCACGGTCTTCGGGTCGAGCTCGCCACTGATAATATGTGTGGTCTCACAAGTCGAAGGGTGTTTTAGGCTTTCGAAAATGGCGGCTTAATACTAACAGATCCTATACTCTGGCCAACTGAAACGGAATCGCCAGACCCTAGTTCTATACCCAACAGGCGCATATGCAGGTTGGTTTGATATTTGGGAAAGAAGCTAGTACATGTATGAATATATATGTAATATATGTATTGTACAGTGTTAATTAGGCTTAAAGCTACTTATTTAAAGCAATTGTAACAAGTTGATAAAAGCATCTTTGGCCAACTGCCAATTATAAACGAACAAAATGAGTCTCCGTGAACAGTGAAATGCTTGTATAAATATCATCAGCAAATGGGGTCAAACAATACAAATCGTATTACAACAAAATAATATTCTACATGTTTATAATACTTTGCCTTGTATAATCTCTATCTCCAAGTTTCTTATAATGCTACGTAATACCTGCGCTTAACTGTAACCTAAGCTATTATTAAAAAACCTGAAACACGGCGTCTAACATAGGCTCTGGTTGAGAAATAATGAAAACATCAAGCAAATAATAATGATAAAAACCAATAACGTTGTTGCTAATTAAGTATTTTTAAGAATTACTCTTGTTTATTTTATTTAATAATTATACACTTGTTTACAAATACGTATTATATAATATGAATCTCTTTAATTAATATTTTAAGTAAATTATACAATTTGTTCGATTTATCAAATGGGTTTTGATCAACCCATTGCACTTTAGTGAAACAGGAATGGGGTCCAAGTTCGTAGTATATGGTATATATTTAACATTGGTTAAAAATTTCAGGTAACATAGTCAATACTACAACGATTTGGATGATTATTTTTCAACTTCGAAAGGATTTAGTTGTGTACACATCGTATACGCAAATCAAGTATATACACCGTGGCGTCATATTTACAGAGTCCCGTGCAGAACTCATGTTTGTAATAATATGATCCCAAAAACCAACTTTCAGAGAGATTCATTTTGAATTAAATAATTAAAAATTTGTTATAATATATTAATTGTAATTTTATGACGCTCCATGGTTTCGATTCTTTTATTAATTGTAGTATCAAATATTTTCTCGCAGGTATTAGGTACGAATATGGTATTTTCGCGCAGAAGATTGAAAACGGGGAGCAGCAGGAGGAACCTGATGACTGGCTGCGCTTCGGAAACCCGTGGGAGAAGGCGCGGCCGGAGTTCATGCTGCCGGTCAACTTCTATGGCCGCGTGGTCGATACGCCGCAGGGAAAGAAGTGGGTGGATACCCAGGTAAAATATCATACTTATTATGCTCATTTTCAAGTCTGGCAGGGCTCCCTGCTGGAGGGAGGCATGCCTCTCGCAAATAAACAGTATTTACCATAGGTATAGATTTAGTAATAGTTCCTTAGGATAAGGTTGCAGTTATTGAACTTCTGCGGTATTTCGACAACTATTATTTTTAAAAATGCTCCAGTAGTAACGATCAGAAAGTTTTGAACCGTGGGAATAGGAAGGAGCCTACCACCTAGTAAGACATTTTATGACAATACAATATAATAGTACTATCCAACTGGTCTCATGATGAAGTTTGGAGGGTGGTCCTGGAACTCATGGTTCACTTCATGGTTACTAGTACAAATATCAGCTTTTAGCCGTTTGATTTGTTTTGATGAAATCTATTTAATATAAAAGGTGATAATAATTTGAAAGTAAGTTTTCTAGATTTTTTTAAATTATATAATTATTTTCATTTCCTGCACTTATATAATATAGTAGTGGCATCACTATACGCAACACTGCAGATGTTACTATTTTATTACTTTGTGATTTTATAACTGTATTAGCATTAATAGAGCGTAAAATGTTTAAGTCGAGTAAGACTGGACCTGGCAACATAACGCACTCACATTGAGAGCCGACGAGAAGATACTGGAAATGGAAGAAGAAGTAAGCAAGTTACATTGGAGTATTACAGAGTTGTCTGAAGTCGAAAACAGGGGGAGGACTCGATAATCCTCAAATCCGGTAACTTGTTTTACTACCGGGAGAGTGGCCATCTGTTCCAAGCGGGTGTCGGGTTTAATGTCCATAGGTCTCTCATCAACAACGTGATCAAGATCGGATGTGTTTCAAGTAGGATCGCGTACCTTATACTCAGAATAACCAACAAGTATTCGGTGAAGATCATAGGGATGTACGGACCAACCTCGACACACCCTGATGATAAAGCGCAGACAATGTATGAGGATATTTCAAGAGCCATCCATTGCTCCAAGACTCACTACACGGTGTTGATGGGAGACTTTAACCCAAAACTTTTAACGAAAGAAGGCGATGAGCTGTTAGTGGACAACTTTGGAGTAGGGCAATGGAACCCAAGAGGGCTACAGCTGGCTGACTTTATGGAAAAGGAGGGATTCTTTATGATGAACTCCTATTTCCAGAAGCGGCCCCACAGATAGTGGACCTGGATGAACCCGGACGGCACCACAAAAAGATTAGATTGACCTCATCATGACGACCAAGCGTCAGCTGTTCAGTGATGTCTCTGTCATCACTAGGGTGAAAACCGGCAGTGGTCACCGAATGGTAAGAGGCACACTGAACAATTTAAAATTAGGCTCGAACGGTCTCGTCTGACGAAGTCTACGCTCGAATTTCATTATCGATTTCAGTACCTAGAAGATTGCGTTACAGTGGACGATACGAATAGCAGGCTAGTGGAAATTGTCCATGCGGTAGGAGCTAAGTTTTGCAGGTCCCGCCGCACGAAGAAGCCCCAAAAGCTCTCCGATCACACTTAAACTCATGAATGCCAGGCGTGAGATGAAGCTGCAGTCTACAACTGACGCGTCAGCATATCGGTAACTGATTAGACAAATCTTCAAATGTATAAGGCGAGACATACGCAAATTTAATACAGCTTGTATTGAAAATGCGATAGAGCGGAACAAAGGATCCAGAGATCTGTCTATCGGAAAGTGCCAACTGACCAAGTTGAAGATCGAAAGCGGCGCAGTTATTTCCGCTGGAGCAGAGATTTTGAGTGAGATTGAGAGATTTTACGGACAGCTGTACACAACGCCGTTGTAACTACACACTGATGTGAGCGATCCAAGAGCCAAGCTTACCCGACATTATTCCGATGACATCTCGGACGTCAGTCATCATCCTAATCTCGCTCGAGATTAGGATGGCTCACAAACAGCTTAAAAATGGCAAGGCACCGTGTAAGGACGGAATCACTATCAATCTGAGGTTCTGAAAGCGGATGCAAAACCGATACTTGTAGTCCTTCAGAAGCTGTTCAATTCCGATATTCATGACGGTGTTACCCCGAAAATCTGGAGTAGAAGCGTGGTTCTCCTATTCTTCGAGAAAGGAGATAACTATCTATTGAAGAATTATATACCATTATTGCTTCTAAGCCGCGTGCAATTTTTTATTAGATATTTTGAACTGAGCTATTTTAAATGTTTATTGTCAGGTGGTGTTCGCTATGCCGTATGATAACCCGATCCCCGGTTACAACAACAATGTGGTCAACACATTGAGGCTCTGGTCGGCAAAGAGTCCGATCGATTTCAACTTGAGTTTCTGTGAGTGTTTTAAAATATATCATATTATCATATACAAAGAAGAAATAGATTATTGTTCTGATTGTTCCTTTTGGCACTTTTTACATAATGTACTGAATTATTGAAATATTGTCTAATTATCAGTTTTAATTACTTTTTTATCTATTTATGCTTCTACGTGATAATTTTATATAATGCGTATATGATATCAATTAATTTATTTTTTCTGTGCCTTCTTTCAGTCAATTCCGGAGACTACATTCAAGCTGTACTGGATCGAAATGTTGCTGAGAACATCTCTAGAGTGCTTTACCCTAATGACAACTTCTTTGAAGGCAAGGAATTGCGTCTCAGGCAGGAGTACTTCATGTGCGCTGCCACCTTACAAGATATCGTAAGAAGATTCAAGGCGTCCAAATTTGGATGTCGAGATCCCGTAAGAACCACCTTTGAGAGTCTTCCTGAGAAAGTTGCGATACAACTTAACGACACCCACCCCGCGTTAGCCATACCCGAGCTACTGAGGATTTTGATCGACATAGAAAAAGTATCTTACGAAGAAGCGTGGAATCTAGTGGTCAACTGTTGCGCTTACACCAACCACACCGTCCTCCCTGAAGCATTGGAGAGGTGGCCCTGTTCCTTGTTGGAGAATTGTCTACCTAGGCATATGCAGCTAATATACCACATTAACTTCCTACATTTACAAGAGGTACAGAAGCGTTGGCCAGGGGACATGGATCGTTTGCGGCGTATGTCCTTGATCGAGGAAGAGGGGGACAAACGAGTGAACATGGCCCATCTATGCATTGTTGGCTCACACGCTGTGAACGGCGTCGCTGCCATTCACTCGGATATCCTCAAAGCCACAATATTCCGTGATTTCTACGAAATGTGGCCGGAAAAGTTCCAGAACAAGACCAATGGAATCACGCCAAGACGTTGGCTGTTACTGTGTAATCCCGGTTTGTCTGACCTGATTTGCGATAAGATCGGCGAGGAATGGACTGTGCACTTAGAGAAATTGCAGGGGCTGAAGCGTTGGTCAAAGGATCCGGCGTTCCAGCGGGCCATCATGAAGGTGAAACAGGAGAACAAACTGAGGCTCGCCTCCCTGATCGAAAGGGACACCGGGATCAAAATCAACCCAGCATCGATGTTCGATATCCAAGTGAAGCGTATACACGAGTACAAACGTCAGCTGCTGAATATCTTGCACGTGATAACGTTGTACAATCGTATCAAACGGGACCCTACTGCTGCTTTCACTCCTAGGACAGTGATGATCGGCGGTAAAGCTGCTCCCGGTTACTACGTCGCGAAGCAGATTATAGCACTCGCTTGTGCCGTCGGGAACACCGTAAGTAACAATCATATGTTATAATATATCATAATTACTATTTATTTTATGCTTATTGTGTAAATTAAACTAACGACCCCGTATTACCTAACAAGGCCTGACTTTGTTTTCAGATTAATCTACATAAGTTTAAAAGTAAACTTTAGTTAAAATTGGTTTTGTAATAAACAGAAATAACTGTTACACTTCTACAGTATGCCATAGTCGTAACCAATGTGTCTCAAATTTAATTTACAATGTGTGAATTTTGTGGCGAAATGTAAAATGATACAAACACGAGTCGCAATGCATGATTCAGTTTATTTAATGGTATGGATACAAAAATTTACAATTTCCGCTAAGTTCTACGTCAACCATAATGATTTCTTATTTCTTGGCGTGTTGCAACAACAGAAATTCTATTGTTATAACACGTGAAGTTATATTAACGTGAGTACTACATATTGAAATGAACCCAATTTCAAGGATTTTGTCGCGAATAATTGAAATTTATATTATTATTATAATAGTTTTATTTAAATGAATGTATTCCAATTACTGTAATTAGAAGAAAAAACCACCCTTATAATAGTTTACCGCCTGATGGTAACAAACAACTTCAATCGAATGTGGATTCAAGTGCGTTCAACCAAATGTGAACTAAAATGCAATCCTTTACAGCCTGTAGTTATACTAGTTGACTATGTATACTAGGAAAAGCACAGCTGATGTGCGGAAGAAATAATTAAGAAGATGGAACCCAGATGGCTCCTATGCAGAAAAGGAGTAATATCACCCAACCCAGTATTGCCCAGTAAAGAATTAAATTCAGCTCGCAAACAAATAATGCCCAAATAAATAATGTCGAATTTGTGGGCGGGCAGGTGAACAACGACCCGGACGTGGGCGACAAGCTGAAACTGATCTTCTTGGAGAACTACCGCGTGTCGCTGGCCGAGCGCATCATGCCGGCCGCGGACCTCAGCGAGCAGATCTCCACGGCCGGCACCGAGGCCTCCGGCACCGGCAACATGAAGTTCATGCTCAACGGCGCGCTCACCATCGGTGTGTTAGCGTTTAAACTCACTTATAGTAAATTAATTGCCGACGATTTATCAACAATAGTCACGATAGCCAGTCGACATAGCGATTACCGCGATGGCCGAGTGGTTGCGGTTAGGGGACCTGCCTCCGAATCACGAGACTCTACTTCGATCATCTATTTGGAGGGCTCGCTCCGACGAGTTTGTTGTTCTGGCCAATGCTAAGTCGGGGACACGGTCGCCACCTGTCACGTTGGTACAAAAATCAAATAAACTATGATAAGTGGGTTCAAACGACTAAAATAATTGTCTAGACTTCTGATTGGCCTATTTTATCTCTATATAAATATAAGGCCCGTACGGCCGTTAGAACTAATATTTGTTCTCTGTCAGACATGGGCTCATCGGCCGCTGCGAGATATCAGGTACTGCGATTACCAACCTCCTTGTAGAGGACGTATAATATGTTCAGCAGTGGAGATTAGAGGCTGTTAAGGATGAAGAAGAAGAGCCACATGGACCTGTACTAATTTAGTTATACATGTTTTAAGAAGCAGCCTGTGGGTGCCCACTGCTGGGAAAGGGTCTCTTTCTCAAATAAATGAGAGAGTTTTGGAGTCGGGAAGGACCCGCCACGCTGCTTCAGTGTGAATTAGCGGGCTACACATATCCTCAAAATAATATTTTTATTATTTCTCAAACATGCAGGTTTCCTCACGATGTTTTCCTTCACCGCCAAGCACTTGGTAAATAAAAAGTGAGCGCCCTGAGCACTAGGCTACCACGGTTCTTGCTCTCGCCATACATATTTGTTTGCTTATTATGGTGACACTCAAATGTTGAAAGAACCTTTGTTAATTGATAGCTATGTGGAAGCGACATATTCAAATTCTGTAACACCTTTTGTTTCCATTTGTGTCGTAAGTCGCGATAGCTATTTGATATGCTTATGTATTTGAGACATGTTTAAAAACGAATTCCGTAATATCTGCCTACCTCTATCCCTCTGACTTGCGCTTACGTATATTCATGGTCAAAGACAGTGTCTCAGCTCTTCACTTGATTTCTTTGACAACTCCATGAAAGAAACTTTGACAACTCGGTGATAGAAAACAGAATGACACCTGCACTAAATATGTTATGTTAACATACTGTTCACAGACAGTTATTTTTTAACAGGTAAGATATTTGATAATTTTGTTAACCATTAGTTTAAGGTCATATAAAAAATTTAATTTCTTGCGTGATAATATCAATATTGTGTGTCGTCTATTTAAAATTAAATGGCGCTAGCTACCTCACTAACGACTTATTTACTTATATTCTGGTATTTACGAAACAAACGTGATAATTGTATTTAGTGAAAATTACATTTTACTGTGTCTCTTATTTATTACTTCTGATAAATAAGAAAATATAATTATTATAACAAAATCTTGTGGAAAATCGTTATCAGGTACTATGGATGGAGCTAATGTTGAAATGGCGGAAGAAGCCGGAGAGCAGAATTTGTTTATCTTCGGTATGAGGGTCGACGATGTAGAGGCTCTCAAGCAGCGCGGGTAAATTGTTTTGTTTAGTTAATATACATTAAATTGATTAGTTTAGTTTAGCTACAACTCTTCTTCTCCTGGTGTATCGTTATACCAAATCTCCTCTTCCCCGCGACTCAAAATCGTTTGCAGTGCAACCTAGTGCGGGGGTGTCGGCACTCCATCACCAACCCGCCTGCAATGCGCTTGCGCGGTGCGTGGTGGCAATGGTAAAACTTTTCAAGAAATGCATGCCGGCTTAGCACTATTATATTAGCGCTTTTATATTGATATCTTTCCGTGGGTATTATTAAAGTGGAAGTGGTGGAGATCTGATTCGGGCGCTCTAACATATCGGTGCGGTGTACCGTCAGGTACAACGCGTACGAGTACTACGAGCGCAACCCGGAGCTGCGGCAATGCATCGAGCAGATCCGCAGCGGATTCTTCTCCCCGGGCGCGCCGGGCCGCTTCGCGCACCTCGCCGACGTGCTGCTGCAGCACGACCGCTTCCTGCACCTCGCCGACTTCGACGCGTACATCGAAGCTCAAGAGAAGGTCTCCGCCGTCTACCAGGTACATCTCTCTCGTCAAGATACCGCATACTTGTTAACTATATACGCCATCGGGACGTGTGATGAAAATGAGTCCCTCAGGCGTTGACACTTGCCTTGATTGGTCTTGGTCTACATAAATGATTTTATCAAAAATGTCGGAGATTGTTATATTTGCTGATTTTACCTCATTGTTATTTAAAGTTAAAAGAAACGTCTCTGCACTGGAAATGCCCAACCAATATTTGATATTGTTTCAGAATGGTACGCAGTAAACAATTTGCAATTAAACGCAGGAAAACTACATTTTTACAGTTTACACTGTTTAAGTCACCTCAGAATGCTGATTTAATCAATTATAAAAAATAGTCGATAGTCAACTTACATCCAGTTTCAAGTCGTATGGTGTATGACTGTGGGGATCTGCTGCCGGATTGGCAACAACCATTTCGAGGGGTCGCGTAGCAACTCCCGAGGCCATAAGTTACTCGTATATACTTGTATCGCTTGTTTCTGCAATATTAATGACTAACTAATATTTGGACACTTTTGTCGTAGTTTATCTTTGAAAATATTAGGTACGTGCGGAAAATTTTAATTTATATAATAAATAGCGGACTGCCTCTTTACTTAAATTTAGATTGGCTAAAATAAGATAGTTTTACACTAAAATCTTTAAAAGTATTGTGCAACATTCTAACATAAACTTGCCAAAGTAACTATGTTTAAAGAAAGTCTACGCAAATCAAATCGATAAAAAATATACTTTTCATTTGTCAATCATAATTATTTTTAATATAACACCGTATCGTAATGAGGTTCCTCTGACGGAGAAGAAACAGTCGAAGGAAAATCCGTAGGTATTATTTTTCCAATGTTTATTAGTGTCTGATTATTAGTGTCCAAGTTTCACAATATATAAAGATCTGACTTACTGATATAGACCTCTTTGTTGACGGATAAAAAAGATTGAACGTTGTACTTTTTTATTTTTAAAACATTCCATACTGCCCTGCTTAACGGCTTCTCTCCTGGTTTGTTGTCCGTAATTGTACATAGCATTTACTTTAAATTTGATAAATAATTATTGCTTTATAAATATATATAATACTATAATGAGCTATTAACACTTCTTTTTATTCTTAGTAAAGGGGAATATTCTTTGCCGAGTATTTTCTCTTTTTTATTTCGTTCCTTGTATTTTTCAATGTTTTTTAATGTAGTTGTTTCTGCTCCGATAGAACCAGGCGAAGTGGGCCGAGATGGTGATCGAAAACATCGCGTCCTCTGGCAAGTTTTCTTCCGACCGCACCATCGCCGAGTACGCGCGGGAGATCTGGGGCGTGGAGCCATCCTGGGAGAAACTGCCAGCCCCGCATGAAACTGTTTAGATTAAGTATGATGCTTCAAAAGAAATATCTACCTACGCATATTTATCGCAATTGATATTAGTAAAGTAGATTGAAAATTAAAACTTTAGCCAAATTGTAATTGATTAATTTTAGCCTTAATTATTCAAAAATTTAATAATGTTTAATATTCGTAGTTTCGGTACTAGTAGTATTTGTAAGAAGTACAGTTATGAGTATATATTTCTTACTGTTTTCGTCCCTACATACTTATTTTAGTAATCTAATTTATTTATAGTATAATTGATAAATTGATTTATAATATATCTCAACTATTCTGTCTTTAAATTTTTTTTAGTGATTATTACTACAACATTTTTATGTTCATAACTGTATCTTTTTATGATTATGATGTTTAATGAAATATATACATAATAGTTACAAATGTAGATGTAGATATGTATTGCTTCTCTCAAAAGGCTACTTTAAGCTATTATAATCAGAAACAAAGATAATTCTTTAAGAGAGATATTTATTGAATGTGTCACAAACACAACAGTGTCAAAAACTTGGTTTTGCTTGTATACTAATAAGTAAGTAACGTCCGGTGGTGTTTATTAATTTCCAACTAACGTTTTGAAATATAGCAAGTTTAAATATTTATATTAACTTTTCTAACTCTGTCTCTAGGCAGCTGAATAAGGTAATTGTGCTACTTATTTCTTAAGAGATAGGCACATCTTTATATACCATTTAATTAATTTATATAAGGAATAATAAGCGTAGTTATTACATCCCGAAAGTAAAAGTAGTAGCTTCAATGCTTCCGAATAAATAAATATTTACTCTGCTGGAGATATAAGTAAAAATATAGATAATGTAATTAAAGTCCTGTTCCTAATATTCGGAGATTATTTAATACTTTACGAATTTATTTATGTGTGCCATAAAACTGGAGAATGTATGTTGTTTGTTTAGCAAATTGAAGATTATGCAGGGAACAATATACAAGAACTGTACGGATAGATAAAAATACTGAAAGGTTTTAGCTTTGCTACTATAAAAAATTTCGATAATATTTGATCTTAACTTATTTTATATTTCAATAAGTTAGAATCTGTAATGTATGTATTTTTACAGAATATTTTAACATTTTAAATTAACGAAATAAGTTTTTTTTATATTTTTTGTAAACATAATATTTATATGAAATTTTTATGTATAATTATTTAGAGATACAATTACTGATTTGTTTTCTACCACCACTGCCATAGCCTATGTTTATATTCTGGTATAATGAAACATAGGTAGATCACTTTCAATATAATTAATCGAGCTATTTTTAATTTGACAATTTTAAATAAAAATTCTTAATTACCATTGTTTTTTTTACTGTAAAGTTAATTTTATTTTAGAGAGCCAAACATTTAAACTATGAGATAGAAATCCTCCGTAGCTATAGAGCCGCCGCCGGCCGCTCGATTTAAATTCTTCGCGAATGACCAAGGTTCAAATCGACTTGCCGGCGTCACTTAAATGTAGTGCAATTTTATTGCTGAATTACCACTTGTTGGGCGGCGAAAGAAAATACATCGAGAGAAATTTGCTTGTTTGAGAATAAATATTTTATTTTGGAAATATGATGTAAAGTTTTCCCGGCTACAAACATTAGTTCTTGACGTGTTGCAATTATAGAAGTTCTGTTCTTGTGGCACGTGAAGGTTAATAAAAAACGGAGGCGTCTTGTGTCCAGCACTGAGACATTTATAATGTCCTCCTGGCCGATTACGACCACGGCAATAAGTTTCGAATACTATCACCAGTTGTCAATTGCTCAGGAGATATTATAGTGCTAACTAAATGTACGTGTAAACTCAGATGTACTCACCTGTTACCTTCACATATCCGATGTATGTCTAGTGATTGACGGAATAGCGTAAGTTAATTCAAAACCTTACGGGTTGTAATGGAAGACAAACGTGAACAAGACTCTTGTCTGGCAAATGCTGCCTCGTTTGTCTCCCATTGTCTTCCTCGTAGATGATTAAGAGTCTCCAGGAGCAAGCACGGGGATGAGACCCGCCACGTTCTTGCACTCCTGAAGAGAGGTACAGTGGGTAGGGAAAGCACGTTTGGCTGTGCTGAACCGTGCCAAATGTACATCCGTAATATCTGTCAACTGTTATGGGCGCCATGTGTTAGTTAGTTAATAGAATCTGGCATTACTTTGCATATATGCATAATTTTAATGAGGTAAAAAAAACTTATTTCGCACTAGGCCGATCAATTACAATACCTATAATAAAAAACATGCAGTCAAGCTTCACCTTATTTATGGGTGACCATGGTTAGGTTAATGATTACTAGAAGTAGCCAACTGAAGAATATTTTTTTTGCGTAACTAAATTGGCTTCCGCAACTCACTTTTGGCTTCTCCGGGAGATAGAACTTGGTTCGGTGGGTTCTTTAATGGCAAATGCGCATATGCGTTGCCGGCTTTTAATGATATTTGGGAGATGGGAGGATTTTTAAAATATTATACATAATAAATAAATGGTAATTTTTTTGGTCTAGAACTTGATATTGATAGTATGAATTTTCCAAATGTCCTAGTTTCTGTACGTACGTCATTACCGTAATAATTTAAAGGATTAAATGTTTTAGGCGGAAGAGGCACAAATTATTTTTTGAAATATATTTTTTTTTCGGATTAACCTTCATGTAATTAATAACTCAAGAAAATGGGCTCAGAAGTTCTTTGAAGGACTGTTACAGACTCATAAAATGAAAGTAGAGTACCTGGTATTAAATATGCAAGTCGCTTTACTCCAAATTACAATTCATGTTTCTAATCAATTGATAGATGGAACAGCGTATGTTTATTCAAACCATCCTCCGGTTGTAATGGACAACTAATATGAGGTCCGAGCCGAATAGTCCGGTAACGAAATTTTCAAATAGTAGCGTGGTTACTATAAAAAAATAGTACCAAGCTGTTCTTGATGGATAGTAGTCTGATGTATTTTATGAATAGGGTATTTAAACCATTTTGAAATATTGGTATACCTACTAGTCTAGTACTCTTACTAAAATTTAAGCTAATACTCGTATCACTTGCATTACTCTAGTAGTGAAGGATGTTTGGTTAAAAACTCCTGACAGCATTGCATACTATTCATTATGCATCGTGTGAAATTGCAAAACCTAAAGGGATGTTGCACGCAGTGAACGACCAATCTGCGTGCGCATTTCAAAAGGACCTGTGCTTTTGGCTCCCTATGGCGTTTTGGCTTTGTGCGTCAGTCTCGATTATGATTGTCCTGTGTAATGTGTAAACGAGATAGCATGCTTAAAGGTCCTTGTCGCACGGATGTCATCGCCCGTTCATGTCTCGCCTACAACTACGCGGTAGGCAGTTACTCATTCGACGGTGTTAGCTCGGACGGGTCGGTTACTGCCGCTCGTCTTGTCGCGTGTGTTGTGGCTTAAAGTGTTGTGGCCGTTGCGCTGAACCTCCTTCCTTACCTCGCAGGTAAATCGAAATCATTTGTAAAAGCCACAGCTTATTGTGGCTTTATGTCACATAAATCTGTTTTCGCAAATAACGCCGGTCGGTCGGACGCTCGGCAGCGATCGATAAAGATGTTGTCTTGACCGAGTGTATGCAGACTCGCTTATATCAGATCCGATCTTATTCTATTTCCTTATTAAATGTATAATTATCATAAACACTTAAAATAACTTTGATCAATCTTAATTAAATAGATACAGTAATAAAATATGCTATGACTCACCTTGTTTTGGGTGTAATTGCGTAAAATAATTCAGACCTCGATAAAGATAACAAATAATGCGATAACGAAGAAACATCAACAGAAGTTTTTATTTATTCTTATGACTTTAAGAATTACTAAAATTTTATTGAATTTTCAAATATATTTTCAAAAAATTTGTTCTTTTAATGAAATTATTAAAAAAAACTCTTATATAAATACTCTTTCAGGAAGATATGTTCACATATTATTTGCTTTTTAAAACATTTTTAATTTATATGGTATCTCTGACATCTTTCGCCGTCAACTCTTCTATTATACATTTAAAGAACCTACTCTGAACCAGAAATTCATTTAGATTTAGATATTAATGTTTTATTAGATAGTATACAAAATGGCGCCGAAGAATTCGGCAGTTAAATTTAACATATGGCTCTCCGTTCGCATTTAATTAATAGCCACGCCTTATATTTGTACTAACGACTAGTATTCAGGATCCCGACTTTGAGTAGACTAAAATAGTGATCCAATCTACACGTGCTTAATTATATGAGAATTGCATTCAGCTGAACCGGCTTCGCATGCCTGCATGCATAGACATCAGACTACTATGCGCTCTACTATAAGGAAGGGTAAACGTAATATGTATAGATAAAAATAAAAACTGGACCTAAAGCGTTGAAAATACTGATATTTAAGTTTAAATAAAGTAAGCTAATAAATATGAATTTTTAATAAAAATAATAAATAATAGAAGTAGGTAAATGTAGAGTCGAAGTTTAATAATATCTTTTTTTCACTGTCTTTATATCTATACATATATTTTTATATAGGTACTGTATCAAATTTATTATCAAAAAGTGAAATTTATTAAACATATATTAGAACATATTCTGCATCTTTGATAACTATATTTGCTTTTTTTTTATCGTAGCTTCGTGGTGTATTCCTATTTTATTATTTAAACCGAATTACGATGTGCCAGTTGATATACATATACAACTACCCAAAATTACTTTTCACCCCTCGCCTGTATGGCGCGTGAGTATAATTCACGCACAAGCGGAAAAATAAAAGTGAACGTAAATAAATTAATATGGGAGTTACTTGCTCTACCACATTAGTTGCTTAAAAACTACGCACAGCTATTTAGAATTCAAATTAAATAAATAAATGTCAATAATGGATCGTGTTTTACCGAAACTCGTTGAAGCACTGCAGTGGTAGTGGCAGGTGCAATCTCAACGTTGAAAGGCGGTCAGAGCGAGAATTTTTTATGTGTCCAGGTGTGTCTGCCCCGGTAATTTGATTGTTTGAAAAGTTCACAAAAACTACTTCTGAATGCATTATTATATTTTTAAATCATTGCTTTTTGAAATTTATAAAGTCCTTTCATCCTTTTCACGTGAATTTTTAGTAAATGAATTACCATTTCCTTTTATAATTAACATTTATAATCCAACTACTACGATCATTGTACCGAGTTCGTTATTTGACATGATTAGAATTTCGGATTGGTGCTAGAGTTGCTAAAGATGTGTAAGAAATTTATTTCTATATTTATATCTCCTATATATTATATGTACATGTGAATTTTGCTAAAAGAAGGGTCGAGGTACACATGTAGGATACAATTTGTTATCTTACGGAATAAGGGGGAGGGTTACGGAGCTCCGTCCTCCCAGACGACGGCTGCCGCAGCCCGGCTCGCGAGTCAATATCTTTCCACGTTCTATCTATAAAATACTACTATCAAGTCTTACGTATCGACTCATAACTTAGGTCTGTAGACTTTTTACAATTACGAAGCCTAAAACCTTATTTTAAACTTCTACAAAAAGAAATAATTATGTAAATCCATCTCATACTAAATGATTCTCGAACTTGAAAGAAATAACAATAACAGATGATGATTGAAATTATCTATTTGTGTATCATTCTTGAACGAAAAATAAGGCAAAAAGAGGATAAGAGTCTAATATGATAGGCGAGTAGGAAACCTAAAGGAATAATTATCCCATGTGTTGATTTATTGTAAAAGTAGAGTTGTGGTTATTCCTCAAAATCAATTTCATTAAATTATTAAGGTACATAACATAAAATTTGTAACGTATGCCCTGTATAATTTAGATTTTAGCTAGTGGTGGCGGGGTAAGAACGTCTGCCATCTTTTTCGTTTCTACCGTGGGTATTGTAAGAGTCAAAGATCTCATGTCGTCTCCATCTCGAAATATTTCAGACCGAAAATACATAGACCAATCCAAGGTCCCATCTGAGGTGCATAGTGTCTGGAACTGCGATCGCCGACCCACTAACGATTATGGAAAATCCACTTATTAGGAGAGCCCTATGTCAAGCACCGGACTAACTGTTTTGATGAAATTAGGTGATACTTTATTGCGTGAATTGTGGTATATAAAGATGTTATAACACAATTAAAAGCATACATGTAATGCTAGAAAAATATATAACCTGCAATAAATTATTCATTTTATAATAATATTTTTATTGAAAAGTTTTTCTCCCCACATAACTCTTAAATCAGAGTTTATTGCTAAAAGTTTATAACTGTGAGATTGTAATCGTGACAAACTTAGATTATAATTTATTTCACAGAAGTTAGAAAATATTTAGAAACGATCCCATTGCCACTGGTAATATAATATGGCAGTTCAAATTTCAGTGGTCTGTTTATGTAGGGCAATTTATCAAAGAGGACAGGGGCACTAAAGCATATGTTTAAATCTACGAATTGTAATAAACAAGCTACTGGTGCTACTAACATATGAATAATGGGCAACGAATGAATTTATTCTTTGGTTATCAAGATAAGTAAATAATTTTATCCATATACCTACATAAATAGAGCCGTGGAAGCTCATGGATCAGAACGCTCGCTTTAATTGTATAGTACGCGAGTAATCTAGGTTCAATGCCGGTGCTATTGAAATTTTAGGTGAACCTGCACGTCTCAGATTTAATAAAAAGAATATTTATTGTAAATGCGCCATCTGCTGCTAACCCGTAGTGAAGTAGCGTGATTCTTACTCCAATATTTACTTAATAATTTTGATATCACGGAGTTGTAAATTTTTCCTAAAACTCATCTCTGTCAGTTCTATGTTTAATACAATATAAGTATCGTAATAGGGTAATAGTTATTTAGATCAACTTGAGGTATCGGTATACTAGTTTCCATACATTCTCTTGAAGCTCTAGAATGAACAGGACAAATTTACAAAATGTATCAAATATATTTTAAAGAGTATTTTTAAAATCATTGACCAAATATCTCAACTTAACTCAATTTCAAAGACAAGTTCTTAATGGCATTTTACTTTTTATGTAAAATGATAATTTTACAAAAAACCACTGATTTTACGTAAAATCCTTAGCGGATTCCTACACCCTCCCAAGAACCTACCAAATTGTAAGTTTGTAGAGTTTGCTGTTCCTGATATTTCGTGATTATATATTACAGTATTTCGCTTTTATATAATATATAAATACATACGATGTATTTATCAGGTCTGTGAAAACTTTCAGCAGCTACGAATTTTACGTTGTAAGCGCACTGCCCTATAATATTCCCTTTTTGGGTAAATGCTCATTACTTTACTTCACTCATAATATAACGTTCCATTACTTTTTCTGCAATTAATTTAATGAACCAATGAACCCATTACCACTTAAAATTTCATACATTGTTAATAAGTTATTTGAATACCTGCCTGCAATACGTAAATGAGCCATTTTGCATGGATAATGCCGCATCTACACTGTCGACTAAACAAGTACAACGTGACGGTACTTACAACTCTTCTATACTAAGTTTAAAATAACGACTTTCTAACAAGTGAAGTAAGGCAAAAGTTCATTACTGATACGAAGTTTCTTTTATATTAATCACTACCCGCTGCCCTCGATCCATGTAAAATTTCTCATGAAACATAAACTCAGCGAAGCCATTTCTGGATAATGGAGACCAAAATAACCTTACCGTCACTTGTTACTGCGTTCACGCATTTGCTCCACAGATAGGGTGTTAGTCCATACTCCATACCGATGGTGTAGTTGAAGTAAACGGCGGTTAATTGGATTAACTTTTTAGTCTGGTCATTAGAATTTTGTCTCGTTGTTTAGATTTAGACGGAAGTTAAATTTAGGCAACTGTTTTGTGTTCCTTAAATATTAAACCTTCCTTCGTTTTATGGTTAAGCAAAATTTAGTTAATGAGTATAAAAACCAGTAGGTGTCAAATAGGTTATTTTCAGTTTTTCGGAAGAACTATTACAAAAGAACTTTTAGTGAAACTTCGGTGTCTTTCTGTTCGAATTTCGGTACCGTTTTTCTCGGTATGTACTTATTTATTAGTAAGCAGATACCGAGAAATTATAGACAGTAGCTATTGCTATAGACTTGAAATTCGGTACAGCTGAGGAAGTTATATTCTGTCATCAATTTTCGAGAAAAAAAATTCGCCGGATACAGATGTGGGCAATTATTTTTGTTAAAATTAGGTAAATATATGTAAAAAATACACTTTTACTATATTACATATAATAAACAACTGGCCAGCGAGTAGTGCATGTCTCTTCTGGAAGAGTTAGGCAGATTCCCACTAAGTTTGACTCATTGCAACCAAACTTCTCTTCGCATTTCCAGTAGATAGAACGTGACGGGCAGCGTTCTCGTGGTCGTCTCTTAAGATATCGACAGGAAATGTGATAAGTAAATTGATGAAATAACAGAAAAAAAAACAACAATAATTGGGGTTTTCAAATTAGATAATTACATCGCTATGAACAATCATATATAAGCAAGTTTTGTTACGGTGCGCTTTACGCTGCATCCTGGATAGTTCATAAATGCGGCCTTGTACGTAACTCTCAGCGAGTGTGTCTGATTCGCTCTCTGCCGGAAGTTAACATTACGTTTTCTAAAACTAGCAACGTTTATCATTTTATTTATACCTGTGTGTCAAAATGTCATAATTACTGTATAATCATAATTTAATTACTCACATATATTATCATAATATTCATGACGATGATGATAATGATGAGATATCCTGGCTGATTTCGACTACGGCGACAGCGTGCGTCGGTGGTGACCGCGAAGAATATTATTAAAGTGCCGCTGATTTACCCGCAAACACTGAAGCTCCGCCTCGTTTTATTATTCCATATTCGATGTAACGCTAATGCGATAAATAAATCGGAGGAAGGATCAGATTTTAAAGCAGTCGCGTAGACACGAAAATCAATAATTAGTGTTGGGTAAATGTTGGTTTCGACTGGGATTCGAATTCGGGAACCATGCCATGGCTAAACTATCAGGGTCGCAAACGACGAAACCAGTCCTAGTTATAGCATAGTGTTGAAATAATATTTGATAAGCTGCTGTGATATACAGGTGCACCGATAAGGCAAAGCCAGTTTTGGACCACACAAAACTTTTTTTAAATATTTTCTTTGTCTACTACTTAAATTGTCTTAAGATTCAGCTTGAGAGGCTTGGAAAGGGGCCTGGGTCTGAAGAATTTATTATTATAGTCCGACATGTTCTTGCGCGACAGTTGGCGTTGGGGGGACTTTAGGCGTTACTTTAGACGCGGTACTTTAGACGTTAGCGGGAGCGGGAGCGGCATGGCATGCACACCTCTTCGTGTATAGCTGTACGCTATAGGTAGCTTAGCTCGCTTCACCCGACATGTGCCCTTCGCGGGTAGGTAGCGCACGAACTTGTCGGACTATAGTCAGTATGAATTAAAATAATACATCAAATAAGCACTGAAAGGCGTTCTAGAATTACTGTTTTAGGGCTTAACTTCTTTTACTTTTCAGATTTGAAATAAGAACAAAAATGTCGAACCATTGATTGGTTGCGATAACAACAATGAGAAACAGCTTGTGATATCAACAAAGACTGTATTACAATCTTCCATATTGGATATATTTATTTATTTTATTTTTGATTATAACACGAATAGGACCGCTCGAGCAGGAGATTAGGAAACGGCAGGGGTCCGCTGTGCTGCTCCTGTGCGGACTTTACGTGTAATTTTTCTAACATGCCAGTATTCTAATTATGTTTTCTTTGACTGCCGAGCAGTTGCTCAATTCAGCACAGCACAATGTTGCAATTACCAACTTTAGTAGTGCCGGTACCGGGATTCAAACCCAGATCACACGTGTATGAACTACTACGGCTTATGCTCAATGCTCCTGTGTTTCGTACAAAAAAACTTATACTGCTAGAAAACAAAGTTCTTTTAGGAATAAAAGAACGCGTTGGATTCATATTAAAGAACTATTGTTTATTTTGTGATAATAGTTATTAATTATGGACTTAACAGACCACTCAAATTTAATCGCATCGAGATCTTATCAACATTGTTTACTTACGTCAAATTCACTGACATAAAGACTCACACATTATATTTTCGATAAATACCCATAAAGGCTCACCAAAGAAAATAGTACTTTTCTTAAATATGTGCTCTGATTCTAGTATTGTAGAGGATGGTACCACTTTACTATAAAAGAAACTACGTATCTGAAAATAAAGGAAGAGTTTTCATAAGCAAGTGAAATTAGTCGTCCTACAATTAAGCAGAATGGGGAAATACGCTGCGAAACAATTATTATGAGAGGAAACCGAGGCCACTGCAGTTGGATGTATTTGTATATTTATTTAACCCGTTCCGGAAAGTTCTAGTTACAATTAAATGTTACTTAATTCTTATTATTATTTTACACTAAAAACTTAGCACTTTAAATGCTGCTGTTGCTGGCATAAATTGACATGGTTATTTCAAAAATAATTCACAAAAACTCCGTTTACGAGTTTATCAAAGAAATTATGTCACAAGGAATGTAAATGATATATTTTTGGTGCATAACGGATACTACTTACTTATTATAATTTTATGTTATATACAACTTTGGTTGTTTCGAAGTAGGTGCATTTTGGGTGTTATGGTGTGTAACACATGAGCGAAATATCTGGCTTTACGCAACACGCTTTCCAAGTCGAGAGATTACAGTCAATAAATTTCATACAGTGTTTATTTTTATAACACCACGAAAAAGGTTTTTGGAAAAATATGTTTTTTTCTAAATGACAATCTCGCACTTACATACTCGTACCTAGGTGGTGCATCGTGCTGGATGGCAAAAAGGTATGTACATGCGTGCATGACGAGTGTCAAAATGCACTAAAAGGTGTGTATTGTGGGTGTGCTATTATTTAGAATACATTGATCGGATCGCTGCAGGATGTTATGCTTTACCGCGTTTCTCTAACATATGTTAGTGCTTTCTAATCTATGGCCTGCAGAGGATTTGAACAGGCTGATAAAGAAAGAGACTCAAATATTTTATTGCCTATAAGTATTTATATGTGTAGTTATTATTAATTGCCTAAAAAATATAATATAAATAAAAATAAGTGGTGAGACCACCGTATACCCAATCTTGGGGCGGTCAGAGGTATTTATTTTAGTTCTTTCAAGCCACTTTTCTTCAACGCTAATTTGGGACAATATGATAGGTGGCAAGTCTGTCACCGTCTTAGTGTCCCGATCGATAATACAACTCGTACATAGGTTTCGAAAAACATATTGGTTTGAGCCTTTCACATAGGGGATCGAACTCGAGTCTCTTGATCCTAAGTATTAAATAATTTGTATATTATATACATTGATGAATGTTATAATCCATCAAATACAATTTTAACACGTAAACTGTTCTTTTTTTTCAGATTCGGGCTGCGCCCGGCCGCATAGCGGTCTGTGAAGTTTTTTTTTATTTTATTGTTCACATCATCTTTTATTTTTATTCTGAAAGTGACAAAAGTGATCTGTGAAGTGCAGAGTGACTGTGTCCAAAACAATGTTTTCTGGATTCACTGCCCTCGTGGCACTGCTCTACATAGGTAAGAATAAATTAATTTTACTAATTAATTATAAAATTTAGAAAAGCAGTAAAAGGTAGCAACATGAGTTCGCATAGTTACGACAGCTCTGGCATGTTATGTAAATATATTTTATTATAATGATAGTTAGAAAGGTATTCGTGTTGGGAGAAAGATTGAAGAAATACCTAACTAGCTGCGCGCCGCGGTTACATCGGCGTGGAATATATTCTTATTTTATGTCACTTTTGTGATTGCGTTGTTCACTGACGTAGGTGCAAAAATGATTGAACTGTTTATGTAAGTTAGTTATATGTTACATATGTTTGTCTATGGCCTAGTAACCACAAATTATTATATTATCTATCCATCACACTAATATTATAAAGATGAGAGTATGGATGTGAAAATGTGATCACTGAATCTATTGAACAGATTCTAATGATACTTGGTACATATGCAGAACAGTGGCTACTTTTTGGTACAACAGATACATTGCATGCGAAGCCGCGAGCCTGTATAGTTAATTTCTGTGTCAATTATTGTCATTTCCATTATCTCCTAACCTATGCGACCTAATAACATTATGTACGGGACAAATGTTACCTTCATGATATTTCCTAGATTATAAAATGATTGTTTTTACTAAATGGTCTCATGTAAACTCTTAATAAATTTTTACATAAAAAACGTTTTTGTGGCCTAAAATAAAAGTTATGTATATCGTGTCTTCGATTTCTTTTAGATCTACTCGTGAATAATACTAGGTTTTATTTCCAAGTTCATCCAACCATTTGGTCAGCGCACATCGATAAAACAGTCATGCAACGCCTTTTCTCCGGCTTTATTTACAAATATTCAGATTTCGAACTAAAAACGTATTTGTATCAAAATAAAATATAGCCGTCATTACTTAGGGACAGTGTAGCTTTCGGTAGGTTCAGCGGTTCAGTAATTACAAAGATTATCCCCTACTTACCAACAACAAACAAATTTTACCACTTCTTAATATTAAGTGTAGATGTAGACTAGTCTAGATGTAGATACCACACGGCATCTGGTAGGCACACGAGACGTGCGGGATCAATACTGTAGTCGGGAACCGAAGTTAAAGTTGTCGCTGGAAGCTTAGTGAGTCTACACTTCCAACAGTTTTCAATGAAATGAGTTCGGAAATTATTTTCATATGCGTCCAAGTGTGGCATAATGTATATAACAGTAACAAAGTGTTTATATTTTGCATATTCCGTTCAATTGCGGGGTCACCATTCTACCGGCCGGTTCATGAATTATGCAAGGTGCCTCGCCGTCCTCCGTAATAGTCTTGTAAACGATCAGTTACTTAGTCAGACATACACACACACTCACACGTTACCATGCTAATAGAACCAAATCCACGCAATTCAAATATAATGAATATAAAACTTTGGATGAAAAAAGCTTAACTAACCATTTAATCGTTTACTTTGAAAGGTGTACAATACGTGCTCTAGATTTAAAATTGTCGGTTTTACCGATAATTTATAGGTATATTGTATCTCATGATGATTGTATCTTTTACCAGATCTACGCTTCTACTACCAGATACCACCTGCTGTTAATAAAAGTAGGATGTCTTCCGATTATAAATACATTGACACATACACAGGATTTTTTAGTGCCGTAAGTGTTCGCGCGGATGGAAGCACTCCTGTCCTACTCACCTTACACTTAGTATGAAGTGGGTGCTGTACGTGCGTTGTGAACTCGTGAACGTAGACTGTAAGACGGTTTAGTACAACTATTGTAGTATGTCTGAATTATAACTCTAAGTAACTCCATACGTTGAGGCTGTCGTCAGCAAGTACTATGGCCATGAATCGCATGTGACATCTGCTTGGACGTGTATTCTTTACATACTTGCGAGTACATGAAATTACATATTATTTTATATTATTGCAATCTACGTCGTCTTTATCTGAACTGAAGAACTTCTTTAAATCTCAATACTTTGTTCTTTGTTTTTATTTCTCTTAACCAACTCCACCACAGCAATTTTAATAGAATCTTCTGGACGTAATAATCAGTAAGGGATTATATTTACATCGACATTGATAGGCACTATAATAAGCTCTACAAAAAGTAAAAGAACGTGTGTTGCACAGTTGCTGAAAGGCCACAATAGAAAGGACAATATTATATTTATATTTTAACGTGGTAGAGCCAAGCGGCGGCTTTTGCTGTCGCAGGAATGGGCCGGCTCGTCCGGATAAGTACCACGGCCTCGCAGAATACCGGCGTGAAGTAGAGGCATCTTGTGCTTCTGCGTTTCGTGCGGTAAGTGAGGTAACCGGAGGCCCTCTCCCCCCTCCCCCCTCCCCAAATATGGTAGCGGTATATAATATTGAGCTACCCCAGGAGGGTACCAGTACCTACGGTTCTGGAGAATCCCTCACTGAGCATCCACGTTCAGGCTTTCCTACGCTACCTAATCGTGGATGCTCAGTCTGCCCCGCGTATTCTGGGGGGGGGCAATATTCCGCTCTCTTTCTTTCCTACTCGATGCAAACGCAGCAAGGAAACTATGACATCCCCTACCGCGCTCGCCGTGGATTTCTGCAATATCAGGGGACTCCACTCGAACCTTAGCGCCGTTCATTACCATCTTGAAACGGCGAAGCCGGCCTTGCTTTTTCTTACAGAGACTCAGATATCGTCTCCGGCTGATACCTCTTATCTCCATTACCCGGGGTACAAACTGGAACACTCCTTTGTGCCCCGTGCCGGAGTTTGCGTATACGTCAGAGATGATATCTGTTCTCGACGCCTCGGTAGTCTTGAAGGTTTGGACCTATCTACCCTTTGGCTGCGCATCGACAGCGACGACCATTCGCGCGTCTATGCGTGCCTTTACAGGTCCCATAGCGGTAAAACCGTAACTGACCGACTCATCGACCACATCCAAATAGCTACAGATTCCGTGCGACAACAGATCCCATCCGCAGAGATCGTGATTCTCGGCGATTTTAATGCCCACCACACCGATTGGCTCGGTTCTCGCATAACCGATCATGCGGGGAGATCTGTTCACGACTTTGCATTAGCATATGGCCTGACACAACTGGTAACCTCGCCGACGCGGATCCCAGACGTGGATGGTCATACACCTTCCCTGTTGGACCTTTTGCTGACCTCACACCCGGACGGATATTTGGTCTCAGTCGATGCCCCTCTTGGCTCGTCGGACCACTGTCTGATCCGGAGTGTAGTGCCTATCGCGCGCCGATCCCGAACGCGATCTGCGGGGTTCCGCCGTGTGTGGCACTATAGGTCGGCAGATTGGGATGGAATGCGGTCTCTCTTTGCTTCCTACCCATGGAGGCAGGTTTGCTTCTCGCTGGATGATCCCAACGTCGTTGCAGATTCTGTCACCGATGTGGTACTTCAGGGAATGGAACTTTTTATTCCGTTCTCTGCAGTGCCTGTCGGAGGTAAATCCCAGCCTTGGTTTGGTCGCACCTGCAAAATATCGTCACGCCGAAAGCGGAAGTGCTACCTGGCCTGGGCCGATGCATCGGCGTCTCGGGATGCAAAAACCAGTGCTCTTAAAAACGAGTACAACTCTGCCTCCAGGTCCTTCAAAAGAGTTATCGCTGCGGCAAAGTTAAAGCACATTGTCAGAATTGGCGAGAGACTAGTTCGCCTCCCATCGGGATCTCGCGCATTCTGGTCTCTCGCCAAGGCTGTCCAGGGGAATTTCAGTCAGCCATCTCTCCCATCTCTACACAAGGAGGATGATTCGCTGGCCCATACTGCAAAAGAGAAAGCCGATCTCTTGGGCTCTCTTTTTGCATCCAACTCCACTCTTGATGACCGGGGAAACTCTCCACCTACCATCCCGTGTTGTAAGTGCTGCATGCCGGAAATTCATTTTCTGCAGAGCTCAGTGCGAAAGGCACTCCGCTCCCTGAACATTCATAAGTCGAGTGGGCCGGACGGAATCCCTCCAATTGTGCTGAGGATGTGTGCCCCAGAGTTGGCACCGGTTCTCACGCGTCTTTTCCGGCACTCCTACTCTTCAGGCGTCGTCCCGGAATCTTGGAAGACAGCATTTGTGCATCCAATACCGAAAAAAGGCGACCGCTCTGATCCGTCCAACTACAGGCCTATTGCCATCACCCCCTTGTTATCTAAAATAATGGAGTCACTCATCAACACCCAGCTCCTGAGGTACTTGGAGGATCACCAGCTCATCAGTGACCGACAGTACGGTTTCCGTCGCGGACGATCAGCTGGTGATCTTCTAGTTTACCTGACTCACCGATGGGCAGAAGCAGTTGAGTCTAAGGGGGAGGCTTTGGCGGTTAGTCTGGACGTAGCGAAAGCATTTGATAGGGTTTGGCATAAAGCGGTTCTTTCAAAGCTTTCATCTTACGGGGTTCCTGAGAGATTGTGCAACTGGGTCTCCAGCTTCCTCACGGATCGGAGCATCAAGGTTGTTGTCGACGGTGCATGCTCGGACCCCAAACCCGTGAATGCTGGTGTTCCACAAGGCTGTGTGCTATCTCCCACTCTGTTCCTTCTGCATATCAACGACATGCTACAAATCAGTAGCATTCATGGCTATGCAGACGACAGCACGGGTGATGCCCTATATACAGGCCGTGCGAATATTTCTCGGGAACACGTCGAAGAGTGCCGGAACAAACTTGTGTCTGAAGTCGAGACCTTGTTATTCAAAGTCTCGGATTGGGGTCGACGTAATTTGGTCCTATTCAACCCCAAAAAGACACAGGTTTGCGCGTTCACCGCTAAAAGAATCCCTTTGTCGTTTCTCCTCTTTTGAGAACATTCCCTTATTGCCTCAGCCAGTATCAGAATCCTTGGCGTTGACATATCGAGCGACGTTCAGTTCCGTGGTCACTTGAGGAAAGGCCAAATTGGCCTCCAAAAGCTTGGTGTGCTCTGTAGAGCGGGACAGTATTTCATGCCGGTCCACCGTTTGCAACTTTATAAGGCGCAAGTTCGGCCCCACATGGAATACTGTTCTCATCTCTGGGCAGGGGCACCCCAGTACCAACTCCTTCCATTTGACCGCATCCAACGTCGAGCGGCTCGAATTGTCGGCGACCAAGCTCTCTCTGATCGGCTTGATCCTTTGGCCTTGCGAAGAGATGTTGCTTCTCTTTGCATTTTTACAAAATTTTCTACGGGAATGTTCTGAGGAACTTTTCGGATTGATCCCAGCTGCTGAGTTTCACCATCGTACATCGCGACTGAATTCGAAGTTCCATCGATACCACCTAGATGGTTGGCATTCCACCACAGTGCGTTTTAATCGAAGTTTTCTGCCACGCACTTCGACTTTGTGGAATCAGCTGTCGCCAGCAGTATTTCCGAATAGTTACGACTTAGGGACCTTTAAGAAAAGAGCTTATTCCTTCCTTAAAGGCCGGCAGCGCATCTGTAGCTCCTCTGGTGTTGTGGATGTTCGTGGGCGTCGGTGATCACTTACCATCAGGTGAGCCGCACGCTCGTTTGCCCCCTTCTTCTATATAAAAAAAAAAAAATACCATTGCGAACGCATTGACTGATTTGAATGTAACACATGTACATAATAAAGTATAATTGTTAGTTATAATTTGATAAAGTGTACCAATTTATGTGAAACACTACAAATTTTTGCGCTGTTTTGAAACAGAGGTTTACGACGCGCCCACGTTTACTTCGATTAGCATAAATGTTTATTTGCCGGCGCGTTGAGTGGGCGAGGTCGTCAGTTCCAGCTAAATGGTTAGCTTTAACCCAAACACTACGTACGTTGGCCTTTTCGCTGGTTACAAAAGGTCGCGGCCTTGACTCACACCGATCTGCAACTGCGGCTTAATAAATTCGATGCATTGTAGAAAAAAACTCTGACCTTAAGTATTTTTAACCGTACCTATCTGTAGAACAAATCATGGGTTTTATTGGTCACGCATTTAAAATGTTATTAATCGATTGCATAACTACCTATCCTACTTGGCAACGCGCTGACAAAGGAAACAGCGCTGCACGATCGATAGATGCGTGGTTGTTTAATGGCAGTGGATTACGGAACCACGGACGTTATAAATTTCGAGCGTTTCAAATCGTAAAACTCGATTCGGAAATTGACCAATAATTGCTGAACTTAGATTAATGATGGGCTAACATCACTATGTCTCGTACTTTGCAATATCTGTAGTCTGAACTTTCTTCCTTTTCTTCTTCTTCTTTCTAAGCCTATGTAAGTCTTCAATCGTATGAAAGCTTTAACAAAGGCTTGCATGCTATGGATGGAAGAATTGCCCATGCTCATTATGCTTGGGATTTAGGTTTGGCATAGTCGGATGAACTTTCCACCACCAGTCGGCCTCCACAGTCTTGTTCATTATCTGCCGTGTGCACCGCAGTGTGAGAACAGTGTTTGGACAAAAAGTTGGGTTTATTCTCCTTTATAAGCTGCATTTCCTTTTAAAGGCCAGGTCAAGAGTACTCTAAACCAACGTGCATGCATGCGAAGATTGATAAAAGTGAAAGAAGCGAAAGACAAATAGCAAGTGGAAGAAGATTGTCTCTGGCTACCCCGTTGGGAACAAGCCGTGAATATATGTATA
The DNA here is from genome assembly GCA_029286595.1 of Bhutanitis thaidina. Classification (NCBI taxonomy): domain Eukaryota; kingdom Metazoa; phylum Arthropoda; class Insecta; order Lepidoptera; family Papilionidae; genus Bhutanitis; species Bhutanitis thaidina. The sequence continues at coordinate 9,148,774 of JAGSMS010000022.1, forward strand.
TATGTTTTCCTTCAAAAAAATTTGTGTTTGTACTTATGTACGCACGTAAGAAGTTACACTGCTTTAGCGTAACTAAACATGTTAAAAGAATACTTACCGACAGTTAACCGCAAATCTTTAAACCCAATTAAAAAATTTGTTACATAAAACTACTTTCATCACGAATACTCACAATAAATCATCATATATGATTTAAAATCACACACAAATTTTGCGCTGTTTTGAAACAGAGGTTTACGACGCGCCCACGTTTACTTCGATTAGCATAAATGTTTATTTGCCGGCGCGTTGAGTGGGCGAGGTCGTCAGTTCCAGCTAAATGGTTAGCTTTAACCCAAACACTACGTACGTTGGCCTTTTCGCTGGTTACAAAAGGTCGCGGCCTTGACTCACACCGATCTGCAACTGCGGCTTAATAAATTCGATGCATTGTAGAAAAAAACTCTGACCTTAAGTATTTTTAACCGTACCTATCTGTAGAACAAATCATGGGTTTTATTGGTCACGCATTTAAAATGTTATTAATCGATTGCATAACTACCTATCCTACTTGGCAACGCGCTGACAAAGGAAACAGCGCTGCACGATCGATAGATGCGTGGTTGTTTAATGGCAGTGGATTACGGAACCACGGACGTTATAAATTTCGAGCGTTTCAAATCGTAAAACTCGATTCGGAAATTGACCAATAATTGCTGAACTTAGATTAATGATGGGCTAACATCACTATGTCTCGTACTTTGCAATATCTGTAGTCTGAACTTTCTTCCTTTTCTTCTTCTTCTTTCTAAGCCTATGTAAGTCTTCAATCGTATGAAAGCTTTAACAAAGGCTTGCATGCTATGGATGGAAGAATTGCCCATGCTCATTATGCTTGGGATTTAGGTTTGGCATAGTCGGATGAACTTTCCACCACCAGTCGGCCTCCACAGTCTTGTTCATTATCTGCCGTGTGCACCGCAGTGTGAGAACAGTGTTTGGACAAAAAGTTGGGTTTATTCTCCTTTATAAGCTGCATTTCCTTTTAAAGGCCAGGTCAAGAGTACTCTAAACCAACGTGCATGCATGCGAAGATTGATAAAAGTGAAAGAAGCGAAAGACAAGTAGCAAGTGGAAGAAGATTGTCTCTGGCTACCCCGTTGGGAACAAGCCGTGAATATATGTATATATGTTTTCCTTCAAAAAATTTGTGTTTGTACTTATGTACGCACGTAAGAAGTTACACTGCTTTAGCGTAACTAAACATGTTAAAAGAATACTTACCGACAGTTAACCGCAAATCTTTAAACCCAATTAAAAAATTTGTTACATAAAAAACTACTTTCATCACGAATACTCACAATAAATCATCATATATGATTTAAAATCACACACAAATACACGTGTATATTTATGTATGAATATATTTTTTTATCAACTGATGTAAAACACGTGTGATTCATAAATATTTGAATAACCACTTTGAATATTCTTACTATGGAGACTATACACTCCATAATAGTGTACAGTCGCCATAATAGTTACCGACATAATTAAAGAGACATTTAGAAACCAACTTCATCCTGTTATTTTTAGATGTCAGTGTGCGCGTGCACCGTAAGAATTTAAGAGACATTTAGAAACAAACTTCATCCTGTAATTTTAGATGTCGGTGTGCGCGCGCATTCTAAAAATTCACTCTCATCATTTTTCTTAATGTGCCAAAAGAAGTATAACTTCAATAATTTACAGTGTAGAATGTTTTTTTTAAAACTGCTAATATTAAACTTACCGGACTAGTTCTTCGCTTATTGTAAATAAAGCCTGCCATATTTTGTAAAGACAGTTACAATAATTGGAGAATCTATTACTAGTAATGAAATATTAGGGATACAGTCCATAGGAGTGACAGCGCTCCCGCATCTTTCTGATTCATTATCGTGTTTGTAAGTTTCTATGCGCCTAAGGCCAACCTCATGACCACGACACAAATTACACGTGGACCGCGAACTTTTTGAAACCCTTATCACTTTGTCTTTACTCGGTAAAACAGACAATGTCTCAGTCTTAAAAGTTATTAACTAGTCCTACTATCATTTAGGTCTGCCCTATCCGATCGTCATAGGTAGATAGAATGTACACGATGATACTCGTGATGGGTATCTCCAATGATAAGAATTTCATATTCAGTTACGTTTCTTCAATATAGTACGTTTTCACTGATATATTTAAGTATATGAACTACTTTGTACGCAGCTTTTAACAAAGGTACTGCATTAAGTTTTGTGTGTCGTTCTATGTGTTTAGTGATTTGCATAATTTGGAACAGGTGGCCATCTTATCTCTCACATTTCCACATATCTTAAAATACCTTGGGCTGCATAACTACATTTCGAACATGATCTGGCAGCTGTTGCATAGTTTTTAAATTAGTAACACCACTACATGTTCATTATATACTTCATTGATCATACCATTAAAGACAAAAATATCTAAACCAATTTTTTTTTACATGTAAAAGAGTTTAAATATATAAATATTAAAGATCCATGTCATAGAGTAATACTTTTATTACTAATTTTGTCAATATTACAGAGAACAGAGTTTAATAAAGCAGATAGTCTATCGCCACGGACAAGTCACACACGAAGACGAACCTTACTATGAATAAGTTTTATAAAAAAATACTACGTCATGATTATTTTATCTCCTGATAATTACATGATCCCTGTCAAACCTGTTTCATATATTATATTTAGATTTATAATAGGTCTAATTATTTAAATAACACTACTGCATAAAACAATAAAAATAAAAGTATTCATAAAGTATCAAGGCATATTTAAAATAATGAATTAACTACTAAAATCTTTAAAAACTCAAATAATGGAAAGGAATAAAGGTTTAATAAAATGACTATGTGATGTAAGAAGGTAGCGTAGATAATATACTTAGATAACAAAAGTCGGTGGTAGAGGAGCTTATAGTGAGGTGAACGACCGCAGATATTTTTATGGTCTGTACAATTCATTCATCGCACCTTACTTAAACGGAAGCAATGCGATTGATAACTAACAACCATCACCTGAAAATATCCCAGTTAATAAAGATAAATCAATGACCCGAGTTGTGAACAATAAACTAATTAAAAAAAAACCATTTCATTTATAGAATTTAAGTTTCAGTTATCAAACTTATAATAATTCTTAATGACGTTTATCGGTTGCAAAAGAAGTACCAAGGATAATGAAACTATGCAGATATCCTTTTAATTGTATGGAATTTTTCAATATAATTAACATGTACCTATAATATAAAATTTTATTAAAAAGAATAGAAAAACCAAGCGAGCAAAGGCTCACCTGATGGTAAGTGTTTACCGTCGCCCATGTACATCTACAAGACCAGAGGCGCTGCAGGTGCGTTGCCGGCCTTTAAGGGAGAGAGGATAAGGAAGGGGTATGGGGAGGAGGAGTGTGCCTCCGGTTACGTCACTCACCGACCGAAACTTAAAAGCACAAGATGACTCTACTTCTCGCCGGTATTCTGCCAGGTGAATCGTGGTTGAACCCGCCCATTCGAGCAGCAAAAAAACTCTGCTTGGCTCTACCACGTACAAGTGATATTCTGTAATAAAATAAAAACAATAAAATAATGTCCACACAGGCGCATTGCTGACCCGAATTGATCAAACCCTTACAAGTAAGACGCATGTGCTACCCAACACTCCATATTAAAACAATTGAATAACCAAGGGTCCCATTATTACTACTTGCAGGGTGTTCCGATGTTTGTTAAATTTACAATGTAAATGGTAAAAGGCCTTCGTTCGGTTGGTAAGCCATTGTGTTAATTGTGCGATTGCCATTTTGACTTGTATTCGTTTTATTAGTTTAAATTTAAAGATTACAGTTTAGCAAAAAGGCAAAAAATTTTTGGTAATAAATAAATTTTATTAATCAGACAAATTGTATATTTTGGTTATATATAAGTTAATTATAACCTATCGTTGTACTCTGCTGTGTACATGATTAATTCACAGTTACTCTTATCTCTATACGTTTGTAAATTGAGTTTGAACTAAAGGAACTTATCTTTGCGATTGACACCTGCATTTTGGCTATAAAGGCAAATTCTAGAGAAGTGAAAATTTCCAGGCGGAAGAAAATCTTAAAACCATGGATAACCCCAGGTATCTTAAATTGTATTCAGAACCGTGATAAACTGTATAAAAAACAGAAAAAGGACCCAGATAATGAGACACTAAAGACTATCTATAAGAGGTACAGAAACTTTTGCTCATCATTAATAAAAAAAATTAAAAGAAGTTTTGAGAAAGTTCAACTAGAGGGTGCAGAAAAAAACCATAAAAAACTTTGGAAAGTTGTTAAAGAGATTACTTATACAAAGAAATCTAAAGTGTCCCCATTAGAATTAATATCAAATAAACCGCGAGCAGGAGTAAATAGTGTTAACCTTTATTTTGCAAATGTAGGCAGAACTCTGGCTGAAAATTTATGTAAAAATAATCCCCCGTGTCCACTGCCTCCCTTGAATTCATGCAGTTATTCTTTTACTCTTCTGCCTACGGATGATGATGAGGTTAAATCAATAATAACAGGACTGAAAGGTGACTGCTCGGTTGGCCTAGACATGATATCCAGTGAAATTTTAAAGGCAAATAAGGATGTTCTAGCATCTCCAATATCGTACATCTGTAACCTTTCATTTTCGACTGGAGTGTTCCCAAGGTTATACAAGAAATCGCGAATCTATCCGATTTATAAGAGTGGAGACAGAGCTTGTGTCAATAATTATAGAACAATTTCTATTCTTCCCACTCTATCAAAAATTTTAGAACGCATTATTAATAATAGATTAGTAAAATATTTGGAAAATAAAATCTTCTATCACAAGCACAGTATGGCTTTAGGGCGAATAGATCAACATCAGACGCGGTATTTGAGCTGACAAATTACATAGTTAACGATTTTGATAATAAGAAAAACTATTGGGATATTTTTGGATCTAGCAAAGGCCTTTGACACAGTCTCTGTGCCAATTTTAGTAAAAAGCTTGAGTGCCTTGGTATCAGAGACATTCAATTGAAACTTTTACAAGATTTTTAACAGACAGAACACAATGTGTACAAATTGATAATATTATCAGCGAGGAGGTACCCGTGACTTTTGGAGTTCCTCAAGGAAGCATCCTGGGTCCAACGCTCTTTCTGGCGTACATCAATGATCTCTGTCAGATGGATATTTCCAATGGAAAGATTATAACCTTTGCTGACGATACAGTCCTGATTTTCAGTGGTAACTCTTGGGATGAAGTTTTTATCAAAGCACAGACAGGAATGAACATTGTAAATAATTGGTTGTGCAAAAACATCCTTACCCTTAACGTTGCAAAGACAAATTATATCACCTTTTCTAATAAATCCACTGAAAGACTTGCCCTTCGTACTGTATTATTTCACACTCGTGTGCCAATAACACTGACCCAAAGTGTCCATGCCCCAAACTCGTCAACATAGCTGCAATTAAATATCTAGGGGTAATGATCGACAGCAAATTGAACTTTCACCATCATATTAACCTTCTTGCTGCGAGAATACGAAAATTGATGGTGATATTTAAGGCTTTACGACATGTGGCCCAAATAAAAACCTTAAAAACTGTTTATTTCGGTCTTTGTCAATCTCAACTTATGTACTGCATCACCTCTTGGGGAGGTGCCTGTAAAACACACTTACTCAAACTAGAAAGAGCGCAAAGAGCACTTTTAAAAGTAAGCTTATTCCTGCAATTTTATCACCCAACTTTCGATCTTTTTCAAAAATGGGAAGTATTGACCGTTCGACAGCTTTACATTTTATACACGGTACTTAAACAGCATTCCTTGTTAAAATATCAACCAAATAAATGCAGGAATCAGCGCCGCAGGGACAGAGTTTGCACAACAACATTGTACAGATCCAGTCTTACACATCGATTTTTCTGTTACCAAAGTACTAATTTATATAATAAGGTAAATAAGATACTATCAATATATTCCCTTCCAAAATTAAAATGCAAATCAATAGTTAAGGAATGGTTGCAAAAATTAGACTATAACTTTACAGAAAATCTACTTCATAACTAAACTAGGTAAACACTCATATCACATCACAAGTTATATTTACAAAACAAACACAAACACAACACAGACACGTGTGTGGGTAGGCACATTCACACTTCACATGACATTACACTGCACAACATCAACATACACAACATATATACATTCTTACTGAGGCGTCCTTATATCTTTTATTTTTATAGTATTAATCTTTTCTCTCCCATCTTTATATAATTTGAACCACTGTAATGGTCTTTGTTTCTCCTAACACAATATAGCCAATAATATTTAAATTAGTTGGCTCTTTATACATTAAGTTTAAACACCAGTACCACTAATGCTAAATAATGCTCTTGATTTTTCCGTGGGGTGGGGTCCTGGTGATCTGTAATACAGGCTTTTTATGCCTATCTCAGACACCAGCTCCTCACACATCCTAGACTAGACACACCGACATCTAAATGTATATAAATTTTTCATTAGATAATAATGTATGGTCTGTTTTTGTGGGGAGAAAATAAACAAAATAAATAAAAAAAAATAATAAAAAAATTTAATTTTTAACTTCACACATATAATGTTGTAGGTTTATTTACATAAATAAAAGTAGTACGTAGTACGTACTACGTAGCGTACTAGACGAGAGTGTTGGCCTAATAAAAATAAAAATATACAGAAAATTACGCGAAAACAATTATAATATTCACGAAAACAACACAAAGTCTATAATTTTTTTATTTAGTTTTGCGTATGTTAGAATAATAATTGTAACAGATATGAAGTAACTACAGGTATTATAGACAGCATTGACTACTTAAGCACTTCTAATCCTTTAAATGGCTGGTAGTGCTTCAGAAAGTGTAATGGCTCGGAAGCAATGCGTAAAGGCTCTTATAATCAGCAGAAAAGGAGTAAGTGATAATAAGTACATAATTTAACGATGTGTACTAACAATAGTAGCGAATCACTCTGCCTTCGCTTCACTTATGTTTTTAACATTTCTTTAAGATCTAAACCTAACCTATGTAAAAGATTATTTTCTATCATTAAATTAATTTAAGAATTGATCTTGTAATTTGCACATTCTCACAAATAGAAAATGAGAAAGACTGGTTTGGATTATAGTATTATATAAAATACAAAGAATAAAAAATTATTAATAAGTTATTTTTTATGCAATTGTGTCATTATTCAAATTAATTAAAAAATATTCATTTTAATCCCCACCATAGCCGAGTGGATACGGAATCACAAAAACCGAGGTCGATCTCTATGTGGAGGGCTTATACCAATGAGTATTTCGAAATTTATGTACCTCAGCTAAGCCTAACTTATGTCTAGACCTCAGACCACATCGGTATTAGTATAAGGACGTGAGAGATTTTTTATAGATACATAATTAAAAAAATGATATCGCAAATGCTTACTTGTTCTCTATTACATCTCTACAACCGTAAATTTGATTTTTAGGGAACATTTGCCGTAAATGGTAAAGTAGGTACCTAACTAAAGTACTACTTTTTGATGATGATGAACTACTTTATATGTAAAATCGTAGGTTTCTTATAAATAATTATAGAACTATAATGGATCAGGGAAGCTCAACCTTAATTTTATGGGACCTATTCTACCTGTGAGAGCAACAAGAGCTCAAATTCCATTTCCGGCTTCACTGTACTTTGCACTTCATTTACAGTTCTGAATTACCAAATATCAAGTATTAGATGGTTAAAAAATTTGCATATCGGCGGAAACCTGCACAACCGAGTAACCGTATGTAATATTTCGCGTGCATGTTATTAACGTAAAGTCCGTTGAACTGAAGACGAGGCTCTTCATCGTTTTATGCAGTCCCTCAACAGTCTAATGCTTAACTCAATCTCAAAATGTTAAATTTTCAATATTTGCGTAACAAAAAGGATGTTATCATATGGTATTGTTTAGTTTTACCTTAAATGCAAGTTCTTTATTCGTCGTTTCGGAAACTACATAACAACGAGAAATAACGACATCAATCAGAATCGAAGTATGTGTTGATACTTGTAGTTCGCACCTGACAACCCTGAGTTATAAGTAAACCAGCGAACTTAGGTATTCATTTTATAATTCAGGCCGCGTGCCGCTCTCGATTTGAATAACAAAGATTACAAGTTACAACACAAGGCATGCATTCCTTAAACTGTAAAAGTGTTGGTTAATATTTGTGAGTCATCCCACATTATTAGCCTAACGAGAATATAAAAAAAGGTCGATTAGGTACAGAAGTATTTTACTCTTGTGTAGGTGCATCGTCGTCACAGGCTGTCACAAGTCCATTGCTTAACATTGAATTCCCACAACGATTACCACAAAGCACGATTCTGAGCCACCTGTATTTATCAGCTTCTCGGTACTTCATACCTACAAATGTATGGCTGTTTTTTGCGAACCAGTTTTGACTCAATTAAATTTTATAATCAGTCAGCTAATCAATGATCACCAGCTTCTAGTTGGTGTAAGGTTCTCAGATATACCTACAATAGATAGGTATTTATTACTTTACCTAGTCTAATCGAGTTGAAATCAGTTAGGTACTATATAAATCATATGACACACTGCAATAATATGGTTACCTTGACATGATGTCCTCCAAATGCAAACCTCTTCTAAACGCGGTGCGCCCTGATCAAACAAACGAGGGTGTGGCGACAGAATGGCAGAATATCCATCCCAATGATAGCAGAATATCTAAACAGAAACCCCACAGACCAGTTCTGGGGAGCAGCTTCATTAGTGCGAGGGTACTGGCACTGCGGACATCAATCAGCTTGCCCACTGTGGTGAGCAAGTATGAAAAAGCTACGATCTCTAATTTTAATCAAACATCAGATCTTTTTTAAAAATAGTGAATAATTAAAATTTTGTTGATTCTTTCGTGCCTATAGTAAATACAAAATCTTTAGTACGCTCTATTATATTTACATATGGTAGTGATTTTGTAATTTCTTCGAGATGAGAACGCGATGACCGTGTTTTCTTGTTTTGATTTAAACTACGCTGATTTATATCACTGAACTCTTGTAGTAAGTGGCTTTCGCTGTCGCTTTCTCGGGGAGGCTTATGTTCAGTAATAGCAAAATATGCTGTTGCTGAGCAGTTTAATTACTGAACATGGGTTGAAAAAAAAAGAAATCGGTTGAAATATGATATAGTTCAATATGTATGTACTTGAATTAATGTATATGTATATATTCACGCCTTGTTCCCTACGGGGTAGGCAAAGACAATATTCTTCCACTTCCTACGGTCCTGACATACGTCTTTCGCTTCTCCCACTTTCATCAATCTTCGCATGCATACTCGTTGGTTTAGAGTACCCTTGACCTGACCTTTTTTCAGAACGTCTCCGATTTACACTCGCCTCATATATTTGTTTCGTCAACCTACTTTCATTCATCCTCTCCACATGTCCAAACCAGCTCAGCATCCCGTTCTCAATTCGTGTCACTACATCGTCTTTCACGCCACAACGCTCTCTGATCACATTATTTCGAACCCTGTCACATCAATCATACTTCTTAACGCTCTCATTTCTACTGCATTTATCCTGCTTTCATGCCTCTTCTGCCATACCCAGATTCCATATGTTGGTATTGGGTATTGGTACCAATACCCCTCTATGCACAGCCAAATGAGCTTTGTGAGATATCGTCTGGGTGTTCATAAATGTATGCAATGCTCCATTCACCATATTACCTGCCATCGCTCTCCTTTCAATGTCACATTCGTACCTTCCATCTCTCGTAAACAAACTCATTCACTTGCTCTAAACTACCTTCCATAATCTTGATACATACTTCCGTCATCCTCTCCTATCTTTCAAACACCATAACCTTTGTCTTATTAACGTTTAATTTCATTCCCTTTCTTTCCAGTCCCCCATTCATTATTGAATTAATGTATTATTAAGAATCATAAATGAAAAGAAACTAATAAGCATTTACGAAAACGGTGTGCTGCGGTGCTATTCAGACAAAAATATGGTTATGGAATCACACTGAGGTTATTTCTATATGACACTAGTTTTTATTAGCCTGATTTTACCATCAAAAACAGGATGTAAACATTGTGTTTTTAATTGCCAACATTATGCCTAACTAAAATATCATGTGGATTGAACAAAACTTTATAGTGAATAAGTTGTTTATAAATATCCAAACAATTAATGCGTCGTTGGGGTCATTTGGGGTGAATGAATCGATAACGCGTACAAATTTGTAAATCGTTCGTATGTATTCATAAAAGTCTTAAAAATAACTTAACCTTTGGTAAATAAAAGTAAAAAAGCCCACAAATAAAAAAATTCAGCATACTAAATGGCTTCGAAAACATGTCTTTAGTTACTTAATATGAAGAAAAATTTCCTACAAAAATTAAACCCTTTCTGACTTCGACTATCGAATGTAAATTTTGATATAGGTAGCCTACCAAATGCGTTTCCCCATCGGACCACGCATAGTGTAGAGCTCCGTAGTCATCATGGAGCGCAGTTTTGCCTCATAACTAAAAAAGTACCCTTAAAGGCCGGCAACGCACCTGTAGCTTGTCTGGTGTTGCAGATGTGTGTGGGCGATGGTAATCACTTACCATCAGGTGAAACTATTGCTCGTTTGCCGCCTTTGGCCTAAAAAAAAATAATAAGACAGATCTTCAATTCTATGAAGCGAGACATACGCCAATTCAATTCATCTCGTATCGAATAAGAGATAGGACGCACCCAAGGTTCAACAGTGTTCGCTAGCGATCTGTCTAGAAGGAACCCTTTGGAGCCACAAAGAGCCAACTAAGTTGAAGACCGAAAGCGGTGCAGTTATTTCTGCAGGAGCTAAGATTTTGAGTGATTTTACGGACAGCGCCGTTGAACCCACACACTATTCCCATAGAGTATGGGGAAAACTATTCCGATGGCATGTCGGACGTCACTCTCAGCGAGATTAGGATAGCTTCCAAACAGTTTACTTACTTGAGCTTCTGAAAGCGAGTAGAAAGCCGGTACTTTTAGTCCTTCAGAGGCTGTTTAAATGTGTTATGCCGAAAGCGTGGAATAGAAGAGCTTTTCTTAAAAAGGGATTGTCTAGCAAGCAGTCTACATAAGTTCCAACATCCCGAAAAAGCCGGTTTCCGTAAAAGGACCATAGAACACATACATACTCGTCGCCAGATTGTTCAGAAGACCGAGAAGTACAATTTACCATTATGTCAGACGTAAGGGGACTATGAAAAAGTGTCCGACTCTGTTGAAATTTGGCCGTTGCTACAGTTTATTCAGCGGTGATAGATAGACTCTCGGTATATCGAAGTGTTGAGGTGTTTGTAGAATGAGGCTATGATGTCTATCCGACTACAGAGTAAGAGCACAATTATTAAAACAAAGGAAGTAAAAAGAGAGGAACCCTATTACGAAACAGTGGTAGAATGTAAAAAAATAATAAGAATTGACATTTGACAAACGAAATTAAAGAATGAAATAAAACGAATTTTCATTCATTCATTCGGTCAAAATTTCCTAACTTATCTAAACGATAACTTCCATTTTCTATACTCGACTCATGATCGACTACCTCTCTCTTCAAATAGTCGCAAGATAATTATTCCACAACACTGCACTGGATTCTTAAGCGGATCTTTTGCTGTTTCCAGTTATACACACATCTGGCCCTCCTCGACGACTTCAAATCACACTAAATAAAAAATTCTTCAAATATCTGCTTCGTCAATATCGTGGCAATCACCTTCTGACGAATACCACGTTATTTCTATGTATCTATATATATATATATATATATATATATATATATATATAGTCAGTGTATTTAAATATATTTAGGATTTTTTTTAAATGTTATAGTGCATTTATTTATTTTAATTGGTATGGAATGTTTCTATATTTGATAATTTTTTTAGTTCTTATCCGATTGCACCTGCCAATATTGTTCTTTATCTCTCAGGGTTGACGGGCAGGGAATGCCACAAGGCATTAAGTCCATGCATTGTATCCCTTAGATTATGGTGTATAGAATAAAGTATAAATAAATAAAAAAAAACAGTACTGTATCTAAAGTAGGTACTCTACCAAATGACACGAAATGCGTTAATTTAAAAAAGATATACAAAACCATAACACATGTGTATCGCCCCGAATTGCGCAGTCGCTCGCTCGTAAAAAGTAAAAAAAAAACTTAAACGTGATTAATTCGTGTCTTTAATTTTATGTAAAAGACGTAAGGGTAGGGTTTACTTGCTGGATACCGGGAACGAAGAGAGCGGATTTCTTGATATAAAACAAAAACTTTTCGATTACTGACTTCGTGTTTCCCATTTCTTTTTGGAAGTATCTGCTGGATACTGTTCGGAACTAACTTTGTAAGGCCATGCGGCCAATGAGTTCCATCCTACTATAATTACAGTATCATAAGAATAAGTAATAATACGAGTATATTATTACTTATGCCAGTACCTATATTATACTGCTTTGTAAATTACATTACTGGTGTAGAAAGATATATACGAGTATACCTAGTAGCCGCGCTTGTACGCCAATTGGCAATGCTATTGATTCAGATAGGATTATTAGGAAAATTTCATTCTTTTAGTTTATTTAACTGATGACTTTATATAACTTTCCGGAGTCCGTGAGTATGAAGTATTTTCATACTATAGTTTTGGAAGGTTAATTCAAACAAAGGTTAATTTTTAATAGGTATAAAAAAAATATATTCTTTATTGTTATCGCTTTACACTTTACACTTGATGTCAGTTTCGACAATTGTAAAAGGGTTACAATTGTCAAAACTGACATCATGACATTATCTACCAGTCAAACCGGCGTGATAGACAAATACACGGTAGGTGTTAACTATTAGAATAGAACTAAAATATTATTATAAGATATAACGAAATAATATTAACAGATGAATTACATTCATCATTAACACACACATGGGCATACATCAACTTCCTTACATTATACACAAATAATCATAACATACATTTATATTAAACTTTTGTATTAAACCCATCACGTCTTATAACTTTGAAACAATTGAAATTCTATTGTTATAAGAACACGACAAACCATTTAAGAGAAAAGGGGTAGAACATAAATTGACGAACAATAAGAAGTTAATAAGGACAATAAGGCTTCTGTTTCCTTCGACCTACACATATTTTGATTGACTAACGTTTTCAAGTTGTGAGAAAACCATTACAAGGTCGAAAAAAAGTTCTCAAAGGGGCCCTACGCACTTTGTAATGTGGAGCGCATCTGTCGAGATGCCGACCAATCGGGAGCGATTACTTACGCACATCTGTCGCACGCAATCCAAGTCTCCAAGCCGCACTCTAGAAAATACCGGACACTAAAGGAGGAAGTGCCCACGTTATTATCTTATTTTTCGACTACTTCTGATCATCATCGCAATTTGGTAGTCTTATATATCGCAATGACATAGTTAATGGCATTTTTTTCTATTCAAACATACTCGATAACGATTTAATGTAGCTTTCAAACAGTGAAACCCGGGCCATTAGTTTTATATAGCATGTAAGCTTGTCTTGTCGGAACCTTCAACAAATAAATGTTTAAAAAAATCCATTTTCTTACGTACAATCATGTATGTTGAATTGTATAAAGTTAAAATAACAAAACTACATAAAATGCCGACTTTCATGAATTCATAAAGACAAATTTGGAATGTCCATTACAAAACCTAACATCTGGTAACCCAGGCCAACAACGCCTGCGCGTTTTTTGCTCTCCTTGTTGGTATTTTTTGTATTCGTCCCTGTACCAGTAATTCGTTAAAGCCACTTTTGTACCTGAGTTCATTGTGCCTTATTCTGGAATAATTTGAGCTACTAAATTCTAAACTGTACTTGTTTAAATAAAACCCCAGAGCCTCAAAATTGACGAAAAACGGCTAACATTGTTATTTGTCTGTGGCTAAAAATACTTCACCACTAAATCCTTACGCAGACTCTAAGTAAGCGGATAAAAGAATTAACATGACGCATCTAATTCTTATGATCTCAGTTTAGGTTTTGAGACACTGCAACAAATAAAGCTATGATATAAAAATTAAATAAAACATTATAATTTAAAAGATACGTCGAAAAATATATACCTAATTTAAAAAGTAATATCTTTTTTGGAGCCAAGGCTCCTGTGAACTCATTTTTTTTGTCTCTTCTGATCTTAGATCAATATGTGAGAAAAAAATTGTACCTTAGTTTTATAACACAGCTTTCTGCAATTACGGAAATAATCGAACGGTCTTATGTAGTCATAGAGTGAATGACTAATTAAACAACATATAAAGTAGCCGCCATTTCCGAGAAATAGGTGAAAAATTTGAACATACATAAAAAAAGGCTGTCGCGTCGAATATATAACCTGTTTCTTTTTCAAAGTCGGATAAAATTTGTAAAATGATAAAAAAAAATTAACACACCGTTCATACCGTAGATTCACAATGAAAAAATCACCTGCGCTTCTAGAACGCTACATATGGTCCATTTTATGGAGTTGACACCTGCACATGCTGCCTGCTTATAGCTTACGCGGCATATTATGTTAAATCAAGTACATATTATCGACTTATTACGTGAGCATTGGAAACGTGGCATCATAAACATTACGTTGTTAATTTTTTTGTTGTTCATAAGTCATGAATCTGCTAAATAGAGTTTAAATAGTTTTTAGTGTTATTCACAGTTTACGCCGCTTGACTCGACAACTATGTTTTAAAACTGAATATTAAATATTACTCACACTGGCTGTACCCGCGTCATCGTCTGCTTTGGCTGTGGAATTCAATAACATAGGAAATTTTGTGTAACGTTAAAAAACGAATAGTATTGACAATAAAAGTTTGGAAATAATTTTATGTCATTGTAGATTTCATTATCTTTACTCGCCCCGTGACAGCGTAAAAGTAGATTACTATTAAAGCTTTCTAATTTTGTTATGTTATTTTGGTATTAATGGACGGATTCCATAATCAGTTGATTTCTGTACAATGGTACCAGTGGGTACTATCAATGGTTCTGGCCGACGGTATAAGTAGTACGCAAGGGAAACACGCCAAAAGCAGTTTATCGATTACATGATTACAGTCTATTTTTATAATTTGGATCGATTAGTACTTTAGCATGAACAGTGAAACTATTCTATTATAATCTTAGTTATCTAGTTCTTTTGATTGACTTTGCGTTTTAAATCCAGTGTCCATTTTGCTGAACGGCGTTCGCTAGAACATTAGACAAATCGAGGTCATCCGCTGATACACTCATTGTTCCAGGCGTCATTAGAAACTAGGTCGAGTTCTTAACTAGTGCATAGTGCTCGCCTTATCTACGCACCGCATGCAATTCTGTATATTCCTTAATATATGCACCTACATAAGGTCGATGCAGGAGCAAAAACAATAACTCTTCCGTTTAAGGCAGGCCTGTAATGCGCACAAAGTTTCATTAAAATCTGTTTATTAATTTCGAAGATTTTGTACTTCAAATATTGTATGAAAAATTGTGAGATGTAAACGCTCTTAGTAGAGTAGACCACAATTTTTGTGCAAGAATATGTGATTATTATACGCTATAATATAATATAATTTTATATTATAACGTTATATTCATATACTTTTTGATAATGTCGGTTTTAAGCGCTAGCTATTGCATGTTTTAAGTATGACTGTCGTGCCACTAATTGTCAATATTTTCACGCACGCTAAGGTAAAACCAATCCCTCGTTTAATAATAAATACTTAAAGCAGAAGTATCATTAGGACGATGACTTATTACATTCGATAAGATATGGCTACAATTTTAGCAAGTTCTGGAAATAGTCTAATAGTGAAATATTCCACTACACTTGGTGTTGGTACTAATGTATTAAAAATTTTTTTGGCAGGAGCCGTGCACTGCGAGGATGAGACGATAGGACCAATTTTCATGAAAGAACCCCCGAACCGAGTAGACTTCAGTAACACGACCGGAGCCGTAGTAGAATGCGCTGCCCGAGGATCCCCCGCCCCCGATGTTATCTGGGTACGAGCCGATGGAACCGCTGTTGGAGATGTGCCAGGACTGCGACAGGTAAGTTTGATTCATTTTAATTAAAAAAATTGTTTAAAAGTAAGCCAGGGTGGGTTAGTACTGGCGACGCTTGTCTTAAATTTCATTGCCTTGAATTCCAGTACAGAAAAAACCTATTCTTTCTGCGGCAGTCGCTCGTAGCTGTCCTAAAAGAAAAACATATTTTTTAAGATTTCTTGAAAAACCATATTCATAGAGATGTAGGACGACCCCCCCACAAGATGGAGTGACGACCTGCGCAGTGTTGTGGGAAGTCGATGGATGCAGGTGGCTCAGGACCGAGCTTCGTGGCAATCTTTGGGGGAGGCCTATGTTCAGCAGTGGACTTCTGATAGGCTGAAATGATGATGATGATGATGATTCATAGAGATTATTTAATAAATGAAATATAAAAAAAGAGCTTGAACTATCTAAAAATTTCACGTTATCTAAGCTATAATATATGTTTATTTCACGTTTAACTTAGTTTTTTTCTAAATTGTATTGTGACTGTTTACAATTTGCGTAAACAGAAAATTCAATGTCGATTTCGGCCACGTTACGTAAATGTAGTATACGTAGTAATTACATGCATTTGCTGAGTGTAGTCTAGCGATATTATGGTGAAAAACACACCCTTTCTGTTGATCAATTCCGGCCGTTTTTTCTCTATTTCTTACATGAGTCTCATCTGCTGTTGGGAGTAGAGTAGAGTAGATCTTAATTGGTGGCTTTCCCCGGCGGTAGAAGCTCATAATGAACTATGCCCTTGCAATCCCACCATACACACAGCATCACCTTATTGACAGTTAATCCGCGTTTAGCTATAGTCTGTGGAGTTTGACTGCCTTTTGATTATGATCTTTTTCGCACGTTCTTGTCATAGGTAATCCACTTTTCATCACCAGTGATTTTTTTTTTCAAAAACGGTTCGGTTTCAATAGAGAATCGCAAATCGCAACACAACTCATTAGGTTCCTTTCAGTGAGCTCGTGTGGCACCTAAAAGAATATCGAGCTTTTTTGTATATCCAGACTATTTGAAATGGGTCAAAACTGTTTTGTGGTCAAACTCGAGGTCTTCAGCTATGTCGTAACTATTAATATGCCGATTTTGGTCCAAGTATTAAAAAATGGCATCGACTTTATCCTTTAACAGGTCGAAACGTTATCCGACAACATTTTTTCTACACGACGGGTAATTCATATAATCCTACTAATATATAATATTATGTATTAGTAATGTATGTTTGGTAGTTACGAGAACCATACGTAATGGTCGTCTACAGGAGCCAATGAGATTTATATTATGTCATGCAATTTACTATTTCATATTTGCAACAATAATTAAGATCAAGAGGGAAAACCGTGGGCAAGCGTCAAGGCAAGCCATCATTATAGCTTGTCACAAGTCCACTGCTGGACACAGGCCTCTCCCAAATATTGCCGCAACTCTGAGCCACCTGTATCCATCGACTTTCCGTCACATTGTGTAGGTCGTCGCTGCGTCTTAAGAGGGTCGTCCTACCTGCCTGTAAGCGAGGTTGCCACTCGATTACATTTCTTCCCCGAAGATTGTCAGTTCTGTGAGCTATGTGGCCCGCCCATTGCTACTTCAGCTTGATGATCCTTACGGCTATATCGGTTATCCTACTTCTGCTACAAATTCTATCATGCAGCGAAACACCGAGTATAGCTAGCTAAAAGCAACTTTGAGCTTACTCATACTGTCTGCAATGATGAAAGGCGCACTCGGTAAATCGAAGGTGAGTGATGTATTCGCCATTGATGTTGATACCGTATCCTTTCTAGTTCAGCAGCTTGAAAACAATCTTCCAATGCAGCGGTGAAGAGTTTCGGGGATATCACATCACCCTTTCTTTCACCTTTCTGTAATTAGATGGGTTTCCGTTTCATCCTTAAACTGAAGTCCAAGATATCATAGGAATAGTGTCGGTTACTGACACACACTAGTACGAGGTTTCAACGACGATGTGTGCAGCTGACTGTAAAATTTCTCGATTTAACTCAAACTCTGGGTTAGTTGGCTTTTTCCGATAGACTGATCACTAGCGAAAACTTTGGAGCCTTGGTTCCGCTCTATCGCTTCTGCATTACGGACGGTATTGAATTAATTTTACGTCGGGCTTCAGTGCCTTTTAGAGTGTAATCGGAGAGCTTTTGGGGATATACGTGCGGCGGGTCCTGCAAAACTTTGCAAAACGATTTTTATGAATAAGATCGTTAGGATAAAGTACACTATCAAATTTAAGGGCCATTATTAAACAATCAATCGATATTACACACGTTCAGCGTCTGTTTTAACATTAATCGTCTGTTTATTTGTAGCTGAATTCGCATTTTACCAAGTTACAGTATATAAATATTATAACTTCTTTCAAACAGGTTCTGCCTAATGGAAATCTTGTGTTCCCACCGTTCCGTGCAGAGGATTACCGTCAGGAGGTTCACGCTCAGGTCTACGCTTGCCTAGCCAGAAACCCTGTTGGTACAATTCATTCCCGTGACGTTAACGTGCGTGCTGGTGAGTTAATGACCTTTATATCTTACGTGCCTTGTTTAAGTACATAATAACTGAAACAAAAGAGTACCATTTTGATATTTCTTTTTGTTCACTAGTAAATTAATGAACCAGCAGAGGCTTCACCTATATTAAGCCGTTTTCAGCTTACAGTCAGTATATATTAAAGATTAATATATTAAAGATGAATACATTAAAGATTAATTAGTAAATACTTTTGTCTCTCTGCTGAATGCAAAAGCAATAAAATGTTGTTTTTTGAATGACCATGATGTAATACATTTCATTCTGTAACTATACGGCAATTAAAGTGGATCTCAAATACAACAAATAATATAACAAACACTGAACCAACTTGCCATGAAAGCGCCAATTAGTTACATTAATCTTTTTGTAAATGCATTGCTTGTCGTTTTAAACGTAACTATAGATTCTTTTAGATTTAAGGTCTTATTCTACGGTTTCAAGTTATTAAATTGGAAATAAAGAATTAAAATGTGCATTTTGTTTCGTACCCCTGAATTACCTGCGATCGACGATTTGGAGTCGATCGTGTTAAGCGAGCCAATTAAGAGTAAATTTAAAATTTAATTAATTACCGAATTAAAGTAATTAGTTACAGAAATATAAACCCTTTGATGCTTACTCAGAGCTAATAGTCCAAAGACACCTTGATTATTATTTTTATGTACTCGTAATATAATAATTGTCATCAAAGTAATTAATTCTGTTTTGCACAGCACAACTTAAAGGATTTATTTAAACATGAATTTATGATATAAGCTATAATAAAAGTAAAGTAGCTGCCTGTACCCACTGCTGGGCACTCCTCAAATATTTTTAAGAGGGTAACTTTAACTTAATAAAAAAATGTTATACTTTAAAAAAACCCTTACCTAAAAATAGTTAAAAACTTGCTTCTGTCCACGGCTTGTCCGCGTGAAGTATCTTCCTCCTGCTTGCTTCAAAGAATCCCCATACTGCGTGCTTACGCATAAATTGGTATGGAGATTATTTAACAACACAGAAGAACAAATTTAATCAAATTCCATTCAGGCGTTTATGCGTGATTGAAAGACAAACATCCAAACATACTTTCCCATTTATAATATTAGTAGTAATAAAGTAAATAATAATCTTTAATACACCACTCCAATACGTTTTTAGTATAAAACCACACTGGATAGCCTGCAAATACTTGTCCATACAATATACATGTATAATACAACGTCATACCAAACAGTATGACTAACTAACCATTTGGTTATCTTAACTCACTGACAATTTAATGTCACTTCATCAACCGACCCATGACCCCCGTTTCGTTCGTCATTTTATGTTGCTAGTTAAGGAAGCGTTACTTCCGTCTAACCTATGACACAAAACGACTAACTGAAATAATAACTTAAAATCATATAAGTATATTGATAAAACATCATGACGGGTTATAACTAAGTATGATTTTAATGGAAGTTAAAACCCATACACATGAAGTATTTTAGCAAAACCAAGATAAACCTGATGCTGCAATAAAGTTAGTTGCAATGGTCAAGCGTCGTCAATGATTTTGTTTTTCACTAAAAGTTGTAAACGAGTTGTCTAATTAGGATAAATGTTAGGGACTTATTCATAGGATATGCTCAGTTGTAAACTAAGAAAATGTCACCAAAGGATCTTTAGTACATACCTTATTGATCTGTGAAGTTGACGTAGGCACTCGTACATATACATTCCTCTCGGAAAATTATAACGCTATTATTACATATGCAGTATCTCTTGTGTTCTCATGTGTAAGAATATAAAAGTACGTTTAGTATATACTAACAATATATATATACTAAATATTTATTATGATAACTTTGACTTTTAAACTAATGATCTAATATGTTAATTTGCAATAAAATAAAGGGAATACTACACAAATTAATAAATGACATCTATAGAACTAGGCAATGTAACAGATATTGATTCATATTATTGTTTTTTGAATGTGTACTTTATTAAAACTTATAATAATCTAAACTTTTTTTTTAACTAAACTAAGTCTGCATTTGTTTGCTATAAAATTTTAATAATTAGGCGTCGCAGGGCGGTGCCCTTTACAATTGGGAGCACAATAGGGTCAATTAAATATCAGATGATCAAGCGCAGCTGTTGCGCAGCATTAACATATGCTAAGGTTAACAGTTTAGATTTTGTTATTAATTATTACTATAATATATTCAGAAATCTAATTATAACCTAAAATTTTAAAAAATTATATATTTGCACTTGGTTTAAGTACATAATATTATCTATACATTATACCTAATAAAGAAAAAATTGTGTACGGCAAGTTCTGCAATGCGTATTTTTAATGATATTAAGAAAATTTTTCGTACATCAAATCATTGATATAACTGGATGATATTTAAAACTATGTTTATTTTTAAACAAATATAATGAAATATTACTTTATATTTATATTTATATATATATATATATTTATATTCCTTTAACTATATATTGTTTATTGTGCCTTGTTACAATTAAAATACAATAGGTACTGTACAATCCAAGTACAAGAAATCGTAATGTGTATTAAATATTGTATACATATTGCGTAATATTATTGTTATATTGTTCTTATTTTAATGTTTCTAGGCGTCGTTTACAGGTGCAACGATAATTATAAATAAGAATTGCAAATTACGCAAAAAATATTTTTACATTAAGATTTATTTAGTTTGTCCATTATGATCGAAAGGCCACTTTGAGTTCCATGAATATGGTTAATATTTATTAATAAAAATAGCAGTTGTATCCCAGAATTACGACACTGATGTCAACAAGGACTACGTCATTATGGGAAACAGCATCATTCTAAAATGTCAGGTCCCATCCTTCGTCGCCGATTTTATTGATGTTCTGTCCTGGCACACAGATGAAAATGAGGACTTCTATCCGGGAGAAAATTACGGTTACTCCCTTTCTATAGTCCGATTTATTCCTTTTATCCCACTCCGATAAATCCTTTTATTAAGTATTAATAAAATAACATTCTGCAGTGGTCCAACAACAGTATGAATCAGAAGTTAACAATGAATATGTGATTCGCGGTAATTCAGCTGTTCTCAAGTGCTCGATACCGTCGTTTGTGGCGGACTTTGTAAGTGTTGTTTCATGGCACGACGAGTCCGACAACGCATTCACTCTTACCGAAAACGAAGAGGGAAATGGTACTTAAAGAAAAATAGAAACTAAACAAATCCAATCTCCTTGTCATAGGCAATATCCTTTCCTTACCAATACTACTCATAAATAAAAATCTACATTTTCCAGTTATAGCACAATATTATGAAGCTGAAGTTGTCTCTGAGTATGTTATTCGAGGTAATGCAGCTGTGTTAAAATGTAACATACCTTCCTTCGTTGCGGACTTTGTCAAAGTGGAAGCGTGGGTTACCTCGGACGAGGATGAATATTTACTGTCTAACGATACGGGTGGGGAGTGTTCTCTAGCAATTTAGTTTTTGTCCTTTGTCCATCAATATCCAATCCCATTGTATTTATTATTTTATAAATAGTCATGGCATCTTATTTCAGTTGTAAATCAGTTTTATGAAGCTGAGATTCTAACAGAATATGTCATACGCGGAAACGCTGCTGTCCTAAAATGTTCGATTCCATCATTCGTTTCGGACTTCGTCAAGGTGGAAGAGTGGATTGATGAAGAAGGAACAGTGATTACATATTCTGAAGATCTTGGTAACAATGGCTTCAATCAACAATGAAAACGCACACATCCTGTTCTAAGCGAAGCGTCGTTCCTTACACCTTTACCCATCATATCCAACCAAATGTCTAATTGATATTCTTCAGTTGTGTCACAGTATTACGTGACCGAAGCCGAAAACGAGTACGTGATTAGAGGGAACGCTGCCATTGTCCGTTGCAAGATTCCATCTTTCGTTAGCGATTTCGTGCACGTGGATACCTGGATTATGGACAACGGACAACAAATATTGACCATGAATCACACTAACATAGCAGACGGTACACTTCTTCGACATGTACCAAAAAATTATTATCCTCTCCAAATATCCTGTAACTTAAATTCGTGTATAGACACAAACTAACCATTTTTTTTCTGGTAGTCGTATCGCAGTCGTATGAAGCCGAAGCCGACAACGAGTATGTTATCCGAGGCAACGCGGCTGTCATGAAATGCGAAGTACCGAGTTTTGTCTCAGATTTCATTTATGTAGAAATGTGGACGGATAGCGACGGAGGCACATATTATCCTGGACATAGCGAGGGTAACTCCTCACGAAAAAATTCCTCCTTATTCCCATTTCCATTAACATTTTGTTCTCTTATCGCAGCCGTGCTACAGCCATACGAGGGTAGGGTCAACGACGAATTTGTATTGCGAGGCAACACCGCTATTCTTAAATGCATCGTACCATCGTTTGTGGCGGATTTTGTTCATGTCGTGGCTTGGATTATGGATAACGAAACGGTTCTAGCTGATGAAAATCCTAACATAGATCCCGGTAGTACAAGATAGAAAAATGTAACAAATTACCCATCTTCCCCTCCTACTCGAAATATTTATCTGTAATCCTTACATAAAGTAAATTATATTCACAGTTGTGCACCAGAATTATGAACCGCGTGTTATCGATGAAGATGTTTTGCGTGGCAATTCTGCAGTTGTCAAATGTACTATTCCATCGTTCGTGGCAGATTACGTACAAGTAGTGGAATGGGTAACAGAGGAAGAATCCCTCCCTGTATTTTCGTTGAGTGGCTCCGAGGGCAATTACGGTAATAGAGAGCGCCCGCGCGTCCTCAATTGTTCCTATCCGCTCTTCACAAAATCCCTGGGACCTATTTTGGTATTATTGTTACAAATTATATTATGTAATGTTTCAGCTGTAAACCAATTCTACGAATCTCAAGTGTACGATATCTATGTAATACGTGGTAATGCTGCTGTGTTCAAGTGTCATATTCCTTCATTTGTTTCTGATCATGTTCATGTAATGTCCTGGCATGATTCGGAAGGTGGAGAATTCCAGTCTAAGGATAACTATGGTATTCTAACTTATACCAGTAAATGTAATCCTCACTTTATCCCTTCCTCACCAACGTTTTGTATATTACATCCTATCAATTTTGTATATACTTTTCAACTTTACAGTTGTGTCTCAGGCCTATACAGTAAACTTAGTTGAAGAGAATGTATTACGTGGAAATTCTGCAATATTTAAGTGTCTCATCCCAAGCTTCGTAACAGAGTATGTGTCAGTTGCTTCTTGGATTATCTCGGAAGACGGTGATGAAAACGAAATTAAAATAAATGACACTGAGAATAGAGAGGGTATTTCGAAAACAAATTCATAACATCCCTTATCCTTAGTATCCAATATAAATCCTTTAGGACTATTTACACGTCTCTGCTATTGTACTTGCAGTTGTTACACAAGTGTATACAATAAATTTAATGGAAGAGAGCGTCTTACGTGGAAACGCTGCCGTCTTAAAATGCCATATTTCGACTTTTGTAACTGAATATGTAAACGTCTCTTCTTGGATAATTTCTGAGGGTGATACAGATGAATTGGAAATTAAGGCGGATTCAGATCAATCGGGTATTTCGTTACTGAATTCTTACTACGATTCCCACATGCTCCCATTTTCCTAAAATGAAAAAGTTGAACTTTTTTTTTTACATACTAGCGTTGTGTTGTTACAGTTGTGTCTCAAGCTTACACTGTAAATTTAATGGAAGAAAATGTTCTGCGTGGAAACTCAGCGATTGTTAAATGTCATATACCCAGTTTTGTCGCAGAGTATGTAACTGTATCTTCTTGGATAATCTCAGAAGGAGACACTAATGAACTAGAAATTAATGTTACCGAGTATTCGAACTTAGGTATATTGGCATATTACGATATAAACTTCCAGCATCCTATTCCTATACTTAGCTGTTTGCTAAAGTTATTTTGAATATTATAGGATTAAATAAGGTCGTTTAATAAGTTATAATTGTCGTCTTCATCCCTTAATTATTTTTATGTACTTTCACTTGAATTTATTACTTATTCTTCTAGTTGTTTCTCAAGCATACACTGTAAATCTCTGGGAAGAGAATGTTTTACGGGGTAATGCTGCTATACTGAAATGCCATATTCCAAGCTTTGTCAGTGAATACGTAACTATTACTTCTTGGATAATATCAGAAGGAGATACCGATGAAATGGATATTGCTTTAGATTCCGAATCAAATTTAGGTATCCACGCTCAGGTCGATTTTCCTTTTTAATTCCTACTTTATCCTAGGAAACCCTTCCTAAACATTCCCTACGAAACCAATAGATATAATTACACGAAGTTCTTACGTTTGTTGGGTTCGGTATTTACCCATGAGTAGTGCCTCTGTTCATATTTTTTGTTATGATATTTCCAGTCGTCTCTCAAGCTTATGATGTAAAATTCTGGGAAGAATATGTTTTACGTGGCAATGCGGCAATTTTAAAATGTCAAATTCCAAGTTTCGTCGCTGAGTACGTGTCAGTCAGTTCGTGGATAATATCTGAAGATGACGATGAACAAGAAATTAAAATTAGTGATTCCGAGATTCTAGGTACTTTACTGTTATAGGAAAAAAACGCAATTCCTATCCTTATTTCTTAATAATTTTGATCCTTAACACTCTCCTTAAAATACCAAGCTCCGTATAAAGGAGCGGCTTCATGCCATTTTTTGGTTTTAAAAATTAATAGATTTTTAAACTAAATAGTCCCATAGTTTTATTTTTTTGGCATCGAGGTATGTGTAAGTCATTGTTGATATTAGGTTCCATTGTTTCAGTGGTTTCTCAAGCCTACGCTGTTAATCTAATGGAAGAATATGTTTTAAGAGGAAATGCAGCTATTTTAAAATGCCATATTCCAAGTTTCGTCTCGGAATATGTAGCTGTCATCTCTTGGATTATCAGTGAGGAGAAAGAAGAATTAGAGATTAAGCTCAAGTCGAATGAGAAATTAGAGGGTACGAAAATTGATAAATTGCTATTATGTCTTCATAGGTGGCATTAAGTCATTATGCTTATCCAAGGACTGAGATTTTTAGGATTTTGTAACAAATTCAGGATCCTGTTATTCCATAGGCCTAACGGCCTACCTAAAACCTGTTTCCTACTTCCTTAGGTTAATGCATGTCATTTAATTTGTAAGTAAATCGCAACCTTATGTAGCGTTGATCGATCGATTAATGAGTTTTTAGTAAAATTGCGACTTCGGCCAATATCTAGAACTGTTTTTCTTTTGTACAGAGGGAAAATACTTAGTTCTACCATCTGGAGAATTACATATTCGTGATGTTGGACCCGAAGACGGTTATAAATCATACCAATGTCGTACTAAACACAGACTTACTGGAGAGACCCGCTTATCCGCAACTAAAGGACGTCTAGTTATCACAGGTGAGTTAATTTCTCCCCGTAATTATTATTGCCGCGCCATTAATTCAATGCAGCATTATTATGATGAGGATTGTACTTTAGTTCATAATATGTTTATTATCTTCAATTAGTATAATGTGAATTAATGGCGCTTTTATGAATTATCTAGCAGTGAAAAACATTTTTACTAGTTAATTTTTTGTTGCAATTTAATCCTGGTGTTTTATTTACGTAATTAAAGACATAGTTAGTACTTGCGATTGTATGCCTTGGTATTAATAATTCTTGACGTTTTACAACAATATAAGACAAAAGAAAGCATAAGTGAATACAAGCTATGCAATTTTCACTGCGAGATTTTTTACTAACGACAAACTGTTTGCATACTTGTACAAAAATGTGACATATTTTCGGATATCTTTAATGTTCTAAATATTAAAATTATTTATTGCAGTACAATGCAAACTTATAATGATGTACTAAACTGAAACTAAAAATATTTCGCAGTTGTACAACTTTTATAGACTAAATGAGTTTTAGTGACACAATAATCTCTAATTTTTTACGATTCGAATAAAATTTTGTGGGTTTTAGTAGTATTTAGTTAATGTAAATATGTACATACCTGACGTCCGCCTACGAGAATTGTGAGCTAAACATTAAAAGAGATTATTATGTCAAGAACGAAAATTTTCTCAAAGTACAAACAAAGATCCACGTTGATGTTTGTTTTCACTTATTATATATGAACATAAACTTGCCTGAATGTTGGGATAGGGTATCCTGCAGAGCCTTGATTCGTCAAAATGGTTTTAGCACTTTTTCAAATTTTGAACCATCCTGGGTATTTTTCAAATGATTGTTTGAATTGTCTGTCAATGTTTATGTCCAATCCTCGTAAATCCGCCTTCTCCCAACATGCGCAGAGCCGGTGGGCCGCGTGCCACCGAAGTTTCCAAGTAGCGCGCAGATCACCAGTGGCTTCCTGTTTAGAGAGTCCTCAAGCCTCGCCGTTCTGTGTCCTGCTCAGGCATATCCTGCCCCTATGTACCGGTAAGGCGTAACTAAATTCGTTTGCATCACTTCTCAGAGCCGATAGGGCGCGTGACACCTAAACTATCAACAAACCAAGTGAGCGTGACGTTCATAACGATGTTGGATAAGTCATTTACGTTACTCTGCCCCGCGCAAGCCTTTCCTGTCCCCATATTCAGGTAACTTTAATTTACCATATTTCCCAATTTGTTTATAAACACTTTTTAGAGCCTGTTGGGCGTGTTCCTCCCAAGTTTGCTACCGTCTTAACCGGGACTATGTTCGAGGTTACGAAAGGCGAATCTTACGCACTGCAGTGTCCAGCCCAAGCATTCCCAACCCCACTATTCAGGTAAATTTCCCCAATGAAACAACATCAGTCATAAGTGTGATATTGCTTATGTAGAGCCAGTTGGACGTGTACCGCCCAAATTTGCCTCTCTAGTGATGGGTACGATGATTGGAGTCAAGAATAATGAATCGTTCGCATTGCAATGCCCTGCACAGGCGTTTCCAGTTCCCATTTTCAGGTACTTAGTTACATCTGGTCTTTTATATACAACTAAGGACTATTGAAACCGCAAAGCTATATTTCAAAGTAAACGTAAAAGGCTTATCCTGAAACACAATTGTTAATGTTTTAGCATAATTAAATCGATTTCCTTTTACTCCAGAGCCTATGGGAAAAGTGTCTCCAAAATTTGCGAGCTTAGAATAAAGTAGACTTTTTAATTTCGAAACCAGTCAAAGTTTATCTCTTTTGTGCCTTGCGCAAGCTTTTCCTGCCCCAATGTTTAGGTAAGATATATAGAGTATTTGCCAATTGTTTAAACATACGCCATAAAACATGATATAGATTAAAGATTTAATGTTTTTACTGTCAAAGAACTTTTAGTTACAAAAACATTGGTTTTAACAAGTTAAGTAAATATTGATTTAGAACATCTGTTTTTTTTTCTTTTAACGAACAGTACCTATGGGAAAAGTATCACCAAAATTTCCATCAATGGAAACAGGTCGCAGCTTTACATTTTCGTCTAAAACCCATGTGACATTGCTCTGTCCAGCACAAGCGTTTCCGACACCATTGTTCAGGTATTTTACTTTATAAATGTTGTTTTCTTAGAGCCAGTGGGCAGAGTTTCACCCAAATTCCCTTCGATGGATAGCTCAAGAAGTTTCAGCGCTATGCTTAACGCCAGTTTGACGATATTATGCCCTGCACAGGCCTTCCCAGTTCCATTGTTCAGGTAATTTCTTTGTTAGTGTTATCAAATATTCACAGATAACAATTTATCTTTAGAGCCCGTCGGTCGAGTATCGCCAAAATTTACTACTAGCGACAAAAGTCGTGCCTTCGATTCTAAGGAAAGTGATAACGTCACACTATTATGCCCCGCGCAAGCGTTTCCTGCCCCAGCCTTCAGGTATATTATTTCTATCCTAAAGTGTATTTCATACCAATCGTTTCTTTTTCTTTAGAACCTATGGGCACTGCTGCTCCAAAAGTAGCGAGTAAAACAATCGACATATCGGAAGTGTCAATAAATAATACATGCACATTACTATGTATGGCCCAAGCTTTCCCTGTTCCAATATTCAGGTAAAGGCTTTAGATACATTGGTTAAAATGTTTTCACAATATTGTTTACATTCATATTATGTTTATCTAGAGCCAGTAGGAAGAGTCCCTCCGAAGTTTCCAACTATGGATAATGTTAGAGGGTTCGATACTTATGTCAAAGCTAGTGTAACACTACTATGCCCCGCGCAGGCCTTTCCAGTGCCCCTCTCAAGGTAAATATTAGCGATAAAAGGTGATCGATGTCACTATTTCCTTCTAGAGCCAATTAATAGCGCCCCACCGAAAGTTCCCACCAAAATCATAGAGTTCGTGGAATTTCCAATGGACTCCAGTATTACGTTGCTCTGTCTTGCTCAAGCTTTCCCGGTTCCAGTATTTAGGTGAGTTTTTATACATGATGTCATTTATTGTAAGATTTTATGATTTCACGTGAGCTTAACGAATTTTAATAGATTTTTTCAAGAATAATGCTTAGGTAGGTAACTTATTCTTGTCTTTCTAGAACCAATTGGTTCCAAAAGCCCTTCGTTTTCAAGTGGATCGAAAGTTGCCTGGTTTGAAATATAAAATCGTCAGGATTTCGCTCTTTTATGTCCAGCGCAAGGGTTCCCTATTCCAATATGTAGATGAGAATAATAATAGCTCTAAACATACAAGTATATAAAAAAATCAGAACCGATTGGAAATCACCTGCAATTTCTACTGTTGATAAATAAGCATGGTTTATAAGCACGTAGGACAAAGTTTAGCGTTTATTTTGTAAGGCTAAGGGGTATCCTATTCCAATAAACAAGTATCGAATCTATGTTTTAATTCCTATTTACAATATGTATTTTAGAACCCATCGGAACGAAATCACCCACTTTCTCTACTGATAATAAATTTTCTTGGTATCTAAGGACTGCTGGTCAAAGTTTAAACATCCTTTGTCCAGCTCAAGGCTTTCCAGTTCCAATATTCAGGTGAATATTGATTTTACCCTATTTTTATTTATAGAACCTGTTGGCTCTAAATCCCCTACATTTTCAAACGATGTTCAATTCTCCGGTATAACTCGTAAAACCGGTCAAGACTTTGCTCTCTTATGCCAGGCTCAAGCATATCCCGTTCCAATATTCAGGTAAGAATTTTAATTAAAAGTTCACATGTAATTGTCACAGAACCCATCGGTTCCAAGGCGCCATCGTTTTCTTTGGAATTTAAAAGCACGACGCTTACGAAAGTGGCAGGGCATGCGATTGTTCTATTGTGTCAGGCTCAAGCACATCCTTCCCCTGTGTTCAAGTGAGTGTCTAATAACTTAGGTTTGTTAAATTTTTAATTCAGAACCGGTTACTGCTAGAGCGCCAGCTTTTGCAACGACCGCGTCATCTTATAATTATAATATTGAAGCGAATTCTGGAGGTTCGATGCTTTGTCAGGCACAAGGGTACCCTCATCCGACATTCAGGTAGGTCTGGCAATGTTACATTGTTTCAATTTTTCTTTTAGAGCCCATCGGTGCGAAAGCTCCTACTTTTTCCTCTGACTCCAAAGGCAGTATTTTTGTAAGAGAATCTGGGCAAAATTTCGCGTTATTATGTCAGTCCCAGGCATACCCTGTCCCTATTTTTAGGTAAGTTGGAGTTAAACAGATATGGTATGAACAAAGTATTTCTTGTACAGAGCCAGTGGGTTCCAAGCCACCAACTTTTACCACAGATTTTACGTTATCGGCGGTAACGAGGCATAAGGATCAAAGTTTTTCAATGATGTGCCAAGCTCAAGCGTTTCCTATCCCAATTTTCAGGCAAGTGTTTTAACGGGTATATTCGTAAGAATTAATCTTTTGACTTAAATATAATCATTTTTATTCTGAATATTTCAGTTACGTTATGCATAAACGATTGGGTATTTTCTGTTCACCCGTTACATCGATGTTGTATCTTTATTTTACTTAATTTGATTCTATTGACGACGGTAATTCATTTATGTAAATAAAAGGTACATTTTTACTATAAATGAAACGAAAGGTTGGGTTGAATTTTTTATTTTGTTTGCCTAAATGTTCATAACAATAAGTACCGGGATGCATTTCCTCTATCCACTATGATTTTCTGATTCTAAGTCATTGCTTTCAACAGAGCCGGTTGGATCAAAAGCTCCTTCCTTTTCAACCGAGTCTGCGCTTTCATCTATTAAGCGGCACGAAAGTCAAAGCTTTGCGTTATTGTGCCAAGCTCAAGGTTTTCCCGTTCCGATTTTCAGGCAAGTTGTGCATTATTTTGCTTTACTCATTGAGTACGTAAATATTTGTAGAACCAGTTGGTGCCAAGTCTCCGACATTCTCATCTGAATCAATGGGGAGCATATTTCGGAAACGTTTCGGACAGGGGTTCGTTCTTCTATGTCAGGCTCAAAGTTATCCTGCCCCAGTTTTCAGGCAAGTCCTCTTTACTCTAAGTTCTTAAAATTAATCTATGCTTTACACTACAGAACCTGTTGGGTCCAAAGCTCCTACTTTTTCAACGGACGCTCGTAGTACTACTTTCGTACGAACGGTCAATCAGAGTTTCGGATTGTTATGTCAAGCTCAAGCCTATCCTGTTCCTTTATTCAGGCAAGTTACGATTTTTAAAACCAATATCGACTTATAAATTTAAGACCATTTTACATTCCATTATTGTTGTGATTTTTTAGATATAAAATAAGTTATTCTTCGCGTGTTCCAAAACGCATTATTTTTGTTAATACGTCAAGCTATATTTCAAATACCACTATAGAATAAATATTGCGTATTTTTATCCCGTTACATGATGAACATAAACTTCTTCAGAGCCAATCGCAAGTGCGGCACCAAGTATCACTGCAACGCCCAAGGCCGCCGTGCATTACGCACAGAACTCTTCGTTAGCTCTCTTGTGTCCAGCGCAAGGATATCCTGTTCCTGTGTCAAGGTGCGTTTATTCAATTAAACCCCTATATTACAGAACCAACAAATAAAATTGCTCCACGAAGCGACAAAAGCAGAAAATTTGAGGGTGGTGAAATTTTTTTAGCTTCCCAAACAGAGTCTGTCTTTCTCACATGCGAAGTAGCTGGCTATCCAGCCCCTGTGTTTAGGTGAGTTTAAAAAGAATGACTGTAAGTTTATTGTAACGTAATTGACATTTGATTAGCAGCAAATATTAGGTTTACACAAAAAAATCACGTTCGTTCATTAAACGAGTTCAAAAAGATAGTTTTAAGTTAGAAATGTGAGATTAGGATAGTTTCGGCGATGTTTTAAAAGTCGTCTCTGTAATTGCAGAACCCACTAATAAAATTGCACCTAGAAAAGATTCGACTAAGCACTTTGAAGGTTGGGAGGTATTCTTCATATCTCAAAGCGATGTTGCCTTTCTGACATGTCAAGTTGCTGCGTACCCCGTGCCTGTATTTAGGTGAGTGGTAGGCGTAACACATGGTGACCATCGTATTATCTTGCAGAACCAACGGGTAGGACTGGGCCGAAAGTGACAGGAGACGGTCTTAACCGTCATATAGGGCGAAGCAGCGAAAGTCTCGCGCTCCTTTGTGAGGTTCAAGCCTTCCCCGCTCCCTTGACGAGGTACGGCTTAAAAAGGCGCCGGCCGGCCGTCTGTCTCACGCGTTCATCCATCACGTAGTCACACCATGCCATCCAATGTATTGATATGCGTTGTTATTGCAGTCTGTTGCGGCGGGCGCGTCGCCCCCGCGTGACATGAAGGCGTGATGAACCGCGGCCGGCCGCGCGCTCATATTACGGCCCTCAGCCAAAGTAACGATTGAGCGGCGTAGACACCTCCTGGTAAGTGACAGGGTGTTCTTGCTTTCATTCAGACGCTTTAATCTTTACTTTGTGCTTCTCGTGAGTTATGGCTATATATCGCGATAACTCATCCGGTTTACCACAGCTAATGTACATTCTGATTGGTGCGGTTCTTCAGCTTTTTCATGGTTGTATTTATTTTTTGTAAATTAACGGACCCCTTTCTTCCTATATATAATAACTTTTTTCGTGGTATTGATGGTAGAAAATCTGTCTGAATACAAATTTATATTGCAAATGTCTAAAATTGTGTTAGTTGCTTCCAAAATTCAATAAAAACCTGACAATTCCTGTTGATAATACTGTTCATATTTACCTTTTGAACACGATATTGAATACTGACTGTGTGTAGCTAAGATTTGAACGGTTTAAAGTAGTTTTCTTATTGCTTTATATTATAACTTAATTTTTATCTACACGTAGTCTGTTGATCCCTTTTGGAAAAAGTAATTATTTTGAAATAAAATCTAAAAATCTTTTGTAATTGAGGCTGAGGATAATTCTTATGTTATCGTAGCAGAATCTGAACTCCGTCTGTTTTGTTTCAGATGGTATAAGTTCATCGATGGGACTAACAGGAAGCAGCCAGTCGTACTAGACGATAGAGTAAAGCAAGTTTCTGGAACACTGATAATTAAGGAGGCTAAAGTTGAGGATTCTGGAAAATACTTGTGCGTTGTCAACAACTCTGTCGGTGGTAAGTATATGAAATACTCTCTGATGTGTTGAAGAATAATAATAAATGAAAGCGGGGAATATATTAGTCATTTCGATACAAAATTTCTACCTCACCTCAACGAGAAATCGGCGACCAGTCGTTAGTGGAAAATCTATCGGAATATTCCGAAGCTAAATCTCACAGACTTGTAATGGGGAGAAGTATCGTTCGGAAATATCACTATTGCAGGGGTGAAAGTACTGCGCTCAACAACCCGACTTATCCTAGGTGTGGAGTATGGGCAAACTCTTCATAAAATATATTATGCTGAGTCGCTATTTGGTTCTCGGAGAGACATACGAGAAGAATTACCGTACTCGTGTTTTGATCCTGTACTGTGTGAGGCAGTGCAATGCTAGTTACGGACCACACATATGCAATTTTTTTAATTACCTTTGCTCCTCAGGGGGCCAGATAAATCTCTGAACCAATTTAGGTCTTTTAGATCAGGAAATTTCGAGATTAACTTGGTTGAAAGAGTGTGAATTTGGTATTTTTTATGCATATGAAATTTAATTAAACTAGCTCGAAAGTATTATTTTTAAATCAGATACGTATATCAGATAGATATGAAATTTCCATTTCATTTCTATTTATATAAACGTATAGATATGAAATTTTCATTTCATATCTATTTATATACACTTATAGATATAAAAAAGTACATGTTAGAAAAACTTTCTCTATATTTCTCTAATTAGTAGAATACAAGAGGAAGTTTACTGTATACATCATTATCTGAATCCGATATCTCATAGTTTATTATGAAAAAAAAATTTCACGTTTTTACATTACCAAGTGTATATTAGATTTTAAATTACAAGCTACTTAAATTGGTACTTTTCGGCAATTTCAGGCGAATCGGTTGAAACTGTTCTCACTGTAACTGCACCACTAAAGTCTACGGTTGAACCTGCGACGCAAACGGTAGACTTCGGCAGACCCGCTGTTTTCACGTGTAGATATGAAGGCAACCCCGTCAAAACTATCACCTGGCTAAAGGACAGCAAAGACATGAACCATCATGACCCTATCTTAAGGTAAATTAAGCTAAACTATATTTAAAAAATAAACATATAAAGATTTAAATTATCCTGGGAATTCCTTCTACAACGAGATTTAATAAAGAACGAAAAAAGTTAAGTGTTGCTTACTGGGCAAATTAGTAATCCAAGTTTTAAAATAGAGTATAGATTTGGATGTTAAAATTTTAGAACGAATTTTTATCTACACGTAGTCTGTTGATCCCTTTTGGAAAAAGTAATTATTTTGAAATAAAATCTAAAAATCTTTTGTAATTGAGGCTGAGGATAATTCTTATGTTATCGTAGCAGAATCTGAACTCCGTCTGTTTTGTTTCAGATGGTATAAGTTCATCGATGGGACTAACAGGAAGCAGCCAGTCGTACTAGACGATAGAGTAAAGCAAGTTTCTGGAACACTGATAATTAAGGAGGCTAAAGTTGAGGATTCTGGAAAATACTTGTGCGTTGTCAACAACTCTGTCGGTGGTAAGTATATGAAATACTCTCTGATGTGTTGAAGAATAATAATAAATGAAAGCGGGGAATATATTAGTCATTTCGATACAAAATTTCTACCTCACCTCAACGAGAAATCGGCGACCAGTCGTTAGTGGAAAATCTATCGGAATATTCCGAAGCTAAATCTCACAGACTTGTAATGGGGAGAAGTATCGTTCGGAAATATCACTATTGCAGGGGTGAAAGTACTGCGCTCAACAACCCGACTTATCCTAGGTGTGGAGTATGGGCAAACTCTTCATAAAATATATTATGCTGAGTCGCTATTTGGTTCTCGGAGAGACATACGAGAAGAATTACCGTACTCGTGTTTTGATCCTGTACTGTGTGAGGCAGTGCAATGCTAGTTACGGACCACACATATGCAATTTTTTAATTACCTTTGCTCCTCAGGGGGCCAGATAAATCTCTGAACCAATTTAGGTCTTTTAGATCAGGAAATTTCGAGATTAACTTGGTTGAAAGAGTGTGAATTTGGTATTTTTTATGCATATGAAATTTAATTAAACTAGCTCGAAAGTATTATTTTTAAATCAGATACGTATATCAGATAGATATGAAATTTCCATTTCATTTCTATTTATATAAACGTATAGATATGAAATTTTCATTTCATATCTATTTATATACACTTATAGATATAAAAAAGTACATGTTAGAAAAACTTTCTCTATATTTCTCTAATTAGTAGAATACAAGAGGAAGTTTACTGTATACATCATTATCTGAATCCGATATCTCATAGTTTATTATGAAAAAAAAATTTCACGTTTTTACATTACCAAGTGTATATTAGATTTTAAATTACAAGCTACTTAAATTGGTACTTTTCGGCAATTTCAGGCGAATCGGTTGAAACTGTTCTCACTGTAACTGCACCACTAAAGTCTACGGTTGAACCTGCGACGCAAACGGTAGACTTCGGCAGACCCGCTGTTTTCACGTGTAGATATGAAGGCAACCCCGTCAAAACTATCACCTGGCTAAAGGACAGCAAAGACATGAACCATCATGACCCTATCTTAAGGTAAATTAAGCTAAACTATATTTAAAAAATAAACATATAAAGATTTAAATTATCCTGGGAATTCCTTCTACAACGAGATTTAATAAAGAACGAAAAAAGTTAAGTGTTGCTTACTGGGCAAATTAGTAATCCAAGTTTTAAAATAGAGTATAGATTTGGATGTTAAAATTTTAGAACGAATTTTTTACCGAGGAAATTATTATCCAAGCTCTCGTATCTAACAACCATGGATGTTGTTATGTATGTTCGTAAAGGGCTTAATTAATGGATCTGGAGTACGGTGTGCGAGTTGTTAATTACTTTCACGAATCCTCTATATCCTCTATAGCTTTTTTAATTTTTTGAAAATTAAAAATTGTTTAATTTTCTTCGAATATACAACGCTTTCATCGCTCTAATCACATACTCGTATCAAAATTAATTTAAGCATTGTTATTCTATCTGTACTTTTAATAAAATGTTCTCATAACTACACAAAAATTAAACAATGTATTTTTATTTATTATACATATTTTCATGGTTATTTCCCATAAGTACAGAGACTATAGGTTAGACTGTTTTTATTGGATTGGGGTGACAAAGGAGGTCACAGTCTACCGGGTGGTAGGTGGCTACTGAAGCTCGTATAGACCTGTAAACAACTTTAAACGAATGAGGGTTACAGATGCGTTGCCGACCATGAGGGTAGTATAATTCCATGGACTGAGCCTTGCTCCGTATAACTATCAAACCTAAAGAAATAGGTAAAAGGGTGGTACCTATCCAAACGGCTTCTACGCAGAGTAGGAGCGTACCACCCAGTAACATAATATCGATTCACTTCTTTCGCTACATTTACTCTGCTCAACATCTTTATCCGTCGACCGTCGATCGTTATTTGATTGTAGTGTGTTCACAAAAGTCGACTTATTATACCATCTCAATAGGCAATAATTCCATATCACACGTATTTCTATCGCTTTAATTAAGTTCTTGTACTTTTTGCTACAAATTTGTAGCTAAAACTGAATTTAATTTATATACTGTTACAGAATTGAATCTGTTAAGAAGGAGGACAAAGGCATGTACCAATGCTTTATTAGAAACGACCAGGAAAGTGCTGGTGCCAGCGCTGAACTTAAACTCGGAGGTCGATGTAAGTTTCATTTACTTAAAATTATTAATCGCAGATTTCCATAATCGAATATAATGTTTAACATTTGTAAAAATAAGCTTTTGTTTAACATTTTTAAAGTATCAATGCGTTTGGTGCCTTTGTTGAACCCTCCTAGTCTTTAAACTAAGAGGGTATATCTTCATTGCAGTCGAACCGCCTCAAATCCGCCACAGCTTCGGTGAACAGACCCTCAGATCCGGACCGTCTCTAAGATTAAAATGTGTCGCTTCCGGAAACCCGACGCCTGACATCGCCTGGCTATTGGATGGAGATAAGCTGAACAGCGGAGAGCGCCT
Organism: Bhutanitis thaidina; assembly: GCA_029286595.1. Classification (NCBI taxonomy): domain Eukaryota; kingdom Metazoa; phylum Arthropoda; class Insecta; order Lepidoptera; family Papilionidae; genus Bhutanitis; species Bhutanitis thaidina. The sequence continues at coordinate 9,186,173 of JAGSMS010000022.1, forward strand.
GCAAATCGGACAGTTCGTCACCGCCGATGGAAATGTCGAATCTCATCTCAATATCTCCTCAGTACACACAAACGACGGTGGATTGTATTCCTGTATTGCATCTAGCAAGGTATGTTCTTCTTTTATTTTGTTAACGACTCTACCGTAGCCCACAAGCGTTCGTTAGATGGCTCACGACAACAGTCACAGGGTGGTGTTTAAAAATTATTACTAATGTGGTTTGTTGAATTAAGGTTTAATAAAGTTTAGTTAGTGGTGAACATATTTATATATGATATTTGCAGCCACATTTGCAAATATCAATCATATTCCACATTATTACTCAATATAATATCCGAGAAAAAGTTCTACGCACAGGCGTCAATCAATATTATTATTTACCTACTTATGATCTGATATATAAAATAATTAAAAGTTATTGAAAAAAAATATAATATAATGAGAGCCGTAGTAGCTTAGTTAGATTACTGCGTGGCTGAGAAATAATAAAAACAAATCGTGGGCCTGTGGAGTCGGCCAATCCGCACTGGAGCAACAACCCTTCCCAGCTCCAAAACCCTCTCAAATATAATATATTTATTTCGTAAATATACAGACTGTACTCGAATCTGATTCCAAATCGTAGACGAATTGTTTCAATAGAATGTAACGTAGGTTGGAAGCGCTTCGCATGCCGCCCGAGTTAACGTATATGGACTGCCGTACGTGCGACCCATGAAGAAGCGGCCCGTTGTTGCCGGAGACACGCTCGTCGCGCACTGCCCCGTCGCCGGGTACCCCATCGAGTCCATCGTCTGGGAACGCGACAACCGGTCTGTACCAATAATTTGAATTTCCAATAAACACAATACTGATGTCCCCTTGGTCAATTCTGACCACAGTTCCGAATCAAAGACGAATGATCAACGGTTGTCGACTGAGTACGATATACTTTAGTACAGCAAGTGTACGCATAAACACAGAGGTAACCACCCGTCTTCACCTTCCCGTATCCAGTGTAACGCTTACCCAATAAGATATGTTTAAGGGTATGATGCTGTTTCACAGATACGGGACACAACACAAAACGAGATAAGAAAACCGATAATTTGTATGATGTTCAAATATTACCTCCGGCTAGGATTCGAACTCAGGACATATAGTCAGGTACGCTGGCCGCTGAGTAAAGCGATCAATACCATACTACAACAACTATGAATATTCCATAACCAGTTGCTTCCTGTAACACTCGACGGATAACCTCTAACAATAATACAAAAGTTGGCGAACAATTTAATTTGCTAATGCAAAGTTAAAGTGATACTTATGTACTCGCATATCTGGTTTTGAAGAGCAGTAAATGAAAAATAGCAAAACCTGAGCCTGAGAGTTCACTAACAAATAATTAAGGTAATGCCATCAAACTTGAACCAAGTCAAGTGTTACACGACATATCTCGTAACAACAATTGTGCAGGTAGACCAACAGCGGTTAACCATTGTCTGCGGATTCGTCAAATGTGCAGTCTATTCATTATAAACTGGACGTTGCAATCGTTATGTAACTATGATAAGCTACGGACTCAGGAGTTACAGGACTTATTTGAAACAATTTACGCCTGCAATTTTTAAGTTACTACTATGAAACAAACATTCAGTTATGAACTACGGAAACTTAAATCCCATTATCATCATTAAGTTCACTGCTGTCTATGGTGTAGATTATCACAAAACCTGTCCTGAACCGCCTGAATCTATCGACTGCTTACTGTACCTACTGGACGACGTTCTCTCTAGATGGAAGTCGCCTTACACAGCGTTTCAGGACAGGAGGTTACCACCCCGAGACCTTGTCCTTCCCAGGTAAACTGTAACATCATATTTTAAAAACCATTAGTGTTTAATTTTACGAAAATGCTATTAAGTAATAAATGTGTAACTTAAGAATTGAACATTAAATTGTATTCCTTGCAGCGTCCTGCCTATTAACCGTAAACAGAAGGTCTTCCCCAACGGCACGCTTGTAATTGAGAATGTGGAGCGTATGAGCGACCAAGCCACGTACACCTGCGTCGCCAAGAATTCTCAAGGTTACACCGCCAAGGGCACTCTTGAACTGCAAGTAATGGGTAAGTGATAATCTTGAACAAGTTATCTTTTTATTTCTTACTAAATTTGCTCTGTAAAATTAAAATTAATAGTGTTCCACATTCGGGGTTTTTAAAAACATTACGTTTCTTTATTTAATGTACAGTAATCTATACGAATTTATTAAGTAAACGATTGATCTCCTCTCGGAGTGCTCAAGTCAAAATATCTCCTCTTAGGATATCGCTACCTAACACGCTTGCCCATCGTGACATTTAGTGTCTAAAACAAAACTTTATGTTTCTTTTAAAATCACACGTGGATCAACGATTAATTTAATAGAGCAAATTGTATAAAATTTCTTGTTATTAATTATTGTAAATTATATGAATAATTGTAACAGATTATGGGATTTTTAATCCTAACAGATAACGTTATACTTAACAAATATGCCCGTGCGCATTTTTTAGATTGACAGCAATAATATTTAAAAACTGAATGTAAATTAAATTATCATATCTTTTACAACAATTTTTTTTTATTTTAGTACCGATTTTGAGAAGAGTTTACTTTCTACAAATATTTATTAATAACTAGTGCTTATTGCAGGTAAAAAAAGATTCACTGAGACATTGTAGATAAACTGTTTTATTCCATGTTACATCGTATTCTATATTCCAAGATCGAACTGCAGAACGTACTGTAAAAAAAGATAATAATCAAACAACACATATCGAACCATTGTCAGATAAAGAAGGCTCGACGGCGCAGTGGCTAAGAGTTAAGCCTGCAGCGCTGTGGGACTCGAACTCGCACGATACAAATACTGTTAAACCTATAAATAATTGTTCCGTGCCTAGGTGTTTGTCCATATGCATGACAGAGAAAGAATCAAAGAATATTGTGTATGATTACTGTTCCCACTGTAGCAATGTCATTGATTAAATAGCCTTTTGGTTGGCGACATGCTAAACATGAATGCTGTCCGTTAATTCTCTTCACTGTAAACACAGTTGTGTAGGTCTGATCAAATAAATCAACATTTAACTTATAAGCAATATATAATGATACATCATTGTAATGTATATTTGTAGAAAGTATAATCCTGAGTTTCAGTAAACTAGCTGTGCAATATAAAATGATAAAGTTCTCATAAATTCAACATTCGTAAAATATACTCAGGAGCTCTTCTCATGATAATGTCATATCAAATAATGTCATAATATTACCAAGGACGCCATAAGCAAGTTTACAAGATGTTCCTTTTTCCACGATTAATATGAAAACCAATGTTTGTGACATTATTTTATTTGTTTCTAACGAAATCTCTTTCAGATATCATCATTTCTAGGGTTTTTATTTTATCTTCTAATGTTTTCATATTAAAGTTATTAAATTCATAAAAAGATTTGAACGAAGTTTATGCCCGCCAAAGCTATACCGTTTGCCACACGACCCCACAGCTTTAACTTAATATGAGTCTAATGCAGTTCCGCCGCAAATATTGCCATTCGAGTTCGGCGATGAGCCTGCAAACGCTGGCGAACTGGCTTCAATTTCGTGCGCGGTGAACAAAGGCGACCAGCCTCTCAACATTACCTGGACCCTCAACGGACAGATACTGCATAAAAATAATGACCTTGGCATAACCCTAACGAACATTAATAAAAAGACCTCTATCCTCAATATTGATTCTGTGAGTGCTATACATCGAGGCTTATACCACTGTGTAGCGAGGAATCCTGCGGGCTCTGCTAACCACAGCGCTGTACTCGAAGTTAACGGTACACCTCTAAACGGCAGATAATTTATTCTCCTTTTTTGTCAGTATTTCCTTTCTCCCCCCTAACACGGCCCTGTATAAAATCCGGTATTTTAGTTCCGCCACAAATCACTCCGTTTGAATTTGGGGAAGAAATATTGAATGAAGGCGAAACCGCCTCCGTGTCTTGCGTGATGAGTAAAGGCGATCTTCCCGTCATTTTCCAATGGTTTTTCAATGGGGAGGAGATCAAATCGCGTAACTCTCTGAATATTGTGCTCACAACGATCAGCAAGAAAACCTCCATACTTAACATCGAAGCGGTCAACTATGCCCATCGCGGTTCTTACACCTGCCAATTAAAAAATGCAGCCGGCGAAACCAATCACACAACGCAACTGAGTGTTAATGGTTAATAACTGTCCTTTAAATGTTTCAATTTGGTATCTTTAGTTATGTATTTTGCGCTTAACTTTCCTTCTCCTAACCTTTGTTTTTAGCGATGAGACCGTCAGAACTGTTCATTAAGCTCCAAAAATTCTATCACTGTTTATTAAATTTATTATATACGTACTTCATTACATAAGTATTGTATACTTCTATTCAATTATTTCTACAATTTGGAACAAAGAACGACAACTAACTATACATAAAATGAAATTGCAGAGTTTCTTTATAAATTTAATGTTCATTTGTTTAATTTCTATGCCAACGCTGTGGCTTAAGTTAACAACAGGGTTTTAGTCGTAAATTATGAGATTTAGATTAATTGAAAAACATGTATTTCTATGTGCCTTTTTAAATTTACACGCGATATAAATCTTTTGTGACAGTTTTGCCCCAAATCCATCCATTTACCTTTGGCGACGAACCTGCTAATGCAGGCGATACTGTTGGTGTTCAATGCATGGTGACAAAGGGCGATGCCCCTATCACTTTAACGTGGCATTTAAACGGAATAGATGTAAAAGGAATTTTGGGAATTGCCGTTACCAAGATTGGTCATAAGTCAAGCAGCCTGTCCATAGACTCGGTTTCCTCGATACACACAGGAACGTATACTTGTTCAGCCACAAACCAAGCGGGTCACGCTAACGTTTCGGCAGAGCTAGCGGTCAACGGTAACAACCGCGTTTGAAATATATTCGCTTTTTATGATGTCTTTTGTTGTAGTAGAGTTGTCTCATTCCCTTTCCTTCCCCATCTTCGAGTATAGCCCTGTCGATAGAAGTTACAGTAATAAAACTAATTATCAAGAATTTGATTATAATGTAATCTTTTTTAACCTACTTCATAGTTCATCTTATAAGTTCAATAATTTTTATACTAGCAAACATAATGCAGAGTGATTGAAATACCTTAACAGTTGTACCGCAGGTCACACCATTCGATTTCGGAGAAGATATTTTGAATGCGGGCGACACTGTGTCATTGACGTGTACGGTAGGAAAAGGAGACTTGCCACTTAGTATTCACTGGCAACTCAATAACGAAACATTGAACTCCGGAAACGGCATTCAAATAAACCGAAATGGAAAAAGAATTTCGATTTTGAGCATTGAAAACGTCCAACACGAACATATTGGAAATTATATTTGCATTGCTGAAAATGAGGCTGGTCGTAGTAGCCACAGCGCGGTGCTCAACGTTAATGGTACATCATTGCAACAGTGAATCACGATATTTATATTGTTTCGCTTTTGTTTGCACTTTTTTTATTTGTGCTTACGTTTATAGATATATCTTGTCCCTTTCAATATGCCACATCATTAAACCAAAAACAGTTACCAGCGAAGAATATCTGAAACGATTATAGAACATTCATAGTGTTAAAAAAATCAGTAACGAATGTTAAATTAAAGAAAATTGCGTCCTTTTTTTACGGTTTAGTTGCTCCACAAATAATGCCTTTCGATTTCGGAACGGAACCTGTTAACGACCAAGAAATGGTAGTTGTAACCTGCACGGCTAGCAAAGGCGATTCCCCGTTCAATATGCAATGGTATTTCAATGGACAAATAATAAAGTCGGGCACCAACGGCATAATACTCACAAACACAAAAAGAACTAGCCAGCTCGCTATAGAGTCGGTCAGTCACCACAACCAGGGGAACTATACATGCCTCGTCAACAATCAAGCGGGAGCTATTAACCATACGGCTGAGCTATATGTAAACGGTATCTCTATTTACTTGCTATTTTTTCATTCATGTTTTACTTATTCCTACTTCCTGCAGTCCCTCCTCAAATAAAGCCCTTCGATTTTGGCGAAGAACCAATCAATGCCCAAGAAATGGTTTTGGTCACATGCAGTGTAAATAAAGGTGATCAACCGTTAACTATTGAATGGTATTTCAACGAGAATAAGGTTAAGCCTGGTATTACTGGAATCAGTCTCATGAATACGAAGCGGTCCAGTCAACTCAGCATTGAATCGGTTAGCCATCAAAACCAAGGAAATTACACGTGTGTAGTGAAAAATGAAGCCGGGTCGGTGAATTACACAGCGCAACTGTTTGTAAATGGTACATCCCTAAAATGTGCTTAGCTTATATTCCTCGTAGATATTGACAATTTTTGTATTTGTCTCATAATTTTAACATATTATGCTTCCTTTTCCTGTAACTTTGGCGGGTCATAAAATAAAGAAGGGTCTGCGGTGTTTTTCAGAAGTCAAACGTGACTACAGTAAGTTGTTAAATGAAAATATGTACATATATTTTATAGCAGGATATGCTAACATTAATTTCAGTCGCACCAATCATAACACCTTTTGAATTCGACGAATCAGTCTTTTTTGGCGAGGGTGTACAAGTAATGTGTCACGTTCCAAAAGGAGATAAACCTCTAACTTTCAAGTGGAGTTTCAATGGAGGAGATGTGAGTTTGCTCCCTGGGTTAAATATTATGAATGTTGGGGACATGGGATCAGCTCTCATTATACCCACTGTGACAGCAAAACATTCCGGCAATTACACGTGCACTGCCTCCAATATTGTTGCCAGAGCTAGCCACCATGCAACACTCAATGTTAAGGGTATACGTTCACTATGAATTACATGTGCTTTTCGTGTTTAGTTTTACCCCTATTACCCTCCTCATGTACGAATGTCTCACTTGCGTATATTTAATTATGATTTATTTAAATTGTCTCTTGCAGTGGCTCCAATAATATCCCCTTTTGAGTTTGATCAAGCTGTATTTTATGGAGAAAGCATTCAAGTAATGTGTCACATTCCTAAAGGCGATATGCCGTTAACTCTTAAATGGTCTTTCCGTGATCGCCCTTTAAAACGCTTTGACGCTGTAACAGTCACGAAAATAGGGGACAGATCTTCAATATTGGCTATCCCTTCCGTAACTGAAAAACACTCCGGAAATTATACTTGCACTGCTTCGAATACCGTAGCAAGCACAAACCACACAGCTACACTGAATGTTCAGGGTACACTAAATACGTTATTATTTATGTTATTATTGCTTTTCTGTTCATTTGTTTCAATTTCCCTCATCAGTACCTCCACACATTGTTCCTTTTGAGGCTGAAGAGCCAATTTTTGCTGGAGAATCTATGCAGTTGACCTGTCACATCTCCAAAGGCGATGCACCTTTCGCTATAACTTGGAGTTTTCATGGGAAAGATTTATCTTCACACCAAGGGATCTCCACAATGAAGATTGGCGAGAGGACGTCATTATTAACGATAGCTAGCGCGACCGCTAGTCACAGTGGCGAATATTCATGTCATGCGAGTAATCAAGCTGGTCTTGCTGTCCATTCAACCTCGGTCAATGTACACGGTATCTCCCAAAACTCTAAATCTCCCTAGGCTATGCCGCACGTTGCACGCTTACCTCTATAATCATTTGGGCTTTCTGAATTAACAGTTATGCCACACATCGTACCATTTGAGGCTGATGAGTCGGTGTTTGCCGGAGAATCCGTACAGCTAACTTGTCACGTTTCCAAAGGCGACCTGCCTCTTGATATTAAGTGGCACTTCCACGGGTTTGAAAATGTGACATCACATCTGGGAATAATGACAACTAAAATAACATCACGCACCTCATTTCTTTCCATCGCCGCGGTAACCGCCAGCCACAGTGGCAACTATAGCTGCGTCGCTACTAACGGTGCGGGCTCCACTGATCATTCCACTGTTATTAACGTTCGTGGTCAGTTTTATTTACCTCATTTTTACATATGTTTATCACTGCGGCTTATTGTCGACGATATGTTAATAGAATAAGCATGGATTCTTTTAACATAAATTAAAGCTGCCTAATCATATGTTTATCATTTTCTCTTTAATTAACCATTTTATATTTTCATATTTCCATTGTTTTTTATCGCACAATTTACACTCGACATTTTGCCTTTTCAAGTCAATCTAGGTATCGGTACAGACAACACTACTAATTATTCATATCCTAAGGACTTAACTCACTTCGCTTATTAATTGTACAATTGGTTTTAATTGATTAATAGATAAGCGGGTAAATAAAAAAACTTTACGTATTTTTTTCGTTACAAAACATTTTACTTTGGATTATGTTACGTACATGAAATATTCCGTTTTCGTTGTTTAGTTGAATCAGACAAACACACATTGTAGGATAAATTGTCATAAACAATTCGCGTTACATGGTCTTTGGATTTGAGAAAAATATGTAACTACTGAATGTCAATCTGCTCATCTACATTAGTAGTATTATAATATTTATGTAAATTACTAATATTTTCTTTGATTAGTCCTTCCTCATATCAAACCATTCGAGTTGGACGAAGCCGTGTTCGCGGGAGAAACTGTGCATATAGACTGTTACGTGTCCAAAGGCGACATACCTTTGAATATAACTTGGAGCTTTCAAGGCAAACCTGTGACGCATAAAATGGGTATAAAAACTACGATGCCTAGTGAACGTGTTTCAACATTGGATATTCCCCGCGCTTTGGGAAGTAACAGTGGCAACTACACGTGTACTGCTACCAATAGGGCAGGCACAACCAATCACACGGCGATTCTCAACGTGATTGGTACTAAATTACTGTATAGCTACGTCAAAAATTTCCGTGTTGCTTGCTTTTTGTTTAGCTAATTATTAGACCCACCCTTATCTGTCCGTCGCTTTCTATTTTATGATCGACGTCGGCTATTCTTACTAATCGTGAATCGTGAATATGTTACGTTTTTAAGTACTTTTAGATTTTGAATTTCTTTTTAATACTTTAATTATTACAATAACCCAAGTAGTGTCATGAATAAGTCCGAATATGACCCATAACGACACTTAAAGAGATTAACCTAAGTATAAAATAATTATAGAGTTATTTTAGTCCCTTCAATGTTCCAAGATCATTTCACGCATGTTCCAGGAGGTATTCATTGTATGTATACATTTATTATAAACATTTATTTGTATCACCTGATCCCATTTATTCACAAATAATTTGGAAATTTAAAAGTAACCAATAATGAAATGTTTTGATTAATATTTAATGCCAACACAAAACACGGCTATATTGCCACGACACGAGCACATATGAAACTATTAGGAAATGAACATGAACATAGAGCTTCAAAGAAAACGTTGTTAAAATGAAACCAGACTATTTGATATCACATTTTACTATTACGTGGGAGTAATTAATGTAATTACAAAAATAGAAACCACATTGGAGTGGAAAATAAACTAAGACAGAAAAATTATAAATATATACGTATTAAAACTGCTTTAATATTGATTATGTAGTTTCCGACGTCACAGAAGATATTTTAAACATTGACGCTGTGGAGGCACTAGCACCTATGGCTGGATTCGCAATGAATATGCAGAACGTTTCTACTACACTCTGCTTAAGAACGAAGACGTTGAGATTGGGCAATGAAAACATTCCATACAAATACTCATATCATGAATTACAGCTGGTAATAGTAGCAGGCAGCGAGGTGCCCCGTTTTTGGATATTTAAAACGACTTCTTTTCTTTTACATCATTAATTTTATTTACGTATTAGATCCATTTCTTCAGTGTTAAAATTATTTTAAAATTATACGTAAGTTAAAAATATTTTCACTCTACAGTGTCTCCACAAATAATGCCCTTCGATTTCGGCACTGAACCCGTCAATGACCAGGAAATGGTAGTGGTGATCTGTACAGCTAGCAAAGGCGATTCCCCGTTCAATATACAATGGCATTTTAATAGACAAATTATTAAGTCTGGCGTCAACGGAATAGTGCTTACGAATACTAAGAGAACCAGCCAACTTACTATAGAGTCCGTCAGTCACCATAACCAGGGAAACTACACATGTCTTGTCAAAAACCTAGCTGGTGCTATTAACCATACGGCAGAGCTTTTTGTTAACGGTACAGCAAATTGTTTAAAGTTACATACTATTTCATATTTATCTTTTATTTGTACCTGTCTCCTGCAGTCCCTCCGCAAATCAATTCCTTCGAATTCAGCGAAGAACCTGTAAATGCCCAAGAAATGGTTTTGGTCACGTGCACTGTTAGCAAAGGTGATCAGCCGTTAAATATTGAATGGTATTTCAACGGAAATAAAGTACAGTCCAGTGCTCTTGGAATAAATCTCCTAAACACGAAGCGCACCAGTCAACTAAGCATTGAATCCGTTACCCATCAAAATCAAGGAAATTACACGTGTGTAGTTAAAAACCAAGCAGGAACTGTGAACCACACCACTCAACTATTTGTGAATGGTATACAAATGAACAATCTTTAGCTTAGATTCCATGTCATTTTTGTGCATTTTTTGAGTCCATCAATTTATCCTACCTATCCCTGTATCTTTGGCGGGTCATAAAACATATTTTTGAAAAATAAACTTTTTCTGTCTGCATTATTTTCTCCGAATCTGCTAAACGGGTATTATTCGGGTTTTCACTAATGAACAGTGTTTCGAGATGAAGGTTTAGGTATAAAATTTATGGACTTTTACGAGTAGATTTGTGGATATTTTAAATAACTTTCATGAAGTCAGCAAAAAAGCAGTCGTCGCAGAGGCAATTTCGCGTGCGCTGCGTAAACAGTTAACGATAGGTAAAAATAATTTATAATAATATTGTTACACTAAAATAGTTCTGCCAGTCTCTAAACAGTTAGCCCAAATTATCCAAAAAAAAGATATTAAAATAGACTATTATAAATACTTTAACTAAAGAGATCAATTTTGGTACATAAAAAATAAATCCTAATCTATTAAATAAATATTCTATTTTGAGCATATTACGAAGATGATAACTGTCTATAAATCGTAACACTTCGACGCATAGTTTAGATTTTACTAAGATACTGAACACGTCGTCGCCGGTGCAACATGACTGAGGAGACACGCAGCGCGGTAGGCGGTAACTATATATGTTAGCTTTTGCCAGCATATTCGTTTGCGCGGATTTCGGTTCTCCCTCTTTGTGTTTTGTTATCTTCCTTTATGGTTTGCTGTCCCTCTTTCACGTAAAAATGGTTCGAATGATTGACGTGATTTTTGCACAGCGACAAATGGAGAGTAGGAGAGTGACATAGGCCCCTTTTTATCCCGAACAAAAAGGCCCGATTTCCGAGGGCAATAGTTCCACGCGAACTAAATCGCTGTCATTTATAATAGTATAATAAACATAAGTGAAGTTCTTACCACATAAAATAAAACGTAGTTTTGATCTTTGTTTTAGTCATTGATATTACTTATCGATGACTAAAACAACCTAGGTAGTTTTAACAATAACTTTTTTCAGTGTAAGCATAAAACTAAATTGGAACTAACTTTGAACAATTTTTACAGTGGCACCAGTAATATCTCCTTTTGATATAGATCAAGCTGTATTTTACGGAGAAAGCATACAAGTATTGTGCCATATTACAAAGGGCGATATGCCCTTATCTCTTAAATGGTTATTTCGCGGTCGGCCATTAGAAAAATTTGAAGGAGTAATAGTATCAAAAGTAGGAGACAGATCTGCAATATTGGCTATTCCGTCTGTAACTGAAAACCATTCTGGAAATTATACTTGCACAGCTTCAAATATTGTAGCAAGTACAAACCATACAGCTACATTAAATGTTCAGGGTACACACTTTAAATAATATTAAGTACAGTTATTGCTTTAATTTATATGTTTTTTTAATTTTTTATACCATCAGTACCTCCGCACATCGTTCCATTTGAGGCCGAAGAGCCAGTTTTTGCTGGGGAATCGATACAGTTGATGTGTCACATCTCCAAGGGCGATGTACCACTTGCCATAACTTGGAGTTTTCATGGAAAGGATTTATCCTCTCATCAAGGAATCTCTACTACAAAGATTGGCAAACAAACCTCGGTTCTTACAATATCTAACGCAGCTGCTATTCATAGTGGCGAATATTCGTGTCATGCGAGCAACAAAGCTGGTCTTGCTGTGCACTCAACCTCGATCAATGTACACGGTATCTGGCGTAACCCTAAATCTACCTAGCCTACGCCGCACGTTGCACGCTTGCCTCAATAATTATTTGGGCTTTCTATATTAACAGTATTACCATACATCGTACCCTTTGAGGCTGATGAGTCTGTGTTTGCCGGCGAAACCGTCCAACTCAACTGTCACGTCTCTAAGGGTGACCTACCTCTGGATATCAAGTGGCACTTCCATGGCTTTGAAAATACGTCATCACATTTGGGAATAATGACTACTAAAATGACGTCACGTACCTCATTTCTTTCCATCGCCGCGGCAACCGCCAGCCACAGTGGCAACTATACCTGCGTAGCTACAAATAATGCCGGCTCGACCAATCATTCCACTGTCCTAAACGTCCATGGTCAGTTCCATATACTCATGCTTTGGAAAATAAAAGTGTTATATTGTTTGGTGCTGCTTATTACAAATGGTGTGTTAATTGAATTAGCATGAGTTCCATTAACAAATCTGCAAGCAGTATACTCCTGATATTTCGTATTATGTTCTGTTTTCTTTTTATTTCCTCCTCTCATGGTATTTTATTTCTTTGTTTAACACAGTTAAACCGAACATTTTACCTTTCGACGTTGATCAAGCCCTATTTTCCGGGGAGTCAGTACAAATGATGTGTCACATATCCAAAGGCGATACTCCTTTAAACGTGCACTGGGAATTTAATGGTCAAAGATTATCACGAGAACTTGGAACTTTCTCCAAAGTGGGCGAACGCTCATCTGTGTTGGTGATACCATCGGTAGTTGGTGCTCATAGTGGGAACTACACGTGCATCGCAAAAAATCACGCGGGAACCGCGTCGTATACCACTATACTCAAAGTCATTGGTATTTAACAAAATAGAACGGCCTTAATTGCTAATATTTTATTATAACATTTTCTTTATTCACACCATCCAAACTTAAACACCTTTTTTGTTTTGTCCCGTTTTAAGTGGTTCCATATATTATCCCGTTCGAAGTTGAAGAGTCAATTTTCGCTGGCGAGTCGATACACCTAACTTGTCACGTATCAAAAGGAGACCGTCCACTTCAAATCTCGTGGAGTTTCCAGGGTCAAGCTATACCTTATCATAACAATATGGGCATTACTACAACAAAGTTAGGAGAAAAAGCATCAGTCCTTAGTGTGCCAACGGCAATGGGACAGCACAGCGGCAACTACACGTGTACCGCAAGCAATAGTGCCGGTCGCGCACATCACTCTGTACTCGTCAACATTCATGGTGCGACGTTGCTACCTTTTACGTTTGACATTACTATATTTTTGTATAGAACAATGAATGTCATAGACAATGCACGTTTAGATTTATTCTTAGATTCTCTTTTTTTCTCATTTGATCAGTTCCTCCCCATATAATGCCGTTCGAGATCGAAGAGTCCGTGTTTTACGGTGAATCGGTGCAAATGACATGCCACGTCAGTAAAGGAGACCGCCCGCTTATAATAACGTGGACGTTTGAGGGTCAAGAACTTTCCACCCACGCGGGTATCAAGACCGGGAAGATGGCGGAACAAACATCTTTTTTGTCGATAGACTCCATTACGGGTGCTCATAGTGGCAACTATACTTGTATTGCAAAAAACAGAGCTGGGGAAGACAGATATTCTACTTCTCTTCATGTAAACGGTACCTTTAGTTAAATATTCCAGCATGTAACAAATTATATAAACAACTAACATTCGCAAATTTTCTTTGCACAGTCGTTCCCCACATCAAACCATTCGAGTTGGACGAGGCCGTATTCGCAGGAGAATCTGTACATCTTGACTGTCATGTATCCAAAGGCGACATTCCTTTGAACATAGTTTGGAGCTTTCAAGGCAAACCCGTGATGCGTAGGATGGGCGTGAAGACCATGACGCTTAGTGATCGTGTTTCCGTACTAGATATACCAAGCGCCATGGACACTAACAGCGGCAACTTCACGTGTACAGCGACTAACAGAGCCGGGACGACAAACCACACGGCCGTCCTTAACGTAATCGGTACAAAATTTTACGATTCGCGTGATGCTTGCTTTCTGTTTAGTTCCTCCTGTGGTCCAACCCTTCTCGTTCGGGGAAGTTATGAATTCCGGACAAGTCGTAACTGCTCCATGTTCAGTCATCGAAGGCGATCATCCGCTTCAACTGCGTTGGCTTTTTGACGACGAACCGATTAAACCAAGGTCCGGGGTGACTGTTTTTAATATCGGAGAAAGAAGCGCTATTCTTAGTATCGGATTTGTCTCGGACAAGCACGCCGGAAACTACACTTGCGTTGCAGAGAATGAAGCAGGAACTCATTCCCACTCTTCTACTTTGATAATTAACGGTGCATAAAATCGCGATATTCTCATAATTAAAATTCTTTTTTTTTAACTTCTATTATAGTCTTGTTATGTACATTTTTCGTTATTTTACATTTCATTGAAAGCCTATCAAAATATAAAATTCCAGTCCCCCCCAACATTCTGCCGTTCACTTTCGGCGACAAGCCTGCCAATGTCGGGGAATACTTACAAGCGGCGTGTACTATAAACTTCGGAGATATTCCTCTTACTATTACGTGGATGTTTAATGATCAAATTATATCGCTAAGAAACACGGATTACACAATGACCAATTCTAAAAGAAGTAGTTTACTAATAGTCGAGTCTGTTGACGCTAAACATGCTGGTTCCTATACATGCATTGGAGAAAATCAAGCGGGACGAACAACCTTTTCAGCCGATTTAATCGTTTACGGTTAGTTTTTAACTTTAGTCGTAATACTATATTTTTCATATAGATAAACATGTCTTTTAGTTCTTCCCTAAGACAACTCCTTTTGCCTTCGCCCGGAACCAGCTAACGTATTAATATTAATTTAATAACTTCACCGACTTTTAATTAAACTTGCTTGCATGATGTTCAATATTACATCTGATAAATTAATTCGGAATGTAAATAATATGTGCTAAGTTACTTTTATTTCTTCGACTGAATATTAAGTTACGTCAAATTAAAATAAATAAATATACAAGCAAGTTACGGTTACTTCTCAATTACCTACCTACTTACTTACTCATTAATTATGACTTAGTCAACATTTTTTTATTGTCCTAGTTCCACCATTGATAGTGCCATTCAGTTTTGGAGAGGTGCCATCTAACCCCGGCGACACCGCGGTAGTGAACTGTGTTGCTACTAAGGGAGACCTACCTCTAGAAATATCGTGGACATTTAGCAGTGAAACAATAGACTCGAGACTGCATCGCGGCATCATAACAACGCCGCTCGGTCCACGGGCATCAGTCCTTACTATCAACTCCATGACTGCCAACCATCAAGGAAATTACACGTGTATCGTGCAAAATGCTGCTGGCCGTGCTGAGTATGCAGCGACACTCGTCGTAAATGGCACGTTTATTAAAATTATTGGCAAAGAATTAACGGGAACTAACATCACCGATCGCACAATTGAAGGATCCAATCAATTAAACCTCACCACTCTTTTCTTCATTGGCCTCACAAGTTGCTAACATCACTTAACAGAAATCGATTTAACATTATTCTACCTGATTGTTTCCAGTACTGCCTCGCATAGTTCCATTTTCGTTTGAAACTCCACTGTACGCGGGGCAGGCGAGTCAGGTTACTTGTCTACTTTCCGAAGGCGATCAGCCTCTTGACATTCAATGGTATTTTGATGGGCGTCCCTTGAAAGAAAAAGCCGATGTAGTGGCAAATAAAATTGCGCAAAGAGCTTCGCTGCTCCTCATCGACCCTGCTGGGTGGTCGCACAGCGGTTCTTACATGTGTCTCGCGCGCAATTCCGCCGGCATCTCCAACTATTCTGCTTCATTAGAAGTACATGGTATAAACACATCTACCCTTTATTCCTAGCACGGAAAGCTTTGCATAGTTTCCATATTGTGTGCTTAAGTCGCGAAACTATATAAAACATTATATTTAACACTATTTTCCAAATTAGATTATAATTTTGTAAAATACAATACCTTAATATAATAACGTCGCGAAAAGCGTCAAAAAGGGAACTAATAATCGACACTCGCAGGAACCGGCTGCGGCTATCATCGACGAAACCATTTCTTCTTCCTCCCCTTGCATTTTTATTGTCCATAGCCTTTCCGCTTCCTTTGGTTCCCGTCTGTTAATTTGTTTCTTTCTGTTACGCATCTTTTGCTTTTGGTTTTTCGCATGCTAAGTGCCTTTTAACTTACCTGTTGGAATAATAATTAAAAGGTATTACTGAGCTTCAATGAATACTACTAATATTTCTACCATAATTATTATTTAAACAGCATTATCATACTTTGTTTGCATTTATGCTTTATTTATTTTTGTCCTATTAAATTTATTTTGTTGGGTTTTTGGCTTTAAAAATTTATTTCGCTATTTTACACTATTGTCATAAAAGCTTCTATAGCGACAGCTTCAGCAAAATTTGTACACAATATGCATCTATATCATGTACCCGTAATTCTTTGTAGAAACACGTATCTATATAATGTGTACGTTATAGGAGCTTTTTATTTATTTTAAACTGAACTAGAATTTTAATGTTATGTTTTTTAACTTACTTTTCCCACGTAATTAAAGCTATCTAGAAAATCAACACATTAGCGTTCGTATTGTTTGTACTAGTCGAGTTAATACAATAGCTTATTAATAATCAAGTAAATAACAAGGCAGTTAACATTCTAGTTCGGCATACTCATTAAAATCATAATTTAAAATAAATAATAAGAGATATTGATTAGTTTGAAAGTTTCAAGATCTTTTTTGTCCAATTTGTCTAGTTCAAAGAATAGTTAATTATATAAAAGTAAGATCTTCATGTCAGGTGATGACATTAAAATGTATTAAATGTCTCTAGTTATTAATCTTTAGATACATATATTTCTAGTTTTTGTTCTATTAATTAATACTAATAACGCACTTGTAGCGTATGGTCTCACCTGATGCGAATTCTTAACACAAAGAATTATAAACTATTGAGTTGATATTATCAAAAATATAATGATTGAAGTATTACTGAAAGATTTAGAAATAAAATGTTAGTCCTGTTTCAATTTTCTTTAAAGAACGCGGCTTGTTGCTAATGAACTTGGTTATATTTTAGTTCCCCCTCGTTGGATTCTTGAGCCCACTGATAAAGCTTTTGCCCAAGGCTCTGATGCTAAAGTCGAATGTAAGGCCGATGGCTTCCCCAAACCCCAAGTTACGTGGAAGAGGGCTGAAGGTATGAATAAATACGAACAAAATTTATTGAAAATTATTTAATCATACTCAATAAAGAATGTATGAATAACGTAATTACTTTTAGGGGATACGCCTGGCGATTACAAAGACCTAAAACCCAATAATCCTAATGTGAAAGTCGAGGATGGAACTTTGGCAGTTAATAATATTCAAAAGACTAACGAAGGATACTATCTCTGTGAAGCAGTTAATGGAATCGGATCTGGTTTATCAGCTGTAATTCTCATTAGTGTACAAGGTAAATAATAACCTATCCAACTTTACGGTTTACAATTATAGATTTAAAATAATTAAAATTATATAAATTCGTAGCCCCACCCCAATTTGAAATCAAGATGAGAAATCAGACTGCACGCCGAAGTGAACCTGCTGTACTCCAATGCCAGGCTAAGGGTGAAAAGGTAATATTAATCTTCTAAATATGACATTCATTTCTATTTGGAACATAATTTTTTTTACATTTTAATTTTACTATTAATTTTTCAAAATGTAGCCAATCGGAATTATCTGGAACATGAACAATAAGCGCCTTGAGCCTAAATCGGACCCTCGTTACACAATTCGTGAAGAAATCTTGCCTGGAGGAGTAGTTTCTGACCTAAGCATCAGGCGCACTGAACGCTCGGATAGCGCCCTCTTTACTTGTGTTGCGACGAATGCTTTCGGATCTGACGACACCAGTATCAACATGATTATCCAAGGTAATTATGGCTATAATGTCCTAATAATCTTATTTAATACTCTGCTCTCTTAAGGTCTTAGATATTAAGCCCCATTATATATGTACATACAAACACACACATGTGCATATGTACACAATTCACGTCTGTTATCCCCTTCGGGTACGCAGAGTTAATAATACTTCCAACACAGTATGCGTAATACTCTGCTGATGATAATAAAATATAAATGCCACTACCAGACTAATAGGGGATAAACGTCCTCTGGCTATTTTGTATGGGCTAAACTATACTTGGGGAATATACCATCTTTTTCTCCAAATCTTAACCTCACCTGCAGATCGTCTGACAAGGTCTATGTTTAGCTGTGGACTTCAATGAGATGATGACGGGCAGACGAATAATACGAAGTGACAATTGTAAAAAAAAAATTGACAATATGGCTTCACGGATTATAGTTTATAATACTCATATGTTATCATAATATTTTATTGTATATTCAACTTCATATCTTCTGCAATAACACTTTCAGAGGTACCCGAAGCGCCATATGGCTTGAAAGTTCTCGACAAATCTGGAAGGACTGTCCAACTGTCCTGGGCTGCACCTTACGATGGAAACTCGCCTATCAAAAAGTTCCTAATTGAATATAAACGCGCTAAGGGTAACTGGGAAAAAGATATCGACAGGTAGGTACAACTTTATAGTTGCATTGCCTTTAAACTTTCAATCTTATAATTTTACTTCCAATCATTTATACACTAAACTGTTCAGATAGATAGTTTGGCGATGTTAGATTCGCTATGTATACTTTTATATTAAAAAAATTTTTTTTGGATTATTATAAAAAAACCAATGCTTTGATAATTGTTTTTTTAAGAATGCTAAAAATGCTTATTTCATCATGTCTCCAATTAGATGTAACAATAAGATTTCTATTATTTCAACATGTTAAGAAATATTCGATATCAGAATAAGAATAATAGATAAAATAGAAGTATAATAGAATAAGATAAGAATATAATAGATTTCTAAGTAATAAATAAAATATTGTACATTTTTGGATTAAATCTTTGAAACTAGTCGGGCAAATCAATGATTACACCATTTAAAACATATTGTTGTTCCAGAGTGCTTGTGCCTGGCGACGCGACAGAAGCAGGTGTTTTCAGCCTCCGCCCCGCCACAGCCTACCACATCAGGATTGTCGCTGAGAATGAACTAGGCACCTCTGAGCCATCGGAAACGGTTACTATCATTACAGCTGAAGAAGCTCCCACCGGAATGCCACAAGATGTCAAAGTGGATGCCGTGGACAAACATACTCTACGAGTTACATGGAAACCACCTCAACCACAGGACTGGAATGGTGAACTTCAAGGGTATGTATTTTTTTACATTAAAGTAGTTCTATGTTATTTTTGGTTACACTTTATATTTGTGAGGGAAGCGATGGAAGGTTTAGTGGATAAATCATAATATTTTTACAGGTATTATGTTGGCTACAAACTGGCTTCTAGCAACAAATCTTTCGTATTTGAAACCGTCGATATCTCTAAGGAATCTGGCAAAGAGCACCATCTCGACATTTTAAATCTGAAGTAAGAATTCAAAACTAATTTGTCTAATGAAATTTTATTAAAAAAAAAAATTAATGCTTAAACTCATCCATTTTTATACATATATATAAATGTTTAGTTTATTTTTTCGTTACTTTACTAACAAAGAGACACCAAAAATTATGAATTTCGATCGGTGATCTCTTACCAACCATGAAGCCAATTTAGGCAATAACAATTATACGTACCGATATTCCTCGTGTTATCCAATGTAGTGAAAACCAAACACATATTTCAACGGCGGTTCTGAATCGTACCCGGGCTTCGGTCAGAAATGAAGTTTCGAACTGTTCGAAAACAGGACGTATACGCAGTACGCGATAGTGGTGCAGGCGTTCAACAAGATGGGTTCGGGGCCGGTGTCAGGCGAGGTGCGGGCGTACACGGCGGAGGGCGCGCCGTCCGCGCCGCCGCAGGACGTGCTGTGCACCACGCTCACCGCGCAGACCATCCGCGTCTCCTGGGTGTCGCCGCCGCTTGCTGCCGCCAACGGACTCATCAAGGGGTACAAGGTCATCTACGGGCCCAGCGACACTTGGTACGGTGAGTGGTGTCGATATTTCTTCGCGGAACATGGGAGCATCACGCTTTAGTATATAACATAGATATTTGAGATACATTTGTATAATTTTAGATGAAAAGTCGAAGGACACAAAAATCACGGCTAGCAGCGAAACTATTCTCCATGGACTAAAGAAGTTCACCAACTACTCGATGGAAGTGCTCGCTACTACCAACGGAGGTGACGGAGTGCGCTCTGCTCCTATCCATTGTCAGACTGAACAGGACGGTAAGGAATTACTAATGAAATTCAATTAATATTAAAAACCTAAATATTCTAGTGATGCATTCAAAATTCCACTCTTTAATATTATTGAACCATTGTTACATGGATCAGTTCAAGTAAAATCAGGCAGTATCTTGTACCCACTAGTCCCACCTAAGATACTGCCTGAGTTCATTCAGTGGATGCAGATGTAAGGATCGAAGCTATAAACTTTCATCGTTACTTAGATTATTCATACCGCTTTAATTTGGACTGATTCAATTAAATTGAGAGTAATACATTAAGTATGTAATGTGTTTGTAGGAAATTAAACATCATCATAAATTAAAAAAAGGAATTAGAAACATATTTTGAATTGATTGAACATTGTTTTTACAGTTCCCGAAGCCCCACGTGCAGTAAAAGCTCTAGTAATGGGACCTGACTCTATCCTCGTTTCCTGGAGGCCTCCAGCGCAGCCCAACGGTGTAGTCACTCATTACAACGTCTATACACAAGCCCAGAATACTGAGCCTCATCCCAATAAGGTAAAAATAATGAAAAGTTCAAACATTCGAAGCCAGATAAAATAGTAACCACATTGTATATACTCGTAAAAGATAAGGACAAACAGTTGCTTTAGCTGCAAATACTTGATTGAAATAAATTATACTGACACAAAATATTCGTCCACTAACATCACTCTCCAACACATCACTTTAGTCGTCTTCTTGATTACCTAACTTTTGATTTTTTCCAGTTTTGTACTCCAATATGTACCTCAACAAAGTTAGTACTTGAGGCAAGAGTAAATTACAATTACAAGTTAAGGAAATAACAAATTTGTTTTTGGTAGGTACCCGCTTCTCAGACGAGCTACTCAGCGACGGAGCTGAAACCTGGCCGCTACGACTTCTGGGTCACAGCTTCCACTATTATTGGCGAAGGACAACCCTCAGCTACCGCCTCTTGCAGTCCTAATGACAAAGGTGAGCAAATAGTTTCCATGACTATACACATAACCGCAGAGTACGAGTCGGAACCCGTAACCCGATGGCCACTTTAATATAGTTAAAGAGCCGGAATCTATCGGCTAATGTGAAATCACTTATGTATTTTCATTATCCGTCACTGCTCAAATGACGTCGCCATCGACCTATTTCATTCGCTGCAGTTTTTGCTGTCATTTATTTCTTGGAAAATTTGGCCAAACTAAATCAAGATAAGCCTGAAGATATTACTATATATAGCGCACCGGCGTTAGCTTCACGCGGGCAGGTATAGATTCTAAATGAAACTTAATCAAGAAATGTTTTAATTTATGGTAACCTAACCTAAAACTAAAGGCGCCAATAGCCTAATGGGTTAGGGTGCGGACTGCGAAACATGACGTCGCAGTTTAGAGCCCACCATTCAACTAGTGTCGTGAACCACTCCAAATACAAGCTCTAATCCTTACTTGGAGGGTTAACAGGAATATTAGTAATGTTACTTAAATCACCAAAAAAAATGCAAAAAAACCGCATTGAAGGCCCTCGATTGTGTTTTGTATTATTACGCGGACTTCGATTGTGTTTTGTATTATTATATAACAATGAAAACATTTATTTTTGCAGTTCCCGCTAAAATTGCATCGTTCGACGAATCATTCACCGCTACTTACAAGGAAGACGTAAAACTGCCATGTCTCGCCGTTGGTGTTCCCTCTCCTAACATTTTGTGGAAGGTAATTTTTCATGGTTTTCGTTGTTATTAAGAATATCATAACGTTTGAGTTCGGTTCGTTTCAGCTCGTCGTTACGAAGCTTGACATTGTAATTTGAATGTGATATATTGTAATAATAACTATAAATTAAAGCCCCTGATAGCGCACTATATAAATATGGATAGATTAATCTTGTTCTACCCTACAAAAAACAGGTGAAAGGGCATCCGCTGGAGGCGTCGGAGCGGGTCCGGCAGCTGCCCGAGGGCTCGCTGCAGATCGCGGGCGTGGCGCGCGAGGACGCGGGCGAGTACTCGTGCCACGTCGACAACCAGTTCGGCACGGACACCGTCACGCACACGCTCTCCGTGCTCGGTGAGCGGTCGCATTCCGTCCTCAGACGGAACATTTATTTACATTTCAGATTTTAATTATTTACATTCATTACATTTTTTAACTTGTACATATTATTTTAGGTATGGTACGTAGTATATGCCTACCCCATTAAGAAGAATTAACTATAGCGGTCGCGTTTCGCAAATCGATGATCGTACTAAATGCCTCACATCTTCAACGCTTTTTCATCGTCAGTATTTTAAATTCGACGTACCTTTGCCAGTTTTCGACACAAAGGATGATATATAGTAATTATGTCCATTTAAACACACCAGTAGTTGTCAATCTTTGGTACGCGTATCTTCAGGGATACGCATACACGTGACATATCTTTTGATATATTTATTTTCCTTACTGTTTTCCGAGCAAAATAAGGAGGCGAAAAGGTTTAATACAGAAAGCACATTAGCTCAGCGTAGACGGCCGAATTAAACTTGAAGAATAAACTATCCAGACTCATTAGACTAGACAGAACAAGTCATATGGCCGTGTGACTTCATCGAGTTGGCAACTTGCGCTGATGCAATGGTGTATTTGCAGCGCCGCCGTTCCCCCCTCAGCTAAGCATCGCGTCGTCGTCCGTGTCTTCTCTAACACTGCGATTAAAACCCTCGCTGGATGTGGACCAGTCACCAGCCGCCGGTTACACCATTCACTACAAGCAAGAATTCGGCGACTGGGAGACAGTGCAGGTAACGGACATCTTATGTATTAAAACCTTACAAAGTTTAAGAAAAATGTTTATTTACACGTTTCTTCCTTTTCGTTGTCTCCTTTTGTCTTACTCTTTCGTCCCCCGTTTCTTTATGTCTCTGTATGCTTAAGAATATTGATAAACCGTAATATTCTCATAAATGAGATAGACTCGTTTAAAAAATTATATCATATTTTGTTGAGTTTGTAATAAAATAAAATTTAATAGAGTGATATGTTTTACCTACTACAGATCCCAAGCAACACTGATACATACACTTTGGAGAACTTGTTCTGCGGATCCAGATATCAGCTCTACGTAACGGCTTACAATGGGTAATACACGCAAATCTTTAATGAATGTTAATAGCTTAGCGTCAGCTTTATCATAGATAGAGAGTCTACAGTGATTATTGGTATATATTTAGAAGAAATACTAATCGGTTAGGAGCATGTCAACCTCATCTGCTCACTGCTAACTAACGAACAAGGCCGAGGTGTACGACTAATGGCGTCACTCCGAATATTCTGATTCCAAATTCCTAAGATGGGCGCAGCAGGCTGAGGGTACGAGTCTGCGCTCAAAAACCAGCTCGTTGGTATATTTACGGAAAGACCTATGTTCAGCAATGTACTGTTGATGACTGTTGGACAGTAATTTGAGAGTGTTTCTTTCGCGGATATAATTTGTTTTATAGAAATTGCTGCTATTTAGTTACTTTCCTTTCTACGAAATCAAGTCTTTTTATGGAGTATGACAAATAATAAACATTGACAACGTTGCATGCAACCTAAACATATAAACACCCGTCACGCCCGTCACCCATAGGTATAGGCAGAGATTATTTCCATTTGGCACGACTGAGCGAAGCCAAACGGACTTGTGCAGCCAATTCTCCAGAAGCAAGAAGGCAACGGGAAGAATTTATGTATTATGCGCGTATAATATATCAGTCATCCCATTGAAATTTAGCGTTGCGTGAAATGTATACCTTACGAGTATTTCTTTTCTACTTACCGCACCGCTATGTCGTCCGCTTAGTAGAGTATCCTACAACCGGCCGTTGTTGTGTCAATAAATGCATACGTGCTGCAGCATCGGCACGGGCGAGGCGTCGGACGTGGTGATCGCCCGCACGCGCGGATCCAAACCGCCGGTGCCGCGCGCCGCTGACTTCATCGAGGTCGGCAGCACCTCCGTCACCTTGCACCTCAAGCAGTGGCTCGACGGCGGTTGCCCCATGAGCCACTTCGTAGTCGAGAACAAGAAAAAGTTAGTATCGACACCACACACCTCACACCGCGCTACACCACGCACCAAACACCGCACACCTTACACCACACATTGCGCACCAAACAGTTACCTGGCGTAAATAAATTGTTCAAATCAATAAAAAATTATGTTCGGAGGACATTTAAAATCCGCTTTATTAAGAGGAAGCCTTTGCTATATTTATAGGCTGCTACTAAACTTATTTTACTTCGAATAAAAATGTATTCATTCAAAAAATATTCAATTCCTGTATATATACATACAATAGAACATATTCATGGAACTAAATCGCCGGTGGCGACACCATTGTAAAATGCTGATTTATCGTGTGCTCTGTGGTAAAGAAAAACGCGTCAAAACTTCCAGCCTGCACTAGAGCAGCGACTCTTCTTAGCTCCCCAGCGATCCCAGGAGACCCTTGGCAGCGTAACTAAGTGAGGATTATAAACAACTTTATTAACTAAGTTTGTAAACAAATCTTGTAAGGCGATTTCAACCCACTTATAAATGTTGCATCGTTTTATATGACAATACAATGATTTGGTACCATCAATCTGGTTTCATGATGGAGCCGGGAGGTCCAGTACCATACTGGACCTTCTTGTGATTACTTGTAGACACAGAGTTTGGGCTAATTTGGCTTGTTTTGATAAAATCAATGCAAAAGGAGACGAGAATATGAAATCATGTTTTTTTTTAAACTATACTTTACATAACGTATGTTTACAGGGGAGCCGCCGAGTGGAACCAAATCTCAAATGCCGTGAAACCTGGTGGAAATTTCGTTGTACTGGGTACGTTTATTTAAACTTAATTATGCTGAAAGAATACCATGCGAGGTCGGCATAAATCTAATGCCGTCTTACTGGTGGTGGATTGAACATCTTACAAAATCCCAGAACGAAAGAATACAGATAGATGATCAGCTACATCATCTAATGTGTGAGGCGTCTTGTACTACGATCTACAGCCCGCTTTTCAAGCGAGGCTATTACAGTAATTCCCTATTGGAAGAGGCCTGTATTCAGCACAGAACTCTTTAAAGCCTCACGAAGAAAAAAAAATATGAAAGTGATAATTTCATAAATAATAAACCTATCTATTTTCTTAGAATAATATCTGCTTACAGACCTGGAACCTGCAACTTGGTATGTGTTAAGAATCACCGCACACAACAACGCCGGCTTCAATGTCGCTGAATATGAATTTGCTACTCACACCATGACTGGCGGTACGTAATATTAAAATAAAGTTAATATTACATAGTATTTAGTTATAATTAAAAATCTATATCCTAATTTAATATTAACACTTATTCAATCTTTAGTACACTTGCCTACAACGTACTGCACACCTGTAACGAACAAAACAATGCAAATAAAAAAAAGAAATGTTATATCATTAGCTTTAGTTAAACTGAAAAGGAAGGGAGATTACACCGTCTTTTTTCTGCCTGAACCTTACCTGCACGCGGCCTGCCGTCTAACAAACGGGGCTCTAGCGATCTAATGTTGGCGGAAAAACAACCTAAATCCCACAGACACAGGTACCGGCACTACGGCCACCAATCCGCCTACCCGGCGTGGTGAGTATGAGCAAACCTTAAGCTGAGCCGTTAAGATTTGCCCAATAACTTTCTGGTGTCCATTAAAAATAACATTCAAACACTTCTTTCATAATACATAATACAGTATATAAATCCCTTGTCGCAGGATTTATGATACAAATAAGTTTATAAAAAAAATCTTAAAAGTACCTGAAATGCATTGCCTTTTAACGATTATTTCAAACACTTTTCCCGATAGTTGTACTGACTGTGGGCTTGCATTTCAGGTACGATCGCCCCCGCGCGCGACGTCAACGAGGGCACGCTGACCACAGAACAGACGATCAAGATAATCCTGTCGCATCTCAATCTGATCGTGCCAGTCGTTGCCGCTATACTCGTCATCATCATTGCGATCGTTGTCGTTTGCGTAGTGCGGGGCGCAAGGGACCATCATCACAAAGGTACATCTGTGTTATAGGCACCATCGCTCCTTTGCCCGGTAACGCCGAAGGAGACAAGGAACTACCGCCCTGGGTAAAGGCTTGGCTCGAACCAGAAGTGTTGGTGCCAATATTGGCGACCATTGTCGTCTTCGTCGTGGGGGTCGTGGTGATTTGTCTGACTCTCGCCAGAAGGAATTCGCCACATCGCCTGCGAGGTCAGAAGGACGTGTACTGTATGTATGGTGGCATGAACACCGCTTAATTTATTTTTTTATCCACTACCACTACTTGTCGTTTACTTAACGTTTTATAGCGTCTCATTCAACGCATGCACATAGCGGTTTACTTACGTTAATTGTGTAACTGTTCTTAACCAAACATTTCGTATTACTCTATGATTTGCATAAATGTCTTATTTACTGTGTATACGTCGTAGTTAAAAGAGCTTAACTATAAATGTTATAGTAGGTAACGCTAATAAAATTAAATTTTAGTCGTTATGAATTAGTAGCATCATCAATAAAATCCTCTAAAAACCTCTTAATTTTACTTGTAGCAGCTTTATAATTAGAAATAATCACTGAAAAAATAACATATTATTTTCGACTGCTTAAACAATTTTCTTTCGCTCTCTCGTGATATTCGTAGAGGAATATAATATTGGGATAGCACAGCAAATACAACGCTATTTAATTTTTCCATCTAAATAAACTTGTTAATAACAAATGTGATGTGGTCGTAAACTTGTTATTTTACTCGCGCATATCAATTTCGCGCTGTTTAAGACGTGGATATTTGTTGATGTTGGCAACAGAATTAACAGAAATAATTATGTT
Organism: Bhutanitis thaidina; assembly: GCA_029286595.1. Classification (NCBI taxonomy): domain Eukaryota; kingdom Metazoa; phylum Arthropoda; class Insecta; order Lepidoptera; family Papilionidae; genus Bhutanitis; species Bhutanitis thaidina. Next base: position 9,213,691 of record JAGSMS010000022.1, read on the forward strand.
AACCAAGATCACTATGCTCAAATCACAATGCTTAGGTGGTTTTAATTTTGAAATTATGATTAATGAAATTCGGCATATTTGATGTAGTGTTAACTAAGGTTATTTAACTTAATTATGTATGCATCTCAACGAAAACTTAATTTTCCAGAATTACTATTCTTTTCTTTATTAAGAACTAAAGTCCTTCTTTTCTTAAAGGCATCCTTATTTGTATAGCTGTAATTGAAACTTACATCTTATTAAACTTGCCTATTTCTTAAGTCATCATTATCACAAGGCTGATGCAGAGCAATGTGCCCCGCAGACGACGCCGTATACAACGCATCCCAAGCGGCCCTGGGCGGCGGCGGCGGGACCCTGGACAAGCGTGGCGGACTGCGCGACGAGCTCGGCTACATCGCACCGCCCAACAGAAAACTGCCCCCCGTACCCGGCTCTAACTACAACACATGCGACCGAGTTAAACGACAGGCTGTTATCAGTGAGTACAGTAATTTTTGTTTTATTTTATTAATTGTAGGCAAATGTATTATATAACGTATATATTCGTATACAGATCTAAAGATATTCTATTTTAGATTTATCTGTGACCGAAATATAATGTTCATTCTACATTGTTTATACAGTAATTGTTTAACGTTTAACAATATACATGGAAATACAGATATACTAATGTTACATTGCCGCATTCTTCAATTTTCAGTTTTTTTAAAAAATATTATGCACTAATATTCTGTTGGGAAACACAGCACCATATTTCATTTCAACATCACGTCACAATCGTTTACACTGTTATTTGTTTAATATATTTAAATAAATATCTTTTTTATTTAAATGTATTGAGACATTATTTTTAGTTCTTCCCTCAAAGTAAGTATTCAATCACTCGTTACATTCTAATATTATGTGGAATTGGTATTATTTTGGGGTGGGAATTGAAATTTTACATAGGGGTACAAGTGCAGTGCAGCAAGTTTATTTATAAAAATGAAAATGACTTTTACAAAATTATGAGCTATATAGTATTTTTGTGTTTGTCCCGTTTGTTCGTTATCTTGTCACAATATTTTTTCAACAACTATCGCAGTTTCTTATTGTACTTTTGTTTAATAATAAATTATTTTCTTAGCTTTATTGGTTGCTGGCACGAACTATAATATATTTCAGTTAATGTTCGAATGTAGTTAATGACCACAGAAATATATAAACATATTTCTGTGGTCATTAACTATTTTATTTATACAATGTTTTAATTCTAGTACATATGGTGGAAGTAATCTTGACGTATTTCTATTTTTTTTTTAAGTTTT